>CP022029.1:1295013-2590027 GCA_002952155.1 Alternaria solani
GTGTTGTTGTCGGCGCGGCTGGATAACACCGAGACGGGCCGTTAAAGATGTTACTTTGCTTCTTGGGGATGACGTGGAGGGTTGCAGTGGTGTTGTCCATCTTTGTAGTTCAGGGATTCATGTAAGTTCCATGCAGCAGGGTAGGTATATGATTGACATGGAGTGACACGTCTACCTTGACGTGATATTTGCCGGCAACGCGCATCCTGGAGGTACCTAGGTACATCTCAACGCCTGTCTATGAAGTTGTTGCTATAGCACTCGGCCATACAATCAACCGTTCCCCAAAGCTCAGACCCAATGACTATCGCGACCCAGTAGGCCTCCCAGGAGACCGAAAAAGCGACTTTACACTCTCGTGCTATAGCACTCGGCGAAAGCCTTTGACAACACGTTATACGCGACTGTATATCCCCGAACCTCGAAACGCAAGAGTATCCTGTCTGGCTAATCACTTTCGATATGTGGTGCCGAGATGCTTAGTTCATTTTCAAGTAATATCACGTGTCAATTAGAAACTTGCGCTTTCTTCAGCAACCCCGAATCTCAACCTTTCAACACTCTGGACAAAGTGGTTAGATAATGATTTTTTGCCTGTGGACTCGGACTCTTCCTGGCATAGGACATCGAAAAGCCCACAGGCCAAGTATCGAAGAAGACGTCCACGGGTTGTAGTTGTTGAAGTATACCTGACTGAATGTCAAAAGACCAGGAACGACTGTGAAAGTTGACATACTTCCCTATTCTCGGTCTCATGAATATGTTATACTTGGCTGTTGGGAACACTTCAAATATGCCTGTAGTCGCCATATATCGAACTAATACGATGGAGACAATAACCATACAACGTTGTCGAGTAGACACCATGAACGAACGGTCTATAGTAAGGAGCGATTTGAACGTACTGATCGGATATGGACGCAGTCTACGCACAATACGACTGTTGCCTGCCTTCACGTCGACATAAAAGGGCAGTGTATCGTGATTAGAGGTATGCTCTCAAGAGGTCGTTGCATCGAGTGTGGCTGGAGGTCGGCTGGGTGTGCATATGACAGCAGAGCATGACTTGTACAACTTCTCCGAAGTTTGTCTGTTGAGATTCTACTCGGTCTATCCAAGACGCACACTGAGAAATGCCGAATATATAGCTGCCTGCTTCCGCGTTATATCGTGCCTAAAGTCCCAATATTCACGCCAACCGTAGTCCTTATACACAGCCCAGCGTTGTCGTCGGTCCTCGTGTCTAGAGGCTGGGGTGTATAATTGAAAACAAACCCATAGCTAGCTTTTATTTAGTAATCGAGAACGACTATAACCTCTGTTGAAGGAACTAGGGTGTATTTGTGAGGATAGGAGGTTCATTGCGCTCATGAGCTTAGCGATTCGGTTTTAGTCGGATTATTGACATCGAATCAATCTCTTCTCCAAATTTTAGCAGATTATTCGAGATTTCTAATGACAGCTTTCGAGTAGTGAAGCGCCTGTGAGCTCTAAGTACACGGCACTTATGTCATTGTGTTTCCCCGAATAGGATTCCCGAAAGAATACAATAGTTGTCACTTCGCTAAACGCAATGTTTTAGCAGACAGTTCTACAACAGACAACGGTATGCCATTGCGTTTCGCAGGCCTGTCTCACGGACAGCAAGCAAGAACAGCGATGTATACACGGCTTCTGCCAATTTTGGTGCGATAGTTTCAGAAGACTGGCAACCTAGTATGCCGCACTGTTGTTGAAAGAACATAGTGCAACATCATCGCTAGTCAAGGATATTCGACTACATTTTCGAGAGTCTTTTGGATAGCCATCAAGGAAATGCACGTCCGAGAACACCTGAAGTTCTCCATTCGGACAAGACCACGAGGCGGGGAATGATTGGTCAAGATTACATCTGTGGTACTCTTCTCGCGATCTAGCAAACGCCTTGATACCCCCGTTGCTGTCAAGTAGTGTCATACTGACGTCTAGGAGACCCATGAGGCAGTGTGCGATGTCCTCTTCTTCGACAACAGGTATAGCATACTGCAGTTTCCTAGTCCTAGCGGAACACAGAATCAATGGATTCTGAAAACTCGTCTCTCCTGCTTTATCGATGCAGCGAGTGTCGCCCTAAAAGTTGACGAGCCCATCGCGTTGCGCGTGTTTGCATAGTCAGAATGTTGTCCGCCAGCCAGCTTTTTCGGCGTCAGGCTGAGACGAAATCTTGCTAAATATGACACTCTCGGTGCTGCAGGCATGAGACAGAATAGTGTGTGGTGATTTTGCGGGTTCGAAAATTCCTCGAGCTTTACTTTGACAACGTTGATGAGTCTAATAGTAGACGGTGAAGAGCGCGAGTATTGACTTGAGCGGAGCTGAGTTTGGCGGAACGAAGCAGAAAGGCGACGGTGTCAACAGGCGTGCGCTTGGCGGCTGTACCCTTAAAGCTCGAGGTTACCTAGATAGGTGTTCATACATCGACAGATGAGGATACCGACCAAAGCCTCTCAGACACAAGGTGGAAGTCGGAGTTGACAACGATGTTTAACAACGATGGTTGTACTCGTTCTCTCCCACGACTTCACAACGGACCTCCTTTTTTTCTTTAGGTGTACCCGAGCAATACTACATCCTGAGGTCAAATTGATGTTGTATTGTACCACGCTGGTGCATAACGCGGCATATATCCTTAGAGTGTATTGTATCTCGGGTACAACTTATTGGGTGCTTATTCCTTTATGTCGTATATTTAGCAACGAGTGTGCGGGTAAACGCACAAGTACAATTCAATACCAAAGGAAAGATGATAAGAAAATTTTGAATGATGGCGAAGTTGTTTTTAGTAGTCGTAGCTCTTCGTACAAGTCATCTGTTAAGTTCGACTTTCTTCTAGCTTGAGACTACCTAGGTATAACGAGCAACCTAGGTAATGCGGGTCAGGTAAGTTATAGCTGGAATCTTTAGTGGGGTAACCATCGAGAAGATGAGGATATCTGAATAGGAGAAGACGAAGCAGTTGATGGATGAATAATCCAGGTAGGTAGCCAGGGACAGATTGGAGTCTGCGATAGCCGGAAAGGCAAAATAGGTACGATACACAACTATCTGCTCTCAACCATGTCAGTAGATACAGTAATATCCATAGGAAAATCTCCAACCTCTTATAACAAACACACATATCAAACACTGCCGTTCGACTGTCTTGGTTTTACATCCCCTCTAGCCTTGGCAGGAAGCAGCTTCAAAAGCCCAAACAAGCCAAATGCCAGAATGACCTGGCAAAGCCAGAAAAGTTGACCACCCAGGATATGATACTTGACGCCGATGGCATAGATACTAGTTGCAAGAGCCGGAGCCACGGACCGGATGCCACTTTGAGCAGCAAGCGCGACTGCGTTAAGCGTCCCAAGAGTCTCGTGTGAGGGTGATATGTCGTTGAGTGCGAGTTGAACACAAGCTAATGTATATGTTAGTGTATGTAATACATCAAAAAATGAATAGACTTACTGAACGCCATCGAGACCCCACTTGCGAGAACTATGATTGGTGGTCCAGTAGTCCAGAAAACGGTAGTATGTCCGTATCGAAGTAGGATGTTGTAAACCGGACCGACGACAAAGAGAACAGGCCAGACTGATGCGCATAGCCAGAGCACACGACCGGTGCCAACCCGCCTGTGTAGTATGGGGAACACAATAAGCAGCCAGGCTGCCTGAGAAGCTCCGTTCAGTGCTGTACATGCAGCAATAAGCTCTGTTGTGAAGCCAAGACCCCCCATGTCGATAGGTGTGTACTGGGCAACTGGAAAGACGGCCGTGAAGGTGAATGCCATGAGCATCACGTAATTGTATACTACGAGCACTCGCATGACGCCGGGATACTTGATAAGCTCCCGTATAGACATGTTGGATTTTGCAGTCTTCTTCCTATCGCCGTGGATATGCAAAGTTTCCTTGACGAACAGCATAGTTGTGATCGCTGCGGAAAAGGCAATGGCCGACACGACGATGTTGGGTAGCGCGTAAGGATAGTCATGCCAAAACTGCGTCTTGCCGAATGTTGATGTAAACTTGTCCGCTGGGCTTTCGAGTGCACCTCCTGTAGATTTGCGCTTAGTCTGCCGTCAACTTTGACTAGTTGTAAAACTACGTACCAATCAGCGGGCCAATGAAAATCCCCATGTTGCTGGCGAAGGCGAAGAAACTGAAGGCTCTCGCTTGAGTATGCTTGGTACTATTCTCGGAGAGCATGGCGCGGACAGTGACGATGGTTCCAGCAAAGACGCCGCCCAGACATCTGAACAGCGCCATCTGCCACAAGGTTCTGCTCAGGCCAAAGAGGATTGTGGCAACAGTCAACCCCAACAAAGAGATGACTAGCACGGGTTTCCTGCCATATCGATCAGAGGCCTGGGGACCATGTCAGCGATAATGTTTGCCCATAGCAAGACTGAGGACACGTACCTTTCCCCAAAGAATCATAACACACATCTGCGTCGCACTGAAGAGACTCTCGATCAATCCCGAATAAAATCCAACATCCTCCTTGTCCACACCCCCCACTCTCTCAATCATGAAATTGATGTACGGAAAGATGGAGAAGAAGGAAATAGGTGCTGCGCAAACCGCATAACACAGAAGAAAGATTTGTGCCTTGGGTAGATGTTTGTCCTTGTCATCATCGTCTTCAAGATAGTCTTGCTGCGGCGGAGGATCGACAGACTCATCTATGGGTGTAGGATCTACATGGGTCAAGAGAGGCGTGGTCTCATCGTTTGATTGAGCAGCCGAGGCCGAATCGATATTGGGAGAAGATGTGGGCATTGCGAAGACCGATGTTAAGTAGAGGCGGATTTAGATGTTTAGATGCAGTAGTTCCGTAGTTGATTGGAGTACGGATGAAATCGTGTTGATAGATCTAGCGTACCAACGACGAAGACAAAAAGAATAAGAGGAATACAGCAGTGAGGTGTAATGGGGGAGAGCCTACACGGATACTTGAGTCATATCATGGCGTGCCATACGTGAGATTGTAGGTTGCAGGTAAGCATTTTGTAGAGGAACGCGTCGTTTGGTGCCTTTCCGACGACCGCCGGTGCTCAATTTCGGCGCTAGCAGGGGTGACCAACCACCTCTCTTCGGATTTGTACGCCATCACTTCAATCGGAGTGCAGACACAAATAGGACGCGTCTCAATTATGGCTAAACTGTTTATTTGCAAGTATGCACACATGTTTTGAGATGGACACGTGCTCACAAATGAGTGGTTACCCAAACCGTCCTCACGTTATCATGTCATCATCATCATTGTGACCATATGTTGTAAGGGATATGAAAGTGTCCATAGGCTCTAAGCTACAATCTTAAGATCCTTACTACACCCTCACGTGAGCTCAAGCTCCTCCATAACTCAAACACCCAACCATTGGCCCGCTGTGCTATTTTGTGGACAATCGACATGTGTAAAACCCCGGGATAACAAGGCGCCAATACAAGGATGCCCCCGCTACTAGGCTTGTCATGATTTCGAGAACCGTACGCAGGAACACGCTAGGAAGAAAACCGTCAGTCAACGAATCGCTTGGACGCATGACTGCCAGTACCTTAGAAGCACTTGCGGTGGACGATGGAGGGACCGCTCTCGTCGTACTCTTGCTTTGAGATCCACATCTGCTGGAAGGTGGAGAGCGAAGCAAGAATGGAACCACCGATCCAGACGGAGTACTTGCGCTCCGGGGGAGCGATGATCTTGACCTTCATCGAGGATGGGGCTAGGGCGGTGATTTCCTTCTGCATACGGTCGGAGATACCGGGGTACATGGTGGTACCACCAGACTACTTGCTGTTAGCTGCGTGCTTTGCGGGATTGCGGTGTGTAACGTACCATGACAATGTTGCCGTACAGGTCTTTCCTGACGTCGACATCGCACTTCATGATGGAGTTGAAAGTGGTGACGTGGATACCACCGCTCTCAAGACCCAAGACGGAAGGCTGGAAGAGAGCCTCAGGAGCACGGAAACGCTCGTTGCCAATGGTGATGACTTGACCGTCAGGAAGCTCGTAGGACTTCTCCAAGCTGGAGGACTGGCTGGCGGTCTGGATCTCCTGCTCGAAGTCGAGAGCGACGTAGCAGAGCTTCTCCTTGATGTCACGGACGATTTCTCGCTCGGCAGTGGTGGAGAAGGTGTAACCGCGCTCAGCCAAGATCTTCATGAGGTAGTCAGTCAGATCACGACCAGCCATGTCGACACGGGAGATGGCGTGGGGAAGAGCGAAACCCTCGTAGATGGGGACAACGTGAGTGACACCGTCACCGGAGTCGAGAACGATACCGGTGGTACGTCCGGAGGCGTACAGGGACAGGACGGCCTGAATGGAGACGTAGAAAGCGGGAGCGTTGAAGGTCTCGAAAACAATCTGTGTCATCTTCTCACGGTTGGACTTGGGGTTGATGGGAGCCTCGGTGAGCAGGACGGGGTGCTCCTCGGGGGCAACACGCAGCTCGTTGTAGAAAGTGTGATGCCAGATCTTCTCCATGTCGTCCCAGTTGGTAACGACACCGTGCTCAATGGGGTATCGCAGGGTCAGGATACCACGCTTCGACTGTGCCTCATCACCGACATATGAGTCCTTTTGGCCCATGCCAATCATGATACTGTGTGTTGTTAGACGGCGGATTGCGTGGGGATTACGGGAGCTTCATCGTACCCATGGTGGCGCGGTCGGCCGACGATGGAAGCTGCGAGCTGTCAGAAAGTGCTCTCCAAGGGCGCTTGATGCAGCTGAGGCTGCCACGGCGGAGATGGAGGTACTTACGGAAGACTGCTCGGGGCGCATCGTCACCGGCGAAACCGGCCTTGCACATACCCGAACTGTCAATTGTCAGCTCAAGCTCGTTTCGTCTCTGCCCTCTCGCGCGCTGCCGTGAACGAGTTCGCGGCGGCTTGGACAGGGCGAGGGCGCGGACAGCCCCTCCACAGCAGGGATGGCGGTGTTGGGCTTCGGCGGTGCCAACTCACCCATTGTCGATGACGAGGGCTGCGACTTCCTCTGTGGCAGGCAATAGAGGTTAGCAGAGCTCATTGAGATAGACGGCAGGGTGGAGGGCGATGGTTAGGACACGGGGCGGTAGGGGTGGAGCTTGCTTACCCTCCATGTTGATTGATTAGGGTGAGATTAGAGTAGACGTGGAGTTGTAGACGGGTGTCTGTGTAGAGTCGCTGGAGCAATTGAGCGTCAGTGTTTAAGCTCAGAGATGCAGCTAGCGGTGAAAAAGGAAAAAGGGTATGGAGGTGTTCGGGGAGCTTACAGGTTCGGCGGCGGTGTTGAGGTTGAGGTTTCTGGTGCGCAGAGGCAAGAACTGGGTGTGCTAAATAAGCGGGTCGGCCTTGCCCAGATTTAGCGGGGTGGCAGGAGCGCAGGCGCGAAGGAGGCTTTGCACGAACGGGCGGCTCCCAAAGGGGATTGTGTATAATTTGCAGCGGTTGGGCAGTTGGCCTCAGACCATCACAGCATCGGCTATCTTATATCTGCTGGCCGAAGGGTGCAGCCTAGAGTCATCGTCGTCTGCCCTGGTGCTACGCACTGGGAGAGTACGCAAGCTCCCCGCCACAGCATCCAGGACGCTTGCTGTCGACGCACGTCAACTCTACCAGACCGCCAGGCAGCGGTGTTTAAACCCTTGGCGTATAGCAATCATCGACACTCCACCAGGACCTACGTGTTCTCGACGGCGCGCTGTGAATGCATAAGTCGGGAGCAAGCACAAGTCAGTCCCAGCCATCCGCGGCTGCTCACCGCCAACTCGCTATGCCCCCCGCCCATTCCGAATACGACGGGTGGAGCATCACGTGCATGGAGGGGTAGTCGCCGCGCACCCAGCCAAACGAGCATTTGGCGCAGCAACTCAGCTCTCGATGCCGCCGCGTCGTGATTGTGTCATTTCAGGTCAACATCGACAACTCCGACAAACACGCCGTTTCCGTCGTGTTTGTCACGTTGACACCATGTGATTGATGGTGTTGACAGCTGTGTTGCTGTGTTGGGCACCATGTCCCATGGAAGGCCCGCGAAGCTGCTGGTCCCCTCGCCAGCGTCGGCGTCATAAGGCCCGCCGAAATTATTCAATGTCTACACACCCCGCAGCCGTCTTCGTTCCTCACACAAGAAATCACACATCAAACACACATCCGACAACATGAACGACCCAGGACTAAACAACCTTCTCAAATGGGGCATCCAAAACTCCGAGGCCTCGCGCACCGACGCCGCCGCCGCCGCCGCCGCCGCCGACCAACCGCCGCCACAACTCGACGTTGAGGCGCTGCAACGACTCGTGACTGGAATGTCAGGTCCCTCGGACGCGCAATTGATGCAAGAAAGCATGCAAGTCATTCAAAACGAGGAAGCAGAACTGGAGCACCGGGTAACCGCATTCGACAACTTTGAGCAACTCATCGAGAACCTCGACAACGCGAACAACATCGAGACCCTGGGACTGTGGACGCCTCTCGTGGAACAACTGGAGAACAAAGACGCTGAACTCCGACGCTACGCTGCATGGTGTTGCGGTACTGCCGTCCAGAACAACATCAGAACACAAGAACGGGTAAGCAGTCCCTTATGCTACGCGCGCCTATGGGCCATGCTAACAGTTCCCAGCTCCTTGTAGTCGGCGCCATCCCCATCCTTGTTCGTATGGCAACCTCAGACGCCGAGAACAAGGTCCGGAAGAAGGCCATCTTCGCCCTTTCGTCATCCGTTCGCAACTTCCAAGCCGCGCTCGATGCCGCCGTCGAGCACATGCCTGCCGAATTCAAGCCCCAACAAAAACTGGATGCCAACGACATGGAGTCAGTCGACGTTTTGATCAACAAACTCCGCGAGAGCGTATAACCGCATCAGAGCAGGATTGCATTGGGTTGGCGTTACGGTACTTGGAATGTCAGCATGATTCGGCGCATAGAGGGAAAAAGGTTGAACACAGGCTACGGTTGGAAGACATACCCGAGACTGGACGGAGTAGCTCTTGGGCACAGGATCCCATAACTCGTCATGTCGAGCATTGCATGTATTAAAGCAATACGAATTCGACGACCTTTTATATGACCCCCAGCACGAGTCCAATCAGCTCGCTGAATGCTTCTCTCCCGATCATGCTCTTGTCCAACCCCATACCAACCACAACCATTCTGGTTTCCCTGTCGTCGCGTTGTTTGATGGCACTAGCAATCTGTGTTGCGAGCGTTTGTCCAAGGATATCAAGTTCGGCTATCGTACCGCCAAGTATGTTTGTAGCCGTGAGATGATGCATAGGAAGGAGGTCTGAGTTGGGGTCTTCTTCGTCGCGTTCAAGGGAGGCATTCGAAGTCATCGAGGCATCAGTTGCGGAGATATCGAGGGGAACATGTACCTAGGCAGTATAAGCAGACGTCTTCACAATGAACCATGTATGAATGGGCATACCCAATGTGCTAGCCATCCATTTTGTGTAACAGTGATGAGAATCTTGTCCGCAAAGTTGACCGCCGTTGCCGTAGTTTCTATACCCTTGATCACGGAGGTAGACGTATTGGTACGCGCTGGGTATGGGGCGGGCGTCACAGTATATTCGTCTGAAGTGGTGGGCGCTGCCATGGCGTTTGTGTTTCGTGCGATGGTATGTGTGGTGCGGAGGGGTAGCTGCGCTCCTGAAGGCGACACGATGTAGCGTGGACTGAGTGTTTTGGGCTCGTAAGCTGCCAAGAGTGTATGCACACGAGTAATATGTCGACTCGGGGTTCTCTTGTGTGCCTGGTTGTTTGTGTTGTTGCGTCTCTAGCCAACAGCCCACTCAACTCGCGCGGAAGTAATGCGGAGTTCGCCCGCTAGCGTCCGATCCCCACCAAAAACTTTCGGGCGCTGCGAGCAGTCCTCGACGCCGCAACCACCAAAATGCCCAAGTTTGTGCCGCGACAGCGAAAACACAAGGTTCTGGCCCGTCGCAAGACGCCTGCGAACGATGCCACCGTCGACGCCAATGCGACCGAGATTTTGCCTCAGGAGGAGCAAGAGCGCGCTCAGAAGAAGGCTGCGCTCAAGGATGAGCTCACACGAGAGTCGCAGGGCAAGATGAGCAGCAAGAAGAAGAAGCGCCTCGACAAATACATTGTACGTTGTGACACCATCTGGAGTGGCTTGCACCACTTTTCGCGGCCGTTTCGCTCTGGATTGCTGAGTGAAGAACTTCAGGACTAACTTTTGCAGGACACAAAACTCAAGAAAGAAGAGAATCTTGAGCTGCTGAAGAAGCTTGCATCTCAAAAGGTCGACACCAGCTTGTTCCAAAGCTCCAAGAAGCTTGGCCGAGGAGCGGATACCAAGAGAGAAGCGCTGAGGCGGGCGCTGGCCGAGAGCAGAGCCGGCATAGACGTAGAAAAGAATGAGGGCATGATTCTTGAGAAGCGCAACTTTAGGGAAGTTGAAGACGACAGCGAGGACGACGACGAATATAATGAACGAGCACCGGTACCTGCTCCGAAACCAAATGCACGACAAATCTCCTCGCAAACAGCGCAGATTGACGGGCCCTTACGAGAACGCCCACCATCACCGTCACCCTCCGAGCCTGAACTCGACGTCTCCCAACCGACTACGGGAATCTTCGCGGCTCCAACGCAGACTGGTGGACTCTTTGGAAGCGGCCTGAAGAGGCCTCTGGAGGTCGACGAGTCAGGAAAACCCATCATACAGGTACGAAAGCGCAGGAAAGGTCAGAATAAAAAACCTGTCGTGGTTGAGGATGAGGTCGCATGGGAGGGCTTCAGCTCAGGTAGCGAGGACAACGAACATGATGATGAGGACGAGTCAGAGGGATCTGGTGCTGAGTCTGAAGATTCTGACCCAAATTCTGAAGAAGAGACATCAAATTCAGGATCTGAAGCGTCGGACGAATCTGGAGACTCCGAGGACGACAGCGACGAGGATAGCGATACGAGTCCCGACGAAGAAAACAAGGTCGCCAAGAAGGAACGGGCATCGGCTTTCAAGGCATGGGCCACGCAGCAAAGGAATGAGCAAGTAGGATTTACTCCGACAAATCAACTCTCTTACGCACCGATTCCCGCCAACTTCCAGCCTCGAGCTCCAGAGCAAGATCCTCTGCCCCCAGAACTCGAAACGAAAACTGCGACCGACGGGATACGGAAGGCCTTCAGCGTCAACGTCGAACGATCATCCGAAATACAGGAGTCAAGATTGCAGCTTCCTATTGTAGCGGAAGAACAGAAGATTATGGAGGCCATACACAACAACGATGTGGTGGTAGTTTGGGGTGCCACCGGTAGTGGCAAGACCACGCAGGTGCCCCAGTTCCTCCTGGAGTCAGGATACGGAGCACCAGATGGTCCTACACCTGGTATGATTGGAGTCACGCAACCGCGTCGTGTGGCTGCGGTCAGTATGGCGAAACGTGTTGGCGACGAACTTGGTGACCAAGGTACGAAAGTGGCGTACCAGATCCGATTCGATACGTCAACCAGTGCCAAAACCGCTATCAAGTTCATGACTGATGGTGTGTTGCTACGAGAGATTACCCAAGACTTCGTACTGACAAAGTATTCTGCTATCGTCATCGATGAAGCTCACGAGCGCAGTGTGAACACCGACATTCTCATCGGCATGCTCAGTAGGATTGTGGATCTTCGCGCACAGATGGTCAAGGAAGACCCGAAGAATAAGCCTCTGAAACTGATCATCATGTCTGCTACTCTACGTATATCGGACTTTACGGAGAACAAGTGCCTCTTCAGAAGCGAGCCCCCACCCCTGATCAAAGCAGAAGGTCGTCAGTATACCGTTGTGAACCACTTCTCACGTCGCACACAACGAGACTATGTCGAGGAGATGTATCGCAAAGTATGCAGGGGCCATCGAAAGCTGCCCAAAGGCGGAATGCTCGTTTTCCTTACTGGTCAGAACGAGATCTCGCAATTAGCCAAACGGCTGAAGGAGGCGTTCCCTTCCACACAGGGTCGCGAGGTGAAGGCCGGTAAACTCGTAATCTCTCCGGCAGAGACGCCGTTAGAAGCAGAAGATATTGAGCTAGGTGGACAGGCCGAAAGCCAGGACTACTTAGACGATGATGGTTCAGATTCGGAAGGCTCTTTGATCATGGGACTTGACGATGAAGACGATAAAGAATTCGAGATTGAGGACGAAAAACCGGAGGAGACCGTTATGAACGTCCATGTTCTACCTCTTTACTCGCAGCTACCCACCAACCAGCAGCTGCGAGTCTTTGAGCCACCTCCCGATGGTTCTCGCCTCATTGTCCTTGCTACAAATGTCGCAGAAACCAGTTTGACGATACCTGGTATCCGCTACGTATTCGACTCTGGAAGAGCCAAGGAAAAGAAGTACGATCTTATCACTGGCGTCCAAAGCTTCGAAGTAGGATGGATTAGCAAAGCTAGCGCCAATCAGCGATCTGGTCGAGCCGGTCGAACCGGTCCTGGTCACTGTTATCGCCTGTACTCATCGGCGGTGTTCGAGCGAGACTTTGAAGAGTATGCAGCTCCGGAGATCTCACGAACACCCCTTGAGGGCGTAGTGCTGCAGTTGAAGAGCATGGGCGCACCTGTCGTCAACTTTCCTTTTCCGACATCACCGGATAGGGAGAGTCTGCAAAAAGCCGAGAACCTACTTTCGTACCTGGGCGCCCTGTCTTTAGACGGCAAGGTCACGAAGCTCGGTCACGAACTTTCACTGTATCCTCTCAATCCGCGATTCGCCCGTATGGTCGCCATGGGTGTTGCGCAGAACCTCGCAGCTGAGACCATCGCACTGGTAGCGGCTTTGTCTGTACCGGAACTCATTGTGCCAGAGAACAACCTGGGACTTCGTGAGCCAACTAGAGATCCCGACGCCATTCGTACGGACCAGGATAACATCGAAGCCGAAGAACGCTCACGGCTGCGCAGAGCGTACAATGCTGCACAAGCTAAAATGAGCATCAACGCGAAGCAGAGTGATTGCATCAAGCTCAGTAACGCAATATGTGCCTACGCATATGAGCCTGACTCGTCCCGGTTCTGTGAAGACATGTTCCTCAACCCCAAATCCATGAACGAGGCCAGTCAGCTCCGCCACCAGCTCACCAATATTGTTCGTGCCCATCGACCTACCGCCATTGGGGCCTATAATCCCAAACTTCCAGCACCTTCGGAGCGGAACATCAATCTTCTAACCCAGATATGCGCGGCAGGCTTCATCGATCAGATTGCCATGCGCGCTGACCTTGCTCCTGTGCCTCCTGAACTTCCGAGGAAGCCAAAGACAGCCATTGATGTGCCATACGTTACCCTATTCTCCTCGCAATCGGAGCGTTCAGACGACCCACATTCAAACTACGTCTTCTTGCACCCGTCTTCTATACTTGCACGTACACCCCCAGCGAAGATGCCGGGATACATAATCTACTCACATCTCCAGCGCGCGGCGACGTCCACGATTACTGGCAGTCGGACACCGAAGACGCGCATGCATCCTCTTACTCCTGTCACGAGGCCGCAAATCATAAATATTGCGCTCAACACACCATTACTACAAGCAAGTAAACCAAAGGGCAAGATTGTAGAGATTGGTAAGGATAGGCGGGAGTGTGAGGTCGAGATGAGCCTCGTGGGCGAGAAGGGTAGCCAAGGATGGGGACTTGGCATTAGAAAGGTGGTGCAAAGAAAAGAGCCTGGCGGACGATATGTTATTGAACGAATACTCGGTTGAGAGTCGCTTGGAGCGTTGAGGACAGATTGGGCGACAAAGCATGCCTATTATCATGGAATAAATCGTGAAGGAACGCGACAGTATATTTTGAGATACCCGAGAAATTACTTCCCACTTATGCGTGCACGGTCTTGACGACAGCCTACGGTTCCATCTTACACTGGTCTAATCCCTCGATACACTTGTCTCGGCAGCAACCTTTTCATTTCGAAACACAGCAATTTCCTTCTCCCTCTCGACACTGCTCCTGTCCTTGCCCTCATCATCATGCCTCGCGGCCCCCACACATTTGTAACTGCCAAACTTCCTCGCCGGCAACTTGGCCTCAAACATCTCGTCGATCTCTTCCAATGTCCTATTCTTGACTTCAGGGAGGAAGAAGAAGACCCATGTAGCAGCAATCGCACAAGACGGCGCCCAAATAAACCCATATCTCGGCCCCCAATTCATAGCCTGCGGATTAATAAAGTATGGCGCGGTAAAGGTGGTTAGCCATGCGCCCACGAAGCCGGCACTAGCAGCTAAGCCAAACGTATGGGAGCGCAGACGCTGAGTAGGAAGTTCGCCACCGGAGAGCCAGGCGTAAGTTGATATCATGCCGTTGTAACTGAACATGTAGATGGCGGTCAGACCGACTGTGACTTTTCCCGTTGACTTGGCGTTGGGCGCTTGGTGATACACGACGGCGATGATGAGCTGGAGGATGCCGCAGACGAGAAGACCGGTCATGAGGAGCACGCGCCTGTTTCCGTAGCGTACGACAATGAAGGAGTTTGCGATGAAGGCTACTATGCTGATGGCGGACAGGACGTTGGACATGGCGAAGGGGTCGGACACCTTTGCCATTTGGAGAAAGTATGCTTTGTATGCGATGATGAACATGGAGCCCGATGCTGCTTGAAGTAGGACGGCGAAGACGGCGAGGAAAGTACGGCGGCGATCGACGGGGTTGCTGAACATGTCGAGCCACCCTATGCCGGAGCTTGTCTCTTTTTCCTTCTCAATGGCTGCCGAGATGGCGGAAGCTTCTGCTCGAGAATCGTGGCGCGCAGGACGAAGCCATTCAAGGGCTTTTACACCTTCTTCGAAACGGCCTTGGAGAATCAGCCAACGCGGGCTCTCCGGGATGAACCATATCGAGCAGATGATGATCAAGGGAAACACGTAGATGAGACCGAGCGGGATGAGGTAAGCCGACTTATCTGGTCGTTTCGCGGTAGCCCAGTCAATGATGGTGCCAACGAGGGTTCCAAAAGAGACGAAAAAGTTGAAGCCTGTCAGAAACACGCCACGAAGTTCCGCCGTGCTGCTCTCTTGCAGGTATAGCTGTGAGAAGGTCATGAAGTAGCCGTTCGCGAGACCGATGATAAGACGACCGGCGTAGAGGGCTCCTATATTTTCCGTAGCCATCATCATGATATTGGCAACGAAGCAAGTAACACATGCCGCGACCAGACACATGCGTCGTCCAAACCGAGTGGATGGCACACCAGCCGTGGCGGAGCTGATGAAAGCTCCCAGTGTCATGAGCGAGGAGATGAGCTGCTGTCTTTCTGTATCGATATTCCATCCTGTAGGCGTTTTGTCGGTACGATATCCGAATATCTGTTATATCGGCAGTCAGCCATTAGTCCCAAGGAAAGGAGTCGTTCA
This sequence comes from Alternaria solani, assembly GCA_002952155.1. Taxonomy (NCBI): domain Eukaryota; kingdom Fungi; phylum Ascomycota; class Dothideomycetes; order Pleosporales; family Pleosporaceae; genus Alternaria; species Alternaria solani. The sequence goes on from CP022029.1 coordinate 1,310,407, forward strand.
GTTGTGTTGTACCTCAAGAAACCCGACCATGGCCTGCAAACCTCCAATCATACCAAAATCGAAACCATATTGAAATGGGCTGAGGATCACAACACCACAGGCAAGGAATAAACGCGAGTGGTCGCGCCACGTATAACCATTGTTGTCAGACATGGTCAACAAGTTTGTGGACAAACAAGAGGGGAACAGGCAGGTGTAATGCTAGATTCTCCTACAGTGTGCGCGTGGTCGAGGCCACGCCATCTGTTTTACCTTATACCACGAAGATCATTTGCCCAGTGTGGGTTAAATGCAAGCAGCGACTTTACCCATCTGCCGAAACAAGTTATTGCCAAGTCCTCTGTGCAGACAGGCCTGAGTTGTGTGACCCCACAAGTCAGATGGCTCTCCGCTCGTTTGGAGCCAATGGCGGAGGGTACTTTGCGACTTGTGCGTCTGTAGATGTGGGGAAGAGCTGTGTGGATAGAGGGATGGGCGGCAGGTGATTTTGTGCCTTGGGCTGCTCCTTGTGTGCTTTGCAGTAGATTGCGGACTATATGGAGCCATGTTGTCCGGTACAATCAGACCTCGGGAGGGATCGAAGAGTCAGTTGTAGTTGGCGGATTGTTCAGCATGAAGCACTGGACAACAGTCTTGACCCAAGAGGTCTGGAAATACTCATCCGTGTGTGGCTGAGCCAAGGAAATGCAGCTGTTCGTGATGGAAGTCGGTGTCACAGTACCGTTGAGCAGGTGGATACAGCTGGGTTAGCATGAGGGCGCTATGAAGAGCAATTGGATAATTGCGAGGTGGACAAGTAGGGGGTGCGGGTACAGTGGTTGGAGAGTGTGGGTCAGAACGGGTGCTGCGCGGGGAAATTAAAGCTTAGCTACACGGCGTGTTGAATGGCAGTGCAGACGAACGGAGGACAACGCTACTGTAGTGTGGCCGCAACTCGACCCCACCATGTCCACCTCACCATGCCACGCATACCAACATGGCTCATTCGCAAGGCGCGCGCCATAGACGCCTTGCTTCCTGCTCTTCTTGCGCCCTGTCGCGAACTGCAAGCCGCCGAGAACGAGCTGCGATGGCTCCGCGAACACGTCGAGACTGTCGCGAAAGCGCGACGCGCCAAAGGGGCCACGATATCGAAGCATTCGCTGCTACGGCAATTGGTTAGAGACAGAGCCGCTGGGAAACCGCTGCAGTATCTCTTAGGCACCGAATACTTTGGCAATCTGGAGATATGCTGTAGGCCTGGTGTCTTGATTCCGAGGTAGCATAGGTACTACACCTCCAAAGGGACCCATGGCTGACCATGCGAATAGAGCAGATACAGCCGCGTCAGTCACCCATCTCGCCAGTCTCCTACGCAACGCGCAAATCCTCCCTCCCCAAGTACGCGTACTCGACCTTTGCACCGGCACCGGCTGCATACCTCTCCTCTTCCATCACGAGATGGCCTTGGCGTCCAACGATACAAACTTGCACATTCTTGGTGTCGACATTTCGGACAAGGCCCTGCGTCTTGCGAGATACAATCTCCAAAGACTACGCAAGATGCGGCAACTTCGAGACGATGCGCCGTTGGATTTTCTACAAGCAGACATTATGACCGATCCCTTCTCCGATCAGACCGAAGGCGTCTTGTCGCTACCGGCTGCTCTCAACTTCGAGGCACTACCGGCTTTCTGGGACATTCTCATTTCCAATCCGCCCTACATCTCCCCATCTGCCTTCTGGAAAACAACCACGCGTTCGGTCCGCGGTTTCGAACCAAAGCTCGCATTGGTACCTCCCCGCCGGGCCAAGCAGACAGACACAGAGCAAGGCGACGCCTTCTACCCGCGCCTGCTTGAGATTGCCAGAGACGTCGAAGCCAAGGTCGTCCTGCTTGAAGTTGCTGATCTGGAGCAGGCGCTTCGTGTAGCACAGCATGCACGCAGCCTAGACATTTTCGACGGCGTGGAAATCTGGCGGGAACAACCCGATGCTAGCGGAGACGCTGCGACTGACCAAGGCTTTGCAGTCGTTGGCCAAGGCAATGCCCGGTCCGTCCTCTGCTGGCGTGGTCCTGGCACATATTGGCTAGGCAAGAGTGCACCCTTGGCTTCACCAGGCCAAGACGCGCATCGCCTCTCTCCAACCTCATCTGCCGATATCCAAGACCCCGAAGAAAACACTAAACAGGTCATCGAACAGAGCCAATTGGAACCGCGCTTCGATATGGAAACCGTCTCCGGGGATGAACACACTGGTCTCCCTTTTCGTCAAAGGCTGAATCTGGGAACGTTGAGTTACTCAAAGATCGGATGAGCAAAGCGCAAGTCAAGCGCTCCCTCCTCCTCCACATACGTGGATCCAGATGTAATCTTCTCTAGATTGCATGCATCTCAATCTGCTCATCTCTATGTCTAGTGACAAGGAATCCAATCGGTAAGCGAGAGCCGTACTGGTAACCAGCTGCGGCTGTGGCTCCCGACAGAACGTGGGGTTCATCGAATGCCACTGTGGGTGTGACTAGCATCAAGAAGAAGACTGCGAACGACAAAATGTTGAATAACCAGCATGTATCTTTTGCAGATGCGAAGTAGAATAGTCTGACGTGTCGATAATCTGTCGTAGCTCGGATGAATTCGTGGTCCGAGAGACGTGTGGAGAGTTTGTTTTGCACATGGTCAACGTTCAGAGGGAAACTGTTGTGTATCACAAGCGTGAGGCACGGGTTTTCATTACAGACTAAACCAAAGTGGCAACGTTGAAGAGCTTACTAAAATCATAACAGTATGTTCCTTTTGACTCGATCCTCGAGCTGCATTTGTTCTTTACAACAAATTCGATGTAACCAGACCCGCAACCCATGTTCCTTGACGCAACGAAAAGCAGATACATGACCCGCCCAGTGAGAACGCCTGCTCCAACACATGTATGATGACTGTCCAGTATTCACAAGATACTTCCATAACTCCACGCTGTATGTTCGAAAATCACAAATCCTCCTTGGTTGTTTCCTAGGCGTTCCCTGGGCGCTCATGCAGCGAAGTGACCACCAGCAGAATCCTGCCCAGGGTTCGCCTGCTCGTAATTGAAGTACTTGACAAAGCGGTAGTACGCCGAAGCAAGGAGCGCACCAAGTATAGGGCCAATCCAGTATATCCAATGGTAGCTGATAAACGATCGTGAAGCAACCGCAGGACCGAAACTGCGTGCAGGATTGAGTGATCCGCCCGTAAAGTACACGCCTGTATAGTGTCAGCTCATTGAACCTGAAACGTTGCTTTCCTTGAGCAGGAGGGATGACATACCACCCATCATGGCTACAAAAAGTGCCAGGCCAATTCCGATGGGAGCAATGAAGGTAGACTTGCTCTTCTCAGCGGCTAGCATTAGAACGACGAATACGAGTTCGGCGGTCATGAACATTTCGATAAAGACACCTTGGGCGATTGTGGTACCGCCAGATAGTGAAGTGTTGACAACGCCAATGTCTCCTGGAAACATGCATTCGACGAGTCCGCCAGCGCACATGCATGCGAGTAGCTGAGCGGGAAAAAGAAAGAGTGACCGTATAAAGGGAAGTTGACCAGCAACCACCATGCCAATCGTCACCTGGGACATGTCAGTATCATCTACCTTCCTGTAGTATATACAAGGGAAACAGAACGTACCGCAGGGTTGAACAATCCCCCACTGATCCGAAAGAAAGCCCAAACATTGACCAGCAGACTGAAGCCATACACCAAGGCTGTGAAGATGTTCTGCTGGCTGCTCGTCCCGCCGTTCAGAATCGATCGATCACTCGCTTGATTGGTGATCATGAGTTGACCAGAAAAAGCAAAGAAGAGAAACATGAAGGTGCCGACAAACTCTCCGCTGGCTGCTACCATGTGGCCCTCAAGAGTGCTGATATGCCTCTTGGGCTCAGGAGCAGGTATGTCGTAATCTGATTCATTGCGTGGGAGCGGACTACTGTTACCGTTTTGGCTCCGGGACCGCCGGCGTGGTGGAGGCTTTGGGTCGCGGTAGGTGGACATGCGCGGCATTATCGGTTAAAGATGGTAGAAGAGAAGATAAAGGAGGAAAGATGTTTATTCTGAAAAGAAGCTATGTAAGATAGATGATGGTATATATCGACGAAAAAATGTCGATACTAAATCGGACGGATACACTGTGGCTGGGGATCCCGTCTGAAGGACAGTCTAAAAGCAACTAATGGCCGCCGTTGTACTATAGCGGTCAATCAATCAGGTTGACGAGATCTTAGTCTCAGCCAACGGCATGGAGAGGGAGGCATGACGACTGTGACGGAAGATGCGCGTCAGGGGTCCACATATAGTCTGAACCACTAAGTGGCGGGATCGCCGTTCATGAATGGTGAACTCCCAACGACGGCTGATCGGTATGTGTCTTTGTGAAGAAAGCACCTATTGTGATAGGTTTTCGCTATACCTTGGAGCAAGAACATGCCGTTGCACACGGCTGAAGCAACCGTCTGCCTGACGTTGGTGGCTGACTTCAAACGCCATGACACGATGATCGGTGATTGATGCTAGGGGCATGCTTGTATGGTGGCCGAGTTCTCAACAGTCGGGACTGAAATCGCAAAAAACGCTACTGGTACATCGACGGCCCGCGGGAGCTAAGTAAGTCCAGAGGCTTAAGAATGGTCTACGTCCCGATCTGATTCCGGGAGTGCCGCACGACTATTTGAGTATTGACAGATTCGTACGCGTATGACAACGCAGTACCATAGAAATACATACAGAGGGTTCAGAGCTTACCTGCTTTTCTTACCCTGAACCCGGAAGGTCTGTCGTTTCCTCCGATCTTCCCAACGTGCCCAGCCAGAATCAACCAGGTCTTCTTGTATCACAAGATCTCTTACACGCAGCATTCTCAAGACCCGGGTCTCGAGAGCCCATTCTATCCAGCCAGCTCTCCGCAGATATGTTGTGAAGCCGAACCAAGCCAGGGCGAAGAGAACCCCGGCAGTACATCCGACGACAACTTGTTTTGGTGTATGGTAGCTCAGATAGATCCTGCTTACAGCTACCGCTCCTGCACAAACTAATGCTAGGAGCGAAAGTAGGAAACGGCCAGCCAGTGAGAAGGGGGTGTGGGTGTCCGTCGGGTGGGGAACGTGTCGGAAGAGGAGGAACAGGCCCAAGGTAACGGAGAAGAAGGATACGAACTGGGCGTGTGAGGAGGGCATTCCGTAGCCCTTTCCATGCATTTCTATCTAGAATTAGCACTACGCTTGAGTAGTGTGCTTTGTCAACTTACCCCGCGGCCGCTCTTCCTTGATGTATCTCTTCAGCACCCAGTTGAGTGCTTCGCACGCCATCTGGCCGGCGAACATGAGGAAGATCTCAATCTCGCGGTTTGACCATATCAGCGTCGCATAGACGACGCATAGTCCTTGCGGCACGAGGGCGAGCCATGCGCATAGGTAGGAGATGCGGTCTGCGGGATTCTGCGACGGTTAGCTGAGCTCTTGCTGTCGGTAGAATCAACGCACATAATGGACATGCGTCAGCGACAGTGACGCAAGCGGCGGAGCCTCCATGGTGACTTCACGTGGAGGGTGAAGCTTCCAAAGCTGTCAAAAGTGAAGGATGCACATGCAGTAGCCATGACGGCGCATTCCCGGCGATACCCTGTCGGCCTTGGCGTGGCGCATGCGAGATGCCTCGGTGGTCAATTTGCTTCACTCCAGTCCCAAGTACCTGCTGCGACGGTCTAGTCCTTGACGGCCTCTATGGACTCGTAGTGATAGCAATTCCGCGTCTGCTTCACAATGGGCTTCTTTGAGGGGTCCCTTATGCCTTTGTGCGCTATCGATAGAAGACAGTCGCCACGCCCTTTTCACTTACTTGCGACCGCATTCGACTTATCTCCGCCCTCTCTCCGCCGTCGCCACATCCATATATCACCCGTCTGACGTTCGATACAGAACACCCTTGAGCAAATCACTGCCACGACTGACTTCGCCATGGAAGACGAGCGCGCCGAAGAGCTGAACACGCTGCAATCCATCTACCCGGAGTTGGTTATCAGCGATAGCGACCCGTACTCTGCCACTCTTGAACTGCTCGTCGCGCCAACCAAGCCTCTGCCTATTACCTTTGAGCCACAGCAAGATGTCGAACGACTTCCATATCTACCCCCACTGCGTCTCGAGATTATCCTACCCGCCGAGTATCCCGAGCGAGCGCCGCCGATAGTGGGGTTGTCTACGTCGCCATCGTGGCTAGGCGAGGGCCTCCAGGCTACACTCACAGCAGAAGCAAAGATGCTATGGGACGAATATGGCGGAGCTAGCATTCTCTTCGCTTATGTCAGCTCTTTACAAGAAAAGGCCGAGAATGCCTTTGGTCTGGACGGGTTTACGCTACCCTCTTCTATGCAGAACGAGCTCGTCAACTTCAGTCGCCAGATGAAGAAGGAGCTGTTCGACAAGGACACATTCGACTGCGAGGTCTGTCTCGAGCCAAAGAAGGGATCTGCCTGCTACCGCATGGCCCGCTGTAGCCACGTCTTTTGCATCAATTGCCTCCAAGACTACTACAACAACTGTATAAAAGAAGGGGACGTCAACAACGTCAAGTGCATGTCTACCGAATGTGGTAGTAGTGGAAAGAAGAAGGACCGTTTGTTGTCGCCTAAAGAGCTGCTCCAGATTCCTATAGCACGCGATCAAGTCGAGCGATACGCCAAGATCAAGCGGAAGAAGAAGATCGAATCCGACCCTAGCATTGTGTTTTGTCCGCGCACATGGTGTCAAGGCGCCATGCGGACTACCAAATACCCCAAGATCACCGACGTAACTCAGATGGACGATTCGGATTCTGAAGCAGACGATGAGGGTTCAGCTCAGCAAGAGGAAACCAAAACTGAACCCGGCCCGGAGAAGCGTGGGGTTGGCGTTCGAGGTATGGATCGGTTGCAGGTTTGCGAAGACTGTAACCTTGCCTTTTGCGTCGTCTGCCTAGCGTCGTGGCACGGAGATTTTATACGTTGCGAGCCGCGCGAAGTTGGACAACTTACCGAAGAGGATCAGGCGTCGCTCAATTTCATCTCCAAGAACACTACACCATGCCCGTACTGCTCTGTACCGTGTCAGAAGAGCGTAAGTAACCCCTCGGCTCCTTCCCTGCACGAACTACATATAAGACATATACTGACTTTGTACTGAAGATGGGGTGCAATCATATCACATGCACACAGTGTAAATCGCACTACTGCTATCTTTGTTCGGCGTGGCTCAATCCGGATCACCCATACGCGCACTTCAACGACCCCAAGAACAAGAGCTGCTTCATGCGCCTTATGGACGGAGCTGAAGGCGACCTAGCAAACGGTGCTGTACGGTTCGGTGGTAGGAGAGGAGCTGAGCAAGTAGCGGAGTTTTGGGAGCAAGAAGCCATGCGTCTGCAAATGCTGGAGTTCGAGGACGCCATGTGATAACATGAGTGAGTGCTGGGTAATGGCAGGCTGGAACATTAGGTTAACGAACAATGTAGAGATTCAACCTATACCCTTCCTGAGCTATTGAGGATTGTGCGTCCTTACGGTTACTACACAACTCACGCCTGGCTATGATGGGCCGTGCAATCCTAAAAGTGCTAGACCCCTACCATAGAGCTTTTACAGATTGCCCAGCATCTCAGAAACCCACGAGGCCATTCAGGTTAGACTTTGCGCATATCGCTTTCGCAGTTCCCTCCTCCAGGACCTATTACATTATTATTACAGCTTCGTGCACAGGAACCTATATACTGTAGATCGACCAACGTCCTACACCGGCATCCGCCCATCACTCCTCAAGCCAAAGGCTTTGCGCCTGCCAGCTGCCCCGATCCAGCGATTACGACATCGCTCAACGGCTTGTCGCCCTGCCCAGTCCTTGTCGCCTCAATCTTCCTTACTACGTCCATGCCATCTAGGACTTCACCGAAAACGACGTGCTTGCGATCAAGATGCGGTGTGGAAGCGGTCAGGATGAAGAATTGCGAACCGTTGGTGTTTGGGCTGCGGGATGGTTAGCGATATGTTGTTCGTCGGCCGGACATGCAGCTTACCCTGAGTTTGCCATGCTCAAGAGACCGGGATGCGTATGCTTGAGCTCGAAGTTCTCGTCGTCGAACGATTCGCCTCCGAAGATGCACGCACTGCCAGTACCATCTCCGTTCATAAAGTCACCGCCCTGGATCATGAAGTTCGGGATCACCCTGTGGAAAGTGCTGCCCTTGTATCCGCCACGGTTGCTTTCGCCAGTGCAGAACTGCCTGAAGTTCTCTGAAGTGGCTGGCACAACATCAAGGAACAACTCCATTTGGATGCGCCCAACCGGTTGGCCTCCAATCGCAATGTCGAAGTACACAATCGGGTTATCGGGTGACCTGCGCGCCTTGACTGTGGCACCTTCTCCGGCCACTGGGATATTTTGTTGCGTCGGTGCATTCGAGGCTGCGGGCTGTGACGGCCGCGCCATCTCGGTCGATTGGCCGTCATTCTTCTCTTTGCTGCCACATATACCCATTGTGACGGATTCAGTTGTAAAGGCTCCGTGTGTTGTTGTCACTGTTGTGTGCGCAACAAGAATGATGTGCACAGGGAAGTTTGAAGATCAGAGATCCGAAAGTTGGGATGACGATGATCGCATCAGGCCACTACGGGAGAGCTAGCGGCAACTAGACTGTTATCCAAGCATGCAAGAGAAACAAGGTTGAGGTGATGACTTCATCGGCAACATGTTTGCTTTTCAATATACGGGAAGATTTGTGCAGGTGCAAGCGGATGAATCAGGCACGTGTGGTAACTGGTACGCGCACGACTCCTACAAAGATGCGCGTGCGTGGCACCCACGGACGCATACTACACCGCCATGCCCGGCCGGCTACATGTCTCCCCTTAAACTACTGTTGACACAGTGTAGAATACGATGGCATCCTGAATAACCTTGTGGATATTCGCAGCTGCTCCAACACCCGCAGCCAACTTGGCCTTGTCGGTAGCGAGATTAAAGTTTTTCGCGGCTGCCGCACTGAAAGTATCGTGGTCGAACTCCAACAATGCCAGACTGGCAATGAAAACAGCCGAGAAGCCGTTTGCCTTGAACACGGGCTCTTTCTCGCGAAGATGCTTGGTAGCATCCGGTATGCTGACATTTACTATGCATAAGGTTAGGACTCTGCGCCGTGCTCGAAGGACCGTGACAACCCACCAGTCGCGACCACTGTATCAATGAGTTTGACAGTGTCCTCCACGCTAAATGGTGGCAGAGCAAGAGTCGCACGTCGGAAACCCTCCCGGTTCACAGTGTGGATCTTTGCTACGCCAGCAAGCACCTCTTTGCCTTCAACGATGGCTGTCTCGAAAGAGCCGCCCTGGAAGGCTTGCACTGTGGCATCGAGCTCGAGAACGGCTTCATGGATGTTGATCACCGACTGAGTCACATCTTGTGCTGTGGGCAGGACTTGTGGAACTGGCGAACAAGACGCAATGGCTGAAAGGAACAAGACGAAGAGTGAGAAGTGCATGGTGTCGTTGGGTATCTTGTGGTGATGGCGACCTGACACGATACTGGAGTCAAAGAGCAATACACGAGTCGAAATGATGCAGGGACCAAAAAGCAATCAGCCTATCTTGGAGCTTCTTATTATAGAAGTTCTTCGTGATATTCATTTGGAGCCGAGGCTCATCACAAATTGTTGATCTGGCGTCGAATCGAGCTACTAGTCACTTGGCTACGGAAACTTAGTTCAGCGGGTATGCAGATCATCGGGTATAATGCCGCAAACTGGAGTGACATTGTTGAATTAGATCCTCGAGGCTTTCTTCCTCGACGACGAATTCGTTTATTGGTTACAGGGAAAGAATAAGCATATTGCGTTCTAATGACATAGGGAATCCTTCACGACACTAACATCCTACAGCTACCCGAACTGCGGGCCGATATTCAGTGCTCCAAAATCTCCTTAGCAACTCTTTCTCCGCTACGGATAGCGCCGTCCATATACCCAGTCCAGTACGTACTCGTCTCAGTACCAGCGAAATACAATCCACCGACCTTCTTCCTCAATGCACTTCCGTACTGCGTGAGCACCTTGGGCGGAGCAACCGCTACTGGACCTCCTCTGGACCACTCCTCCAAGTCCCAGCGCTGTAGCACAAACTCAGTCACCTTTGTCGCGCGGTCCCCAAAGTACCGTTTGTAGTCAGCCAGAAGCTTCTCCTCGCATTGCGCCGGCGTCAGCTTGTCCAGAGCGCGCATTTCGTCGCCAAGGATGAACCCTAGAATCGCGCCAAACGATGTGTCCTCAGGGGTGCTGTCGAATGTTACTCTGGTGGAGCCACTGTCAGAGAAGACCTGTCCGCTTAGATTGTCATGACGCCAGAAAGGGGTGGAGTAGATTGGAATGCCTTTTCCGATCGAGGGCATCTTCATCTCTTGATTGAGTTGTTGGCGGCTGTTAGGAAGCGATGGCGAGAAGTTGATTTGACGCAACAGTGGAGGTGCCATGGCCAGTACGACCTTCTTTGCGTGTACAGTGCCCGCTCGAGAAACGACTGTGTAACCATGGCCTGTCTTGGTGATGGCTGATACAGCGGCGTTAAGAACGATGTGCTCGCTGCCGACTTTCTTCGCTAGGGTTTCTGGAATAAGGCCGGTTCCGCCGACTACCCGTTTCTCTTGAGCACCGTCTTTGATGGCGATCAACCGGTCTAGGGTTCCGACAGTTGTCTCGTTTCCGGCGGCTGCGATGTACGCGACGACATACAACAAGGAGAGTTCGCGTGGTTCTGCGGCAAAGATGGCTTTGCATGCCGTGGTCAACACAAGAGCGCTGTCCGAGGTGGTTGTTTGTTGATCGATGAATTGCTGGAAAGTCATGCTGTCCAGTTCTTTGGCCTTTGGATGCGTCCACGGGGCACTCGTGTTGAGCTCCGCCGCCCATGCGTTCAATTGCCCCTGGGCACCACCGACTTCGAGGAGAGATGCCTGTTCAAGTGGCGGTGCACCACCGAGTGCTGGATCCGGTGCATAGACAAGGCGGGTGTTGTTGCGCCACAAGATGCTTTGTCCTTCAGCGTATGTATCGAAAGTCTTCAGTCCTAGGTCAGAGATCATCTGCAGAACTTTGTCCTGTGTCGGACCAACGAATTCGGCGCCCACTTCGGTGACACCGCCATTTTTCAAAGGACGGTTATACACTTTGCCGCCGACACGATCTCTGGCTTCGAGCACGACGACAGATTTGCCGCCGTGAAGGAGCTCTCGCGCTGTTGTGAGGCCAGAGAGACCAGCGCCGATAATGGCAACGTCCACTGAATCGGGTACAGCTGATGCGAAAGCGTAACTGGAGAAGTAGGCGGAAAGAAAGAGAAGAATGGTCTTCCTTCCGATACGGGGGGAATTGAATCGGTTGCTCATATTGGCGATGATGGAACTGTATAGAGGAGATGTGAGCTGAGCTGTTTGTTGATAGAATCTCATCACCAACAAGCAGCTTGCTCATATATAGTGAATACTGCGGGTAGACAACGACGCGTCAAGATCTGATCCTGGTGTGGAAAGAAGTAAGCGTCCGAAGCCGATCAAAAGGGCCGTTATCGTACAATAGCCAATATTTGAAAATCTCCAGGGCTGTGTGCACCTTGTCAGCAGCTGGGGTATTACCCAGCTTACAAAAGTATATGTACAGCGGGCTGCTCGTAGAGTTAGCTCAAAGTAGCAAGCGGTCAGCATGACTGATCCGCTCTAGTGTCGCAACGTTTAACCTAAAATCTACTCGACGCAGGAAGAAGTGTAAGCCTCCACAATGGTGGCCTACAATTTATCGGCTTCGGATTGGTGGTGGTTCCCGAAGCCAAGGATGCCCTACATCTGCACGGTACCCAGACGAGCTCCAGCGAAACAAAACCAAAGCCTCAACAATCCAACCGTTTCCCAAAGCACAGCCCAATGACCATTGCCATAAGATTCAGGCCTCCTCGAATCTCAATGCAACTCTGCACACACGTGGAATGTACATCTGCGATGGGCTATTATTATCTAGACTCTTCAGCTGTGACGGAGTTTTGTGATACACTATCATACCCGTGAACGCCTCTGATATCATCGCTGACCAAACCCCTATAGGAAAGAAGCCAAGGTTGTGCGATCGTGGCAGTGCATGATATAGTAGGCTGGAAGGTTATACTACGCAGATGCCTAAGTAGTCCAGCCAGCCAATACCCAGGTAGTGCTGTGCTTGCGCGCACTGTATTCTTCCACCATACATCTGCATGGTATCTAGGCGCATTTCAGCTCTCGTGTGCTTGGAATTTTACCTGATATGAATACACCATTCCAAGGTTCCAAAATGGTCTTGCTTGACGAGTGTCCAAGGCCGGCCCGACTCTACCGGTAGAATGACTGGGGGCGAACTGTGAAACAACCATGGAGTTATATCACTTCCCGTCAAAAGACTGGTCCAGGTCATGTCTGTGTGTTGATCATTTCTCTGCCTTGCCGTCAAACTTCTCTCATGCATTTCCTTGTTGATACTAGTGGGTCGGCCCTACTGCGGCCCAAGACTTCCGAGCCCCCTGAAGTGTTCATTCATCGTAAGGTATAGACTTCGGACCGGCTAATTTACTCACGTCCGAGAGCCGAATACGCTAATCAGAGTAACGGATACCGGCTTTCAGAGATATGCCCCTTGTTGTTGTCGATTGTACAACTGTTCGGGATATTTTGGTTACATCTTCATAAAAGTAGGACTCCTTCCTCCTAGACAACCTTGGAATGCTCAGCGCCGACCTGCCACCATCTTTGATTTTCGCCTCAAATTCTTGCTTCCCCTCCCAGAAAAGTCTGCCATCGAGATCTGTAATGCACTATTTGGAAGCCAACACTGTGCAACGATAACCAGACATTCGTAGACGTATAATTATTGGACGTATGAGATTCAGGAATCTGACAAACTCTACGACCGCATCGCTACGGAAAACTTGGACGAGCACTTGCAACTGTGTGACTTTCCTAAACAAAAATAGGTCGTCGAGACATTGCAGGATTTTTGCGTCAGGTGCTGGAAATCTATTACTGAGCAACACCTGGCGTTGAAACTTTGTGATGAGCTTACAGGGCTTCAAACCAGTGCGAAAACGATCTTCGTTGAGCCACTTCTTTAAACACTCATCGAACCCTGCTGGATAAAATATTGTGTGCTTCATGTAGAATGTACTGTTCCGGTACCAGGATTCGATGAGCTCGGAAGCCACCTCGGAGCCGACGACATCATCTCGCCAATAGCGCTCTGGGCACAGTTTGTCATTCTTGGAACGAGGCTGTACGGCAAAGTATATGGTGTATCTCGGCAGTCTGACAGGGCCTTTCATGGACTTTGGCTGTTTGACTCGTCCACCAAGTTGTTCTCCGGGGCGGGCATCAGGTTTGATTGACAATTCTACTTCGAGTGTGGTCAGGTACGCGTAGACCATGTCGCGGAGTTCTCGTGGTAGTGTATTGTGCATAGCCAGACCAATAGTGCGACAAACAGCAAGGTTGTACGCTTCGGCAGCTTCTTCGATATCCTCGCTTACGTACTGATCTTTTCCAAGTCTCCATTTGATATTCTTAATGGTTGGTACAGGTGGACTACCGGAGTCAACGGCGAGGTAAAGGATTTCTTCGAAGCCTTTCCTTTCCGTGTTAGACTGCTGGGGGGTGTCAAACATGCTTCTCGCCTGATCGTGCTGCAACAGCCTGTGTTGGGTTAGTATCGCTGTCCAGCCACACCCTACACATGGTGGCCTACTTGCATAGCTGCTCCCAGCAAGTCGCTACTTCAGCTGACCCAACTATGAACGGTGGGTGAACCATAGTGGTGTCGTGAACTCCAGATCAATGAAAGTGGAAGGATAGATTGAGAGAGAAGAAGGATTTAAAAAGGTTGCAGTTGCAGGTGCAACACAGTCGGTAGCTATTATCGCGCACGGACCGCACTGGCGCGTGTTCACGTGAATGCTCCTTAGGCATTTGTTCACCTAAGCAAGAGCAGAAGCAGATCAGGGATAGTCCTGGAAGTCTCAAACATGGAATACACTTCCTTCTTTGTGCTTACGAACGCGCGAGCTTTCCCAGTGCATCACCCTCCACTCTTAGACCCACCCATGCATCTTTCCTTTGCGCACCTATAGCCTCGCTCTGATAGAATTGAAGGCTAGGCTCGTTCCAAGTCAAGCAACTCCATTCGAGCCTCCTGCCACCGACCTTGAGGACTTCCCCAGCAAGCTCCTTCAGAAGTCTCTTTCCATAGCCCTTCTTCCTGTAGCTCTCCTTGACAAAAAGGTCTTCCAGGTAGATGCCTGGCACGCCGGTCCATGTGCTGTAGTTGTAGAAGTATAGAGCCATGCCGGCTACCGTGCCGTCAGGGTCAGTAAGGAGGAGTGTTCGGGCGAAACCTTCAGAAAAGGTCGAGGTGGAAGGATCGTAGTGTGCAAGGGTGCGTGTAAGGATTTCTTCAGTGGAGTCGACCTTGTCACTGGCGTTCTCGTAGAGAGCAAGCTCCCGGATAAGGGCAAAAATTGTAGGCACATCTGCGCAAGTTGTTAGAAGGCTCCCGCTATTGCGGTGGAAATCCTGTACCTTTGCGTGTCGCGTGGCGAACTGTTGCGTCTGAAGATGCCATTTTGCTTGTTGCAATGCTACTAAAGTCACTGCAATGGCTAGATGTAGAGTAAAGAGCGCCGTTGATATATGTCGCTGTAAGGCGCGCCCTGTGCTAGTCGCGATGTGGGGTAAAACTAGTCCGAGATGTAGTCGGCGTTTAGTCGTCATTGGACCTACCCCGCCTAGGAAGGAGCTTGATTTTTCCCAGTTGCACCGTAAGTGTCGAGACCTACCATGAAGATGTACACTGTTGCTTGCTTGATAGTTTCTCACCCCAGATTAGCACGTATGCCTTTAGGGTGGATTCTAGTATGTATAGTATAACTTGATAAGCCGAGTTTCTTCTTATGGCGCCTTCTGTTTCTCTGCTCGCGCAGCAGCAACAGCACGCTTCCTCTTCCACTCGTCGAGTTCTTTGCGTATTGGGTTGCTTTTGGGGAGGTATTCGGTGAAGAAGGGAAATCGCATGTATTCACCCTCTGAGTTTCGCGGCTGGACATGTAGCGATTTGTCCAGCGCATGCTTCTTGGGCCTCCTCGGGATCTTGCCGCTCGCGTCGACACCGGCAAAGAGCACTTCATCCGTAGGAGCGTTGTAGAGGCTGGGTTTGATGGTCTTCATAGGTTCTCCCCAGATAGCCTTCCATCGCTTCTGCTCGTCGTCCCACTCGAGCTTGCAGCAGAGTATGAGAAGCCTGGTATACATGCGCTGCATGAATCTAGTTGTAATGGCATGGGGTCGTTGCATGCCTGCCGGCCTGTCCGCCCTACTAAGCTTGTCCATTGCGATGCCCTTTTCTACCGTGCTAGCGAAAAGTTGGTCTTCCGTAAGAGGATCAGCATTCAAAGCCGCACCACGTCCTCTGCGTTTGGCCAAACCAATCTTTCGGTCGCCCACCATCATGGCACATATGTTGTCCCACTCTTCAGTGGGTAGCGGAGGGAGTATCCTCGTCATGGACTCGGCATACCAGCGTCGGACGTTGTTGCGCGCGCGCTTGATAGGCATAGGGCGCTCCCACATATTGTTGATGGGCGTCTTGATGGCTGCACTCTTGAGCTCTCGGTGAATGGAGATGGCCTTTTGGTGCTGCGTTCTGAGGACGGCGCGCAAGCGCGAGTAGCGGTTGGAGATGCTGATAGTGTAGTGCGTCGTGGTAGCGGCTTTGGGCGCATCGAAGTACTGCAGGAAGCGCTTATTGCTGTAGTAGAGCCTCTGCAGCGGGGCGGGACCTGCTTCGTCTACCGCTGCGATTGCACCGCCGTCCATGACGGGGTCAGGCTTCAGTATCTTGTCCAGCAGGGCATACTTGCGCCGTCCCATGCGGCCATAGGCGAATAACAGGACCTTCTGCAGACATGGTATCTCGCCCTGGTTGGCCCGGCGCAGGAAGTTCAGGCCCTTGAGTCCCTTCCTCAGCAGTGGTCGCGTGCGCTCATTGATGATGGCTATCTGGCGCCTCTTGAAGCTCCTGTGCCTGTACTTGTCCACTGCATGGACGCTGAAGGAAGCCGTGGCATTCTGCTTGGGCTGGTAGGCTTTATATCGGTGGACAATGTACCGGCGGAAGTAGTCACGGGCAGTCGCATCGGGCAGATATGAGGCTTCGCGGAGAAGGGCGCGCAGCAGGGGAACTGGCTGCAGACGGGACGCGCTCTGCTGGAATGATGCAGGCATGCGGGAGACGGGCGAGACGAGACGGAAGGGCAGCAAAAGGCGTGGGTGGCTGCGGGCTGGGCAATCAAACAGGCAGGACGTGTGATTGGCCGACTGCGCACAACCGACGACGCGTTGGACGCGAATCTCCACTCTCTCCACGACGACGGCCAATTCACTCCCCGCCCACCCGCATACCGACATCGAGTCCTGATACGGCGCATATCGCCTATCGCACATCGCAGCCCTTTCACCGCGCCTACCGCTTTGAGCCCACACCCGTTGCGCACCCCGACTGCACCTGCCCACGCTGGCCGCCCAGCCTCCCTCCGCGACTGCCCCCATGACCGTCGTTTGACCCGTACAGTCAGTCACCAACAACACCGCCAGCGACTGCGCTGACATAATGCAAGTCGCGCGCTCGTCGCAATCCTTCCCCGCAGCTTCGCCGCCCCAATCGGCCATGTACGCCCAGTCTCCCCACGGTCAAGGACTCATGGCTGCGCCTGCTGGCTTCAGCCGGTCCTTTTCCGACATGAACGGCTTCCAGCAGCACGCCATGGAGAAGCCGCAGATATACACCGTACGCACTACCAACACCACCACCCCACCAACAACAATGACAATGACAACATTGCCGTCGCATTGGCATGCTGACAAACCTAGGCTGTTTACTCGGGCGTCTCCGTCTACGAAATGGAAGTGAATCGGGTCGCTGTCATGCGCCGACGCTCAGATGGCTGGCTCAACGCTACTCAGATCCTAAAGGTTGCTGGCGTCGACAAGGGGAAGCGCACCAAGGTCTTGGAAAAGGAGATACTGAATGGCGAACACGAAAAGGTCCAGGGTGGCTACGGCAAGTACCAGGGCACCTGGATCAACTACCGCCGCGGACGAGAGTTCTGTCGCCAGTACGGCGTCGAGGATGTCTTGCGACCACTGCTGGACTACGACATCAGCGTCGACGGCAACCAAGGCCAGGGCCAGGGCATCGAGACGCCCACCAAAGAGCAGGCCATGGCAGCCAACAGGAAGCGCTTCTACACCCAAAGCATGGACGGCCGCACCACCAGCCAGAGCGTCGGCGGTACCTTCTTCAGCAACATCTCCTCCACAGCCACCAGCGCCCTTGCAGCCATGAACAAGGTCGCGCGCCTCAACTCACCTGCCCCACGACCCGCCTCATCGTCCCAAGGTCGAAGGAGCATGGCACGACCATCACAAGGACCACTCGCCAGCCAAGAATCTTTCCGCACCAGCAGCCAGCAGAGTGTAGCATCGGAGCGCAGTTTTAGCGGCCAAGGACACAACGACTCGGCCTACGGCACCGGCATCGAAGACCCACAAGAGCCACCACGAAAGCGCATACGCACATCGCAAGAGGAATCATACTCGCAGCCCAACGGAGCAGACATGTCAATGCGCGACCTTGGTTCGCCGACAGAACCAAGTGAGAGTTTCTACCAACCACATCACACCGGACAACGCATCCAACTTCCCGATGGCGAGGTTCCTTCGGCCCTACCGCCTCTACCACACCCCGACACCAAGCACAACGAAGAGAAGCAGGCCATGTTGACAGACCTATTCGCGGACCAGACTAGGACAGACTTCACCAATCACCCCGCCATACTCCATCTCTCTGGCGCGGATCTAGACATGCCAATTGACAACACCTCGAATACAGCGCTACATTGGGCTGCGACTCTTGCCCGAGTGTCGCTGATGAGGCTATTGGTTTCGAAAGGAGCAAACATGTTCAGGGGAAACGCTTCAGGCCAAACACCGTTGATGAGTGCAGTTTCCGTCAACAACAGCTTGGACCACAGCTGCTTCCCAGAGACGCTCGAGATCTTGGCGCCGCTCATCGAGCTGCGCGACTCCCAAGGACGGACTATATTACACCACATTGCGGTAACGTGTGCTATAAAAGGGCGCGCGGCCTCCAGCAAGTACTACCTCGAAGCACTTCTCGAGTATCTCGTACGAAGCAATATTGGTGCCAGCCAGATGCCATCTTTCCACGACACGAGCAACTACCCAAAACCAATAGGGTTGATGAGGTTCATGCAAGAAATGGTCAACGCGCGGGACAAAGCTGGCAATACAGCACTCAATCTGGCAGCAAGGATAGGCAATCGCAACATCATCTCACAACTCATGGAAGTACAAGCGGACCCGACGATACCCAATCACAAGGGAACGAGACCGATCGACTTTGGCGTTGGCAGTGATCTTGGCGATGGCGAAGTCATAATGGCCGCAAACAGCCCCAGCAAGGGCAAGGCGCCCTTGAGCAAAGTTGAGGAGACTAGCCGAGAGATACAACCCTGTAAGTCAAGATTCACTTCATATTTAGAGGCCCATTCATTAACAGGATTACAGTGATGAATGGCATTCTTCAGTCAGCTTCGATGCAGTTTACACAAGAAGCGCGTCTAAAACAAGACGCAATAGATCAAACGAACGAGCTTATCACTCAACTCTCTACTCAACAAAAGCAGGAGCAACAAAGATTGGAGTCGCTACGTGCTCGATTACGTCTACGACAGGATCGCGCCAAGCGAATATCAAATCTAAAGCGTTGGCTCGAGCCACAGCGGCACATGCTCTCCGTCAATGCAGGTGATATCGACTTGCATGAGAAGAAGAGAATAGGATACGCCGATCTGGAAGGTGCGGGTATACTCATCAAGGAAGACGACCTGCCCTATGAGTTGCGACAAGCGGGCGATCATCTAGATTGTCGGGCCTCAGATGGAGCCTCTTATCTGTCAACAATTATCCCTCTGGATCCGGCAACGCTCAAGCAGGTGTCGCATCAACCGCAATATCAGACCTATGCTGTTCAGCAACTACCCGCCGCCTCGGTCCTCCAACAACGACTTCGTACCTACACGAACGCGAACGGCGCATTGCTCAAACGTAGCAAGATGCTGAAAGAGAAAGATGGGCAACTGGAGATGATGTACCGCAAGGTCGTTAGTTTGTGCACAAAGGTAGAGGAGAACAGGATTGAAGAGTGTCTTGAAGGCTTAGTGGCGGCCTTGGACAGCGAAGAAGGAGAAGGTGTCGAAGTAGGCCGGGTCAGGGAGTTTTTGAGGAAAGTCGAGGGCGTAGAGTAAGAGCTGTCTGCTGCTAGTTCGGGCGTTGGCACGGCCATCGACCAACGTGGACTTTTGCATCGCAATACAATGGGTACGCCGGCGAGCGGTTTGTTTAGGAGTTGAGGACTATGGAGACGGCTGTAAACTGGTTGTCTAGGCATGTATTCTAAGCGCTTCAGTGCGGGTTTCTGCCGGCGTATCACCTGGGCTTCGGACTGGAAGGCTACCCAATGAGTTCTCATACCACGCCGTCAATACCATAATACTTTACGACTTTCGCACCTCTCCATTGCTATGAATAGAAGCTCAGGCAGGCGTCTAAGCTAAAGGTAATGACTCTTTATCGTCCAGTCGGGAACGTATTACTTCAATGTCACGAGGCACGTTTCTTGCTTGCTTCTTTCTTTGTTTTCAATACCGCTTGGAGCTTTGCCTCGCAACTTCTATTTCATCAGCTGATTGTCTCTTCAATACACATGCTCTATAATGCTCATTTTTTATCATGAGGTTTTACTGAAGAACGCAATTGCTCTGGTTTTCATATGATACGAATTCAACACAAACGAACGAGTTTCGATTCGTATACACCTCTCTTCTTATTCGCTTCTTACACCATAATCACAAGGCCAGCTTCATTCAGCATCAGGCCACAGCTTCTTTCTCTTCTCTACCAAATCCAACTTGAACCTTGTCTTTACATCCTTCCTTTTGTCCGCCTTCTTCTCCTTGTCCGTCAGCTTACCTTCTGTCTTCCTTTGTTTAAATGTCTTCTGCAAAACACATGCCTCGCAATCCCCTTGTTCCCCCTTGGTATCACCATCAGTAACCAGTTCACATGACTGGCCGGGGTTTTTTCCACATGAACGCTTCAGCGCGTGTTGTTGTGTGTATGGGCTGTGGCCTTTACCCCCCTTTCTACACGTAGGACAGGTCTCTCTAGGCACGCGGGTGCACATATCTTATGGTGTTGGATGTCGGTAGATGGGATTGTGGACTGTGATTTTGATGAGATTAATCTTGTTGTAGAGACAGGCGTCGATGTTATTGGAGCTAATTTAGTTGATTCCTTGTTCGCTAAACCGGACTTTATCGCTCGGTGTAGTGATCAATTGAATGGCAGCTGTATAAGTAGATTAGGGAATATTCCCATAGGGTTGACAGCATTACATGTATATAGATATATGTATCTTGTGAATAGGTGTGGTTTATCATCATTCATTTTGAGCTTCTATATCACAGTTTCAATGGGCGTTTCTAAGCCCTGGATAATCTGTGCTTGTATGAAAATATTCACCTTGTCTTTGGAAACTTGATTACAAGTCACAAGCCGAAAAGGTGCTGATAATGAAACCGAAGAAGCGGGGACGTCACGATAGTTATGCTTCCAGTTATCATGTAGGAGCATGAAGAACGCAGACTGGAATATTATCATGTTATCCCTGTGTGCATGCTCTGTTCACTTCACGCAGCTGGTGTTGAATTCAATGACAAGTTATCAATTCAGTCTTCACAGCTGCACGATAGCATCGCTACCAGAATATATATAAAGTATTCTACGTGGTCGCTCTACCTCTTCCTCTAAGATTGGGTATTCTATAAACAATTGTTATTCTATCACATAAGGCCTAATCATACACGCTCCCCAGGTCGAAGCATAGAGCTGTATGCCGGTAAGGCCGAACATCATGATGACAGCACATCCAATCATTGCAGCCTCTCAACCTTTATGCGAGGTTAACATCTTATGTCATGGACACATTCCAGGGTCTCACATTGTTGCCACGGATAATAAAGACGAGTCTGACTATGGCGATCCCGGCGATGAGGTCGTCGACAGCGAAGATGGCACCAGTGACGACGACGACAAAGACAGTGAAGATGACGAATACGAAGACGATGATGATGATGATGACGATGAAGACGAAGAAGAAGAAGAAGAAGAAGAGGAGGAGGAGGAGGAGAACGGGGACGACACCGAAGAAGATAGCGATATTGATGATACAGTTGATAACGAAGCTGAGGGTACGGATGACGGCGAAAATCAGTCATTGGATGATGGTACTTTAGAAGAGAGTGATTGTAACCATGCTTTAGACGACAGGATTTCTGAATATCACAGTCAAATCGACGAAGTAAGGAGCGACAAGGGTAGCAATGGCGTGCAACAACAAGTTCAAATACACCTCGTCAACTACACACCTCACGATCCTTCAATAATGGGCGCAGCAAAACGGCAGCTACTGGATATAGACCGGAACCAGAAACGTCGTGTAGATGTGGAAAGAGCCCAAGTTCATCAAAAACCAGCACAAATTCCTCAAGAGCTTGTTAGGTCGAAGCAGCAAATTGATGAACGTGAGATGCTAGTAAGGCATCAGTTCGATGAACAGCAACGCATGCATTTGATGCAGCAGCATCGAGATCAGGTGAGACGTTCTCCAGATCTGAGGAGGACGCAAGCAAATGAAGAGGAAGAGGGATATGATGATAGAGAGATAGAGGGACTTGAGGAAGAAGAGAGTGCCGATGAAGATTATACAGAATCAGAACGACCATTTTATGCACGGAGAGATGATTTAACACCTCCGATGCATATCCAAGGGCGAAACCAAGCATTCGGGTGGCAACGCCAGCAACAGATGTCAGTTGCGTCAGCACACACAGCTTTGGAAGAATCGTTAATAGACGAAGAAGAGGATGCAGAAGACCTGGTACGAGAAGATGAACGACATCAGGTGCAGCAACTTCAAGTCCAAGCACAAAGACAGACAATGCCTAGAAGGCATCAGGAACATATGGAAACCTCTATACACGAGAGGAAACTAGGACGAAAGCAGACGCAGCAGTGGACTGGAGAGGAAGTAGTACTAGCCGCAGAGCAAGAAGCTGCGGAAACTACCGCCAATGTGAACACACAGAGGGATGCCGAGTACAGGAACCGCCAACAAGCATTTCAAATGCAACAGATAATGCAGAAGAAGGCCGATGACGAACTCGCTTTACAGGAACGACGGGAGTTACAGGCACAACAGAAACTACAGGACGCCGCCGACAAAGCAGACTGGAAAAGGGATGCGGACGAAGCTAGACAGCTGGCAATGCAGGAAAAGCGAGCAGAGAAAGCTGAAGAGAAGGCGGCAAATGATGAAAGAAAGGCTGAAGAGAAGGCGGAAAAGGATGAGAGGAAAGCCGAAGAAAAGGCAGCAAAGGATGACAGAAGAGCTGAGGAGAAAACACAAAGAGATGAAAGGAAGGCCGCCGATCGTGAGGAACAGTACAACTGTCGAAGAGAAGACATGGAGGCCCAAAGAGAAAGAAAAGCTCAGGAAGCGGAGCAAAGAAGAGAGGAGCGCGAGATAGACAACGAAGCCAAAAAGGAGAAGCGGGCGAATGAGCTGGAAATAAAGACTACCCAGGCAGAGGAAAGGCGGGATCGTCAAGCTGGAGAAGCCGCCCAGCGGCAACAGCAACAAGAGATAGAGCGAGAAGCTCGGAAAACAGATATGGAACTCCGTTCAGCTGACCAAATCGAACGGGCACGGGAGAAAGCGGATCGCAAAGCACTAGAGGCAACTCAGCGTCTCGAGGAGCGGACCATGACACAGGAAGCTAGAAAGGCTGAGCAGGAAACGTATATGCAGATGCGATTAACTGAGAGGCAAAACAAGATAGACCTGAAGGCCGCCGAAGCCGCGCATCGTCTGGAGGAACGTGCTATACAACAGGAAGACAAGGTGCAGCAACGTCAGCTGGAATTAGACGCTAAGAAGGCTAGACGGGAACTTGAAGCTGAAGATAAAAAGCTTAAGAAGGAGGCCGATGAAGAGGACAGAGCACTGAAGAGAGAGACTGGCCGTGAGAAAAAGGTACGACAAAAAGAGGACACGCAGCGTGTAAAGGAAGAGGAAGAGGGACAAAATATGAAAGTTAGCAATACCGTGGAGAGGCCGCAAAGAGATCCCAATCAAGGATCTCATGCAGCCGACAAAGGGATCCACAATTCACCAGTACTCCAAAATCACGAGACAGCACACAGAGACCAGAATCAGCAAGGGTATGGTGATCAAGGCCATTTCCAAGAAGACCAGTGGGATGGGGGTCGGAGACAACATCCCGGGGGACACCTGGGTGTGCAACACACTGGCGCTATATTTCCCGATCATCGGGACGAGAGTAATCCAGGTTCTTGTCAGCAAGAATATTGGCACGAGCAGAATGACATGCATATCAACCTCAGGCCAGAGAAACATGCCAAGGTAGAGCGAGAAGCACAGGAAGCAAATCTCGTAGCAAAGAAAAAGGCAACGAGGCAATTGAAAGGAGAGATGAAGAAACCTAAGACTAAGCAAAATCCCAATAGCTTCAATGTTCCAGGCAAAGGCAACAAGAACGGAGAAGGTGGGATTCGATTCACCGCCCAACAATATTCTGGTACATATCAAAGCTTAGTTCTGGAGAAGGGAAACAATGGGGGGGCGGCAAAGCAGACTATGAAAGCAACAAAGATAGACGTCAGTATCCAGAAACAAGAGGTAGTCAAAGTAGGAAAGGATGGCGCAGATAGCAAGAAGAAAGGCGAGATGCAACAACTCACAGACACGAAGGTAGAAGTAGAGAGGAAGCGAGCTGGAAGGAAAGCAGCGAAGCAGGATAAGAAGACAGCGAGGAAGGATCCTAAAGCCCAGAAACCAGCTACCGAGCTGGGTACTAAAGATGACCCCGCGATTGCAAATCGGACAGACGCAAACGATCGGTTAAAGGGAAAGCAAGATGCGGAAGATGGCACAAAAACCAATCCGGACAAGTTCGTCGAACGAGATGGCAAAATAAAGGACTCAAAAGGATCGTCAAACGAAGTTGTCCTTGGAAAACCAAACAGTGAAGCAAGGTGTTTGGAAAACACACCTTTACCGCGAGTCAATACAGTGTCATTCAACAACGTTGGGCAAGCGTCTTATCATCAGCACATTCATAATGTTAATATCCTTGGAAAACCGAGTGCCGAGGGAAAAGCCAAGACAGACCAAAAGAACGCCGAACACAAGGAGGGTATAACAGGAGATTTCGAGTCAGTCGGGGAAGAAAGTGGGATTGTAGACCCCAAAGCCACTAAGGAAGAAACCGACGAGCATAAGAAGGAGACGAATGGGGGGAAGGAAGCCAAAGCTGAAGGAGCAGCTCCGGAGTCGAGATTGGGGCACAAAACTGAGACAGCCGGCGAGAAGGGAACCGAGAAGGGAACTGAGAAGGGAATTGAGAAGGTCGATAAGAAAGATTTCCGAGAAATAAACGGGCCTCTGAACGACAAGGATACGAAGTGTGCCGACAAGTCTAAAGAGACTAGCGCTACGAAAGCCGATAAGGAGGCTAAGAAAGCAGAGAAGACACAGCACAAGCTTGAAGTAAAGGTACAAGTATCAAAGCAGAAGGCAATAGACAAGGAGGCTGAGAAAGCGGAGAAGATACGACAGAAGCTTGAAGTAAAGGTGCTAGTATCAGAGCAAAAGGCAACAAACAAGGAGGAAAAGCAGAAGCAGAAGTCTAATGTGAAGCATGACTCTGCTGCTAATACCGAGGATGCTGACAAAGAAGAGGAGAGGAAACAAAAGCTTGCAGCAAAAGAAGCAATCAAAGAAGAGAAGCGACGGCTAAAGCTGATGGCAAAAGAGACGGCCAAAGAAGAGAAGCTAAAGCACAAGATGGCAGAAAAGGAAGAGAAATCGAAACTCAGAGCTGCAGCCAAAGAGGAGAAGCTCAAGCAGAAAGTTGCCGCGAGAGAAGAGCTAAAGATACAGAAGCTTGCAGCCAAGGAAGCTGCTAAAGAAGAGAAACTCAAGCAGAAGACCACTGCTAAAGAAGAAGCCGCCGAAAGGAAAGAGCATGACAAGGAAGAAAAGCTCAAGCAGAAGGAGGTCGCTCACGACCAAGCTGCCTACCAGAAAGAACAAGACAAAGCTGCAAAAGCCGAGAAGAAGGAACAAGACAGAGCTCTCAAAGCTCAGCAGAAAGAGAAGGACCAGATTGCAAAGGCACTGGAGAAAGAGAGACAGCAAGCCGCAAAAGCTGAGCAGAAACAGAGAGACCAGATTGCTAAGGCGCAACAGAAGGAAAAAGATAAGGCAGACGCGCAGCTGAGAAAGCAAGAAGAAAAGATGGTGGCTACGCGGAGGAAGGAAGAGGAGAAAATTGAGAAGCAGAGAGAACGTGAGGCAGAGAAAGTAATGGCGAATCAGAGAAAAGAGGCCGCGAAGAGTGCCGCGAAGAGTGCCACGAAGAGTGCTGCGAAGAGTGCTCCTAAACCGACGGCGGGTTCGAGCTCTAGAGCGGTTGCACCAAGAAAGGCTGGTCCTGCGAGGAGGCGGAGGTAGATTCGGGATTGAGATGTTTTGGTAGATAGCATAAAGATATTGTGCTAGCACATGGAATCGGCCGTGATATAATTGCGCCTTGTAGTATGTTCTGAACTTGTTGACAAAGTAGTCCGTCCCTCTTGTGGTAGTCCAAAGAACTCTTACAATAACCTGCTCCCGTTATCAGACCCTCACTCGGAGTCTTCTAAACTCTTCTTGTACGCCTTCCACAACTCCTCGACACTCTCCCCACAGCATCCCTTCCACAATTTCTCGCCGTCGTACTTGTCCTCTCGTAATCCCTCATTGATCCTCCTCACAACATCTTTCCCATGCTCCTCCTCCAACCACTCGAGAAAGTATCCCGTCCTCTCATACCCAGCGTCCCAATCACAATCTGCATGCCTCTTCCAATGCGGCGGCGCGTACCCAGCCTTCAGCCTCACCCAGTCTGCCACACCCTCGGTGAGTCCCACGGGTGCAGCGCCTTGCCCATTGTGTTGCCAGCAATGCACCATTTCATGAACTATGACACCCATAATCTCCTCTTTTTGCCGCGACTCGGGTACATGGGATATGTAGCTTGTGTTTAGATGAATCTCCTTGTGGTCGTCGTCGAGATCTCGTCCTGTAGTGTATGCAACGCCGTCCATCTCCCGCAGGATCAGGGTGACGGAGCGCGTGCCAGGTATGCAAGACTTGGGTAGGTCGCTGTAGAGATACTTGAGGACGGCGTCGACGGCGTACTCGAGCGCGTTCGACGCGTGGATGAGGCGGAGGAAGGCGCGCGCGCCATCGGAGGACAGATCGCGAAGTTCGAGGCGCAAGAGGGGTTTTCGTTGGGGTGTTACTTTCTCGGATAGGATGGGGAGTTGTGTGGTGTGGTCGGCGAGGGTTGTTGCGTTGTTTGAGGAGGTGTTGAAAGGGTGCGTTGGGGGTAGCGCGGAGGACTGCGGGGTGGGTGGGCTTGTGTTTGTGGTAGTTGTTGAAGTCATGGTTTGGTATTGCTTTTTTGTCTTCATTGGTCACTTGAATGAGAACTGTAGAGCCTTGGACACGGGATTAAGGTCCTGGGACGTTGTTGCCTGAATGTGGTGCTACGTTTTGGTTGCAGGAACATGCATGAGCAATGGAGACGTGCACTCTATGCTTACGGAACGATAAGATACCGAGCCACGGTTATCTGCGATACGAATCTCTTTGTAGGCTTCACCTTTGCTACCAACCCTTTGATATTAGTCTTGTGATTCTTCTATTCAGTTTGAATCTAGTCTATGGTCTAGTCATGGTCGTTATAGTTGTAGCCTTGAAGATCCGCAGAATGCATCCAAGCCGGCTGCATGAACGCCGTCTATCCTTCTGCACAAACATGCTGATTTCATGCACTGTCTCATGAACTCTTGAAAACCTCTGGAAAGATCTTTCGTAGCTCCTGCAAGCTCCTAATTTGGTACTTGCTGGCTGGCTGAGCGGGTGCAGGGTCCTTCTCATCAAGCAAATGCGCCGTCTTCCACCCACGTGCCTCGGCTGCTTTGCAGTTGATGTAAGAGTCGTCTGCATCGGGGTATCAGTAAAATATGTATAGGGAGAACTTTCATTCCCACTTACCGACGAAGTAGCACTTCTCGTTTGACTTGATACCAGCCTCCGCCATCGCCTTGTCATACATCTCCACGTGCGGTTTGCAGTAGAACTTGTCCGAGCCGTAATCGCAGAAAGTTATACCCTCGAAAAGATCGTCAATCTGCAGGAGCTTGACAACACGCTTGCCGTGGTTGATGTAGGCATTGGTGAAGAGCCATAACCGGACCTTGCTCGTGTCGATGTCCTCGATCAACTTGCGCAGTTCTGGATTGGGCTTGATGACATCCTCCAGAGGTAACGCGTCATCTACTTTACTGTTGTACTCTAGCGCATTGACCTTGTGGTGACGAACGAGTCCCTCAATGGCCAGACCGTATTCGCGGTAATACCGGTAGTGGAGTTCGTTGGCATCTTCCTGCGACAAGCTCAGGTGGGTTTGGAAGAATTGGTCAATCAGCTCAGCCATCATTCGATGAATCTCAAGGCTCTTGGGGTAGAGACAGTTGTCGATATCGAAGAAGAAGACTGGCTTTTCGTTCTCGTCCACTGTGGCGTTGTTGTTTGCTGTTGAGTCATGTTGGCGGTACTCCATGGTCTCGGGAGGCGCTGCTGTGTTGAAAGACATGGCTGCAATTTGGTAGACGTAGAGGAGCTTTCTTCAAGCGATGGAATGTTGGAATGATTTGAGATGGTAAAATTATCCAAGTCGTGTTGTCAGAATAGGTGGCGCTGGAAGATTCCAAAGATTGTCTACCTGGTGTAAGTTTCAACCATAATGCTCATGACAATGCAGATCCAGCATCATACCTTGTCAAATTGTAGACGAAAACGAGGGCGGTTTTTCCAGCGTACTTCTCAAGTAGTTGTGATTGCCTACATTTGCAGCCAGAGAAACCGTGATGAGTACATGAGGATGCCACGAACCCGATTGGGCCTAGCGCCATTGCTGGCGCGTGCATCTGCTGAAAACCAAAACGCGCCGTGGCTCCGACATTCATTACCCACCCGCTGGCGTGCTGCTGACACTCGTTCCCCTTCACCATCTTCCCACCCAGCTCAGTCGCGGGTGCCGCCTGTATTTGTATAATCGCCAGTCTTGCGCTCGCTTGTTGGTGTTTGATACTAAGCTCAGCTTCGCGTCTGTTGTGATGGCCGCACCAGTCGCACCAATGGCGACAGCCGCAGCGCCGTCGTCGCATCTGAACGGTGCCGGCGCAGTGTCTGCAGAGGTGCTTCGCGAGGCCGAGTTCCTCCAGAAGATTTTGCAGATACGCGATCAAGTGCTTGCTAGCAAACACCCGCGTATTCATCTTCCACCCAAAGTAATTGAACAGGTTGCACCGCGTCTTCCGCAGACTGCCTCTAGCAGACCCACGACCAACGGCACACCCAACGGATCTTCATCGCAGCTGTTTCCTCCGCGTCCAGCGTCCTCAACACGGCCTCCCACGTCTCCTGTACCCCCTACACAGCGACCGTACTCAGCCAAGTCTTCCTCTTCGAGCATCGATCCCATCTTGCTCACAAAGTCCGAACACCTGGTCAAGGCGGAGCAGCAGCTCAAGCGGCAGCAGATAGAACGCGCCCTCAAGGACCAGTTCGATAAAAAGGGTCGTGGCAACGATGGAGACGAGCGAGAAGCTCTCATCGATGTTGAGCAGTGTTTGATCAAGGCTCACCAGCTGGTCCCGCCAGTGTCTGGCTTACCGTCTCCGACTAACAACAGCGATGAGGTTGAGTCATTTGACGAGAACTCGTACTACTCTAGCAAGGCGAACAGTTGGTCCTCGGAGGATGTTGATCACGCTGACCACGCCCATGCCGATGCGGCTCCACTGACTTCACAGGCGCAGCCAGCAGCCCAGCATGTCACTGTTCACCCTCGCCCGGCTGAGCCTACTGTAATCGATCTCGACGAAGAGGCCTACGAGCCGGCCGACGACATAGAAATCTACGAGCCCGAGCCTGTACAACTGCATGAGGGTGGTGAAGAAGAGGAAGATTACTCTCCACCTCCAGCCGACATCGGGCCAAGCGAGCCTCTGAGGGGTCGGCAGCGCAACCGCCACGGGGGTACGAACGGGTACGATATTAAAGAACTCTCTTACTTTCTCTTTGCGATGTTTCTTTTTAGCATGCCGAATCACACGGCTTGGTCTTTACTATACCTGAACGGCCTGTCCATTTGGGTCCAGCCATGATAGTCTGGTAGCGAGCGTTGCCATGTTGTGGGCCACCAGCTCTGCTGCCTTGACGCCAGTCATGGCTGTTCTTCAATGCCTCTCTTCGCCTCCACATATTCGTCTTATATCTTCTCAATTACCTCTATACTAATGTTTTGCAGATCACGCCGTCAAAGCCCGAATGGTCCAGCGGCACCAGTTCAGAACCCTCGCAAGCGGAGAAGAGAAGAAAAGCGCGAGCGTGACGAGAAGAAGCGCCAACAACAGCAACAGGCCAACAAACGCGTCGTCAACTCGCCTGAACCGTACATCAAAGACGAGCCACAGTCACCTCCTCCTTTCGCTGCGTACCCCGACTCACAACCCAGCAAGCGGCGTGCGCTGCAGCCTCACCCTGATGAAGTAGAGCTCGTATCCGCACAGAACAGTCCCAGGATACAGCCAGTGTATTACCGCGATCCGGAACCTCTTGCACGAACTTACCGCGAGTACGATGAGCCTTTGTCCCCGACTGTCATACGCACACCACAACGCAAATCTTTGCGTGATGAACAAGATCTCAGGCGGGTTGCAAGTCTCCAATACGCACGACGACCCTACTCGCCAGGTGGGGGCAATGAGGTGTACGCAGCACCTGAGCCTCGCCAAATTCGCGCAGCGTCCCACGCCTTCGTCGATCGTGCCGAGGCACCCATGTACCGAGAGGCGTCGGCTCGCCCGTCAGCCGCACCCAGATACGTACGCGAACGTTCACGATCACCTATCCATGAATATATACCATCTCAGCAGCTCATGGCTCCACCGCCCCGCCGGATTGTCGTAGATCAGTTTGGAAACAAATACTACGCAGCACCGGTGGATGCGCGAGAGTCGATGGCGCCGCCTAGCAGACGAGTGGAGATTGAGCCATACTATGAGCGCGCTGTAACGCGGGAGCCTACGATGCGTGCACCAGCACGTGCAGAAATGTATGAAGAGGAAGCCGTTCAGAGGATGCCTCCACCAATTCGACGCTACGTCGAGGCATCGGAGTCTGAGATGATTGAGAGCCCGTATCGGCAGCGGGAGCCCTCTCGCCGTCCTGTAGAGGTGGAGTACCGGCCTGCGCCACAATATGAAGAGATGGGCCCGCCGCGCGAGTACGCCTCTGCGCGGGCGTACAGTATGCGCCCAGAGGTTGTTCGACG
This sequence comes from Alternaria solani, assembly GCA_002952155.1. Lineage (NCBI taxonomy): Eukaryota > Fungi > Ascomycota > Dothideomycetes > Pleosporales > Pleosporaceae > Alternaria > Alternaria solani. Next base: position 1,341,118 of record CP022029.1, read on the forward strand.
AGAAGTGCCCGAAGGTTACGTGCGTCATGAGAGCATACAACCATCTGCGGTTCGGGCCTCACAGCCTCGATTTCGCGAGGTCAGTGTTATGCAGGAGCCTTTCGATGAGCGTCGCTATGTTGGTGCGCCTCAGGGCAGGCGATATGTCGAGGAAGGGCCTATCGAGGTAGCTTCCGATCCATTTGTGGAGCCGCGTCGCATGTACACGCGCTACTAGAGCGTGGTAGATTTGCGTTGGATTGCTGTAGGATACCCTAATTATTGTGTGTGACGGAGATGGCAATTAGTGTTGTAGAGGACTTGTAAGAGACTATGTAGCGTTGGACAGCCATTGCTATAGCGGTGTCTTAGTTGCATGTATATTTGGATGCGGTATTCACTCCCAGTTCCGAAAAGTGCTCCTCGGTGACTCGGATGTCAGTGTCTCAGTGCCACAATACCCGCAAGTAGGGCTCCTCGGCTATGGTGCCGACTAGGCCATAAGGTTTTCCGTTTTGAGTCTGGTGAGCGGGCACCCGTCATCGCACTGCAGGGGAGACGTAACCGCGCAGTGGGCTCTGACACCAAGAGATGGGCAGATCGCATCCCCACGTAGACGGATGGATCCTGAGAGGGGGGGAGAGGAGGGGAGCGCGGACTGCCTCGAGGTTCCAGCCAGAAGGCATGCTCGGGCTATTTGATCACACACACACAGTGTTTCCTGCGCAACCGCACCTGTTTGACGCGCCTAGGGTAGGCGCGAAGATGAGGGCCCAAGGTGAGGAGGGCGGCGAGGTTTATACTCTGCAGAAATGAGGGTGTGACTGGAAGCAGCCTGGATTTCTATTCTTACTCGGACATGCCATGATGCTGTAATACGGAGCCTGTCTGGGCGTCAGCTATGCTTGTTTGGCGGTAGACTGGCAGGGCGCGTCCCGGCCCACACGACGCAGCACAGCACAGCTCAGCTCAACAGGCACTGCAAGCACGCGGACAGCACATGGCACACGGGCAGAAGGAAACAAGCACATGGAGTTGCAATTCCAGGGACCAATCTCGGCGGGCGGCGTCTGCGTCTGCGTCGGGGCTGGGCCGGGAGCGAAGGGGTGAATGTCTTCTTTTTGTTGCACCATGGCCATGGTGTTCGTGACCCACTAAGGCCCGGGGACTGGCCAATGGCAGGGCGGCACGGCCTTGCTCGACGCTCGCTCGACAGCTGCTGCCCTCCGGTCTTCCTCGTCCTTCTTCCTCCTCGCACTCCCACCACCTCCCGCCCGCCAACACCGAGGGCGTCGACTCCACCACCATGCACAAACTCTCAAACTTCCCGGCACAGGCCCGCCACGGCTGGGAGAAGATGGCGCCGTCCACGGCCTTTTCCTTCTCGCGGTCCAACCACGAAATGCCCGTCACAGCTCCCATCAAGCGGCCCTCGACGGCGACGTCACAGCCCCCCGTCATACCGCCCGGCACCCAGGTCAACCTGTCCTTCAACGTGCCCTTTTCCTCCAACCTCGCCGGCCCCGACCCGGACGACATCATGTGGGCCAGCCCGGGGGCGAAGGCGCGCTGGACTCACCCGGAAGGCACCGCCGACGCTACCCCGACTCACAAGCTGCCCGTCCACGCCCAGAACGTCGACAACCTGCGGAACCTGTGTCGAGAGGTGAGCGAGCAGACCGACGGCCGCGTCTCGGCCAACGTCACGTCGGCCGAGTCGAAGCCGCTGCCCGGCCTGCAGCGGGGCCCGTTGCGCGCCCTCGTCACCAACGTGTGTCTGTCTGGCGAGCTGGAGCTAGTAAACTCGATGCGCTGCCGCATCCTCAACTCGACGCCCATCTCTCTGGTAGGCTGATGCTGCTGGTGCTCTGCCCATAACGCACATGCTGACGTCTTGGCACAGCGATCGTCCTTTGTCGACATTGACTCGCAGCTCATCATCGACCCGCCCTCGCAGAATGTACGGGGTGCCGTCCTGCAGCAGCTCGACATGATCTCAAAGGCCACCAAGGCCGACATCTTCCTGCTGATGCCCAAGCAGCCCGACATTGAGACGGCGAGCTTCCACGGCAACATCGACACAGGCATGGACCCGCGTCTGCGCTGTGCCATCTACGGCGATCTCGAGACCATGGAGCATGCCAAAACGCGTGTGCTGATTATGATCGACCAGATTGTGAGTTCTGCGAGCCCCACTGAATGCCCGCTAGCGCAACATGCTAATCCGATGCCGTCACAGCTCAAGCGGACCGTCGATACCATGAAGCTCGAGCTGACCATGCATACGCTCATCTGCGGACGTGGGCGCAAGAACATCAAGATGATCGAGTCTGCTACGGGCACGGCCATCTACTTCCCTCCGCCCTTCCCTCGCTTGTTCGGCTACACACCGCCGGGTGCTCAGCGCAGGCCTGACGACCTAGTATACATCACGGGTGAGAACTCGGAGAATATACTGCGCGCCAAGCAACGTCTGCACGATCTTGTCATGTCCACCAAGGTCTTTGTGAAGCCTGTCATGGTCACTGACACCAAGCTTGACGCCATCTTGCTAGAGCGTCTGGACAAGGTGCGCAAGATTATCGAGAACAACGGCTCGTACATCCTACTGCCCCCTCTTGGCGTCCAACGTGGTGTTGTGCGTGTTCAGGGCACTGACGTCTTGCATGTCGAGCGTACTGTGCGCGAACTGATGCAGCTTGTGAGTTTGTCGCACGCACTGTACTCGGATTTATACTAATCATCATTAGGCCGGCCAATTCTACAGTGCCTCTTGGTTCATTACCCACCCCGACCCTACGCAGCGACCACCTACATCCGCCGATGTTCGCGCTATGCTCTCCGATATCTGTATCAACTCGGGCGCTGAAGTCAGCTTTGAGAAGCTCAACTTCCACATCTACGGATCCGACGATGCTGTCAGAGCTGCACTAATGGTCATCAGCAACATCCCATTCGTGAAGAAGTCGCAGTACAACATGAGCGTCAAGATCGAGCTCGCAAACGAGCACAAAGAATTCGTTAGCGGTAAGAAGAATGGCAAGATCAACAAGATTATGAGCCACAGCAGTGTGCAGATTGTCTTCGATGGCTTCAACGAGTACAACTTCTACATTGTAGTCCGTGGTGCCCAGTACGAGGCCACAAAGAACGGTCTGGACCTTGTCGAGCAGGAGATGCCTGCCTCCATCTCCTTCCATGTTCCTGACCAGTACCATAAGCGTATTATCGGTATCGGTGGTCAGCACATCCAGCGCATCATGAAGAAGTACTCTGTCTTCGTCAAGTTCTCAAACGCTATGGACCGCGGCGGCTTCGGCAAAGAGGAGGACGACATCAAGGTGGACAATGTCATCTGTCGTACTCCTGCCCGCAATGCTCAGAACCTTGACTTGGTCAAACAAGAGATCATGGACATGGTTGAGAAGGCTGATGCTGAGTTCGTCTCTGAAACCATCAACATCAACCGCCTATACCATCGAGAACTTATTGCTCGTTTAGACAAGATCGACGAGCTGGAGAAGAAGTTCAACTGCAAGATCACCTTCCCCAGCACCGAGGAAGCCAGTGACATTGTCACCGTCTCCGGTCCTGAATATCAGGTGCCATTCGCAGTCGATGAGTTCTTGGGCATGGTTCCGGAATCCCACGATCTCGCCTTTCCTTCCACCACTGAACTCAGTGAGTACCTGCGCTCTGCCGAATTCAAGGCCGATGTTCTCGACAAGCTCAAGACCCAGCACGAGGTCGATGCTCAGCTTCAACAAGCGCAGACAGAGACTACCGACGGCAAAGAAGAGCAGATTGAAGCCTTCCACATTGTCTTCACTCGAAACAATGCTGGCGGGCTGAAGGATGCCATCGACTTTCTTCTCAACAACTTAGTCATGCATGGTCTGGACACTAACACGGTCCGTGGAGCTCTCCCACGCCCCAAGTCTGACTCATTCGAAGACTCCTTGCCCTTCTTCGAGTCCAAGCTGCTCCAGCGTGCGGAGCCGGCTGTCGACAGTACCGACTCGCCGACCCGCTCTCATTTTGGTGATGATGAGCCTCGCGGTATGCTCGACCGCCTTCGCAAACCAGGTAGCATGTCATCCTTTACGTCCATCTTCAACGGACGCAAGAACACCAACTCACCCGGTTCGCTCTTCAAGCACGCTTCCAGCAACGCTTCGAAGGCGTCCCTTGCCAGTCTTGAATCCACCGGTAGCTATCGCAACCCGTGGAACGACAGTGGCATTAACCTAGCGGACGACGAGCACCACAACAACGGCTGGCCCATGCCAGCACCTCGTTTCGAGTCCAAGTTTCCTTTTGGTTCCTCTTCCGCGGCGCCTGGGGATGTGACCCCTAGGTACGACCCGCGGGGCTCCGTGGACAGCGGGCGCCCCAGTACTTCTCATTCTGCATCTGGATACCCGGCCCCTATTGGGCCTCCTCGTTAAGTGATACACCGATCTCGAACCATTTATTTGATACCACTACTGTACCCGGCCTTTAACGACGAATACCCCGCTACGCGTTCATTGTCTCTTGTACGTGTGCGACGACAAAAGAATTATACCCCTCCTACTCTACGGCGAAAATACCCACGTCAAAAACCCGGCCTGGCTGGTTGTTGCTCGCAGTCTTGTTTTCCTGTACGCGTCTGTTTTGCTGTTTCTTGTTTATGGCGTTTGTTTGTTGCTCTCTGTCCGAATGATTCCCCAACTACGGCGCAAACAGAAATATATACCAATTTGCTGCTTTTCTTGTGGATTTTGCGTCTTTGCTGTTCATTCTTCGTTGTGTGCTCAGCGCTGGGAGTGTGTGATGGGTGGATGCAAGCTGAATACGATGGGACGATGATACCCCACCTGCCAGCCGTGGTGAGACGGGCACTGGTAGGCTACGAAATGGTGCATGGGTAGAAAACTTGGGTGTTAAAAACTGAGGGGTGTATGTGCGGTTGAGTCTTTCTCCTCTCCACTCTTTGATCAATTTGCGGTGGAAGGGGGACAAACGAATACGCAGAGATATACACATGATAGACGAACGAAGAGCACATCTATACCCCATGCTCTTATCCTATCGTGCACGTGCATGTGATGCTTGGTCTGGCAATAATGGCTTGAAGAAATCGTGTCCGAGGGCAGGCTGATCTCATTGACTTGAGACTGGGGTTTAGGAATGTTCGGTGAAGATACCTACCCTACCCATTTGAAGTTGCGAAGCTAACTAACATGCTACCGAGAAGACGAAGAAAAATAATCAAGATAAGAGGATGAATCTGTCAATAAGGACAGAAGAGAACGAGAAGGTAAGGCTTGAAAAGGATACATCAGGTAGGAGACGTGGTGATCTTGCATAGTTGAAGTGTCCTTCTCGACACGTACTGGCAACAATGGGCAATGTGAACACATATATGTACAGGATACTCCAGGTCAGGCTTAAGCTAACAGCCGCATAATGTATAAAAAGTACCTCCTGTAAACAACCAACCTCACTCTAAGTAGTGTATCGGAACCACGGCACATTGTCGGCTAGCTCTCGCTCCAGCAACTTCTGCTCTTCGGTCAGTTCCCGAGTCCCGCCTTCGAGTGCAATCTTGTCGCGTCTCGCGTTTTCCATTCGGCACCACGTTGACATGAAGAATGTCAGGAAGAAAGCCATACTAAAAGACGTCAGCACACCCGCTCTAGCCAATCCAGTCTTTTCGATGACTTACCTAACAATCCCAATCAGAATACTGTGTCCAGTAATAAACCTGGGCCCATCGCGCGAAAGATAAACATAACTCGCGATAATGCCGCCACAGTTTCCGCCCATCACTTGCATGGCAATGCCTGTCCCGCGCTTCAAGCTACCCCCAATATTTCCGCTATTCCATGCCATGCCCAGCGGAATTTGGGGATAGATTCCAATAGCTGCAAGCACCGTCCCGGCGTATTGGACACTGGGTTGGCCAGTCGCGGCAAGCATGGCGAAGCCCGCGATGGCCACAACTTGGAACCCCATGAGAAAGATGCCACGCTTCTTTACGCGATCAGCGTACCAGCTCGCGGTGATGGTAAAGAAACATGCGCAGACATAAGGCGGAACCGACATGAGCTGTGCGTCGTTGGCAGTATAACCCATGTTTTTGATGATGGTGGGGAGGAACAGAGCAAAGGAGTAAATGGGACAGAATCCCGCCATGCATATAAGCATGAAGATGTAGATCTTCCAGTCGGTGAGGGCCTGGTACACATACTTCATATCGAAGTCGTTGGAAAGGTGACCGTGGTCTTGTTGCAGTCGGCGTTCAACCTCTGTGCGCTCCTTCGTGGTGAGGAAACGGGCCGTTGCCGGGTAGTCATATATGCACCAGTACGCTGCCATTGAGACGAGGATACTGAGCAGACCCTCTAATATGAAGATCCAAGACCAAGCCGCTTTGCCTCCTACACCAGACATCTCTGCGATACCCCGGGCTAGCACTCCACCAAAGGCGCCGGCGAGCGTTGCGGCTGAGAAGAAGAGAGCCATGCGGAACCCGCACTCGCCTCGAACATACCACTGCGAAATGTAGTAGTTAACCCCTGGGAATAGCCCGCCCTCGAATACTCCTAGAAAAACTCGTGTAGCCATCAGTCCAGAATAATTCTTCACGAAGCCCTGGCAGATCATCGCCAGTGACCAGAAGAACATGATGAACGTCAACCACACGGATGGTCGTGTACGCTTCATCATGATATTCGACGGGATCTCAGCAGCAATGTAGAACGGGAATAGGACAGCGAGACAGTCATTGTACTGTAGGCCGTGCAACTTGAGATCTTGTTCGAGATGGTCGAGTCGAGCGTTGCCAATGTTGGTGCGGTCCAGGAAGCACAAACTATAAGTCTGTCAGTTGCGAGTCTTCAGCAGATGGTATAACGGGAAGCTTACAGGTAGATAAGCGACATGAAAGGTATGAGATGCCAGTCTAGTTTACGAAGAAGCTTCTTCGTAGCAGCGGCGTCGAAACCTTGTAGCTCAACATCTCCAATTGAGACATCGGGCGAGATGGGAGCGATAGTCGTATCATCGACCTTTTTCTCTGCCATTGTGAATCGAAGCTGATGCTCTGAGCCGGGGCGGATGGACACTCTGCACGAGCATATCTTCTATACATGTATCTTTCGCAGTTCATGCTGACAACCACTTCACAGAAGGAGTGGAGCCTCCTACCATATCTGTGCAGTCCCGAGGTTCCAGACTCCCACGCTCAGCTATAGGTGCATCGGGGTTGTGATACAAGATTTGTGCGACTTTCTGTTTTTGTGCCCATGTTCCGAGACCGATAGTATGGTGTAACGCTGATAAAGATTACGTTGGTTGCGGAGCATGCGTTAGTGGGTGAAATAAACGCTATCAAGGTTTGGCCGCAGCAGCTAAGGACCGGACCGTAGACTTGTCATCTGTAGGCTCCGCGAGTTGTAGAGCAAGTCGAAGCTTGAGTGGCTACGCGGGGAAGCTTATGTATGCGGGCAAGCTTATGTATGCGGGCAAGCTTATGTATGCGGGCAAGCTTATGTATGCGGGCTGACATGCATGCAGGACCTTGGCGCCACTGATAATGAAAACGAGTTGCCTCGTTCTAGTGTCTCAGGGCGACAGTTGAGGCGACTTGAACTTAATTTTCCGCGGGAGAATGATAGCCGCACGATGTGGCGTTGGTCGTCTGAATTTGCGATGCTGGAAGCTATTTCTCCGTCGTCCCACTGGCCGAACGAAACTGTGGACACGGTGAGCAAACCCCGTTCAGAAGACCGCGTTGGAAGTCTGGTTTGTAGTGCCGAGGTTGTCATGCGTTTTCTCTTTGGCTTTCGCGGAGCGCCATTCCATGCCTGCTCAGCCTCGCGAAGCACTTGATACAATGCGGCGACGAGACTTTCTTTTCCCACAGCCGTGGGCAGATCGCGAAGCCCTGTGACTTGTCCAGTGCTAGTCTTTCGCTATCCTCATGTAGGAACAGGCGAAGATGGCAAGGTAGAAGCAACGTTTCCGGTACCTGTGGATGGCATTGATAAGCATAGTGGAAGAGGAAGCACATGGTGCACGATTGGATACTTCCAAGGTTGTAAGATAGTCGGGGATGGTCTCTTAAAGCTCGATGGAGACAGTGCACCCTGGAATGAGGGTGAGATTTGTGTGATGCTGACACAGGGATGTTACAGTGGAAACCGATCGCTTTAAGCATGATGACCTCTCAGACATACTGCTTCCATATTTCATTATAGCGGCTGGAGTGCGATTTCCTCAAGATATCTAAGAAATCGGGCGCATTGCCCCAGAAGGGTCACGATCTTCGCCTCTTTCGTTCGTCCATTGAAGCCACCATAGCCCTGGAATAGAAGAGTGCGAATCTCTGGAGATAGCAGGCGTCTGATTGGCCTCGGAGTCAAATGCCATGCATGTTCAGTGAAGCCGGGCGCAATCGATAGTCTCAAACAGTCATCCGTCGTACGTTGCGCAAACCCTACACACCTTCACCCTGATAGGGCACGTTTGCTGCTGAGAAAGCTGGCAAACCTTCGGGACGAGGCGTTCCGTTCATGATAGATTAGTGGCACGCGCGTGGAACAGTGCTGGTCATCAGTGGGCGTGCCTTGTACTTCCCTTCGCGTCTGAGCAAACAATTTCGATTTCTGTCTTTGCTGGCTGGCACAGTGGCGGGAATCCACGTTATCAGTGGACGGCGACGCATTGAAGCGACAACCGCAACTAGTGCGCCAGATCTGTAGCGTAGCTACTGCATATAGCATTTGCGACAGTCTGACAAGCATTTCGTGGTACAATCTATTCGCTCCAAGGTGAGACCGTACCATGCATTTCAATTATCTTGGGATATGAGGAAGATCTCAAGCAGCGGCAGAGCAAGGCCCGCAAGGACTAGCTAATACCTCGGCCGTCGTCGACGCACTGGGTAGTATTCTTCAAAGTCACTCTCGTCGTCTTCTTCTTCTGCATCATCCTCGTCATCATCATCATCATCATCCTCGTCGTCATACTCGTAGCGATCGTTGTAACTATGCATCCAACCTGACCTAGGTCGAGATTGGTACGATGACCGTCCAGGCTGTTGGGTGCTCCCTGTCCTCCGTCTCGGGTAGTTGTATGTTGTGGAGGTATCGTAATCGCTTTCATCGTTCTCATTGTCGTCGAGGAAGCTCGTCGAGAAGGGGGCGCGACGGACTTGGGGCCATGATGGCTGGTCGTTCTGGCGATGGCGATTGGTAAATATTGGGTGTGATTGGCGTGATTGGCCGAGACTGAATGGCGACGACTGTCCATGGCCCGTCCGCAAACCTCCCAAGAAAGGAAGACGATCTGAACACGCTGTGCTTCTGCCTCTGCCTCTGCCCATTCCCACGTCCACTCTCATACCTGACCCCATGCCAAAACCCATTCCGAAGCCCATACCACCCATGCCACCTAATCTGCCGCCATCCATGTTCATACCCAGAGGCGAGGAGACACCAAACTGCGGGTGGCTTCGCATCATAGGACTCAGTCTGCCACGATTCGAAAAGGCTGATTGAGGCCCTCCCATGGCCCCAGGCGATGACTGCTGGTTATGCAGCCTGTACATGTATGCTTGTCTTTGGAGCTCGATGAACATTCTCCTTTGATCCCTAGTGTGTCGTTCAAAACTGTCGCTATCGCTAGTATAGGACTCGTCGTAGCATTGGTTCGGACGGAAACCAGGAGCGGGGAAGCTCATCAAACACGGCATGGCGATTCCAAGTGTGGGTGTTCACCGAGTGAAAAGATGGGTTTGAGTAATGCTTAGAATCGGTGGGAGTAATCGAGTTGTGGGAATTTGGTATATGTTGTTTGACGCCCTTTGTGTTACAGAGAGGGCGAAGGAGATTTCAAGACATGGAGGTGCTGCATAGTCGACTTTGTAGGGACGCGAACATGCCACTAGATGGATGAAAGTGTCCAAGACAGCCGTGGGTTGATCGTCTATGAATGGTTGGAGGCAACCCGAGTCGATGCAGTCACCGGAAGCGTAGGCAGAGCCAGCACGGTAGCCATCGCTGGCAAGGCGGTTCTTGGGCTGTGGTAGGCCTGTATGACACAAGGCAGGCAGTGATTGGCATCATGGTATCACTGTGATACACGAGGGAGATGAAGCAAACACTTGGTCTGGCGAGCAAGAGCAAACCATACTACGGTGGCCATGTACTCCTATTAGATAAAGTATGCCAGCATAACGAGATGGAAGTGCAGGGTCCACACACGGGTGAACAGACTAGCGGGAAGATGCTGATGGAAGAATGATAACGAACAGCAGATATTGGAAGCATAAGTCGCCATGGCTAGCTGCATGGGCCGAGCTGGGTGTTGCTCGGAGAAAGGCCGCGACGGGTGCTAGGCGATGCGGCGGAGCGTAGACGACACATTGCACCTTCCCCTTGTTCACAAAGGGGACACGGGTGGAGTCGTTGGTGTGCCTCGCGGGTGGTACGGCGGAGAGAGTGGGAAGCTCGAGGATAAACGACGGCACGCTGAGGGGGTGGTTCCAAGGGACGCCACGGCCGAATAAGACGTCATTTACTTGATTTCCAGCTGGAATGGGCAGGCGCGACGCGTTGACGCAGGACGCGTCGTTTCCAATTGGTGTGGCGGGAACGCTGAAGAAAAAAGTCGCCCAGAATGCGGCCAAAGTCACGTGCATCCATCTCGGCTCCAGCCAACCTCAAATGTCCAGCCATGGTGGGAGCTCTTCTTCTGTCGCCGCAATACGACTGCATCTCCCACCAGAGTCTCCCACGAACAACTGTGCCGCTTCCCCTCGCATCTGCCCAGGACGAAATTGCCGCAAGCCTGACATCATCTCGACTGCACCTGCCTCGACCACTCGCCTGCCACAATCCCCACACTAAATCTTTTGGCCTCGACATCACACGCTTTCGTCTCGTAGCCACTTCCGCATCCGCATCGGCATCCACACCACCGCACAATGGCTCCTACTTCTTTTGCTTCGGCGGCTGCAGGAAACAATGCCAATCCAGCGCGTCCAGACTCCGGCGCTGACTGGTAAGTCGTCCCTTGGCTGCGCCCCATGTATGCACCACGGTCGAGCTACACACGGCACATGACTATCCCCCGGTCGCTATACGCACAGCACTTGCTATTTTATTGTCCTATTCATCGCAGCACTCGCTACCGCCATGACTCTCTTCCCCCCCGACGCTTACCCGCAGAACAGGGCTCGACGCACCAACGGTGCTACGCAAACATTCCGCCGACCCTCACACGCGACCAGCCTCTCCGGCTCGACCAACCACTCCTCCACACGGGACCCTGCCGCGCCACAGAACCCGTCGACAAACTCGGGCGTATATGTCCCTCCCCACGCACAGCCTGGTCGCAATGGCAGCTCATTCGAGGGTCGCTACTCGCGGGACCAACTGACGCAGCTGTTCCGGATACAGCAGGCGTCCAGCGACCTCAACGACGGACTGTCCGATTTGTACATGGGAGGATGGGAACCTCACGCTGCAAATGGCGCTTCGAGCGCTTCTTGGGGTCGCAAGGACGACCATGGCCGAGAGAGGGAGGCGCCGAGCGGGGTCGACCAGTGCTGGGACAGAGACGGCAGCATATTGCCACTCAGCCTGACCGGCATGACTGACGAGGAGAGAGAAGTAGGAACTCACACCCCACTACACCTTCCCAACATACACTAACGCGCGCTGCCTCGCTTAGGTCTTCCACTCGTCTGTCAATTCGCCGCTGAAACCGCCCACGCAGAACAAGGACGGTACTCCCAAGGAGGGCCTTTCCCTACGCAAGACGTCGGTATCGCAGGGTCCAGGCACCCCATATGGTCTTTCCTCGCCCACAACCGCGCGTCCGGGTGCCCGCCGTCGCGACACTAGTGAAGCGTATCCGTTCCCCTCGTCCCCCGCCACCTCACGATTCGCGCGCGAAGAAGGCAGTGCGGTCACTCCGCCACCCGCTCTAGTACGCCGTCGGACAGATTACAAGGAGCCTGTAGAGGGTGGTCGCACTGCGGAGGAGCGCGAAAAAGACAAGGGTACGGCGGAAAGTGCTGGTGGCTTTGGCTCTGCAAAGCGCGCAACTACAGCACCTTTCAGCCCTGGTGGCGGCGGTGGTGCTTCGCCGTGGTCAGCGACTCCTGGTGGTGGTTTTGGCGCTTTTGGAAGCTTCGCAGCACCGCAGTCAGAAAAGAAACCTGGCTACGCAAGTTTACGTGGCGAGAGTCGGTTCAAAGGGCTGATGGGCAAGCCGAGCATTGAGGACTTTGGGAACGGGCCGAAAGAGAAAGCTTCAATGAGTAACTTGGGCAGGCTTAGCGAGGCAGAGCCCTCAAAGACAGGCAGTTCGTGGATGGAAACTCGCGCCAACAGACCAATGAGCAACGATACAGATCCGTTCCCCGAAGACGACCATCCCACCGGCAGTGCTGCGTTGCGCGGCGAAGACGTTAGCCCGCCCCGGCCACAAGGCTTCGGCAATTTCGCAACGCCCCACCGCCCCGACCACCGCGACGATTCTGGATTATCCGCTTTTGGGATGACTACTGCCGACACTGGTCTTCGCGACATGTACAACAGGAACACCTTCACAGATCAATCACCCCATCGGGGTAACGAGCCAATGAGCCCGACGGACACGAATCCGTACCAGAGCCCACACCACGCACGAGACCAGCATAATGATGACTCGGACGACTCCGGCGACCCAAATGCACACTTCCCTGGCATGAGCAGCTTCCACATCGACCAGTCCGTTCACTCGAGCATCCACAATGCGTTCGGTGGGCTTGGGGGTCTCGGGAAGGTGTCTGCGCCATTCGAAACCGCAGCAAGTGACCGCAGCCAGACTTCCAGTGTTGGACCAGCCCGAGGATTTCCTACCCTACCTGGGCTTGGCGGCCTCCCGGGTCTAGGGGGTTCTGCAGCGTGGCCTTCTGGGAACCACACCATGGGCACTCCAACTCGCGAACGCGGTGGTCTTGGGGGCTTTGACCATGCCTTCGGAAACGTTGGCGAGGCTCAGTCGCCCTCTCTGGCTGGCCTGGGCAACAGTTCGCTCTTCGGACATGGTACTGTAGGCCGCTCTAGCAGGCTTGGCTCCCTGTTCCCGCCCTCCATGCAGGAACAAATGCGATCCAATGATCCGAACAGGGCGCATGCTGACGACAACTCCTCACATGGCGACCGGCAACATAGCATGACTGGCTCGTTTGCAAGGAGTGCCTTTGGTGGACAGGCGCCGGCCCGTGATACAGAAAGCCCGTTCCGCGCAAACCGCAATCTTTTTGAAGACTTCTCCAATGCTCACCATGATGACCATAGTTCGGCCGGACAGTCACAGAACATGGCTACCACTTCACTCTCAATGGCTGCACTCAACCCGACAAGGACTGCACAGCCATCCACGCCAGGCGTCGGGAGTCCAGCCTCCAGCCAGCCTCCGGTGCCTCAGCAGCGAATGATGGTTATGCCTGACAGGATGAGATGGATCTACCGCGACCCCTCAGGTAATGTCCAAGGACCTTTCTCTGGTCTGGAGATGCACGACTGGTACAAAGCTGGCTTCTTCTCGCCTGAGCTGCTGGTGAAGAAGGCTGAAGAGCCTGACTACGAACCCCTCGCCCAGCTCATCCGCCGCATTGGCAACTCTCGTGAGCCCTTCTTGGTCCCTCAGATCGGCATCCCACATGGCCCTGCGACGTCTCAGCCAGGTAACTCCTGGGCAGGTGCTGGTCCCAGCACTGCCACTGCTCCAGGTGCCCAACCTCCATTCGCCAACAGCTTCCCCAGCTTTGGGACCACCCTTACTGCCGAGCAGCAGAATGCCCTCGAGCGTAGAAAGCAAGAGGAGCAATACCTCATGGCTCGCCAGAAAGAGCATCTGGCTCAGCAGCAACAAGCGCTTGCCCGCCAAGTTCAGATGGGAGTACTGCCAAACCAGCTCAATCACCATTCCAGCGCGCACAGTCTGCATAGTCAACCAAGCTTCGGCAGCATTACATCGCCAGGCGGATATCAGCCATCACCTACCCAAGGCGCCGCGGCTGGAGCGTCTGTGCCGGGTCTCATAGACAACACCTTTAGAGTTGGTCCCGGTCCTGTCCCAGGCTTGGGTCCAATTGGCCCCGGCATGGACATGCTGAACAACAGGAGAGACCAAGAGATGCCTGCTATGATGGACCGTCTAAACCTGGGACGTAACAACCAGCCTCCATTTGCTTTTGGACAACAGCCGGATTCCGATGCTCACGCTCAATACATGGCTTCTGTGATTGGCGATCGCGCTCGTCTCAAGCGCGAGCAGGCCGAGTATGACGCCACGATTCGCCCAGGTGGCCCTGAAGACATGCAAAACGCGCGGAACTTCGCTGAGCGTTTTGCGGAATTCCAAGACCTGCGAGTCCAGACAGACATGGAGCAATCATCCAATGCCGCTCCTCCAGCAGAAGGTGTCATCGGAAAGCCGTCTACTTCAAATGCTCAGTCATCGCAGCAACAATCTGAGCCTGCGTCCCCGGAGGAACATGAGGGACAGGACCATCAGTCAGAGCATCAGAACGAGGAACCATCTGCTGGCCAAGAGACGCTATCGCTCACGGAACAAGTTCAGAAGGCTGCTTCTGCTAAGCACTCCCCTCAGCCAGCAGCTGCATGGAACAAGGTTGAGCCTGCGATCTTCCCGTTCCCACCTCCACCATCCCAGTCTCCACTTCCTGCTCCAGCTGCTCAGAGGAAGCCTATTGTTGCTGAAAACCTCAACACTGAGTCTCGTTCGGGTGCGGCTACTCCTGCCGCTGATACCCCTAGTGTGTCCATTGCTCCGTGGGCGAAAGAGCCAGTCAACGCATCTCACGGACCCTCGCTAAGGGAGATTCAAGAGATGGAAGCCAAGAAAGCCGCAGAGCGTGAGGCAGCCGCGGCCGCAGCCCGTCGTGAAGCCTTTGAGAAGGAGATGCAAGCCCAAAATCAGTCACCCGCAGTTCAGCCTGGCTTGCCTTCAAGCTCCACCTGGGCCAGCGGTGCCTCGCCTGTCACCCCTAGCGCGACCAATGCCTCCGTCTGGACTAAGCCTGCCGCTACCAAGGTCGCCGCACAACCAACATCCGGTTCCAAGAAGACACTACAGCAGATTCAGAAAGAAGAGGAGGCTCGAAAGCAACGTGCTACTGCACAGGCTGTTGCTGCAGCCAATGCCTTTGGCGCCGCTAGTCCAGCTCCATCGGGTGGCAAGCGGTATGCTGACCTGGCCAGCAAGAGCACACCTACGCTAGCTGCCGCTATGCCTGCCGGAAGCACTGCATGGACCACTGTTGGCGCGAGTGGCAAGGTAAAGACCCCAGGTGGTACCACCACTCCTGTACCTGGTGCAGTCCGCTCGACTAGCTCGACCATAGTACCATCGTTGGCCAAGAAGCCTACAGTCACTCGTAGTGCAACGATGGGAGGGCAGTCCGGGAAGCTCAACGCCGAAGAGGAATTCCGAAAGTGGGCTGTCAACGAGCTTCGTCATGACCTCAATAAGGGTATCAACGGTGCGTATTCTTCGTTGCGGTTCTTTATACTAAACGCTAACTTTCAACAGCCGAGGACTTTGTCTCTTCCCTTCTTAGCTTTCCGGCTGACGCTGAGCTCCTCACTGAATCCGTGCATTCCGCCTCCAATACTCTCGATTCGCGCCATTTCGCCGAAGAGTTCCTCCGCCGACGTAAGCTAGCCGACAAGGGCATCATCGACGAACGAAACACTGCGTCTCCCGCTGAGAACAAGGCCGCAGGCAGCGGTTGGTCCGAAGTCGCTAAGAAGGGTGGCGCCAGCACTGCTCAGACACAACAACAGGCACCTCTTGACTCGAGCAACTTTAAGGTTGTTGCTGCCAAGAAGAAGACCAAGCGGTAGATTCGTTACGATCTTGCAGAGCTCGAAGATGAGTACATGTTGATCGAACCACACAGCTAAAGCGCATACGTGCCCATCAAGGGCGCGTTGTGCCCCACATGCCTGGAGAGAGCAGATAGCGCCTATGTAACTTAAATGAACACGAAAACCATTGTTGCTAGCTGTTAGACTTTTTTTCTCCCGCACGAACTGAATTCAAATGTGAGATGTGCTACTATGTTGGAACGCGCTGCCCGTTGTTGGAGTATCCTGTGGGTATCTAACCCATGCGGGTCATGAAATCATTATGCCATTAAGAATATAGAGGTTCAAATAACACCAAACCAAAGCTCACGTTCAAACTATCCTGGTCGGCTGCGTAGGTGCCATAGCCCACTCCGGAGACTCCTCATCGTATCTCCTCTCCATGGGCCTGCTGACCTGCGTTGGTTGCACAGTCGACCATGCTGCAGGCTCCCCATCGTACCGCGAATCAAATGTCCGTTCGACATTCGGCACCAGCTCCACAGCCTCTGCTTTCTTCACTCTTCGCAACTCTTGCTCTTCCAGCAGCGTCTTCTTCACTGTGCGCATCTTCATGTAAATCCAGGCACCCATGGCAATGGTGATGACAAAGATAGCGCCGAACATGACCGTCTTGATAATATCGTCGTTGCTATCTTGGAGGAGCAACACACCCAGGTAGACAAGGAAGATCTGTTTGGGTAGAGAAAGGAAAGTAGCGACGACGAAATGCCAGAACTTGACGTCGCAGGTTGAGAAAACAGCGGTGGAGAAATGCGCTGGGATGGCGGAGAGGCGAATGACCAGCACGATGAAGAAACCGCCGTCACGAGTCAAGCGTGCCATGGCGCCGTAGTTCAAGTTGGTACGCTCCAGTTTAAGAGCCTTGGAGCGGAAGGCATATTTGAAGGCGTACCATGTGCCAACTGAGGTGAATGTTAGTATGGAATGCATGTGATATTGTGAGCTTGGTGGGACTTGCCTTCGCCGATGAATGTGCCCGCAGCAACAATCGCGAATCCGATCCATAGGCCATAGACAACACCGCACAACACGGCGATGATTTCATGACCGAACAAAGGAGGGAAAGAAATAATGATCAGGATGACGATAGGAATTAGCCATCCTGCCGGTAAGTCACGCACTTTCTCGGACCACGGCCGTAATTTCTGCGAAGACGCCGTTAGCCACGTGTTCTTCGACACCGAAGCAAAACAGGGTGAATTTTACCTCGACAACTTCGTCGTGTTTTATCGTGATGATGACAGTCAGGATACCAATGACGATGAACAATATGTGCCATGCTAGTAGCCAAGTCAGACATGAAGGCTCTCTTTGTTGTAGGGGCAGCTGGCGGTCTTACGGATGTACTTGGGGGCAAGGAAGAACCTCTTCCAATCGAACTGCTGGTACTCTGTTTCTTCCGGGGGGCCTTGAGGCTTCTTTTTCTTAGGCGCGCCGTCCATCATACCCGACATCTCAATGTCGTTTTCGCGTTTGCGGAACCACATGGTGGGTACTGCGAGTGTGCTGCCCTATTTCCCGTGGGGGCTTTGCCGTGTTAAGAAACCAGGTCCGGGGGGTTGACTGAGCGTCCGGGGTCAATGCACAAAACGAATGTGAGAGCTGTGAGGATCCGTTATCGCTATCTCTCAACGACGTAAGGGACGCAAGTTGTGAGAAGGAACGCTGGGCAAAAGTAGGCTGGCGGTGCGCGGAGATGGTGGCGCGCAGCTGCAGGTGAATAGGGGAGTCAAGTATCAAGCTTCGAGTCCCTGAAACCGGCATAGCCACATCCGCGTAATTGAGCGTGGGCCAATGGCGACGCGCCGCAACGTTGCTATGTGAGACACTGGCGCGGGAGATCGGCGCTTGCACTGGCCCGAGTCCTAAAACCATTCACCAGTTTCGCCTTGTCTGCGCATCGTTTGCCATGGATCTGCGCGCGAGATCTCGAGCCCTTGGAATCGTCTTGATGCGTCGCCGTTGCAAGTCCGATACCCGAAGCGCTCGGCAGATCTCAGTGTGGCAGCTTGCTTGACATGGCTTCCCGCATGAAGCGGGCGGTGCACGCATGCGCCTCGGCCATCATCTGCGCCCTTCGCCGTGTTCGTCTGATGTCAGCTCAGATGAAAGGAGAGGGTGGTCGTATTTTGGTAGCGCTGCTGATCGCTATACGACCCCAATATGGTTGACCGTTGGACAAAGTGGAGACGGCGCGTCACTGTATCATGTCACTCTGCGTTCATGATTGACCGAAGCATACTTCTTAATGCATTTCCAACGCAGATGAACACAGGACCAGCGTGCAAGATGTACTGAGCGTGTATAACAGAACCGATGGTCATCAGAGATAAACATGGTCATAGCTGCTTAGTCAATAAGCCTTAAATCTGCGTGGTTTCGCCGACACGTTCTTATTCTATCCTGCTTTCCGAAATTTTAAATCATCCCCACCTGGAGACACTCCAAACTCCATCACCATATCATATGCAAACGCCACTAGCGCGAACAGAAGGCGTGTATTCGTGTGTTCTCGTCCCTCTCTTGATTCTCATGCTCATTGCTCCAATCCACCCGTGGACGTGTTGCAATCACAGCGCTGCGCCCTATTCGCAACGGTGCCTTCGGTTTCGTCGCATGCAAAGAACGCCCAAATAGGCCAAGAGCCAACAAAAAGTGCTTCTAGGATCGATCTATCTTTTTCGACATTTTGCTATCTCTCCCTGTATTGTGTCAGCTTTCGAAATGCATGGAGGCTGATACTCGACTCACGGTTGACAACCGTCGCGGAGCGATGATACAATACGAGTTCTGCATTATCTAACATGTCGGTCAGCTTGTGTTCTGGTTCTTGAAGCTCATCCCGCGTCGTTTGCGCTGTGCTCACATGGACATCGTAGGCTCCTGCGCCGAACTTGACTCTCAGAAGCATCGTCAACTTGTTTGGATCTATGTTTCGCCCAGAGATTGACTGCGCATCGCCTAGATCCGGAACTCCATGGTCTTGCTCGACAGACGAAGACAGCGCTGTTTCGACAAGCGTGTTGATCGCGGAAACCGTCATTGTCTCGTCTTTGGGCCGGATATTGAACGTACTCAGAAGAGTGGAATCTGATAATGTGTTCCTCCTGGATTACATCACGGACTTCAGTGTCGTGGAGGGCTCAACTGATATTTAAGGTAGCAGGCCGCCTGGGCAAGGTCGCGCGCGTGCTACATGGGGGCTGAAGGGGGCCGAGCTGCGCCACCCGCAAGGTTCTCTAGCAATCGCCTTCTGAAGTCACCGGCTGATTGCATGTACGGCCAATCGTGCGCAGGGTGATAGAAACAAGGCAACTTATGCAGCCACATCTCTAAGCCCCGCAGGCAGAAATGTCGAGGGACCTCGAACGGCGGTTATCATGAGGCACTCGATGCACAGCCTTGTTCCACAGGAGGTCCTTCGCCTGAGGCTGCCACATATATCACAACAAGCCGCCGCATTGTTGTCTCAAAATTAGGGCCATTCCTTTGTTGCGCTGGACAACGTCTAAGAAACAGTCATGCACGCTTCCGAGGTGGCAGCCCCGCATCATCATCCGGTCAAAAGCTCAACCAACAATGGCCAAGCAGAATCGCAGGACGCCACGCCACAGTTTCACGTGCCTGCGTCAGTCATATCAAGCCCAGTACTGTCGGACACTAGCGCTCGAAATGTGGCGTCAGCAGATACGACGCACGAAAAGTTTACGTCGAACAGCAGACATCTTCCGTCATCTGGTTCTACAGAGACATCAAATGCTTTCGCAGTTGGACCGAAGCATGCACGGAGGCAGCAGTGCATTGATAGCGATAAGTTTGGCATAGGTGACCACCTGCAGATCCCGATTACACCCAAGCCCCGGCATGACTCCTTCCACAAGCCATCAGAATCGAGCGATGGCGATGATGATGGCGACGGTGACGATGACTCACTACTGGAACAATGGACACCAACCGACCTAGAATCTAGGCCTCTATCTTGCAGTCAAGGAATCAGACGAGGTTCAGGCTCGCTTGACTGGATCTCCCCCAACCAATGGCGGACTGGAACGGCCATTTCTTCTCCCTCTCTGGATGGGGCTTGGACTACGGCAGGAGCAGATGAGCCTTCTGATTTTGACGAGCCAAAGCATGGCGCGGTCAAACCCACTGTGAGTGTGAGCGCTGCATAAAGTTTCTAGCATCATGTAACTGACATCACTATTAGGTGACTCCTCTTAAGCTACACAACGCTATATTGAAGACCCAATCGAAAGGGCAGCGACCTTACACGTCGCGCATCGGTGACGCCTCGTTTCTTAGCGTTCCTCGTCATGATTGTTACCCTGCCGATCAAGATGTCATCTCTGACGCGGGTAACCAACAACAACTGCACCAAAATCGTACAGATGCCCAAGAGAGTGGTAATGATGACGCGAAGCTCGAGCTTGAGCAACTATGCGACCTCCTCCCTATAGTTGAGGGGTGCCAAGAACTGCAAACTAGAATTCTAGATGCTCTGCAAAGGACATGGAACATCCAAGGACACGACCAGGAATTTCTACCAAAGGGCGCACTTTACCGCCTTGTCAACACCGATACTGTCGTTCAGGTGCTCAAGAAAGACCTCTCGCATTCACACACTATTGAAAGTATCCAGCAACTCGCTGGACGCGTGTGCAGCGAGAGCCATGTCATACACAGGGGAAAGGAAAAGATCAAAACGTTCCGAAAGATATTTGCTTTACTTGTCATCGCCGAGTACACATCTTCGATTTCATTGTTCCTTGAAGAAGATGTGAGCGACCTTGATCTACCTCTGACGTTAATGAAGTCCAACGGAAAGAGTGGGTTGTGTCGCAGAGATCCATCTGGAAGGCCATCGAACACCTTGCTTCAGTGCTTCCAACACCCTAAGTGGTCTCCCATCAAGCTCCGAAATTTTCAAGAATACCAGTGGAAGCTGCTAGCACCCTTCTTCGCCCAGGACGACGACGGAGACGTCAAGCACTACGCTCTACATGACCATCATATCATACCTTTTGTTCCCCCAGACGACGCCGAAGAGGAAGACCAGGACAGGACAGGGGGATTCGGAAAGGTCTTCATGGTGCGCATACACGGCGATCATCACAACTTCCGTGATAAGAGGCTGTGTCGTCGAGGTTTCGCCGTCAAGCAACAACTATACGAGAGTGACAGGGAAGCATTCAAGAAAGAAATTGTGATCTTGAAGTCATTCAGCGGTGAAAGATCTCACAGACACATTGTGTCTCTCTTAGCCACTTATGAGCAGTTCCGAAAATTTCACCTCGTCTTTTATCGTGCAGAGGGCGACCTTTTCACTTACTGGAAGGACATCCACACACGGCCCATACTTGACCTTCGCAGCATCACATGGGTAGCTGAACAGTGTGCGGGTATTGCCGAGGCTCTTCTCAGACTTCACAGGCACCTGACATCCGAGTGCCAGTCCGGCGTAGTGGAGCATGCAATGTCTCGCCAAAAAGGTATGTACGGTTACGCTGTGTGCCCGGTGCACAGAATTGTTCACCGTATTGTTCGACTGAATACTCTGCTGACTTCATGTAGAGGATTCCGGTCAGGGAACGAATGAAGCAGATGCTCCTGGCTTCTTCATCGATCCCTTCATCAACAGAGTGCAGTCGTGTGACTCTCTTGAACAGCCAGCTAGTCCGATAGTATCGGAGCGGCCGTTGTGGCCGTTGTCTTTATCAGCCGACGGTGAGCGGCGCCGCATGAAGCATCGTAGTCCTCTTGGTGACCACGATGCGAGTGGTGTACTCATCCATAACAAGAATGCTAGTATTGGAGTCCTCAAGCGTACCCAGAAGCTAGTCGACTTCGACCAGACAACAATTGACACTGAGGAGCAAACACATCAAAAGAAGTATGGTCGTCACGGAGACATCAATCCGGGTAACATACTTTGGTATGATGACAGCGACGCTGATCACGAGGGCCTGAAAGGCACCCTGAAGCTGGCCGACTTTGGGCAAGCAGAACTCAACACCCTACTGAGCCGAACGCAGCCTCGTGATGTTGCCAACACGTTGACGTATCGACCTCCTGAGAGCGACCTTCAACCGAAGATCGTTCGCCAATCCTACGACATCTGGTGTTTAGGCTGTGTCTACCTCGAATTCATAACTTGGGTACTTGGTGGAAAATCTTTACTGTTGACATTCTCACGACAACGAATCACGCCAGACGCCTTCCAGAACAACCAGCCAACTGATACCTTTTTCCAGGTCGTGAGAGCACAGGAGACTGAACAACCGGAAGTCATGATCAAGAAAGCTGTTACACTGGTACATTTTCCACCCGCTCTGTCGTTGTTCCAATGACTGACCTTCTCCCTACAGTTCATAGACGAACTCCATCGGCATCCCAGTTGTACTGACTACCTGCACGACTTCCTGAATATGATTCAAACCGAAATGCTAGTTGTAGACTCGGCTCAACGAGCGTCCTGCGCGGATATCTGGAGATTGCTTAAACGCATGCACGATGAATGTTCCCAACAAGAGGGCTACGCAGCTGAGAGAAAGCCTTGGTCTATCAAGCGTGAACCGATGCCACGGTCTTTCAGGCTGAAGATGTCGCGGCATGCCGAACGCGTCATTGAGAAGAATCTTCCTATGCGGCATGTCCCATTGGCACGACAGCGCAAAGTACTCCACGACATCAAAGAGCGACACAAAAGCCGTTATTTGCGAAGTATCACTCGAAGCCCATCCTGAACAGCGAGATTCAGCATACAATCTAGTTTTCTTTCTCCGATACACCGATGAAACCTGGGTCGAATATCGGCAATATACATGAATGCGCCTCGGTATTACAGGTGCTTACTTTCACGGGCATGCATCACGCTATGTGCCGAACTGTACTTATAGCCGCTGTTCAACAATGCGGATGGCGTTAGTTGCTACGCGAATGACAAGGTTATTAGCTTGTTTTTCTGCCTCTCGCGTATACCTGGCTGCGGTGCTCAATAAGCGCGCAGATTTGGAGCTGAAACATACAGTATGATAATGTGCCCGTGTACCTAGGTGGGTACCATCGGTGCCATGAATACTCAAGCCGACACACTGGATCATCACTTGTTCATGTACCTCAAGAACCGGCGGGGTCAGGTCATAGATCAGTTTCAGTTCATCTGCAGTTCAGCTGGGGCGGGGTCAGGCACATTTGTACGCATCGGGGCAGATCGCCGTCTCTCTTGCCTCGAGCTCAAGGCTGATTACCAGGGGTACGAGACGTGGCCTTGTACCATTTGTCAGATTTGCAAGTTTGTATCTCGATCCACGAAAAAGCAACCATGAGGCTCTGCCGTCCTGCGGCACGGTAAAACCAGCCATAAATGGCAAGGCCGCTGCCGATAATTTGGGCCGATAATCTGGGCCGAAATATTTTGCTATTTCATTCTCATACTGGTGCAAGGCTAAAGTTATCTAGCATCGATAGCACGCCTGACCCGTCGCCTGCGCTTCGTACGCTGCTCGACTGATGCTGTAGCTCGCCAGCTCGCCAGTCCCGCCATCTGCAAACAATCAATCACAATTTCTCACAATGACGGAAGCGGAAGCGGATATTGCAGATATCCTACAGGAACTGGATTTTCTGGATGATCCTGTCGACGAGCAGTCATTAGCCAGCAGTTTGATAGCCTCATTCGTGCCCAGCAATTTCCATGACCCGCCTAGGGACTACCTCCCCGAGACGCGTTTCGCAGAGTTGGTTACGAAAGAGAGAATTGAGGCAGAGTTGAGAAAGATAGAAGATGTACCAGTCCGAGAGAACCAGAAAACCTTCAATCGTGCATTTCAGGAAGTCCTCGCACGCTGGATTTGCGAAAAGGCACCGAAGACATTTGCAATAACCGTCCAATGCGAACCCGATCCGCATCATTTACTGCTCTCCATGGCACTCTTCAAAGCCCGTCTATTCGATGACAGGAACTTGCCCCTTCCCGATCCTCTACTATCGGCGCCACCGCCGAATATATTTCACAAAAAGGTCTGGACAAGCCAAAAGATCCACGACTTCTACAATAAACAGTGGCATCTACTTGTACCAGTATTCTCACCAGATCAATATAGCTACAATTTGCTACATAACTGCATATTTCCGTTTACCAAAGAAGACGTTACACCAAAAGTCGGAGCTTTCGGATCTGTACACAAAGTACGAGTTCATCCAGATCATCAGAGACGATACAGCATGCAACACGTAGGTCAATACTTTTTGGGCGGGTACCAATACTGACTCTACAGTAGGTAGCCATCAAAGAGATCAAAATCACACGGGGCAACGACAGGCAGGGTACCGAGGACGCTTGGGACAAAGAAGCAGGAGCTTTAGCAAACATCAACAAGCTCAAGCACCCACATATCACCGAATGCGTTGCCGCGATACGAAGAGGAGATAGCCGTTATTTCATGTTTCCGTGGGCAGATGGCGATAGCCTACGCGACTACTGGGTGCAGACTTCACGACAAAGTTCGGGTCCAAATGCTGAGCTGATCCACGAAGCCATTGGCCAACTGCGAGGCCTCGCAGACGCACTTCATTGTTTACATTACTGCAATAGTGGTCAAGCAGTGAGCACTCTCTCAAATAGTGCACAGCATGAAGAAAGTGGCATACCTGAGATGCAGTTTCACGACGAACACGACGAGGAGACATATGATGCTCATCAAATCACTACCAAATCCATCAGACATGGCGACCTGAAGCCCGAAAATATCCTTCGATTCATGGATTCCCAGAGGAAGCTAGGAACTTTAAAGCTAGCTGATATGGGTCTTGCAAAGCAACACATTGTCGTCACTCAAGATCGGACGCATCTCACCAGTACGAGATATGGTACTGTTCAATATGAGGCGCCAGAAGCAATACTAGAACTCAATGGACCAAGATCGCGTCTTTACGATGTCTGGTCAATGGGCTGTATTACCCTTGAGTTCATAATATGGCTTTTGTATGGCAATGACGAGCTCAACAACTTCTACGGCCAGTTGAAAGGAGATGCGCAGAATCACTGTCAGTATTTCGAAATGCCGATCCCAGGAGAAGGAACTCGCCCGGAGGTTCACAAAGTCGTCCGCAAGTGGATTGAGGCAATGCAAGAGACAGATCCTGAGTGTTCTGGGAATACAGCGATTGCCGACCTTCTCCATTTGGTCCAAGAGAAACTGCTCGTTGTTCCTCTGCCACCAACTCGGGAAAGTTCGGTTAACGGCGGTCGGTCTTTCGCACAACCAGGAATTGACGACACCTTTACACGTTATCGTGCAACGGCTGCGCAATTTCGTGACTCTCTAGACATCATTTTGGCTAAGATACGACACAAACCCGGATACCTGTTCACAGGGAAACTCAGGACGAGCGTGAAGCTGCCCGTCAAGAGAGCCACTATGCTGACCCCTGCTGCTGCTGGTGCTAACAGATATGAAGTACCGATGTTTCCTAAGCTTACGCCAACGCAAGAGCCTATGCTCAGCGGAGTTCTGGGTCGTCCTATAAGGACGTCCGACTATCGACTTCCTCCACTCAGAGACTGGGAATTCTACATCGATGAGAAGTTGCCTACAGCTCTATCAACTCGGGTAGTCGCGAAGGAGTTTTCGCCAGCAACTGATGCCGTATCCGCAAAGAAGCTCTGCGATCGCTGCATCAAGTTAGATTTCTGGGTTGGAGGTTTCGCATTCGAAGACACGATGTCAGCCCTCGAAGATCGATCACGCTTCTGCGACTTCTGCAATATGCTCAACGACGTCAGCACCAAAAGCGACGGCACCAAAAGAAAGGCCATTGGTTTTGAACGAAAACAATCAGTTCTACTGATTGTCGGAGAGCCGTTCCCTGTACTGTCGATCTTCAGAAGCCTTGGTGAGTCCTTACTTCTCGGCATTTTAGCAGCGTAGACTGCACCCGAAGCCCCAGGAGGAGCCTGCATTTGAGACTTCTCTCAAGATTCTAACGAATGACAGAGTGCAATCCACCGACCGCTATTCAGCTGGGCTTTCCTGAGCCACCTCAGCCAGGTACCGAGACTTCATTCGAGATAATGAGACTGTGGCTTGAGAACTGCAACGCCAAAGATCCACAGAACGTTAAACATCAAGACTGTCACAAGGAGCCAGAAAGTGTCCCAACACGCCTGATTGACGTTGGCTCCACACAACATCCCATCCTTCGGCTCATCGACACCCGTGAGGAGTCCGTCTCGAGCAAAGCCTATATCGCGCTTTCACATCCATGGGGAGACACCGTAAAGTATCCACCATTTTGCACGTCGCAAGCAAATATCGCATCTCATAGAGTATGCATACCGCATGAAAAGCTGCCTGCAACCTTCCAAGATGCTGTGTATTGCACACGAAAGCTGGGGATTCGCTACCTGTGGATTGATTCGTTGGCCATAGTCCAAGGCGATGATGGTGATTTCAAGGAAGAAGCACAGAGAATGGAAGATGTCTTCAGTGATGCCTACTGCGTTCTCGCTGCAAGTCGGGCAACCAACCAGCGCGATGGCTTCCTAGGTCCGAGAAAACGACGTGACTACGTCACATTTCAACGTGGGAATGAGCAGCCGTTCTATGTCTGCAAAACAATCGACAACTTCAGCAAAGACGTAATTGAAGGCGCACTGAACAAGCGCGGATGGGTGCTCCAGGAACGTGCGCTCGCGCGGCGTACAATCTACTTCACTGAGAGTCAAATGTACTTTGAGTGCGGGGATGGCATCCGGTGTGAGACGATGACCAAGATGCACAAGTAAGTGATGCCACAAACGTGTCCCTTCATGTACAGATGCCTAACACTTTCTGCTACAGCAACATGGCCGACTTCCTCGGCGACCCTAAATTTCCAACCAAAGCCATGCGGGCCAACCGAGCAGGGAAGATATCCTACTTTCAGGGTCTCTACAAGCAGTACTCGCGTCTCAACTTTACTCATTACGGCGATCGACCGTTCGCCATAGCTGGCCTAGAGAAACGGCTACAGGATGCCTTTGGAACGAAGGGCAATTACGGCATTTTCGACGATGGTGACAAACACGATGGCGGCCTCTTCCATCGCAGTCTTCTCTGGCAGCGGGGCGAAGAAGAAGGAGACGCCGAGCACCTAACACCAATCGATTTCCCGCCTGCTCGCAATGTCAAAGTCCCAAGCTGGTCTTGGATGGCCTACAAAGGCGGAATAGATTTCATAGATCCGCCCTTTCATTCTGCGAACTGGGAATATGACGAACTACAGCCGCCTTGGAGCTGCGGTTCTGCGTCTACTACCCCAACTACATTACCTGGTGGTGAGGTAGCCATCACAGCCACTGTCCGTAATTTTGACGTGGCAGGTAGACAACAGTTTGAAGTCAAGATTGTCTATGACACAGAGAGACGGACAGCATCCGATGGTCAGCGGGCGCAATGTGTTGTCGTGGCGAAGGGTAAAGAGGGGCGGAGTGACAAAGAGAAAAGACATTACGTGTTACTTGTTATGCCCATCCAAAGCCTGTCTAGCGGGGACTTGAGGGTGTACGAAAGGGTCGGTGTTGGGTTTATGCTCGGCAAGTTCATCTCGCTGGACGGAGAGGGTATCAAAGGGAAGATAGTGTGAGAGAGTTGACTCGGTTCATGCGCATCCGCTTGATCCGGGGTATCATCGGGACAGGGCAGCCTGACCGCGAAACTTTGTGTGATGATCGCTAATGCATCAGGTTCTGTACAAAGCACACTGCGGGGGCATGATTTGTGCAGTTCCGACGCGCAATCACGTGGAGGCTCCCTCGCCTTGGCTCGTGCAGACTGATGCCTGGAGGACGTCACAGCCAATGGCGGTAACGCAACCTCCAACAACATCGCGCGAGCCATGCCGCAATCACGTCCAGGGGTGGCAGCTAAAGACTG
Source organism: Alternaria solani (assembly GCA_002952155.1). Taxonomy (NCBI): domain Eukaryota; kingdom Fungi; phylum Ascomycota; class Dothideomycetes; order Pleosporales; family Pleosporaceae; genus Alternaria; species Alternaria solani. The sequence continues at coordinate 1,368,953 of CP022029.1, forward strand.
CGCCTGTGGCTTCATGACTTGATTCCTTCTTTCCTCTTGTTCTCCGTCGCAGCATCGCCATGGCCGAAACAGGAACACGGCCAAACGCGGAACTCGTCGCGCACGACGACCTCTGCCCTGTAAGCACATCACGCAATCACGTGTGCCGCTGCTAACAGATGAAAGATCTGCCAGCTCCTCCTTTTTACGCCCGTGAAAACTTGGTGCAACCACCTGCTATGTGCGTCATGCATGGCACAGTGGTCCGACGCCTCCAACACAAACCGCATCGAACATTCGAGCTGGGACGTGAACCTCGCAGACTTTGACCCGAATTATGATCCGACATATGATCTCGAAGCCAACTGTCCCATGTGCAGAACTCGCACCACTGCGGCCCCGGATAACGCACTGGCAACGCGGTTGGAACACCAGTATCCCATCACGTATGCCGAGAGACGGGTAGAGGAGGAAGAGGACAGGGGATCGCGCATCGGGCGTGATGGCTTTTAGGGTGTCATGATCCTCATTGGCAACAAGCACAGGCTCATCAGGAACCCTGGCGATGACAATGAGCACGACTGGACATTTTTTGTGCGTACCTCTAGACCAGACTTGATAAAGCAAGTACACATCCACCTGGTATGTTTCCGACTTCTGTTCTAGCCAAGACGAGGTTCAATATTCAATGTCTTAATGCCAAGGCCTCCCCGCACAGAGCGTCTAGTAAGCTCGAGACTTCGACGGGATCCCGGGGAGGATCAAACGGGCGTATGACTTGGAGACACCTGCGCATCGACCACTTTTTCCATCACTGCAGCGCTGACAAATCCTAGCATCCTACCTTTCGCCGAAGCCATGTCATCCTCCGAAAGCCACCTTTTGAGTTCAAAACTCAGGGCTGGGGAACCTTTATCATTCGCACCGAGATCGTTCTAAAGCAACCGTATAATTGGATCATCGATAACGCGGGCACCAGACAGCAGGCACTTGAGCTGGAGTGGGAGCTTGACTTCGAAGGCAGAGGCAGACAGGGCCGCGTGAGAGCGAAGGTCAACAGAGTCGATGTCGCAGCCAGTCAGACCGGTCGTACCTTGCGGGCAAGGCGTCCGCCCCGAACTGGCCCTGACCCGGATGTTGAGGACAACGAAGATGAAGACGACGAGGACTTTGAGGAAGGCACCAGCGACTGCGTTGAGCCATCCCGAAGATAGCAATCAAAAGCACCACACGGTGTCTAGCGCGGCCTTCGTTTGGACTGTCAACATGTATTTTGTCTTTGTCTCAATCCAGCCAGCTGGGTGGCAAGCTTCTTCTAGCTGTCTACTGGGTATGCCCATACATATGCGTCGGGGAACATCCACCAAGTGATTCGGATATGCTGAAACTGTGTAGGCCTCTATCAGCCGCGGCTTGTTCATAATCGCCGAAACACCCGCCACTGTCTCATACACCCGTTATGAAGTAAGCGCGTGTAGTCACATGGGGAAGCAACCATGTATGTATCTCTGTTTGGAAGGGTGTGGTATTCTGGCCAAGCGTTGTTCGCTCGTTTCAGCACTTGCGCTGGCACCCATTTCCAAATCAAGAACTCGGGGGTCAACTGCAGGTGTTGGCATGCTGCTGCAAGCAAGATACGCATTCCTTGGCAAGGGTAAGCACGAGCAGACTTCAGGCAGTGTTTGGCGAATAAGAAAGTATGCTCAGCCTGGACCGCAGCATCTTGCGCGACCGAAGGCTGCCCGCTGAGCTTATCTGAAAGCTTGGCGGCGAATGCTGGTTCGTTCATCATTGGCGCGCATCCTAGAAGATCGGCACAACTTACTGTCCCTACACTGATCACACCGACAATGTGGTTCGCCTTACGATTCGAGATACACAGAGTCGTGCCGTTCCAGGCTGACCATGCAGCACATCTGCATGGCTCACGGCAGACGACACTTCCCCACCAACGGCAAGCGGCCTTCACGTTGTGCAAGCTTAAGAATACCCCTCGGATTGTACCGCTTGTTCTGACATGCGTTTGCATCTATTCCGGCCTGTCCGTTGATTCAGACCGCGGTTTCCGTTGTCTACGCCTCACTGGTGTTGTCTCTAGAAGTTCGTGATTACTACCTTGATAATTCCCTGGGCGCACAAGTCCAACCGATCGGTCGGTACAGATGATTCGCTCAAGCTCCCTAACAATGATGCTACAGCCAAATGCGAGATGTTTCGGGGCGAAGGCTTACCACATACAACGGTAGTACTACTACGATCTGTTGTCGGCGATGGACCGTCGCGTACTTGGCAGACATAGCACTGTTCCAGGGCGGCTTCACCGACAGCTGGCATTTCATATATATCTTGCGTGGAACGGCTGCCTCTTGTCTAGTTTCTCCATCAATCCAACCACGTTGTCAAGAAATCTCATTCCATCCTTTTCATTTGTTTCGTCATGGATCTCGCACGCTACTTTAGTTTACGGCGGAAGACTATGGACAGTCACGGGAGTACTCATACAGGACATGGAAACAGGCGGACTTATCTGCCTCTCCTCGCAAACCCCATCAACGAAGATGTCCTCGAAGTAGTAACGGGCAGTTCCATGGATTTAGACAAGACCAATACTCACACCAGCACATTTGACAGTTCGAACGATACGACGACACTTGCCGGAAATGGTAGAACAAGCCGCGGAAACATCATCATCTACAAGCAACATACGGAAGCTAGCACGATAGAGCTGTTCTACGACCTCTTCTTCGTTGCAAATCTAGCATACTTTACAGATATGCATCAACATACTGATGCAGAGTGTACGTATGCGTGTCCAGCCCTAGAATGCAGTAACTAACGCTCTTTAGCACTCATCAACTACCTCAAACTTTTCACTCTCATGTGGTTCACCTGGCTGAGCGTCACACTCTTCGACGTGCGGTTCAGTATTGACTGTGTATGGAGTCGTCTTCATAAGGCCATACAATTCGGCATCTTTACCGGCTTTGTGTATGCCGGTCCGGTCTTCGACAAGTACAGCACTAGTGGTGTTGAGAAATCATACCGGAACTTTGCCATTGTACTCGTCATCGGTAGAATTGCGATTGCCGTACAATACGCTGTGGTGATGTGGCAGGGCCGCATGTTCCGTCAGACGTTGATTCCGTTAGGTCTGAGCGCTGGCGTACACGCCGCGGCAGCGATAGGTTATGCCATCACCATGGTTGTCTTTCCTAGGGGCCGTGTTGGACTTGAAGAGCAAATCGCATGGTAAGTGGGCTTCTCCCAATCCATATTTTCAGACTAACAAAATGCGCAGGGTAACCATATCCATTGTCGAAGGTCTTCTAATCTTTTTCATCGCAATGATATGGCGAATCATCAGCTTCAAATATACCCATCTAACGGAGCGGCTGCAATTACTCACCCTCATCATTATCGGAGAAGGGATCATTGGAATGGTAAAGAGTGTAGCATGTATTACGAACGGACAGACGAACAATAACATGAGTGAGATTGGGACCGTCGTCGCAGCTGTCCTTCTCTTGGTATGTCGCCACATGTGAGAAATCTGGGGAACGCAGCTAATCAAGCTCGTAGTATCTTCTATGGATGCTATACTTTGACCAGCTTTCTCACGATCGCTTCGGAACCCTACGGCAACAAGTATGGGCCCTCTTACACTATCCATTACACTCAGCAATTCTCCTCTGTGTTGAAGGAAACACATCGCTGATTGTATGGAATTCTGCCGTCCAAGTTCTCAAATGGATATGGTCCTTGAAGCCAGATGACTATTCCAAACCAGCGGATGGCTATTCCGATACCGCTAGCTACATTGACTACCTCAACCAGAGCATGATTGCAATCAACAGTAGATTCACGAGCCAATACTGGAATGCGACATACAATTGGAATACCAATTTCACTGCCATTGAGAACTATACCGCAACATATGGCTTCAAATCGGAGGAATGGAACAACCGCACCGGCGACGTCGTTCGTTACATGTTCGACAGGGCGCAAGTCTTTGTGTACGAGGCACATGACGATTCTCTAGCGAAACTCAACGCTGTGACCTCACCCACGGCCAGTCCTCGAATCAAGCTAGACGCGGTATCTGAGGTTTTCGACACCACTACAATGCAGTTCTTCATCGGGGCTGGCTGTGTATTGCTGGTATTGGCCATCATGTATTGGTTCAATAAGATACACAAGACTAAATACGAGTTCGGCGAGATCATCAACAGAGTCGTCGTTGGCTTCACGCTCATCATATTGGGCGTAGCTGCTGTCATTGCCGACAGGACAACCAATGGTTTCAAGTTCAAAGGGAGCCATTGGATAATTCCAATAGTGGTGCTGTTCTTTGCTGGTGGTAAGTATCTCATCCACGCTCAAAGAGAAGGGGTGGCAAGCTAATCTCCTTCCTAGTATTGTTCCTTGATAACATGCTCTTACTTGTCGCACAATACACGAGTCGCCATCCACGCCAATCACATCACCGCGATACCTCGTGGGGTAACAGATCTATGGTCAGCGACAGCGATAATGAAGCTGGCGGCCTCATGACCAAGTATCCCAGCCGCGCACCGAGCCCTGGTGGTATGTCCAAGGGCGCACCTCGTAGCAGAAGCCATACACCAGTGTCTTCTCTGAGCAGAGTCCACACCGCATATACACTGTACTCAGACTCGCCGCCTCAGCCACGCGACTCCGCTGCAGGCCCATCAAATGACAGGGCTAGGATGCCGAGTCGTGGCCCTAATTCAGCCTTTAGCAGCGATGTCACTCTTCGAGACGATGGGAATTACAATGGACAGGGCAAAGGCAAAGGCACAGCGAACATGGGACACTTCTCGTATGAGAATACGCCTACTAGTGTTTTGGCTGAGGGTCAAGGACTGGGCATAGACATTGCGGTCCATCGCGCTAGCACCCCAAGCCTCCACAGCGATGCTGACAAGAACGGGAACTTGAGCGGAAAACCAAGCAAGAGCAATTTGAAGGAGAAGGCTAGCTGGAAGAGCTTGGGTGTCATGAATGAACATGACTATGACGGTAAAGGATATGGTGATGGAGGATTGCAACAGCCGACACGCGCAAGGACAGTTAGTTTCGGGGATCACGGAAATCATGTCTGATCGCTTGCGAACACAGCATACGTAGCGTATTGTGGGCGGATTGCTCTAGAGTCTTAGCGTGCATCTGCCGGCGTTTTTATTATTTTTTCTTAACAACGTTTGTCTCCAGTACCAAGATACCTGGACCAATGGAGTCTGGACGGCTTCACGATTGTTTTTTGAATAGAAAGCATAAATGGGTGGTCACTTTGAGATTCAATATTTTTCACGTGATCGAAACATTCAGTCGTAAAGTTCGCAACTCTGCCGCCATCATTCCATTGCATCTTCTCCCTGCGCAACGAAGCTTTGACAGCCTCATTACTCCTAAGAGGCATCACATCACGTGCACTAACTCATCTCATTAGGTACTCACCTTCCTCTCTCCTCGTAACTCCAATTTCCACATGTGAGTTTCTAACCAGCCACAGACACGCTTTCTGCCCGGGCACCAATCAAAACTCCAGGACAAAAGCTAGCGTCGCAAGGCTGCAGATGCGGGGCAGCCCTTAACGCTCACTGCGCCCCTCTCTTTCAGGCACCCAGTGCAATCCTACTTGCTGCGGCGCAGTGCGGATCAGGACGCAGACTTCGTAAGACGCAGACTACATCGTTGTAAGCATCATCGTCATTAGTGTCATCTTACCTTCCTCTCCCTCTTGTGACACAACATCTCAAGGCGGAACAGTCATTGTTGTACGAGCGCTTTGGATACGACTATCGTTGTTGCACTCGGCACCGCATACGAATCGTGGTACCCGTACTGGAAGAGCAGGAAGGCCTGTGCGAAGAGGGGCTTGGCAGGGTTCTTCGTACGTCGGATTTACGAGGATACGGACGCGAGGAGCCGAGGTAGGACTGCCCATCCAGTTTTTCAAACGTGCAGTCTCGACAAAAGGATTTTGCTGGCAACAACGGAACTTCCAGGAGGCATAGCCATAAGGTCGAAGACAAGTCGCACATTCTGGTCCAGTTTGGTGCGCGCCCGGATTCGCAGATCGTGGAGCTAGGGGCTTAGAGAAGACATCGTCTTAGTCCGTGCGTAAAACGCGACGAGGAGAGGCGCAGACATCTGAGTTTGGTATCGAAACAGCCATCCAGTTGGGTTCAAGGGCAAGAACAGAAGGAAGAGAGGCGTGTTGCTTCGATTGCGTCACTGCGCTTCGTCAACACGTTGGCAAACAAAGGAAGGGTGGCCCTGACCAAGGACAGCAACAACATCAATAACAAAGCCAACAACGTGAATTCCCGGAGACAGCATCGACCCACTACATTGAAATTCTTATACGAGAGCCTCTCGTCGCTAAACTGGTCACGCCGCGTCGACATTGCTGCCGCATTCGTATCATTATTCCTCCCCAAACATCGTCACTACGCCGGCCAAACTTTCGCTACATCACCGAACCGACCGCCATGCTGCTAACCATGTCAACAACCCACCCGCACACGAATGACTTCCTAAGTCTGCTCTCACACTGGCACGTTCACAAGGCCGAATCGCCATTCCTCAAGCGTCTCAGTATGCGATGCCTAGAAGTCATTGCGCTCGCGGCAGTCATGCTCTTTGTTCCACTTACGATGCATCGCGTCGTTCAAGGCTTAGATGAGATATACGAGCTGTTAGATCGAAGAGCACAATCACCGTACGCGACGGTCTCATGGACGAGCATCGCTCTAGCCGCAGTCATGCTGCTAGGCTGGCATGTATGGCTCGGTCGATTGAGTTACATAACAGAAAAAAGGCCGCAGGGGATACGGACTTTATGGGATCGTGTACGGAGTCATAACCTCATACCATTCCTCCTCCTAACACTGGGTTCACACTTCATCTTTCAGATTGTCACACGCATCAAGAATCCGAGACCGCGTATTACGCTCAATACAGTCGACATGCAAGAAGCCGTCGGGCAGCTGTATGGGTTTCGATGATACACGTCGTATGTTGAAGCAAAAACTCGAAGTGGCAGAGTTGCTGGTAGGGAAGAGGAGGAAAGACGTACAACATCCAGAATCGAGCTATACAAAGGACACGCATGGATCGAAAGAAAAGTCTACTCAATCGACAGCCTGGCACCTCACAAGCGATCAACATTACACGAGCAAAAGACGACGCGACGACGCGTAAAAGCGCTGGTCTTTGCCCCAGGATCTCGTCGGCCCAACTCCGGCCCCGTCCATTCAATCTAGAGTCCCGCCTTCTCCGCATGATGACGTATTCGATGCCAGCTCTTGTTCCTCTCCTACCCCAGACTCAACCTCTGCATGTACGGCGTCCAACATTGCTGGGCGACGGGTAACATTCCTCGCTGGGCCCCCAGCCAACACCTTGGCAATGTTGGACGGGGTAAAATGCGAACCCAAGAGTAATCGGTCCGTCTTTTCGTGGGGGAATGGCGAAAAAGACCGGCTAGGCACAGGGCTCTAGCTGCCGTCTTTGGTGCGAAGGAGCGAGGAGAGTACTGTGACACCTAGGCGAAGGCAATATGGTGTAATAGCAACGGGGTATGTGGGTCGTGGTCACGGAGTCGTGTGATGTCTGTTCGTGGAGACAAGACCGTGGGGTTCGCATTGTTCTTGTTTTCAAACAGGTGGTGGGTTTTGTCAACAACATATTTGTATACAAGTGCCAGAGCGAATATGCAAAGTAACGAAGGGTGTAAGCAGAAAGGTGTTATTGCATCAATTCACTATCGAGTCGCTCATATGTGTTGGTAAGACAATGGGTGAGGTTACCTAACTCTACATGCCTGGAATCTGTTTCCCAAATGTAAGGAAACAGATTCTTGAAGTTTGACTACCCTTCAACTAAAGCGAATCCAGAGTGCCTATTCCCTTACAGAAAAGTATTCGATGCGAACCAATTGCGCTATCGTCTTAACTCTCCCTGCCGAAGCACCATAACATCGTTCATACTAGGGAGATTGTACTTACTGATAATACACTACTGCTGTCACTGCTACTGTCAACTCATATCCGAGGGTAGCATAACAGGACTGCCGGGTCTACCATAGTAGAAAGTTGACATACGTCAAATCGCGCAGGGAGACATGTTGAGCGGAAGGCAGCCTGTGGTAGCGTACCGTGACTTCTCAGTGGTACCCATCCACGGAACGGGAACCTGGCTCGGATAGCGCCGTGTCAAAAACGTGTACTGTACCATGGTTATGCATACATAGTGCATATCACGAAAACAACAAACCATCGCTTGTGCCAGTTCGATATTGACTCGTCTGTGTGCAAGTGAAGAGTAGGCAGATATTGCGGTTTCACGGTAAAGAACCTTTCCGACGGAAAAGATCATACTGTTCAGCTTATCGGAACTGGTTATTAGGAGGCTGGATCTCCGCATTACCCTTTTCTGCTAATGTGCCCAGTGCGATTTCGGTGTAGATACTGGGGTATGGAGTGTCAGGGCATTGTATGCCGGTTCCACAGTCTTAGCTGGGGCTTGGGCTTCAGCCATCTACTCGCAAACATGCTGATATGTTCAGTCCACAGTGTGGACAATGCGGGGAAAAGATGGACCCGTCTTGTCATCCTGGTCAACGAGCGCATGCGTTATCAATTGCGGAGAAGATCCTGCAAGGTACGGACCTCTAGCCAAAACAACGCGGTGCGGCATGAATAGTGCATTGCTGACGGCAGATGGAGGCTCTAATGCAAACATGCGGAGATGTGGTAAACGTGGGATTATAGTGCGCCACGAGCGTGACCGGGATATTGGCGACGGGATCAATTGGCCGTTTCGGGACGTCAAGAGCGATTATGTATACAGTGCTGCGCACCGACGCTCGCGAAACTGGAGATGGCCTGAAGTGCTGCCATTCCTTGGTGGAAGGTCCGAGATAAGTGCAGCGACACTATAGGGTTGGTGGCACGGTCGCAGATGCGTACACCAAAGATCCCAACACTTTTGACGAGCCCATGGCAAGGATTTGTGTAGTAGCACCGGGAGCCTGATGACAAGGCAGATAAGACATCCCGCATGGCGCGATGCCAAAGACGGTGACCTGTAGGCTCGAAGCATCCAGAAACAGCCGGACACCGTGGCTCAACATGAGGAGCAGGCGGCTACATACAAGTGTGGGTGAGTTGATATGGTTTGATAGTGGCGCGGGCGGGGGGCTGGGGAGGCGAGTCGAGGCAGACACGGTGGTCAGCTGGCGGAAGCAGCAGTAGCGCGACAGTGACAGTGAGTCGTGCGGAACGCATTGCCGAGTCTTCTGACAAGTGCCCTCTGGTGCCGCATTGGGGTTCGGGCGACTTCCTAAAGGCCAAGCAGATGTACCGTATTTTGTAGGTGTTTTGTTCCAATCAACGCACGCACGCGAAATGTCGATCGTCCTAGCCGTGCCTTGGCAAGTCAAAAGCCATCAGTGTCTTGAACCATACAACACTAGGCAAGCTCGTGCATGATGACAGATGTATCACCAGCGTTGCTAGAAACACAGTAGCTTTGTCGCATAGGAGATCTTTTGAAAATGTGTCGCATTCGAATCGTCGTCTCAGCAGTGTCGCGTAGGCCCTTGGAAAGAATGCTGCAATATATTAATCACGATTGAAAGTCCACGGTGTTTTGTCGCTCGGGTATCGTCTTTTTGGCCTCGCTGTTTGTCGCATTGGTATAGCGGAGGTCGTGCATCATTTGCAAGCTGCCAAATCTCGACGTTTGCAAAATGAATGGGTATTGCATTTATGTAAGAGCGCAGCCAGTGTTCATAGGCTTCTGGCGATAGAAAATCTATCCAATGGCGTTAGATCATGACAGAATATCTCTGCTATACAAGTTTCGCTGGTTCGCTAAAAGCATTTCAAACAGCACGCTTGTCCACTGGGACATTACGTTTCAGTCCGATAAGTTGCAGCATCTCGGTCCAGAAGCCGACAGGTGGTGTGATGAAGGAGGCCTCGTAGGCATCGATCAGAGGAGCGTCCCAGACGAGGTCAACCTCATGTGGCTTCAGCCACTTGGTCCTCTTGAAGAGCTTCCAGAAGATGAACAGGATCGGAGCAACGCCGACCATGGTGTAGTATGTGAAGAACGACTCAAGGCTGAAGTTGCCGGGCTTGAAGGTGCTGTAGCCATACACAAAGACAACACAAATCTCAAAGCAGAGCGCAAACCAGGTACCGTATGGCTGGAAGTAACCGCAGTAAGGGAGCGTCTTTCGGTCGAGGCCCTGAACTTTGCAGGCCTTGTAGAAAGCAAGGTAGGTGCCGCACATGACGATGTAGTTGATGACACCACCAGCAGTGATGATGTTGGTGAGCCAGGTCAGGACCTTGGCCGAATCGTCTGACAATTGCAGGAAAGACAAGAATGGGAAGATCATGACTACCAAGAAGCAGTAGATCGGAACGCCGTTCTTTGTGCACTTGCGCAAAATCTTGGGGGCACGACCCTCAATAGCAAGCGAGTACAGACTGCGAGTCGCGCAGTACGTGTACGTGTTACCCGCGGAGAAGATACTCGTGATCAGGAGAGCGTTGACAACGTGGGGAAGGCCGGTAATGTTGAGGTTCTTCATAGCAATGACGTAGGGAGAGGCAGCAGCACTGCTCTCACCAGCTGCCAAGACGCTGACAAGCTCTGGGTCGTTGTACGCCAAAACGATGCCGACGCAAAGAGCACCAAGGATGAAGAAGGCACCGAATCGGAAGTAGACAGTCTTGAACGCGGTCTTGATGTAGGCGCGGGGACGCTTGGCCTCACCGGAGACCATGGAGATGTACTCGGGACCGACGATACAGAAGGACGCAGCCCAAAGAGAACCGAGGAAGCCTTCAAAACGTCCAAGATCACTGCCGCCGGGCATTGGGCCAGGGTTGCGCCAGTGTCGGAAGCCATAGGGATCCTTCTGAGGGTTACCTCCAACCATGGTGACGAAGGTGAAGCAGTAGAGAATCAGGATCAGCAGGACCTTGCCTCCAGAGAGCCAGAATTCGGCTTCACCGTATGCCTTTACAGCCAGGACGTTGCAAGCACTAGAAGTAATCAGTTTCTGTCCTCTATGTATGGGGCACATGGCCCTCAGGGGCAAATCGGCAGGTCTTACGCATATAGAACGATGACGGCTGCGCAGACGGCAGCGACTGGGATGTCATCTCTCCAGTACCGCAGCACAATGTTGAGAGCCGTGATTTCAAATGGGATCAGCAGAGCCTCGTAGAAGAAGAAGTTCCAGCCGGCCATGAAGCCTAGGGACTCGTCGACCCAGTGTCCAGCCATTCGAATGAAACCTCCGGACACGGGCATGAAACTGGCCATTTCAGCCATGGCGTTGTTCACGAGAGCGATGATGCAAGAGTATCCAGCGTATGCGAGGAGCAGACCGAGGGGACCGCCCTTGTTGAGAGCACCTCCGATGGACACAAAGAGAGCAGTTCCAATGGAACCGCCAATGGCGATGAGCTGAATCTGACGGTTACCAAGATGACGCTGCAAGTCGTCGGAGTTGTCGGTCACTTGGCCATGTTGGATATCGTCACCTGGATAAGTCTCGCGGACGAACTCTCCAGAGTACTTCTTGTCCTCGGCCATGGTCGCAGTGGGAGTTGTTGCTTAAGGCACAGGGCAAGTTGTCGCAAGGGAGTAATAGTGTCGCGTATGGAAGGTCGCTTCAGGTATTGGGAGTTGTCGCTCTGGAGTCGCCGCCGAAGGAGGGAGGGATCGACTATCAGTCGCGTGGGGTGGAAGCAGCTAAAGCCACAACAAGATGAGTTGCACTGGATGCCAGTGAACAGAAGGAAGGCTACAACGTGGTAGAGGAGGTGAGATTGCCCTTGTCGGAACCAGGACGCTCGGGGTGAAAGGTAGGGTACTTATACCAGCGACGGGTGCGGCACACGCAGTCTGCCCTACCTGTGGATCCTCTCGGTGGTGAGCGCTGCGATGCAACTAGGACTCGAAAGCGGTTTGGCAGAGCGCTAGGCGGACGGCAACAACTAACCGCTTGCGGCCTAGTGCACATACCGCGATTCTGGGCATGGGATTCGACGGCACAGAGTTTTCCACTCACCCCGGCTGTCATGACCCCGCTCGTTTTGTGGCACGCGAATGGGGATGCGCCTTCCCTCGTTAGCGGCGTCGACGGCGCCACCCTACTGAGCTCGGGTGGGAGACAAGACGGGCTCAGCGAAGCAGCGCAAACGTCTTGTTTGCCCATGGCAGGCGCGCCTGGGTCGGGTTCTGGGGCGGGCGACCAGGGCCCAGGTCCTCCGCCATTTCAACACACTTGAGGGAACGTAATCCAGCGCGGCGGGCTCTGCTAAGTTGGCAGGCCTCCGGTGCTGGCGAGTGGCTGCATGAGAGGCGCATCAAGGCAGCGCGCAGCCTCAGATGCGAGCCATTTGCGACACCAGGCTCGTGGGAATCCGGGGTCTGCTATCATTGCTTCTGGCGTGGCGCTGTGCGGCTGATAGAGCCTCGCATCTTTTGTGAGAAAGAGGTCGTCTGATGCCGCGAGCCACATGTGTCTAGGAGCCGCACAACGGAGCCTCTAGACCAGGGCTCGGCTAATAGCAAGGAATACTGCCACGGTGCTTGATTCGTGTCTTGCGCGCGTTGAGAGATTGGCATTGCGGGAGGCCAAGCCTGGTACAAATGAAATGACGGCATCGCGCGTGAAAAGTACCGGCCTGAAGCCGACATATTGTGCTGTACAGTACGACAGACAAGTATATGCCATGGGTCGGTCCTTTTTCCTTCTGCTATGGAAGGTTGATGCGACACAGAGTTGATCGCCGTCTCTTGAGATATGCTCCGCTGTTGAATAGTAATTGTCCAAGTCCTCCGCGTCGCCTTGTGCTTGTTCGCCATCCGAAAAAACTGCCTGCATATCAGCTACCCACGGGTGGCTTGGGAGATCCGCAGCAGGTGCAGCGAATCCGAGGAGCCGAATCTACGGAATGTTCACACTGGTCAATTCAAATGAGTAGCGTTCAGCCTCTTACCTCAGCGTCCGGCTGTTGTTTGCCTAAGAGCACTGGGCCCGGGCATGGCCCCATTGTGGACTGGGCGGCAATCACGTTCGTTGTGTCTGCACTGGAGCCCTGACTGTTCGTCGTATCGTAAGAGGAGGCCTTTTTGAGTACCTTATCAGAGGGCAAGAGGCGAGTTGGAAAATGATAGTCACTGAGCAAAGAAATGCAACTCGTCGACTCTACCAGGTGTTACTGCCAGAATCGCGTTGTTCTTCGTCTGGATCACCATCGCCGCCCGCAAGCGTTCTAGTACAACACCATGGCAACCCTCACGGCTTTTCCGCGGCACCGCTGCACTCTGGTCTCGACCACCGCGCTGGTCGCTACTTTCACCTGAGGAAGCGTGTCGCGCTTTCATGTTAGCTCTCTTCAACCTCAGTCATTCCTTATCAGCTCGCAGATAGTGGCTGGTGGACTTGTCCATTCACGGCCCACTCTCCTTCTCCCGCTGTTCCGAGACACTTCTGCATGGACCCTGAGTCCACGGGCGAGGGATATCGTATTTGCGCGGCGATCACTGTTCGCCACGGACAGCTCGCGATGCAGCCAATGCACACTCTTTCTTTGATTCGACCCAAGCGCATGCGATCGCTCTGGACATGCATCGATGGACGATTATGACGGCCTTCTCTACTCGTACCACTTAGCGAACTTGTCGTCATCGGCTGTATGATCCAGGTATTGTTACAGATCTTGTAGTCTTGACTTCACCCTCAGACCTAAATTCTACGGTCTTTTTTCTTTTTCTTTTTCCTTTCTTTTCTTTTTTCACAAGACTAACGAGCGAATGTGTAAATGAAGAGCAGCTTTGCAATGCCACGATGCAGAGCCTGCGTTGGTGCTGAACAGGAGTTTCGTAGCAATGTGCCCCACTCCTGCTGCCTGCCCCGCGCCACAACCATCGTGCTTTCCTCGTACAAGCTTTGTATGTTGGCAGCTCCTGCACTTAGCCCCCCAGGCGCTTTCCGTAAGCCGTCTCAGCCTCACGAGCTCAGCCACCCAAGTCCTTCTTGCTGCCTGAACAAGTCGCGTCTTACTTTCTACAAACATCACGCGCGCTCTCATCGTCGTCATATCCGCGCCCTTGTCTTCCTCTTGTGCCTGGCATCTCCTCACTTCAGCATTCTCACAGATTCCTGTCCTTTATCTATCGTACGTGCCCTCACGCCTTCTGGCATACTCGTAACATATCCCATATCCCACCTACCAAACAGCTCCACGTCACAAAGGCCGCATCAAGACTGTTGTACGACCCATCTTGTACTGACATCTATTGTGGACATTTAAAGAGAACACTGCCCTCAATCTGCGCATCTACGAACGTCCGTTTTTGATACTGCAAATATAGTGATATCGCAAATATCAATAGGTTCATTCAACGCAAAGGCATCAAACCATCATGTGTCGTTGTAAGTGCCTCTGTACAAATTGTATGTGAGACATACACTAAATTCGCACACCTACACCAAGGGTTCGCATACATTTCTCCCACAGAACCATGTCTGCTATCAGACGTTCTCATTACGCCAGACAACAGTATCAGCAAGCAATGCTCCGAGCACTATCTTCCCCATTTACTGCCCCATAACGAAGAGAAAGACCTGGATGATTCACCGGACGAGTTAATGCGGATGCGCAACTCTTTACTGAACATGGACGGTCTTGGAATCGCTTGTATGTCATACCATATCCCTGTATCATCGCATGGCTTTCTTGATGTACTTGGTAGTCACAAGACTGTAGCTTAAGCATCTCCAAAGAGCCCAAAGCCTAGAGTTACAGAAAGACAGGGCCACCAAAACATACGAGTTCTGAAAATCTGCTCACACATCCAGGGTACACGAATGCGACCTCATCCTACGTTAAGAACGTCACAGGTCCTCGCCCCGCCCTCTACAAATCTCAATCGCCGCCGATCAACGACTTCAACTTCAAGTCTCTCTGCTACAACACCGAGTCGCAATGTGTCTTTGCCCACATCCGTGCTACAAGCGGCTCCGTCGTAGCGCAAGTAAACAGCCACCCCTTCGTCTTCGGTCGCCACGTCTTCATGCACAATGGTGTCATCTCAAACTTCTCTTCTATCCGCCGAGAAATGGCGTCCCTCCTCTCCTTCGATGCATACTGCAATGTACTAGGCAGCACAGACTCTGAGCACGCCGCCGCTCTCTACATCACAAATCTGACCAACAGCAGTGGCAAAGAAAGCTGGGAGAAACCATACCCCCTCAAGAAAATGCTTGAAGCCATGCAGAAGACCGTCACTCAGATCCTCACACTCCAAAAGAAGATACTTGGCGAAGCTAATACGCCCAACTCCCTCAACTTTTGTACCACCGATGGTACGAAGATGCTCGCTATTCGTTTCCGAAACCACGTCTCACAGCAGCCGCCGAGTCTGTACTGGTCAGAGCTCGCGGGCCGCACTCTCAATACAAAGTACCCTGGCAACCCGGACAGTAAGGATGGTGGGAGCGCAGATGCGGTTACGGAAGTTGGGGAAGCAGGGACAATGGGTAAACATACCATCATTGCGTCTGAGCCCACGACATATGATAAAAAGGAATGGCACCTGATCAAGAGAAACTGCGCGCTTATGGTGGATGAGGACGGCATCGAGCGCGAAGAGGAGCTTCAATATGATGCAGATTTGAATGCGAGGGATCCAAAGTTCGATGGCGGAGTTTAGGCGAGTGAACAGCCATAGTAGTTGACGAGTGTCTTGTCGCATGCTTTCGGGGTATTCCTAGTGGCTCTAGCCTTGGTTGACCTAGCTTCATTGGTGTCGTGCTCTTGGGTCTCATGCGACCTCACTTCAGTGCGATTCTCACTTGTGACGATTGGCGTGTCGCGGGCTTCCACTTTTACCGATGCTAGTACTGAATGACAACGGCGAAGCGAAATTATAAGCATTTTCTTGCATTATTATTGGTAAACTTTACACGGGTATCCAAGTGCACGCGTGTGAGGCGAGTCGCTGGCGACTGAATCGCCGGGGAGGCACAGAGCTCCTGCTCATGCCGAGCCTTCGAACATGTTGAAAAAACACACCTACTCGTCCCATTCATCACCGATATCCACCGTCCCACGGTATACCGTCTGGCCTGAGCCCCATCGCCTCTTTCTGCTCCATCTGCTTCCTCAACTCGGCTTCTCGTCTCGCGTCCTCCACATACCGCATCCTTTCCCTCCTAGCCTTCTCCTTCAACTCCCCGAAGGGATCGAATCGCTCGCTCTCTGGATTCTTGAAGGGATTTTGCTGCCAACTTCCTCGATCCGTAAGCGTTGTACTTCTGGGTCTGTTGTTTAGTACGTCGTACGCTTTGTTGAGGGGTGGATCAGCAAACGGATTTGGCGTTGGTGGTACACGGGTTGAGCGCTCGGTTGAAACGGTTTCGGGACGAGAGTATGAGCCTGGACCGAACAGTGTGTTGCTGCGGTCGGTGGAGCGGGTCAAATGAGCGTTTGCACCGGCACTGTCTCCGCCGTTGAGACGCGCGAAGATTGAAGATGCGGTGCCTACGTGTGCCGTCACTGGAGGTGTGATGGAGGCGGGTGCGTATGGATTGAAGGATTCGAGTGGTGGATCCGCGTCGATATAACTCTGCTTACGTTTGCGGCGCTTAATGAAAACGACCACAGCGACCAGCAGCACTAATGCACCTACTCGGTTGTTAGCAACAAGATAGTAGCTACCACAATGCTGGTGACATACCAAGTACGCCTAACACTATTGCTGCAATCATGGCATCTTTTGTCATGATGGGCTCTTGTTCTCGTTGCGGGAGCCTCTGAGGGGCACTACTCTCGCCAGAAAGTTCAGGCTCTGCAGTATTCATAGGTGGCGGAGCTAGAGATATTGTAGTCATTACGGGAGACAGCTCCGGGGGGTCTGTTGGTCTGACTTCCTTGATGATGGTTGATGTTATGGTAGGACGAACGGCGGTTGAAAGGGTGGAGCCGGTAATCTGGGGTTGTGGTGCGTCCTTTTCTGAAGATGGTCTGCTGAAGTTGAGGGAAGGCACAGTCGTAGCCAAACTATCACGCGCCGATACAGATGTTGGCATTGATGTGGCGGCAGCTGAAGTAGCGTCCAGAGTTGCAGTAGACGCGGCTGTGGCACCGTTCTCAACTGGTGGCGGCGGCTCGACCTCGTCTTCAGATTCCGAATCCTCGCTCTCAGATATGTCACCGACCGTTGATGGGCTGCTGAACAGTGAATCTGGGCTCTCTGGGCCTTCTTCCTCCTCAGCTCCGGCAGCAGGCATCGTACTTGCAACAGCATCGACCTGACGAATGCGCTTTGGGAAGACCTTGACCGGAGACGGCCTTCGGAGTTGATAGCGGGCCATGAGTGATGTAATAAAAGGGATTAGGTAGTAATAAACTGAGATGCGCTCGCGCAATTAATATCAAAAAACTACAACGGGGTAGCGAATGTCCCCAGGACTAAGAACCAAAATGAATGTATCCGGTCGACGGAGGTATGAAGATAGGGCCTGGTTTTCTGAAGGAACGACAATCTACATCAATCAAGAAGTGGAAAGGAAAGTGAAGCAGCGAAAGATGGAGACGCCAATGCTATCAATGTGGGATGACGGCTTGGGAGTTTGCCGTAAGGGTCTCTAGTCTCAGTCGCATAATGTCTCTAAAGTGTGAATCAGTGGGTAAGCTCGGAGCTGCCTTGATCCCCAGCGCTGTGCGGAGTATGCCCGTGAAACGGCTCATCTGCTATTGGGCTGTCGAGTGTGTCCTTGAAACTAAGGCTCACCAACAGCCACAGCATACAGTGTGCGATCGTCAAGAAAAGGCATGAAAGTGTTAACGTGAGCGATGCTAAGACGCGCTTGTGCCAGGAAGTATTGCTTGTTCGAGTTCGTGGTTGGTTGCGGCGATTTTATGAGACGTCTTGGCAGTTTGACCCGACGATGATGGATCGCGTTGTGCTTCAGCACCTCCGCATGCGCGGCAGCGGCATACGAGTTGTTAGAGCCACACACCAGCCATTTTGTGTCAATTTACAGGTCAAGGCGGTGGTTCGAAAGATTAAAGGCATGACGCGCCGCGTAGGCCCAGACCTATCCAAAGACGCGAACAGCGGAGTTCAGTCCGGCGGCAGGGCGCATCTAGGTTGTTTGGCGAAGAAGGGCAAGAATGGTCACGTTTGGCATCTCAAGGATAGGTGTGAAAATCGACTGTCGCGATGAAGCGGGATGAAAGGTTTGAAGGGTCAGATTACAGAGCAGAAGGAAGCCAAAAGTGGGGCAAACCCCAGTCGATAAGCGAGGCATTAGCATGACGCAGTTGCGGGCGATCGGTCTTCCGCATCAACAACGTCTGTCTCCTCAGGCAGCATCGCTAATCATTTACTGTCGAGTGCTCTCTTGCCTTCTGGGAGCTAGGCCAAAACTGAGACTACGTCATGTTCTGATTAAGGACGGCGCCACATGTCCACAAGCCGAACTATCCTGCCGAGGCGATCACTCATTATTTGCAATCACCAAACTTGAGAAGCGAGGCCGAGTACATTATATTACATATTGCACAGTCTATGAAAGGTTCTAATTTTGGGTCCAGTTCAGACAGAAAGAAAGCACTCAATCGTGTCTGTTCAGCTGTCACGTGGGAATCGCCCGGTCCATACTTTGGCCCAAGCACATCTCGTAGTATACACCCTTCTTAGCGAGCAAATCTTGGTGTGTGCCGCTTTCCACAATCGTTCCCTTTGCAAAGACGATGATCACATCTGCGTCCTTGATCGTGCTGAGACGGTGCGCTACCGCTATTGTTGTTCGCCCATTTTGCGCTTCTTCGAGCGCCGCCTGAACGATCCTCTCGGACTCGGTGTCAAGTGCCGAAGTGGCCTCGTCGAGGAGAAGCAGACGCGGCTCGCGGACCAGCGCCCTAGCGATAGCGATGCGCTGACGCTGCCCGCCTGATAACTGCGTGCCTCTGCTGCCACACATCGTTGCAAACCCGTTCGGCAAAGATGCCACGAAATCTGAAATATTGGACTGTTTAGCTGCGACTTCGACCTGAGTGTCAGTCGCATCGCCTTCGACACCCATGGCGATGTTATCCCGGATTGATCCCTGATAGAGGACCGGCTCTTGCTGGACCAAAGAAACACCTCGGCGGTACTTGCGCGGACAAAGGCCCATCAATGGGACGCCATCGCATGTGATACGTCCCGTTACGGGATCGTAGAATCTCTCGAGGAGCGAGACCATCGTCGACTTTCCACAGCCCGAAGCGCCGACAAGGGCAATAAACTGACCTGGTTGCACATCAATGTCGATGCCTTGCAGGACTTTAGCGTGTGGCCGAGACTCATAGGCAAAGTCAATGCCCTGTATCTGGACATGCGCTGGACCCTTATCCTTCTCGTCATCAAATGGCGGTTTTGACGCGTCTTCCTGTACAGCAGGCTTCAATCTGCGCAGCCAGAAGACGTAATTTGCAGCAGTCGCCGACTTAGTCAGACTCGTGGTGTACGAGAAAAAGGCCGCAGCTGCCTCTCCCGAGAAAATGACACCGATGAACACTGTGAAGAACTGGACAGTCGTGTACTCTCCCGTGCTGATCAGCCGGCCGCCGTACCAGAAGCCAAGTCCCATTGCCAGGAACGAGATGGATTGTGTGAGTGCATACCAGAACATAGTCCAAACTAGAGCTTTGATGCCGTCTCTTGCGACGCCGCGTAATCGATCCTCGTAGCGTGCGAGGATGTGTCTTTCGAGCGCGAGACTAGAAACTGTGCGGATGGCAGAGACTGCTTCAGCAGCGAGAGCAGCACTGCTAGCGAAACGTTTGCCGGTAAGATCTTCTAGCTTGAATTCAAGTCGGATCCGGAGGTATCCAGAGAACACGATTAACGGCATGGCCCCAAATACCACAACGAGGCCCAGCTTCCAACCAACCACAATGGCAAGGATAGAGCTAGAGACGATGTTGACGACATTAATGCATATAAGCATCAAGTTGAAGCCCATCAAATCTCGCAAGCTGTCAGGATAGGCATCGAGCTTTGATGCTAACGCGCCACTCGCGTTTTCCTGGTCATCGAAGAACGCCATGTCCTGCTTGAGGACGAGGTCGAAAATTTCGCGTCTAAACTTTCTCGCGACAACCTGTGCTACGATGTTGCTAGTCCAGCCAACGACGCTGTAGACGGCGAAATTGCCCAGTGCCACGATGAAAAACATCAAGGAGTAGAAGTCACCTTGATCTACCGCTTCGTTCGAGGAAAGTTGAAAGGCTTCGACAACGCGAGAAAAGAGGATAGCCTGGGCTGGATACGTTGCTCCTGTCGTACTTTAGTAACTGGCGGGTCTGAGTGATTTGCGAACATACCTCCGGCTAGGGTTGCGACAGCCAAGATAAGGAAACATTTCCAGAGATCGCCTTGTTCCTTGAGGACTATGAATGTACACTTCACCAGGTTGTAGTTGATGCTATCCTTGTCTGACTTCTTCGCTTCTTGACCAATAGCCGATGCTCGAGTTTGTGTTCGGACTAGATCCACCTTTTCTGCGATGTGGTCCTCGTCTGGCTGTTCCTCGCCCTTCGTTTGTCCAAGATCTTGAGCCTTTACAAGACGAGCGTAGGCGCCATTTTCAGCAAGGAGCTCGTCGTGCGTACCTTGTTCAACCACAACTCCATGAGCCATGACTGCGATATTGTCGGCATTTCGAACAGTCGACAGCTTATGAGCGATGACAATTGTAGTGCGGCCTTGAGAGACGCGCTCTAGCGCTTGTTGTACAATCTTCTCTGCCTTTGGGTCGAGAGCGCTGGTGGCTTCGTCTAGCAAGAGTACAGTTGGTTCCGAAACGATAGATCGTGCGATTGCTAAACGCTGCTTTTGACCACCTGAAAGATTCATAGCGCGCTCGCCAAGTTGTGTATCGTAACCCTATCTGGCTTTAGAGATTTTTCCCATGAAAATGTGAGAAGCAACATCACAAACCTTCGGTAGTCGCTCGATGAACTCTTCAGCATAAGCATCCTTGCAGGCTTTCTCTACCAGCGCTCGTTGCTCGCTTTCGGGTAGACTGGCCTTCTCGGTGCCGAGCAATCCGAACGCGACATTTTCGTATACGGTACCGGAGAATAGCACTGGCTCTTGCTGTACCAACCGGATGTTCGTACGCAGCCAAGTCAGGTTGAGCTTTCGGATATCTGTACCATCTAGACATATGGTGCCGCTAGCCTGGTCGTACCAACGTTCTATCAAGCCAATGATCGTGGATTTTCCGCTGCCGGAAGCTCCTACCAGGGCTGTAGTCTTGCCAGCAGGTGCCGTTAGAGTCAAGCTCTTCAGGACTGTGATGTCGGGTCTGGCCGGATAGGCAAAACTGAGACCCCTAATCTCGACGACACCTGTACACACATCTGGTATCTCGCCCTCATCACTCAGGGGGTCGATCTCGGACTTTCGGTTGATGGTCTTGAATAGCTCGTCGGCCGAGGAAGCCGCTTTCGTCAAAGCAATGATTTGAGGTGCGATGGTCGTCATTGCAGTTGCCGCGACGATGACAGCGAGTATAACGGTGAACACGTCGCCTGTTGATCGATCAGTATCGTGTGTCATATAACTTGGTGGGTCTGTCCTTTCCATCTTCATGTCAGTCCCATCTGAAGTATTACGTACCACTCTCTGTGATTTCACCCCTAGCAAACATCCGAATGCCTTGCCAGAAGGCCAATCCATAGCCTGCGTAGATGCAAAAGAATTCGGTAGAAAACATCACGGCATAGTTCGGGCATTTCTTCATACCCACTTCTTGAGCATCACCAAGAAGCTTGTCGTATTTGTGAGACAGCAATGGATGAATCCAGAACGCATGAACCGTCCGCACTGTCGAGAAGACTTCTTCCGCAAGTTGCCCAGCTTTGGAGTAGATTGGTAGCAGTTGGTTCTCGTTCTTGGTGTCGATACCTACGGAGATACCGACGACGACGATGATTGTCGGAACGATGCTTATCGTTATTAGAGTGAGCTTCCATTGTACGACAAAGGCGATGATGAATGCAGAGACGAAGGTCGATACACCTTGAATGATCAACGTAAGCTTCTCGGATATACCGTTGTTGACATTGTTTCCGTTCGTCGTAGCCTGAGTTGTAACTGATGCTGCCTCATCTGAGTCAAAGTACGCAATGTTTTGTCGAAGAACGTGTCTTATGAAGTCCAGTCTTAGCGCCTTGGTAGTCCGTATTGCCGCGATCGAGACGCAAGCCTTGGACTATGAGCATACATTTCAGCGACACAAATCGTTTACCACTCACCGAGTGTATGTAGACCAGACCAAACTTTGCAATGAAGAGATACACAAAGTATAGGCTGAACTTGTCCACCTCTGAGCGGTATCGGGCCGGCGTAATCGAGCCTGTCGCGAATTGAGTAAATGTTGACACGAATTTTCCAAAGACCAGATCCCTGTAGAGTGAGAAGAGTAGGTTAGTGTGTGTTCGTAAAGTGGCCGACGCTAGGCGCTGTAAGATTCCACAGCTGCTCATTTTACCGCAAAGCAAACCCAGATGACTCTATACCGCCGTTGCAAGACACAAGTGCGATGATGGTCATGTGCAGCCTCGCAGGTCATCCCAAACACAACATGTCGTGTTATGCACACATACTTACATCAACGGAAGTAGGGTTCCAGCGGCGATTGCGGCGACGAACGCAATGATGTTGAGCGTCCAACTGGTGCGATCTGCATACTCGAAGATGCGCTGTGGAATGTTATTTTCGGCGTTTCTCCAATCGTGCCAAGCATGCTTACCACGTAGCTGCCCATACCACCCTTGGGCTCCTCAACCGCGCCATCGGTGTTGTCTGTCGGTGTTGTACTTCTCTTGACGTCATCGCTTGCGCTCCGGCCAGGGGCATTAAGCAAGTCTTTGTCCAGCGACATATTGGATGCGAACGTTGCATGCGGTGGGAAGGCAAACAGCAAGGGATCACGCCGGTACTTAAAGCCATCTCAATGAGGTTGAGCATTGCGTCCGGACTTTGCAAAGCCCGGGCCCACGGTGAACAGGCGTCCAGAAAGGGCGTCGCAAGCGGCTGGACACCTCCTTTACGGGTCGGTATACGGGGCAATGCGAGCCAATCGGCACACTTTCTAATTCTTGGCACGGTCACGGGGTTGCGCGTTCCTCGCACGTCTGCTCGTGAGACTTCCTGGCAGCTTCCGGCTTGACAGGATTATAGTTTCGACTCACTCGAACAGGATTTGTTGCGCGATAGTAGGCTGCTGCCTATGCTGTCCTGATTCTGCTTGTGAGTAATGACATCGTCGATAATTTCCAAAGCCGCGGATCCCGAAAAGCCCGTCCTCCGCACACATCCACATTACATGCCAGTCTGGCACTTCATGTGTAGAACAACCGCGGCACCGATTGCGTAACCGCTACGATGGAAGACGACGACATGGATGGATCGCTTGACGGAGCTATGTCTAGGCGTGCGGTAAGTCGCATATGGCATACCCAGGGCGGCGCACACGTTGACGATCCACATCTAGTGCGACAGTTGCCGAACGCGCAAGATACGTTGCGATAGAGGCGTGCCATGTTCCAACTGCAAGGCAAGCAAATTGGGTGTGTTTACATGGCATGCTCCAGGAATCGCTGCTGATTCGTGCAGCTTGCAAGACAACTCCTCCCCAGCAAAAGGCGCAGCGACAAAGGGTCCACATCTCTGAAGAATAGTACGTATAACCCGCTTGTGGCGCAGTCATCATCGTTTGTAGCCCCAGGCGTACCCACACTGCCACGAGTGTGTAGAGTTGCCTTTGGGCCTCTAGGAGACCTGGTTTGTATGGCAATGGTCATTGGGTTGTGCTTTGGGGAACATACCCATGTTCTCGGTAAACGTGCGTTCGCATGAACCTAACGACTTCGCGATGCTCTCACGTCACGTACTGCCGCATCTCAAGTCGACCACAGCCAATCAACCAAGCTGGGCGCATCTTGTGTTGAGTAATCTGATCAGAACTGACTTCCCCTAGCGAGAAAAAGATTGATCGAATCGAAGACCGTTTAGCAGGCATCGAAAATGCTCTTGCTAGTCTTGCAACAGTAAAGGCTCCCATGGACGAACATCACGTGAAGCATACACTGACTTCGTACATCAACCTTCTAGAAGCTTGGCAGCCTAGATCTCCAAAAAGACACTCCTGATACCAGCAGCCAGTCGCGGTCAAGTAGGATTGGTCCTTCCAGAAGTCCAGGAAGTCATCTCGTCGAAAGCCATACACCTGCGCCATTTGAGGGCGAGAGCTCCATCAACAGCCAGTCCGATTATGCTCGAGTGATGTTGGCGCAAGCTATTGGGAGTACACCCTCTATCGGCCAGAACGAAGAAGTCAAGATGGCGTTTACTGCTCTTGCGGAGATGGTTTCTCAACAGGGCCAAAATAATACGCATTCTAACCACACGATTAACCACTCTCTCGCCGACATTGACCCTGCAAACCTAGAGCGCCCACCGTGGGATATAGCGTGTTATGCTTTGGAAAAGGCTACCGGTAGGACGCCACACATTGCATATCTCGTTCAGAGCTAATGATATTAGAATATCCAACCATGGCATTTGCGGTATTGTTTCCGTTCTTACGGATGGCTAATCTCAAGGACATTTTTCACGAAGCATATCACAACCCAGAAACTTGTAGCGCCGCTCGACGCGTGCTCACTTTTGGTGTTTTGGAAAATGTGTTCAACGAATTTCGGGTCTTTCCACTAGTCAACATGGACACTACCAAGTACTACACATACGCCACCATATGCAGGAGGCAGACAGAGGTGGCCTTGTCGCAATTGCCTATATGCTTGCCAGCAACCTTTGAAAACATCATGGCCTTGTTACTTGGTGCAGCACAAGCGGTTGAGAAGTGCAGACCTTCTCTATGCTGGACTATGGTATCGAGCGCGGCAGCCTTGTGCCAGAGTTTAGGTTATCATCGTATTAACACAATGGTCAACGACAATCCGAAAGACCGGCAAACGAAAATCCATATCTTTTGGATGATTTACATGCTCGACAAAACCCTTTCTCTACGCTTGGGTCGCTCAAGCATCCTCCAGGACTGGGACATATCTCTGCCATTCGTTGTATCGAGTGATCCGAACGACCAGAATCCTGAATCAAGCGACATGCTCTCGTACTGGATCAAGGTAGCGCGTGTACAGGGCTTGACCTACGAGAAATTGTTCTGCCCTGCTGCCTTCTTGAAATCTACCGAGGAGCGCACACGCATTGCCATCGAGCTTGTTAATACTCTCAACCAAATCTGGTACGAACGAGGAGATGCTTCACGTATGGATTTCAGCCAGCAAGGCAGTACATTTACTTTGGCTTCGAAACGGCCAAGTGTGATAGGACATGCTCCAAATGAGACACCACTCCCGTCTCAATACAAGCGTTATGTACACAAGTCACCTCACATGGGACGTGACCCAGGTATTAGCGAATACATCCAAGGCAAGCTCTCCCCATTCTCATAATCGAACCCAACTGACTGGTCTGGGTAAAGGTTCTTTTGAGCGTATCCAAGACATATTTTTCTACTCTGATGTTGTCATGCACTATTCGACCGTCGCCCTAATTCAAAGAGCGGTGAGCCCAAGCAACATGTCCTTTAACCAGGAATGCCTCAAGTCTTCAAGAGCGGCTCTTGTAGCGCACATGAGAGCTAGTGCACAATTTAATATAAAGGGCCAAGAAGATTTATGGTCCGGATATGTACACTGGTCGATTCTCCAGGCACCCTTCACGCCGTAAGTTGCTCCAGCAATCCACAGACCGCTCAGCTGACTCAAAACTATAGCTTCATCGTGTTGTTTTGCAATGCCATTCAGAAGGCAGATTCATCCGACGTCGATTCTGATCTAAACTCCCTCTCAGAATTCGTCACCAGCCTTGAATCCTGTCGCACAATCTCTGAAGGCGCAGACAAACTTTATAAGATGTGTCATCTTTTCTTGCGAGTCACCAAGCTTTACGTAGCGGCTAAGAGACAAGATGCCGCTTCACGGCTGCGTGGAATTCCACAAAACGAACATTCCGGATACTATACAACCGTGGATGGCACACAGCTTGATCTCAGCACTATGTCTCAGTTCGATCCATATCTCACCGCCCTCGGCCTACTGCCTGAAACTATATGGCCTACGACTACATACTCCACCGCTCCTACTCCGGCGAACATCAACCCCTTTGGAGAAGCTCGGACAATTCACAATGCGAACGATGGTGAAGAACCAGGCTTCGGAGCACCCCAGGGAAATCAGAACCACATGCAGGAATGGTTTTCGGGATCACGCTATCTCCTGAATATGATGGAACCGGGCGACGATTTACAAATGCCAGATGTGCATATGTGATAGAGGAGGGCATGAAGGCAGGCTTTACTTTTGGCGTTTAGAGAATAACAGATCTACCTCACTGTACATTTGCTTGTCATTATAATATACCCTACCCTTGGCATTGCTAGATGCCAAATGCTACCTGCGATGTTGTCGTAGTCCTTTTTCGGAACACCCGGAACACCTTGACAACTCAACAGCGACTCACAATTCCCGAAACACCATCGCCACAATATCCAATGACCCATATATGAATCATATATGGCTCAACAACCCCAAGTCTTGACAACTCAACATTCTTTCGCATCACTTCAAGCGTCGATACATAGCATTTTCGAAAAACAATGGCCTCCATCTCAGAGTCTCGTGAAGTATACCGGGATATCAGGTAGTTTCTGACTAGTTGCACATCTACCAATGTATCTACACGCCACTATCCTGACATTGCCCAGGTAGTTCAAGAAGCATAACGTGACAGTGCATCATGTGACCAAGATGGATAAGTGGAGCCCGACACATAGTTTGTCTTGCGAAACTGAAACGACTTGTTTCATGTATAAACGAGAAACTCGAATCAACTGCATATAAGGAACGATTGGAGAAAAAAGGACTATGCTGCACTTTGCAAGAGAAGAAGGAGGAATGCCATGAAATTATCTTCCGTTTGGTCGGCGCAACTATACTGCGAACATCATTATACTACATACATCGCGACCCGAACTATGCACGAAGCCAGGCTCACACATCAAGGTCAGGCATCGCATTATCGTTAGCCCAATCTTTGATCTTCTCAAAGTTCCTGCACACATGGTTGCTCTCGTAGTCAGGCCAGTACCCCTTTTTGCCCTCTTGCGAGTGGAATGTGAAAACGTTGACGTCAGATTGGCACATGAGGTTCATACGAAGCATCTCAATACAATGATCTTGACATTTTTGTTAGTTATGATCAGGAGTCAGCAAGGTTCAACGCAAGCTTACCGAGATGTGCCCTGACCTTTTCAGGCTTATCGTTTATGTCGCTCCACCAGACCTTGGAGTAGTAATCTGAGTACGTTGACATGCGAAGAAGGTTGAGGCAGTGAAGCTGGTGGAAGACTTCTAGGCCAACCCGGTACCCTGTTTCGCCTGTTCTCTGGTCTACGACTTGGAGGGCATCGGCGGGCTTTTGTAGCTTAGGAAAGTCTTCTGTGGAGACCATCTGATCGGGAACTGTGAATTGTTAGTGACAGAATCTTGGGTGAATATAGTATGGGTGTTAGAGGAAGAGAAATGGTAACCTACGGTATGCGATGTCCATCCATGCATTCTCTACATCGTCGGTAATGCCAACGTACTTGGAAGAGTTCAATGGGTTCGCCAACTCAAACTTTGTTTGGCTGTACTCGACAAGATGCTTTGCAGGCGCTGGATCATGTCAGCTCGCGATCCTGAGTGAGCAAGACCCTTGAACATACAAAAGACGCCGAATTGATCCATTAATTTCGCTGCTGAGTGACCTGAAAAGTCTTTTTGCGACATGACCGAACATATCAATGAGAGCATTGATAGTGCAAAGACGAAAAGGTTGAAGAGTGTAAGATAGGTGTAGCTTTTCCTTCGTTGCCTCTCATCTCGCTGGTATTGTGTGTTGATTAAGGCGGTGTTTTCAGGGTCGCCTTGAGAGGAGCGGGAGTCTGTATATTTCTCCATTGCGACCCTTGCAGCGGGAACTATACAACAGATATAAAGAGGTGTTTGTCCTTGTGACGTTGGAAAAAGTAATATTAGTCGACCCGCGATGTAGGAAAAAAAAAGATACTCGCTCAGCGTTCAATTAAGAAGAAGGAGAAGAAAGATGAACAACAACGTAGCAAGTGGGAGTTGATAGCCCGCGGACAGAAGCTTAGTTTTGGAACAGCATCCTCCGATACGTTTTGAGTATCGCTCGAGGCAGGTCACCGAAACGCGGGACATCTCAAACGGTGCCGCTATGCTGTGCATGTCTCTCTTACAAGGCATCTCTTTCCGGTGGCGTAAGGCAACAATAGCCTTGCGCACCCATCTGCGACAAGGCTTTAAGGCAACAAGCTTTTACCAAGCCTTCCGAGACGCAGAAAGTGGGGACGTTTCAGTATCTCCGTTGGTTCAGCCACTGCTTGGGTTTCGAGGTGGACACTTAGCCAAGACTGGATGTTCATACTTCGGCACCATCGTTTCAGCTTGGCGCGCCAGCCAAAACGAGGATCCTTTACTGACGTGACACGCACATGGAACAAACGTCCTAGCAGCATGATGACAGAACGACGGAAATAATGTTAACAAGACGCCTGTGCTAGAAGCGAACCGCGGCTTCGCGGCACTAGTTCCATGGGTAAACTGGTCAGTTACAGTCGACCTATCCAATGAGATGCACGTCCCAGAATTCCAACATCATCCGGTCAAAGCAAGCTATGCGAATAGCATGGCCGATAGGCAAAGAGCTACCGGTAAATATCACGGAACCTGAGGCTAGACACGGTTGCGTGGCGGCTCGATTTGGACACGACCGTATTCTTCAAACACTGACAGGCCTTGTCGACTGCTGGCGGCGTCGTTGGTGGAGACGGAAGCCCATCAAGACCTTGCGTGTTTGGCTTCCTGTACAAACGCCTTCCACTGCTGTGACATCGGGGGAGACTCGATGACCTGCTGGGGTGTCAACTCCGCTTCTGTGCTGTAAGCAATGCAACATGTCTCAGGACCTGGAAGAGAAACCAAGCATGTACCCGCTGTGCGTTCTGGGAGCATACCTCACTTATAAAGCACCTCGAAGTTCCAGAAGAAAAAGGCATCAAACGTTGAACGTGCTCATTCCTTCTCCAACCTACTCAGACCTGTTTCATCTATTCTTCTCTGCTGGCAGATTCATTCATTCTTTCCATTCCAGACTCATCTAAACTTTCTTCATAATGAGATTTACCGCACTTACTCTCTTGGCCCTGGGTGCCTCAACCTCAGCCTACGTTGTGCCAAACAACAAGCAAGCCGTCGATAATGCCGTCGAAACACGCATGCCAGTAAGTTGGCCGATGCTTCTTGACATGATGTATACTTACAGTCCTTCAGGGAAGTGGGCCTGTCCACGCATCCAACCTCGTTGCTGCGCTCGTAGATCGTGGAGTTGAAGCTCGCCATCACAAAGGCAAGGGTGGAGCGGGTGGCGCTGGCGGTGCTGGCGGTGCTGGCGGTGCTGGCGGTGCTGGTGGCCTAGCTCAGCTCTTTGGCCGTGACGCCCAAGAGATGACGCAAGAGGAAGACGACGCGCACTGGGCTGACCTTCACACTCGCTCGCCACACCATAAAGGAAAAGGAGGTGCTGCCGGTGCCGCCGGTGCTGCCGGAGGAGCTGGAGGTTTGGCCAAGTTATTTGGTCGGGACCCCCATCACAAGGGCAAGGGCAATGCAGCCGCTGCTGGAGGAGCCGGAGGACTGGCTCAATTGTTCGGTCGGGACCCTCATCACAAGGGCAAGGGCAATGCAGCCGCTGCTGGAGGAGCTGGAGGAGCTGGGGGTTTGGCCAAGTTGTTTGGTCGGGACCCGCATCATAAAGGCAAGGCGGGTGCCGCCGGTGCTACCGCAGGAGCTGGAGGAGCGGGAGGATTGGCCAAGTTGTTTGGTCGAGACCCCCAAGAGATGACACAGGCTGAAGACGATGCTCACTGGGCCGACCTTCACACTGGCGACAACTAGAGCGTTAGCAAGCTCTGAAGAACCACGAAAATTGTCGGATAGGAAGAGTTGATGGAGCGTTTTGACGGGATGGTTCCCTTGGTATTTGTTTTGACTTTCATTGACGTGTTCCTCTGTTGACGCGAACGATTTGTAATGTAGATATAGACGACAATAAACTGATCAGTGATCAGAATCAAACCATTGCATGTGTCTCCATAAGTGTGTATGATGTGCTTGTCCTAAGCTTGGATGCTCGTGGAAGTATTCGACGGCTTTAGAGAATTTGATCGTTGTGTAGTGCATCGACTGTATCCGGCTCGTTGTGCTCCGACATCGGTGGAGATGTAATGGAAGGGTTGAGAGCACGGATCGACGCGACGACAGGAAAGGTATAGTTTTCGATACTCGAGGGCACTCCAATGGAGACCAGGGACCAATACTGGAATGTCACAGCATCTCGGGTCGATCTTACATCTCGGCCTGTTCCGGCAGCTCCGAATAGAGCGTAGACGGATGGACTTCGCAACAGAGCTCTACAATCGAATCGATCCAGAAAGTCGCTATGGTGTAGTGATGTTGATGTTGGGTTGGAGAGATCGACGTGGGGGGTAGGAAGCTGCGAGGCAGATCATTATCTGCTGCCGACTGCCTTAACCTGAAGCCGAGGGCAGGTGTCTGTTTGCGTCGCCATAGCCCCACTCGCTTCTCTCAGCTTGGAAGGCAGCATAGTCTATTGCCTGTTTATTCATCATATCAATTGCGCGCCATGTTCGTATTTGGTAACAATGACCCATATATGAAAACATATATGTGGTATCATCTTCTCTTGTCGTATTCGGTAAGATCGTGTCGTGGGACTCGACACCATCGGTGCTAAACATGATAAGAACCCAAGGAGCTCACTGAGCAGCACCGAACAAAGGGTGTTGGCAACCAAAAACGTCACGAGGAAGATCCATGTCCGGGTATAGTAAAGATGGTCTATACAGATCTATCCTACAGACACAAGACAGCCTACTTTGTCGACATCGGTCGTGCTAGCTACGCACTTGGACGCGTCCCAAGCTGCAGTCGCCTCCAGACAATGCAGCAAATATCCAAGATTGCTCTTCAAGAACGCACGCTGGACAAGACAGTCTAACCAGCGTGTTCTACAATCTCGCTAACGAGCTTGCCGTCCTTGATGTAGCTCCTGATCTGCTCAGGCAACGGGTTCTCGGCATAGTCGTCTTCGACGGGCAGATTGATGTTTATGCTACTGCACTTGCTTGTGAAAACTTCAGTCGCCAGCGACTCCTTGGAGAGGTACACGGTAGCGCCGTCGACTTGGTCGAGGAGGATGGTGGGGAGAGTGCCGAGGACTTGTAGCGCAAAGTTGGGGCACTTGATCACGTCCACGGAGCTCACCAGCGAGTCGATGATGAGCGATGTGCGGGAGGAGTTGTCGAGCGAAAGAGCGTTTGCCTTGCCATTGATGCGGATGGTTGTGTTCTTGCAGCGGGAGATGAGGATAGAGTGGTTGATTTCGGCATCGATCTCGATTGTCTCGGATGGTGAGTCGAAGTTGTCCTGGACACAAGTTAGTGAAGGGTCTTACTGCGCATCGTCTGAGCAACACATACTATTATCCACTTGTTTCCATCCAGTTCCTTCTTGGGTGGCTTCTTTGTCCGCATGCTCTCCGGCTTCTTAGCCTTGGGCGGCGCAGGACTCTTACTCCTCAGGCTGCCGGTGCTATCGCTTCGTGTAGGAACTGTCGCATTCGCTCGCAACGACGGGTTCTTGTGTGTCATTTGGCTTGGGTCGACCTTCTTGAGCCCCTTTGTGACATCTGAGCCCTTGTTGAGATCGCCAAAGACGGCGTTCATATCGGGCGCGGCCTTCTTAGCAACGGGCGCAGCACCCGGTGGCGGCGGTGGGCCTGGCGGCGGTGGGGGACCAGGCGGCGGTGGTACACTCCCTGCTGGGGGGGCTGGAGGTGGAGGAGGAATGTTGGATGCGCCTGAAAGGGGTGCAGAGGAGATTTCCTTTGCAGCGTCTTTTGCGTCGATTCCGTTGCTGTTCCAGGCTACGCCTGTAGCGTGGTGTTTCTTCGCATACTCGGCGAGAGCTTTGAACAGCTTGTAGTAAGCCTGAACCCACTTGACATGCGCATCGCCGTCAGGCCTGAGTCTGTCAGCACTGCCTCCAGTAGGGGGGAGGTGGACAACCATACTTGTCACGGTACTCCTTAAGGACCTTGTTGCCGTACATCTGAGCTCCGCCAAACAGCTCGTTGATGTGCTCGTGGGGCTTCATACCTCCGCCCTGGCCAATTGTAACCCATCCGAGGGAGCCAACACCATCGGCAACCATGGAGACGGAGTCCTTGAGCGCGGGGTCTCGGTTGCTCTGTCGGAACTCGTCTGTCTTCTCCATGCTCGCCTGGAGGTCCTTGAGAAGCTCCATCAGGGTGCGGTCGTCGGGCTTCTTGGCCTTGTTCGCAATGAAGAGGAATTGGCGCTGGGCGGCAAAGGCTCCCTCAACTGCTTTTGACTGGCCTTCGATGACGCTTCCCAGCTTTCCGCTCAGCTCTAGCCAGTTCTTCAGGTCCGAGTTGACCAGTTCGTCGAAGGCTTCAATTGCGGGCGGCGCGCTTTCCGCGACGAGTTTCGGCGTGTTGGCGCTCGTGTTCGTCGCCGTCACGCCTGGAGTGGCATCGGTCGAGGCTCCGTTGAGGCTTGCGGCGCCATCTCCGTTGTTGGGCAGCGCAGTGCTGGCGATGTCTTCGAGGCGCGAGGTAGCAGCTTCGAGTCTACGGACCATGGACGTTAGTACGCTATCCGTTGTGACGCGAATCTGGCCATGTCGACCAAGGATGTGTGCTTGGTCGGGCTCGGGTGCCATCGTGGGGCGGCTCTCACAGAGTAGCGGGATGCGCAGAGTGTTGTAGGATGGGAGATTGAGGTGGTGATAGGTCGTGATTACAAAGAGAAGACACTTACCGCTTGATCAGCGTCGTGAGATTATTCATATTGTTCGCCATGTGGGGAAGGCGCGTCTCAGCGTTTGTAGGGAAGGCACCTGTATTCGGACAGGTATCTTGAATGCTCGGGGAAGGGGCAGCCGCGGCACGCTGCAGCTTGTGCGACGCCTCTGGGTCGTGCTGTGGGGAGGGCAGGCTACAAGCAGACAAGGAGAGTTCACCGTGTCTAGGCTACCAACACAGCGGGATATCTCTTTCGGTGTAAAAAGCACAATTGCAGGCAGAACTTCAGAGGGTCAGCTCTCCAGACGCATGGCCACGGCTGCCCACATGGCGCTAGCCGTCTGCAGCCAAGCCTGGTCCGTTCGAGACATGCACGTCAGCGGCATGCTATCAACCTCGCGATCGACACACGGCAACATGCAAACATCCAACATGGCCGGTCAACATGCTGGCGACCGTGACAAGATTGATTTCTGCACGCTGGGCATGTTCATAATAGGTAGGCATGCAATAATTCTAAATGCGTTCGAGCCGCTGAAGCTGTCAAGATGAGATCGAATTTCCCCCACCAAAGCCCCCAGTCAAAGATATTGTCGGAGGAGCAGGGTCATACTCGGCTTTGGGCGCGCGTATCTTCTCTCCACCACCACAGTCAAAATCCGTGGGCTGGATCGTAGATTGTGGGTCTGATCTTCCGCCCGAACTGCGCGACTTCATTGCGCAATGGGAGACTGGTGTGCTGGTACGCGAAACGCCTGATCGGCTGACGACGCGAGGCTGGAATGGCTACACTGGCGAGAATGAGCATCGAGGTAAGTGTCTATGCGCCACCCAATCAGTACTCCCAAGCCTGATGAATCCTGGAAAGCATTTCGATACTTGACGCCGAAGCTGCGTGTGGACCACGAGACTCTGATTGACACCGACCTACTGTGGTCCAAGTCATTCCACCTGATCTGCTCGCCGTTACGCTGCATCGATCTGATTGAGAACATCCTGGCACTACGCAGAAAGAGTTCCAATTCGGCTGATGTTCGGCGTCCCGTGTTCATCTGGGAGCCTGTTCCTGATCTATGCACACCCGCGGAGTACGAGAACTGCCTGAAGGCGCTCAAGTATGTAGACGTGGTCAGTCCGAACCACGGAGAACTTGGCGGCTTCTTCGGCAGGAACACGGATGGAAAAGATTCTGTGGAATTCCGAACCATCGAGAAGCTGTGTAGTCAGTGGCTGGACAGTGGAGTTGGCGACGGCAATGGCGGGGTTGTCGTGCGTTGCGGGAAAGACGGCTGTCTGGTGATGCGCAGAGGGCTGCGTAAATGGATGCCTGCATATCATCAGTCGGCCGAGAAAGTAGCCGATCCGACTGGAGGAGGCAACAGTTTTCTGGGGGGTCTGGCAGTTGGCCTCCTCCGCGGTGGCTCCATGTGCGCACTAGACAATCTCGAGGAAGCCGCGGTTTGGGGGTCCATCTCGGCGAGCTTTGCCATTGAGCAGGTCGGCATGCCCGTTCTCTCACACTCAGGGGACGGGGAAACGTGGAACGGTGTTGGTGTCCAAGACAGGCTTTCAGATTTCAAGCAGCGGCTGGCTAGTTATGTACAGCCTTAGTCGCGTTCGCTGCTCCCTACGCCCCACCTCCATCCATGTCCAATCTAACCCTCAATTGTCCTCTCGATGATGCTCTGGTCTTGTTTCCGCTCGTGCTCCCTGATCTGCTTGCTCCAGCTGTGGGATTGTTAGCATGCAGGCCGAGGCTCAGGGTGCAGGTGCACGTCGTACTATCGGCTGGGGAAGAAACGGTGGCGCTCGGGCATCTTGTCGCGGTACTCGCGGTTTGCGCTGAGCATCCAGGCCAGGCCGACGATGCTGCCAAAGGCGAGGCCGACGGCGGCCGTGTTGGCCTTCCAGTTGGCCGGTTGGGCGTACCAACCACCAGCGGGCGACCAGACGTGCTTGGGGTATCTGTTGGGCGTCAACGCTGCAGGGCCAGGCAATTGGCAGTCGGGGCGTACGGGATCTTTCCTCCTCCGCCCATGGTGAGAGTGGTTGTGCGGGTTCGTGGGGTAGTATGCGGTCTGCGGAGCTGCCGTGAGGTCGCAGTCGCATGAGGTAGGGCTCGCACGGGCCCCAGGCTTGGCGGAAATTCTTTGGCAGTCGCGATCATGCCCTGTGTGAAGACACGACCGGGCCAATTGCTGCTGCTGCTGCCGCCCACTCCGCCGTCCTGATCCTTCTGCCGTCCTGTCCCAGCGTCTGTCTTCATGAAGCGGATACCCATACAACGATGCGCCTCGCAACTGCTGGCTGCACCCTCGCCACGCCGGCCCTCGTGTCCATATACTGCAGCGAAGAATGCACGGAGAAGCAGCGTCATACCTCATAGTCACCGGATACAGGCCCGGTTCCAGAGCACCACAGCAGCACTGCCCGACGACGGGGCATTGGAACTCGAGATAGCAGCCAACGCCGGCACCCCATCGACACGCAAGTCACGAAAGCCACGGCCGCTCGAGAGCCTTCCCTCCCCACATCCAAAAGCTGCCGAGCGTTCGACCAAACTGCACGCCCTCCGGAGTCGATTGTCTCTCCCGCCTCGATTCCCCCTCCCAGCCCTTGCACGAACCCTCGTCCACCCCTCCGCCGACCCCAACCCCGCCTTCAATAATGCCTCACTCTCCATACTCGGACGCCAGCTGCTGGGCTACTACACGTCCGAGTGGCTTCTGTGCAACTATCCCCGCCTGCCAATAGACGTCGTCTTCGCTGCCGTAGAAGCATACATTGGGCCGAGGGCCCTCACCACCATTGCAAGCGAATGGGGCATCGAGGCGGCGGAGGAACCGGGTGGTGAGGTCGATCCTGGTCTACTGCAATTCAAGAGGATACCATCGGGCGATGATCTGCCGCCCGAGCTGAGACGACAAGCGCCCTGGAAGTGGAACATCACTGCCACCCACAAGATCATGAAAACCGACGAATTTGGCTCCGACAACGCCGCGCCCGGTCCACACGCGCTGCAGAGCATACCAGTGCCACTGGAAGAGGCCGCTTCCTCCTTTGTCCGAGCACTCATCGGCGCCATGCACGTACACCTTGGCTCTCCGCTCGTCAAGCGATTTTTCCGCGACCACTTCCTCAGCCGACATCTCGACATCAGCACAATCTTCGACTTCCGCGTGCCCACTCGCGACCTTTCACGATTATGCGCACGAGAAGGCTTCGAACAGCCTGTTGCCCGATTGATCTCAGAAACCGGTCGTCTGAGCAGACATCCTGTCTTTGTCGTTGGCGTATACAGTGGAAAGGACAAGCTAGGGGAGGGGTCGGGCAGCTCACTAGACGAGGGAGTGACGAGGGCAGCCACAGCGGCATTAAAGGCATGGTACCTCTACAAGCCAGTCGAAGTCACCGTCCCAAGCAGCATGGAGGGCGAATTGGACACGAGCAAGTGGCGGCCGAACTACATCGACCACGGCGAGGTTATTGTCTAAGACAGGCGACATCAACCACACTTTGGAGTTGTAGGGGATTTATTTTGGACATGGATGGCATGGATGCACGGCATACTCTTCGCTTGTACAGATTAAGAATGGCCGAGCGGGGGGAAGGAAGAAAAAGAACGGTGTCGGGACAAGGCCGGAGAGGAGGGGAAGATTTACGCCACGTTATGCCACGTCGAGGGTTCAAGACCGGCGCACCCAGCAGCAGTGCGCATGTATCATATGTGACATGAGGATACCACGATGATCCGCTATGTGTACAGTATAAGACGAAATGTTGCATCACAATACCCAGTACCTGTGACTCTACGCCCTTCTTGATGCACTGTTACTTCAAAGTGATGACAGTGAGCCTTTTTGGAAACAAGATGTAAGCAGAAATGGCTCATGGTTCTGACATTGGAGCATGGATTTGAAATTGAGAAAGCAGTAGTCATGACTCGGACGACGAATCCCGTAAAGCCAACATTCTCCACGTCCGCAATGAAGCAGAGGGAGCTTCTGAGCCTTCTGATTCATGTCTCGTCGACAAGGCAAAAGACCGGACTGAGACGGAAGAGGAGTAAGAAGATGAAGGAGATGTAGATGCTGCTGTGAATGCTGCGTGGTTGAGTGGCTCCCATCTGGTTTGGAGAAAACCAAGAGGAGAGCAGAAGGGGTAACCGTGAGAGACTGAGGAAGCGGGAGGGCTAACAAACATGGCAGTACAATACCAATGTCTTCATACGAGCAATTCGTTCACATCCACATCGTCTGATAATAATGTTCCTCAAAGAACATTCGCAGTCTAGAGCCTCCTCAGTAAATATCTACAAAAGACAGCTATTACCCTCAGGATGCATCAATCTTACGGTAGTGCACAAATGGGGCTTTATGCTCAGTCGTCACCAAAACGTCTTCTCCGAACAAGATCATGCTGGCGAACCGTTAATGTTTCCTGCAACTGGCCGCACTCTCAAAGTCGTTCCTAATGAGACTATTTCATTGGGGATACCTGGGATATACACGCGTGTGATCAAGTCAGACACTACCATGGCGCTATACATGCAAATCGACATTAAAGTTTGTGAAGCGTCCTTCTCTTGATGTAATCGCAGCGCGTAATCATTCTTCTAAAATGCACGCTGGATACTACCACCCCACTGACAAACATGCTACCAAGCAAGGTGAAAACACAAGGGAAGAAAGCAGTTAAACAAGAAGATCCTCCAAAAACGGGGTCGCAAGAAGGGGTATCAATGGTCCGACCTAAATTCAGAACGGACAAGATAAGAAGAAGGTAAAAATGGGTTCTTGGCCCATCGCTAGGAGAAAGCATCTCCGACTCATTCTCGTTGAGATTCGTTTCCGTCTCTTTCCGAGCTGTCAAGTTTCATACCTGCCATCCGGCTTCGGCGTGCCGATTGACCGAACACTTCAAAAGGTCGATGTCTAACATGTTTCGCCAAGTATCACCGTGGCGTAGCCTCACGTTTGACGTGTTGTTCGACGTTTGGCGGTTTCTCTACCAGCCGCCTGCCGGTTCCAACCTGCGAGTCTGCGTCTGGAAATAACCATCGAAAACGCTTAGTTCTGGTTTGCGGGGCGCGTGGTGCTCCGAAATATCGACCAACGTCGCTGTTGACGCACCATTTGCGGCAAGAGATGCTGCTGCTTGCCCACTGTAACCACCACCATCTAAGCTACGTCGCCTTCCTCCAGTAGCTTTGCCGCTACTCAAACTCGCCAGAACAAACCTCATCTTTATTCTATCCTTTGGTCCTGGTAGGAGCATCTTCTCAATAATCGTCAGCCACTCGGATTCTGCCTTGAGCTGTCTTAGCTTTCGGCCAGACCCGACTAGTCCGTTTCGAAGGTTCGAAGTGGTCGCCGCATGCAGTCTGTTTCGCCAGCTTGCAACTCTGTCGAGATGTGCATGGTATGAGGCATCCTGGGTGGATGCTGCCCGGTATTGTGCAAACACGGATAGTGATTGGCCTTGTGCTACCGTCATCATCGATAGGAATACGCAGCCAAGCGAGAACACGTCTGCCATTCTTTTACCTCGTGAGACAATCGCTTCAGGCGCTGCGTAGACGTAAGACTGGTCTTGGAAGTACGTGTGCAGCTGATCTAGGCGCTGAGAGTTCGCCATAGTCGGACTGAATGTATCGATACTCTGCCCAATGTCGAAAGGAGCGAGAAGAATGCGAGCACCGTCTATCAGGATCTTGCGAGGCCGAATGCTCCGATGGCAAATAGATTGCGAGTGAAGATATTCAAGGGCAGAGGACAGATCGTGCATCCAGTCCACCAACAGCTTGGAGCGGTTCGGGTCGCTTCCAGGAAGCGCAAGGTAGTCGTCCAGAGTGTATTGTGCTTTCTCCGTCACGATACCAACGTGGCTTGGCTGAGAGTATGAGCAAAGCAACTTTGCTATGTTCTTGTGTTCATGTTGCTTGAACTTGTTTATCTGGTCCAAGAGCGTAGCTTTCTGAGAGGAACGAGCAGTAACAAAGCGCTTTCGCACGAGCACGCGATCGTCACTGCTACCTTGCATGCGAACCAAGTCGACGCTCTTTTCAGAATTGCGTGATGACCGAACAAGGCTGACATGCTGTAAGGGTACTGTTTCTCGTGCAGTGAAGTCGACATGTGCTCCCGTCAGCGGTAGTTCCTTGGATGTTGCGCGCCATTGCTCCTCGACGACCTTGCGTGCATTTCCCACAATGCCTTGGAGACGGTCCTCCGGAAACGGCAGGCTCTCATCTCGAAGATCAAAGAAGGAGGCCTGACGCCACGACGCAACGTCGTCGCAAACGAACAACAGAATTGCGAGCCTAGGGTTAGACAATGTCCACTGCCATATCTTCTTTACGAGACCAGCGTCCCATCCCTGCTTTCGTACGAGCTCGTAGAACCATCCAGAAAGAGACTGACCCTGGGATGATAGAATAGAGGTGTTGATATATCCGTTTACCAGTGGTACTAACGGAGCGACAGGCTGTCGATATGGATTCATTGGCGAACCCGGGTAGTCCCCATTCCTGAACGACTCCCCAGGAGTCTGAGGAGGTGGAGACATGGGCGCAAATCCTGCTACCGGATTGATCACCCTTATTGGCTGGGGGGCAATAGGTGTTGTCGATCGGCTCGTGTAAGGCGGAGTATGTTTGGGGCTACCTTGTGGCGACGAGGAGTCGGTCGACTTGTTGGAAAACGTTGAAGCTGGGCTGATCATTACGTTTGACCACGGGTTGTTGTTCGTGGTCGTCGGTGTTGTGCTTCGACTGGTGGCAGACGAGACCGACGAAGTAGCAGGAGATTCAGTCTCACGGCCTTTGTACCACGACTGGTCATCGTCGCGGAGATTGACCATGGATATGGTATGTTGTAAGCTGTATTGGGGTTTGGGGTATTGCATCGCAGGCGTCCGCCACGGGGAGTTCGATGCGTGTTGCATGGCGTAGAGTGGATGGAGCCCAAGTCAGGCGAAAAGCGTCACCAACGGGGAGGGCCGTAGAATAGAGAACGATGTTTGCAGCGACTGGAGGTTTGCCTCGTGTGGGCTCGTGACAATATGCAGAAAAACAAACAAGAAGCTTCAGCGTAACAGAGCGAGAAACGTGAGAGCCTTGAAGAACGACTTGGGTCCAGGTGCCCTGGTCTGCAGAAGAAGTACAGCGGCACTCTTCGGGCAGGGTGGACCGCTTACACTCCAGCGAGCCCAAATAAGGCTGCTGCCAGTAACGGTCTAGAGGCTTTTGATGTGTTGGCACTTACTCGCCCGCATTTCGCCAGACGTTAGTGGAGGATGACAATATATGGCCTTAGACAGTGGGTGTATGTGTTGGGCGAATGCACGCTGGGCACGAGCGCACCCATGTGGATTAGTTGTATGCAGGCGAACGTGGCCACCTCAGAGTCGCCTTCATGGGCAAAGGCGTAGCGTGTGCATATGTTCGCAGCCCATGCTTTCCCGTATGGTGCCAGATCATCGAGCAGTCTGATATGGAGCGCGCGATCCGTCCCGTACCCAGTAAGTGTGGTCGGCAGTGTGCCTGACTATGCGCAGCGTTGCGCGACAAGGCCGCTAAGTTGCTGCAGGGCCAAGAGCACACCAGAAGCGACAGGAGCAGGACGCAGAACCTCCGTGCTTTGATACAGTGTGAACAACTATTGGCGCAGACGACGATACCGAGGAGCTTCCCGCTGAGGTCTCTGCCAGGTGGAGGTCCAAATGGACACGAGGTTCCGCAGCTCACCGTCTCTTCTCGGCATCGGAACAGGGAATAATTTATCTCCGTGTGGCTTCGGGAGTGACGTGCCTCCACAGCAGTAAGCGGCTGGGTCCGTCAGGCGGTATTGAAAATGCGGTCGATGTTGTACAGTTGTTCAGGTGGTTGGCTGACCCGGCGACACGCTTGCGTCAGCGCAAAGTGTCGCAGGGCAAACGTGACAGCGGCGGCTACCCGTGTCAACATCGCTTGTTTCTGAGGAGGCACGCGCCGGAAGCCACACCAGAGAGAGGCATTAAGATATGCAGATGGCACAGCAGAGGCTAGTACACTGGGAAACTGAGGACATCGGCTTCTACGCGGCTTGAGGGTGAAACCAAGAAGTCGGGAGAGACGGCACGAGCAACGCTCATTGGCGCGGAGTGCAGCATCACGTGCGAGGCTAGCGCACATCTGAAGCGCCCCTAGTTTTGGCATCGTTGCTCGACTCCAGACCTCAACACCAATTGTCTCAAGG
Source organism: Alternaria solani (assembly GCA_002952155.1). Lineage (NCBI taxonomy): Eukaryota > Fungi > Ascomycota > Dothideomycetes > Pleosporales > Pleosporaceae > Alternaria > Alternaria solani. The sequence goes on from CP022029.1 coordinate 1,410,289, forward strand.
GGTCCGGCATCGTCATGCCCAGTGCGTCTCCACTCCCGAACGGTTCGATCTCCAGGCCAGAGCTTGGTTGGCTCCCACCGAATGCGGCTCAACTATGCTAAATTAAGCTTGTCCTTAGTCGCCCCAGGATCAACGCATAGAAATGTCTTATGCCACCCGTCACAGCCTCAAGCAGAACCCGTCTCAACTCTGCGATGGAGCCTCAAGCCAGTCTTGGTGCTGCTTTTCGAGTCTGGTGCCCGGCCTGAGTCACGCCATTTGCGAGCCCACCTCGTCCGATCCACCCATAGCCGTGATTCGCACGCCGCGTTTCTTCATGCTCCCGTGTTCGACTTTTCTAATTCGCTTCTGCTAATGACACTTCTAATGCCCGTTTCTTTTGAGCAGTGATTAACCTTTGCATCGTCGTTCTTTCTTTGTTCGCCACTCTTTTTCTAGTAAGCTGCTGGGCAGCACGGCCACCTTCGTCCTATCAACTTTAATACCACGGCGTCGACTAATACTACCTCGACCATGTTTTTCAAGAAAGCTCTTGTAGGCGCTCTGCTTGCTGCTGGACACGCAACTGCTTTCAAGGGCCCGCAAGTGAACGCTCTTCTTCAACCAGGCCAGGACGTGGAGGAGGTACTTCGACGGGATGCAGAACTCATGGCAACCCTCACACAGAGACAAGATGCAAACGCGGCAGACACAGCGCCACTAGCATCGCTCACACCCGCGACTGGAGATGCGTCGGGTGTGGACCAGGCGAGGTGGGAGGAACAAACAAAGCAAGCATGTATGAGTACGCTGAGCAATCTCAACGGCCAGGCGTCCAACCCGAGTGGAATTGCTGTATGCTATAACTTGCCCTTCCTCGACAACAAGACTGGTGTCTTCCAGGCCGAGCTCCGAATGTATAATGTATCAGCCCCGATCAATCCATGGGTTGGCGTCACCGCGGCCGATGTCAGTATGACACTTTCGTACCTTGGCGCGACTGTGCAGAACATGCAAGGCAACTTCACGAAGCGCGACCTCAGCTGGCCGGTCAGCGATGGTACGCTAGTCGAGAGGCAGGACATCAGCACCATGACGGAGCTGAAGGTCCTCATGTATGTTGGGCGGATCAACGCCAACTTGATGGGCTCGGCCATGACCCAGTAAGTAGTCGTCTTCTCTGATCCTGCCCCGGAACTAACACGTCTCCAGAGAATCCCTACAGCCCCTTCTCATCCCACAAATCGACCTCGCTGCGCGGAACCCTAATACTGGCCAGGACGTCGAAACCACCCTCTCTTCCCAGGAAGCATCTTTCGTTAATGGCATCTTCTCCAAGGCAGGCACCGCCCCCACGAATGCAGACCCCCAAGCAGCAGCATCCGCATCCGCTGCCGTTTCTTCGGCTGCGCCGTTCGTCATCCCGGGAACCGCATTGGCTTTCTTCCCGATCGGTCTTGTCGTCACATCAGTGTGGGCCCTCTTCTTCTTCCTAGCCGTCGGGTTCGGTACATACGGTCGCATTCAATACCGTGACCAGTACAGGAGGCGCGTGCGAGCTGAACAGGCACGTGGTGTTCGCACCATCTAATACCCATTTTTGATGCTTTCGTTCGTCCTACTGTTACCAAGAGTTAGCATCGGATATCTGAACTACTACGAAGATTACGTTCGCTGCTATACCCCTTCCCTTTTACACCTTGTACATAATTCTGGTGGCGACGGAGTCAGCTCCTCCCACAGCCTTTCCAGCAGCATCCTGGTGATGAATCCATCTCTATTCTCGGCAGTGCGATCGAAAAATCCTGTCTAGCAAGTAAAACAATGCAAAACTCAGTATTCTCGAATAAGGTTCTTGTCTCTCGCTCTGTCCGTGACTGATAAATCCGCTCCTTCCAATCAATGTTGAGCTCACCGTCTCATCCGCTAGTTGGGTGATACAGAATACGCACGCGCTTCAGCTCAAGTCAGCGGAGCTTGCCCCTAGCTTACGCCAGCTTAATCACTGCCTTTCCTTTGCTCCCAGTCTTGCAACCCAGCCTAAATTGAGATTTTCTTCGGTTTTGGCAGGTTCCATCATGCTTGCACAAGTGACTGGCTTTTGACAGCAGTGGCTTTTTACAACACTGTTAGTGCCTTGAATACGCTGTTCGGCGACCGCGAGGATCCCCTCATTATCTTCTGATGATTGAGCTTGGGAAAGGCTAACTTGCTGCAGTGAACCAGCCGTACGTTGACTACCATTGCCACCCAAAAATTTCCTCACAAAAGTCCGACTCTAGCTTTTTACGCCATGCTGTTTTGCATCCTTTAGACGTGACACTAATCCTCACTGCCGACGTATCGAGCGATTGTGATTTAAATTGAAGCTGGAAATTGAAGGAAGAATCTCTTCAAGACGGCGAACAGTAGCGTTTGCATAGTCCATGCGCGCACACACTCGGGTCCAGTGCACGTAGGTAAAGCGCCTTCACTGGGTGAACAAGTACCTCTTCGACTCTTCAATCTCCCGAAACCACTCATCAACCGCTGCAACCGCCTCTGACACCTCTCTCACACTCTTCGCCTCTTTGTGCGACAACATATCTTTCTTTTAACCTCCACCACTAATCAAGCACCTTGGTCGCCAGCGCCGATCCACATTGCGACTCGACCAGAGATATACTTTCAACACCACCAAACTCTCGGACAACATGAGAGCCATGACCATTATCTTTGCACTCGCCGCGGCTGTCATGGCCTCCGCTGTGCCCACTACAAATGGAGACGATAAACTCGTAGCTCGTGATGCGAACTGCGACTTCTGCTTCAATCGCTTCGACTTCTGTGTCAAGGTAAGCAGGCAAAGAGCTTGAAGCTAGGGCGGAGTGCATACTGACGGGCATGCAGAACGGCCACACCGCAGGACAGACCGGTTGCAAGCAGACCTGTGTTGAGCATGTTTGCCATGTTTATCGCTACCAAGGCCATGAGGCAAGTTATCGAATACCATTGCGCTTTTCTAAAGTAGACTTGACTGACTTGGTGCAATCAGTGCAAGAACTGTGGCGGTGTATTCGACAAATGCCGTGAGAAATCGCGTTACGCCTTGTAGATGGCGGAGTCGTAGATGACATCTCCACTGTCGGTCCGCGCGATTTCCATCGGTGAGAAATACAAAGGCGTGGGATTTAGATGAATCACATGCCAGGAAGCTGGTTGGGACTGTTGATGGGCATCCTATCTGCTGAGCACCTCTTGGGTATGGATAACTTGTTCGCTATGGCAATACACTTTTCCTCCAAAACTACACATGTTTGCCTTTACATCGCACCAGCCTACGAACTACAGCTTGGTCTTTGGAACCGCCCATTCTCCCTTTTCAACCCTTGCACACATCTCCTTGAGTGTTTCGGCCGCCCACTCAAAGTCCTTCATCTCCAGATACACTTGACCACTCAGCCTCGTCCACCAAACACCGCCATACCAGTATATCATGATGAAAGTGCTGTACTCCTCGCAACTTAGCTTCTTCATCCAGTCCCTCACCACGATGCCAACATCTTCCTTGTCAATTCCCTGCTTGATGGCGACATCTTGAACTTTAGACAGCGATATTGGTAGGCGCACGTTGGACAAGCAGCACTGTCCAAGTGTGCCAGTGCTGTTTTCCATGACCTCAGTGCCGAGGACCTGCGCAACATGTCGAGCAGCTTGGCGAACGAGGGTTTGGCAGTAGTTCCTGATAACACCTTCGCCCCCGATACTCTCTCGCCACTTTAGAGCTGTGGGTATACATAAGTACGGGCTGTTGTCAATGGTGCCCACAAACTCGAAGTTGGCGATAAAGGCAGGTTTCTCCGTATTCACGAACGCGGACTTGGTGAAAGCTGATTGCTCAGAGGAGTTTTGTTCAACGCCAGGCTGGGCGAAAGTCCGTTTTGGGAAGGGAGAGACGGGCTTCTCGCCCTTTGGTATGAATCCATGAGAGGTGGGAAGGGTACTGCGTATGATATCTTGGTTCCGGTGTGCGACGTGGAAGATTGCACAGCCGCGGGGAACGTGTAGCCATCTACGTACGGTTAGCGTTCTTGCAAGGACGAAGAAGAGAGGCGAGACTGACTTGTGGCAATTGCTCACGAAGAAGTCTGGGTCCAACGTTCCCAGATCAATCTCGACATGACCAACTCCGTGAGCCCCGTCGATGCAGCTCATGACCCCAAGCTCTTTGCATTTCTGCGTCAAACGCTCGAATGGCATCCTAACTCCAGGCATACTGACGACTGTATCGAAAACTGCGATTTTCACCTTCCCACCCTTACTCTCCACCTCTTTGACCTTGTTGTCAACTTCCTCAAGCAGCCAGTCGTCTTCCACCGGGAACGTGTACCTAATTTTGACGCTCTCTGCGGGAGTAGTCTCGGTAATAAGCGACACGGTCTTCTCGCAAGCTCCATAAATGGTGCTGAAGATTAGAATATGATCTCCGGGTTGAAACTCAATGTTGCGAAGAACTGTGTTTACTCCAGTCGTGGCATTGGGGACAAACACCAGCGTTGAAGAAGGTGTGTTGAGCAACTGCAATATCATTAGTTGGAGCAGTTGAAGCACTGATACATGTAAAGTAGAGGTGTTTTATGCGGTTGCATACGACTAAAGAATATTTTCTCAACTCAGGAAAGACTGGCTTACCTTGGCCATACTTTCTCGAGCCAGATCGAGGTATTGCGGATACTTGTAGATGATGAAAGGGTCTGGTTGAGCTTCACATTCGTCTTGGAAAGCGCGCATGGCATCGCGAACTGTGCGAGGGAAAGTCCCGAAAGAGCCTAATTGTCGTCAGTTCTCATTTACACCGGCCCTGGGCAGAGATTATCTCAAGGGAAAAGTATCAAGATCATGGAAAGGAATGGATGCCTGATTATAAAAACAAGATAAAACATGTAAACGTACCGTGATTCAGATTCAAGAATCCATTTCCAAACAAGAACTCCTTTTCCCTCAATTCCTTCCCAAACTTGATGCCGTCTTTTGTCTTCACTTGCAGGGCGGCAGATGCGCCGTTCTCTGAGCTTGACGTCATGACTCAAACTGTGTAGATGGAGTTGTTTGGCACATCAAAAGCTGCGTGATACCCTGAGGATTATATACACATATGAGATGTGACTCAATGCTGAACTGGTGACTGTTCCTCTGAAATGGCTCGGCGCACACATCCATACTGGGCTTGTAGGGCGTAGTGTAGCGTCGGGACGAGGGATTGGCCAATCGGAGCTGCTGGCGGGTACCCAGAAGTGGAGGGTTTTGTGGGTCTCATGTCGAAGCACAGCGTCAACACTGCTGGCTCGCATGTTTACTGAACGTGCTCTATTTAACGTCCCCAGATGTCAAACTTCATTTCTTTATTCCATGTTTCTGTTTCTCAATCGAAAGGTCTATGAGATGGAAGGCCTTGTCGCGAGATACAAGCATTTTTTAAGCTTTGGATACCTTGCGCTTAAATTCTTTCTCCGAGTTATGCACCGTCTTTTGATCTGATGATATCTCAACACTGGGAAGAGCGGTTATGTTTAGAATGACTGGCCTACGTAGAGCTTAGAGAGTACGACGTTCTTCGTGCCTACCTAGGTAACCAAAGCGATACTGATTAAGCCGCCCTTATTTCCGCCCTACAACCGTTGATGAGTATGATGCGGACTGCGCTCATCGGCTGCACATCGGCTGCACATCGACTCTCATAACACTCTGTTCCGATTAGTCTCGCTCTACGCAAGACATACGCCCGTATAGACTAGAGGAAACCGTCGCATCGTTCTACTCTGCTTCATGTCCCAACAATAATGACTAAACTCACATCATCCCCAAACATCGACGTCCTGGTGGTTGGCAGTGGCAATGCAGGTTTCTCCGCCGCCACTGCCGCTACAGAATCAGGAGCCCGTCGCGTCGTCCTCATCGAAAAGGCTCCTGAAGAATGGGCAGGAGGCAACAGCTACTTCACGGCAGGCGCCTTCCGCACCGTGCACGACGGTACAAGCGACCTCCTACCCATCGTCAACAACGTAGATGCTGACACAGCAAAAATCATCGATATGGAGCCTTATACCAAAGAAGACTTTCAGAAGGACATGGAGCGTGTGTGCTTGGGGCGTTCGGATCCAGAGCTGAGCAAAGCGCTAATTGAAGAGTCTAATGAGGCTGTAAAATGGCTGGCGAGAAATGGGATCAGATTTCAATTGTCGTTCAATCGTCAGGCTTACAAGGTCGATGGAAAGTACAAGTTCTGGGGCGGCATGGCACTCATGACGGAAGATGGAGGAAAAGGTCTCATCGCAGACCATCAGGCTTCAGCTCAAAGATGTGGGGTTGAAGTCTACTATTCCACGCCCGCTAAGCGCATCGTCACTTCTTCGACCGGTGCTGTTACTGGTGTGATAGTAGAGCATCTGGGCGAGGATATACTCATCAGTACCAAGGCTGTCGTTCTTGCTGCAGGAGGCTTCGAAGCAAACCCACGTATGCGCTCACAATATCTTGGCCCTAATTGGGATCTCGCACGCGTTCGTGGGACCCCATTCAACACTGGCGAGGCTCTTGAGTTTGCTATGCGAGACGTCAATGCCAGGCAAGCGGGAAATTGGTCGGGTTGCCATTCTACCTGTTGGGACGCCAACGCTCCTGCCAACAGTGGCGACCGTGAAGTGTCAAACGAGTTCACTAAATCCGGCTACCCTCTCGGCCTCATGATCAACACGAATGGAGTGCGCTTTGTCGATGAAGGCGTCGATTTGCGTAACTACACATATGCCAAGTTTGGACGTGCTGTACATGAGCAGCCTGCCGGCGTGGCATACCAAGTCTGGGATCAGCGCACGATCCCATGGCTGCGCGATGAAGAGTACAGGGATGAGCGCGTGCGAAAGATTTGGGGCGCGACGCTCGAAGAACTGGCGAAGAGGCTAGCCAAATCATCGGGGTTGAACGCTCCGGATCAGTTTGTCGAGACGGTGAAGCAGTACAACGAAGCTGTGCATGCATCGCAGACCGAAAATCCCGACCGGAAATGGGATCCAGCAACAAAGGACGGTCTTACCACGCAGTCATCAGAGAAGAAGTTGGCACTGGCAAAGTCGAATTGGGCATTGCCACTTGATCAAGGCCCATTCATGGCAGTCAAAGTATGCTGCGGCATCACCTTCACCTTTGGTGGATTGGCTGTGAACCCGAAGACCACTGCTGTCATCTCGAATTCTGGAAGAGAAGTTGCGGGGTTGTTTTGTGTCGGCGAGATGCTTGGCGGAATGTTCTACGGCAACTACCCTGGAGGTAGTGGGTTGACTTCTGGAGCAGTGTTTGGAAGGAGAGCAGGGACTGCGGCTGCGAAAGTAACTGCTACTGGAGATACTTCAACGGCTTTGGCGCCGCGACCAGCGATTCTTTCAGTCTTATAATTACACTCGTTCCTTTGAACTCGTACCAACTAGCCCCCCTTTTTTGAATAATAGTCAACAGCTCAAAGCTCTGAGAAGACACGAGAGTCTTCGTGTTGGGTGTGCAAATTAGCAGACATAAGCTTCTCACCGTGCTTGGTAGGTCATATTTCCAGCAAGCCCTCTTCTTCGGTCTGCTCGAAGGTAGCAAAACCAATGGATCTCAAATCCCTTGTCAACCTCTTCTGCCGCAACCAACAGACGATGGTCTTGTACGTACTTGACCATGCGGTAGTCAGTATTGTCCCATCACTTGTGGGTACAGTCATTTGGGACAGGTCATGATGATGCAGAGTTTTGTAGCAACAAAGTCGCGCGTCCGCCAAAGTGTAGGCTGTGACGGTGCAAACGATGCATACATGACGGACATGTATCGGGACTAGAGAGGTGTGCATGTGAACATACCATGGTGACACAGCACAAATGTGGGTATTAATAATGACCAAACGCCTTGTCCAAATGGGGACTCCAGTAGTCTACCTTTTCCTAGTTCTCTTGGGCACAGGTTTTGGTTTCGCACGATTCGTTCGGCGGGTGGTAGGCGCACTGTCTTCTTCGGACTCGACACTAGATTCTTCTTCGTCATCATCTTCGTCTTCTTCTTCTGCAGACTCGGACACGGTGCTTTGAGCCTTACTGTTCTTCGCAGTATTGGCTCCAGCCTTGGTGCCCTTGGCGCCCTTTGCCGCTCTGCCTGCTCTTGTGCCTTTTGCGTTCTTGGGTGCGGGCGTAGCTTCGGCTACGCTTTCGGCCTTTTGCGAGCGTATGCCATCGGGCAGGTCTTTGAGTAGGCCAATGCCTGGCGCGTAGAGGTCTTTGTATTCTTGGGTAGGTATCATGGGCGGTGACGAGGCCGTGGCAGATGATTCGCGATGGAAGCGCTGCTGCCACATGAGCTCGCCGTATTCGTCCTCTGGCAATTCAAAGTCGGGTATGTTGTTCGCTTCTTCGGGGTCGAAGGGGTCGGGGTCTTCGGAGAAAGCGAACTCGTTTTCGCGCGTATCGAGGGCGTCCAGGTCGTACAGTTGCGACAGCTTCTTCCACACACCCGGAATGCGCGTGTGAGGTGCATCGTCGCTAGCAAAACCGTGCGAGCGCATGTCGGTGTGGATGGATATCATGCGAAAGTGCTTGTGCATGCCTGTCATGTCAATTGGGGCGATTCGTGGAAAGAGGGCCGTGTTGTCCTGTACCTGTCGGCTTCCACTTCATCATGCTCTTCAGCAGCTGTGTCTCCTGCTCGTCGGCCCATGGATCGCTGAGCAGCTCATCGTGCGACTGCGCCAGGCCAGAATCTTGCGGCGTCCTGGGCTGTGTGTCGCGCAGCGGTGTTGAAGCTGCACTTGCTTTTGCCTTCTTCCGGGGCGGCATTTCAGGCAGAGTGTTGATGGCGGGGTGGGTGAAACAGAAGGGAGTGGGAAGTAGAGAGACGCGAAGTCGCGAAGCTGCAGGCATAGTGACGGAAGGTGCGAGGGTCGCGCGTGCGCAGGGCCGAGTCGCCAAAACCACGGCGCGTCATACCCCTCACTGTCCACTACTCCACATCCGCTGCCGCCATGGATGCGCGCCATTCGATTCACAACGTCTTCAGTACCGATCGCTTGTGGCAGCAGCCGTCCTTTTTTGACGATGCCGATGCGCACGAATCCTCCCTCTTTGCGCCCTTGGAGCTAGACAGTGGGTCGTCGCGTCTCTTCACCACCAACATGTGAACGCGTCGCTGACCAGCCTCAGTCTCCTCCATCAGATTCGACCATCCATATGCCCCGAAACATGATCTCGAACGCGAGCTTCGGCTGCCTGACTTGGACACATTCGAATTTGGACCTCTGCCTGAGCTTGATAGTTTTGACGACTCGACCATTTCCATCGATACACCGCCGTTAGAGCCCGAGGAAGACGTCTGGGAGATCGCACTCGACCTGGGACCTGCGAACAAAGATGTTTTATTCTATACATGGGAGTCTTTTGACAAGAACCGTCATGTCGGAAGCCAAACACCATATATAACGGAGCGGGGGCCCGAGGCTTTCGATGCGACGTTAGTATGCGATGACGGCAGCACCAGTGCTGGACGGGTACTCAAGGCAGACATACTCTTGAAGTCACTCTGGAACCTCGGTCTGGGCCGGTCATCGATCCTGTTCCAGTTCAATGCAAAGCTGAAGACGTTCCAATCCGCCATACCGCATGGACGAGCCTCAGGACTGAGTCTGCAAACAGCCCAGAGCTTGATCACGCACTTTACGCTTACCGGCAACACGTTCCTCTATCTACGATCTTTCGCAGAACGCACCTTTGCCTCGGCCACATCCATTCCTGCAAGGGTTGCTCTTGCCACTTCAGTCTCGAGCATCCTGGCAAGTCTGGAAGACACGCTGGGAAAGCAATTTACCAAGATCCGCTCACTCATGCAGCTTCAGCACCAGTTTGCCAAACCTCGCAAAGTCCTGATACACGTCGCTCGTATGGTAGACGCGGTCAAATATGCCAAAACCAACGAGCAGCTGTCCTCCATACTACACCACCGTCTGCTTGAGCTAGAAGAAGGAGATGAACAGCTTCGTCAGCTATCTTGCCTGGTGCTTAGCCAAGTAGCAAGGCCAAGCTTGGAGCTCCTCAGTGAATGGATGGGCATAAGGAAAGAGCAAGCGTCCGTACCTATCTGGCAACGCGGCAGTTTTGTAACGGTTGAAGACACGTCCGCCGATCCTCTCACACTTGACTACACTTATCGATCTGAGATGATGCCAAGATTCATTTCTCCAGAAGATGGTAACACAATATTCGAAACAGGCCATAGTCTTCGCTTCTTGAAATCACAACATCCAGACCATCCGCTGGCTCGCCTGGATGGGCTGGCAGTTCAGCCTCCGGATATGGAGTGGGGCTTTCAGTGGCAAGACATCGAGATACTGGCAATAAAAGCAAAAGCATACGAAGAGAGGCTCAGACAAGCACTTCTCGCTTTCAGTCCAGATTCGACTGACATGGCATATTCTCTCTTTACACCCTCTGCACCCGAATCTACGACGGAAATCCCAGACGACTCCCAATACCTTGGTCAATACTTTGAGGAATCCATTCGACGTATGGATGAAGCCCCTAAATGGTCCTCTCAAGCGCTACCAGAAGAGCTACAACTCCTCATGGAAAAGATGCTCCAAGATGCACGCGAAAATGGCGACCCCGCCACCAACACCTTCTCGCCGCCCATGTCTCTGGCATCTACTCTGTCGTTCCGCCCACTCATCACAGCACAAGCAAAACTCGTCAATGCAGCCACTATTCGGTTGTTCTTTCGTTCACATCAGCTACGGCTTCACCTATCTCTGCAACGGCAGTATCACCTCCTTGGCGATGGCGTATTCTCGTCTCTACTAGCAACTGCCCTGTTCGACCCTGACCGCGAGAGTGCCGAACGTCATAAAGGCAAGATGCGTAGCGGAGTGCACATGGGATTGCAACTTGGCTCGCGAACCTCATGGCCACCAGCGAGTTCAGAGCTCCGATTAGCATTACGAGGCGTTCTCAGTGAGAGCTACTATTCCTCCACGCTCTATCAGTCAACGCTTGGCACCAACGCGATCGTTGCACCTACAGCACTTCTCAATAACAGGGATAACGATGAGCTTCCTGGGCAGCTCAACTTTGCCATTCGTAACCTCACCGAAGTCGAACAAGAGAAAGTCATGGATCCCGACGCGTTGCATGCGCTTGACTTCTTACGCCTGCAATACGTAGCACCAGCTCCTCTAAACTTGGTGATTACAAGCACGTCTCTGGAAAAGTACGACTACATCTTCAAGTTTTTGTTGCGACTTTTACGCATGCTCTTTGTTGTCTCCCATCTGCCACGTAGGTATGCAGACAGCAACGCTCGTCAATTCAGAACCGAGGCATACCATTTTGTTATAACGCTCACAAATTACGTCTTTCAGACGGGCATCACAGAGCCGTGGAACGAGTTTGACAATTTCGTCCGAACGGTGGAGACCCGATTACACGAGGAAGACCTCGCAGGGGAGCTGGGAGTTCGTGTCACGGAAGGTGTTGCTTCTCTGCGCGATACCCATGAAAAATGCCTAGACAGTATCCTATTTGCGCTGTTGCTCCGGAGGCGACAGCGCAAGATCATGGCTCTCGTGGAAGAGATTTTCGACCACATCCTCCTCTTTGCCAAGATGCAAAACTCAAGTACCCAACAGGGCGGAGAAAGCGTCGAAATTCTTTACGCGAAGCTTAGGGGAAAGATAAGAGTGTTCTTGAGTGTGTGCCGGGGTTTAACAGGCAAGCAAGGCTACGGCAAAGGGAGAGGCACCGCTGAGGAGAACTCCATGGAGCGGTTAGTAGTCGCAATGGAGATGAATGGTTATTTTGCTTGATCGTAAAAGGACGAGCACCAGTAATCATCTGTATGCGAGGAGCCCATCATCAATCCGCATGGCTATTCCGTGCCGTTTACTCCGTCTTACATGGCTAGACATTAGCCCCACTTTTCACACGCGTGTGTATTCCGCTGCTTACACCAGCCACTTCAATGACAATAGTACACCCGTAACATAGCAAGATATAAGACGAAACATTCGCCATTTTCTCAGATATAATCGCACCGACACTTTAGCTCCTAGACGAGCCCGGATCTAGAATGGCCATCGCACGCACACACGTTCTAGACAATCTCCGCACCTGCCTTACGGCGCTGGTTATCCTCCACCATGCCTCGACGCCCTATGGTGGCGCGGGTCCATGGCCATATACCTCGCCTCTATATATTCCGAACAGCTCTCCCACTCTCCTCACATTCAACGTCGTCAACCAGACTTTCTTCATGGCGGCTTTCTTTCTCATCTCAGCGTACTTTTCATCAATTGCCGCGAGAAAGAAGACTAGACATCAGTTTTTAAAGGAGAAGTGGAAGAGGCTGGGTGTTCCGACGCTGGTGTTTAGTCTGATAGTGAAGGGGATTGCTAAAGGGATTTTAGCATGGAGATTGAGAAATGAGGAGTGGGCCAACATTGGCAAAGAGGTTCTGGAGGGCTTAAAGATTGTCCGTGGCGTTTCGGGGCCCGTGTGGTATTGTGCTTTACTCCTTATCTTTGATGGAGCGTACGCTGGACTACTACCAAGCCACTTTGCGGATAAGTCGCCAAGTCAGGTAGCGATCTCTAAGACACCCTCTGACGGTGTCAACATCGACGCAGCTTCACCTACGGCGGACGCTACCATCTCACCCAAGGAACCGCAACCCTTTCGCACGACCCACGTTGTAGCTGCAGTCATCTCAATTTCAATATCCTCCTTCATCATCCGTCTCTACTATCCCGTAGGCCGAGCTCTGTGGCCAATATCCCTCCAACTGGCCTATGCGTCCCAGTATGTAGTCTACTATGTTATTGGGATTTACATACATCGCTCTGGTCGTTCACTCCAGGACTCCATCTCTCCGTCCACCTTACAGGTGATCGGCACCATTACCGCCCTCATAACCGCCATTGGTCTCTTTCACATCCGGGTTTTGGCTCATACCGGGATGTTATCCTCTGAGATCATGCCCCTCGCCTTCGGTGGTCTAAATATGCTTGCCCTATTTTATGCCTTCTTCAACGAATTCGCTGGCGTTTTCCTCGCTTCATTCATTATGAAGGCTTTTTACAGCCAACGTCTGTCATTCTTGGGGAAGCGCTGGATTATACGGAAATTGGACGTGGCCATGTATAGTTATGCGGCTTTTATGGTCCATGGTCCTGTGATTCTTGATTTACAGTGTCTATTTGGAAAGAAAGGCTGGGAAAATATGGGGGCAGTGGAAACGGCGTTTTCGGTGGGAATTTTGGGTGTGACAGAGTCATGGGTGGGCGGAGTGATACTGAAGGAGGCTATTGAGTCGGTGGGATGGCAGGGGTATCTGTGATTCAGATGAAACCAGATGGGAGAAGCGAGGGTCTTACAGCGCAACCCAGGAAGTAGCATCGAGTCCAGGCAATATCGTTTTGGCATCAGTAACTGGACAAGACTACATTTTGCATGAGCAAGCTGTTTGTTTCACTTTCTATATCGGAGGAAACTTATATGTGGCTGCCTGATAGGCTCTCTTGTTGGCAGCAATTGAAGCAAGGGCAAGCCTATCTGTATTACGCTGCTACGTCACAACGCCGTCTACCTCAACATTGAGCCTCGGCACCAAAGATCACAAGAACAAGAGCAATGCTTCACAAATCGCTCAACGAGAACGACATGTCTACCGAAAAGGCTACCAACAACAATACAACCACTGAGGCTATCGAACAACACTCCTGGAACTGTGCCGATTCAACTACCACTTTCCACCGTGGAAAAGATGATCATGCGAGATCTCCTAAACTGTTCTAAAGTACACTATTGAGATTTCTGTCAATTACACTACCTTGGCGCTGCACAGAAAGGAGAAATAGTGCTCACGAACCACACGATCGCTCCTTACAACCGTCTAGGTCAAAGGGAGTGTGTCTTCGAAAAGAAAACGACCATAAAATTACATGTTCAACTACTGATCCCTAAAACCCTAGTATCATAGAAAGTAAGACTAAGAGAGAATGAGAAAATCGAGAAAGTGACTACCGGAGCGATCCCGCTTTTCTCAAAACGCCCAACAAACCACCCTGAAGATGACTAAACGCCAGACCAAATGACAAAGGAGAACGTGGATCCCTGACCACCAATTCCAATGTGAAATCCCAATCCCCTATCGAGGCAATGCGCGATTGTCAATCCAAGTATTTCAGTCGCAACGGATGGACAGTCACCTAGGCCTTACCCTTCTTGGCAAGGTAGTATGTCAACAAGTTTAGATGCTGTTCCCTCGCACCGGCAACAACTTTCCAGAAACCTCCGTCCTCTTTCGCGCCGTCTGATCCGTTGATACGCTCGTGTAGTGCGACACAGAACTCAATGTCTGCCTTTCGCACATCGGCGTCCTGATCGTCCATGCAGCGTACGGCTAGTCTGCCCAGACGCGCAGTCTGCTCAGGTGATAGTGTAATATTCTTAGCGCCACTCATCTGAACAAGGGACGCAAGTGTGCTCAACGCCATGGTTGTGGAGCGGGTCGCCGATTGGCCAGGCTGGGAAGAGATGGAAGACTTGGAGTTCGGCGAAGACGTCGGGGTCGAGGCAGGTGTGTCCTCAATCATCACGAGGACAGCATTAAGGCAATCCAAAGTCTGGCCGTACTTGACAATCTCATCTGCGGTCGCCTCAAGGTCAATAGCGATGTGCGATGTGTTTTCGTACTGCGCCTTGGTCCGCAGGATAGTACGTAGTACGCGAGAGTAATACTTTGCAGTTTCTTTGCGATAGAGAGAGAGCAACGCACGAATCGTTGCTAGAGCCTGTACCTTTAGGTTGACAGCCTTCATCTGGGGTGCCTTCAATTCGTGAACTGGGGCCTCAAGGAAATCAAGGCATGCCAGTAGAAGCCTGCCAAAGTTCTCGTCATTCGGTCCCCAAATTTCCTGGTTCGACTTGACCATGTCCTGCATGCGTCGAAACATGTGGGCCTCAACTGTACGTCCTTCGATCTTCTTAATGCCACTTGCGAGTAGCTGTCGGTTCTTAAGCACTTCAGCGTTGTTCGTGTCGTAGCTTTCCGTGTGCAAGACACTTCCTGTGCTGTTCGTCTTGTGGTGACCACGTGGGCGCTCTTCGTTCCCGTTACCCATCATGACATCGCTTGACATGCTTCCGGTGCTTTGGCGGCGCTCGTTGGTCTTCTCGTTGATGGGGAGCTCTTCGAGGACCTGCTTCTCTGACCCGTTCTTGACGGGTGTGTGTTCCTCGCCAACAAATGGATCTTCAAAGACTTGAACTTCATCTCCGGCGTCGGTACCACGAGTGCTTGGTCGATCTGGGGACCTTATGCGTGGGCTGCGCGTTGAAGAGCGTAGGCTTGCGCTCTCTAAGTGACCCATGGATTTCGGACTTCTCAGTGCTGCTGCACGAGGGCTGGGTATTGGTAATCGACCGACCGACTTTCTCGGCTTTGGAGGCGTGTCGTGTGTGGACTGTGTTGTCGGTCGCGCAAGATTAGGAATAACCATAGTAAAATTGTCTTCATCCCCAACATCCACAGCTTCGTCGTCTACAGATACGCTTCCACCCATGCCATTTCTTGCTCGGAATGGAATAGTACCGCCATCATGGTGGCTTTGCGATCGGACCCAGGGCTTCACCATTGTCAAATCTTCTTCTTTGGCAGGGCTTACAGCCAGACTCTCGCGACGAGAACTCATGCTGGGCGATTTGCCATTGGCAACGGGCTGACCGATTCTGGATTTTGGGCGCGCTGGACTGACATTCGGGCTGTTCTGCGTTTGCGCTCGTGGTCTCGCGTTGTTCTTCGGCACAGCAGGCTTCTTAGCCGTTGGTGCAGCAGGCGTCTTCTCTGGAGTCATTGAAGGCGTCACTTTTCCTGGTCGTCGAACAGCGTATGGATCAGCTGTCGCTGGCCTGTTCAATTCTGGTCGTCGGACAGGACGACGAACGGTGCCCGACATCAACGAACCGGTACCCGTAGAGTTCTTCAGTGCTGATTTCGTTGACTCTCCAGACATCGCCGAGGGTGGCCGTGCTGGACCTGAGGAAGCCGTAGACAGATTCGATGTGGTTCTCGCGCCTAGCGACTTGGCTGATTGTGATGTTGGCACTGGAGAATAACTGGCAGCAGCAGAGTTGGGACGTTCGGGGACACCTTTCGCGGCCGCCAGTTTGGCCCTCCTTTGTTCAGCAATCTTCTCCTTCAGAGCGTTCCGCGAAGCACCCGGACCTATTGATTTCGAAAACGAAGCTGTGCTGGTAGACGTCGAGACGGCGCCGCCGTTCGGGTTGTTCGGATCCTTTTCGAGTGCGGTTTTCTCTCGTTTGTCAAGCGTATCGAACATCCTGAGAATCATGTTAGTGACTTCTACATCGTTGGTTCTCTATGATCAAGCTCACTTTTCGGCCCTCTGAGGCCATACCAAAGCGTATGTCCAATAGGCGCTTCGGTATGCCTCGCGCACCTTGGGATTAGCGTCAGTGACGCCTCTGCGGATCAACGTGTCCAATGTCTCTAGGCCTCCGGAGTGTTCAATATGCGAAGTGTGTCTCTTAATCAAAGTCTTCGCCCAAGTTGCCGAGTGAGTTCGTGGTTGAACGTTCTTGTCTTGGGAGGCCATGGCTACGTGCTGCAATACACGACTGCTGTAGGATACGCTCTGGAATATCGTATCTACTGTGACGGCTCCGTTTTGCGCTGCAATGTTCTTCGTGGCACCACACATCTTGATGAAGGATTGCAGGAGGATTTCAGCCCAGGGATCGATGGCGGATCCAAGTGTTTTCCCGAGCTCCTGAACCAGCAGACAGCCATTGGTGGACATGGTCGTTCGGAGGGAGTTGGCGACCTTGAGGATACCGTCCAGAAGCGACTTGATGCCTGCGACGAACGTAGCGTGGAATTCATGGGGTGCATTGCCCTTCAGTATGCGTCTCAGCTTGGTGCAGTTCTTGTCTCTGGCGAGCCAGTTTCCCTCGCTTTCTTTTCCTTCGTAGCAAGGCGCCATGTCGCGGAAAACATCGTCCAGCTCGCGCTGTGTGTAGATGTGTATGGGGTCCATGACTACAACTTCGGCCGGAGGAGGCTGCTCGCCTGCAAAGCTGTCTGCCAATCCGGCATCGGGTTGTATCGCCTCGGCGCGTTTGGTTGGAATGGGTCGGGCGATGGAGATGGGCGGTTGCACGGGAGCGGCATCTGTACCTTTGGACATGGCGTCGTCGTCGAGGTGCGTTGTGATGTAGGTAGCAATGGCTTTTCGGACGTTCAGGGCGACAAGTTGCTTCTTGAGATTCGCTTTGGCGTGTTCTGGTGCGTGTCTATTGTGATGTCAGTCGCTACCATGGCGCAGTATGGCCGCCAATTGACTTACCCAAAGAGATCCACCACGGCCTTCTTCGCGGTGTCGCGCACGCCGGCGTCCGCGTCTTCGAGGTTAGCCACGAATTGGTTGGAGTAGCTCTTGAAAGGGAGGCCTTCGGTCTTGTTCATCTGTCATGAGTGAAGCGTTAGCACATTTCCCCCCCTTCCCGATGCGCCACGGGGTAAACAAACCTTGACCACCCACAACATGGCAGATTCTTTGGCGCGAGGATTGGTGCTCTTGGCAGCCTCGTGCATCAGCTCGTCGATTTCGGTAGGGCATAGATAGTGCAGGTCAGCCAGAATCTGGGAGGCGGCGCTGCGATGGCTTTCGCGCGCATCGCCCAACTTGTCGGCGAGAATGGAACATAGTATCGGCGACTGTGACGTAAGAATCGACGTCTCTTTCTGGAGTTGCAGGCGCTTGATAAAGTGGCTCAGTGTCGAGAAGCCCGTGGAGACGAGGGCGGCCGAGGTGGCGGCAGTGCAGGCGATGCGGATGCACTCGAAGATGGGAGCCTGACAGCTTTCAGGGACCCGGTTGTGCTTGATGCTCGACTTGAGCGTGCCAAACAGGGCAAGTCGAGACTGGACGTCCGTCGACGGTTTCTGGAGTGCCTTGAGCAGATCCGACGTCTCTTTCTCCATTGTGGGCGCAAATTGGCCCTGTTTTGACGACAATTCTGCGATGCTGGAGGCGGGGTTTGTTGTGACCTGCAATGTTTATGGGACGCAACTGCCCTGGGTTCACGCTACTGGTACGTCGCCGAGCAACCGTCCGTGCGCACTGCGGCTTACCCCAGGCGCGCCCAATGATCCACCCCCTCCTGCGAAGCTTCGCAAGACGATGCGAACAGCTGGTCAATGGACGTGGGGCTGCCTTCGAGTCTGCTCTGCGCTTCACGTCAGGTTGCAGATGACACGACCTGACTGAGACTTTCTTCCTTGCCACGTCAGTGACCAAGACAGCAACACTACGGCAAATCACTCAAGCGGGGCCGTGGCAACTGAAAGTGATAGGTCTTTACGCCGGATGCGCGGGCTGCACAAGGGAACAACGTTTCGAATAGAGCCGAATGGGAACAAACAACAACAAAGGATTTTAAGCGAGTGAGTGGTTTCATTGTGAGCTATTGGCTGGCATCGACCCTGTGCAAATGGCAGAGGCCTTCTCTGTGTCCATACAAGCGTATCATGACATCTACGACTCCTTGTTCTGCGCATTCCTCTCATCCCAGACACCGACAGCCTCCTCAGCAGCCTTGACACCGCTGAGCGCCATGGCGCCAAAGGTAGGTCCCATGCGGTTGGCGCCGTCAACCTCACTGAGTTCCATGCCGCCAACAATCAGACCGGGCACAATCTCGCGAGTCCGCTTGACGATGGCATCTTCAGCGGTACGCATGTCGAGGCCACGCATCCCACCGAGCTTCTCAATCTGCTGCATGGACACGAGGCGCTTGACGGAGAAAGCACCAAAAGGACCATCATGGCCGGTGGTCGAGATGACGAGCGGTGCATTGATGGTGTTGGGGTCCATGCAAGACTGGTCTGCGAAAAATAAGTAAAGGCCGAAAAAAGTAAATGCTACAACATACCATCGTGATGCATCGAGACAAGAGTCCAGTTTGTGACAACACCAGCGATGCGGACTGCGTTGGGGTCGCTCGAGGTAGGAGCTGGGCGAGTGATGAGGTCCTCGACAGCTGTAGCGTTGAACAGCTTGACGTTGGGGAACTGCAACACCTTGGACAGCAAGGTCGACGTAAAGAGTGCTGCATGCTTTACGACGACAAAGTCACCTTCATCATCGTACGGCACGCCAATCTCGTTCAAGAAGAGCTCAGCAGGCTTGCGCATGACCATGGCGCTGAAGAGCTGGCCGCCGAGCCAGGCGCCACCACCAGGAGCAACGCCAGCTTCAACGATAGCAATCTTCAGGTCAGGCCGCTTGGTCGCAAGCGTGAATGCGGCAGACAAGCCACATGAACCAGCGCCGACGATGACAATGTCCGACTCGGCGTAGGTATCGAGATCGTTAAAGTAACGGCGGGTCATTGCACGAGACACCTGCGATTCGCGAATGGGAGCAAAGGTAAACTTCTCCCAGTTGTTCTCCAGTTCGGCGACAGTCTTAGCCTGGCTGTTGGCTGCAGCTTTGACAGCGAGGTCCTTCTTGTTGCCCATGTCGTTGGTAGCAACTGGGGCTTCGTAGATGGCGGCGGGGGGAGACATGCTGAAAGGTGTTCAAGGGTCGAAACCTGCGAAATGTTAAGTCTGTTCCACCTAGGGAGAGACAGCGCAGAGCATGATCCTTTTCGCAGGTATTATCCTGATCAAGTTCGAAACCGTATAATCTCAGAACGAACCCAGCAATGCCAGTCCACCACGCTGACGTAGATTAACCACGACAGTTTGGTAGACAAACGCTGCTGGGAACGAACACCGGTTCATGCAGTATACTTAGCTGTGAAAGTACCTATGTGACTTGAGGACAACGCCCACGTGCGGAACATGTTCTGCATCGTGGTTGCCATACTTGGTAGGAGTATCTGTACCACGGTCAGCCTATAGTCTCAGATGTTGAAGCAGTGGATGAGTACGGATACTGATCTGATGAAATCGAACTCTGCAAAGACAGCTAGACTGTTGGAAGGGAGAGGAACCCACGAGGGGCAGACTGAACGAGAGGTTTAAATATCCCAAGGTACCCCGCCGTCCCGGCCATGAATATCCTCAGTCATCCGTTGAGGTGGGGTAGCTATAGCTATGTGCGTATGGATTGCTCGAATACAGAAAGACCCACTATATCGTACCGCGTCTGGATCCACGAGTTCAGCGCCGCGGAGTATCTGATTAGCGTAAATGGTATGTGGTGACAGGGTCCCGCATTAGTAGCCTAAAATCGGACGCAGCTCTGAGCAATAGATCAACATGGAGAAGGACCGACCCACACAACGCGGGAAAATGGAAGAGCACACATGCCTGTGCAATAGATGCAGTAGCCGTAGTTTCGATTGTGATTCGAGGAGAGAATTGATCAATGTTGTTGTTCTTGTGTGATGGCGTAAAGATTGCTTCAGACAAGCTACCTTGGCATTGCAACTTTGTCCGAGAAGCGACATGATGACGCGTTACTACTAGAACTGCGTGGGAGATTCAACGTTGCACTGCGGCGGTCATCTTTGACAACTGAAGAAATGCCAATGCTTGAACGCAGGTTTTCTAGGTTCAAAATCTTATGGGAGGGGCCAGATGCATATTTGTTCCTGGCCAGAGACTTACGCGAGTAGAATGCGTCAAATGCAATTGAAACTACGCAGCAGACTTTCCGGTTAGCGGGGTTCAAAGAGAAAGAATCCAGTCATTCGGTTGCCCATGTCTTCATATGGGCTGGCAAAACTTAATCGTGTACCAAAGGCAGGGTAATCTGCTTGACTCAATAAGGTTGATCGAGATCTGGCCAGCAAATAAGGGTGACAGGGACGGCGACGACGGAGTTTGAGTCAGGACAGAGGCATGTCAGATGCTAATCGCCAGCATTTTAAAGTGCTGATCATACTGGACGTGGTGGCAGACGGTAGAGAGCGACAAAGGGCATCCGAATGTCAGGCTGTCGGGTAACGACAAGGACATGTGCCCAGGAGAGGCTCGGTGTCGCGGCAAGTGCAGCTGAGACAGACGTGCGGCGACTGTCTTGGGATATGTGGTACGTGGCACTTGTTTTCGTCCGACGGTGTGCCTCGTATGGGAAGGGAAGGTGTTGGTATTTGGGAGAACACGAATCGTGTTTGGGCGCTGACTCTGGAGGCGGCGGGCAGATCAGCAGGGACCGTCCGGCTGGATGAAACGCGTCTGTGTACGCCTCGTTATTCCCGTTTGTTTCAGGGTCGTGGCAGCGGGATACCGAGGGAATGAGCAAGTGCCGATTGGTAAGTATTCTTCCGACGTGTGCAGAATGATGGGGGGCTGTTCACACAGATATCGACTGCATGCGAGGATCATCGTTGGCTGTGTGCGGATGCCGAGAGGTCCAAGAGACGGAGCCTCGACGGCGCGGTGCGATGGACAGCATTCTGGGACTGATGGTTTGGCAGGACCTTGTTAGCGTCGTCGACGTCGGAGCTGTTCGAAATAGAGACACGGGTGTTTTGCGGGGAATGAACGCGTCCTTAATCTCTCGAGGCCGCCAACACTTTCCGTCAGGCAGGGTGCGCTCACCTGATATCCAGTGCTGAAACACGCAGTTGACACTGTCGGGTGCGCACATGTTTGTCAGGCACCGAGTGGTTGAAGTTGGTGGTAGGCCACTAAAGCGGCCGCGTTCCTGCATGATCTAATGCCAGACATGTGTGCAGCGCAGATGACGGACATGTCGACGCTGATGGGGGCACGCCAGGGGAAAGGCCTCTGATTGCGTCAGCTATTCTGGGAAGCCGGGAAAGACTCGAGAGGGCCATGGTTTGATTAGTCCACTGCGGAGAGAATTGGTGTTATTAATCAGGCCCGTGATGCTGACGATGATGTCGCCTTGCTGAAGGGTGGTCAGAGAGATGGGGAGTCAAAGTATATGCCATGCTATGCCATGCCACGCGCCACGCCACACCGTCAGCCAGTCTGCACGCTACCCGACTGCCAGACGACAGAGGGCAGAGATGCATCCAGATTCCAGACGGAGCAAGGCTGGCGCATTCTCCAAATTATAGGCGCAGCAGGAGTAATTAACGGGCCTTTGGTGTAGGAAGGAGCCCGCGATCTGCGATGGCGCGTGCTTGGCAGGGCCGCTGCGCAGGCCGTAATGGCGCTGGTGGAGCTGGAGTCGCAGGCCGGTCTCGAAAGCTGACCACTTTGCGTCTTCGCCTTGGGTCGTGTTTTGGAGTTTCCATGGTCGTGCTCCCGTGTGCGGCACATGCTAAGCGCCTCAAGCACGGCCGGCAAGTTGATCGCTGAAGCAGCAGTCGATGCGAGCCAGGGCCCAATCTCGCAGCGGCTGATATACGCCTTCACTCGACATCGCATGCGGTCCCCTGTTGCATGGATTCGTCGGCCGCGTATCTTCCTCCCAGGACCCTGAAGGCGCACTAACCCGCCCATTGGCTATTCACCTCCACACCACCACACGCCTGCGAGGACCGACGCCCGCGAAGGTGCACCTGTCTCGTCGACCGACTAGCCCTCGTCGCGCACAGAAGCCGTTCGCCAGTGCACCGACGCTCCTTGCGGCTGCCGACCTTTGCTTTTGCGCCGTTTCCACTCTCGACCTGTCTCTCGCCCGGCCTGGTACCGCCGTCGTGGAGCGAACTTTTGGCATCGCCCAGACGACCGACGGAACCACACCACGTCCACGACCTGTGCCCGTCTGCGAATTGCCCCTTGCACGCCTGCACACGCCCGGCGACCACCACCACGCGCCAGCACTCGCGCTGCCCGCCACCATTGTCCCTTCACCGACACCCGTCTATTGCTAGCACACGATGGAGAGCCCCGGGGCCTACCCAGAGTCTCCCATCGACGACGAGGTCGTATATCCGTGCAAGGGATGTGGAGAGGTATGACCCGCCGCCACGCCAGTCTCGCTTCAATCGCTCATACCAAGTCTAGATCCTCGAGGAAGGCAAGGCCTTTGAACTCGGTATGTGTTCCC
Organism: Alternaria solani; assembly: GCA_002952155.1. NCBI lineage: Eukaryota > Fungi > Ascomycota > Dothideomycetes > Pleosporales > Pleosporaceae > Alternaria > Alternaria solani. The sequence goes on from CP022029.1 coordinate 1,433,315, forward strand.
CTCCACCACCACCACCACCACCACCACCACCACTCACCCCAGACCACCTTCCGAGCATGTCGTGTGCTAACATTGCCCAGCCGGGAACCGATGGCACATCGACTGCTTCCGCTGCAACACGTGCGGCACCCTCCTCGACTCGGATGCGAACCTGCTGCTGCTCGGCGACGGCTCTCTGATATGCAACAACTGCACATACAGCTGCAACCATTGCGGCAACAAAATCGAGGATCTGGCCATCTTGACCGGCGACCAGGCCTTTTGTGCCAACTGCTTCAGGTGCCGGAATTGCAAGCGCAAGATTGAGAATCTGCGCTATGCCCGCACTTCCCAGGGCATCTTCTGCATGTCCTGCCATGAGTCGCTCATGGCTCGACGGCGCAAGAAATCAAAAAAGCCACCCTCAGTCGCACCCAAGGTAGACAAGTCCTTGCCTGCGCTGCCTCCCCAGGAGCAGCCGACATCAACCTTTACCCCAGACCTCGACACGCCATCCGATGTCTTCTCGGAACCCACCACGACCGACGTCTCTCCCAGGCCCCCCCAGCCACGACGGGGCGACTCATCATCCAACTTCAGACGGGATGCCTCGCCAATTGGAGATGTTTCACGAAGGGGTACGTAAACATTCCTTGGCCTACGCCGATTCCGATGCCTAGCTAACACTTTCATCCACAGACAACACAACACTCCCTGCGACAACATACAACAAGGACAGCAACACACGCTCAGAACCAGTTGACAACGGCGACGACAGTATTCTCCTCCCCTTCGCTCTAGACCCCAACCCTGCGCCAGGCCCGTCACCGCTTGGCCGACCCATTAGTCGATTCAACGATCAAGCCCTGGGAGCTAAGCCCAGTGGAAACGGCGCCGCTAAGAATGGGCGCGACTACTTCAACAGGCCGACCGGTGATCATCGCGAGAAGTTGAAGGAAAACAGCTCTCGAGAAGCTTCCAAAGAGAGACGCCAGACACAAACCACGCAGAGCCCGCACATCGCTTTCCAGGAGAAAGGAAGACAACCTTCAGACACATTAGTCGAGACGCTGAGGAAGAAGAAGGACGGCTCCAATGAATCTCCTTCAGCTGAACCCCGGTCGAGAAGTCAGCACGCTTCTCCCGCTCCTTCAGCCGCGGAGCCCTTCAAGCTACAGGATGTCCCAAAGAATAAGAAGGCCGAGGCCAAACGCAAGGACTCTGACGAGACACCGTCACCACAGCCCCAGGAACGAATGCAGTTGCACACTCCCTCCAAGAATGACACCATGTCTGCGCGGCTGAGTCGTCCGCTCATCGAGCCTACGTTCACATCTTCTCCACCGCTTGGCTCGCAGGACTCACCGCAAACCTCGGAATCATCGTTCGGATCTAATCTTATAGTGGAACGACCTGCGCGCGGGGATTCACTCAAATCCTCAACGCTGAAACCGTCAGCTCCCATTTCATACAACGAGAGACCAAGCCCGTCACCCACCACACCGACCCTCAGCCATCCCGAGCGAACATCGTCCACGAACATAGCAAGTGCCAATCTCAACGCGGGACTTGGCATACTCAGTGCTGCGGATTCGCCATCCTCTAAAACTCCATCAGATCCGCCTGCGGTTCCCGCACGTTCAGGTGGGCGTCCTGCACAGCTTTCGGCCGACACATTTACATCTCCACGCGCACCCCCACAACCGCCTACCATACAACACCATAAGACGAATGAATCTGTCAGCAGTAGTGCCCAGAGCGAAGCGTCTCGAGAAGCGTACGGTGCTGGTGGACTTCCCCGGTATAGCCACCAGGGCGATTTCTCCATGGACGAGGACTTTGCGCGCTTGCTTGGAAGCCAGGACGGTAGAGACGATAAAGATACGGGAGTCTTCAGGAGGGTTTCGAACGCTGTCTCTAAGCATGGACGGAGTTTTAGCGATCGTGGCTCTGTCACGTCGCGAGGTCACAAGAAATGGCCCACAAACGGCTCGATCGACATTAGCAGCCCGACGGTTGCGTCGCCGGATACCAAAGAAGAGGGCGTCAATCTGCGAAACGAGCTGCGCCGCGCTCAGCAGCGGATCGCAGAGCTCGAAGCCGAAAAGAATGGACTACAAGAATCGATGCACAGCGCAGCCGACATCAAACAAGCGAACACGGTGCTGAGAGAGAAGCGAAACACAATGGCTGTCTTGGATACGCAACGCGAGATGGTGATCCGCGAATTAGAGATCATGACTGAACATCTCCGGAAAGCCAAGAGCAATCAGGGCAACGTTGAGATCAATCAACTCAAGTCAGACATTCTCAAAGAGTTTGCAGGCTCGTTGCAGAAACTGAAAGACAATCTGGGGAATCAAATAGAAGACCTTATCACGAAAAGATCGGATTTGACAGAGGAGATCTCAAATCTCATACAGATGAAAGACAAAGGTTTCCAGGAGTACGAATCGCTTACCGCCGCTAATGCCAGACTCTCCGCCATGAATAGAGATCTGGTAGACAACATACAGACGAATCTGAAGAACAACAAGAAGCCTGGACAGAACCTTGACGTAGCTGCGAATGGCCTAGGCATATACAACGCGCAGCAAAAGGGTGGCAAGTCAGAAGTATCTGTAGACGCACAGCCGATACCCCATGAGCACGCATATGCCAATCTCCACGACGACACCGAGGCAACCGTCGCCCAGCCACAGGTCGTCAACATTAGGAAGACTGGAAAACCTACCAAATTTTCAACATGGAAGAAGGGTGGGCAGGCCATTACAAAGAACGTCACCAAGGGCTTCAAGGGCGCTTTCGGTTCAGAGCAGAAGCAAGAGGATTACAACGTCAAGGTCATCGGTACTCCGTACGGCTCTGTGCACTCCGGGCCTGACATCGCATCCATGTCCATGGCTAGCTCCATCAAGAGTCGAGATACCATGGATCAAGGCACTCCGCGAGGCTGGTTCGGTGGAAAGCCCGGGAACGTCAGACCAGGCGGGCCACCTCAAGCTGGCTTCAGGCCCATGCAGAACAACAACAACAGTACTGCTAACCTGGCTGCTGCCGACGCCAGTACCGTGCTCTTCGGATCTGATCTGACTGCACGTTGTGAGTTTGAACGGCAGATGATTCCACGCATTGTCAGTCGATGCATTGAAGAGGTTGAGCTCCGCGGTATGGATGTGGAAGGCATCTATCGTAAGAGTGGAGGAACTTCTCAGGTGAACCAAGTCCGCAGTGGTTTCGAGACTGACACCGAGCATGACATCTCAGACCCTGATTTGGACATTCACTCCGTCACTTCTGCGCTGAAGAACTACTTCCGCAGGCTTCCTGTACCGTTGATCACGTATGATGTTTACGATCAGTTCCTGGAAGCAGGCCGTAAGTACCTAGCCTTTGAGAGACAGGCAAGCGCTAACGCATCTACAGAACTTGAGGAGCCGAGTGCGCAAGCCAAGGCTTTATCTGCCGCCGTGAACGAGATTCCCAAGGCTCACCGTGATACACTCCAATTCCTTGTGTTCCACTTGTCGCGTGTTATACAACATGCCAGTGACAACTTGGTATGTAAACACAGATTTTGTCCGAAATGCGCAATGACTAACACTTGACAGATGACACCACTGAATGTCGCCGTCGTCTTCGCGCCAACCATCATGCGGCCCATGGACATCCAGCGCGAACTCACCGACGTGCAGCAGCAGCGCGTCGCTGTACAAGCGCTACTGGAAAACTACAAGACAGTGTTTGGTGATGAATAAGATGAGCAGGTTGCTCACAACACTCTGCTAGGGTAGTCAAAGACGTCCTATCCTTCTGTTATATCGTTTCCATCTTCAGCATGTGTATCTACAGCGGGCGTTGTGGGCCTGATCTCCAAGAGTTGTTTTGTCCTTGTCTTCGTGTACCATACGAACCTGCACAGTTTTGGAACCTATCTGTATCAAGGGCCGTGAGGTGTGTATTGAGGGCAATGGTGGAAATTGTTATTATACCCTTGGGCCTTCTCTGCTTGGTCAATTCAGCGTAGGCTGCAGTATATAATGAATAGTCGAGATGGTAGTTTCTGCACGCAGACTTCAAGGTCATTCACATGCTCCACAAGGATGTGCTGTTCCTGTGCTTGGCGGTTTCGCTACGTCGCCGCTAACGTGCTCAGGATGACGTCGGTCACCGCCCACTAAGCGAACAAGCATGTGAGGGAGCCTGTTTCCGGTCTCACACGATCATCCATCAACTTCCCACAGTTTCCCGGTGCTCCTTGACTGATCTGCAAACCACACACTCGGCCTCACTTCTTGTATCCCCTACAAAACTACTACCACTACCCTACATACATCATGTCTTACGCAGAGATGGCCGCCAAGGGCCCCAAGCAGAGCCCCGAGGAGGTAAGTTTGTCAAGAGCGCTGCGTAATCTGGGCCAGTGCTAACTCAAGGACAGGCGTAAGTCATATCTTTCATCTTGTTGAAGTCATTGTGCTGCGACGGCGACTGTTCGGGGTACTTCGCGGCACGCCGTGCTTGCCCCACGATGCTTCAAAACACGCGCAATGAGCTTCAAGGCATTGAGCTGTAAGAGCTGTTCTAACATTTACTCATAGTCGCGCCCCACCTCAACCACAGGTCGAGCACGCCTCTGACGACAGCGTTCACTCCCTTGTCGACGTAGACAGCCCGCACATCTCCTCTGTTCCCTCCGATTACGAGTCGCAAGAAATCAAGACCGACACTCAGGCCGAGCGCATCGAGCGCGAGGAGGAAATCAAGGAAGAAGCCAAGAACATTAAAGACCGGGCTGCTGCAAAGAAGGAGGCCGCGAAGGAGAAGGTGAAGAAGAACGCTGATAACCCAGTTGTGCTGAGCAATGCGGTCGGTCTTGCCGTCGTTGGTGGCATCGTTGGATTTGGCGCATACAGGCAGTATGTCCGCGGCGAGTTGACTGGCAAGGTCGTCGCGGCATGGGCTGCTGTCATTGGACTGTTTGGTGTTGGCGACTACTACGTCAGCCAGTATGTTGCCCTTACGAGAACCGCTATACGGATATGTGTGCTGATCCTATCAACAGATACTTCTTCAAGCGCAACCCCCCGAAATAGACATCATCCGATCGTCTTTTTCAAATTTGCACTTCACTTCAATGGCATCTTCATGCAACAAATCCGTACTGAGATCACGATCATCTGGACTGTACCAATTTGGCTATGTTGTTTTTGCTTTGTTACGGTACCATACAGCAAGCAAGATGATCTGTACTCGGTTTTGGTCATGAGCCAAGATGTTTCCATCAGTCCACTTCTGTATATATGAGGTTCACGTTCAATATACCCGTTCGAACATCATGTTGATTATGCCATCTTGAGAGTATGTGTTCTTCAATAAATCAGCACAGAGCAAGACACGATCAGATCTTAAGCATCATGGCGAACGTGTTGGAGGTTCCAAGAATTCTTCTAGATTCTTCCACGTGACCTGGGATCTCCAGCTACGCAGATCCCTGCTCCATCCGCTTAGAAATGCAGGTCCCATAACTTTACGTAGTGACGACACTTGCGTGGACCGTAGACATCCGCCACAACCTTCTCCTTGCATCTTGTTTCTGTGTCACATTCTTTGGCATCATGTTTCGTGCAGCCCCACGATTAATTGCGCGTCCAGCGCTGCGAGCCGCGCCACTACGGTCGGTCGCGCCGGCCAGACGGTACCTCAGCACCGCTCCGCCATCACAAAAGTCGAGAAGTTTCAAGAGTTTAGTCGCAAGAGTTGGTATTGCCGGAGCTATAATATACTACTACAATACCACCGATGTTTTTGCCGAAGAGCCAAGACGTATGTTTGGATCTCAATGGATGGCGTAAACGGACGAAAGAAACTAATCTTGTCTTCAGAACTTGCCCAAGCGCTCCCCGAGACCGAAGTCGAATCCGAACACCTCCCAACCATTGAATCTATATCCGAAGAGCGCAGGCGGAGACAAGCGGTACAGGCGCAATTAGACGCTCAACAGCAGAAGGAGGCTGCGAGCGCACAACAGAATGCTGAGCCTTCAGAGGACGGCCAGGGCGGCATAGAAGGGCTTGAAGCGGAGGCGGATCAACAAGGCGCATTCAACCCAGAAACTGGCGAGATCAATTGGGATTGCCCATGTTTGGGCGGTATGGCTCATGGGCCTTGTGGTGAGCAGTTCAAGGCTGCTTTCAGCTGCTTTGTGTACTCCACCGAAGAGCCCAAGGGCATGGACTGCATCGACAAGTTCAAGTACGTCCACCCCATGACAAGAGAACCTCGACAGGTTGCCGGAATCATGATGGAATGAATTGCTTACGCGTCACAGGGACATGCAAAACTGCTTCCGCGAATACCCTGAAGTCTACGGTTCAGAGCTAGACTCTGATGCCGACGAGGAAGACGACATGACAGCCTCCACGGAAACACCATCCCCCTCTTCGCCTGCTTCTACCCCGCTCTCAGACGCCTCCTCTTCCAACGTGCAGTCCGACTCCGCATTACAACCTGCCAGCAACGATCATGCCGCCTCGGCCAAGGGCAAGTTCTCTGGCGAACGTCACTCGAAGCCACACACGCCGCACGAAAACAACCTAGTCCCCGAGGAATACAAGCCAAATGCCAAGCACAACCCCGTCTACGACGCAAGGGGAGACATGAGCAGTCTAGACAGTGAGAAGGAGAAGGAGAAGAACAAGCAAAAGCCAAAGGGTGACAGCGATACCGAGAGGGCGAACAAGGCAAAGAACCAGGCCAAGAGCCAGGAGCCTGTAAGTGAGAGCGAGAGCATGGTACCCAAGGCCAGGCATGACGAGAACGAGAAGGGAACCGCAAAGCTAGAGAGCAAGTAGAGTACTTGTAGGGCATGTGGAGATGGAGATGTGATATGAAAGAGATGGCGTTGTATTATACTACTTGTACAGCACGTTTGGAGAGTAAGAACCTTACGTTCCCTGCTACTAACGACCAGGAAAAATTCATGTATGGTATGTAGTTCCCACCAAACACTCAAGCACTTTCACACTATATGTTCTGTGGGGCTCGAGAACAATTTGCATCGTCTTTGATAATAGAAACTACTGTACAGCAGGACTTTGACTCTGCCAAAAAAAAAAAGAAGAAACAAAAAGATTCGACATATCAGGCCATGTAGCATGACTCTTTGCAGACACACACTCGTGTATACATACGCCAGAAAACACCTTCCAACGAACCCAAACAAGCGTCAATCCAAAGTCGAGGCATCACACTGTCCTGACGCTTGTATGCCTCTGGCTTGCTCATAGACACCCGTCTCATACCCATCGTCTGCGCTGAGACGTTTCTAAATCTCCACCTTGCTGTAGCCCTCTGCGCCCTCAGCAATAGGCTGAGCAACATCGGCATCTACGCTATCGCGCTTGACACCCATGCTATCCTCGCCCTTGCCAACGCCAAACATCCTCATAGCCTCAGTCAGGGCCTGGACAGCTTCTTCGTTACTCATGCTACCAGGTAGACCCTGGCCGCCCATGGAGCTGCTGATGCGCTTGGTAGCATCTTCCAATGCGCGGACTCTCCTCTGGAAGTTGAGGCGGTCCATGAAGAGTTGCTGGCGACGGCGTTGCAGGTCGCGACGCTCGGCGGAAAGCAGCTTCTCAAAGTCGTTGAAGTGTGCGAGCTTGAGCTGGAGCTTTTGGAGTTGGAGGTTCACTGCGCCTGAGACGAGGCGGGTGATGTGACGTTCTTCGTGCGATGCCAGTGCTGAGGAACGGGCCGCAGAAAGAGCAAAGGGGAGCGTTGCCAGGGGGTTGGAGTTCGAGGAGTCTGATTCCCTCGTGGCTACAGCGGTCGACTCGGCGGAAGCGTCTACATCCATGGCGTCGCCGCCTTCTGGCTTCATGTCTGAAGCGGCCGCTGCGGGTGTAGATTGCTCGCCTTCCTTCTCCTTGCCCTTCTCCGATGGTGCAGATGGTGCTTTGTTGATCTTGTCTTGCAAGATGCGCTTCATCTCGCCAACGCTGCGCTCTGACGCTACAGCTGCCTCTGTGACGTTTGCAGGTGCAAGACCGGCCAAGAAACTGACTACGCTGAGAATTGGGTTGTCGGCGTGGTGCATGGGCACACGACCTTCGCTGAGATACTCCAAATCGCGCAGGAACTTGGTTGAAGGGGCCGCAGACTGTGACTCTGGTAGATCTGCCTCGATGTACTTGTCTTCGATTTCGAGCTGCAGGAACTTCATCACGCACTGCTCGCGGGTCTTGGTCTGAACGTGGTCCGCTACACGGTTCCAGTCATCATCAAACTCCTCGAGGCCTTCGAGTAGCAGAAGAGTCTCCTCTTCTGTCCACTTCTCTTCTGTCTCGGCCGCTGCCGAGTTGTCCGGGTTAGAGATCTTTGTGAAGTCTGCCGAGGATGTGCCAGACGGGAAGTTGCCCTCAACGAAACACCTGGGGCAGAGATCGCGCTTCAGACCACCTGCGGCCTTCAGCTGTCCAGGCTGCTCGGAAGGTTTCGTCTCGTGGAAATGTACGCGGGTACATTCGACGCCGCAACTGAAGCAGTTGATGACCTTCATCGGCTCCTTGGCAGCGGCCTCAAGGTCCTTGACGTCGACGGGACCGTTCGCAGCACCTTCACCGTTAGCAGCCTTTGGCTCTGCAGATGCCTCTTTGCCGTTGGCCTCGTAGATGTTTCGTCCGGCCAGAGACTTGGTCTCGCTCTTTGCGGTAGGTTGCGCGCTGGCAGCGCGGTCGGTGGCTGTGAGCTGCTTTCCATCTGTGACTTTGGAGCCTGGTGCGGGTTGGAAAGGCTGCAGTCCGCGAGGCGTGTCGACGGTAACACGGAAATGGCCGGTAAAGGGAGGGCCAATGTTTGATGGGCGTTCCTGAGGGTCGACCTAGAGCGAATGTTAGCCTTGGCTTCAGAGTCGTGCTAGAGAGGCAAAGTTTACTTGGTAGTTGATCAATCCCCACTGCTCGAGGAAAGCATGTACGCGCATAATAGCACAAACATCACCTGCCAGATTCCTTCGGCACGCAGTGACTGTGAGGTATTCGGACGGGTTCAGGCGGTATGTGTTGATCATGAAGTCACGGTAATCGCGGTATACGGCAGGCGTCTTGCTGCGGTTGCGACCGTTGAAGAACTCGGGCAAGGCTTTGCGCTCACGGTAGTCAATGTAGCGCATGTCGAACCAGGTTGCGTAGCTGGGGATGATGGTCGCATATGTCTGGGTGACAAAATGTGAGCGTGCCGCCGATTGTAGGTCGGCCTTTGCCTGTGCTTCTGGATCCGCAGGCTCAGCGCCTTCGCCATTTTCCTTTTTGGCATCTTCGACGCCGCCCATCTCCTCGTCGTCCTGACCATCAGCATCTTCGGCTTCCGGTCGTGGGCCATCGGGTGCGTCTAGAGGGTTGTCTGATGCTTGTGCGGGCGTAGCAGTCGTGGGCTCGTTGGAAGACTCCTTGGTGGGTACGTCTTCGAGCATGTTGGTATCTATGGAACTTAGTGGACTGATACCCCCGGAATTCATTGCTTCGGGCGTTCGCATCATTTCTTCCAGTCCAGGGACGTCAGGAAAGCCGGCAAGATAATCGCCGTTGAGCCAGTCGTCCATGTTGTCGACGCGACTGGGGATTGGTGTCGTGGTGCTAGGAATGGGGATTCGACCTACCTTGATCGAGCGCATTCATGTCTGCAGCGCCCTCTCCTGTAAGGCTTGGATCCCGCGCAGTTGCGCCTGCTGTCGCGTCGTCGGCCATGGCTTGGGCAGTGCTATGCAACAGTTGCGATGCGACGGGAGCTGTAAGGCGCTATGCGGCACTGCAAAAGGGGAAATCGCGGGGCACCGGTGATGGGATGGATTACGCGACCGCAGCGTGTCGTGATAAACGTGTTGCAGCGTGGGCGTGGTTGAATGAAGGTGGGGATGGGGGCGCTGCAATGGGTGGGTTGATGTCGCGTCTGAAGTTCGCGATGCTCTCGAACGCCTAAGCAAAAAGAGCACTAAGGAGCAAGCAGCCTTTTCACGTGACCCGTTTGCAGCTCCGCATGCGAGGGCTAGTGCCGGATAACCAACCTGGTCAAACCGAGGTCATAGTCCTCCGTGCCGTTTGGGCTACTTTCACCATTGCTGGACGAGGCCTTCTATCCCACCTTTTCCAACTCTGCGTCGTGTTCAATTCTAGGCGCGTTGCACTGTTCTCGCCCACCATGTTCGCCGCCGCCCGCCAGTCCGCCTTCCGCACAGCGCGAACACAGCTTCGCCAGTCGCAAGCCACCGTCGTACCCCAATACTCGGCCTTTGCACGGTTCGCGTCAACGTTTGCCATTCTCGAGCAAAAGGAGGGGAAAATTGTATCACAGTCATTGGCCGCCATCACGGCAGGAACAAAACTCGGAGGATCAATAACAGCTTTTGTTGCTGGAAGTGGGGTCAAGTCGGCCGCAGAGGAGGCAGCCAAGTCAAAGGGCGTGGAGAAGGTCATCTACGTTGAGAATGGAGCATATGATAGGGTCGGTTGTCCACAGAGACATTGCGTGTCACAGGGCTGACGGCATCTTGCAGTGTCTTCCCGAGAACTATGCGCCACTCCTGGTTGAGAACATCAAGAAGGGCGGATACACACACGTCGTTGCTGGTCACTCGGCGTTTGGAAAGAACATAATGCCGCGTGTCTCAGCGCTACTGGACACACAGCAAATATCAGATATCACCGGCATTGAGGGCGAAGACAGTAAGTGAGCATCCTGTATCGTGCATGAAGAGTTGCTAACCACATCACAGCATTTGTCCGCCCAATCTACGCCGGTAACGCCATCATGACAGTCCAGTCATCGGACAGCACAAAGGTCATCACCGTCCGAGGCACCGCATTCCCCGCGCCCGAGACCGAAGGCGGAAACGCAACAGTGGAGGAGGGCGTCGACCCCAAGGCCGAATGCCCAACAGAGTGGATATCTGAAGACCTCCAGAAGTCTGATCGTCCAGACCTTGGCTCAGCAGAGAAGGTTGTCTCGGGAGGTCGTGGTCTCAAGTCCAAGGAGGACTTTGACAGGCTCATGCCACCGCTAGCGGACGCGCTCGGTGCGGCTATCGGCGCATCAAGAGCAGCAGTCGACAGCGGCTTTGCGGACAACAGCTTACAAGTGGGCCAGACCGGAAAGAACGTTGCGCCACAATTATACCTCTGTGCTGGTATCTCCGGTGCTATTCAGCATTTGGCGGGTATGAAGGACAGCAAGGTCATTGCAGCCATCAACAAGGACGCCGAGGCACCCATCTTCCAGGTCGCAGACGTCGGTCTCGTTGGAGATCTGTTCGAAAAGGTCCCAGAGTTGACCGAGAAGCTCAAGTCGCAGTAAGCACGGAGCGCGCCCTACCTACAGGTTGTACATAGTCTAAAAAGAAACCAATAAGATGAAGAACATGATCTGTGCGAGCTTCCAGGCCAGGGTATCATGCTGAGAAATCCGGTCCACCTCATTGTGAGTTGTGACGCAAAACATACTGCAATTTCTGCACTTTCTAAAAAGTCCGTGACAGCGTGTGATTTCTTAATTTTGGATCTTCAAGTATCCCTAGTCAACGACTACTTGGCGTGCGTCAACGGCTGATCGGCACCCGCACCCACGCGCCCACGATTACCTAGTCTCCACCACGCCGCGATAGCCGAGCAGTCAATCGCGCAACCTTGCTGAGACCTGGGTCAGATGCGCAACGATGACTTCGCTGCGGAAGACATTCGTCGTTCTTTCGCTTTCCCGTCTTCTTCGTATCTGCCCCCTAACCGTGGACGCTGCTTCCAATACTTGTGTCAATGTGCCCTAGCGCCGCTTTCTCAGCATCTGGTCATCCGCGCACATCCTCACCGGACATATTGACCGGCGTCCCACAAACCTTGGATCCGGGTGTTGTTAAGAAATACAAGCTTATCTCGAGGTCTCGACGGTTTCCGATATACCTGGATTCGCTAAAGACATCCAGCATACCAGGTTGACGATGTCCTTGCGTCGCACCGATGATGGCGCACGAACATGAAGAACCGGAGCAAGCAAACGACCTAAGGCAGCATACACCTCGATCAGAGGAGGAGAAAAGAAAAGATCCTTCGCCAGTGGAAGACAGCAATCGGAAGAGATGGTGGAACGTGTGGAAGAAGTGGGAAGGACAGGATAGCGACTGGTGGTTTGCTAGCACTGGGATTCCTTTGCTCGCTGCGACTCTCGGTCCAGTGGCAAACGTGAGCTCGATAGCTGCTCTCGTCACCCCCTGGAGACAACAAAACATCATCGACGGCGTTCAAGTCTCAGACTTCGAAGGCGTACCTTTTGGCGACCCGAGATGGTGCTACTGGATCAATGTAGCTTCACTCGTTTGCGGTTTTCTCGGAAACCTCTTCCTGCTCCTCAACTTCACGCAGAGGATTCGCTACATTATTGCTTTACCCGCAACCGTCATTCTGTGGTATCTTTCGTCCGCGTTTCTCATAGCAATAACGATATGCATGAACACTTACGAACCACCCATTCGACCGGAACAAGGGTATACGCAAGGATTCTGGTACGCGATTGCAGCTGCTGTATTTTACACCATGTGTTCTATGATTCTCATGGTAAACATGCTTGGTTTCTTTCTCGGTCACTATCCAGAGAATTTTGCACTTAGCGACAGTCAGAGGACGCTCATATTACAGACCATGGCTTTCTTCATCTGGCTAGGTGGTGGCGCAGCGGTCTTTGCGAAGCTCGAGCAAGATGCTGGTCAAGATAGTTGGAGATTTGCCGACGCCCTTTACTTTTGCGACGTAACTATTTTGACCGTTGGATTCGGCGACCTGGTACCCACGACCAACGTCACTAGGGGTATTGTGTTCCCATACTCTGTGGGTGGTACAATAACGCTAGCCCTCATCGTCTCGTCACTATATACGGCGATGCGCGAGCTCGGGGATGAGAAGATTGTCCAGAAGCACGTTGATCGCATGCGCGAGCGTGTCGCAGAACGTACAGTTACCAATTCGTTCGACCTCCGACATCGCGAGCGCGAAGCTCACCACCTTGTCCGGAAACGTAAACTTGGTTTCCCACGGATATCAGCACCTACTGAGCCACGGCCTCTCAGGACACTTGTGGGAGAGTCCGTCCAGCATGGATCAACTATGCCCCGTGTTGCCCATGCTTTTGGTATCGCCTCTTCTCAACCGAAGATCATGCTCTTGAAAGAAGAGAAAGATCGCTTTGAGGCTATGCGCAAGATTCAGGCCGATTCACAGAAGTTCAAGCGTTGGATGGCACTGTTCTGGTCTGTCACCACTTTCTCAATTCTTTGGTGTGTTGGCGCAGTTGTCTTCTGGGTTACCGAAGAGGAAACGCTGAACTTGACATACTTTCAGTCACTCTATTTCTGCTATGTCAGTCTTTTGACTATTGGTTATGGAGACTTGGCACCGAGATCCAATTCTGGGCGCTGCTTCTTCGTCATCTGGAGCCTGATAGCCGTGCCGACCATGACCATTTTGGTCTCGAATCTGGGGGACACAGTTGTTGCCAACTTCAAAAGGTGGAGCGATGAATTCGCTGACTTTACAGTACTGCCTAAAGCAGGTATCTGGCGTTCGTTCCTGAACAAGCATCCCTGGCTGCTGCGATGGCTGCAGCAGTGGACAGAATACCGAGCGAGAAAGAACAGACTGAAAAGGGGCTTCAGCATCGCAGATCCAAGATCAGAGGACAGTTCCATGGACTCCTCTGACCCTCGGGGCCAAGAAGATACTCTGACTGACCCTGAACGCCGCGAAGCAGCGACCGACATAGAACTAACTCGCCACCCCAATATTCTTGCTCTTGCAGATGAAGCCGAGGCTGACATCACAAACCCCCCAACCCGCGCCTCTCTCACCCGCCGTCTCGCTCTTTCCATCCAAAAGGTTTCTCTTGATCTGAAAACCGACAACAAACGCTATACGTACGAGGAGTGGGTTGAGTTTACGCGACTTATTCGCTTGACCAGCCCAGAGCGTCTGGACCGCGATCTCGGAAGTGACGCAATGCCGTTTGATGAGGAAAACGAAGAAGGCTTAGTGAACTGGGATTGGATCGGAGATGATAGTCCCATGGTGTCTGGGATCAGTGAAAGTGAGTGGCTTATGAAACGTCTGATTGAGAGTTTGGTGAGGTTAGAGAGGAGGAAGGAGATTGCGAGGGGAAATTCTGATATGGAAGCTATAAGGGAGATGGAAAGGGAGTATTGTGGTAGAGATGAAGCCGACGTACTAGGAAGCTAGCGTGAATATGGGGACTTATTTATTGACATCTCAAGACATGGCTGTACCCCAAGGTCGCATTGGCATCCACTGAGAAGAAGAATAGCCGTGTTGCGTCTCTCTGGCCATGCGCGCCTGCCTCACCAATCTGCGGCGAACCTTGACGCTATTTGGACAAACCTTCCAACCTATCCATCGATGCGATTGCTCCCAGTCTATTCACCTCATCCTTACACTTACGGCAGTCTGTATTTTTTCTGAGATCTGTTCACGCGGAACCACTTTGTTAGTACGTCATTTCTGCAGACACGCTCAAATACATGTCTTGGCCATGACTATTGCCAGAAAGGGTGTAGGCTAGTGTCGGGTGTTGTAGGTTGTGAACATGACCTTTCGATGTATCGTCGGACTCGCGGGCACCGACGTCCGCTCAAGGGCAGGATGAGACCAATCATCATCCGACTTTCCAGGAAACTATCAAGGTTTCGCCCACCAATCACTGATTCATCTCGTCTTGGTTCGCGATGAGCCTTTGAACCGAGATTCTTATTCGCGTCGAACAGGACTTCGGGGGCCTGGACAATGAAACATGAAAGACGCGCGTTGCCCCTTTGAGCTCGCAGGTTTTCGCTCGATTGGGAACATGTGTGGTGAAGCGAGATGGATGCCAGTTAGCGCTGCGAGTGCTCATTGCGCCAAGTCTGTACTAACTCAGCCCCCCAGGCGCCCAGGCGAAGAATGGTTCAGAGATTACCCTGCCTGTGAATCCTTACCTCGCACTTTTACTCCGTTTTCTTGCGATGTGCGTGCCAAATCGGAACATGTAGGTCGACTTCTACCGATGTAGACAAGAATACGATCTATACGGCAGCCGCATCACCAGGCAACTACTTTTGTTCCTTCGTTTACACAACCTCCTCTACTACCCATGTTTACTCCTCTCTTCTCCTCCTGTCCTTTACAACTTTGTTCTCACCCTTTTGAGTCCAGTCATGGATTCCAGTATCACC
Organism: Alternaria solani; assembly: GCA_002952155.1. Classification (NCBI taxonomy): domain Eukaryota; kingdom Fungi; phylum Ascomycota; class Dothideomycetes; order Pleosporales; family Pleosporaceae; genus Alternaria; species Alternaria solani. The sequence continues at coordinate 1,448,556 of CP022029.1, forward strand.
GATAGTCGATCGCCACCTCGACCAACAACCAATGCTGAAGCAGAAAATGCTACGCTCGCTACCCAAGTCCTTGAGACGGGAGCCAAAGAAAAGCAAGGCGCTGTTGAAGCTACAGAGGAAGATGGAGAAAACCCCACAAAAGCAAAGAAAGTGCCCCAGGCGGGTCTGAAGAACTACTTCGTAGGTATTCCGCCTTGGACGTGATTCATCGCTAACATGATCAGCGGGTCTTCTCTTACGGATCCATGTCCGACTTCTGGCTTATTATTTTGTGCTGTGTTACATCAATAGCCTCTGGTGTTACGTTTCCTCTGATGAATGTTGTCTTCGGTATGATCTGACCCACTGTATGTGAGATGCATTCAAGAAATACTGACTGCGATCAGGTCAATTGGTCGGCTCGTTTACCGACTACTTCATCCCTGGAACGACCATGACGGCTGGCGAATTCCAAGCGGAGATCAACAGACTTACTTTGTTTCTCCTCTACCTCTTCATCGCAAAGTTCGTGTTGTCATACATAGCAATGGTAAAGACATATGTCTCAAATATACCATCAGCCTGCTAACGCAGAAATAGCTCACTATCCGAATTAGCGGTCTTCGAATCTCGGCTGCACTTCGCCTAGCTTACCTGCGAGCCTTGTTTGCGCAACCTGTCAGTGTGATAGACACTATAAGCCCCGGCAAAGTCTCCACCCGAATTACGACTTCTTCCAACACGGTTCAATTGGCCATATCGCAGCATTTCGCTATGCTCTTCCAATCTCTCGCATTCGTCATTGGAGCTTATGTGGTAGCGTTTGTCAAAGGCCCGCTGCTTACCGTAGTCGCCTCTGCTTCGCTGCCGTTTATCCTCATCATTTCTGGCGCCCTAATACCCCCTTTTATACGGATACACAAGGTCACCGAGAAGCATCATGAAGATGCTTCTGCTATGGCTTTCGAGATGTTCTCGTCAATTCGCATCGTTGCTGCATTCGGAGCAGAGGCGAAGCTGGCAAGGCAGCATGAAACCCTACTAGACAAAGCCGCGAAGAACGAGCGGAGAGCTGCGCCTTTGATGGGTCTCATGATGTCGCCCTTGATGATTGGACAGTATGGCACTTTTGCTATCGCATTCTGGTTTGGCATCAAGCAGTACTCAGAGGGCAAGAGTACCGACATTGGAGTCATAGTTGTGGTCCTGTTCTCGGTCATGATGGCGATCATGAACATCAGCAGGGTTGTGAGCCCAATCATCGCTATTGCGAAGGCATCGTCTGCTGCCACCGAACTGTTCATCACAATCGACGCCCCCGTTCCTGACACTGCTGGAGTAAAGGAGCCTGATATAACGGCAAACTCAAACATTACTTTCCAGAATGTTGCCTTCTCGTACCCAAGCCGACCAAATGTTCAGATCCTTGAGGGTCTTAATCTTGAACTTGAGGCAGGTAAGGTCACTGCTATTGTTGGTCCTTCTGGAAGTGGTAAGTGATCCCAACTATCCGACACCATCGAATCGTTACTGACACTGTGCTCTTGCTTTCAGGTAAGTCTACTATCGTAGGGTTGGTGCAGAGATGGTACGACCTATCGGGAACGACAGCCACAGTATCAACTGATGCACACCACGGCCACTCATCGCCCCCCGAAGACGACTCTAAAGCTGAGGATGGTGCCAATAAGGAGTCTGTCTGGTTCAAGAAACGAGGTAAACCGAAGACCGAAGACAAACAAGCATCCACGGGAAAAGTCGAACACGACAAGAACAAAGACGAGGAGCCAGAGCTGGGTCCAAATACTTGCACTGGTAATATCATGCTTGGGAACACCAATCTAATGGATGTCGACCTAAGATGGTGGCGCTCTCAGATTGGTCTGGTCCAGCAAGAGCCCTTTCTCTTCAATGATACCCTATACAACAACGTCGCATTCGGTCTGACAGGTACTCAATACGAGGACTTGCCAAAAGAAGAGAAGATGAAAATGGTAGAAAACGCATGTCGCGAAGCCTACGCCGAAGAATTTGTCGCCAAACTACCGGAAGGTTATGAGACCTTGGTGGGAGAGAGCGGTATCAAGCTGTCGGGCGGTCAACGACAACGGGTTGCCATCGCGCGAAGTATCATCAAGCAGCCTACGATACTTATTCTAGACGAGGCAACTAGCGCTATAGATGTAAGGACAGAACGTATTGTTCAACAAGCTCTCGATCGTGTGTCGAAGAATCGAACGACCGTCGTCATCGCACATCGCCTCTCGACCATCAGGAGAGCGGACAAGATCGTCGTGTTACGCCGAGGCCAACTGGTCGAGCAAGGTACCCACGAAGAGTTGTTGAAGATAGAAGCGGGTGTCTATTACGGCTTGGTACACGCACAAGAAATCACAATGGAGGCCGAACAGGACGCCGGTGTCGACCCACTCGAGAAAGTAAAGAGCACAGACACCACCATCATCGAGGAGCAAAAATACAACAGTCAAGTATCCGAATCAGCGGCGGATCCGGAATACAAACAACAAGGTCTTCTCGGTAGCTTTGGACGTCTCATCTACGAGCAACGCCACCATTGGGTTTTATACACCGTCGCCGTTCTCGGTGTGCTAGCGAGCGGTGCTGTCTACCCGCTGCAAGCCTACATCTTTGCAAGTGTCGTCAACGTCTTCATCCTTCCAATGGACGAGCTCGTGAGCCAGGGTAACTTCTGGGCTGGCATGTTCGGTGTGCTAGCAGCCAGTACATTCCTCTCCTACTTCTTCATGGGATCGGCTTGTCATCTCATCGCTGTCATGGTGACGAAGCAGTATCGACAAGAGTATCTTGACAACCTGATACGCAAACGCATTGCGTTCTTTGACGATCAGGGGCATAGCCCCGGATCTCTGACGGCGAGGCTGAGTTCGGACTCGACGCAGATCCAGCAGCTGATGGCAACCGAAATGTCCTTGGCGGGCATTGCCGTTGTCAATGTTGTTGGATGTGTCATCATCTCTTTCATTTACGGCTGGAAACTCTCACTGGTTGCTCTTTTTGCCGCACTGCCACTCATTCTGGCTGCTGGTTATCTTCGCGTGCGTCTAGAGCTTGAATTCGACAAGACCAACGCAAAGGTATTTGAGAACAGCAGTCAGTTCGCGGCTGAAGCTGTCGGTGCATTCCGTACCGTATCCAGTCTCATCATGGAAGACATGATTGGCCAGCGCTACGAGACGTTGCTCAAGGGCCACGTTGCGTCAGCCTTTTCGAGTGCAAAGTACGGCACCCTCATTTTTGCGGCGAGTGACAGTATTGAGCTTGCTTGTATGGCTCTCACCTTTTGGTATGGTGGTACCCTCTTGGCCTCCCGCGAGTACAACACCGTCGACTTCTTCGTCATCTACCAAGCCATCGTCCAAGGCGCCATCGCAGCAGGTCAATTCTTTTCCTTCGCTCCAAACATGGCACAAGCGACCGGTGCTGCAAACCGTATCCTCAGCATGCGTCCACAGAAAACCGCTTCGTCGCCATCATACCCACCACTGAATGAAGCAGAAGAAGGTGTAGGAATCGAGTTTCAAAACGTGTCCTTCACCTACAAAAGTCGAGAAGTGCCCGTTTTGTCAAACCTTAACCTGCAAGTCCAGCCAGGCCAATTCATTGCACTGGTAGGTGCATCCGGTTGCGGTAAATCAACCACCATCTCGCTCCTTGAGCGCTTCTACGACGCATCATCTGGTCGTATTCTCTACAATGGGCAAGACATAACTTCCCTCGACCCCTCAGAGTACCGCAAGCAGATCAGTCTCGTCAGTCAAGAGCCCACACTCTATGAAGGCACAATCCGAGAGAATATCGCCCTGTCTGTTGATGCCGCCACAGACGAAGACATTGAGCAAGCATGCCGCGACGCCCAGATCCACGACTTCGTCACCTCGTTGCCGGATGGATACGCACAGCGTCTCGGGCCAAAAGGCATGTCTCTATCTGGTGGTCAGAAACAACGTCTTAGTCTTGCTCGGGCGTTGCTGCGGAAACCAAAACTACTCTTGCTGGACGAAGCAACGTCATCTCTTGACTCTACATCCGAGAAACTGGTCCAAGAGGCGATTGAGCGCGCTGCTGGCGAGGGTGGACGAACTGTGATTGCTGTCGCGCATCGACTTGCTACTATCCAGAAGGCGGATGTTATCTTCGTTTTGGGTAGCGGGAAAGTGTTGGAGAGGGGTGATCATCAGGAACTGTTGAGGAAGAGGGGAGTGTATTGGCAGATGGTGAGTTTCCGAGTGACCTACTTACGCAGGTTGAGATATGCTAACTGTCAAACAGTGTCAGGCTCAGGCTCTAGATCGATAATACCGGACGGTCTTGATTGTGGCACCTAGTGAAGGCATTATTTGCCTTCTCTTCAAGACACATCTTTCTTTTTTGCGATCAGCTATGTAATTGCAGACAGCTTCACTCTACCTTTGTAGTACCACAATGTCATTACATTGATATGCTTGCGCGGTGATCTCCAGATGATCATATGTACAATCTTCATCTTCATATGTACAGCCTCTGTGCAATATTATGAGGTCATTTGTTGATCCTCTAGCCCAGTATCACATTGCAAATCTACTGCCGGCCCATAGGTCCTGGTGGATACGGTGGCTGTCCCTGAGGCCCAAGGTCCTCTTCTCCACTGTCGCCCGTCCTAGCCGTAGGCTTGGTTTCGGTTATAGGGGCTTTGGGCTCACCCATGCCGTCAGGCTTCGGCGGAGACTTTGTGCCTGGCCCGCCGCGCTTCTGCCAGTCAAGCCATGATCCGCGGTACTCGCCAACGTTTGTATATCTGCCGTACGAATCAGTAAGTGTACTTTTGTTTCGAAAACTACTGCCTTTCACAATTGGATTTAGGTGTGTTTTCTCGTATGAGACGTGAACTTACCCAGCTTGCCTTGCGATCCCCGCAGCTGCCGAGCTCCTCACTCCGGCTTTGCAGAAGAAGACAACCTCCTTCCCTTTTGGTGGTTTCTGGAAGCCAAACCTATCATGGAATTCGTCTTCGTCCAACAGTAGCGCATCGGGCTGTGATGTGACAGGGATATTTATGGAGGTGGGGATGGTATCTTTCTCGAATTCATGGGGTTCGCGGACATCGATGAGGAGACGTGAGTCTGATGGGGTTTCGAGGATGTGGAGGACCTGAGTGAATTAGCAAGAGTTTTAGAGTGAGCTCGGGTACACAAAGCGTAGACGTACATCGTCAAACTGGTAAAGTTTGTTCTGCTTCAAGTCATTTGGTGCTTGCGAGTGCCACCTCTTCTGCACCGGCGTTGCCTGAAGTCTGGCTGCGCGTTCTACGAAGACGGCTCTGCTCTTCAAAGCATTGACGGGCTGTGAGTTGGGCGCAATGCTAAAAGTGCGTGCAGTGGTGAAGGCCAACCGTGTAGTCCGTTGGCCGATGACGGAGGCAGTGGAGCGGGCGGCGAACAGTTGGGCGGCGCGCTTGGTGGCCATTGTTTTCGCAACGAACGCAGCGATATTTGGGATGATGTAGTTGGGACAGACACGGCAACGTTTATGTTAGCAGTGCTGAAGGTGTTTGCTCTGGTTATGACGGGCAATGTTCAAGTTGCAAGTGAAATTATTACCGACGTCACTCTTCGCGAACGCGGGAACATAATCACGCCAAGATTTCAGTTCGGCAAGCACCGTCATGCACCACGCGCAAATCGGCTGCAGCGTCCCGAGCCCATGGTATGACGGGGCCCATCTCTAGCAAGCTGTACCTAAGTTGGAAGCCGACTCTGATGCGGTACGCTATGCAATCTCTTGTAGAATATAAGCGCAAAATACAACGTACATCTTCAGGGTGCATTTCCAGGCTGGAGTTCTATTTCGAAAAATGGTGCTTCTTCATGTACAAATCCTTTCATTTCGTATGCGGAAAAACGTATATAGGGGAGACTATGCCATCCGATGCCGTACAAACAGTGCCAACAACCAACGCCGGTGCAAGAAAACAACAAGTCATGGGGTATTCTAACGAAAGACACAACACACGAGAAATGGTACAAATACCCATGGATGGTGAGACAGCTTACTCTTCCTCGTTGCGCTGGACATCCAGGCCGCGGAGTCGCTGCGACAGGAGACCTGCATTGGGCGGACCGGACGGGCTGCTAACCGGCGAGAATGCATTCCCGCCATAGCCGACATCGCCTTTGCTCAGCTTCTCAAACGTACCCTCGCTTTGACTGTTCACGCTGCTCACACCAGCTCGCGGTGATGCTATGGGTGTTCTAAACGGGCTCTTGGGATCAATGTCCATGCGGTCACGGGAAACAGGCCGTGAATCGATTGCAGCCAAGCGACCAAGGCTAAAGGGTATGGGTTGCAATTCTGGCATAGGCGAGCTGAAGCCGCTCGATGCTGACGAGTTGGTGGTACCACCCGTGAACTTGACGGCTGGGGGAGGTACTGGTGTGTGTTGCTTCACGCCATCCAGCTGTTCGTATGCTTGCTGAGACTGCGTAAGTGGCCATCCAGCGCTGCGCCGGCGGAAAGCCCTGTCTGCGGTAAGCTGGCCTCCGACTGACTGTGACTTTTGCAATGACGGTACTTCTCGCGTCGGTTTGTACGTGCTATATCTAGGCTCTGGCTGCTGGATCTCGTTCCGGAGTTTTTCTTTGCCGTCCGGCACTCGATTCGCAAAGACGACTCGTATGCTTTTGTACAGATAGTAGCGACCCTTGGAAGGACAGCATATGTGTAGGTGAATTAGGTAACGCAGGATCGGTCGGTCGTTTGGGTCGTCTGAATTGCTGAGAGCAGCTTCGGGGCGATCGGTGCCCAAATTCTTCCGTGATGATGTGGGCATATCAATGATAGGCCCTGCGGAATAGCTGCGCTGTCTAATGAACGTTTTCTGACCAGCCTCCATATCCGACAAGTCATACGGAACTAGGAATAGCTTGACTGCCGTCTTGTTTGGATTCTTCAACACGATCTGGAGCTGGCCTTGTGGCGGAATACGATAGGAGCCCCCGGGAGGCGCCTTGGGTGATGTCGATCGTCGCTTCTTCTTCTCTTTCCGGCGAAGGTCTCCTCTTGCACCTTGACCATTTTCTTCTTCCCCAAGATTTATCCTGAAGTCGAGATCTTCTTGATCATGCGCAGGTACAACATGTCGTCGCTTGCGTTTACCAGTCTCACTGCTTTCATCTGGCGGTGGCAATGAATTTTCTAGATCAATATGCCCAACATAAGGACTCGGCTCATTATCCGAGATCCTACCATTGCCTGTGTTGTAGCTGTAAAAGACTGCTGGAAAGGGTACTGTAACGTGAGGCGGACATTTGAGGCTTGATTTACACGTTCCCCTGCCTAATACTCCAATCTTAGCGACAAAGTCGAGAGGCCGTGATGGTGTAGTGGACATGCGCCCCCGTAGTATCGACTCCTCATAAGACCCAACCATGGGAGCGTGCTGCAATGGAGATGCCTCCGACGAGAACGAGGGCCGACGTGCATGGAGGAATAGTGTTTGCGAATGAGAATGAGGCTCAGACTGATTGAACGTCATCGATCGTCGAGGCTGATGCGCTTGGTATGGTATCGAACTGCTATGGCGTAGATGTCGAGCGGCTGGAGTGCCGGTCGCAGATCGGGCCATCTGAGTGGGCTGGTAATCATGAAAAGACGCAGGTGAGTATGTCTGTCGGCGATGATTTCTGTCAGGACTTGGCGATCCCTGTCGTGAGTTTGGTCTTGAGGAGAAATCCAAGTCTGTATTGTTTGCCTGCTGGACAAGCGGACTCGTGGGCGGTAGGAAAGCGAACGAACTAAAGGGTGACTGTGATGACTGCGATATCGCCCGTGCCCGTGCAGCTGTACGATTGTCATTGGTGCGCGATCCCGGGTACGAGACGTCTTTGTGTTGTGGAGCAAAGGCTGAGGCTGGGAACGAGCGGTTCCAAGGGACGACTGGTGAAGTGGCCAGGAAGCCTGAAGACGAATGGTCATTCTCAGATGTTGCGCCTGCTCTCTTCTCCCTGAAGTCTCCGGAGTGTAATGCCGATCGCGGGCGTGCAATGTCCAAGCCAATGGCTGCAGGGTCTCGAAGGTGCTCCGGGGTAGAGATTCGTGAGGTTTGCGGCTCGGTGGATGAAGCTGGAGGCGTCTCCGGGCAGTCTTGCGATGTCGGTCGGGTGGAGGCATCGCGCTCAGTCATAACTTCGCCCTGTATTACACTATCAGTATTCCCTATATCGACAAACAAACTCCTTGTGCATGCTTCCTAGATCTCCGGGTACTCACGCCCTGCCGCTGCAGCCACGATGGGCTATTCGTCCTCTTGATCCGCTCGATCCACTCCTTCCGTCCGAACATGGATGGCTTGCGCGTTTGGCTAGGGGACTCAGGGTCCCTCTCCAGGGACATGTCTGTTTTCGATGATTCGGATTGCATGTCGGTTTCCGGGTTTCTCTCTACAGCGAATCCCAGAGTGTCTGCTTTCTGAAAGCCCGTGACCGATGCCTGAGGCAAGAATGACGACGATGTCGGCGGACTATCATGGGGATCATGAAATATGGGCATGGTTGTAACAAATTGTAGCAATAGACAGCATGAGTACAGAGATCTAGCGAGAACCAGAGAATAGTGGCGTGCTGGTGAGCGTGAAGGCCGTAGAGCACAGAGATGACAGTCGTAGGATGGCGGAGACAGTCAAGTCAAGCGGTTGGAGCAGCTGCTGGCCCGGCGAATGATATGAGTAAGAGTTTCCAGTTTAAATCGGGTGCGTTGGCTCCAGTGGCCGCTTCATTGCACAGTCATACTGCCCAGTTTTAAGACGAAACACCGTGGAGCGCCCCAATTCGAGGTGCGGAGAGGAGGAACGCAGGGACCGGAACGGATGACGCGCTGTGAGCTTTGTTGCACGACGGAAGTTTCCTAATCGCTGCTGATAAAGTCGCTCGTGCCACCGAACCGGTATTGGCCGACGTGACATGTCACACGACGAAAAAGAACAACTCTTCCGGGTGCGCCTGCACGACCCCACGGGAGGCGTGAATACTGGGTGCATAGATGCGACGGCGCTCAAAGCTGAGGCATGAGTTCATCGCCCGTCACGGTGGTCGAAGGACTCGTGACCGGCTCTGCATCGCGCCCCACTCTGCCAAGGCTCGATGAAATCGGCTCGCGTCCTCCGCGATCGTCTTGGTATCGCGACTCTCAACTTTTTCGATCTTCTACAGCCTTCAACATGGGCGCCAAACGACCGCATGACGGAGACGAAAAGTCTTCTGCCAAGAAGCAGAAAAGTCGATTTGCCATTGGTCCCGCCAACCTCCCCGACGGTACCCATAGACGGAAAAGTATGTCTCTTCGACTTGATTTTTATGCACAGGCTTTCGTGGCGGAGGACACTCGGATGAGGGTATCATAGTGCTATGGTTCAGTCGGAAGCCACGCGATTACCCACATCTGCTCGCGCCGCATCACACGCTTCACTTGCTAACTGTGCGCCCAGTCGAAAAAATCAAGAAAAGCCTCATCAACAAGGCAAAGCTGAAGCAGCAGTATGCAAAGCTCAAGGCTCGCGAGGAAAACGAAGCAACGACGCCGCGCAAGTCCGTTTACGACCGCGAATCGGCCCACGACGATGAAGACGGGAACGCGGGTGAGAAAGAGGAGTCTACCGAGTCTGCGCCAGAGCCCACTTTGGAGCCACATCCTGATCGCGTTGCGATGCTAGAAGAGAAGTCACCCGAACCAGAACCCAGGCAGAACTTTGAGAGACGGCAACGCCGACCACGCCCGCAACCCTTTTTGAAAGAGACCGAAGTGGCACAAAAGAAGAGGGAGGAGATCGAGGCGAAGCAAAAAGCGAGGGAGGAAGCGGACAAGGAGCGCGCGAGGAAGATTGCTGAGCGCGAGCGCTTCAGGAAAACCATGGCTAAAGCGAGGGGGCCAAATGGACAGAGGAAACTGGGGCGAGAGAGCACAGTTCTGCTTGCTAAAGCCCAGAGGCTTATGGGCAAGACCTGAGGCATCAGCATGACATGATGGGTACGCTATCATCTACGCTTCACGCCGACAGGTGTACCCACATCAGCCAAAGCCATCGCTCTGCCCACGCTATTCTCATCATCACGCATGTCAATCGGCGCTAAAGACATCACTGCGACTTACAACAACGACGGTATTGACCCATTTACTCTGGAGCTGCTGCTGCCTTCTTGGCGGGTGAAAGTCATGTCGACCAATGTAATCGAACGCATGCTGGGCAACCACGACATCTGCTAGGTTTTGACGTGCGCGCTCGACTGGGGAAGCAGTCCACCATCCAGCGAATAACAGACGGCGCTTCCTTAGGAACCAGAAGGCCCACAGTCAGACTAGGCCAGGTGTACGACTCAATGGGTATACCTCTACGAAACATCTGAGCTAATCAACTCATTTGTTCATTCGGTTCTGTTGCTCAGAACATTCGAGATCACCTTGGATCAATGTTGTGTGATGTTACATATCCAGCCTTACCTTTAGCTCTGAGAAAACGAGCGGTGGGTCAGGGTGCACTTCGGCTTGGTACGGTGTTAGAACTTAACCGACAATGTCGACTCCGGCACATACAGGCGGCTACGTGAATTCATATCGTTGCTCCTATATACAACGGGAGACGCAGGGTGATCGGCGGCGGCCACCTGGGTAGAAACGACCGACGGGACTTGCCGATGGGCCGAATTACAGGCATTAAGCCCCAATGATCCTCGCACCCTCGCACCCTCGCTCACTTCCTGTCTTACATCTTACAACTCTCCACGTGAACCTGCGACACGAATAGTAATCCTTTGACCGGGAAGTATTCAGTCTATCTGACTTTGGGTCCCCACATTCGCGACTGCTGCGTTAGCCGTCTGTCGTGCCAGCAAAAGTACACCGCCGGTAGTAATGAGCGCTTGCAACGAGATGAGCTCATCCCAGCACTACGGTATCATACAAGCCGCTCGCTCTTCCAAATCTTGCTGAAAATCAGCAAGACGAGTGCGCAGAATGTCCCTAGACGTGAGCGATACTGCCGTTCGCTTCTCGCTAAGTGGTCGTTGTTATGCGTGTACCAAAAAAATGTACCACGCACATCGCGCATTCCACCTCGTTAGTTACATGTAGTTATCGATCGGTCTGGTTTATCTCGGAGATCCCTTCGGCGGTCTTGTTAATATGATCAACGTGGACCGATATTGGCCTACAGCTCAGCCACTATGCAACCTCTCTGAAAAATCAACTCGAAACCGGGCATGGATGTACTTCCTCATGGAGCGATTATGTCATTCCTGTTTTGCTAGAAGCAGGGTATACACATCGCCCACCGTTTCTTCCTATCGAACCGGTTCCAGCATACTTTCTGCCATTGGGAAGTGGGGTGTTGGCCCCAGAGGGTAGAGAAAAATACACCAACAATGAACGGCTGTTACGTCAGGTATGCATGTGTGTAACTCGCTGTTCCTGGCAACTACACGGCATATCCTGTGGAGCAATAAGCTTATTCCCACCGGTTGCAAAGTTCTGGTGTTCCTAGGGGGTTAGCGGTGTATGGCCCATGCAGCCTTACCTACAGGGTCTTAGCCATGCGGGAATCCTTTGGGGGCTGTACACACCACCTGGTCAACGGCCCGTCAAACGATGCACTAGCCCTATGCGCACGCGTCATGGCTGCGAAGCTCCATTGATATGCATGGAACATGTTCGTTACTCGGTTGTTTCGAAAACGCTGTAGGTCGGCGCACCCACTAGCCTAACCGAGTATCGACCTTGAACAATACAGCTTGGCGTACTGTTCCCTGCCGGCTAACCTCCACTGTACCCAAGCGCCTGGCTTGCCAAGACGACGGACTACTGCTATGCTAGCTTTCCGCTTAAGATTGTAATTGTCTCTTCACGATGTCTACATATCTGATTGTCTTGTACTCTTTACTCATCATCTAGCACTCCTGCTTGACCAATACAAGACAAGCTTCTTGTAATCCTTTAGACTCTCAGTTATTTGCCCTCCTTTCTACTGCACTCTTTGCCGGTTGTTACAACGTCTCTTGTCGTTCATACACGTACATCCAGAAGTCAAGATTCCATTTTATCCTGAGTCTAATGGACCACTCAATTCGCCAACCTCGGAAATGGTCTTTGGCGGAAGACCAGAAACTCCGGGAAGAAGTGGAAGCACAACGTAAGCTGTGTTCATTGTTAGTTAGCTTTCCTCAATTTAGCTAACTGGGTGTTATCAGTAGTCGAAGGAGAAGTCAAGGATTGGTAGGTCATATATCATGCTAGTTGATTCCGCAACTAACAAGATGCTCAGGTGCAAAATTGCCGACAACCTTCCCGGACGAACGAACAAGGACTGTAGAAAACGATGGCACAACTCAGTAGCAGGAGGCCTGAAGAAAGGACAATGGTCAAAGAGTGAAGATCAGTTGCTTTCAAGAGGTGTGCAGCAGTACGGCCAAAAGTATGGTTCAGTGAAAGAAAACTTAGGGGAAAGTATTGAAGCTGATTGTATTATCATTAGATGGACAGTAGTTGCAAGCTGTGTCGGAACACGCAGTGCAGATCGTAAGTTCAGCGGATGATAGCCGTGTTCATTGCTGATCGATGGTTAGAGTGCGCGAAGCGGTGGCAGCAGTCCCTTGATCCTGATCTAGACCGGAGCGAGTGGCGTGACTCAGATGTCAGTATATTATTCTAGGATATCTTGCGCTTCAGTGAGCTGACAAGCGCTTCGCAGGACGCAGCACTTATCGACGCGGTCCAGAAACTCGGACGACACTGGAAGGACATCCAACGCGAGCATTTCCCAGGCAGGTCGAAGAATGATATCAAGAATCGGTATGTCACTTACCGTTACCTTTGGGACTTGTTGTTGACGATCTCAAGATACACTGTTCTCGTGCGGAGATATCAGAATCAGGGCATCACTCTGCCCAATGCTCCAAGCTCTCCATCCGATTGTGGTACGCCGGCAGGCTTGTCAAGCTATCCTGATGACGATGACTACCTTTCCCAGAGTTCACACGTGTACAATACATTATTGCCAACACCTTCTCATGGGTCAGACCGCCATTCCTGGTCAAGTTTCGACAATGATGCATACTCGACATGGTCATCACCGCAGACATACGCCACACCTACCGCCGTAGCCGACCAAAACGCACATCATCAATCGGTCAACCCGTCTCAATATCTGTATACTCAGCCACCACTGGGCTCGAACATGCCTTCCACATGGGATCAAACATCGCCCTACGCACACCACCCGGCACCATTGCTGCACACCGGTGCACCGACAAACCCACCACTCTATGGCTACAGTCCATATCAGGTTGCCCAGCAACCAATAGCACCCCACAATATTGCTTACACAGCCTCCACGGACCGAGCAGCATATGCCACGATGCCGAATCACTCGCCGCCTACTGCATCAAGTCAGCAGGTCTACGATCCGAGCGCATCGGCAATGTACCGTGACCCTAGACATTCACAACATCCCTACTATCGCTCTTGAGGCTGTGCAACATGTATGTTATAGTGTAGGACTTGGCGGTCAGTTACTTAATAGGTTGGATTCGGCAAGTGCTGATAGGTTGAGCCTGGACGGTTTCGTCATAATAGGCAATAGAGATAATTATCCGCCCGAAATCCCTTGCGATGGTCTGTTTCACGGAGGCTAACTCGTGTTTCAACAAGTTCCTTGCAGACCTTGGGTGCCGATGCTGCACGTTCTCCAGACGCAATACGCCTAACCACGTGACTTTCTCGGCATCCAGGGCTTCTGATTGGTTGCCTAAGCACAACACAGCCTCAACCCCGAGTAGAGGTTGGACGCCTCGCGCACCCACCGCGTTAAGTGAACTTCGCTCCTTGCCCATCCCAGCCAAGTGCGCTTCCACGGGAAAAAAAGAAGAAAAGACAGGATCTGTCACGTCGGCGTCTCCACTTTCACGAATCAAGGATGCGCGGCCACGTTATTTTTCTCTGCCTTGAAGACAGCCTGAGCCGTTGCAGCAGCGCATCAATACACCACATGTATGCAAGCTAGTGCCATGTGTGGCTAAGGTAGGGAGGATTACCTGATCTGCCACCTTGTCCGCTGCATGATGCACGATCTCGTCGCCTGGTGTGCTGTTTTACCTGCCTCATCCGATGCATGACGCATGTGGCATTCCACATCGCATACGCGAATTACCTGCAGTTTGGTCTCTCACAGGCTAGATTGTGCCATTCTGCTCCCTTGGGCCGTTGTTTGTTGACCCCTTGTTGAGATACACCGAGAGCCCGATGGTGGCTTACCGCGGTACCCTAGGTACCGTTGGCATGGAATTTGACCGCCTACGTGGAACGGCGTCCCGTTCCTGTCGATCTGCGTCGTCGATGTTGCACGCCATACCTCATTCTTCGCATTTTCGAACCGGGCATCGGGTCCAACCTGAGTTGGTATGCTGTTGCCTTGAGGCAGGCCTCGTATTCTGGAGAAAGTCTTATGGAAGAGCGTACGCGTTCCTGCATGAGCAGAGAGTATCTTTGGATGTATGCACGCTTTGAAAGTGTGGTACGATCACGGATGCCTGTTTGCACGTGGTGGGACTGAAGGTTCGGAATCGCCATTCGGAGTTGAGGACGAGCAGTTGTGCTGACGATGGAACATGATTTGCGCAGAGGAACAAGCTGGGGTGAGTTGTTTGAAGTCATGGACGCGTAAGGGAGTTAAACTCTCCGCTAAGGAATAGGCATCTGGTTCAGTACCTATCTAGGCAGCTACTCGAAGGCGAAACCCACGATAGGCGAGGCGTCTCTCCGCAAATCGTCTCCTTGTACTATGAGCTTCAAAGTCTTTATCAGATCTTGGTGCGGCGGTAGGTGGTCGTTGTAGCTATTGCGAATGCAGCACCGTATCAGCTGCAGAGTGAAACTGTCTCGAGGAATGAGAACTTCAAACCCGACACTAAGAAGAGGCTTTTGGCATGTGTACCCAAAGATCCTAATCCACCCTGAGGTCTATCGATATCTTGTCACTTCATCACTTCTACATCACGAGTTCGACGTCACAAGACAATCCTTTCCAGGCTAGCGGAGAGTTAGAAAGCTATCAATAAATGAGTACAGGGACATGCGCATTGAGTCTCCAGGGGTATTACACTGGTAACTTCGTCGCGCTGTTATCTTACGTTACAATACACAATACGATACAGTAGGATCGAGACATCACGAACATGGAGTTTCAGCCTCGTAGTTTGCCTTACCAAGGGTCAGCAAGGATTATTGAGACGCGTGTCCACACCAGTCACGAATTAAGCTTTCTGCTTAGCAGCGAAATGGTCCGCTTTGGGAGGCCCGAATTATGGCGGTTTACCGATGATAGGACGAACTAGGGTGATGGAGATGGACCAGAACATCTGTTCGCACAGCTCTGGCTTCGACTTAATTCATCTACTTGTTTCCAGACGTCATATGCATCATCGGCCTCGTCGCATGTGTTCCATCAAGATGCTCTAGTATGCCGACTACTATGGTCGGTGAGCACTCCGCGACACCATCGATATCGGGTTAGTGACTCGTCCTTGTCCAAAAAGACTTACACTAGCGTCTTTCTTCCTAGGTAATGGCTCAACGATACGACATGGTAGCTACTATCGGCAAGGTACGGCTGTCCGCACTCTGGGACAGCCCGGTTGATCCTACCGCCCGGTTGCCGTTGTCACGTCGTCGACGCTCCTTCCGAATGGTGTACTTTCGTCTACCAATGTTAATCATAAACATTATCATGAAATCTGGGTGATGTAGAGCATCGACTCATTATGTAAGACGAGTGCCGCTTTTGCCGTAGCGCCCGCTCTTGGTCTTGTCCTTTTCTTCCTAGCTGGAGATGCACCGCTTTATGTTTGTCACATTTCCAGGCGCAAGAAGATCATAGAGTTATGCACATCATAAGTGTATTCCACCAAGATGACATCTTCTTACAAGCTGCAAGCAACGATTGACGTAGGTATACAGTGATGTTATGGCTACGTCACGTGTCGACTTAAGTACTCCACGCAAGTGATCAGCATAGGTCACCGCGATTATGACATCGAACCGAGGAAACCGACCAGTCTCGGCCGCCCAAAGCGCACCATTAGTACATACCTAGGTACCATCCCAAACCGATGCCATGTAGGTCCAGGAAGCCTCTCATTCTGCCTCGTACCTGCTAGCAATCGGCACATTAGATATCCAACGTTTCACATGGTACGTGCCTAACGAACCCCTGAGTACATCAAGAAGCACTGACTTCACCGAACATGTGTGCAACATAAACTTGCATGCACCTAGGACGTTCCGTCCAAGGGAGGCGTGTCCAGCTTCCAATGTCGACATTGAATAAATCCCTCAAGCTCATGGATGATGAGCTTATATGCGCCTCGATGAAACCATCGTCTTGCTTCGCCACTCTACGCGTCTGTTGTCACGATGCGGTCGTAAAGCACAGGTACGGGAGGCATACCTACTGTTCCTCTTTCGAGGTATCTCCGCCAGACCCATTCGGGCAAGGTGGCTTCATGGTACGGTGACGTGCATATTGCTTGCAGGTTCAGGCAGCAGAAACATGCCTCACGAGGCAGAACGGTGATGAGGAAACGGCTACCTAGGTAGGTGACATCGAGCCACAGCATCGGTCCTAATGTTCGAAGCTGCCGAAGTGGAAATACTTCGGCTATTCAAGCGTCAACTCGTTCGGTCCGTCATAAACGTCCGAATGTCACGGTCCTGGCACAAGGCGTGCCGGAGACATGGAACCCGGAAGGAAGGGAGCGCGTGGGTGGTGCTTGAGCCAGCCAGGGATGCGGGGTCTTTGAATGCGGGCGGGCGAATTTGCTTACCTGCCCGACCCGCATACCTAAACAGAATTTTCTACAACCAACCAGACTCCATCTGCAGCAGTCCTGGATGATGCCTGCGAAGTTATGGAAGAGACTCAGAGCTTTCCACCGGCATTATGAGTGTTGTATTTTTTTTGTCCGTCCATCAAAGACAACAATCGCCCGGCTAGCTCAATCGGTAGAGCGTGAGACTCTTAGTTATCACGTCCTAACAGACACGATTGCATCCAATCTCAAGGTTGTGGGTTCGGTTAGTACTTCTGAAATATCTCTGTTCGATTCACTATCTAACTATCATTAGACCCCCACGTCGGGCTTCCTTTCTTTTTTTCGGTATCCTGCCTTCCATCGCGGGTCCAAGGGTGATGGTGGTAGTGGGCGGAGAAGGACCTTTTTTTGTCCCCGCATACTGAGTGTTCCACCACCACCACCATCATCATCTAGAAAAGCATTAGTCAAGCTTTCTTTCGTCTTTGTGTTGCATGAAGAAACGTATGATTCTCTCAAAGTATAGTCTTAAAGGGAATGATTACGTCTGGTGTGTGTTGTGCTGCGTACACATCAGATGCATTTCTTAGTCGTGAACCCGTGTAACCTAACGCAGTCGTCGACTCAGGTCATGTTGCGGTCAGTCGATCTCTTGACTACATGCAATGTTATTGGCTTCCTCGGTGATGCTCAAGTGGTCGAGGAACCACCCTCGTTATGGGCTTCATTGACTTGAAACATTCCCTGAACAAGGAGTTTGTGACTCAATCTCGCTGTATTCTCTTCATCACCATCCAACATCGGACAGAATCGAAATGCACATTCGTCTATTCGTTACATGGTCATGATACCCATCCGTGACAGCCAAAACGCTCAAGCATACAAATGTCAACAAGGCGTCGTAGCCAAAGTAAACAAGCGTAAGAGCGCAAGCTCATACAAGTAGCCAGGCGATATGAATACACCTCGCAGGATATCCTGAAGCGCGACACATGGGCACTATCAAACATGGTGGAGGGGAAGAGAGACCTGACAGTAAGAATATTTGCATCCGTGCAGTGGGTATCTCAACGCCATCCATGCAATGCGATCGTCGAGCCGTAAGAATAGTGTTGAAGAGAGAAAAGGAGGTGGCGTCTGATGGAACAATCACTTCCGTCATTATCTCGCGGGATACGCAGGGTACGGTCCATGTTGGTGGTGATGAGGCGGAGCAGGCATCGATGGCTGGTACATGGCGCGCCTGTCTTGTGGAGGGTAGGCCTCAAACATGACACGTCGTTGAGGCGCTTCAGCTCTGAGTGGACTCGGCTGAGGCTGGCCGCCTGTTGGGAAGCGTTGTGAATTGTTGGGGCTGCTCATGAAAAGCAACGTATCAACAGCGTCTTTCTCTGCTTGTTGACTTGGCATGCGAAGTATACCTGCCCGAGGGGTTGCTGGCGATCGCGGGCCTGCACCAACATCACTGTAGTGTTTCCTTTGACCAGCCCCGAGTAGTGGAGGGGGTACATGTGAGACGCTCGAGCGACTTCTCCGCCTGTTCTGGAAAGTCGGGGCTGGTGCGAGGCCATAGCCAGGCTGTGCTCCGGTGATGGATATGAGGCTTGCCGCAGCATTCATCGCAGGACGCGTACCCGGCCGCCAGTAGGCTGTCAGACGTTAGCACTTTGCAAACAGGTCTTGAGAGAGGACTAACAGGCTGGGGTTCCTGCGAGTGATCGAGTTGGGTCAGAAGCAGGGGACATGATCATCTGGTCTGAGATATCAGAGACGCCGCTTGGTCTTCTTTGGCGATCGGTCGTGCCAGGTGAGTCAAACGCCAAGTGATCACTTCTCCCAAGAGCAGAGTTGGGCGATCCGCGCTGTGACTGACTTTCCTCGAGCTCGTCAAGTGACTGCTTCTCCCAGCCGTTTTGAACTTTGACCATGGCGTAAGAGAGACGCGTCTTGAGCTGTGCGGATAACTGCGTTTGCATCAGCAACCTGGAGACTTAGTCTGAAGCTACAACACGCACCTCTCCAATGCGAGTACCTGAATGTGTGTCCATGCTCTTGTTCCTCTTGTGTGCGTATTTGCGCACCGATGACGGTTGGGGCACCAGGCCTGCGCTCTTGAGCGAACCGTCTACAGTTCTCTTGGCGCCCTGGGTTGCTGGAGATTCCGGTGGCATAGGACTGGCGGTTGTGTCGCCATTCTGCAGCGCGTTGGCGGCGGCTGTACCGATGCGCGGTGCAGCTGGCACGTGTCCGGCAGTCGGTTGGCTCGACGGTGTGGGCATTGGTGCCTCTAGAGCTTCACTTTGGGGTGCTGCATTGGTCGGCGAGAGGGTGGTGAGGTCCGTCTCGGTAGTGGTGGAGGTGGACAGGTTACTCGAGGACGAGGGTAGTGCCGGTGCCGAGAAGGTGCTAGAGACGGCAGATTGGACCGACTCTTGCGAGTCTTGGGGCACTGCGTCGTCTGCGGCAGCAATGGCTGCTGTGTGGGCGGGGTGTGCGTCTTCTGCTGGTGCAATGGGCGTATGAGTACCTGGGCAATAACTCGGCTTAAGAGAAACGCGACTGACTTACGCATCATCGTTCGCGAGCGTGGCGGCGGGGTAGTAGGCAACTAGTGGCTCGCGCTGTCCTTGGAATCTCGAAACAAATGCCAGTATCGGCGTCAGAAATATCGATGCAAGGCAAGAGGGCAGGATAGCAGGCGTCCCAATGGCGGTCCTCGGTGCCAGAGCGATGGTCGGAGACGTGTCGTAGGAGCACCGTGTTCGTGCGCAGCACGCGAGATACGGGAAGACGCGCGAACGGGCGGGAACAGTTCCCTGTTCGGCACTCAAGAAGCAGCAAGCAAGGGGCGCGGGAAAGATGCCAGGAGATGTCAGGGGGCGTGTTGGAAAGCTTCGAGGCGCGTCCCGGTGAGGTGTGTGAGGACGAAGCCAGGCGTTGTGCTCGAATGCAAGAGCCTGAATGCCGCTTGTGAGCCGCGCAGTCACATGGTGCCAGCCGACGCGTAGCATTAGCGGGTGGCAATCTAACTCCCAACGAACGAACGATTCCGACATTGGCGGTAAGGGCGCGACCGCCGTCCATTCAATATGCAGGCGAACGGCTGGCCTGGGCAGAGTTTTCTGGCACGACACACGTACGGCTTGCTGCAATGCAATATCAGCAGTGACCGCGTGCGCCAAACACGAATGTCCCACGTCATGCTCTCGTCCATGCGAAGACCCGTGGTACACTGCCGCATTGGCTCAAACGCAAACCATCTCTGCACAATGCCATGGCCGGGCCTGTACAAGTCGATATAGATGCCGCGCGGGTATTCTGTTTGTGCTATGTCTCGTCCGAACAGCACAGTGCTTCATACTGTGGGTGGTGGAATTTCGCCGTCTGGAGGATGAGAGTGTAGAAAACACCATGCATTCCGTCGACGATGTGACGAGTGCCAGGAAAAAGCACACACGCGCACGCACGCACACACATTACACTTCGTGCTATTGGTCACATCCAAATGCGCTGATCCGCTGCCTTTGTTCTTTTCGTACAACTGAATACACTACACCACAGCGAGGTAGATGGATACTGGGTTCGATTACATTTACTACATTCAAGATACTTCGCATTCAATCTTCACATGGCTTTCTCAGCACTAGAGTAGTCCCACTTGGGCAGCTTCATGGTGCCGTGCTCGTTCAGGTGCTTGTGCATGTCGAAGCTGTTCCACAGCAGATGCGGCTCATGGCCCCAGCCCTTCCTTAGACACTCAAACTCGGCCTTGTTGAAGTAGTCCTCGAGAATGGGTACATAGTCGGGGTGAGCGCACTTCTTGATGATAACGCGGGCACGCTCCCGGGGCGAGAGACCACGGACATCGGCGAGACCTTGCTCAGTGACGATGACGTCGAGATCATGCTCCGTCTGGTCAATGTGTGTGCACATGGGAACAATGCAGGATACGCCAGTTGGATCCGTCTTGGTAGGACGCGACGAGGGCGTGTGCATGATAGAGTACTTGGCAGAACGAAGGAAGTCGGCCGATCCACCGAGACCGTTAAGCATGCGGCTACCCATGACGCATGTCGAGTTGGCATGGGCATAGATGTCGACTTCAACAGGAGTGTTCATGCCAATGACACCGAGACGTCGGATAATCTCAGGCGAGTTGGAGACTTGCTGGGAGCGGAGCAGTAGCTTGGGTGCGTATCGGTCCCAGTTCTCGTAGAACCGGCTGAAGCCGTCGGGAGAGAAGCGAATCGAAGTTGCAGTTGCGAAATCGAGGTTACCAGAGTCGAAGAGGTCAAGGAAAGAGTCTTGGAGAACTTCGGTCCATACCTTCAGGTTCTTGAAGTTTGCACCACCAGAGGCAAGTCCACCAACGACAGCGTTGGCTATGTTTCCAATACCAGACTGGATGGGCAGAAGGTTCTCTGGAAGACGGCCGTGATTGACTTCGTGTTTCAAAAACTCAATCAGGTTCGCGGCAATGGCCCTTGAGGTTTCATCTTCAGCGGCGTTGGGCTGCGTCTGATCGGGGTAGTCGCTCTCTACAATCGCCACGACCTTCTCCGGGTCAACAGGGATGTATGGTGTGCCGATGCGATCTTCCGGAGACATGATGAGATACGGCTTTCGGCGAGGTGGAAGATCAGTCATAGTAATGTCATGCAGACCTTCGAAAGAAGGAGCTGCGGTGTTGACCTCGATAATAATCTTATCGGCCATCTGGATCAGTTCGGGTGATGCGCCAACACTGGCTCCGGGGATGATACCACCGTCCTCAGTGATGGCTGATGCTTCCACAATGGTAACGTCTAGCTTGTTGTGAGGCTTGTTCAATGTGTAGAATCCGTACATCAAGTCGACAGGAAACATGCTAAGATGTTTGTCGAAGAATTTGATGTTGCCGTTGTTGATGCCCTTGGCGATTTCCTTGCCGACTTGATGCGGCGACCGGCGCTCGATCATATTGAGACGCGCCCATCGGTTCTCAGTCTCTGCACCTGAGGATGCACCGACGAAGAGATTGTACTTGAGCTGACCCTGGAGATTGTTCTTCTCGACATGGTCGGCCATGGCCGTCGGGATCTTCCTATTGAGACATTAGTCTCACAGGTCTAGCAAGGCAATGAACATTGTGCATCCAAGTCAGGATGCGTGACAAGTGTCAAAGCCAAGGCTCTTGACTGCTCGTCTCGACCTGATCCATGCGCAGCTCGAATTGTGGAGTCGGGGATAGTTCGGCTTTCGTCACTGGCCAAACTTCCGTTCCACCTCGGGATCCCAGATCGAACTACCCGGCAGGCCCAACGTCGTATATGCCAGAATCGGGGTTATGCTGAGTATCCGGAGAGCCTCATAACTTGACTTTTATTGTAGCGCAAAACCAGAGAAAGCACTTACTTTGGGTATCCCACACCAGTGAAGCCACTCCAGCCAACGTATGCTCCATTGGGGAAGTGATGAAGCAAATCCTCGGCCTTAGCAATCTTCTTGAGATAACTTGGCCTCCTGACCCGGCTCTTCAATGCTGCTGAGACCGACATGTCTAATTCGGGGCTTTTTTCTTCTCCAATGCGATGATGGCGACCCAAATGATCCGCTTATCGATAGAGCTTTGGAGCTGTCCGAGGAGCGTTAAGCTCAACGAGAGCGTCGCGGAAGAGTAACGGAGTGGAGAGGAGCCGCGGTGGGCGAGGTTTGTCAATTAAAGCAATCAATGTTTCTGGGGAGGACTGGAGTATTTAAAGCATAGAGAGGCCAAGACTAGACTCGTTTCGAGCGGCGTCGGCGTGGAGTGTTGCTGTGGGCTGATGCTCATGGTGACCCACACAAGCATGACGTCTGCCGCAAAACCCCGGTCGGGGGAGGGGATGCGCATACACCAACGTGTAATGATTGGAGGATTAGAGCAGGATTATCGGTGCTCGCTGTCGCTCTGAATGGTGTCTGACAGACGCCTGAGACCATTTATTGCAACTCTAAGAGTGACACGCAGAATCTGTCGTACAGAACAGGATCTGCTTCATCCGCTTGCACTGTGAGTAGATACGAGGCCTAGCGGAGAATGGTATCTCAGCATATACCACCGTAGGAGCCATTGAAAGTCGACCTTCGACAAGCCCGCCAATCTGAAGTGCGTATAGTTTGCGCTAGATCGTCCATGTATATAGCAGGTGATATGGCGCGGATTTCGGGATGCAAAGTACGACGCTACAATTGTCCATCGCATCGAGGTATATATTCTTACATAGGAATACAAGCTAGTCACTTACACTATTTTACAACTCGACGACCTCCTGGATCTCGTTGACAATGCCACTCCACGCCGTCCTCTCCGGTGCGAAATAAGTCTCGAAAACATCTATCAGCACCTTATCTCCCAGCTCCATATGACCGCCCTTAGTGGTCTTGAAGTGTAGACCGCCCTTCGCGTCAAGCTTCTTGAGCCCAATCCAATCTTCTTTGTAGATGTCGCGGTCCCTCAGATCCGTGACCTCATTGTTGGTCGTGTTCGTATATGCGAACCAACCCGACTCCTTTGGTATAACAGTGGTATCGTCCTCGAAGACGTACATGACGAAATTGTCCAGTGCAGCGAGGTGTTTCGCATAAGTAACGTTCTTGAGCAACCTTTCGTTGTTGATGTCGGCGAGGAAGTTGGAGGCTTCGAGATACTCTTCCGTAGGTTCGCCGGTTGTCTCGTTGGTGGCCTTGAAGTACTGCGCTGGAACGAGGTGACCTTGTACCCATGTACCCCAGGTGTTAGCTTTGAGCAGATTGATATAGCCCTTGCATAGCCAGTCTCCGTCTTTGCAGAGCTGATATTTTGCAATACCGTTGTGTTGACTGCCGAAAGTGACCAAATTCCTGATGTTTATACGGTCACCGCAGCGCTCTATCAGTCCGCGAAGGAACTGTCCGCCCTGTGAGAACCCAAGCGCGTTCAGACCTGGCGCTCTGCTTAAAACCTCGTGTTCCGCGATGTCGTCACAGACCTGCGCAATCTGCTCAGTAACATTGCCGAGGAACGTCGCGGTTCGATCACTTCCGGCATCTTCGTCGAGTCGGATATAGTATACATATGTGCCGGGATTTGTCTCGTTTGCGAGGTCGCCGACGCTGTGCAGACCGTCTGCAGCATAGTTGTCGCCTAAGCCATGCCAGATGAGCAATGGGAGTGGCTTGGAATCGGTTCGTGCGAGTGGCGACGCGATTGTCTGCGCCACGAGTAAGAGTGTCGAGAGCGGAAGCGAGCGGAGCATTTTGGTGGTCGTGTGATGAAAGTGAGAGTTGTGGTGTTGGGAGGCGCAACGCGTGTGTATGAGAGACGCCTGTGATCTCCGCCGCGCTGCATGACGTTAGCATCAAGCCACGGCAGGTACAGCCGAGCAAGGTCATAGCTCTCCGTCGCCCTTCATATATACAGGCAAAACATGAAGCAAAATCCTGTCACTACTATCATGATGTATTTACGCAACAGAAACTTGACATTGTAAAGAGCTTGCAATAGTGCATGCCGACCAGTGGTATACTACCATATCGTCAAATAGATCTTTTGAACACCCGAACGCCAATGCCATGCAACGACGCCTATCATGAATAACTCAACCAGCGATCAGCGGTGTCTGCACCGACTGGAGTGCGTCCTGCTTCATCGCTTTGCGCTTCTCCTTGCTAATTGAGCTCTTCTTCTCCGTCTTCTTAGACTTCTTGGCTTCTCTCCTTGCCTGCTTCGCGGCAAGCTCCTCGTCGTCAAGCATCTCTTCCTCCCACTCATCCCACTTCCTCTTGCGCTCTGCCGACTTGCCCTTGGGCGTGCCTTCTGTGATGGCACTATGGTATGGTGCGTCACGGACTTGCTCAGAGTCAGCCCACAGCTCGTCAGCGAGCCAGATAGGTAGAGCCTTGGTCGCAGGACCCTTGACATGCAAACTGCGAATGTTGCGCCAGCCCTGCCCGACGTGCTTGTTGACAACTTCGGAAACGACAGCTGCAGTGTTCTCAACAATCTGCTGGGGGGTCATGGAGAGGTTGCCGATCTTGATGGAAGTGTTGGCAGACGGGCTCATGCTCAGATAGGTCGAGTTGAGAGCAGACTCGATCTCCTTTGCTACACCCTGTGGTGTTCCCACGATGTTTTGTGGCTCTTTCGCATCCTTCTTTGCGCTCTTGTCGATGTATGCACCTGCGGTGAGACGAATTGGGATCGGGCGCTTTGACTTGCTCTTGTAGAAGGTTTTGCCTAGGCACTCTGCGACAATCTTGATTACGCGATCGTCGACCATGAAAACGTCGTACTCGGCGAGGAGAGCACGCTTTTGCTCGAATGCCTTGTATCGCTTCTTCAGCTTGTCCACGCCGAGCACGCGCTGCACCTTTCCGCGAAGGGCTTCCGGGAAAGCGTCAGATGCGACGAGGTCTTTGTATGCTCTTTGGGGATCTTTGGTGAAGATGCATATCCGGACATCGTTTGCGATGATGGGATGAGGTAGCTTGCTGGGTACTGTTAGCGATGTGTCGCAAGCGCCGTCGTGTGCGAACCTACATGGCTACAGGCTTCAAGCTCTTGGTGTTGCCAATCTGCTTCTTTGTCGCCAGACTGAGGAAGATGGGCTCATCGACCTCCTCGGCCTCGTCCTCATCGGCTGCCAAGCTCTTCTTAGGTGCCTGCTGCTGCTTTTCCTCGACATGTTTCTTCATGTGCGCAACGA
This sequence comes from Alternaria solani, assembly GCA_002952155.1. Lineage (NCBI taxonomy): Eukaryota > Fungi > Ascomycota > Dothideomycetes > Pleosporales > Pleosporaceae > Alternaria > Alternaria solani. The sequence continues at coordinate 1,474,108 of CP022029.1, forward strand.
GCGCCTTCGCCGCGCGCTCCACTTGCGACGGGTCGAGCTGGTAGGGTGTGCCATTCGTGGTCTTGGTGGTAAGAGGCGCCTCGGTCGCCTTCTTGGCCTTCTTGGTCAGAGTTTTGGATTTGGCCATTGTTGCTGTGATATGTTTGCGATGTTTCTCGTCGCTGGAAATTCTGGGCTAGACCCTGGACTGAACTTTCCAACTTTTTGCCGGTGATATGGTTTCTCCGACACACCGAGACTAACGCGGGGCTGTCCATCTGAAAGCGGAAGGCGAGTGAGCACTTCCAACCAATCATCACGTCGCCGTATCTTCAAGCACACGACAGGCTGTTCATCCTTGCATTGTCACCAGCCGGCCAATATCAATTTCACTTTCTCGTTTCCATGCAGCCAGCGGTTTCATCAGCAGCATGCCCAACGGTACGCGCCGTGGCACCTGTGCAGCCGTTACCCGTGGCAGCGATTCAGAAATTGGTGGAAGATGCATTCACCTCTTCAGAATGAGACCCAGCCGCGAGGGATCACGAATGTGACAGCAGCTGTCGGATCTGCACAGAGCTACACGTACGAGATTTACTGGTTCGCGTTATCGATTGATCAGGGCCATCTGGACACGGTCGAGCCGAAACGCCGGCACCGTGCACTCGCCTGGCCATCTTCTTACGACGCGTCTATACCGCTGCGTGTTCGCGTCCGTCGGCCTAACAGCTCCACTTGGGTTACGGACGTGTTTGCTCTCGCGTTAGCTGCAGCAATCGCTGCACAAGGTTTTTCTTTTCACTTGCGTGACGTTTGCCTCCATTTGGACACAGGCGTAGGACAGTGGGGCTGTTCGATCTTTGTGCATGAGCGCGCAGTACCTCAAGATCTTGATATGCGTTCATGGCGTGCGTGTCGATGCCTTTTGCCCTCCATGTTACACTTTGTCAAAGACAGCAAATTTAGCATAAGGGGCGTGCATGGCACAAGTGCATCGTCAGGTGTGATTGACTTTGCGTCAGCGCGTCAACTTTACAAATGACGGTGCATTAATGTGGAATCAGCTGCGGTGTAGAGGGGCTGGCAGAGCGGAGAAAATCAAGTTGGAGAGGCAGCCGAGGAGACTGAGTATGTCATAGGCGTGATAATTGTGCTCGTGCACAGAGGCTGGTGAAAGCCATGCCGCAGAAGATGCTGAACTTTGGGATATGTATAGCGAGCTGAGCGCTGGAAAAGTGCAGAAAGACACGCAATCGGATTAGCTGAGACGTGCAGAATGCTTTGCAGCCGAAAGCATGTTACAAGAGAGATATTGCAAGGGAGCAGAGGCGTAGTGAAATCGGGTGCTGGTTCTTACGACGGCCCTAGCTTCATCACGCTAGTCAACCCACACCCGCGTCGCGACGTCTTCTCCCACCGCGTTCGTGACTGACCCGTAGTTTCGTAATTGACTTGATGGCCTCCTCTTCCTAACCTACGTCCTTCTTTTCCCACACTGCCGCGTGTCTGCCCTCGCATCTCCAACATTCCTTCCGCAGCCGCAGCCGCCGGCTCGCTCGTCTCCCTTTGAGACACGTCCACCTTACCCCATAGACATCGACACGCCAGGAGCCTCGCGTCCTAGGAGCTCCGCACGCAACATGGACTTTTCGCCCACCAAGACGCTATCCCAGACCCTCATGGAGTCGACAGAGCCGCACTCGGGCCATGTTCGGAAGCCCACACCAACGCTTCTTCCGGCCTTCGGCGAGGACGGGCCATTCTCTTCATCGCCATTTCCACGTCCAGCGTCGGCGAAACGCAAGTTTGAAGACGACTCGCCCAACTTTCCCAAGCAGCTCAAGTACTACCCGACCCCGCAGCCCACGTCGTCGACCAACATTATCTCCTCGTCGCCCCGCCATGCCCGGCCGGGCTTCGAACGCACCTTCTCTGCTCTGTCAGAGAGGACCCCACTCGGTGCCGTGCCCACCCTCGACCTCCCCGCCGACGGCGAGATTGTGAGAATGGGCCGGAGCTCAAACACTTCCGACTACCAGCTCTCGACCAACCGTCTCATTTCACGCGTTCACGTCCAAGCCGCCTATCACGCGCCAAGCCCACCATATCCGCATGGGTACATTGAAGTTGAATGTCTGGGATGGAACGGTGCCAAGATCCACTGCAAGGGCCGCGTCTTCGAGCTGAGCAAGGGAGACACATACATGTCAGAGAACCCCGAGACGGCCATCATGCTGGATGTGCAGGATACCCGCGTCATGATTGCTTGGCCATCTATCCCTGTATCAAAGTTTTCTTGGGAATCCGAGGAAGAAGGCATGCCTACTCCGACTCGCAGCCGTACTCAAGACAACCTCCGTTCCAGCCCTCCCGTTGTTCCACGATCGCCCGTCTCGCAGAGCCCAATCCGCCCTCCCGTCTTCGCCGGCCTTGGCACGAACCCGCAGTCTGGGCCTGTTGAGGTCTTCGAAGATGCCGATGCCAGCGCAGACAGCCCTAGTATTGCCACCCCAGCCTCTGCAGACCAGACCTTCATCCGCCCCTCTCTTCCAAGCTCCAAATCCAGCCATGAAGTGCGTCCTGTTGTCCACACCAAAGAGAGTGTGAACTTCGCTGCCGACGACTTTTCCGACAATGATGAAGAAAACGACCCTGTTGTACACTCCTTCGGGCCCTTCGGCCAGAACCTGCTCAGTGGCATGGCCTCGTTCAACACAGCTACCCCGACGCAGTCCAACCATCCGCGCATGCGAGGGCCACTGCTGTCGCCATCTCCCAAACGTCGCGTTACCGAGCCCCTCCGATACAAAGAGTCGCCAATCAAGAACCATGTCATTAACCAGTTGGCATTCTCGCGTATCCACTCTCAGCCATTGTCCGCTATCCACAGCAACCTTCCAGCTGAACTGAAGGCTTGTGTGAGCATGGGCACAGATGGCAAGAACGAAGAAGGCAATGGCACATCAACTCCCCTCCCTGAGCTCTCTAGGAAGGAGTTGAAGAGGATCCTGGACGATACTCCCTGTGTTGGTGAGATTCCACGTGCTGGCAAGGATGCTGCTGGCCAGCCACTCGAGAACGAATTCTACTATGTCCCTGAGATGGACTCCAACCAGATGAGGCGTGAGACCATTACAGCTGGCACACGCAGCACCGGACTGCGGTCTGTCAGGAAGACACACAAAGTACGTAATACGTCTGCTTATCTACACAATTCCCTACTGACTATTCTTAGCAATATTACTGGAAGAAGCCCCGCGTTTGAGTTTCTCTATGGAAGACGTGCCCTACGCACCAGTCGGCAGATTGCTCTTCCACTACCCATCATGTCTGCTCTCGACCCTACTGAAGCGCCGCACACGATCAGCACATTCTAAGCACCAAAGTCTACGTCGACCGCGCATACGATGTATACACCTGTTTGAATTCTACCTTGTTTTTATATGCATAGCGAGGCGTTACGATACCATTTCACGCTCCTCGTTGTATCTCGGAGTTTCAAATTTCAACTTTCTCTTGTTTACGTGTACTATTTTCTCTTCTGGGGTACGTGGCTTATTGAATCAAAGCGACGTGTCCGTTCTCTTCCTGCTGGACATGCCACACCCACAAGGTCGACATGTCCAATCCATGTTCTCGGTGGCGCTTCTGGTTATGGGGGATTGTGGATACAGGCCTTGCAGTGTTGACGGATGGGACTTCGGTAATAAGCCATTGCGGCCGTCATGATTACGACATCAAGGCGCTTTCGCCTAGGCGGCGGAGTATGAAGCGCATGTAAACTACCGAAGAGAACCACGGTCAGCGGTGGACGTTTTTATCTCGCATACACGCATGTATAGTATGCGAGGAGGAGGGAATCTGTGTGTACTTGTATGTTCAGTATGCTTTGCGATAAAATCCATCAAAAGTACAAAAGCTGGCGTGTGTTGGTGTTACGATCCTAGCACGAGTCTGACATGCGTGATCCTGTCAAGGCCTTTTGCGGCTTTGGACAGTCAGAATCGATCAACTGCAATGGTTCCAAGGGACAATTTCCGTGCAACGTGCCAGGGGGGCAACATGGTTCGTGACGTCATATGGTGTGCGATGGCGACGCGATCTCACGTGACCTGTCCTCACCAGATCGAACATGCGGAACACGACGAAACCACGCTGTAGCGAGGGAGGGAGAATCGAAGCTGGTAGTTTTTGAATTTGAATCGATTCACTCTACATGCCTGGTTCCCTTCATAAAGTCTCAAATGCGAGACAAGACAAGCACTCCGTTGATGCCATGTGCCGTGGAAGAAGTAGTAGTGACCTAGCCCTCATATCCATCGCATGCAATCGTTGCAATTCGTATCCACCGACCCCGTTGCTCTCTTCGCCAGACGCCGATAGAAGCGAGTAGTTTACTTCAACTTCTTCTTGGGGCGGAGCTGGTTGGTGTGACCGCACTTCTTCTTGCGCTGTGGTGTTGTTAGTGAAAGTCCAATGCGATGTCCGCCTTTGTCGTTCAATCAAGGAACGGAGTCGTGGTGATGACGTACGCAGTTGACAGCCCTCGGTGGCAGACGTGCGTAGCACTTGCGGCAGATCATCTTGTCGCAGTTGTACTTGGAGGCAAGCGCCTTCAGCGAAGGCTCAATGATACCACCACGGAGACGGAGGACCAAGTGGAGGGTTGACTCCTTCTGGATGTTGTAGTCGGACAGAGTGCGGCCATCCTCGAGTTGCTTTCCGGCGAAGATCAGGCGCTGTTGGTCCGGGGGAATGCCCTCCTTGTCCTGGATCTTGGACTTGACGTTGTCTACCCATACTGTCAGCCTGAATCCTCCTTGTTCGGTGTCGCCATGCAAGCGCTGAGCGATGCGGTGTGGTGCGGTGCGTTGCCGTCGTGTGGCGCTGGGGTTTGCGTACCGATGGTGTCACTGCTCTCGACTGCGGACAAGTTAGTGCATGCTCTGATGCGTTCTGCGTGTACGAGATATACCTTCGAGCGTGATGGTCTTGCCCGTCAGGGTCTTCACGAAGATCTGCATCTTTGGCGGTGTTGCGAGTGTTCCGTGATCTCAGGATCGAAGTCGAGGGCGAAGGAAGACGAATTCCACACGCTGTGTGGGTGTCTGTGCGGCGCGGCTAGGCTGGTCGGCGTTAGCGTGTTCCTGATGCCCCTCGCGTGTGACGCCTTCCCAACCACTTTCGACTGACATCCAAGTACGGCAAGCAACACCCGCAACACTGTTTTCTTGCAAAAGGTAGATCTGAATCATTCCTTACACCCTGGTTCTGCTCGGGTCCGTGCAAGCATAGACTATCATTACATACGCGCCGCACGGCCACCTCGTCAAGCTTGCCGCTTCTGTGCCTTCTTCCACTGTTCAACCCTTGCCTCTGTGAAAGCCACTGCCAAAGTGAGCATATTCACGGATAGCCCTGCTATCTTTGCAGCCTGTTCGTATAGTATCTTCGCTGCGTCTGGTAGATCCTGCTCCATCTTCCAGATTGGATATGCCTGCCCTATCCTAAGCGCCTCAGTGTCCTCAGCTACAGCTGGCACTATAGTCATCGCGCCATGAACTGCCTTCACGGCCTCCAACGTCTGCTCTAGCGGAAGCTGGGACGAAGTTTCCTGTGGTGAGTGTTGTACCTCGGTGTCAATAGGAAAAATGTCGTACAACGCGTTTTGAAAATCATCAACGTCCCTTGTGCGCTGTATTTCAGCATTGTCCAGGAATGTGTTGGCGTAAAAGTCCAGGTACTGGTCCATGTCCTGGGGTTCCATTGACAGCACATCCTTCTCCCGTAGCTCCGTCAACTGCGCGGTTGTAAAGCGTCCGTTGTCTTGTCGCCTTGATTCTTCAGTCCCTTGGATCTGCTCACACCACGCCTGCCAGTTCATCACCGCTGCTGCTGGTTCCGACAGCGACTGTGGATAACGCTTCTCGTTGTCAAGTGGGTAGAGTATCTTGATGCATATGATGAGGCAACTCACCAATTGCGCCTCGGCGAGATGTCGTATTCCCAGACGTTTCTTACCGCTGTAGTGGGGAGCGAAATCGTAGCCCAACAAGTCGCCAAGACGCCTGGTCGCATCGTACAGCTCAAGTGGTAAGGCGAGCTCTTTCAAATATCGGAAGAGCAGCAGCGGCACGTTGAGAGCTGGCCAGATGATACCATGATCTTTACTGTAGCTGATTTGCAGGTCTGCGAGTGTTTTATAAAATCGAATGTGGGTGAGCGACACGCTTGGATCGAGAACAGCGCGGTAGGCAGGTGGAAGACGATCTCTCATGGTGAGTGGTATTAGCCTGATTGCCCTTCTATATGCCAGTTTCCCATCTGCTGCCCATGCATGGATATCGCCTGGCGTGAACGGCAGTCTTAGCGTCGTGATACCAAGATAGCACAGAACTAGACAGTCGTTAAGATTGGGTGCTGCTGACAACATCAAGTTTCTCTTTTCTTTTGCATCTCTGAGGTGGCCCTTCTCATTGTCGGTAGCATCATCCTCGCTCTCCAAAGTGCTGAAAACCTGCTGCTGAGATTGGGATTCCGACGAATCTTCGTCATGACTCGCAATCCTGTCTCCAAGCTGGGCAATACGCAAGGTCCAGAGATCTCGCGTGACCGCTTCAAGTTCAACCGGCAGTCCTCGGTCCTTTACGAGATACCAAAGCTGATGTCGTAGGATAAGTTGCAGGCACTTCAAATACAGGTCAAAAGCCCGACGGCCCTTGTAAATCTTGCCAGTCGATCTGTCGTTTTCTTCCGTCTCTTTTCTTTTGCGCGTGACTGTTCGAGCAGCGCCAACGTAGTCATCATCATCTTCTCCGCGGACTAAACCCCCCTGTTGGTGGCCATTCTGACAATACAAATAGCCGTCTTCGCCCTCCTCGTAGCGTCTAGACCTGCAGTTTTCGACGCCACACACGGGGCCTTTAGTCGACATGGAATAGGCTTCAATGTGGTTGAGGATTCAATCGCGGCAAAGTTGAAGGATGAGTAATTGAAGCTGAGCAGGCTGGATGGCGCTGTGCGCCGAGTTGTTCATGTTACAGTTGCTTCACAAAACGCGTTGCAAGTACAAGTTCGCCAGCCACTAGCGCGGATCCGGGAACCAGTCACACGAATTTTCTACCAATGAGAAAGCCGACAATTTGCCGTAAAGTCATCACCTTTTATTCATTGCCAGAAGCATAAGGGATATATCTAGGAAGGGAAATGAATCGTAATACGTTTCCCACACATGGCAATGCAAGGAACCCAAAACCGCCCGAAGAACCTCGTGCATTGGTCGCCTAGTGCAAACTAATTGCACGGGAGAATGCTACGCTTGCCGTGGAGCTACAAATTTGCACAAGCTATGCAAAGAGTGTCGTAGCCCCGTTCGTAATCTGTCTGCAATCCGCGCCTTGCTTCCTGCTAAACAGTCTACGTATTGAACGATGCGCTTATTTGGGAGCCTCCTTGGCGTCGATGCAGGCCTCCTCACCCATAGCAGTAAGGATAATGACGTCTGGTGGCACGTCAGCACGGTGTATGGAGGCTTTTTGTTCGATTTAGCACTTACTGGTGTCCTTGCCATCCTGGTTGAACATCTTGTCGATCTTGTCACCAATTTCACCGTCGGGGACCTTGACGTCGTCCTTGGTGGAGCCGTCTTCGGACATGAGGGAGAGGAAACCGTCGTCAGTAACGTCGAGCTGGGGCTTGTGTTAGCCTAGACTTGGCAATGGGCCATTTGGAGCCACTTACGAGCTGGTACTCGCGACGGGTGACGTTGGGGACGTCCATGTTGTGGGTCGAGGGGCAGAGATCTTCCAACTTCTTGTTGGTGAAGATGTCGATGGCGACCAAATGGACCTTGGCGTGACCGTGCTTTCCGGTCTTGGACGTGGTCATCTCGACGATCTTGCAAGGGCGGTTCTTAATGCAGACGAAGCCGTTCTTCCTCAAGGCAGAGCACTGCATGGGGTAGGTAAGAGAGGCACCCGCATCGGCGCTGTCGAAGGTGTGCTCATGCTAGAGACGATAGAGTCAGTACAGGGCGTGACGCAGAGGCGCAAATGTCCAAGTCGCTTGGTCGCAGCTGGCGACAGTGCTCCGACAGGGTGGGGTAAAGAGCACATGCGGGGCTGGTATCCGCGGAAACGTACCTGCGCGTCGTTGTCCGCCATGGTGATGAATGAGAGTTGGATGCGACGGTGAGGAAGGGTTCGAGTTCGGGCTGCTGGTCGAAGAGCGGTGGGGTGGGCAGAGTCCTTAAATGGGAGATGGAGAGAGAAGTCTTTTGCGTGGGCAAAATTGGGCAGGCGCGGAGGGGAAGGAGGCGCTAGCAGATCCCTGTCTAGTTTGCGGATTAAACAATCGCCGGCGTCCCCATGTGCATCCACGGCGACCTGCACTCGTCCTCGACGCCAGCATTTAGTCCCCGATTCTTAATCAACTGACTGCCACTCTAGCACATGACATGTGGGGCTTGGACAGACTCTCGTCGTACTCGACGCCCGCCGGCATGCCGCCTCCGCGACGCGACTCCCACTCGCCAGCTCCGCGAAGGGGCTACCCAGCTCCGGCGCAACCTGTCAGACCGGGGCTCAATCCACGATCGTCTTCGCTGACACCCCTGGTGTCGCCCAATGCGTCGACTGCGAGCCTGCCTCTGTCTGCGCGCATGCCAAATGGAGGACTTCGGAGGCGACAGACAGGCGGTATCCCTCCCAACGTGCCAGATCCGATACACGTGTTAGAGTCGATCATGGGAGGGCCACCGCGCAACTTGTCTGCGGCGAATGGGGAAGAGGCGGCGCACATGTCTGGAAAGCCCGACGAGGTAGAGGAAGATATTGATTTTGGGGAATCGAGCTTGCACGACTTCGTAGCGGTCAAGACTGCAGAACGACAGCAACCCACTTCTGTACATACATATAGTGCGCAGTCAGTCGACGAATGTACGTGTTCATGTTCGGCGTCTCAGGTCTTTGCTCATTGTGTCTGCAGATGACAAAGACAGAGACAAGTTTGAGGACCTGCACAAATCCATACTGGCGTGCGACGAGGTACTCAAGTCCGTGGAAGCAAACCTGACCAACTTCCAATCCGATCTCGAGGCTGTTTCTGCCGAAATAGAGTCACTCCAGAACCGATCTATCGCCTTGAACACCAAGCTGGAAAACCGCAAGGTGGTTGAGAAGCTTCTGGGTCCAGCGGTAGAAGACATCAGCATATCGCCAGCCGTCGTGCGCAAGATTGCCGAAGGCCCGGTTGACGAGGGTTTCGTGCGCGCCCTTGCAGAGGTCGAGAAGCGGTCCAAAGCGATCAACGATAAAGCCAAAGAGAACCCAGAGTTGATGGCCATAAAGGACGTTAAACCACTACGAGACGATCTCATAAATCGCGCAGTTGAACGAATACGAGACTATATAGTTGCTCAGATCAAGGCCATCCGCTCACCTTCCATCAATGCGCAGATTATACAGCAGCAAGCATTCCTGAAATACAAAGACCTGTATTCTTTCCTGGCGAAACATCAGGCAGAGCTTGCACAACAGATAGCACAGGCATATATCTATACCATGCGCTGGTACTATCTCAACCATTTTAGCCGCTACCGATCAGCGCTCGAAAAGATCAAGGTACACGCCATGGACAGGTACGACGTTCTGGGTGAAGATCCCAGCGCTAGAAGGACTGGAACTTTGCTCGGCCAGTCTCGAAACGCACCAGTCGCCTACGATGCTTTCTCACTTGGACGACGCCGCGATGCACTAAAGAGCTCTTCCGCCAATGCTTTACCAGCCAATGTCGCCGAAGATGAGAAATTACCCCACTACCTGGAGGTTCCTTTTCGCAGCTTTAATCTCGCACTCATCGACAATGCATGCTTCGAGTATACCTTCATCTCTACATACTTCGCCCCATCGCAAAATTTCCATGCGATCTCGCGGACCTTCAACTCAATCTTTGAGCCTACGCTGGCAGTCGGGCAAGCGGTTACAAAATCGCTGGTGGAAGCAACAGCGGATACACTTGGGATACTGCTTTGCGTACGACTAAATCAACACTTTGCATTTGAACTCCAACGCAGGAAGGTTCCCACAGTCGAAGGCTACATCAATGCAACAAACATGTTGCTATGGCCACGATTCCAGCAGATTCTAGACATGCACTGCACGTCGCTCCAGAAAGTCACAACGTCTCTGCCAGGTCGCCCATCAACTGGGGCTGCGTTGCTTGGCTCCAGCTCCTCTAATGCAACCTCTACAGCGCCAACACCTCTTACACAGAAATTCGCAAACCTGCTCCAAGGTATATTGGCTCTCTCTTCAGAAGCAGGCGACGATGAACCTGTCAGCGTATCTGTGGGTAGACTGAGAAGTGAGTACGAAGCCTATATTACCAAGTTGAGCAAGGGTATTAGTGATGCACGGAAGAGAGACCGTTTCCTGTGCAACAACTACAGCTTGGTGTGTACAATCTTGGCAGATGTTGAAGGAAAACTTGGTGAGGAAACGAGGGTACACTTTGAGAAGCTGAGAGATGCTTTCGATAAGTGAACTAGTTTAGAATTACCCAAGACTTGTACTGCACGTCAACAAAGGTTCTCGTCAGCGCTTTCCAATTTATGTGACTTCTGTCTGTCAAGCATGCATGTACAACCTGCTCTGCGCGTGGTCACATCTATCCGTGCGCAATGTCTGAGACCTTCATCTAGAGTACTTATTTATTCCATTTATATTCAGATCCTTGGTCGGAACATGCTAGATCCTTCCCTGGATCACGTCCGGCAGTAAAAGTATCCAATCACTCCTCCTCTTTAACCCATTAGCGGCGCCAAGTCCTTTTTGGTCTGCTCGCTGAAGAAAGCCCTGACGTAGGTTCCCTTGCCAAGAGTGAAACCTTTGCCTCTCAACAGCATGTACATGGCGTTGAGGTGGAAATAGCCTGGTCCAGTCAGCATTCGGTCTACATGCAGCTAACACAGAAGTACGACTTACTGTTTGGGATGACAAAGCTGTTGTAGAAATCGGCCACGCTGGTGATCTTCAAGGACTTGCCAGCAATACTGATGTCGAAACTCTTTTCGGCACTCTCGTTGAAAGCCTTCTCGTCAACAGCATCATAGACAGCAATGAGCTGCCTGAAGAAGTTGATGACATCGTCGAGGGACGAGAAGGACGAAGGGTCCATTTTCGGGGAAGAAGCCGAGCTAAGCTTGTGGTTGATGATGCCTTCGAGACAGAACCTGCCCAGGAGGATAGGTTGCGCGCGCATGGAAGCCATGTCGCCGATCTGTGCGTTCAGTATGTCTACGTCAGAGGGCAGCGAGCTGTTCTTCGACTGCTCATCTTTGGCTGCTGTGAGGAAGGTGATGGCGCTCTTGGCCATGCCGCGAAGTTGAGGGATGGTGGTCTGGTAGAACGAGTATGTAGACATGTTGGCGAATGTGTAGAGACTATGTGGGTGATGTGTAGGAGTAGGAGGGATTGCGGAGTTTGGAGGGGTATGTAAACGGTTGAAGTACGCTCAAAGACTTGTAGAGGTGGATACTGGAAAAAAGAGGAAGGGCGATCGCCCGAGCTCTGCCTAAGTTATACCCCTGGACTCGGCCCCGTACCCCTTGCTCCTCACGTTACACGTCGGCATATTGTACACCACTCGATCCTCGTACTGCATACCACCCGATTGCTTGTTTTCAAATCCGATTAGTTGATCTCGCCTCAAACACAGAGATTGCATATCGCCGCGATACGCCTGAGTCGGCTCATCGCTTGAGCCTACCTAGACACTATAGCGGTGTGGGTTGGTGATGGAGATATACATAGTATCTCTGAAAGTAATTACCTGTCAAGTCTGATCCTCGGAGGGTATTGCGCACGCTAAACACACATTGTCTTCCAAGTCCGGTCGATTTAATGTAGAAGCTTCACGTACGTGCATGTAGCCTGAGGTGGTGAGACCGGAAGGTGGGCCGTTCCGCACTAGCACTGCAAGACATCCGTGCACGGACCACGGAAATTCTACGCTCGCCACCATAGACCTCGGCGTGTACGTACGAAGTACGAACCAGCCGGACCACCTCGCATTCGATGCAGTAATAGCCTACACATCTTCGGTGCACACCCATTCGATTTCCAATTGAATATCCAATACCCTGAGCACCGAGCATGGCGAAGCGGAAGCGCAGCGCGAATGCGCAAGCTCAGGTCGTGAAGAAGCAATCCACAACGAGCATCCCAAGTCCACCACAAGAGGCAAATCCACTCGAACCAGCAAGCGTACACTCGGTCATCTCGTCTGAAGAAATTGAGGTCGCCGTAGAGACACTGCAGACTCTGTCTGCGCATCCGCTCCTCATCAAGTCAAAAGCGTGCAAAGACCTCAGGACTGCTGTATACGATTTTCGTCAAGCATGTACAACCGGCCTGAACTCTGCTGGTACGTCGACTACCTTGAGCTTTGCCATGAAAAACTAAATGTGGGAACAGATGGTAGCAACCTTACTGCGCGCATATCAGGCGCGCTCACAGACGCTAAATACACGGAAGCCCTCATCTTGTTAGCGGAAATGAAGATTAGGAAAGAGACTCCGACACTGGGTGCTCTTTGTCGATGGGTGCGTACTCTGGACGTAATTTCCGGGCTCTCGATTCATGTCCAGGTTCCTAGTCACGAAGTAGTTGGTAAGAATGCGCAAAATGACGAGTTGATCGGAGTGTTGGATTCGATTCTGAGAGTCACGGGTCCGACGGATACAACAGCTCACGGCACAGACATCACATCAGGTATCTCACTGCAAGATACTTGGGATCTGCGAGGCACCGACAAACCAACTCGTCCAATAAGGCGAAGTGTTGAGGACAAGAGCATCTTCAAGTCATGCTCCCCAGATCTGAGGAACCGCTTTCGCATCATCGAAACTACTCCTGGACTCCAGCGCAAACCGCCTAATCTTCATCCCGCGATCTTGTACACTTCCCAAGACGACACTGTGCTACTAGGCGAAGGACCCAAAACAGAGTGTTTTAAGCACCCAATTGTGCCTAACCTTCGCCTGATCAAAGACGTACTTTCTCCAGAGGAATGCTCCGCAATCATCGCAGCCGGAGAGACTATAGAGTTTATTCCAGATGCGCCGATGCGACCTCAAGGTGAAGACACAAGTGTGCTGGCACACAACTTCTACTGGATCGTCGACCAAGCCTTCCACGACAAGCTATGGGACAGAGTGAAGGGCTTTGTACCGGAGAGCGTGGCTGGCAAAAAGGTGCGAGGTATCAATCGACGCTTCAGAGTGTATAGATATGTGCCTGGTGCGGAGTATCGCATGCACATTGGTAGGTGGTCTATTAAATCCAACTTGAGTATATTCGCTAACTTTAATAGACGGCGCATGGCCACCTTCTGGTATCAATCCTGTCACCGATGCCTATCAATATGATGCATCACCAGCCAACGCTCGTCAGTCCTCTCTATTCACTTTCCTCATCTACCTGAACGATGAGTTCAAGGGTGGCGAAACGACCTTCTTCATTCCAAGTGTCAAGGAAGGCGTTATCAACGCCTACCCGGTCAAGCCTATCATGGGCAGTGTTGCAGTATTCCCGCACGGCGAAGCCCAAGGCGCGATCCTTCATGAGGGTACTGGAGTGGTTGAGGGCGCAAAATACGTGATTAGGACGGATGTCGAGTATGATGTCGATAGTACAGCCTGAGGAATCGCGTTGTATCTCATACCACAGAAATGATAATTGCATTACACTGCATCATACACAACCCGTGAGATGGATTTGCAGGGCTCAATGAAGATAATAATGGTTGAGCCAATGCGGCAAACAGATTCCATATCGTCATTTCCAGTCGTCCAGAATTCGCTATATAGTCATGCTAAGCCCCAAGTCCAGACCCAATACCCTTGACACTAATGATATACGCAGTCATATACATAAACCTTTTCCCATGGAAATTCTGGGTGTACTCTAACGCCCCCCTAGTAAAAACAAAAAAACAGAAATTTAGTAAGCATGGGCGACACCACTGACCGTCCTTTGCTTCATTCCGCTCCACCCACCACCGCGTCCCTCTTCAGCAATCTTTCCACTAACGTCTCTTCTCCGCCCCGGTGTGCCCAGGTCCGAGTCGTCAAAATCATACCGATTGACGTAGTCTACACCAGACCGGCTGATCACTCGCGGTGACTGTCCCTTGACAGGTGTGTAGTTTGCCTCCCCGGTACGTTTGATACTCGTGTAACTCTTCTTGTGAAGAGTAAACGGCGAGTTGGTCAAGTTATGCTGCGGAACGGGCGGAGCAGAGTTTACAGCGTACTGCTTTGTGGCGCTGGGGAACTGGTTTGGTTGTTTGGGGTAGGAAGATCCCTTTGTCGGGGAGCCGGACGGGGAGTTGGAAGGCGAGTTTGCACTTCGGACGCCTTCGGTTGCAGCTTTGAGGTTTCCGTAGTAGCGCGATTTTGGCGTACCAGAGCGGGAGTGCGAGCGATCAAAGGTTTTTTCGGTCGAGACTGATGTCGTGGTCAGGGTACGCTGAAGACCGGCTGGTGGGGGTGTGCTTCTTTGGTTGTTGTTTTCGAAGGCGTTGGTAGGTGGAGGAGAGGGCAGAGGGGAAGGCGGGTTTTGGCTGAGAGGGTTCATGCGCAGAGGTTCAGGGACCATGGGTTCCTCGGCTTCATCCTCCATGTCAGAGACGTCTTCGTAGCGTGAGACAGTATTGTATCCTTTTTTGCCATTTGTAGAGAACATTGACTGCTTGGGTGCCGGGGATAGGTGATTGTCGTCGTCGTCGTCTTCCTGATCAGGATGCACGAACCAGTTGTCGTTCTTGAGGCTCTGCTGGGAGTTTCGTTGGAGAGAAAGATCGCCAGACGCGTCATGTTTCAAAGAGCGTGCGTTGGCCGGAGGAGCATGGACATCTTGCTTTGACGAGCTCGTGACGTATGAGTCGGTTCGGGCGTGTCGCTTGATGTTAGCTTGCTGAGAGAGCATCGACTTGCGTTGAGCCAGTGTCTGATCATCTTCATCCTGGTCAAGCAGGTCTTGACGAGTGTTGAGCTCTTTGCGGGACTGGTGTGCGGAAGGAGGCTGAGAGTACATGGAGAAACGCTCCCTGGATTGGCGAGCCGAAGCAGGCGTGTGAGGGGAGTACGTAGTCTCCGAGTCTGTCCGTGTGTGCATAAACGCAACTTGACTTTTGCTGGGGCTCGGAATCTCGCTGTAGACGTATGAAGGAGTTTTGGAATCGCGACCTCCGGAAATGGTACTCTGATCGCTGAATCGCTTTTCCTGGTCCGACGTAAGGGGTGTGATGGCAGAGATGGAGGAGTTCTTGTGCTTGTGCCTGGTCTTCCTACGCGAGGTCAAATTGTCCTCGAGCGGGTTCATGTCCGGTGGCAGCTTTGAAATCTTTCGGAACAGGATGGCCAGGTACATGTCGACGAGGGCTGAGATGAGATGCAGACCGCCGGTAACAATGGCTGTGATCCATGTTGTCATGAGGACAATGTTCGTTTCATTGTCCGTGGGAAACATGGTGCGCCAACGTCCAATTGTTCCAGCCTGTTCATCAGAGTTACGGCGAGCTAGGAGGACGGTGAAGACGTAGAATGGGATGAAGCCAGCGTCGGTGACAAGAGCAAAGAAGTGGTAGCTGGCGGAGCTACCCGCCGGTCGCGTCTTGGGATTACGGATTAAGTGGTATATGGCGTAAAGAGAAACGACGAGGTCCACACCAGGCTGTCTATGTTAGCGACGTGTTTGTGTGTTGATCAGAATGCGCTTACCGGTATCCTCAGTATGTAGCCTTCTGTGGCCTGAGCGCCCCGGATGAAGATGCCGCAAAGCAAGACTCCGACTGCACCAAGGAGAGTCAGGATCCTAAGACCAAACTGGATCCATCGAGCGATGTCGATGAAGAGTTTGGTTTTGGGGCTCATTGGCTTCGCATTTGTGTTACCGTAAGGAAGTATGAGGTAGCTGTCTGGGTGCTTATTGAAATCGATCAGTGGACCTTCCTGCTTCTTCTTGGGCGGCGGAGGCGGCATGCGACTGGCCATGGTGACGGCCTTGGGGTTGAAAGTCGGCCGAGTGGGGTCGGTGTCAAGCATGGAATCCCTTGAGGCTGCATACATATGGGGCTGCCAGCGGCCCGCCATGGTTGGGATGGAGAGCGAGAAGTAATGAAGGAAGTTCTACTGCACACGACCGTCTGGACAGAAGGTGAGAGATGTCTTCTCGCTTATAGCAAAGGAATGCAACTGCTGGTAGATGGATGACATGGGCCCACGCGGGGACCTGGGGAGATATGTATGTAAATACGGGGTTGTCATGACAACAATCAATATTGACCAATGCAAATCCAGAACGCCTCATGACGTGAGGATGCACGGCTGGGACGGACATGTGCATTGACTAGTGATAGCCACGGGCGGCTGAAACTTGAATTAGCCAGGAACATGTGGGGGCCCGACGAGTTGCAGCAGGGAATTGTGGTTAGGTTTACTTTGTTCGTCCAACTCGGACGCAAGAACGGCACGTTGGGCAGATAACAAGGCCGAGCGTTGTCGCACGTGCATCCGAGTAGAGAGAGGAAGGTTAGTTGGGACCGGGTGTCGTCTGCTTATGGCTTCGAAGCGGATGCGACAATCGTGGGCGTAGATGCCGTGACTTGAGTGCAGGCTTCAAGTGACTGGGCCTTAGTCATCTCGAGAATCCTCGTGCGGCGATTGCCGCTATCAAACGCAAGGACCTTCACAACATGCAACTGACCCAGCGCCTACAGAGGACGCCGTATGTTTGCGCTAGCTGCACTCAACGTATAGCAAGCGCGTCGGTTCGGACAAGACGCTACCACGGTACTCCCGGGCGTCTGCGAGAGATCAGCACAATTCGACAAGGACCAACATGCACGTTTCCGTCCAGCATTGCATCCTTATCACGACAACCACTTCGCAATGCATTCAGCACAGTCGCGACTGCTCGGGGGCGCATGCGCGTCGCCATCATTGGCTCTGGTCCGGCAGGCTTCTACACTGCGTACCGACTCATGAGCAAGAACCAAGATGCCGTTATTGACATGTACGAGCAACTTCCGGTACCTTATGGACTCGTCCGCTACGGCGTCGCACCCGATCACCCCGAGGTCAAGAACTGCCAGGATACATTTGAAGAGGTAGCGCAATCACCGCGATTCAATTACATTGGCAATGTTAGGGTTGGATACGATATCGAGTTGGCCAAGATGAAGCCCCACTACGACGCGATACTGTTCTCATACGGCGCAAGTGAGGACAGACAGCTGGGCATCCCCGGAGAAGATCTGCCGGGTGTATACTCGGCCAGATCTTTTGTGGGATGGTACAATGCTCTACCGCAGTTTGGAAATCTGGAACCCAACCTCCAAGCTGGGGAGCAGGCCGTTGTCATAGGGCAGGGCAATGTGGCGCTCGATGTTGCGCGTATACTGCTGAGCCCCGTCGATAGCTTACGCCATACCGACATATCGGAGCAGGCTATACAGACGCTCTCCAAGAGCACGGTGCGCTCCGTGAGGGTGGTTGGCCGGCGTGGGCCAATACAGGTACGTTTCATAGTGCGCGTACTCGAAAACATTGCTTACCCGAAGCCAGGCTGCCTTCACTGTCAAAGAAGCTCGCGAGCTGATGAACATCCCTTCCGTCGCCTTCGAGCCGATCGACCGCTCCCTATATCCCCCTGAGATCAAGAAGCTACCCCGTGTACAGAAGCGAATAGCTGAAGTTCTACTCAAGGGTAGCAAGGCTACCAAGGCCGAGGCTGCGCGGTCATGGGCTCTTGAGTTTATGCAAGCACCAAGGTCCATGCACACAGACGCCGGCCATCTCTCATCCATAACCTTCACGAAACAACGCTTCGTCCCCGACGCCGACCCCTTCGACCAACGTGCCCGCGTCACGCCTACAAATGAAGAGACATCGATAGAAGCTTCGCTAGCATTCAGATCCGTGGGTTACAAATCGACCGGTCTGCCTGGTCTTTCTGACATTGGCGTACCCTTCGACGACAAACTCGGCATAATACCCAATGATATGCACGGGCGTATCATCTCGCCATCGGCAGGGCCCGGTAACCTGACAGCAGGCCATGTCCATGGGCTATACTGTTCAGGCTGGGTAAAGCGTGGGCCTACTGGTGTCATCGCCAGTACTATGCAAGACGCCTTTTCATCTGCAGACATCATTGCGCAAGATTGGGAGGCTAATGTACCGTTCTTGAATGACACTAGCGGCGACAACAGAAGTACAGGTCTCGGCTGGGATGGCATCAAGGATATCGTGAAAGATGTGAGACCGCTACAATGGTCGGATTGGAAGAAGATTGACGAGGCTGAACGCGCCAGAGGCAAGAGTAAAGGAAAGGCGAGAGAGAAGTTTCAGAGCGTTGCGGAGATGCTGAAAATCTTGGACGCATAGAGCCATGTCACGACAATTGGTTGCTACAAAACATTCACTGCACTCCGGCACATTATGTGCTTCCTCCACGACCATGCAGCTAGTGGAGAAGGATGTCTATGCAGTAATAGATATTGTATATAATTGCTCTCCACTCTTGCTTGTCCCCTCAAAAATAACCTGCTTCCATAAGTAAGACAAGTGCATGGCTTGATTGCCCAATTCTACATTTGAACCATCTCGTCTTCAGGTTGCACACTACTTGTTCGGATCTCACAGAGACAGAGGGGCAAATACAGAGAGTCTGTTGTCATATGGAGGCGTAGCGAAGATTTATCTCGATATCATAAAGGATTTTTCCAATGCATAAATCTGAGGATATGGAAAGCGAAGATTATTCACTCTAGATGCCTTGTACCGACCTGCAGTCGCATCTCAAATTGACCGTTGATTGGATCAACAATCATGACCATCAGTTTCGTACTTGAGGCCGTTGTATCTGGGCAGCATTCATTCATGTCTATCTATCATACATCAAGGCTCATATACAATCCGCATCGCTTCCAGCGTGCCGCGTCCCAATCATCGGTTCCCAAATCCCATGAAGCTATCCCTTACCGGCACATTCCCATCTATCGGTCTGCTGTACCTACTACTGACACTCATCTGAGTCTTCGAGGTCATGTACATCCTCGATTCCTCCGGCATTGGCGGAGGCCATAGGTCCTGTACTGAAACCCCTGTCATTCTTGGCCCGTTGTCTGCTGCGATTGGGGGACGAGGAGATCGCAACGGATCAAACACGCCTGATGACGGGCGGCGTTCTCCATAGGTCGCGGGCATATTGTAATAGTCATCGTCGCTCATGTCCTGGGTTGGGTAAGTGTAGCCTCCGGTCTTGGGGTTATAGATGCCGCGCTCCTGGTAGTTGAGTCGCTCTTCCGGTGAAAGAAAAGGATCTTCTCGTGTATCCGCCTCAGTCATGCTACCTTCTTTGCGGAAGTTGAACGGAGTGCTGATGCCATCATCCTCAGAGCCCTTGAGTTCATCCATCTTTCGTTGTGAAAGCTTTGATTTGTTGGAGCTGAAATTGAGAGCACGTGGTGGATCTTTCCTATCGAAACCAAATGTGGCCATTGTATCGGTTCGTCCGTGACTGCCAAGACCAGTGACCGTCACTCGCTTGATACCTGATGCTTCTTTCTTGGCGATATGCTGTTCTAGCCATGCTCGGATGCCAACCAACGCCGTAACACCGATTTGTATCATCAGCACGAAGCTAACAAGGCCAGCAACACTCGTGGAGGTAAGAACTGCGTCGACGATGCAGAGTGATATTGCGCGGAGCGTAGAGAAGCCTTGCAAGAAGGTGAACTGGCCAAGACCTAACAAAAGTTGGGTGCTGATACCGCTAATGAGATAGATACGTTGCGGCGTCTTAGCAAGCGCTACAGGACCTTTTAAACCGGCGAACGCAGAAGAGTCAGGGTGTGGGAGTTCGGTGCGTAAACGGACGACGGTGAAGCCAACTGCCGGGAAAATGAAGATGAGACAAACGAGACCCATAATCTGTATGAAACAATCAGTTCAAACTTCTCAAAGTATATCCGTACAGGGAGCTTACGCCATGTGTATCTCGGAAGTGACTTGCACTTCCCATACCAACAATACCGAGGACAATGCCAACAGCGCCCAGGATAGCGAACGTAATCAAGAATCCCATGCGCCATTTCTTGTTCTTAGCTTCGTCGACTGGGTAGCCGGTGAGTACCGAGAATCGCCAGACTACGCCTAGGGCAAGATATAGTGGAAGGAATGTGAGGAAAGCGAGACCAGCAAACAGTACTACGTGCACAAGTTAGTTCCAAAGTTCTGCATGGTCCACGACAGTTCTCCCGTCACTTACCGTGTAGTCCTGTGATGACTGCGAAGGGAACGAGCGCTAACCCATTTATCTTGAGACTTTGGCTTTCAACGATAATCTCGAACATGTTGCCCTCCGATGAAAGGACGATGGGTCCTCGAGGCAGTGCTTGCAGAACAGTTGGGTCGAGTGGTGGACTAGCTTGGCCCATTACCCTACTCATCATACTGGCGTTCGCTTTGGCCGCAGTCACAGCACCCAAAGCTGCTGATGCGATGCCACCAATTCCTGAGCATGTGAAGGTCTCGATCACTTTCTGAGCGCCCACCTGTGCTGTAACTGGGTCGATAGCGATAGGGAACTGACTAGCTTGTGCTTCGGATTGGCGGACAAGAATTGGACTGGATGTCACTGCAACGAGTTAGCATACGCAACAACGCGTTCGACAGCAATTCCTTACCTACAGTGGAATCCTCATGTACTTCTTCGGTACTTCTTCTGCGGGATGGACGTGTATCAGACGACTTCGGCATGCCCTGCGTAAGGTTTCTGGCGATCTCGGCAATCAGAATCGTCGCCTTGCCAGTCAGACCACGCGCAAAGCCCACAACCGAGCCATTTATGCTGTCGTTGAACTGCGTTGGGGCCAGAACTGGCACGTCGTCGTACGCGGTTTTCGGAATATTGCCACTAATCAAGTTTTTGACCCCTCCAACAGAGTACATCGCGCTTACAACTCCTTCAATGGTACCTCTGGCGAAGCCTTCTGCCGCCTTGGCACCATCGATGCTCTGAAATACCTCAGGCGGATTGTTTGCTATGAACTGCTTGGCTTGCTGGATGGCCGAACTATTTTTAAGGAGGTTAACGAACAGGTTTTGCGTGAAACCTTTTGCGGTTAGAGCCGTCTGCTCATCATTTCCGGTGATGTTGTTGCTGAGTATTGGTTCCGAGTCTGCAGCTTTCAAGTTCAGTCCGATGGCGACCCCCATGCCTATACCTGCACCAGCTCCTGCTGCTATAGGTCGCAGCATGCTCTGAAGCTCGGTCTGGTTAGGGAAAACGTTCAACGTGCCGATGTTGAGATTTGAAAAATTGCTGTCTTGGATGAACGATTCGCTGAGACCTCGGGCGAAGGCTTGAACAGTTCCAGGAAAGTCGGTCGTTTCGGTCGTAGTATTCACTGATTGTCGCTTCCGGTTTCTGGGTGCTGGCGACTTCGACGCGGTTAACCCCAGGCCGTTCCTTGCGCCCTCCCCTATACCTAATCCAGCAGCAGTGGCAAGCTCAGGAAGCTTTTGCATCAGGGTCGAGAATCCAGAGCTATTTCCCAAACTCCTGACCATAGCTTGAAGGTCAAGGTTGGATATAATCGGCATGGCAACTCCAAGACCGAAATTCCCAGCCACGCCCTCAATGCTCGGATCTGCCGATGGCGTAAAACGTTGCTGTGTCAATCCAAAGCCAACTGCAGTTGCGTTTCCGATACCAGATGCCAGCGCAAAAGCTGCAGGACCAAGAGAGATGTTGTTGCTGCCGAAAGAGGGGGTGATCTGTCGCGATAGCCCACTGCCGAGTTGTTGAGCGGCAAGGTTCGCGCCTGTTGCTGAAGCGTTGTAAGCGGTCGCAATGTTCGTAGCTATCGCGTTGGCTTCTTCCATATCGGTTAGGTTGAGAGCAGTTGTTGTACCTATCCTGTAAATGATCAGCTCTGCTCAATGATCTGGATGCATACGTACCCTAGACCGATACCCAAAAACAAAGCGGGCATTCCAAGTGAGCCAACCATCAGGTCTCCTAGACTGCCCAGTACACCCGTCAGCCCACCTGTCATATTCCACCCGCCTATACTAACAGCACCACCTGTCAAATCTCGGAAGGCGCCACTTAAGCCATCCTCTATGTGTCGCCTCTTTAAATTCTGCTGATGCTTAGTGCGTATGTTCTTGACTCCATCCGTTAGGTTGGACCCAAAACTTTTCAGGCTCTCCAAGCGAAATCGTTCACCGATATCAGTGGATGAGTGTGCAATCGCGTCCGTAAGAGACAATAGTGCATCGTGTAAGCGTACGTCTTGGTTGAGCGCATTGATAGTCTGAGGCGTGAAGATCGCTGTGAGGCTGTCTGGATATTGTTCGCTAGCGATCGTGTTGTGCGTACCGAACCAGAAGGCAGTCGATGAATATAGCAAAAAGAGTGTCGCAAAGCATGCTAGCAGGTGCCAGACCGGCCTTCCAGAAGCAAACGCAAACATTATTACAAGAAAGTAGTGGGGTATCTCAAAGACATGTACAAAAAGGAACCAAAGCGCGAAGGTGTCAATGGCGGTGGCCTGCCACAACGCTCACTTGGAGAAACGAAAGTAGGCCATCAGCCAAGAGCCATAACGATACTATATGTCGAGCGCGACCGACATGGTGATGCTGTCCAGGATGGCGTTTTCGAAACATCCTAGACTTGGAACTAGAAACACTAGAAACACGCCAGGTCCATGTCGCGCGTGCAACATGTCAAGAACGCGCATCCTGTGTCGGAGCCTCCTTCCTATATTATGATGTTCTAAAAGGACTGGGCTATGGCGTATAGGGATGCGATTTCGGGGGCGAGACTGGTGACATACTAGATACAGTGATATTCTAAATAGAAGTCAGCTCCGCACCATCATGATCGAACAACCCGATCACAGCCAGGACCATCTCTCCAGGATCCGCAGGGTGCTGAAGGAACGGTAAAACAGCTTTGCAGAGGAACCTCACCTGTCTCCCGGGTTGTCCTAGCAGATGTGATCATCCCGCGACGGGCCTTCCGGTGATGCGACGATCTTGAAACGTGACCTCTGGAGACACCAGCCAGTAATAATGAATAACATCAAAGCTGTGACGCTAAACCGTACATGGGTCCTCAAAGTGCGCATGCGAACAGTGCTTGGAGAGCTGGGGAGTAGCAGTTATCGGGAGCGAGAAGCGCTTGCATCCGAAAACCGCGAGCCAGGATACCTTTCAAGGCTCCAACGCTGAGTGTGCACTCATCGATCAGGGTATCAAGTACCAGCAGGTACTGAAATTGAGTTCATGGCACGCGTGGCGACTCCGTGGTCTCATGACAAGTACAGGGCTGGTATGAAGCCGCGGTTGTTGAGCAACCTTGGAGTTTTCTGTTACGCGCGCTGAGTGAGGCTTGCATGAAGAGCAAATTCTATCGAGTACAGGGCCGAGCGCGCCAAGGCGGTTACCCTGACTGCATTGTAGTGGATGATAATCGGAAGAGGATCATGGAGACACGAAAAGAACAGATGGAGACGCGACGCGTTGTCGCGTCAGCGCGTCAAGCACTGGCTGAGTAAGCACACACCCGCGGATCTCAGTCAAGTAAGAGCTGATCCTTTGGTACTCCGCTTTTCTTCCACAACACCTCTACAGGCAACAGTTATGTGGATCAAAAAGAAGATTTGATTATGTTAATGTTCTGTGTAGGAATTAAGGTTCTCTTGTTTGTATAAAAGAGGCAAAATGATGAAGTATGCTAGCGAGTGCTGGCAGGTGAATCACGTGATAAGAAGCCTAATTAATGGATACCAACGCGAACCTCTTTCTTTCTATAGTCGACAGTGTGTCGGAACGCCCGCAACTGCAGACAATGATACGCATCCGGACTCAAGTACCAGCAACGGACGATGCCGCAAGCATGTAAAAGTCGTAGAATTTGTTCGACATCATGTATCTCTTCATGTCAAGCCTTGATCTCGTGCTCTTCCTTAGCCTGGATTCTGTCTTGCGATACAGGTATCTGCTAGTGCATCTTAGGCTATACTCTAACCTACACCGCATGATAGAGCGCAGCCATAGATTTACCTGATCCAAAGCCAGAAGCCATTTCGGAATTAGTGAGATGATCATGTCCAGGCTCGTCATCTTCATCGTCACCAATGACAAAGACATCCTGTATCCCTCCCAAGGGCCCTTCTAAACAGGTCTCCAAGTCAAGGTGGAAATCCTGCTTTTCCATGGCAACAGTAGGCTGCCGACGTCGCGAAGTGACATGAGCTTGATCTTTCGTCTTTCGTTCTTGAGAAGCAGTTCTACGACGAACAGAAGGTTCCTGACGTGAGGCGATTGTGTTACGTACAGCATCGCCCCTGGCATATAGGAATCCAGCTTTGGCTTCGACTTCTGCCGTGACGATGTTGACTTTAGTCGCCGGAGTAATGGGCGTTGGAGGCAGTAAATGTAAAGATACTCTTGGAACATCTCTCAATCTCATTGGCTTTGCTCCTGCTGGTAGACCAATAGCCATCCCTACATGATTGATAATGTCTAGTGTCAAGGGAAGAGGGCAACGATCCGGAGGAATTGTAAGGTTACCAATTGTCTCGAAAGCGCTGATGCCGGAGTGGAGATTGCTAGATGTGAAAATGAGTTGATTCTCTTCGTCTCGTATTGTCAACGGACACTTTTTACGTGAAAATGTGAAGCGACCGACTGGGCGGACGACGGACCAGATTAGACCTATGACTAATAGCACTACGCCTGATACGGTAGCCATGATATCTGAAAGAGGCAAAGCCATGTGTCGATACTGTCTTTGAGAAGAGGTGCCTTTACAAATCCAGTTGTCGTGAAAGTACCGGTAGCCCGGGAGGGGAATTTGAAGATAAGGTTGTAATCGAGAGCCAGGCAGAACAACAATGTGTAGAGACTCAAGGGAAGTGAGCACACAAAGTGCAATCATCAGTCAACTTGCTGAGTACTCCCACTAGTCTACACCCAGCGGTTGATCCTCGTATCATGCGGATTGTGGGCCTGTGTGGGCTCTCTGAAATTGATCTCTTCAAATGTGCTGTCTTGATACACAGGCTTCATCGCGTGCCTGCCAGAAATGCCAGGTGGATGTGAACTTGAAGAACTTCTGGTCGCACTATGAAATCTCATTGGATCGAAAGCATTTAATCCGGAGCTGTACATACTCGGAGGAGCAGTCCTGACTTGTAATAGTGGCGCATAGGGTACCTCACTGTATCTGGGCGGGTTCCGTAAGGTAGCTCTGCTCACAGAGCTCGTCAAACCGTTTGCTGGTGATAGACCAGTGTCTATAGTGAGTGTTGGTCTTTGAGCTCGCATTAGGCTTTGTTCAACATCTTGTTGTTCGCCATCATTGTTATCGTGCCGCAGGCGTCGGCGGAGAATGAAATATACGGTTCCAATGAGGATGGCCACGACGAGGGCGGCGGCTAGTACGGAAGTGACGATAACGAATGTTTGTTCGGAGACAACTCGAGGTTGGAAGTCGTCGGATGTCAAAGGCAGGGATCCAGTATCTGTGTCAAACAAGCTGGTCTTGTTTGCGGCAGGTTCGAGTCTTGGTGGTGACATTGTAATGGTTTCAGGGCAACTCGATTTCACAAGGGTGACGTGGGCCTAGATGGCAGAGCGGTGTCGTGTTCCAAGACCGATCGACTGCTGACTGGTGTTGTAGTTAGTCGAGTAATTACCTTTGTTTGCAAAACGCACAAAGAAATAAAGCCGTTACTATGCAATGCCCAGCTCAGCCTCCACAGGCCATTTTGCGTACAAAGGTGATGTACAACGAGTGCGAGGCTGACAGGCTACGACGAAACGACCCTTGTTAACCCTGTTTGTTAGTACATGATCATGACTCTCATAAATACGCACTGACTTGATGATGCAAATACAAAGATTATAATGTTTCATGTACGATAGTTGATATACGGTGGTCTTTGTTAAGCTCTTCGTCTTGCTGGACCAAGCAAACACACGTCGCGCGGCTAGCGGTCTTCCATGTTGGCTTCCATATTCTTCGGACACACTTGTTGAGGTTTGTTCTTCTGTTCAGCAATCCGGTTCTGATACTTTGCGAACTCCTCGGCGAAGACTCTCGGCTTCCTTTTTTCCTGCAGCTTCGAGTAGCGCTCTTCTTCACAAGCACTCCTCTGGGTATGGTCACCGTTTGGCCATTCCTGATAAGTTAATGGATCCCGATTCTGGGGCAAGCGAGCAGCAGAAGGCTTAGTCAAAGTAGGCGTCTCCGTCGTGTTCGGTAGTGGGTCTGATTGAAGACCGGATGCGACTGCGGGCTTCCACCACACGCGCAAAGTGTCAAGGCGGCGCTGGAAGAAAGGTTCGCGCGGTGGTAGGTTAGTTACCGGTAGGACTGACCTTTTCAAACGACGACGGATGGAGGGCACCACTTTCTGCGAGACGAAGATTGCGATGACAAGCGCCGTGAGTACGGCCATGACAGGAATGAGAATTTTTGCAATTAGATCGGACTTGGCATCTGACTTGCCTGGCGTACTCATGATGGCTGATTTGAGCTTGACTGTTGGGTAGGTTGTGTGATGGGAATTCCGTGATAAGCCCAGACAAGGGAATTAAACGCGGAGAAAGCGATGCGACGGCTACACAGTACATTCACAATGGTTAGTGACAGGAAAAGGGTGAAGGGCGCTGTACTCGTGAAGAGGCATGGTGGGTATAGAGACGATGCTTCTGGGTGGCACCGTAGTGGTCTGAGGGCTGGTGTGATGGATATGGCGGTGGCGAGCGCGTGATGGTGTGCCGACGACGTCATGAAGCCCTTCCTAGTTAACAAGGCGTCTCCCGCCCAATCCTGCGTCCGTGAATGCATTTTCCATCTTTTGCTTTTGGTCGATTGCCTCAGTACAATGTCTGGTAACGCGCCGGAAACCGCGGTGGAAAAGTACCGTTACGAGATCCTCTTCGGTGTGTGGCTGGCCGTCACAGGCGCGACGTTTCTTCGCATCAAGCGCCAGCCCTACTCGACGCGCCTGAAGATTGAGCAGTACGAGAGCATCTTCAAGGGCACCTCGTTGGGCGCCGTTCTCATTGGCATCGGAATCACACCTGCACGGAGCACGGCACGGCGGTTTAGTGGCAATTGAGCGAGAGGAGGGAGCAGGTCGCGGTTGATGCTACCCACCTAGGTCTTGGCGCTTCCCCGCAACCTTCACATGCGAAGGCGGCCGTCATCGACTTGTACAAGACGGCGCGTCGACACCATGTTGCTTCGAATGGGCCCATGCAGCGTCGAGCTAGCCATGTGGAACCCCGTCTACGCCCTCACGCCCCTGATACTGCTCTCCGTCTCGATCCCGCTCGCCATCTTCGCCGTCGTCACCACGTCCGTCGCCATATCGCTGCTCTCCTTCCGCGCCCTGGCCGTGTACTGCCGCCTCGCCATAGCAATCGTCGGCGCATGGCTCTCTCCCTCGCCGCCGAAGCCCATGCCGCTCCGTCGTTCTCCTCTGAGGCCCTCGTCCGCCCGACAGTCTCCGACCCGACCGCGCCATCGCCGGGCCAGCACGGCAAGCACAGCGTCTTCCCAGGACACGGGCATCCATTCGGCACACACGTCGCGTCTCTTGAAGCACAAGAACAACTCCCTCACGGCCCTCATCGGCACAAGCGAGTTGACGCGCGACTTCGAGGGCGTAGGCGGATGGAGGATGCCCGGAGACGATGACGAAGAGGCCCTGTGGATGGGCATCAACTCACGCCTCCAACTGCCTGCCGAGACGCCTACTAGGAGACATGCTAGAAGCCTGACGGGCGGCGCAAGCCCAGGCCAGAGGTGGAGCGCCGGGTCAGAAGCGTTCCGGATGAGCCCGGTGCAGAGCAGGGCGAGGACACCAGTGCGCTTTGCCATCGAAGACGAGGCTGGCTATTTCCCAATGCAGCCAGTCTCCAACAACCGCCGTTCAAGCGTCGGCTCTGAGCCTACAAAACACCACAGAAGAAGGAAGAGTGGCAGTGGTGGAAGCATGTCAAGCACTGCCTCGGCCGGTCTCACAGCCGCGGTAAAAGAGGTCGGAAAGTGAATGTGTCGCCTTCATATCCATCACTCCCCTGAGGACCAACTCCCCCAAGAACCCACAGCTTACGCCCTCCATGCTAGACACGAAGTGCTGGTTGGCACCTCGCACCATTTTGATCCGCCGCAACTGGCTAGCATCGCCGCCGGCGCTATAGCAGCACTCGCTCTGTTCATCTGCGCTGTCTTACACCTCTTGAGCACGCACATGTTGTTTAAATCAACAGTTACAACGTGTCCATTTGGGGCTCTGCCCGGCATCAAACCCCTCGTAGTGGTCGCCAAAATCAACAGGCCCCATGGCCCAAAAACACACATCAGAGCGCGCGCGATTCTGTGGAGACATTTCCACGAGACAATGGGTCACCCTTGTACAAGTCGAACAACGGCTTCCAGTACGCCGCCTTGCATTTGCAGCCGACCGGGTAATCAGCTTATGTTTGACATCAATAGCAACACGATATTGTGCCAGGCAGTGGATGGGATTCAACACGACGGTATAATGTCTCAATGCTAAGGCCGAGCTTCATCACCACTAGACTTTAGCCTGGCATTGCAGAAATAGCCTGTGGGTGACGTTGGTTGGATTTCGTGTGAGATAAATCAGGCAAAGTGGAGAGGCTTCCAATTACGCAGTGTGGACTGTGTACATCTGCAGTACTTTTAACTAAAATTCTCTCATACATCATGTTACAACACGACGCGGTTGACGCCCCACATACCGATGCTGCGGATTGTAGAGTGCAATGCAGACAGTTCCGAAAAGGTAGGTTGATGTTGCACAACGCTCAGTTGAGGCCAGGGCCTGCAATTCCCGGACCCCACTACAATCAGCGTTAGATTGCATGCGCACTCAACAGCATTCGGTTGTGGGTGAGTTCAGAAAATGGAAAGCATGGCGTCAGGGCGAGATGTATAGATACGACTTGGTTTGCTCTGCCATGTCTTCTTTAGTTTCTCCCAGTCTCCCCTCAACGCCGTCATCATGGTGCGCCTCACAATCACAAGAGCGTGGATAAGCCTCTCTTTTTCTCTCCTCTTTGTTGGCCATGCCTCCAGCCAACCCCCAATGAACATACCACCTATGCTACGCTTCCAATGTTCGCAACTCGTCGTCGAGCGGTTGGACCCCCTCGTGAACCCCAACGTCGCCCCTTCGCCCCATCTCCATCAGATTGTTGGCGGAAACTCCTTCACTGCATCCATGCCACCAGTAACGCACGACCTCGTCAACTCGTCCACATGCACCAGTTGCACCTTCTCCGAAGACTTTTCAAACTACTGGACTGCAGTCATGTACTTTCGTGCACGCTATGGCACCTACAAACGTGTTCCACAATTCACGAGTGAAGGACTGAAGGGCAACGGAGGTATTACCGTCTACTACATACCAGACATGGCCAACCAAACAGCTGTGACCGCTTTCCGTCCCGGATTCCGCATGCTGGTCGGCGACGCAACGGCAACGACCCAGGTCTCTGCACGCAAAGTGTGCTACCGATGTATGCCGGAAGTTGGCGAGGAAAATCGCCTCAACTGTGTGGATCCGGATGCTCAGACATTTCCTACAGGCTTCTGTCCTGGTGGAATTCGCTCCGTCATTACCTTTCCAACTTGCTGGGATGGTGTCAATTTGGACAGTCCGGATCACCAGAGTCACGTAGCTTATGCGATCGGCTCGCTGGATACTGATGTCGGTCCTACGGGGACTTGTCCAGAGAGCCATCCTGTCCCGATACCGCAGGTCATGTATGAGGTTATGTGGGATACAAGAATCTTTAATGACGAGGCGCTATGGCCTGAGGATGGAACGCAGCCTTTTGTGCTTAGTACCGGAGATGAGTAAGTTGTTTACTGCCCCTACCTTCCTGTCTCTTGATCTATCCCTAGTATGTCAAGAATATCGCATCGGATCTGACTTATTATTGGTAGGCATGGATTTACCCAGCACGGCGATTACGTCTTTGGCTGGAAAGACGACTCGCTCCAGCGAGCGATGGATGCGCGCTGTATCGGAGATGTTTGTTCCGTACTAGATTACCAGTCTACCGAGGAAGCGATGAAATGCACTGTACCGCGGACCGTTGAAGAGGATATTGATGGATGTAAGTACATGCTCTGTACCCTTGCGCAGTATTCAATCAGCTGACGGCTTGACGCAGGGTTGACCGCACTTCCGGGAGGTCTCATGAAGATTCGATGAGGGGTACTCAAATGATAAACGTGCTGGTAAAAGACGCAAGCACAACACTGTCGAATGACACTGTAATAAATTTATGTTTTAGACAATTACTAGTGACAAGAAAGTGCAGCTCATTCGACTGCCGGAAACGTTTCTTCCGCAATTTCCAACGCTCGTAGCAGCCATTGCATCAATGCACCACGGATTCTGCCGGGAGCGATCAACACCATGCTTGCGTACACTTTCCCGGCCATGCTACGCGTTACTAGGACTAGATTGTGATAATCGAATAGTGCCATACAAAAGCATTCCTGCTGCTGTCCTAGCAACAACATGCTGTCGAATAATGGCTTTGCCGTACGCACAATCCCCTCGCCATTCGTGAATGTAAGATCCTTGTTTCTCATCCCCCAATCGCCGGGCACGATAGTACCAGCAGGAGCAAACTGAAGAATGCCAATAAACTCCTTGGTACGTTCTTTGGGCTTGCGTACGTAAAAAACCAAGGCGTCGGGAAGGAGGTCGTAACTAAACTTCAGTGGATTACCGCCGTGATCTTTGGCGATTTCGACCAGAAAATCGGTCAGTGGTTCTTGGGCACATTTGCGAACACCCGCAGCTGTAGTGATTTGTTGGTCGTCGACTGTAGGGAGAGGGCAATCCTCGACTGTGATGATCCTTGAAGTTCCGTCTTGCATAGTGTACATCTTGAACTCCGATCCACCGAATTTGGCCTTGATGCCGAGGAGAAGCTTCATGTCGATATGACTGTCATTTATCAATCGCTGCGGTGGAGAAATCAGCCCCAGGGCCTGCACATTCGACTCCTCCAACGTATATCCTGTGAGCGGTTTCAACATCATGACTTTGGCGTTGATGATGCCTTCTCCTAGCCAGATCATAAGTCTGCAGCGACCATCGTTCTCGCGAGCCACTGT
The DNA here is from genome assembly GCA_002952155.1 of Alternaria solani. Lineage (NCBI taxonomy): Eukaryota > Fungi > Ascomycota > Dothideomycetes > Pleosporales > Pleosporaceae > Alternaria > Alternaria solani. Next base: position 1,505,346 of record CP022029.1, read on the forward strand.
TATGAAAAACCCCTTCTTGGTTCCAGGCGAAAACGTGAACAAAACAAAGTTTTCGCCGTCGTAGAAGCTAACTTGATTACACCCGCAGGCTGCTTGGATAGCTTTGGCAATCTCGAACAGCCTTACGCCGCGTTCCTCGAACGCTTCCGGGCGGCGATCGTGATGATTCTTGCCTTGGCTTTTGAATATCAAAAGCTTTCCGTCGGGCTTCGTCCGTGTAAGGGTAGCAAAAGGTTTGAGCGAATTGTTCGTTTTGATGGACCAAACCATGGTGTAGGGGTCTTGTTTGGTCACGGCCAGAAAGTGAACGCGTTCGCCATAGTGCTCTTTGATTATGTCGTTGGGGACACCTACCAGGTTCCTCAGGGTGAAATCGAGATCGGGAGGACGGAGAAACTCCTGGAGAGATCCTGAGGGACCCTTGATATAGGTGTCGTCAGACTTGGGTGGGTTCCTGTCGCGAGTCTTGTGCAAACTAACGTCGGTGGGTGCTTCTTTTGGTTTCGCTGGGCTATCTTCAGCTTCTGCGGAAGTCTCCGTCATCTTCGCTGCTGGAGTATTGTTTTTAGGCTTTTCCGGTTCGACGGCTGAGGAGGTATGCAACCCGTGTGAATCAACCTTCGCATCCAGTTTCGTACTAAATGTGGCTGCCTGGAAGTGCGAGATGTCTGTGGTGTCAGACGGAGAAGGTCCGGATGAAGCCAACGATATGAGGTCGATGTAACTGGCAATGAGGGGTCAGAGACGGCGGGCAAAGGCGCGAGACTGGGAGATTACATTTCTCAGTCCTAGTAGATACTATCGATTGCATCACTCACCAAGTAACCGGTACGCGTTAGTGCTTTTCGGTCGAACCAAGCAGTTGCAGCATGACGTCGAAGGTGAATTGCATTCGGTACAGTCCATGGAGGTGACGCCAGTAAACACAAATTTTAAGTAGGCTTGACTTGTTTAACCCGTGCATGGAAAGATCAAGAAAGAGGTCACCCGACAACTGCCGCGAAAGGAGGAATACAGGGAAGTCATAGTCCCGTATTTAGGTGGCTTTGGGCAGTCGCGCCGACCGACACTGTACGCTGCTTGTCTAACCCTGGGATGAGCACGCTTGCCATGATGTGTTCCAAGCAGTGCTAATGCTGACACAGGCCAAAAAGTGGCAGATGGGTCCGACGAGAGAGATTCCGCGCTGACCAAGACGGACGTACAGCTAGTAGTTGACAAGGGCGGCACTAGCATAGCCACTCACCGGAGGGACAAATACCAGGGAAACCAAAACATATGTGGGATTGTGGTACTCTTCAATCCAGGGAATGATGGCCTGCGTAAGGTAAGCATCCTGCGTTAACAGCAAAGACAGGACTCTGTACACACTATAAGTAGTATCATAGCGCTCCTAATCAAGACTTCCTACGTGCGGAAAGTGGAGGTACTGGAAAGGGCTTGCCCAAGAGATCGATCACGTATAGTGACCATATCAGTGTAGAGAGCCAAATGTTCTTGGGAATAAGTATGCAAGAAGAATTTCAAATGTACTGCATTATGGAAATCAACATATCCATCCTAATTACACGCGTCAAGACAATCTCCTTCTACGCAGCATGTCATGTCATCTCCCTCTATCCTGGGAAAGGATAGACAGCAGGGCTCTTGTACCCATTCGTTCCGACGGCCCTTACGCCGAAGATGACATTGTCTTTGCTAAGCGGAAGCACGACTGAGCCGACTTTTCCAACGTCGAGCATGCGCGTCCACAGGCTTGCTGTAGTGGATCGCCATACAATCTCGTAGCCTGCGACATCTGTACTGTTGGAAACTATCCACTTGATGCGCGAATCGTTGTCCAAGACTGTGGTATCGATGGTAACGTTGCGTGGCATTCCAGGAGCCTGGGAGAGGGACCAAAGTGTCGCAAGGTTGACTTTGCCGACACGTGCTGTGTAGTCAAAATCGACAAAATCGATCAGGTCCCCGTATACAGTGCCGTTTTCGGTACGTAGGTCTTGATGCTGGTGAGCAAAGTTCTCGTTGGGCTCCGTGTACCGGATGGCTGGATAACCCGCCTGGAGAAATCCAGTGTGGTCGCCTCCGCGCAGGAAGCGATCTAAACGGTAGATGATGGCTACGTTCATACTGGTGGCATTATTGGCAGCGACTTCGGCGGAGAAGCGCGCGAGCTCCCGCGCCGGACTATCATTCTCACCACCAATTTGGAGGCGTCGTGCTGCAATGACGCTGTTCTCGGCAGATAAAGGAGGAACACCTTGTGCGAAGGCACGGATAGTGTACGGATCCTTCTGACCCCGATCTCCAGTCGAAGAGCCAACAATGTCGCAGTTGAGCATACCTTCAACATTCGTGCTGGAGTTCTTGAGAGTTTGTGCGAGGTAGGTCGAGCCATATAAGCCCTGTTCTTCGCCAGATACAGCACCAAGAATAATTGTTGATTTCGGCTGGTGCTTTGCGAGGACTCGCGCAATCTCCATTGCAACTTTTTTCCAAAGTCAGCCATTTTTCTCTGAAAGTAAGTTCGGAATAGACTTACTGGCAACTCCGCTCGCATCGTCGTTGGCACCAGGAGAATCCGCTTCATAGTTGAGGACATCTGTAACGCGACTGTCCATATGCCCGGTCATAACGTATACTCTATCTGGGTCCTCGCTTCCTTTGGCAGTTGCTAAGACGTTCGAGATGTACACGGGAAAGGGAATTCTGCTGGCCACTCCTTGTAGATAGCTTTGTACCTCGACCGTCATCGTGCCATTGCTCGCCGCGGCATACTTCCGCATCTCAGAAGCTATCCAGTCCCTCGCCGCGTCGATCCCGCGCGTCGAACTGTTGAATGTAGCCAGTGTATGGCGGGTTCCGAACGAGACTAATTTGGCGATTGTGGCTTCGATGTTGGCTGCGCTGATCTCGTTAACAATGGCTCGCATCTCATCGTCTGGTGCTTGCGGAACCAGCTCCACGCCGACATTTGATGGAGGCCATGCGGCATTAGCACAGTCAGTGTATGACTCTGCATTGGCTGCCACTGGCAATGGAAGATCGCGGCCAAAAAGAATCTCGTGCGCGCAGGCTGTCGAGAGCAGCGCACTGCTGAATAGTGCCGATCGGAGGTACATTTTCGATGCGGCAAACAGCTAGTTATGCGACTAAAGCTTGCGTTGTGGGTTGCGGTCTTATAGAGATTATCAGATAGCCCAGAGCGTGAGAAGGTACGTTATATCATGAATCGCATATCGGAAGCAGCACACAACGAACTTCCCCTACTAGTTAGCATACCGGGTCTATGATGGACGTTCCCCATCATATTCTGTGATCTCTCTTCGAGATGGACCCGTTCCGTGGCTCGGCAAGCGTTGATACCCAGCCCTGCTACATGCCGACAGGGTAGATGCTTACCAGAATAGGCAGGTGGAGTAGAGAAGACGACGTCAACGACGGGACATTGAAAGCTTGAACACGCCAAAAAGAATCCGATAAGGAGCGAAGCGCTGTGCAATGACTAAAGGAAAGAAGGAGATATTGCCACTATGCAGAGCAGACCGTTCTGGCCTGCGCAGATGCGTACGCACAGCAGCAGGCATAGCTAAGTAGCATACTATGTTAGGCCTTGTAAGAACGCGTAGTGACAAAAGCTCGAGAACACCCTGGTCGTCTGTCCTTAGAAGACGGCGCATTGTACCAGCAGTCGCGGCATCGTGAGGAAGTCAGGCTAGCAGAAAATGGCTATCCAGCGTTTACCACTTGGTGACGATGCGGTGTACTGTGCTTGTCGAAATTGATAAGGTTCGGGACCTCCGCACAGAGTCTTGAAGTCAAGCTGGGATTTATATGCTGCGACGGAGTACCCAGATGTCGGACTCTGGAGAGTGAAGACATGCCGCTAGCCCAGACAGGTTAGAGGCTTGGCAATTCACCGAGGTTCCAGCAGTCGGACTTCGCGATGATGCAATGTGTCAAATCTCGAAAGTCTGCCTACAAGGCTACAACATAACACCGGCTGCTACAAACATCGCGCTACATCCCAAGCCTACTCGCATTGCTCTGAACGCCTCGAAAACTCCCCGCATTTCCTCGGATCCACAATGGTTTGCTTCCCTGTCCACATGGGCGCAACACATATTCACATGGCACGCAGAACGCGCTCTTCAACTCCGCCTTACGGCAGTCGACGTCGATACGGAAAGACCTAGACCAGTTTGCCGACTCAGCCTCGCCCTCGCCCCATCTCCAAGCCCAACTCAACGCGTCGTTGACTTCATTTGCACGCACCATCGACGACTATGGCAAGCTGGCAAAGCAAGAGCCTGTACAAACAAAGGCAGAAAAGGCGCATGAGCGATTAAAGAACTTCCGAGCGGAGCTGGAAGAGTACAGGGCAAACTTCAAGCGGATAAAGAGCGCAAATGAGGATATTGTACGTTTCGAACTAGCGACCTTGGACTCCTAGCTCCAGTGCTGACTAGCAAAAGCAAAGTACAGAGGCACGCACAGAGTTGCTAGGCCGCCGTCCACACAACACAGCTACGCCCGAAAATCCCTACGCACAACCTAATCTCGCCGCCCAGCATTCGCCCTTCGCCCCCTCCCAACCCTACAACCCCAACGCTCCCTACCGGCCAAATCCGTACTCTGCTGGCGCACCTCAAGGCGGTGATTATGATCGCGAGGGTCATGTGCTGAGGGAAAACACCTTCTTCAACAAGACGTCTGAGCAGCTAGATGAGTTCCTAGACAGAGGAAGGGCGGTGTTGGGCGACCTGGGCCAGCAGAGGGATATGCTCAAGGGCACACAGAGGCGGCTCTACACCGTCGCAAACACCTTGGGCATTAGTGGTGATACCATACGTATGGTGGAGCGGAGAGCGAAGCAGGACAAGTGGATCTTCTGGGGCGGAGTGGTGGTCTTTTTCTTGTTCTGCTGGCTAGTCATCCACTACTTGAGATGATGGCATAGCTGTAGTGAGGAGTACAAGGGATCGACATGGTCTTGGACGTTCAGGGAACATCATTCGGATTAGCGAGGCGCATGGAGCATAATGAACATTTACAAGTACCTATGCTACTTCATGCAATAACTGGACACAACGCAGCTGTAAGTTTTCACAGACGCTCATGCCGCTTTGAGTCTCGCTAACTACTCCAGCCACCAACAAATATACTCTGGCGTAAGTCGCCTGGAGAATCAGATCCACCAGTATACACACGATTTGCGCACAACGACGAGGATGATATCGTCCCAACTCTTTCCAACCCCGGGATTCAGATCAGATAATCGAGCTTTCGGTCAATGTGGTCAATCTTCATGTTCATCTCCTCCTGCTGATACTGCATTTCCCCGATCTCGTCGAAGTATCCGTTGAGCTGAGCCCATGGGTATGCGATTGGAAGTTGGCGATGACGAAGATGATGCTGGCGAGGACGACCGACGCCCAAAGGTCGATCTCGTAAGTACACAGCTGGGCTTTCGAGCATCAGCGGTGCTCTTCTTCGTTGATGCATGAGCAGCGGGTGGTATTGCGCTTGCATCAAGTATCTCCTTATCGTCTCCGCCCGTGGGTCGTAGTATGCAGGCAGCAGCCTGCGTTTGTATGCTCGATCGAAAAATCTGGAGAAGCAGCCCAGCAGCCCGTCGAGAATCTGGTGGGGTACCAAGTCTTGCAATGCAACGATGCCCATGCACCATTCCCTAAACAACGAGGGTTCTTCACCATGAACGACATCCCAAATCAAACGTTGGAGGAAACTTGTCATAGATTCCGCCAGAGCTTGCGATCGGGTGAGTAGCGCTAAGAGACAAAAAACCATAAACTGCTCCCTGCTACGCCGAAGCCCCACGGTACTTGCGACACTCAAGTCCTTCTTGAGACGAACTTCGACGCTCCTCTGCAGCGTTTTCCCAGTGGCAGAGGCGAAAAGAGGTTTCGACTCTAGCTGTGTCATGAGCTCTTCCAAAGCCGTTATGACCGTTTCAGCTGTAACTGTATGGTATACCTGACCGTTGAGCATATTGGTTATTTGCCTAACCACGCCACGAGCGTCAAACTCATTGAAACGGACCAGCTGGTAGATTTTTGGAAGCCATCGCTCCACCTCACTCAGGAAGACTCGGAACAAGCGGCCGCTATCGATATAAATGGCGCCAATATCCTCCATGAATCAGCCGTATGGAGTTTGAAGATACGCACTTCGGTGAAGGGAGCGGGGGGTTCTGAGAATGCTTGGAGGGACTCGTGGTCGCACAGGAACGTTGAGAGATACTCTCAACGGTTCGTTGATGCTTTTATACATCAAATGCCGGTGAGACCTAGCCTGGCACTATCCTCTGCGGTTGTTCGTGCGCCAGGCGACTGCGTTGGAGTGTCGTACATGTTTGCTTCGACAATGCGCATGGTCGCCTGATAACATTGTGGCCAGTAACTGTCGATATCATGGCACAGCTTGGCCCACCATCAATGTAACACGATAGTGCAAATCAGCTTGCTGCGCTCGTTTCACATGCAGGAAAAAATAGGTTACATGAGCAACAGGCAAGGCGAATCTTTCGATAGGCCTTGGAGTTACAGGGTTCATCTCGCTTTCAAAAGTAATGGGCTTATAGACTATGGTAAACAAGGCAGAGTGTGCCTAGTATGCTATGTAACGCTTCTATCTAGCAAAATCAAAACTACGGACATCGTGTAGGAACAAATAGATGACTACGAAGCACACCGTCGATGCAACACCTCGCTAAATCACATGTGTACCCGAAACCATAAATAGTCTGGAGCTTACCCGCTAAAAGACCTTCCAACAATCGATCCGAGCCTCGTATCCCATGCCGAACCAATCCTCAATACCATCCAGCGGATGTCCGCGATTTGTCCCTCAGCTGATCACCACGACGGTCCACTCCAGAACGGTAGACTGATCTATCCTATGCTCAGGATTTGGCACGTGCTGCTCTTACTTACTAGTGGAAACCAGCAAGTAGAAGGTCCAGCTTTCCATCGACGTTGTCCAACTTCATGTTCATTTCGTTCTGTTGGTACTGGAGGTTGCCGAGTTCCTCGAGATAGTCTTTTCCCGGGTAGCCAACAGGTGAAATAATCGGCGATGTCCAGGCAGAGCTGGGATATGCGGGAATGGCGAGGCGCATGTCTGCGTTGTGGCGACGTCGAATCGGAGGTAGTGACCGAGCTCTGTGCCCTAGCCATGGCAATGCTAGGGCGCGAGGGGATCGCTGATGATGCAACCCAGCGTATGGAACCATTGCGAGAGCTCCAAGGTCCAAATTTGGAGGCTCGTCCATCAACTCCCGGATCTTTTCGAGGGCATTGTGCCAGTCTCTGTGATATTCCCTTGATTCTTGCATCAGGTACTGCCTTCCTTGCGACGAGAACCGAATTAACGCTTCGGCAAGATGAATGGAGGGAGCTTCTGACGCCAAATACGCCAGGATAATGAACATGTGCCGCGAGTTTCGAAGACCTTTCAACTTCCACAGCTCTTGCGTATCCTTCTTCACTTGACGCATCAGAAGACTAACGACGCGCATTCTTGTCTGACCTTCCACCGGAATGAGATGATAATCCATTTGTTCGAACAATCCGAGTAGTGTGTATTTGATGTCGTGTTGCGTTATGCCGTACCTTCCGTTAATGCGATTCTTGATATCCTCCACGAGATCATAGTCAAATTCGAACATGTACGACATCTGGGGAAACCAAGCCCGAAATTTTCCACTGTCCACATCGATTTTGTTGATTCCGATTTTTATTCTCATGTTTTCGATCGCGTAGTTTCACGTGACGTTGATGGAAATGTAGTGTGGCCGCAAGTTTGACGAAGGATGCTTCCTAGGTTGAGTTTTTGTTCAGCAAGAAAGCTGATTTCATAAGAAAGCAGTACCCAAACTAGATACTAGATATTATATACACACGAAGTACCGGTGAGAGCGTCATGACTTCACATGCGTGGTAACCCGCGGCGAGGGCTTTGTTAGTACTCTGCGCCGCTTTCATGTGTCACAAGAGCATCAAGATGTTTGCTTCCGCAATGACGAGGGGGGAACCTTCAAAAGCGCACTGAACCAATCATGCTTTGGCCTAAAATATCATCACTGACACGTCAGCTAATGTATTCGGGGATTGGTCCCGGCCTGCGGAAGAGCAGTCAAGGAGTATGGTGCGCACTACTCTCAGCGTTCACTCAGCGGTCTGCCTTGTGTTCCACCCTGATATAACCTCACAATTATCTGTAGCGGACCAACAATCAGCGAGTCTGCTCTGTTGGGATCGTTCTCTCAGAATTCATGGTACCTAGCCAAAACCTTAGCGGAGGCACCATTCACGTTGATCGATTAGAACAGATCCGCTAGGAAGCATGCAGGATCTCAACGAGAGACGGTTACGTCAAATGTCGAGCGGGGTACCATACATTCCAAAAGACTTGCTACCAACAATTCTGATCACCGCCCTAAGTACAATCAGGTTCCACCATGCTACGCTGGCGCTCTTAGCTCAAGGCGGCCTTCAAGGCTCGCTGAACTGGCGGTCAGCAAGGCTTGAGCCTTATGTGAACGCGCACCCATGTCGGAGCAAACCATGATACGATGGTGGGCAGACACGTTTTACAGCCACGGGTTGTCTAACGTGATCCAAACAGTGACTGGTCGACAGTGGCTGTACCCGCCTCGCCAATACGAGGCTATCACCACTAACCAATCGAAAAAGCAAATACTGGTATCGTACTGGTTAATATCAGGGCTTCCGACACTGGAATAGTAATACGAAACACATCATCCGACCTTGAAGACGTTGAGCCTGCAATAAGCTGGATTGATGAACATCCCCCGTCAAGCAACAACACTGGATTCTCTTTGGCCACTTTTTCTGCGTAGAGTTTCGTGCAGTCGTTTGTTTAACAAAGGACATTGTGCCAGCGCCACTGTGAGGACCGTAGGTGATCACACGCATTGCAAAAACTGGCGCTTTCGTTGCTCGAAGCCTCGACTAGGCGTATACATTGTACAAAAGTAAGCGAGAGCATGCCATGTGCCGCCTAACCTGAGTATCACATGCTAACCTGCCATGTTTTCTCGTCTAGTGCGATCATAGGGGCCTTCTCGTGGTCCCCAGTCCAAGGCTAGAGCATTCCAAAATTACTTTCCCCCATCTGATTATGCACGGGAACGGATGCTACTGTACCATAAGGATTTTACATCTACGAGTTTAACAAGAACGGGATTAACTGTCCTGCTCCAATACGCACATTTGAGAACTATGATATCCAACACAAAAGTCCAAGCGTTGGGATATCGTAAAAGGAAGAGTGAAAATCTAGCCAAGTCCATCGCGAGCATGGTGTTGGACTTTCTGTCATCAAGTGCGCCCGTTATCAAGGCCACATTACTGTGGGCGGGAAACTCTCTCATGCGTTCGGAGAATGAACAGCAACCACATTGAACCGAAAACTTGCTCGGCCCATTCGACGACCATACAAAATTGAAGAATACATTAGTGTCGGCAACTACATTGATGTTGCAACCGACTAATAGGTACCACATACACCAGCACCATGGCTAGGGCTGACGCATCGATCATATATGATCATGCGCAATTGGAAAGCCGCTTACTACCACTGACACAAGAAAACCCTAACCCATAGTGCGGTTTCCTCCTGGCACTGCCATCATACAAGGGTTACAGGGATCGCACGACTCCGGAAGTGACTGCTAAAGCTGATGACGACAAGCAAGGCCCTCATGCATGGAGACGCTGGCATACCACACCGAGAGTGCATCGCACAGCGCATAAGAACAAGACTGCAATCGAAAGAGTCATATACCAATTCATCTAAATATCCAATCACGGGAATCATACGACAAACACCACGACGCCAATCCAAACGCGCCCTAAATAGTACACGGCGGCTACCAGTCCAAGCCTCCAGCACCCCTCTCCCCACCAGCAAGTATTTGCGCCGCCTTTGCCTTCTCCCCTAACCCACCCTCAAGATGAGAAACCTGCATTCCCTTCCTCCCCTTAAGCTGCATCCTCTGCAACTTCTTATCCAGAGCAACAAACGGATCTTCCGACTCGCTCTTCTTGATCTTGAACTTGCTCGTACCAAGCACGCTGTCCAACTCCGCTACACTAGGCAACTTGACATACAGCCATCCATCACCACGCTCCTCGATAGGGAAGACGGCAATGTTGACGCTCTCGTCGTTGGCGCACTTTCCTGCGTTGTCGCCCGAGAGCTCGTAGTTGCGCTTGTGGTACGGGCAGCTGACCCATAGCTTGTTGTTGGCGAGATCGTCACCGATAAGACCGTCGGAGAGGACGAAAGCGCGCTTGTGCGGGCACATTTGCTGAGTGCAGTAGTACTTGCCACGGACCTTGAAGACGGCGAGTTGGGTGTCGCCGCGCTTGATGGCCTTGCTGTCACCCGTGTCGGTGTCTTTGAACTCCTCGGCTTTGACGAGAGGTTGCCAGGACAATTCTGTCCATTTTGTGCCACGGAAGTCTTCTGTGACTGAGTCTTTAGGCCAGTAGGACGGGCGTTCTTGACCACGCTCTTGGGTGGGTTCGATGGTGTCGACGATGGTTTCGGACGTGTTTGCGAACTGTGAGAACCAAGACCGCTTCTTGGGGTCTTTGAGAACCTCGGTCCATTCGCAGAAGAAGGTGCCGACGAGGTCTTCCATCTGCTTCTCCAGGTCTGCGCAGATGCCGAGCTTGTCTTCGAGGATGACTTCCTGGAGGTACTTGATGCCGCCGGGCAGGTTCTCCATCCAGCGCGCTGTCCGTTGGAGCTTGTCGGCTGTGCGAATGTAGAAAGAGAGGTAGCGGTCGAGGATCGGAACCACATCATCTGGTGGGACGTCTTTCGCGAGGAGTTCCGAGTGTCGAGGTTTCGCACCACCGTTGCCGCCTACAAAGATGTTGAAACCCTTCTCAGTAGCGATGAGACCAAAGTCCTTGTTTTGTGCCTCTGCGCATTCGCGCACGCAACCAGACACTCCGCCCTTGATCTTGTGTGGCCCGCGGATGGATTTGTAGCGCTCCTCTAGACGCACTGCCATACCAACACTGTCGCCGATACCGAATCGGCACCATGTGGTTCCGACACATGACTTGACTGTTCTCAATGACTTGGCGTATGCGTGGCCAGACTCCATTCCACCGTCAATGAGTTCTTGCCAGATATCGGGAAGATCTTGTTTCCGCGCACCAAACATATCGATACGCTGACCGCCAGTAATCTTGGTGTAGAGGTTGTACTTCTTTGCGACAGTACCGATGACGATGAGCTTCTCGGGGGTAATCTCACCGCCAGAAACCCGGGGAACAACAGAGAACGTGCCGTTCCGTTGGATGTTGGCCAGGAATCTGTCGTTCGTATCTTGCAGGCCTCTGTTATTGACCTCCAATAGATGCTTGTTGTACAGCGAAGCGACAATGTTTCCAATAGTCGGCTTGCAGGCTTCGCAGCCCAGAGAATTTGGATCTTTTCCTGCTTCCTTCATGACGGCGGCAAAGTCCTTCAGGCCCTTCACATAGATGATGTTGAAGAGATCGGCGCGTGAGTACTCGAAGTGCGGGCAGAGATGGTTCTTGACTTCGTTACCCATGGAAGCCATGGTCTTGTTGAAGATCGTTTGCACAAGTGGCATGCAACCTCCACATCCGGTGCCGGCTTTGGTGCATGACTTGACGTCGCCGATGCTCTTGCAAGTTCCGTCCTTGACAGCATTAACCACGTCGTCTTTGGTGACATTGTGGCATGAGCAGATCTGCGTGTCGCCAGATAGGTCTGAACCGTCATCGTCGCCCTTCTGCGCACCAACGATAAGCTCGCTTGGCGCCATCTCCAGCTGCTTCTGGTTCTTCACCATCGGCACGAGCTTGATGTAATCCTTCGTGTCACCAATCATCATGCCGCCCAACAAGTACTTTCCATCCATAGTGAACAGGTACTTTTTGTACACCTGCTGGAATGGGTCCTTGTAGGTAAGCGCCTTGACAGGTGGTGGTGCCGGTCCGTCCGTCAAGTTCTTGACGCGATCTCTCGGCGTCGCTCCGTTGGGCTCCTTCTTCTCAGCTCGTTGCCGTCCAGGCATATTCTTCGGTCCGTCGCGGTCTGCGAAGAAGTCACCAAAACTGGCCACTTCAACACCAAGCAGTTTAAGCTTGGTGCTGAGATCAGGGGCTTTGAATTTGCGGGGTGCATGCGCTTTCGCTTGCGTGAGGTTGAAGGCAAGGACGTCTGCCATCTCAACACCAGGAGCGATAAGGCCAAAGGTTTGGTTCTCCCAACTGGCACATTCCCCTACGGCATAGATGTCGGGTTGCGAGGTTGCTAGGTAGGGTCCGACCACAATGCCCCCTCCTCGATCAGCGCATTTGATGCCTGCTTTTCGAGCGAGCTCGTCGCGTGATTTGATACCGATCTGCTCAAGTCAGTCTCCGCCGTCGAGCCAAAATCCAGAGGTACTTACCGCAAAGCATATACAGGAGCACTCCATCTCGTCGCCATCCTCAAAGACAACTCCCTTGACGAAGTTATCCTCTGTGGTCAAGATCTTGCCCACTCTCTTGCTAAGCATAACATCTAGGCCCAAAGCCCGAACCTGTTCAACAACCATACCTCCTGCATCGCCATCTAGTTGTCTTGACAAGACCCATCGATTCCGCTCAATGAGCTTCACTTTTGCAAAATCTTCAAGGTCCATCATGGCATGCGCGGCTTCCAAACCTAGCAGGCCGCCACCAACCACCGCGCCTGTTGTGCCCTTCCTTGTTGAGGAGAATTCAATGAGTCTTTGGAGGTCCTCAATCGTGCGGTATACAAAAACTCCGTTTGCGTCGTGGCCGGGCGTATGCCGTGGGAGAAGGGCGTCGGATCCGGTTGCCAGTACCAAGATATCGTAGGGTACTGTTTCGCCGGATGAGGTCTTGACGTGTTTTTCGGTAGAGTTGATCTCGGTAACGAGGGTGTTGAGGTGGTAGTTCAATGCACCTTCCGGCATCGATGCATACTATACCCGAGTTAGCTGTAAATGCCTTCTCTTCAGTGTGCCAGAACGTACCCATTCCTTGGGGTTAAGATATAAGTTCTCAACTTGTCGATGTTGAAAAAAGCTCGTCAAGCCGACGCGGTTGTATGCAAGATGTGGTTCCTCGCCGATAACTACAACATCGTACTCTCTCCGCTTGACGTCATACTTCATGAGTTTCTCGCTTGAGCAAAGTCAGTATTTTCCTCCTGTTCGGCTCAAGAGATGGCTAACTCACATGAATGCTATGCCCACCATACCCAACCCAACAACCACAACCTTCTTCCGTGGATGTTGATCATTGATCTCGCCCTTCCTCTCCAAATCAGCTACCTTCTCAGGCAGCTTGTTGGCTTCTGGGTCATTCCACTCTGCATTGGAGATGTTTCCGTCCTTTGATCCCCATGTTGCTGTGATATGGCGGTCGCCGGGTGGTGAGTGTGATTCGCCGGATGAGGGCTCGATGCCTTGTGTGACGATTGGCTCCGTCTCGGCCATGGTGTGATTTGAGGCTGCGAAAGCCTTGGGTATCTAGACGCAACAATAAAAAAGGTTACGTATGAAGCAAGTCTTCGTACCAGTACACTCAATCAAGAGGGCACAAGATGATACCGCAGTCCGTAAGCATAGACTGTTTGCTCCAAGCAAGTGTAGGAAACAAGACCTGTGAGGAAAGGAATGCGCAGAAGACAAAGAGACAGCCCCAACGAGTAAGACCAATACCTAGTTTGATAGACCTCAATGCTCACAAGCTACAACTCCGTGGCACGACATCTCCCGCAAGCTCATCCCCAACACGCTACATCCCTCCCGCGCCAACCTACACGCCACAATGAGCATAGATAGCCCAACTAGCGGATCGAACCACTCATCTCCAATCATGAATGCCCCGCGGTGTTTACGGAAATGCATCGTGACGCAGCGGGGTTCTATGGTCCCCCCATGCCCATGCAACTGGGCCTGCAAAGCGCATCCTAGCTCCCGTTCCGCGGCACGCTGTCAGCAGGCATGTAAGAGCGACAAGGGGACAAGAGCGCGTCCAGTCAAACGATTGACATTTCTCATTATCGTTACAGAAACGCTGCAGGGACGACGTTCTCCGTGGAGATTGAGCGAGTTCGCGTGATGTGGACTCGCTGTGGAGACGCGTCGAGTGGCTGGACGTTCCTTATCGCAAGCTAGGCGGCTTGGCGACAGGGGTCGAGCTCGCTTCGTTATCAGGAGTATCTCTCACGGAGATGCATTTTGGTGTTGTTGGGTTTCCGGAACATGTCATTATACGGGTGGTGCTTGACTTGACGATGCTGTGGAGGGCGGAATCGAGATGGGCGGGTGAAGTGCCATGTCATTGTGAACTCGCGCTCGTTTCTCTCAACGAGCTAGGACCTAGGACCTAGGACCCAGGACGCAGTATCGCTAGGTGCCATTCTTGTGCCGCTCTACCGCTGGAAATTCGGGAAGCTGATCACCTAGATATGATGCGTGGTTTGAATCAAAGTCGTTGCGTTTCGTGCCATGAGCAATGGCTCTATGTACAGTAAAGAAGCCGAAACACGTGTATCCCGATGCTGTCTCCCAACTCCAGACGTCATGAACGACGATACCAAACTCCTGAGCTGCCTTTAAAACTGAGCGTCTTAGAAGAACATCAAGTCCTCATCGCTCCAGCCCTGCTCATTCAACGCCTTGTGTGCAGCCTTCTCCAAAGCCTCTGGCCCGCAGATGAGCACCAGGCTCTCACCCTCATCCTTGACACAATGTTCTTGCAGCAACGGCGCACCAATCCGACCCCTCAAGCCTTCCCAGTCCTCTGGTCCTTGTGTCAACGTATACAGCAACTTGCACTTCTCTGCATTATCCTTTGCAAAAGTGTCAAGGTCCTCTCTGCACAGAATGTCCTCCACCAGGCGGTTGCCGTTGAGAACAGTGCAATGTGTAGTGTCCTCTTTGTCCTGCATAACAGCGCGCAAGACTTGGAAGATGGGCGTGATGCCGCTGCCACCACAAATCATGAAAAAGCGCTTCACTCTCTTCTCTTTTCCATTGATAGCGCAGAGGCCACGACCAAGGTATTCAAACTTGCCGATCGGGCCTTTGAAATCGACCCAATGGCCCGTAGGAATAGAATCCAGTGCCTTTGTCATCTTGCCACCAGCACGGTCGGGAGTGTCGGCGTAAACTTTGATCAGAACGTCGCAGAATCCTTTCTGTGTTGTTTGGCTAATGGGTGTGTAGGAGCGGATTATGGCCTCGCGGGTAACGGGGTCGCGGAGACGGATCATGAGATGTTGGCCGGTTGGGAGACCGAGGGGTTGGTCATCGTGGTCGAGTTTGAAGCGGAAGATGCGTGTGTCCCAGGAGACCTTCTTCTTGGAGTGGAGGAGGGTTTTGCGCCAAGTGCGGGAGTCAAGGAAGACAGGTCGCGGCTCGTTGGATTCTGGGACGTGTTCGCCTTCTGCTAGGACTTTGCGGGATGCTTCGTCGAGAGTGCCGATGTGGTAGTCTGGCATCATGGCTTTGGCTGTCTCGCTATCTGCTTGTTGTTAGCCGTCATTCTCGCGCTTCATGTTGCTGCAAGACTCACGGATCGCCATGAACTCGTCGGTGGCATCTAGGCCTGCAGCGCTGATAATGCTCTGCGCACCACCTGGATGACCTTCCAGGAAAGCAGTACCGTCGTAGACTTCGCCATTGACAACAAACCATGGGTTCTCGGCCTTGTCATGTTTCCGTAACTCATCAATCTCAATAACCTTGTCAACACCATCCTTTGTCATCTTAATCTCCTTTACCTGCTCAACAGCGGCATGCTCCGGCTCTTCGCCACCAATCTTTTCACCCCAGTATCCATTTGTGAGATTTCCGCCCGTCTTTTTGACGCGCTCCATCCAGCCACCAGGCATTAGTGCGGGTTGGGTGGGATGCTCGAAGCGGAGAGTATTGTCTTCTTTGTGTATGACGATCCGGAACCAAGGGTTGTTCATCATGCCCAGCACACTCCAGTACATGTCCCTTGGCTGGATACACATCGCCTCATCCATGACGCGCACCACAATGTCATCTGCCTCTTTCAGCTCGTCGGTGGCGATCTCTAGGTTCCAGAAACACCAGCAGAAGCTCGTCTCACGCCAATCCATGTCCAGTCTTCCACCGTACAGCTGTCGGTCTTCAACGGTCCGGTACTTGTCTTCTGCGTAGTCAATATTTGCGAGTCGCCATGTCTTTCCCTTGTCCAGAGAAAGCTCGCAGCGAGTTACACGTCGCCCGCCGCCACTGTAGGCATAGCCGCGGACGTTGTATGATTCAGGACTCGAAGAAAGGGCCAGCTTCTCTTCATGTGCGGGGCATGCAATGGCTGAATTGGGTGACAGGTCATAGATGGCGTAACGTTCGTCCATCCACCATTTTGCATTCTTGGCTGCCTCGTCTGGGTCGACTGTCGTGGGGAGTACGCGGTTGTCGTAGATGTGATACCAGTTGTCGCTTGGCTCGGCCGTGATGATCAGCTTCTTCAGCCACTTTACACTTCGACCACCGATCTGTCCCGGTATCACAGCTCGTAACGGTTTGCCGTGATCAGGTTTCAACATCTCGCCATTCATTTTGTGCGCCAACATAATGCCGCGATTCGGGTCCATGACCCAGTTGAGCTTGACGGAAGTGCCATAGTATCCATTGGGCTGTGCATAGTATTAGGTGTTGTATGTTGACCATTAGCATGTGACTTACAAGCTTGTCAGCACCTTCCATGCACACGTATTTCGCCTTTCGCAATGGCTTCGCTCGCTCGATGATGTCCTTCATGACTACACCAGTGAAAAGTGCCGTTGAAACACCTGCTGGGCCCCACGAGAAGCCCTTGCTCTTCCTCACTACATTCTGCTCTTTCCGCCTGTTACCAGCACAGACCAAAGTGATAGGATACGTGACGTTTTCGTACTCTTCCAGCAGCTGCCGCAGAGTAATCTTGAGGGGATTTGCTACTAGACTATGCAACGTTTAGATTCATGATGTCATCCTACACTTGGGCAATAACATACCCTTCAACAGAAAACTCCCAATCCAGACACTCGGCGTCGTGCACCTCCGGGACTGCACCATGGTTTCGCACATAGAACAGCTCTGGGCTGGTCAGAAAGCCCTCATTGAACAGGTCCGTCAAGGGTGCTTCGGTGTTGAAAGGGTGAACGCCCGTTAGCCGGATTAGTCTCGGATCTCGTGGAACATGCGCGTCTGGTGTAGGCTTGTCGACATCCAGAACTTGCGGTGGGGTATTTGCTGGTGGCGGAAGTGGGAAATCTGGTTCTGATGTCGAAGTGGTAGACTTGCTGTCGTCTCCGTCTACCGTCTCTGGCGGCGATGGCGGTAGTTGTATCGATTTTGAAGCGGCATGTGGCTGTGGTTGGTGTTGATGTGCAGGAGGTATGGGCACTCCCGCCTGGTTCTGGGTTGCTACGCCCATGATGCGTGACTAAGAGATGCAGTACCAAATCTTGGGATGGATGGGTTCAGCAGGTGGGTATAGCGCTTGCACTAAACGTGACGACTATTCCAATCGAAAAGAATACGACAGGTTGGTCAAATTCTGCTGGTAATGCGAAAGGGGTATCGGTCAAGCAATCAATAGACGACACTTCTGAGATTCCAGACAGGACTGAACCGGACAAAAGGCAGGAATTGCAATCGGAGGTATCTGGAATTGTTGGTACTAAGTCAAATCCGACATGTTCTAAGAATGTAGTGGCACCCTTCAATCAGCTAGTGGGACCAGTCAACGTTGTAGTCAACGTTAGTTGCTGAATGGTAATACCGCGGAAACTCAACCTCGATCTGTGGGGAAATCCTTGAATCATGCATTCCGTCATCATCCTAGCTGTCATCGAATGCCAGGCTCTGATCATCTCGGATTACCTTGGACTCTCGCATGCGACCTTATCTTTGACATTCGGATTAGGAATAGCGCACCACTTGTGTGGCAAGGGAGTAAGCGGGCCTTGATGCGACTAAGAAATGTTCCTGGCCGGACCGAGTAGGCTGAATTTGGTGTGGGGGCTCGGGTTTTCCATGTGGATCCGGCAATTTTCCAGCGGAGATGTCAACACTTGAACAAATTGTCTGGTGCAACGCCAAATGCCTCGGAGAAGCCTCGATTGGCCTTGCGTCGCATGCGAAACAGACGGATCGACGAGAAGCATACCCGGAGAGACTGTGGATGGTCTACTGGATTTTGGTGCTTGAGGCTGAACATCTCCGCGGGAGCTGCGCGCGCGCTTGCCGAGACTAACCACCCGACCAAGCCTGAGCCTCTAAATTACTTCCGCAACAACTCAATTCTGTTCACGGAAACAGGCTCTTGCCCGATATCTGCAAACATCGAGGTGTTTAGCCAAGAAGCTTCTCCTCGAGTGTCTGACCTTGCTCTAATGGTCCAACTTTTACTTGTCCCTGAAGTCGTTGCTGTGTTGTCTCTGCGCGAGCTTTCATACGCTGTTTGGTCCGTTCCTTTACACTGGCTTTGGCATATCGACCCTTTACTCCATGTCTGATACGTGTGATCATATCACCTGCCTTGCCTTTGGTAAGATCCTCTGGTTTCAATTGATCTTCTGGCGGGCGGAATTTATTGAGCATGTCGACTTGAGCTTGTGATGCACGACCCCTACGCCATGGCTGGTGCTTTGAGATGTAGAAGCGTTGAAAAGCATCAGCCGCGTATGTATCAGCTGCGTGAACGACGTGATCAAAAGAATCTCCTTCAGCGATGACACGTGGTGTGCCATAGGGGTTTTTGGTGACCTTATACTCAGGCAACTTCCAGTAATACTTTGCTCTAAAATGACCTTCGGTGTCGCCGGATGGCTCAATGACCAAGTAGTTGCCAGTGTTGCCAGTGAGGACGTACTTTCCATCGCCGACACCGACCCAAGCGTTCTGGCTGATGTTACGTATGTATTGATCACCAGAAGAGTCTGCTAGGAGATCGTGCACAGAGTCATACTCTGTGAAGGAGATTGTGCCAGGTAACTTTTTCGCAACCGTTCTCTTCTTCAGGTCGGAAGCCTCCTGTTCGCGTTGCTTCTCAGACTGTTTTGTCTCTTTGAGCTTCGTCAAGGTCTTGGTGTCTGCCCCATCAACGATTTCATTCGGATCAAGCCCGAACAATGTAGGTGTCGACACTACTCCAGTGCTCAGTGCGGCGACCATGTCTATGATGTGGCAATTCTGCTTTCCCTTGTGTAGACGCATACCGCGTCCGATCATCTGGACGAGGAGATTGCGAGACTTTGTGGGGCGAGCTAGCAGGACGCAATCAATATTGGGAATATCCGTTCCTTCTGTAAACACACCACAGTTGAGCAGCACCGGAAACTCGCCGTCCCTGAAAGCCTGGATGCGCGCGCTGCGGATCTTTGGTGGAGTGTCACCAGTGACAAATTGAGCATTGATGCCGGACATGCGAAATCTGGCAGTAAGGTCGGTGACATGGCTAAGGTCGACACAGAAGATGAGAGTCGAGTGGCGGTCCCTTGCCTTGGCCAGCCAGGTCTTTACGACGAGCTCGTTTGTTTCGTCGGTGTTGATTACTGTAGAGAGGGTGCCAGTCAGGAAGTCGCCACCGGCGCCAGAGCCTACTTTGGTCAAGTCGGCCTTGATCTCGACCGTTGTAAAGACGACGTCGGAAAGCCAGTTTTCGTCAATCATGTCTACGTAGTCGCGGTGGTAGACAATGTGATCGATGGCCGAGCCAAGCTTCCTGCCGTCGAAGCGCGAGAAGGTAGCCGAGACACCGACTAGGGCAGGAGCCTTTGTTTGGGTCCAGTCAGCTGGATGCCTCAAGCCAAAGTGCTCCAGGACGTCGAGATAGGTCTGGCTGACAATGTGATGTGCCTCGTCGACCAGCACAAGCTTGTACCGTGAGGGGTCAAACTTGTTTAGCCGTGCCCCCGACGTGATGCTCTGTATCGAGGCGACGGTGATGTCGGCGGCACCAGAGGCCTGATGGTTGCCCATTTCGATGTCGATGTGCTTGTCGGGGTATGCGAGAGCGCAGTGGCGGGCGGCTTGCTCGACGAGTTCGCGGCGATGGGCGAGAATCAGCGTCTGCGAAGCGTTGCCGGTGGCGGGTATGCGATCGATGAGGTGGGTGAAGATGACGGTTTTGCCCGAGCCGGTTGCCAGCGAGACGCCGAGACGTTTGTGTCCGGCATTGAGGTAGGAGATGACAGCCTGTATACAGTCTTCCTGATACTCGCGCAGCTGAATCTTCAGCGGCGGGGCAGGCGGCGGCGGTGGTGGTGGTTGTGCTGGCGAGCTGGCCACGACGCTCCGGGGCCTCTTTGATCTTGTTGAAGCATGTCTGATGGTGGCACGAACGGGCCCGTAGCCTGCTCGCCTGCAGTGTCTCAGCACATGTTGGGCGAGAGTGAACATCAAGACGCGTTCCAGGGTATGCGTGGGAGGAGCGAACATGTCGCGCAGTCACGATGCATGACGCAGATCCAGGGCTGGCTGCTGGCTGTACCCTGTGGTAGGCCGAGGCCGAGCCCCACCCAAAATGTTTCCCGCCTTCATCACCTCGTCTTCACCTCCTCACCCTTCGCCATGGCCGCTCTAGGCGCGCGCATGTACGACCCCGATCCGCGCATATGCCGCAGAGATACCGAACACGCGTCTAATCCACCGCGTCCGCCATGAGTTCCGCATCCGATCTCAAGCGTTCCCAGTCGTCAGAAGACTCCAGCGATGAAGCCCCGCAACCGCCTACACGCTCTCACACACCGCAGAAGCGACGCCGCCTAGAGTCGGTCGATCCTGCCCGCGTACGCAAATACTATCTCGAGGGAAAGTACAACGACGCCTACCGCGTGCTGTTCAACGACGATGTGACCCGCGCAGCTGCGCGCTTCGAGACGGATCCCAGCGGCTTCCAATACTACAGCAAACAGATTGGTGCATCCAACTGGTCGCCAAGGGAACAGGCCGTCTTCTTTGGGGCTCTGGAGCGGTTGGGAAAGGACGACATCCCGGGCATAGCAGGTGCTATCGGCACCAAGAGCATCCCAGAGACGCAGGAGCTGCTCCTACTGCTCCATGATGCTGCCACAAAGCTGGGCGATGTCAGGCTGACACTCCGCGACATCCCCGCCGCCATCGACGTGGGCGACGAGTGCAACGAGCAGCTGCATGTTGCGGCCGATGCCTTGGCCTGGTTCCAGGAGGTCTTCGAAGCGTGCCAGGAGCGAGACAAGTTCGGCGACCACTGGCTGATCACGCCTGCCGTAGCTGACAAGATCGAGAGCGCACTCGACATCGGCCATCTGCGAGCCACGACATCACCACTTGCAAGCGAGCCAGAGCCAGAGCCAGAACCAGAGCCAGAACCAGAGCCAAAGCCTGCACAAAGGGGTGGCAGAGTAATCGTAGGGTACTGAAACCCTGCTTGCAATCAAGACAAGTCTGCTAACATGTACCAGAGCATGCACTTCATGCAAAAAGTTCAAGCAAAAGTGCGATCGAGCAACACCATGCGCCAACTGCGTGCGACGAAACACGGGCGAATGCATATATCCAGAGCAGTCTATCAAAACCGACACGGGTGACCGACCTGACGCGAAATCGAAAAAGCCCAAGGCTGATATCCTCGAAGATATTCCCGAGGCCCGTCTACTCCACCCACAGGTCATGCTCACCCTCTCCAAGACACTCTTTATGAACCGCTCGCCGACGATACCCTCGCCCTGGCCACATTGGTCCGAATACACCTCTGAGTTTGCTCAAGAACCAAGCATATATCGTAGCGCCTTCGGTGATCTCCATACACTGGTCGTCTCCATCACCAAGCGGCTCGTACAAACTGCTATTATACAAGCAACTTCACGATTTCGAGCACATAGGCAGCGAGCCAAGGGTGGTGTCCGTCTAATAAAGAGGAGAGATGCCCTGACTGCTATCGACGTTGTGGGCATGCCACGGAACAGTCAGGAGAGATGGCGAGGAGTAGCCAGACGATGTGCATTGAGAGTATACCAAGGCAAATGGTCACGCGACCGGCGTAGCAACACCAGACGAGAGGTACCATGGGACGAATTCGAGCGAATCATGGCCCCAGTTGAGCCGTCGGCAGAGCTCCCGACCACAGACGCAGAGACATCCGGTAACAATAACATTGGTTTTAGTGCACGAGCGAAGCGGAGCGGAACCCCACTCCCTATGAATCAGCTTGCGCTATCGGAATCTGACGATGAATCACTTGTCGGAGACAGCGCACCTCCTTCCGGGACCACATCCCAGTCCGAAGATACTGGGGATCAACTTGCAAATCCACCGCCGGCCACAGATTTCGAGAAGCATGGGCCTCGAAAGCCGACACTGCGCGAATTTGATCGAGAGACAAGTCGAAAGGAGGAGCAAGACCTTTGGGAAATGCTTGGCCTTGAGCCAACCAAGGCTGAAGAAGCGAACATTGGCGAAGACAGCGACGAGGAAGATCTAGAGGAAGACGAGAAGATTAGAACAGTGCCTGATGGTTGGCGCTCCTGGACAAGATGTTGTGCCGAATGGGAGGAACTCGACACAATTCCACCTGAATCTGCCTTTCTGGCCAACCAGAAGCCTCTTGACGTCCCACCTGTTCCTCAAGGAGACACTTCAGACATCACCGAGTCTAGCCCCAACAGTGATACTGATAGGCTAGCTCAAAGGCCCAAGCATCGGAGCAAACCGTCAATACAACGAACAATCGAATTGCAAACCCGCGGCACCCACGCTTATGCTGCTCTGCAAGGACGAAGCTCACAGCCCGTCAGGTCCAGGAGCCGAACCAACTCTCAAGACCATGATATAAGCGACAATTTAGACGACCGTAGGCTGCCTCGGCCGCCCATCGAATTTACTAGGAAAGAGTCATCAACATCCAAATCAAGCGACGATTCAATCAGCAGCAGTGAACAGCCAACGCGGTCAATTGGAACCAACAGTAAACCAGCTTCCATCGCATCATCGAGCGATCAAAGCAGCGATATCGGAACAGAGCAGCCTATACAGTCAATTGAAACTCCCAGTGACCCGTTGCGTGCGCTGCTCTCATATGAAGAGCCGAAAGAGATGGATTGGGAATCGTTCATTGACTAGTTTTTGTCGTGTTTGGGTCATATCCTAAATTCAACCGTATCATCTTTGATTGAGTAAAATGCTCGGTGTAAGCTGGAGTTGTTGAGAGATGGTCTGTAGTCTCGAGTTGCGTAGCTTGATATCTCGCGTACTAAAGAGCAAACGTCCGCTCCGATCATTTGTTAATTCACCCAACCATGTCCATATCCGGTCATGTCTTCCTCTTCACTAGAATACTTACGCGTGATGCTCTTCCGTGAGTTTCCTGGCCAGATCCGCGACTGGCCATGAGTCGATAGTGCCAACATACACGCTAATAGCAGGCGAGTGTGCTGTACATCACGTATACGAATGAATCGCGTCCGACGTCATGCGAGTGCTAGTCGCTTTCACTGCCACCGAATGACCACGAAGAGTCCTTTGACAGCAGCTGTGATCCCGGATGCATCAATGTTAGACCGAACAGCACATAATCTTGCTCAAAAATGGACTCAAATCACACCCTCCTCCACCGCACTGATATCTTCAGACATGCAACCCATCCCCTGATCTTTCTATCCTCTAACCACACCACAAGTTCCATAAAATCCCATCACCTCAAACTTTACCTGACCAAACTTACAAGTTTCAACCTCACCGGTCCCGACTTTGCGACATGCATTTGTCCAAAACCATCCTCGTCGTCCTCGCCACCCTTGCTTCTCTCGCCATGGCTCATGATGGTAACAAGGATCCGGACTGTGGCGCTCCCTTTTGTGGACGGGCCAAGGCTCTTGCTCTTGCCAAGTCTTCTATCCTCGCTGAGCACGAGGCAAAGATGGCGGCTATGGCTACACCTACTGCTACACCCTCTGTCACTGGTTCTGAAGCAAGCGACTTGGCTGATTAGCTGTGGAGAATGCCGGGAAACTCATGGTTCTCGTGAACTGAGCAAGTGCTTGACTTGGCGGCAGTTGATGGATGGCGGTCCATCACGATGCCGGTTTTGAGGGCAATGTTTTGGAATTGAGAGTACTGTATCTATGGAGTATCACGATATCTTTTATGGGTTGGATCATTGCAGACAGAGCCTTGGATAAGGCGATGTACTGGGATTGGCTTCTGTTGATGGCAATTTGATTTCATAAACTTCATGACAGGCGGTTGTGCCGGTTCTTGGTTGAGCCTTCAATGCGTATATGAAGTTATGCGTAGCTATTCCACAAAACGACAAATGTTCAATAGCTCATACATTTGACATTCTCGTCGTAAAAATGTTTCTTACCCCTTGAAACACGGATATCAATAAGTTTCTGGTCGTGAACATGATAGGCTGGCGCGGCAGTAGACATTGGCTGCCTTGACAACGGCGATTCCTTGATCAGTCTGCCGTCGTTCAGACAAGGTCCCTTACTTTGTGAGGAGTCGGACTCGGGAATATCCCACTCGAGGAACTTGTTAATTTAATTGACAGAAAATAAAAACGGCTCTCATGTACCGTTCCGGATATGTTCAACCTTTGTATCAATCCTATGCATACAACTCCACTCGTCCAAGTAGAGTTCCTGCACCAAATTAACACTACCAAACCACTTCTCGCCCAGTCCAGCGCCCGGCAAATCTGGATTGAGCTTGAGTTCTTTAGTATGACCAGCCGCTGCCCCATACTGTTCAAAATGCTTCAACGAGTCAATGGCCCACACCATTTGCTCGTCGTCGCGATAATGCTCCTTCAACCTTGCCCGTCTAATGTCCTTGCGTATCTCAGCTTCCGCAGTCGACCAGGGCGGTGGATAATCAGAGGGCATGAGCTTATCGCCCTTCTTGACACGCGCATTGTTGGCTTGCATCTTCTTCGCCGTCTTGATATGCCACTCGTCCTTCAACACACGGAGCCGTTCCTGTTCGCGGAAGAAGAGCTGTAGCATGCTCTTCCAGTCAAACGCAATCTCGCGGGCCGCGACATCGATGCTGAGGTCTGGCAGCTCGGTATCGTTGACCAAGTCCCCAATGCTGATTGTGTAGTTGGGCATCTCAGCCTTCCAGTTCTTCACATTCTCTTCCCATCGACGCGTAACCTTGTGGTAATGCTCCCGTTCTTTTTTCCCCTGCCCTCCTTTCCCGGAGCCAATGTCTGGTCGCTCGTCTCTGAACCAAGCCACAGTCTTGTCTTTCCCCTTGCCGCGTCGCGCGAGCCTTGTAGACACCTCCGGCCGCTTACTCTTCCCGCCTAGGTTGTACTTTTCGAGCTGGAAGTCTATGTGTATGTCCTTGAGGAAGTGCTGGCCGAATGCATGCTCGACACACGCGCGGAGGGTTGGGGAGACGCGTCGGACGACGTTCCAGAGGTGGGCAAGGTCGGTGTGATAGCGGAAGACGTTGATCCATACCTCGGCCGGTAGAGATGGACAAAAAGTTTCGCGTGCAGTGGCACGGCGTGGAGCTTTCGAAGCCATCCGGACTCTGTCGCCCGAGGCCTTTGAACTACATGATACTCCAACCGGTGCCAGTCTTGTGCGAGCCGCGTTGAAGCCCAAGGTCGCGAGTAATGCCAATGACGTAAGCTTACCTTGCATGACTCTTGTGTCGCTGAAGCCGTGTGACAATCTACTTGACAACAGTCATCTCATCGCGGAAGAGATCCTCGACATATCGAACGCATTTGTTTTTTGATAATTCTTACAGCATCGCAAACCTTGTGGCTAGTACTCTTCGCTATCCTACGAAAGGTTCAGAACCAACCAATCAGTCTGCTGGAAATCTGCACTATTGCCTTTGCTACGTACGCAGCGAACTGGGCGGCACCAAAGATGTTCATGTCCCTACGATACTGGACAGGTATTTTGTCCGTGGTCAGTGTACGTGGGCAATAGGCACTGTTTGGCAGATCGTCTTCCCCCACGATCTCTTTCATCGACCCCACGGCTTCACACCGAAAATTGGGGGGTGGGGGGAAGGATCCCGAACGACGCGTTCAGACCCCCTATGGACGGGGCACAGCATAGCACATTGACGTGTGCATCGTCATCATGTGCACTATGTTTCGGGGACATTCATTGTGCAGCCTAGCGAGATTACTTTCCAAGTCAAATCAAGAAGATCCACCGTCGATTTGCGACTATATTGTCACCAATGCTACCAATGTACGACTTGCTCATCATACTTCAAACAACGTGTTAGAGAAGAAGAAGGCTCCCAAATCATAACGACCTTGTAGCCGCTTTTTGATGTCTTGGATAGAGATGCCCTGCGAATTTACACAAAAGTCTGATCAAAGCCAAAGCTCAAAATGTGTCAAGGCTGAATACATAGCCTGCCAACTTTGCCATAGATGCGCATGTCAAGTATGTAGTATGTTATGTCACACACGTTTTGTGTTGCCCTGGAATATACATGGTTCGTGACTGGAGCTGACGTATACCTAGAACGAGGATACCTTGCTTTCTACGTAGAGGCTCTACACGAGCTGAGAGATGGGGTGGAAAGAGCCGAAGCGTCTGTGTTCTGGCGGAGAAAGAGTTAGTTCGGCTATCAGCCACCCCTTAGCATCAGTGTTTTGTACGAATTTGTTAGTATTTCAACGTTGGCACATCGCGTGCAAAAGGAAAATGCCAATATGTAGAATCTATTATTCTGTCTTTGACATACTGCAATCGCACCAACACTTTTCGTCCGTAAACGCCGACGAACGAACGTTTGGTCTGTGTTCGTTTTGCCCCAATCCCTTCTGTTTTCCATCCCAAAGTAGTATATAACAAAAGGCAACCACCCAAGCCCAATTCATAACCACGAAATCAAGACAACCAGAGCAGAGAATGGGCCCAGCCATTCCTAGCAAACAAGAGAAAAGCAACGGTGAGGTGAAAGACAAAATACACGAAGCGTAAGATTTGTAAAATACAGCAGAGAAGAAACTGCGAGGAAAACGAATATGACAAAGGACCACCAACAACCAAGAGCAATGACAACAGAGCAAATTGGTATCGCGCGACAAGCAGGAGTTTTTATCGGTCGGCATAACAAAGACGTAAGAAAAGGCGTGACGACGTGATAGACCATGCTGGCAGTTGTTGATCCTCCTCTTGAAAAACAATCCAAACGCCAGTGGGTATAGACAATATCAATAAAGGTAACAGTTTCCTAGATTCCTGAAGCACGCAACGCAGCCTCTGGTGGCGTAGGCGGCAACGGCATAGTTGGTGGAGGAGCCGGAAGGCCCATGCTCGGTGGCGGTGGAGGAAGAGGCATGTTGGGTGGAGGAGTGGGCGAAGTTATGTTGCGGGGTGGCGTTGGTAACGCCTTGTTTGGTGGTGGTGCGGGTGGCGGCAGTCCCACAGAGGCGAGACTACGTCTGGGTTTGATGGTCTTTTGCTGTGCGAACGCCTGCTGTCTCAGCGCTTCGATGCTGGGTGTTGGTCTATGCGCAGCAGGGTTTGATGAAGGAGCAGGTGCATTAGACATTCTTCGGCCAGGGACGAATGATGGCGTGGATGCAATGGCACGGATTGGGCGGGATGACAAGAATGGTGCGTGGTCGGCAGAACGGATCTGGACTGAGGCAGGACGGCGCAGAGCTTGTGATGCGAAATGCAGCCCATACGGGTTGTTGGTGGACTGCATATTTAAAGCTGTCGAAGGTGACCTTACGGGCGCGGTAACCGATCGGTTCATGTGAACACCCGGAGGCAAAGGCGAGGGTGTGGGCGATGGTGTAAGAGAAGACTGCCGCCTCGATAGGATCGTCGATGAATCGCCGTGTTGCGCTTGTGGTCGAACTGGGAATGGCCGTAAGAAAGGCTTTGGTGAAGCAGAAGTCCGACGCCGAGTCTTGGAATCGCCAGCGGTAGAAGCATACATGGGGGCTGGGCCCATTATCGACTGACGTTGAGCAGGAGGTGGGGGTACTGGGGCAGGTTCTTTGGGCGGTGGTGAGATTACGTCCCGTCGTGGTGAAACACTGTATACGTGCGCATTGAACCGTACTGGACTATCTTCTCGTGTTGATAGAAGATCGTTGTCATCAGCCTGACTAGATTTCTCAGTCTTCAATTGAGGAGGCGACGAGCGAACAGCATCAGTGGTCTGCGTGGGAGCTGGCGAGGCATCGGTTGTGTTTGTCGCTGCTTCTTCTTTTAGTGGCGCCACTGGACCTGCAACAAAAGGCTGGCCTAATCCTTGGACAGTTGGGGAAATTGGACTGTACAAGGAGTGCCGTTTGCTCGTAGGAGGTGATGCCGCAGTTTGGCTCAAATCCTCGTTCGTAATTGGCAAAGGCTGCATTGACCTGCGGCGTGACGACATGGTGTTGTTAGGATTCATGTGAAACGACCGTAAAGACATTGCGCTCCGCAGAGGCTCCCCCTCACCAGCCACACCAAACTCCTCTTTGAGAGGCGAATGTGGTGCTGGAGATGACTCTCGCGAAGTGTTGCGCGTGCCGGCGCCTGATGCTGACGTGGCTGTTGACATGAACGAGTATCGTGACCGTCCGCGAAGCTGGTCCAACTGCACCTGGTGTTGAGAGACAGGCGTCGAAGCGACAGATGATACCTCCACTGAGAGGCGGTTGTTGGCATTGAAGCGAGCGGACTGGCCACTAGAAGAGTCGATACTGTTCTTTGTTTGGTCATTCTGGATCGCGTCCCACTCGGAGGCTACGATTTTTGGCGACGTCGAATGCTGTGGTTCAACTGGCACAACCCTGCTGACAACATGTGGGTCCCGATTGACTCTGTACCGATGGTTCATAGTCTCGGACGAATTCTTTCCACCAGAGTCATCGGTAGAAGAGGATGCTCGCGCATAGTCATCCTTTGCCTTCATGCCGCCAAGGTTGTCGATCTCCTTTCGCACCATGGTCATCCACTCATCCATCTCTTCCGCGCTCTCGAGAACCAGAAGGAAACTTGTGGCTGACTTGCGCACGGTGGCATTTTGTGTTCGTAAGCGAGCAAGAAGAGAGTTCTTTGGCCCTGATTCGAATGTTCCGTCGTCGCTGGCGTGACTGGAAATCTGTAGCACCCAGTGCTTGCCAGGTATCAGATCACACGCAAAAGCCGCCGACTCCTTTCCCAGCTTCAGCACCTTCTCAGGCAGACGATCAAATGCGCCATCATCAGCGTACTGGAGCACAAATCCTGCCGTGACCAAGATGTATATCTTATTGACAAGCTCTGGAGTCTGGGGATTCAATACAGAGTTGGACATGAGACGCTTGTGTGTCTTCTCCAGCTTCTTTGTCTCGGTATCGTTCTCTGCAATTGTGGAAAGGTCGCGCTGGTTGTCCATCTTCTCGCGTAGCGACTCAGCCTGCTGCCTTTGACTCTGTGACCTCATCAAGATCTCTGGCGCGAATACACATGCCTGTACAGTGGCATGCTTCAGAGACTGTGGGAAAGCCTGGAACAGCGGAGGTGGATCCCAGTTCCCAAATTCGTGATGTTGTACAGCCGGTCGTATGGACATGGGTCGGAATATCTGGCTGGAGCGTGTGCGAATCGTCTGTTGAGCGGGAGGAGAAGAGTCTTGTCCCAGTGAAGACTTGGGTATGGAGATGGGTTGGGTAGGCTTAGGCGGAGTCTGTGGCCGCATTGGTACTGCGAGGCCAACTTCGGTGTGTCCACGAGATTTCTCTACTTTGGGTCGACTGAAGAGATTGAAGAGCGACATCTTGGATGTTACGCGTTCCAGCTTCTTGGTGGGTACCGTTGATGGCGCCTGGGATGCTACGGACGGTGACCTTGCAACGGGTTCCTGTAGGTTCGCGGTGGATCGAGTGAAGCGCCATCGGGAATTCATCGACGAGCTGTGAGATTTATTTCGCATTTTGCCGATGGGATTGGACGAGGCAGCGTAGATCTGGCCAGAGAGGTCAGACATGATGGACGACCTTGGCTTATAAAGCCAGCAGAGTATGGTCGACTTCAGAACAACGTTGAGTTAGGCGGGAGAGGTTGGACGGGTAATCCAGGTCGTGCAAATTGGTCGCACGGGCGATGCAAGTTGTTCCTAGAGACCCTGACAGGGTAGGCTTGCATTCAGTATAAGCAAGACGTCGGGCCGATGCCAAAGTATGTAAATCGCAGGAAGTGGGTTATGGTTGGGGTAGAAGGTTATCGAGTATCGTGAAATCCGTGTGTGGGTAGGGAATGTGGAGCATGCCAGGTGAGTGGTAGAAGGAGCGCGGTATAGCTAGCAGGACTATAACACAAGGAGAAGGGATGATCAAACGAGAGGACAGGACATGAGCCCTTGGAGAAGCAGAAGGAGCTGCAGATATGACGGAGCAGAGGCAAGCAGAAGAGACTGAAACGACTTGTCAACGTTGAGTTGAGTCGTGGAGAGGAAAAGTGGCAAGCGTTAGTTGCCGCAGATGAATGCTCCCTAATCATGGTAGCGTACAGGGGGAGCAGTTCCCAGGTTCCGTCGTGTGTGACGCGAACACGCAGGGGCTGCATAAAGGCCCCTTTACGGTCATTTTCAGAAGAAAGTTGGGAGGGATGCGATGGCGCCGCACGCTAGCGCTCGCCTGGGCGATGTTGGCGTGTTTGACCTGGCTAGCCGGTGAAGGGTCAGCACAACGTCTTTTGACAGTGCTCGAGAGCTACATGATAGAGTCGACGCCGGCGGCGTCCAAGAGGTCGTTGCCCGGACGCAGCGCAAGAGGGTGGCCTCCGTCATCAGGCCCCGACGACGATTGTAGATTAACGAGGTACTGCCACCGTGTTTCAGCAGCGGCCTTGGGCAGTCCTGCCCAACGCGGTGGCTAATTCTGCCTGGCCCAACGTGGAGATTTGATTTGCACCGCGTCGTGACTGGAGTCGAGGCCTGCACGATCTACGACGTGTCGGCAGGCGTGCGGAAGCTGATCGCCGACAGTCAATACTCGGAGATATTGGATGGGGTTAAGTTATTGCTTATTACGAAACCCGACCCACGGCACGTTCACCTCGATCGTGACGCTGAGAACGCGTGGTGATGGCGCGAAAAAGCAGACGGGCACACTGCTGCAGAGGTACCCGGGGTGAAAACCCTTTTTTTTTTTCGTTGTGCAGAGAGACAGCCGTCGTGTTGTTTTGCATAGTTGTGATGCCGTCTCAGGTGCGATGCAGCAGGCGGCCAAGTGCATACGCGTATGGATTATGGAGCGACTCTGCCCATCAGCTGCACAAGGATGGCATGCACAGCACGAATAGTGCGGAGCTTGTTACGGCCGCTACATGGCATGAGGCTGGAGCGAAAGAAACAAAAAGGCGAAATGAGGCTGACGCTGGGGAGGAGGATCGGGGCGTGGGCGTGGGCATGGGCGTGTTCCTGCAGTAGCGCGCCAGGCAGGCCGAAGTGCAGCAAGTCAGCGCTGGGAGGGATGGATGCTCTGGCTGGAGCTCTGGCTGGAGCTCCGAGCCCCGCTCACACCCCCACCAAACCCTCATCATAGCCCGGCGCCGTGAGAGCCGTCATCGCAGGGTCACGCGTTCTGGCTGCTTCTCCAATTACCTAGAGTGTACACGCTGCATCTGTAGTGGCGGTACATCACACCACCTAAGAACCATGGCGCCCGACTTGAATACGCTGCCCGCGTCCCCCCATGCATCGCCCTCGCCCCGCAACCAGTCGCCCACAAACTCGCGCACCATGGCAACTTCACCGCACTCTCTCGCTGCCACTGCCGCCATGAATGCAGGCATCCACAACGAAGAGACGCGCCGGCCCTCGTCGGGTAGCATGCGCAGGGACGTGGAGCGCGCCCGTCGCCGGTCCAGCATCCGCATGAACCTCAACCTGAACGACCCAGCCATCCCAGCGCCTGGAGAAATGCAGCAGAGTCCGTCCTCCCGCAGCAGAGGCCCATGGCCGCATAGCCCGCACCATGAGCGCACTCCCAGCCTGGGCGAGCTCCACCAAGAGCTGGAATACGAGCAGGAAGGGCAGGTGGTGAGTCTGT
This sequence comes from Alternaria solani, assembly GCA_002952155.1. NCBI lineage: Eukaryota > Fungi > Ascomycota > Dothideomycetes > Pleosporales > Pleosporaceae > Alternaria > Alternaria solani. Next base: position 1,537,424 of record CP022029.1, read on the forward strand.
CGACGTGCACCCTCGTGGCAGCAGACGGCACCAAGGTCTTTTGTACTGACATGGCCAGAACCGCCTCCTCAACATGATCCGCAGCCAGCAGGCCCAGATCAACACCCTGCAGGCCAACCAGCCACAGCCTTCTGCGTCCGCCGTGGATGATGGCACGCCAACCTCGGAGCGCTCCATGTCTATCCCTCCGTCGCTCTCACAGTCTACACACATTTCTCCGCCCGTCACCTCGCCCTTGCCTTCTGCTGCACAGCCACGGTCTCGCTCGCCCTTTGGATTCGGCACCATCAGTCGCCAGTCGTCCTTTGCCGACCGTTCACGCCACAGCAGCCATGCTGGCTCCCCTGCTCTGCGTCCTGTGCCAGGCCAAGCAGGACCCTACGATCCCCACGACATGCTTCCCAGCCCTGCAGCAACTTCAAGAGACGAGAGTGCCTTCTACCAGGCCGAGACCCAGAACCTGACGCGCGAAAACCAGATGCTGAAGCTACGGATAAGAGAACTCGGTACGCACCTCCCCCAGCTTCACAATCGAGCAAAGTTGCTAACTCAACAACCTCAGAGCGCCAACTAGCAGAACAGAACCCCACCAGCCAAGTCACCCATTCGCCCGCCATCCACTCTAGCCTCGCTCCTGCTTCGACTCGCGAAAGCACTGACCAGGGTAGCGAGGGTGGCCAGCCGCCTGCGTCAGCAGAATAGGGCTTTTTGCCAAACTGTGTTCCAAGGGCGTTTGGTTCGGGAACCTCCTCTGATGATATCGACGAAGCGTGTCGGCGTAGGAGAAGAGGATGCTGCATGGTTAGACGGCGTCTAGGATAATTCCGAGCAACAAAATAGCGAGCATGAGCTTCTTCCTACCAACCTGCTGGGTGCAGTTATGATTGTAGGTTGCAAATCATCTTCTTCACTCTTTCTTGTTCTGTATGCGAAATAATACACTTCTCACTACTTTCTCACATTGCTCCACGGAACGCTTGGCCGACGTCTGTCTACATGGATGGATGATGCAACCCATGACGGATCCCAGCGCCAGGGAACATCCATGCATCTGCGCCGAACTTTTCTTGCCATCTGTCCATTGCGTTCTCTCTACTATGCTCCACCTTGGCGTAAGCGATGCGCCAATACATTGAAATCGCGGTGTTGGCTCCCGACGTGTCCAAGACACACGAGTCGGCCTGTTTGATGTACATTAAGTGTCACCTCGCACCAGCAACATGACAAACAACGACCCCACCTCAACCAACTCGGAGAAATTGCTAGTACCCCGCATCGCTTGCGTGGCAACGTTCTCGATGCGCTCTGCTTTCCAAGTACGCGGAAGCGGCATAGCTGTCTCACGTACGCGCTTGCTACACAGTTGGAGCATATTCCCAGTAAGCATGGACACGAAAATTTAAGAGACACGTAAATTTAAAAGACACGTAGACGCGTCGAGTAGCTCGCTAGTATCCCAGTTTTTGATTCGAACAGGAACGATGTCAAGTGCTCGGAAAGAAGTAGCAAGAATGGTAGCTACATGGAATCTTTGATAGTGACCCTGGTATCCGCCAGAACGTTCCGCGCCATATGTCCCACTCTCCAGAACCCATCAACACTGGCATCGTATTAGACATTCCAGCCTAGTATTTGTACACGTGCTGATACATGTACACCACCATAACAAACGCCTATACTCCGCCTTGCTAACCCATGCAAAGTATCAAACTACCCTCAGTCTACCCAACAGCACGCACTCTACTCGTCATCAACCTCTTCGACTGTCGCGCGCGGTGCTCGCTGCGTGACGGCACCCTCTGGTGCAGCTTCTGAACCTGTGGGCTGTGGTGCCGAGTTGACAGGCGCAGGGGCTGCGGCTGCGGCGGGCGCTGGAGCAGCTTGAGGAGACTCAGCATTGACAGCGTCAGTGACAGCCGACTTCTTAGTCTTTCCACCTGCGGCCTTTGCTGCTAGTTTGGCAGCCTTCTTCTCCTTCTTAGCAGCCTTCTTTGCCTTGACATCTTCAGGGGTCTGAATTCATTAGCTCGAAGTCCATGGAAGTTTGGAAAATAAAACGTACCTCTTGCCACGCCCAAACTGGCCGGAATGAGTCGAAGAAACCAACATCCTCGAACAGGTTGGGGTAGAGCCACAGACCAGGAGGTACCGCGAAGATGGTGATGACGAAAATAATGAGTCGAACAATTGCCATGGCAAAGAACAACCCAATAAGGCCAAGCATGCCCATACTCAGGTACCAGACACCCTGTCGCAAGAAAAGCGGCCAGAGGGGGAACAAGACTATGGCGATGACGAGAATTAGGGCACCAGCAGCGTACAACTTCTGCTTCCATTGTGATCCCTCGTATAGCCAGATGTAGTAGTTGTCATCATTTGCGTCCTGGTGCTGCTCGATCTTGACTGTCCACAAGCCCTTGACACGCTTAGGCTTCGCATGGTTGTGACCTTCGTGCGCATTGTCGTCGACCTTTGTGACTCGAAGCGCAAGGAGAGAGAGGGGCAAGAGCTTGAAGCAGTTCTCGGCGGAGGCCCGGTCAGTGACTTCGGGGAGGAGAGGGTTCTTAGCACGGGCTTTCTGGTATGCAGGCGACTGGAGGGCGCGGATGGCTCGCTTGACTGTTACGCATTAGCAGACATCCTCCCAGAACTAGGCTATCATAGGCAATGCCCACCTCTGAACATGTCCTTCCTCTTCTCGTCGTGCACAACTGTTCGGGGTTTCAGGTCCTGCGACTTCAGCCAGTTGGCGACCGCAATCGCTTCTGGCTTCGGCGGTCCAGGCTGAATGGGCTGCTGCTGAGCCCGCTGTTGCGCCTGCATCTGCGCCTGCTGCTGAGCCTGCTGCTGAGCCTGTTGCTGGGCCATTGCTTGTTGTCGCAGTCTTTGGACGTATTCCTGGACTGATATCCCGTGTTTCTGTGCCTCGGCTTGAAGTTGCATTTGAATCTGTTGTATCTGCTCGGGCGTGGGCCTTTCGCCATTGGGTCCTAGGGGAATGGGAATGGAAAAAGAGCCCGGTGGTGGCCCGCCTTGGGGAGGACCTTGCTGTGGTGGGGGACCTTGTTCGGCCATGGTGAAGGTGGAACTCGTGGCCGCGGGCGGACTGAGCTGTGGCGGTGACTGTGCGAGAAATTGCTTCTGGTGGAAGGCGTACGAAGAGTTATGGGTTCTGTGACTGACAAGAGGGACATTCGTAATAATGCCAGATTACATCAAACCGCGACTGCTTCTGGTTAGTCGGCCATCCCAGCCTCGGCGAATGGTAGGGCCGGGGGCTTGGCGGCAGCCCATGCAACAAAATCTCTGCGAGCTACACACCTCTACCTTCTTCACCACCGCACACAACAACCTGCACCACATTCCCCTGGATGCGTTCACGACTACACGCATTAGTTTGCACCCTCCTCATGGCCATGATCCGCCAACGTTGCCGTTCGATGCGTCTGCTGGGCTAGAGACGCAGTATACGCTGAGAACTGCGACTCAAGCTCATCTCAAACTAACCGTAGCTACTCCTGAGTACCTGCATTCAAGTTGCGCCTTTGGTTGCTACCTGCCCGAGGCGCAAGCCTGGCCTTTGCGGCACGGCATCGAAGTTCGCTTGGAACGGCGCCGCCTTGTGTCGCCTGGGCGCACGCAGTGCATCCGTGGACAGTCCCGACAAGCAAACTTGGATGTCAGTGTCAAGCCGGCTTAGCAGGTCGCTGCCTGGCGACGATACTTTATGCTCGTGATGTTCACTTCACCAACACTCTGGCCCTTACTTCCCTTACTGTATAGGCCTATTTTGGTGTGAAGAAGAGGAAACGACCCATTACTCACCGCGTTGTCTTGCCTTTGGTTTGGCTCCAGTGGTCCTTTTTCGAGGTCAACATATATATACATGGATACATGTCTCTTGATGAGCATGCTGTCAATTATGCAGCCTGCGCCTCCGACCTGTGTCGGTTTCTTGGTACACTATGCAGATCGACATGCGCGTGGCACATGAAACGCGGCATCAGTGATGACTTCCTCTGCTGGTGATTCGACATGTGGAAGCCTCCATAAGCATGCGCGTGGCGTTTCTGTCAGCCATGGCCAGCAGCCAGCCATACACAAGGGGCGTTTGGGGCGCCATCTTCTTATCCCCCAAGCTCAAGCAAAAGGCCCGGCTCGACAAGTGACAAACAAAGGACACGGCGGGCTGTTGGGTCATGGATGCATGGTGGTGGATATTGCGGCACCTGCATTGATGGACGCGCTGGTCGTTTAGAGGGCTGATTGGCGTTGGAGATCGCCGTGAACGTTGGAGCGGACCAGGGCCCTTGCAAGCCGCCGTCTCTCGCGGCTTGATGGCTCTGCAGCCCACCCAAGTGGAGTTGTGGACGCGCAGTGCGGAGAGCATCAAGGACCGACTTTTCTTTTCAACGAGTCGGTGTGGGAGAGATCGGGACATTGCGCGCCATCTAGACATCTCTCCAGAGACACACATTGTGAAGCCCAGCCGTCGAGCGCCATCATCGATCATCACCGGAAACCCCCCCAGACGCCTGTCGTGCTGCGACAGGGATCGCTCCAAGCCACCACTCGAACGACTGAATGCATACGGAAGTGGATAGGCCTGCCGCTGCTTGGTCTCCGCCGCACCACACCTCGTCATCTCTCGCGCCCGCCTATCCGCCGACCGTGTGAAAAAGCAGGCATCGCCGCCTGTGCTGAGCGCTGACATTCTCGCCCTCCGACTCGGGCGCTGGAACGCTGCAGACACGCAGCCAGACAGAGACGACGTGACGGACCGCTGCTGCTGCGCCCCGTACCACGCTTATCCTGTGCTCGAAACCCGCTGCTGTGCGCCCATCGCGCAGACGACTCCCGTTCCGCGACACGACGCCCAAACCGCGTCCTACATACGACGTGCGATCGCGCAAGGCAGCCGCCAGAGAGTGCGCAGCCAGACAGGCGGCTCTGGTGCATTGCGGGTGGGTACATTCCGTACATTCCAGACAGACAGAGAGACACGTTTAGGGTCCCGCCCTTACATAGACTCTGGACTCCGCTATCCTCGCATATCCGCATCCTCCACACGCCGACTGACGCCTGAGGCGACCGCCACACTCCCCACCCATCCAACCCCGTAAAACATCCGCTCTTGCCCACGCCATACACAGACGCCCCCTTGCTGCTTCGCGTTGCCTCTACACGAGCGGACAGCACCTGCGACCTCCGTATCTCCAACTACCGCCGGGGTCTCTGCTGGTGACGTGCCAGTACGTGGACGCCCGGTGCTGAAGAATCCTAGTCACGCCCCAAAAGACATGTTAGTCGTAGCAGACGGGCGACGATTTCGCGAAGGCATCGGTACCAGTCGTTCCTGGTGAGGCTGTGTCGTAGACCAATCCTGCCCGACCACCTCTGAACACTGTACCCACGACTTCTTCGATACACTGTCTTCGTCCCAGAGTCCCTCTCGTGGCTCCCCCACCATGACTATGGTTCGGCAATATCCCCCGCAGCCGCCGCCGCAGCTTCCCCCGGCCGTAGCCTACAACAACACCGCACTCGCCTCATCCCACCCCTCGTTCCTTCACAATGCTACCAACGTCGAGGGGCATAGTCTTGCCCAGCATGCAAGACCGCAGCAGTACGCTCACCCGCTGTCGAGACACAACTCCTACGGTTCACAGCCTTCTGAAGCTGGCCGCACGTCCAAACCTGCAGAACACATGCTCCGCCGCAAGACGCCCAACGGAATATTGGCAGCTGCGTACGACGGCACATCTGTTGAAAAGAATGGAGAGCCGCATGCAACCAAACATATCCTTCTTCCCGTGACAGCTGAATCGAAGCTACCGTACGGTGTCAAGCAGGATCTCCCTCTGCGCTCACCGGGTATAAACAGTGGCCTAGGACATAACCCACAGGCCACGTCAGAATGGAGTCCCAGTCGCTACTTCGAGACCGGGACCGGGCTTCCGGGCCAGCATCTACCCCAGATTGACTCTATGCTCAACCAGATTCCCCCATTACAACCCCTTCTTCCCCATCAAATGTATGGCCATCCCTTCTGCGGACCCATGGGCCCACCTTTCCAGACGCCGCTGAATCCGACTGTTTCTAATGACCAAGCGCCGTTCGGTCCCTATTGGCATGATGGCACCTACATTCCCTATCGGCCTGCTGCTATGCGGGATCCTCGCTTCCTGCATCATCCTAGTCAGAACTGGAGTCACCCTCACAGCAACGCCTACAATGGCCACACCTACAATGCTATGCCTAATTATGCACACTATCAGCAACCTCCCGCTCATCTAGATTATGGCCAAGGCGCGTACAACCATGCAGGGAGGCCGTCCGTAGACTTCTCGCCCTATGGACAGCCTCCAAATCATGTCGCGCTGGATTATCAAAACCAGTCGCTTCCTCCTCCTCTGACACAACGTGCCCAAGACTATCTGAATTCTGGGCAGACAACGCCGGTCCAGGAGTATACTCCCGCTCTATCGAACGACGAGTATGGGCTGCAGTCGCCCAATGGCCAAAGCAAAGAGAAGGTATTTGCTTGGGCTCACGCAGTATATGTCGACCTACTCAGGTACCTGCAATCAACACGCAAGTCAAATTCGCAAAATGCCCAAGGTCGCGTCCATCACAGACCTCACATCTATCCAAAGCCACCACGACAACCTGGACTCAGCCTCTCGAGTTCCTCTGCTAGTGGCATGCCGTCCCTAGAGCGACGTGTCTCGTATCCTGTTCCTACTCAATACGCCTCCCAATCCAGAGCCGAGTTTGCGTCCAGGAGACCTCCAATGCCGCATTCACGCTCTCTGTCTGCGTGGTCCATAGGCAGTCCGGGTCCCAATGGTCAATCTTGGCAAGGCATGGCGCCACAACACCCCATGCTCCCCCCAATGCCAGGCATGGAGCCACCACGTACCCTGCGGCGAACTTCCGGCTCTGTTGCCAGTGCTCACCAAAACCTCCGCCAGGGCCTGCCTCCGAGCATGACGGCGGCCTCAGCACTCGAAGCGATCACCAAGCATTGCGAAGAGAGCAAATGGAACTGGATCGATGGCATTCTTCTGGGTGGTTGTCTAGCATATGCACTAGGTGACTACCAAAAGGCCCAGGACTGGTACAAACATATCCTTACGTTGGATAAAGAGTGAGTTCCCCATTCCCTGCTACCGAAGCACACTAACACGATTCAGTCATGTTGAAGCAATATCAAATCTTGCGGCCACTATGCTTGCTCTCCAACAGAAGCGTGAAGCAGAAGACTACTGGAGACGCGCAGTCAAGCTTCGACCCAGTTACTTCGAGGCCGTCGAACATCTCATTGGCTTACTTTGCAGCGATCACAAAGGCCGTGACGCGGTTCAGGTCATTGAAGAAGTCGAACGCCAGTTGAGATTCGCTAAAAGGGCTGACGCTTTGAAGAGCCTCGAAGCCGAAAGTGAACGTGCTGCCTCTGAATTGAGCGAGTCGAGCGTCTCTGAAGCATCCGATCGGCCCATCTTTGAGTTTGAGGGAGAGGATGAAGCCATCTTCAAGGATTTGGATGAGCTTCCCGGCTCGGACCAGCCGGGCTTCGGTTCAAGTGGATATGCTGTTGCTGGCAGCGACAATGGTCGTATTCTGGCTCTGGTGCATGCCAAGGGCAACATGCTTTACGCTCTCGGCGACAATGCTGGTGCTGCCAGAGCTTTTGAGAACGCCGTTCTTATTGGAGCTGGACCCCATCCCAACGGTATCGATGGTCTCATTAGGCGCATTCTTGCTGTTGTTGGATACGATGTGTCGGAGCGCTCTCCAGGAGGCCGTCGTATGTCTCCATCATCTGATCCGATCTTGCTACCGCCGGATGCGGCTACTAGGACAGCTCAGCTCTGCTTCCAGCCACACGGCCAACTACCTGGTCTCAAACACGTTCCTAGCGAAGGACTCTCCAGGAAAGCAGCCATATCGACCACAAGCAACTCTTTGCTGTCACTAGCGAAGATTTTCCAAGACGGCATGGCAACCAATTCGCCCAAGACTACCGTGTACCAAAGCAACTACGGTGTGCGAGAAATTCTTGCACTCTACTATCTGTCGCTTTCATTACAGCCCAGTCCATCCACAGCGAACAACGTAGGCATACTCCTCGCTAGCGTACAGCAATCCGCGCCTTCCAAGGCCAGTCCAATGTCACATGCTTTCGCACATCCGCAAATTCCTGGACTAGTCCCCGGCAGTGGAGTAGCTCTTGCGCTTGCGTATTACTATTACGGACTTCAACTGGACCAGTCCCATGCACACCTCTACACGAACCTCGGAAGCCTCTTGAAAGACATTGGACAGCTCGATTACGCGATAAATATGTACGAACACGCCGTCAAGTGCGATTCAAACTTTGACATCGCTCTTGCCAATCTCGCCAACGCTGTCAAAGACAAAGGCCGGATCGCCGATGCTATTTATTATTACAAGAAAGCCGTCAAATCCAGTCCTGACTTTGCTGAAGCTGTTTGTGGGCTTGCCAACGCCCTCAACTCTGTCTGTAACTGGGCCGGTAGAGGTGGCATTGCTGAAGATGGTGGGTCAAGAGATCGTTGGCATGTCAACGACGTCGGCATGCTTCTCGACGCAAGGATCCCTGGCGCATCAAACTCGGGTTGGATTCACAAGGTTGTCAAGTTGGTCGAGAAGCAGCTTGCTGATGGTGAAGATTGGGGTCGTGGCATCATGAATGAACAGTTCATTCAGGATGTCGTTCGTCCATTGTCCCTTACAGGGAGCGTGCAAGATGTAAAAGAGAAGGAAACCAGCATGGTATCTGTCTTGCAGAAGTGGAAAGGACAAAAGTGGGAAGGCGCTCGCATCGTGCGACTTGTCGAGCGTGCTATACGATGTATCACTTGGCAATGGTACCAGGATCGCTACATTACTGGAACGCAGCGGCCACCAACATCCTACAAGAGACCTCAACTACCAGCAGCTTTAACGGTACCCGCAGCACCTACTGTTCTCCCTTTCCACACATTTACGTGCCCCATGTCAGCTAAACAGATCCGTCTTATCTCACAACGCAACGGTCTCCGCATCTCGACCTCGACGTTAAGGGTTCCATGGCTACCACCAACTGTCTATCAGCCACCTGCACCGCCACAACCATATTTAAAGGTTGGTTACGTATCGTCGGATTTCAACAATCATCCATTAGCCCACCTAATGCAGTCGGTATTCGGCCTCCACAATCCAAGCAGAGTAAAAGCATACTGCTACGCCACGACAGCCAGTGATGGATCGGAACATCGCAAACAGATTGAAAGAGAATCGCCAGTTTTCTACGATGCTAGTAGTTGGCCAGCGGAACGACTTGTCCATCAGATAACCCACGACGGTATACATGTCCTCGTGAACCTGAATGGTTACACTAGAGGCGCACGGAACGAAGTCTTTGCTGCCCGTCCTGCGCCCATTCAAATGGCTTTCATGGGTTTCGCAGGCACTTTAGGCGCCGAGTGGTGCGACTATTTACTTGCCGACGACACCGCTGTACCTCCAGACACCCTCCGACAATGGCGCCGTAACGTCGATCTCGAAGACGCTCTCGTAGACGATAATAGTGGTGGAGATGATGAGGAATGGATATACGGAGAGAACATTGTCTTCTGCCGAGATACCTTCTTCTGTTGCGACCACCGACAGAGTGCTCCGGACTCACAAGGACGACAGCCCAACTGGGAGGAAGAGCAGCAGCGACGGTGGGCCATGCGTAAAGAGATCTTTCCAAACCTCTCGGACAATGCGATTATACTTGCAAACTTCAATCAGCTGTACAAGGTAAGTTTGTTTGTGTCACAACTAGCAAGTCGACTGAGTGCTAATACTATCTTTAGATTGAGCCTACCACGTTTCGTACCTGGTTACGCATTCTCGAAAAAATACCTAATGCAGTCTTGTGGCTCTTGCGATTCCCCGACCTCGGCGAAACAAACCTCAAACAAACAGCTCTTCTCTGGGCAGGTGCAGAGGTGGCAAGTCGCATCATGTTCACCGACGTCGCGCAGAAGCATCAGCATATCTCTAGGGCCCGTGTGTGTGATCTCTTCCTCGATACACCAGAGTGCAATGCACACACAACTGCTGCTGATGTTCTCTGGTCTGGAACACCATTGCTTACGTTACCCCGTTACAAGTACAAAATGTGCTCCCGTATGGCAGCCTCGATTCTCAAGGGTGCGCTGCCGAAGACGCTAGCGGGTGCGCAAGCGGCAAAAGAACTTATTGCCAACAACGACGATGAATACGAAGCCATGGCTGTTCGCCTTGCACGCAATTGCACCTACAACGGGCACCGAGCCCAGGGCCGTCTGAGTGAGCTCCGCCGTATGCTTTACGAGTCACGATGGACGAGTCCTCTTTTTGACACCAAACGGTGGGTCAGAGACCTAGAAGACGCTTATGAGATAGCATGGAAGAAGTGGGAGAAGGGCGAAGGTGGCGACATCTGGTTGCAACATGAACAACCCTCGCGCGCTTAGCGATTTACATTCATCCCTCTTTTAGATCGACGGCATAGCCTCCTCTCTTCTGAGACGAGCATTACACATACATCTGGGTTAGACCCTGTGGGCATATTTTTTCGAAAGGCTTCTGGATTTAGCGAGCACTTACGTTCGTTGTTGTTACTGTTCCTTGTTCCTATACCCCATATTGATTTGGATTGGATATTGTGGATGTCAACTGGGTTTGTGTGGCACCATTTGCCGTTTGCGAATGGAGTAGATAGCTTCAGTCACTTCTCGCATAGCATTTTCTTCGGCGTTGGCTGGACGGCATGGTATTGTGGTAGAACCGAAATATCACTCATGCATCGCGTTGACCTTTTGCGCTCGCCATGAATTGGAAATATGTCCTACAGTAACTGCATGTGATACCTAACGCTGGTTCAATAGGATTGTACCACTCAGAAATAGAACTAGCTCAGCTTGTAGACTGTCGACGCTTGACAAGCACGACAAATATTTCTCTGTTGGCATACGCGAATCATTGTTTAACTATTTGCTTCTTGCAATAGACAATATCGAGTGCGAACCGGCGTATTACAGTACTTCGTTCTATCCTGGACAAGGAGGTGCAAGTTCGATTGCGACACTAGCAATGCTTAGCGCGATCGCATCTCCACTCATACTTTCCCCTTAGATCCCACCCGACACGATGCAGCCAACGACATCAATTGTTATTAGTTTCTTGGTTCACAAATATCGTCTTTACGCACATCCGACGCGCCATGGTCTCACGCAAGAAGACTGCGACAGCAGCCAAGCCCAGCAAAACCGCGAAACCTAGCATCGCTGCTCCGTCAGCTTCTCTGGTTGCAGCGCTACCGCCATCGCGCGTGCACGATGCGTCATACCATTATCCCTTGCTTCTCAGCGGCCGATCCGGATGCGACGCGCTGTTGAGTTGGTTCAGTGGCGTCGCGGAGACACGCAGCATGCCGTGGAGGAAGAAGTGGATTGACCCGAACGAGTATGAAGACAAAGAAGAACTTGGACGCGTATTATCGAAGAGGGCGTATGAGGTTTGGGTGTCTGAAGTTAGTGAGTACGCCTTGTGAGCGAAAGTGGTTGCAGACATTGGGCATCGAGAACGCGCAAACGCGCTGTCACGTGGTCGTCCGGAATCTGTTGCCGGCTTTTCTTCGTTACCTTCAGCAACGTCTAGCGAGCTTCAAATTGAACGAGACTTTGACTGACTGCAAGGCAGTGCTACAACAAACTCGCGTTTCGACAGTCATTCCCTACTTCAACAACTGGATCGCAAAATGGCCTACGGTTCAGGATCTTGCTGAGGCAGACCATGACGACGTCCTCTCCGTATGGAAGGGACTTGGTTACTACTCACGTGCGACACGCCTCCATGAAGGTGCGAAAGCCATGGTGGCCAAGTCGGCCGGTGCCTCTTGTGCTCTTCCCAGTGGTGCGACAGAACTACAAGAATTTCCCGGTATTGGAAGATACACTGCAGGTGCAGTGTCGAGTATCGCATTTGGCGAGGCAGAACCTGTCCTCGACGGGAATGTGATGCGCGTGCTTAGTCGACAGCTGGGTTTGTACATGGACGTCAAGGACAAGAAGGCTACCGATGTAATGTGGGATATGGCGGATCAACTCATTAAGCATGCCTCTAACTTTCCGGAAACACGCCTAAGCGCCGTACCAGGGTTATGGAATCAGGCGCTTATGGAGCTGGGTTCCACCGTCTGTACGCCTCGACCTAAGTGCGGCGAGTGCCCCATTCAGGCTACATGCAGGGTCTATAGTGAAGGCAAGGCGTTATCTGACAAGCGTCAGTCCCCGGCTGTAGTGCCTGACATCGAGGACGCATGTGCTCTCTGCGCCTCTCTGGATACCGAAGATCTGGTTGCAGTTTCTGAAGATGCAACAGATGATGAGCTACCGCAAGCGACCAAAAAAAGAAAAGTGGCTGCGAAACAAAGCAACAAAATTTCGCAGTACTTTGCTGTTGGCACACCCAAGTCAAACAAGGACACCGAAGACGATGCAGAGGATCGTGGGAGTCCACCTGTTGACGACCCGAAAAAGCGGAAGCTGTCGGTACCTACCAGGGAGTCCAAATCGATACCGACATACTGCTCGCTCTTCCCGAAGAAGGTGGCGAAGAAGAAGTCCGCCGAAGAAGATTGTGTAGTGTGCATGGTAGAGTTGCGCTCGGGAGACGGCAGCAGCAAATGGTTGATAGAGCAAAGGCCCGCAAAAGGTATGTTGCGCACCACCATGCTAAAGCACTGCTGACGAATCGGTGAAGGTCTCCTTGCATCACTTTGGTACGTAATCAACGCATCCTATCATGGAGACATTGCCGGGTGGCTTGTCGGGTACTTCCCAACGCACATTGTCGTGCAGCTTCGTATCATGTTTCATGATAGGCCCGATCCTCGGTTTCTCTTATCTTGGTAGTGCATGGGGCGCTCGCTGACTGTGGTACAGGCAATTCCCGCAGAGCCCGCTGACTGCATCGCAGAAGACGCCGCAGCAGCGTAAAACGTTGGCGCAGCAGTACATTTCAGGTCTCGACGCCGGCGCGACCGATATGAGCAAAGCGCGTTATGTTGCGAGTCACCCGCCATTAGTCCATGTCTTCACCCATTTGAAGCTTACCATGCATCCCTATCAGTACAGGGTTGACGCCGATAACGCCGAACCTGTCGAGCTTATATGCAAGGGCCCGCCCGCTCGCAAATGGGTAGACACCGAGTCCATGGACAACGAGACGTTGTCCACGGGTATGCGCAAGTGTTGGGATCTTGTATCGAAAAGTATTTATTGATGTTGTGTGTATTTGCGACCGATGCGAGTTGCGGATGGGTCCCGCATACGAGCTACCCCACGCCTCGTTATCTTTTGCCAAGCGATACACATGGCTTCCGCCTTCCGCTTCCTTGGCTGTCTCCACTCCTCCTAGTGTTCTGGGGAAGTGGAACGATAAGGAACGTTGGGTTTAACTATGCCGGTCGAAGACATTCGTTCCTTCCCATGGTTAGGGTTCCGCTGACGGAGTGCTGATTGGATGCATACGACGCGTTGCATATCATGCCCAGGTGTTATCCTAGGAAAGACATGGCGCGCCCGTGCAACCAAGATACGGGTGGAAAAAGAAGGCCTAGATATAAACACGGTAACTCCCCGGGAGTTTGGTTCTGCAGATTGCTCTAGGTACACAGCTCTTAGTGTTTTGCTCAGTCGAGCACAAACAACCTACTCTAAACATGGCGGACATACCAGCTCCCACCCCAATCACTGAGTGGCCGGACTATGCTGTCGACCCTAACGGTGGCAATGTCATGACCACCGACCTCAATGCGCTCTACGACAAGGGAGACATGTGCTGGATGCTGGTCAGCACGGTGATATGTTGGTACGCTATCTACTTGTCGCATATACTGGAATATACTGATTGTGGGTAGGCAAATCACACCTGCGATCGGCTTCCTTTACGCAGGAATGCACCGCCGGAAATCAGCGCTTACCATGATCTTCCAGTCTCTTTTCTGCGCATGCGCGGCAGGCATCCAGTTCTGGGTGTACGGTTACTCTCTCTACCAGTCACATACCACGGGGCCTTTCCTAGGAGATTTGTCCAAAGCAGGTTTACACAACACTCTTGGCTCACCTTCGCTCGCGAACGCGGCTATCCCGGACATTCTCTACGCTGCCTTTGGTTTCACGTTCGTCACCTGCACCGCAATGATCTTGGCGGGAGCGATGCTTGAGCGAGGACGACTAGGGCCTTCGATGCTATTCTTGCTCTGCTGGACCACTTTCGTATACTACGTGCTCGCGTACTCGGAATGGAATCCTAATGGTTGGCTTTACAAACTCGGCGTCCTCGACTTTGCGGGTTCTGGTCCTGTGCATATTGCGTCTGGATTCTCTGCTTTAGCGTGGTCGTTGATGCTGGGTAAGCGTGTCGATCCGCACAAAGAATCGCATCATCCCAAGATCCCGCACTTCAAGCCGCATAGCCCGTTCCTTGTTGGGCTCGGCACGATATTCATCTGGTTTGGATGGTTCGCGTTCAATGGTTAGTAACGAGGTGTATGGTCGGATTTTCAAGAGACTAACTGTCTGTCTGTAGGTGCCTCCGGTGCTAACATCACCATTCGTTCTGTCTACATTGTCTGCAACACCAATCTCGCAGCCTGCGGTGGCGGCATGGCATGGGTCTTACTGGAGTATATTTTCACCCGCAAGTTCTCGATTATCGGCTTTTGCTCTGGCATCATCTCTGGCCTTGTCGGTATTACGCCAGCTTGCGGATTCGTTCCAGTCCAGACGGCGGCGCTGATCGGTGCTCTCACTGCTTGCGGATCTTTCTTCACAGTTCGATACAAGTACCTCCTCGGCATCGATGAGGGTCTAGATATCTTCGCCATACATGGTGTTGGCGGCTACATCGGCGACATCATGACCGGTTTCTTCGCAGCACCCTACGTACCCGCTATGGACGGCGTAAGCAATTTCTATGAGGGTGGCTGGTGGGCCCGGAATTGGAAGCAAATGGGATACCAGCTGGCCGCTGCGACTACATGCGCAGCGTGGTCATTTGTCATCTCGGTTATCTTGCTGTTCATCATCAACAAAATTCCTGGCTGTCACATTCGCGCGACCGAAGAAGACGAGTTGAGGGGGCTCGACTACAAATATTTTAGTGACGCGGACGAAGACATGATGGTCTTGACCGGATTTGGGCCTAGAACTCATGGATTAGCGGCATCGGGTGTTGCGAGCGGATCCGATAGTCACCAGGATGTGCCTGTCGTAACGGAGAAACGAGATTGATGGGGAGGGGGTGCCTAGAGATAACGTCCTGGGCTGCTCACCCACGTCAGCAACATGCCTCAGGTTTTTCATGTCCGCAACACTAGCCCTTCCGTCTTCACTCGATTCAAGAACATTCTGCTAGAGTATGCCCTTTTAATTGTACATTTTTTGATATTATCGGTAGCGTTCGGCCTTTCGTGTTCCGCAACAGAGATACCATTATCTCCTCTGCTTACCGTCTCCGTTGTTCTTGTCACCGACTCGTCCCGTTCTAGGCATCTTCATTTCGCTTCCTATACGCCACACTTCCTTCGCTTGGCTAATAATTATTGAATCGCTTCTTTGTACCGCGGCATAATGGTAGTCCCGATCATTAAATCTAACGCGCTTTCCTCTCGCGCAGCACAGCATCCTTGACTCCAAAAACGCGCATCTTGTCACTTTGTCGGCACACCAACACTCCAGCAAGTATCCAGGATGAAGTCAATCCTGGCAGTGGCTATTAGCTTCACTGCCGTAACGGTTGCTGCCGTAGCCGATCCACTTATTACCCCACGGGCTGAACTTGCACCCCGGCAGACATCATCCGGAGAAGATCCTGCGCTGCTTGGATGGATGGATGCGACGAATGGACAATGTAAGCCGAGTCATCTGTCCGGTGTCAACACTGTACCATACCTCGCTTCTGCCAGCACATTGCCACTAACTGCGCTCCGATGTAGGGTCTGATCTTCGCTCTTGCGATTACCCAGCCACCTACTCAACTTCTGGGTCGTATGCCCAATGTTGCGCATCCGGCAGTTCAGACTGTATCTTCTGGTCATCCTGCAGTGCCGCAACCCTTTTTGCAGCACAGACGAGTTTATTCTGCGATCAAGGATATTGCAACACCGCAGTCGTGGTTCCGACCGTTGGTGCGAGTGAGGGTGTGAGTTATCTCGGGTGTTGGGCGACGAGTCTGGGGCAGGAGGCTTTCACGCTGGTTAGAGACATTGGAGACGGTACGTATGGTATAGGTTTATGTGGTCTGTGGAGGTGACGTGCTAACGTGTCTCTAGCTGATATTGCGTCGTCTTCATTGACTGTATCTGGTGACGAGAGCAGAGCGAGTGGCTTACCTGATTCTACTACCGCCTCCGAATCTGCTTCTGAAACATTGAACAGTGGCACTGGGTCTTCTACTAGCGCCACTCCGGCCACAGGCGCTGCTGCCATTACTATGTCTGGGCCGTTTGCTGGGGTAGTTTGCTTGCTCGCCATCCTGTTCAGTGCCGTTTGAAATGACTGGGAGACACGAAATGCTAGAGAATGAACAACATGATCACGATTCATGAGTCATCTCATCGTAACGATAGGATATTAGCTGGCTTGTACTGGAATATGTTCCAATGAACTCCTGATGTCGCTCACGGAGCTGTGTCATCTCGTTGGGCCAATGGTGAGCTCGTGAGGTGCCTTTTGGCTGTAGTGCTAGCTAATCGTCAACGTTGTCATTTTAACAAGTACCTAGTTATTTGCTTCATTGATAACGCTCGCAGGCACTAGTAGCGACCTAGATCCCGGAGAAGCTTGTACAATTATCTGAGTAGGTAGCGACATGACGTCGCCCACAACCTGGGTCCAATTATCGATAATCGCAACACCGCCACATCAGCGGCGAACGACCATGCATATCACGCAGCACCACATAACTCCATTCCTGTCACATCTCGTCATCGTTTGGTAAAGCATGCGATCGCTCGAAATATCACGCGCTAGACAATCCACGAGTCTCATCCATCGCGGCGTTCTAGAAGACCTCGATCCACCGCGAAGGCTCAAGCGTCCCAAACTACCGTCGCGTTCCCCACTTCCGCCACATATGCTGCAACTACAGTGAGCATGGCCAACGCCTTTTATGGCTTCGGCGGCCATGTTTCCAGGCCGGTCCGACGCCGAGTAAAAACGAACGTACCCTTGGTTGTTCTTTCCATCTGAGAGATCTAGAAGTGCGCAGTCCAACGTCTGTAGACATTGGTACCTGTCGTCGATCAAACGACCCAGTGCTAACCTGCCCAAATCGGCGGTTCAGGGACAAGAAGGGGACGCAAAAGTGATTTCTGGTTTAGGAGCACGATAGCGCGCCACTGTGAAAGATCAGGGCTCAAATCACTGTATCATCGGTTGAAACCCTCTAAATACATGTCCTGCGGACAGTTGGTTTGACCACCGCAAAAAGCTAACACAACGTAGTTTCTCAACATCAGGCTACGCAAATTTTCACCCCCCCCCCCCCCCCCCCCCAACCAAAATGATCCCGTAAGAGAGGGGCACGAAGGACATGCGACATTCGAGACCTGATCGCTCTTCATAAGGAATGATGTCTGTAGCACATATGGTATCATAATTCGGGTAGCCTTTTCCTATCCTTCTCGCCTGATACGAGATAATGCCGGCGGTTGTACTGCCAACTATGCCGCACGAGTCATAGCAAGCAAGATGTATTGCCTCTCCCGTACTAGCGGTGTACTGCTAACCTGAAATAAACACAAGATCTGTGGATATGCAATAGTCACCGTCGCTAGGGCTGCAGAGTGTTCGAACGGGTTGTCGGAAGAACATGCGCTTGCAAGCATGCGTCTCTGCACATTTGTGGCTCTTCACCCGCAGAAATATCCAGACAGCATCAGATGGGACCATTGATCAAGGGGGCCCCACCGGCAGTTTGACATATCTTGTCGCGTCTTCCTGTTTGCTGAATCCTCCCAACTCAATTTCTCATTACGATCTGCCATTTGTATAGCACTTGTTCATTCACTCGGCCACTAACATTCGCTTCCATCATACGACCAGAGGGACATAGTCTTTGCTGTATCATCTTTGGCATACTTGATATCCTCACGATATTCGCCATTCGCCATTCGATCTATCATTTTCTCATACACTACTCCACCGACGTTCCGCAACAACGAACAGCTGACGCCTTGTTTACAACCCTCGACGAGCATTATGAAGCAAATCATTGCCACTGCGGTTCTAGCAGCTCTCCCGTTGGCCGCCCGTGCTCAAGGCATTACACCCCCAAAGGTCGCTGCCGCCTGTAACGATGTAGCAATCTTCATGGCTCGCGGCAATGACGCTCCGTACCACGATGGCCGCACTTCACCTTTCATCGATGCGACCTGCGGAAAATTTCAGGCCCAGGGCAATTCTTGCGACTACATAGATATTGTCTTCGATGCTACCCTCGGCGTGGAGTTTTGCCCGACGATCCAAGAAGGTGCCGTCAACGGCATCAGGCAAATTACCGAGTACAACGCCCAGTGCCCGGACACTTTGATTGTAATCAATGGTTACTCGCAAGGTGCCATGGTTTCTGGAGCTCTTCTGAGTGGTGGAGGCGACGATGCATGCAACGTCGACCCACAAACCCTTGGACTCGATTCCACCTCGCAGGCTGGCCAGGCTGTCAAGGCAGCTCTTCTCTGGGGCGACGTTAAGCACACTGCGAACCAGGCTTACAATGTTCTTGATGGAGCGGATAAGCAAGCCTGGCCCCGTACCGGCACTAACCTTGAGCGCCTGAGCCACTACTCTGCTGTTTTGAGGTCGTACTGCGCTGCCGGCGACCCAGTCTGCGCTAATGGAGATGACATTGCCCAGCATTTGAATTACTTTGAGCTTTACACCGAGGAGGCGTCAAGCTGGGTTGTGAGCAAGCTCACACCTCTTTTGGTCAAAGCCTCGTCATCTGCTGTGCCATCCAGCTCGGTTACTTCTGTTTCCCCTTCCACGGCTACCTCTGAGGACTCCACAACTGTGGTCACATCAACGAAAACAAGCACCATGGAGGTATCAGTCACTGTCACCAAGGGTGCGGTCAAGCTATCTACTATGATCTCATCATACGTCCCTGTCATCAGTACCACATCCTCGGACGCAACCACTTCCGAAGTCGTTACAGCTTAACCTATGACCATCCGCCGCAAGCACTACAACGGAACCGTTCCTTACAAAAACTCTACCATCCCTGTCTTGGGCACTATCATGACCGCCGACAAGTCTTACGAGACTACCTACCTGCCGGTTGACGAATCGCACGCTCCCGTTACCATCAAGGCACCCGAGTACGCAGTTGTTGCTGCTGCTTGCGCATAGCCACCGTTCATGATACCGTCACTGACGTTGTACTCAAGTACGTGTAGAGCGACTAGTGTAGAAGAATTGGGCATCGGTAGAAATCTTAGGAATCATGGCTCATTGAATGTGTACAACACCCGTTGCAAATGGAGAGTGTTTATATCTCACGACAAATTGTGTCCCACGATGAAGTTTAAGCTGTATTGATTATCCTTTATTTTCTTATTGATATCCTTAAATGCCCAATGCCTTTGCGATCGCCTCTCCAACAGCTGTCGCACTCGCCGGGTTCTGTCCGGTGATCAATCGGCCAGAAACGGCGACCTTCTCGCCCCAGGGCTCCGCTGCCTTAACGAACTTGCCTCCACTCGCCTTCTGCAGCGCATCTTCAGGTAAGAATGGTACAGCCTTTGTCAAGCCTACTTGCTCCTCCTCAGCGTTTGTGAATGCGGTAACTTCCTTTCCAGCAACAAGCAGACTTCCGTCGCTCAGCTTAGCGTCGTAGAAGACAGCAGGTGCATGGCATACGGCCGAGACAATCTTGTCCGCCTCCCAAAACTCCCTGATAAGTTGTTGCGACGTCGGATCGTCGACAAGGTCGAACATGGGCCCGTGACCACCAACGTAGAAAATGGCGTCAAAGTCCTTCGCCTTTCCCTTGAAGTCGCTCAGCTTCTGGGTATTCTTCCAGACCTGCTCGTTGTTCTTGTGGAAGTTGACGGATACATCGTCTTTGGCGGCTTCGACGGATGCAGGGTCGAGGGGAGCCTCACCGCCCTTGGGGGATGCGACGGTGATGTTGGCTTTGTTGTGTAGGACGTGGTAGGGGTGGGCGAGCTCTGGCAAGTACCAGCCAGTGGGCTTGCCTGTGTCGCCAAGCTTGTTGTGAGAGGTAAGGACAAAAAGAATGCTAGGCTTAGACATTGTGAAGATGTGGTGTTTGATGCGACTGAACTGGTGTGCAGAATGGGATTGACTTAAAATTATAAGAAACGTTCGATAGTTTTCTGAAAGTACCCTGCCTGTGTGACGACATGCGGGGTAGCTACGAGGTAGAAGGCCCGATTGCGCGGGCAGCGTTTTCTGGCCTCGGGGACGTCATTTTGAAAAATCTATGTTATCTGTTCGCCGAGTTCGTACCTAGGCAGTATTTCGTGGTGGAATAAGGAATGTGATCAGCTAGTCCTTAGCAATTTCTGTGCAATGCACCGGACTACTCTCCACTAAAACCTCGGAGCAGGTTGCACTTCGACCAAACCAGGACGACGATGACGTATCTGTAGACATGGCTTCTTCTTCTTCTTGTCCGTATGGGGATTCTACCTCGGAAGCATGTGCTAGGGACCTCTATCTTGACCGAAGAACTTCGGATCTCAACATTGCTTCATTGTAAAGACTACTATGCGTCGGATAGCTTCATGCGATATCGGTAGAGTTCAATGCCTAGTGGTCTGCAACAGACCCGCCGTATTACCCGTGTTGCGAAAATACATCGAGTTGGTATAGAGGTAGAACTGACGCGACTTTAAACGCGCAGACGCGTTTCTACATATTAGGTTGGCGCACGTGGCAGCGATCCCCGCAGCTTACGACGTCGATATCACGATCGACACTTGCAGTCTTAACAAGGTACTCAAGTGCTATCGCGTCCGACTTCAACCTCATCAACAAGCCGTACTTTAGGTCGTCGAATGGCCAGAGACGTAGGTGGGGCTCCGAGAGGTTCTCGCGTTCTAGACCGACAGATGTAAATCACATTCCACTGCCTCAAGGACATATTTACTCATGTGGTATCATGACCGACCTCGAGTATCCGCAATAATCACCTCATTTCCTGGAAATTCATGCCATGCGCTTCCCATTCGGCGGCCTTCCCCATGTCGACAGTACGCGTACCGGTAAACTCCTGGTTGGTCGACTGTTCAGCTAGATCGCGCAAATAACCCGATCCGACCTCGCTTTGCTTCTAGAGTGCGGAACACGACGAAGGGCCCACGTTGTGTACGGCCTATACGCATATGCGTGGAAGCCACGTATATCTTTTCTAGACGTTTATAATGCTACAGACGAGCTCACGCAACTGAGAAGCTAGATACCCAGTGTTAAGATCGAGGCTTACTGAGGATCAGATCATCACATGCTATTCATTGGCGCTTTGGCAGTAAACTTTGCATTGCTCAATGACCACTGTTTCGATTCAACACGATCTTGGCACTGATCTCGTCTAGACAGATATCTATGATAGACTCCTCCTGCGGTTATCCATCAAATCCTTTATTCTCCACGTATTTGGATCGTCGAAAAGATTTGCCCCCGGAAGAACGAGCTCTGAAAGGATTGGGGGCGAGTACTGCAAGGTTGCTTCGTCTATTGAGTCGGTATCACTATCCGGCTCTTCTATAGCCACGTAGAGTCCGATAGCATCCCGAACATCGGCACTTAGTCGTTGTCTCATAACGGCGAGCATGACATTGGCGATGTAAGCACTCTTTGCCTGTTCATATAGGCCGTTGAAACATAGAATAAGTGTTGAGAGCAGTGCTTCGCTTGTTCCGTTCCGTTTACTGGTTGGGTCTTGCTCGAGTTGTCGAACGGGTTCTAGGGTCAGGTTGGCGAGGTGGACCAAGAAGATCGTGAGCGAAGAGTCGTAGCCTTCGAAGCTGTGGCGAAGGTAGTATATACGTAGAACACTTTCTAATCCAACACTGGCTTGTGTAACAACCTGCTGTTCCGCATTGAGTTGGTTTTGCGTCAATGTCCGTCCACCGTTATCTTTAGAATATATCTGAGACCTGAACAGAGTTATCAGGACAGCATGATACTCGCAACTGTAGATGTTTTAGCTTCTATGATGCGCATCTGAGGGAGGGCTACTCACTGTAGTAGCAGGTGGGAGGGGTGCACGATCCATCGAGGTTGGAGCTGAGCAGGCAAAT
Source organism: Alternaria solani (assembly GCA_002952155.1). Taxonomy (NCBI): domain Eukaryota; kingdom Fungi; phylum Ascomycota; class Dothideomycetes; order Pleosporales; family Pleosporaceae; genus Alternaria; species Alternaria solani. The sequence continues at coordinate 1,559,799 of CP022029.1, forward strand.
CGCGATACCAGGTTTCCAGTTTTGCTTGAATATGCAAAGCTGCACCCCATGGCATCTTTTTCAAGTCTCTGGACCTACTAAAGCACATCATACCGATCTCGTTTTGGATCACTCGCAACTCGCTCAAAGCTTTCATTCCATGGCCGAAGTCGCTCGGGTAATAGTTCTCATCCGCTGGATAGTGTAGCATTATATCCCCGTACCACTCTGACTTGTCGCGAACGTCAGGGAGCGGATCTTGCGGGATGTCTAAAAGACATGGGGGCTTGAAGTAGTAGTAACTCTGCAATCTGGGAAAGATTAGCCCTGGGCTACTGAGTATCGATTGTACTTACGATAGCCATGAAGATAGACCCCATGCGGTGAAAGATTTGGCGTGCTCAAATCTGTTGTTATCCATTCGTGGGCCAAAAAGCCTCATCTTTTGTGCCATACTGAGAGCTTTGAGCACATAAGAAAACCCGGGTCTATCATGGCCAAAGTCGTTCATTGTAGCATTGATGAGACAGCCAGCTTGGATAGTGGTAAGTTTGGGCACCCCGTCGTCTAGTTCCCAGAGTCTTTTTGCTTCTGCCAAGAATCGATATGGCAGACTGTCTGGATTCCAGAATTCGGTGCGGTTACCAAGCGGTCGAGAACTGGCCTACGATATGTTAATGAACTCTTGTTCGTGTCAGTCAGTCATACTTACTCACACAAGCTTTAGCCAAAAGAGCATTAACAAGTAAATGAGAGCAAAACTCGGTTCTTCCTGACACCAAATCTTCCAAGAAATAATCTTTGTAGAAAAAAAATTGCCTTGAATACTGGTTGATAAAGTAACCTTCTAGAATTTTGCGCAGTAATCGATCGTTGGAACTAACACTGGTCCAATGCGAAGGTTGTGCATCGTCAAGTAGAATGTCAGCCATCCTAGCCGTAAGTAAAGGCCTTGCATAATTACTGTTTTGCAGAGTTGGGTAAGTTTGCGAAGTAGTTGTTTCGTGTTCGGATGCTTTGATTGCTTCATAGACAAGCGATTGGAAGTAAGTACTCTCTTGAATGGTTGCTGATATCCTGTCCACAAACGGGAAGTGGAAGCGCGAGGACGCTTGCGGAACATGAAAAGGCTCCATGATCAAATTTTCCTCCAGAATATGTTTTACCACAGCTTCTGTATTTGCACCAGCTCGGATTCGGCGAAAGATTTCGGCTGCATCTCTCTCGGGCAGGTTTTGTAATGTGTCAAACAGTCCTTCCTGTGCAGTACGTTTCTCTTTGAGTTGCTGATATTTACGCTTGAACTGACGTGACTCAGTCTCGCTATAACGACACTCGGTATCTCTCGTCATGCATGTAGTGCACCTAGGCTTTGATCCGTCGCACTATTGCCATGTCAGCCAAGGGCAGAGAAGCTGGAGGGCATAGGTGTGTACTTGCTTTTGACTTGCGAACTCGACAAGCCTCGCAAGCGTTGACCCGACTGGCTTTTTGCTTTTCCACCGAGTCCTTGCGGATTCCACCAGTAGGGGCAGGTAAGAGGGAACGCAGTGGTGCTAGAGTTCGTGCGTGTCCTTGTTCCATTCCTTCCAAAGCAGTGACGTCAGCCGCGTTGCTGAAAACTTTCTACTTTCAGACTGTTGATTTTTGGTGACGCCTGTATGAACATGGGCAGACTGTTTATATAAGAGTGACAAGAAGTTTGATTATTGGTATGTAGGCAGAAGGAGAGGGGCCCGAAGAAGGATTTCGTATCGAAGTTCCGCGGCGCCACTTCGGCACTATCGCTGGCCAATCAGCTTCCGTATTGAGCCGTTCCATCGCTAGTAGCTTGGCCAATTGCAGGCGTATTAGCTTGTTTGCCCATCAGCATTACTCAAGAGATCGAACATCCCACCATAGGTATCACGGAAGCATCGATAATGCAATCTTAGTAAGTAATACCGCTATATTCACCTTCTCTAAGCCCGGTACCCTTGATTCCATCTGACTAACTAGAAGGACCGGCTGTGCACCCTGTCTCTGAAACTGCAGGTGTTCAAACCTTGGAATCCATAGCCTCCACTCGCAGCGTCATCATTGTGTAGGCCATCGGAACAAGAGACGACTCGCTTCCATCGGCTAACCTCGTATTCAAGCGTTTGCATCGCAATTCTGAGATCAAGATCCGACGCGCAGTAAAGTTTTGATGCCGTACAGCAACACAGCGAGCTCCAACTACCGGATGATACCTCCGGTTCACATCGAATCTCACACCGGAATCTTCGGAGATGGGTTTGGAAAGCTGCAATACTCCGATATTCCTTCCTTTGACCAAGATAAGCCGAGCACTCGCTAAGGCACAAAACCCCCGCTCAGCATTGCCACATTGTCTGCCGTGCCCAGCTGTCATCTACAAAGTTTGAGCGACATCAACGCAACACGGGTTGATCCTGCTAAGATAATATTAAGAAAACCGATGTCCATACAACGACAAGTATGTCCCGTAGTACACCTTCCACGAGTCGATCGCTTTCCTTAGGTGATGTCTCTCCAGGCTTCAAGTCGTGGGGCGACAGCGGTGGCGGCATCAGACATGGAAGTTCAACAATCTCCAGGGCAAATCTGAGAGCAATCTATTGAACAAACAAGGCCACCTGAGACAATCCCATCGCAGAGTGTCGCATCGGCAGTGCAGCAAAGGCTTGGGTAGTCAATGGATATGAATCTTTGGCGCCTGCGTGTCTCTTAGATAGGCCAGCGGAGAAAGGACATTGGGTATGCAAGTAAAGAGATACAGAGATAGGGCGGGCAATGCAGACGGCGGCCGCAGGGATCCGCTAGGCATCTTCGGCATCCAAGCGGCATGTACGCGCCGCACCTTAGCGTCTTTTCGCACAGCCGCCACCATTCGCGACCGAGAGGTCCACTGCCCGGGCTCCCTTACGAACTAGATCACGTTACACACGCCATCCAGTGATTAGACTTTAAGTTCGCACTTTTCCTCTTGTCTCGAGATTTACTTGTCACGAGCCGGCCCTTCCACGTTAGGGACCCCACACAACAAGGCCGGCCAATGAGGCCGTACTACAATTGTGGCACCGCCTCGCACGTCGCCGACCTAGGGTTTCATTAATGCGACTTGATTCGCGCCTGTGGTCCGACACCCAGCTTCTTGGACGTGGCATAGCATGGCTATCGACACGCTGAAATGATGGTTGGCCTAACATCTCCACAACAGAGGAAATACGCCGATGATCTCGACGTTCCCTCATGATGTCGCGCATTGTCAAATCCGCGCATCAGACACTATACCACGATCATTCGAGCCCTAGCATTGGCTTATCCCAACATGCGCGGAAATTTGATATTGTCAGCATATCTGCTCCTCGCATCTACACTAACAGCACACGCCGCTTTCTCTGAATTCTTCTTTGCGGGCAACAATGGAACAAGCGCTCTGAGGACCTGTTCCGAATCCGTATTCGAATGTGCTCCTCCATCAGTCTGTTCGTTTGACGACCGGACTCAGAAGTATTATTGTTGCATACCTGGTGACACGGACGCCGTTTGCTGGGGGCCAAGTTCAAGCTGTGATGGAGGAGACAGTACGACACCTTCGGGTGGCCAACAAGCCTGTTCTTCGGGAGCCAATACTTTTTGTTGTTTGAAGTCAAGGTCAGCAAGCGTCTTGACGGCACAATAGTCATCTTGGAGTATATAGCTGACAAGGCCTAGTGAGACCTGCACAGAAACAGCAGACCAAATCAACATTTGCTGGAGCCAACCGGACAATCCGCTTGCCTCTCTAAACGCAACCGCCGTAAATGAAACAGCGCAATCACTTGAATCGATTCGACCATCCGCAGCTATATATGCAGTCAGTTTGTCTGCTTTACAAGTACTCACATCAACCACCGCTGCATCGTCAACACGTACCCCAAGCGTATCAGGGCAACAATCCATCACTATTACCACATCAACTGTATTGTCTCAAACAACGGTCTCACTCCCCGAGGCGACTGCCAACGATAGCAGCCCAGATGGAGGTCTATCAGGTGGCGCGATAGGCGGCGTGGTTGGTGGATTGGTGGGCGGACTCGCTCTCCACGGCCTGGCAGGATTCTTCTTTTGGCGCAGACTGAAGAATGGGAGATGCAATTCCTATGCGCCAACCACTCTACACAACCCAGCCACACATCCAGTTGGTTATCAAAGCGAGATGGACTCAAGTCTTATCAATGCTTTATCACCAGCCGAAAAATACGGATATGCAGTCAATCCTGTGTCAGAAGTGGCCGCAGATCGGGCACCGGCAGAGCTCTCGGACAATTCGACGCACAGTAGGTAGCCGGAGCGAGTCGATTGTAGGTTGGCAGCCGTATCGGAAGAAGCAATGCATGTTGCATTGCAACGACGCCTTTGGAGCTCGACTATCTGGGGCTACACGTTAAATTTCATCATCACATTCATTATGCACCTCGGAAATCGCGTACACAGGATCACTCTGTCCTCAAACATGTTTTCACCGAAGGTTAGAAATAACCCCTGCCGAAAAGACCAACAAAACCTCATCGTGACATGGAATCATTTGTCTTCAAATGCGAAAATCATTGCGAAGCTTTTGCGGGCGCAGTAATGTTCTAACCAATCACGACGACTGGCACTATCTGCGAACCATTGCTTTGTTATGAATCCACAATCTTCCCTCTCTCTCTCGTGCCCCATTGTATTTTCTATTAATCCCTTCACCCTGTCTCATCGACCCTACTCCATCCCTGGATACTGCGAGACTCTGAGGTCGGAGTGGTGACGGGGCGTACCTAGGTGATCTTGGCAGCCATGACGACATATCGCTTAGATAGGCCTGCGTTCAGCTCTACCTTATCGTCCCGTCATCTGTTCAACGGTATGTTGGGCGCCCCTGCATTCTGCACACTTCGCCATCTCAGCTGATTCTTACCACACCAGTTCGTCTACCATTATCGGTATTATGGTTGTGTTGCAGAGTGTGTTGATCCTGTATGCTGGTAAGCACTATTCCACAATAGGGGATAAAGATGTGCATATGAACCTCAGGTAAGGCGTCCCAGGCGATGAGTGGGGCTGAGCAATGCACAAGACCGAGTATCTTCAACAAAATGTCGACTGAACAGATGTACTTAAACTGCCCGTACCAGCGTCCATGCTGGATAATCCAAACCCAAATACATCATGTCTACTACCTCTACTGCGACCAAGCCAATCCAACACGTTATGCCTACGAGCTTTGGAGCCTCCGCCAACATGCCCGTAGAACCGGAACCAGCGTCAGAAGAACTCGACCAGCCTACGGTGCCTCTTTCATCTCATGGCCTCACCCTTCAAGTGGACTTTGCGTGGTCAAAGTTTCGCAACATTGTGGCTTCCAGGGGTGCTGATGGACAACTCACGCCACTCTACATACAGCATTTCCGCCCAGCAAAGCCACAATTGCGCTTCGAACGCGCAACAGATAACAAGGACATCGGCAAAAGTACCATTCACAGCTTCTCGATCAGCGGAGACTGTGTAGTCCATGGGCGGGAAATAGTCCTGAAACCGTTGAAGCGGTGGAAAACCGAATACAACTACCTCTCGCACGCGCTCGGTGGCACACCTGTTTCTTGGATAGCCAACAGTACCCTGAAGGTCTGGGACTTCGTATGCATCAACTCAGTCACTCAGGAACCTATCGCAAAGTTCACCGTCAATTGGTGGGCGTTGAAACAAGTCGGGAACTTCTATTTTGACAAGAGGGAAGAGGAGGTACCAGAGGGCTTAAGAGACGAAATTGTTATAACAGGGCTGACTTTGCTGTATGTCATGACGACGAGGATGAACAACCCAGTGCATATACTAGGTGCAGTATTCGCGAAGCCAGGGAAGGTCGAGGGTGACGAAGCTCAAGCAACAGCCCCACAGGATGCTCGGGAGATGAATGGTAGATAGAAGAGCACACGAAGGGAGTTGGCTGGTGGCGCATCGCATGCCGTTGCTACCGCTAGGTCGAGTGTGGGATGGTTTCAGTTTATTTTATACCAAATGTACCGACAGAGTTTTAATTGATTTTGATTTTGACACTGGATTCGTATTCTTCATGGTGGTCTCCAGCATAGCAGTCTTTCGAAGAAGTGCACGATGAAGCTTCTAGTAAATGGTGTGAGCAGCTGGACTGATGTCATCTGTATGCCATTGATATCTTGGCAGGCTCATAGCGTGAGGGGGTGATAACGCAGACTGCGTCAGTGCCGTCAGAAGTGGAAGTGAGGGTAGATACCTAGAAAAATTCGAATTACCTAGTCAAGTCAAACATGAGTTGCAGAGTCTGGAGGTGTTATGTGAGGAAACAGCGCCAGCTGCCGGGCCTTGGAATTGATAATCTAACGCAGGGAGCCAGGAAGATCGGAGGCAATCGGATTCGAGGGCGAGTTGGTTTAAAGGTGGAGCGTATGGGGAGCGGCCACTCTGGCATTCATCGGTTATCATCCCCCATATTTGCTGTAGAAGGAAATGAATGCATTATCGTAGACGGGGTCGCATAAAAGATGTTAAGAGCAGATCACTTTGAGGCAGACATAAGCACAACATGGGCATGGGTGGTGATGTCATACCCCGTGTTCACGCGTCAAGCGACGACGCGTTGTAAATGATCTCTGGCAAAACCAACTGCAAGTTTTGACAACCATCATTCCTTTCTCATCGACATCGAATCGGCTCATCGACAAGAGGTGAACACTAAGTGGAAACTTTCGCGATTCACATCGGCAGTAGCGATTCATCATGACATCAAGAGCGACACTAGTGTGGGTACCTGCATGCGATGATGGCATATGATCTATGCGACCACCAGCTACAAAGCGACCCCTCAGCACATACGCCGCAGGAAGTTTCACATACCAATCTTCCAACTGAAATACTTCACAGCTTACATACTGAGTAACTCGAAAACTTGAAGCCTCTCACTACTTTACAAACCAATCCACGCACACACTACATATCAAGATGCCTCGCATGGTCGCACCCCCGCCATCTGGAGAGTTCCAGATCGTCCTCAGCAAGCCTTTCAACGGTAAATCTTTCTGCTTCGCCTATGTAGAATTCCTCACTGACGAAACGTACAGGCGCACCAACACACATGATCGAGGTCATCGGCGAGCCCAACCGCGCAGCCAGCATTCGCATGTCCAACTACAACGGTGGCGCCAAGTCATCGGAAAAGAAGGGCGATGTACCCCAGTACGTTTCCCGTGTTCGCCTCCACTTCGTTATGTCGTTGCTAACACCCTTGACAGAGACGATGTCAGGGAGCTCATGTCTCTCATCTCCACACTACGCGGCTTCCCCTCGCACCCAAGCAAGGACGTCTACGGTCTAGACACCAAGGTCGACTTCAACACAATGGAGATCCAATGGAGCAACCAGGACGACGATGCTGCCATGGATGGTGGTGACCTTGCTGGAGAGCAGAAGGATGAGTTCAAGAGGATCGCGGATAGCATCGAGGCGTTGGCGAGGCAATTCGCCAAACAGGACTCTCCTGTATAGAATGGGCGGGAAGTGTCGAGTGATAACTTTATAAGGAGATGATGTCATGACCAACAAATGAATGAAAACAATCTACTTCTATCGCGCTGTTCGTGTTTGCAAGTATTGTAGCTTGGGTATTTCCGCCTGCACATGTTTGACGTCGCAGCAAAACATCTTTGGAAAGTGCTCACATGTTTGTCTCCATAATCAAGATAACGCCATATTTGCTGCCTAGCAGCAAAACCAATGATCATCACTTCATACCCACATTCGATCATGTATCCATGCCAATACCCAAGTCCCTAGATCTTGTAAACGATACCTCCAGAGTACATGATCTTATTTCTCTCGCTGAGCGCTTCAAGTGCCTTCTCTGCCTCAGCTTCATCAAACGCTTCGCGCCCGTTACCACCACCAAGTCTAGCATTCACAGCAGCAACCAGTGGTTCCACATCTGCAGCATCGTTCGCAAATAGAGGTCCGTCAATAAGTTGACCAAGCGCGGTTTGAAACACTTGCAGTCGTGCCGGCGTGATATCCTGTGATTCTTGCGATTCGGTTTGCGTGGCTGGTAGCTGGGACTCGGGGTGTGAAGATGCGGCGCTGACCTGTGATGATGCGGCAGCGCGGGAAGACTGCGTACGGTTGGTCGTGCGTTGAGTCTTCGGCGTAACGTTGTAAAGGTCTTCGTTGTCGTCGTCTTCTCCACCCTCCTCATCGGCTGCAGGGGTGCGTGTAGTGCCTGTGCGCGTGTTGCGGGTAGACGGCCCACCAGTACGGCGAGATTGTGTGGCCTCCTGCTCGTCACCGCCTTCGCCATCATCACCGGATGACTCTCCGTCTGTAGACATAGCATCTGGATCACGGACTGTTCGTCTTCGCTTGCGGCGGTCGTCCTCGACAACTTCCTTGAACAGCGCGAAACGGAGAATTTGCTCCGCGACCTCTGCATCCTTCTGCTCTACTCGCTTCGATAGACGAGCTTTTGCGTGTGCGGTGGAGAGACGAATGAGTGTTTCGAGAGTACGCGCCGTGATAGGAGAAGTGCGGCGGGTACCAGCATCTAGCTCGTCGTTCCGCAGCGCAGAGTATGTTGCTACAATGTGATCGGCCGCACCCTTGGTAAGGATTGGTTTCTCGCGTTTAGCATATTGGATGTACTTTTTGATAAAAGGTATGCTGAGGACCTCGGTCCTTCGGTTCGCGCCACGTCCGACCGTGATTGTGACGCCGGAATGCAGCATGGGATTGAACTTTTCGTAAACTTCTGTTGGACGATTGGCATCAGCATCAGTGTCGAGGCCGACACCTAGGAGCTGCGCTCCTTCCTCGCGAACTGGTGCACCCTCCTCGGTGCCAGGCTGACGGTATCGGTGCATGCGAAGGACGTGCTCAGAAATCTGCCTGTCGCGTGCGTCCTCGATGTCGTCCGTGACGACGAACAGCAGATCGAAACGCGATAGCAGGGAGTCTGGAAGAGCAATGTTGCGATGAGGGTCTTTGTGAATATCGTATTGACCAAAGATGGGGTTGGCAGCTGCGATAACGCTGCATCGAGCATTGAGCGAGGTATGAATACCGGCCTTGGCAATGGTCACAGTCTGTTGCTCCATGACTTCGTGGATAGCTACACGGTCAACATCGGACATCTTGTCAAATTCATCAATACAGACAACACCACGGTCAGCAAGAACCATGGCACCAGCCTCAAGACGACGCTCGCCCGTCTCCTTGTCTGACGTGACGGCTGCTGTGAGACCGACGCCGGATGAACCACGACCAGTCGTGGCGATGGCCAGCGGAGCGGTATTCAGCACGAATCGCAGAAGTTGCGATTTGGCAGTCGAGGGGTCACCAACCATGAGAATATTGATGTCTCCTCTCAAATGTGTGCCGTTCTCTAGGTTCTTCTCTTGTCCTCCCAGGAGGAGCAATAGAATGGCCTTCTTGATATAGTCGTGTCCGTAAATGGAGGGGGCGAGCGACTGCGATAGCAGCTCGAAGACGCGCCTGTTCTTTGAAATCTTGTTGATGTTGCGGATATCGGTGTCGGTAATAGAGACCTGGGCGATACCACCCCCGGACTTGGAAGAGAGAAGGATGACGTTGTTTGCGAGGATCAGTGTGCGGAAGGTCGAGCTGCCCGCGCCAGCGTTGCGGTTGCCGAGGGAGCGATAGATTCCTACAAGCTGTATACGGTCGCCGGGCTTGACACGATCAACCAGGTCGTCGTCCAAGATGACATCGACGGAACGCGGTAGCTGTCCAGCAGGCGCACGCTCGGGCATCTCCTGGATGGAGATGGTCTGATGATCGCGGTAGGTACAGTAGCCGTACTCGGTGACAAGTGGGTTTCCCTCGCCATCGTCTGTCGGATAGACGCTGGTGCTCGCCGCGCCAGTCGTCATTGTCTGGTCTCTGTACTCGCGCGAGTGGAACTTCTGCTTGTTCTCGTTGTAGTGGACGCTCTTGACCACCTTGGGTCGCACGAGCGACGTCTTTGTGACGATGCCCTCGAGCGACACCATGTGGTTCAGCTGGCTGGAGCCCAGTGTGCGTGGGTTGCACGAGTACTCGCCGAAGCTGCCAATGTACGCGCAGTAGTAGACGACGTCGTCGCTCGTCTCGGACTTTGGCCGGTCGGTGAAGGTGCGTACGACATCTTTGAGGGCGCGGTCGAAGGCTTCGGTGAATTCAAAGGGCGAGTTGAGCAGCCCGTCGGCAAGCTCGCGGTTGTGGGAGCGGATCTCGTCTATGCTGACCTGGACACGGTGAGTATGTGCGCATCCTCTTCTGGCGTGTTGCACCTACTGTGAGTCGTCGGAGGCCCCGATTGAGCATCACCAGGATGTCTGGGCGGTAGCTGAAGTCGTCAGTCGGTGCTTATCCAAGCAAACATGTGCTCCATACCTTCGCCTCGACACATCGTCTGGGTCGAGAAACTCTTGCGCAAGTCGCACGCGCCTGCGCACCTCCTCGTCCCTGATTACCTCAGCCATGGTGTATTATGTCACTTTCGGACTAGGAAAATGTCAACCGCTGCAAAAAGAAGGCCGAATCAGTACAGCGGAAGTGGGGGTATTCGAAGTGGGCTGTCTGGACGGGTGTGTTGTTTGTGCTGTTGCCGTGGTAAACGCTTCGAGGGGCTCCAGTTTCGCGACACCAATTCGCGTCGACGCTAGTCTCTTTCCGTCACGCGTTCCTTGCCCATTAACCATCCTCTTCCGGTCTGACACCAGTCACCCACCTCTATGCTCTCTCGTCAACGCTCATCATGGTCAATGTCTAATGTTGCTTACCTCATACCGATATCTCGAAGCATCGTACCTACAGCAGGTAGAGCGGTTGCCGAACGATCCCAGCCGGAGAAAGCCATCTCCATGTCGGGATACGTCACCCAAACATGCTGCCGAACAAGTTGCCATTGCCGGTCTGCAGACGTTGCCGATACGGTATGTCGCAGATCGGGATTGGCTCGCCACTCCGTAGTCGTTGCTGGATCAACTCCGCTATACACCGTGAGCTCCCTTGACCGATCCTGACGTAATGACAATGGCTGCACTTGACGTCGTTAATCCCCAAGTATATGAAGAGCGGCTTGAGCGATTGAGAGAAACACACCGCAGCAATTAAACCTCATTCTCGAATCATACTCTCAACACTGAATCACAGTCACACCAACATGGCCCCCCGCGTCTTCCTCATAACTGGATGCTCTACAGGCTTTGGCGAGGAATTCGTCAAGGTTATCTTGCAGAAGGGTGACTATGTCGTCGCGACTGCACGCAAATCTTCCAAACTATCCTTCGATGGTGCCAATGACTCCAACAGTCTGCTCGTGGACCTTGATGTGACGAAGAGAGAGTCCATCGACAAGGCCTTCGACGCGGCTATCAAGAAATTCGGGAAAGTTGACGTTGTTTGTAACAACGCCGGATATGGTCTCAGCGGCCCTTTCGAAACGTTGTCAGAAAAGCAAATCAGGCAGCAAATGGAGATCAACTTCTTCGGTCTGATTGATGTGACAAGAAAGGCCATGGAGACTATGCGCGACAGACAGACCAGAGGTGTCATCCAGCAAGTAACCTCTATCGGCGGTCAAATTGGTAAGTCTGATGCCTTCGGTGTGTGAATCGGCGGCTGATGCGTACTAGGGGTGCCTAACTTCTCTATCTACTGTGCCAGCAAGTGGGCGGTCGAGGGATTCACAGAGGCAATCTCCAAAGAAGTGAAGCCTGAGTGGGGAATAAAATTCACTTGCATCGAACCTGGTGGCTTCCGAACCGACTGGTCAGGTCGTAGTATGGACTTTGGAGAGATATCAAACCCGGCATACGCAGACGTCGACCCAAAAAAGCAGGCTCAGGGGCGCCATGGCTCTCAAGCAGGAGGCACGTCATCGTGAACACGCTACATACTGAACGAATGCTGACCAGTTTTGCACAGATCCTGCCAAGGCTGCCAAAGTCTTCTACGATTTAGCAGTCATGGACGATCCGCCTATACGATGCATAGTTGGCACCGACGCGTACAGTCTCGTCAACAAGAAGCTGGATGCGTATAATGACAGCGTCAAGAAGTTCGAGAAATTGAGTAACAGTACCGACGTCGAAGGCTACAAGGCGCCCAACTAGCTTTTGGCAAGCAGCAGGTGAGATGAAAGAGAAACCCCGGAAGAAGCAGGTGGAAAAATAAGTGGTGTTCGTGCGGAGCCTTTGCACGACCTTCATCATTCGATGAGATTCATCCCAATAAACTTTACCGATCTTGCCAGACTTCATGATGGCCTTCGACTTATTCACTGACATCGTTATATCTGACGCCCTAACTAGTACAGCATTTTGCTTTTAAAGTGCGCAATTCTATGTTTCGACTGTCGAGTGGAGAGTGAGGACGATAGCTACAAGACGGCGTAGCGTCACACAGCGGCGATGTTGTGGCGGTTGCCACGTTGCGCTCAAGCAGAGGGTTGGACTCAAATCCGGTACGTGTCCATACGACCAAACAACATGCTAAAAAAGATGAGCGGTGTTATTGTCTAGAGCTTGGAATCTCCATGTGGCACTACCAGACTCGCGGAATAAAGGAAGCGTTTGGCGTTCGTGTGGCTACAAGAACGGGCACCGGATCTGGTCGCGTAACGTTCCACTCAAGCTCCGGGACCATAGAGCGCAACAACTCTAAAATAGTTCGAAGACGATGTGCCCAATGCAGAAGACTCCGACGAAAATCGATCAATGACATCATTGGCACTATTCGAGCGATACATCCGCCGATAGTGTTGCAAAACCGCTGCAGCATTGGCACTTCACGCATCCGAGTGTGTATGTGACCTTATGAACATCGCGTTCTCACGAGTATCAGATCCCCGGCGTTTGAACAGGCCTAAGCTCGACGATGTCACACGACTCTCTTCGTGAACTCTACCTTGGACGGGGTACTGTTGCCTGCTTAGCTCCTACATGCCACCACTCTCCTTACCGCCGCATATACGAGGCCGAGATCCGGGGCTTGAATGGGGCATCTGACCCTCTCCTAGCTCTAGGAGTTACGTCGCATGACGAAGTTCTGAGCGCTTCCCTCAATGGGAGGCGGATGTGGGAGCTCGCACAAGAGGGTTCGTGGCCAATCTTCGCAGTACATTATACAAAACTTGCCGCCTCACTAGTCACGAGAGACGCGACTCTTACAACAAATTTCACCGCTGTTTATGTTCCGAGCGCCCTGCCGTGGGCTTCGGCGTCAGCTGTGTGCTGTGGTTGCAAACGAATGCTGTTGTCGACAACAAGTGACGGTTCATGACCCCTGACGTGTTTCACGCACCGCAAGTATAAACTCTGCGATCTGTTATGTGTCTTTCGTATGCATTCGTCTACTTCTGTACTTTTCACTGCTTGTATTACTGTTTCATTATGAGGGGCATCGGAACCACCATCCGGGACTCAGGCCCAGTGAGATTCACCACCGCATTGCTTACTGCGATACTCATCACCAGCGCTACCTTTCTACCACTCCTGGCTCATGAAGCTGCTGCAAACCCAGTTCCAGCGCCCCGACCACAGCCTCACGCCGGACCAGGGCCACAACCAAATCCAGACCCCCAGGCTGGCAGTCCGAGAGTTGATGGGTTGTACCCAGATCCGGAACCATGTCGAGGTAATTGCACATGGATCCACGATCCTAGCATCTTGTACGAAGACGGTAAATACTGGCGTTTCTCGACCAGCGGCAACATTGCCATTGCAACTGCACCTTCCCTCGAAGGTCCTTGGCGCTACCAAGGAGCCTTGTTGCATAACGGTACCAGTATAATGGTCCATCCAGATCAGGATATATGGGTACGCTTGCTTCTTCACAACATTTGGCATCGATGTACTAAGCACTCTTCTGACTGACGCAAACAGGCGCCTTCGGTGATGAAGCGAGGTGACACTTACTACTGCCACTACTCCGTATCCCGTATCGGCCTCCAGAACTCGTCTATCGGTGTAGCAACATCACTTTCTCTCGAGCCAGGCAGCTGGCAAGACCATGGTGATATCGGTCTTCCCCTGTCTCAAAGGTACAATTTAATCGACCCTTTCGTGTACCAAGAGACGCCCAACGACCCAGTTTACTTTACCTTTGGATCCTTCTGGGATGACATCTTCCAAGTTGAGCTATTTCCCCACGATGACCTTATAGCATTTGGTGGGTGGGCCGCTGAAAACAACCGTATCGTCAACTTGGTACGCAACGGCACCATCGGCGCCGGAGTCTCTGAGGGGGCTATCATGCATAAAGAGAAGAACTTTTACTACATATTCTACAGTGTTGGTCAGTGCTGCAACAAGCCGTCAGACAAGGACGGCCTTGCCCCGGATGGCCAAGTCTACCACGTTGTCGTCTGCCGCTCGGAAGCCCCAACCGGCCCCTTCTACGACCGAGAGGGCAAGAATTGTCTCGAAGAGAATGGTGGTACTACGATTCTCGCCAGTCATGGCGATATCTATGCGCCTGGTGGTCAGGGTGTTATGGTGCACCCAGATAATGGGAAGACGGTGATGTATTATCACTATGGTAAGCGGAAGAGCAAAAGTGATACACAAACCCCGAGCTAACATTGATGCAGTCCGTCAAAGTGTTGGCTACGAAGCCGACCAGTTCTTCTTTGGTTACAACTACCTCGACTGGGAGGACGGATGGCCGGTCCTTGTTGCCTGATCGACTGGTATCCTGCAAAAGCTCTCGGCAGTGTCTTGACCCATCTTTAATCTTTCCATGTATATCGTACAACACCAGAGTGTATTTAGTCGTCTTCTGTCGCAAGCTTATGTTCTTGTTTTTGGGTTTTGTTCTAGCGCGCTTGGAGAGGCGCGCTGTAGCTACGGTTCATAGGATGGCGTTCCTATGACCCATACTTTACGAACTTACTACTTACGACTGCTCCGGAAGCAATGTTAGCCAAGCGTTGTTATAGGAGCTGGTTTACTGGAGGTATCGGCGGGCTGCCAATCACGACTAGTGTCATGGTCATAATTCTTTGTTGTCAGTATTCAATAGTTTTGGTAATACTTGGGTTCATAGCTTGTGAGCAACGTCTGATGTACTATTGTTATAGTTGTGAAACATCTATTGTGTCGAGTAATCCCCATGACCGATCCTGCGGTGCCATCAAGTATCATTGCTGTGGACATGTCTCTTTAAGATGGTGATGATATCAGGATGCCTGATAGAGAGAATCTGCACCAACAGTCACTCTGTGGACACACAGCACCTGAGCACGTCGATTGGGCCACATGAGCATCAGCTTTCTAATAGATTGTCAAAGCCGGTAGTGCTACAGACTTTTCTTTCGGATGATGCGTTGCGTTTTAGGCCTCCTGTCCAATAACGTAGTGTGCATGCGCTTACTGTCGGAAATAGTGGCTGGTGCGAGGAAGCAATCGGTAGGGCCGAATGCGCGGGGTAAGGTTTTCTCAAGAGCTGACAAGCATCTCATGGATCTGATCTTAAGGTTCGTTTTCGCTGGGATGAGCTTTCTTGGTGCCACCCGTCATATCCTCATCGCGGATATCGCAATGGGCTCACCACGTCACGAATCGCGGCTTGTGACCTCAACCGCGATGGGCGCTTGGTGGAGATGCATGAATGCTATTTCTGAACATGGCTAGCCTCGGGTGACGTCACCAATCGGTCTCTCCGGCTGCAATCGCACCATGCCTCTTTACCAGCCGAGTACTCCACTGTGAATACAGGTTATTCCATCCTTGTGGGTCAGTACAAGACCTGTGCACGCGACTGATCGCCTCCCCGTCGCCTACGCCTCACTTCTCAGCCTCTTCGTCTCTCCAGCCTCATCACCAACATCATTGTTACCCCGCGCGATTGCTGATCGCTGCGCACGGTCGGCAACATGCCCTCTCAAGAGAAGGGCCTTAAGAAGCTCTTTCACCCGTTCAACCATCACGCCTCTGAAAAGATAGAGGAGATTGAACAAAAGCTTGAGCACACCAAACTTCGAGGTGCGCATATCAAGGCCGTGCACGTAAAGCATAAGATTGGCAAATTCACCAACCTCTTCAACGCCAACCATCGTCATGACGAAGAGCATGAGAAGCAAACGGATGCGAAGAGGAGCAAGATTTCAGAAAACCATCGGTTCCAGAGTTTTGCACCGGAGCGAGAGGGTAATTTGGTGAAGTGGTATGTAGATGGCAGGGACTACTTCTGGGCCGTTGCCGAGGCATTGGAGCAGGCCAAAGAGACCATCTACATTGCAGACTGGTGGCTCAGCCCCGAGCTCTTTCTGAAGCGGCCACCTTACTACAATCAGCAATTTCGACTGGACCAAGTGCTCAAGCGACGTGCCGCGGCTGGTGTCAAGATCTATATTTCCGTGTACAAGGAGGTAAGGTCGTCAAACAGCAACAAACATTCATTAGCTTATTTTGAACAGGTTTCTGCAGCTCTCACATGCAACAGCCAACATACTAAGAAGGCACTTATGGGCCTTTTTGAAGAGGGCGAACCTGGTTACGGCAACATCAAGGTAATGAGACATCCCGATCACAACGTCTTCGAAAATGCCTCAGACATGACCTTCTACTGGGCACATCACGAGAAGTTCATTGTCATCGACTATACTATGGCTTTTATTGGTGGACTGGACTTGTGCTATGGACGATGGGATGAGAAGCAACATCCGCTTTCAGATGCGCACCCATCTGGTGTTCAGAATCAGATCTTCCCTGGTCAGGACTACAACAACAACCGTATCATGGATTTTGAAAGTGTTCAGGACTGGAAATCCAACAAGCTGAATAAGCTCGAGTTCGGCCGTATGCCATGGCACGATGTCGCCATGGGCGTTATTGGTCCGGCGGTGTACGACATCGCTGAACACTTCGTCCTGCGATGGAACTTTGTGAAGCGAGAAAAGTACAAGCGTGACGAAAGGTATGACTGGCTCATTATGGAAGGTCGAGAAGGTGCGGATGAAGACCTCATCGGAGTGCAGAGGCCCAAGTTTCCGGTGGGTGAGTACGTGCACCATCCCATCACTCAGCTGAGCAGCAAAAACCTCGACAATCGTGGCACCGTACATGCGCAACTAGTCCGAAGCAGCGGAGACTGGAGCATGGGTATCGATCCTCATGAGCAGAGTATCCAGAATGCATACTGCGAGCTCATCCGCAACGCGAAACACTATGTCTACATTGAGAATCAATTCTTCATCACGGCGACGGGAAAACATGATGAGAACCCCGTCCATAACCAGATCGGAGCTGCAATGGTCGATGCTGTCGTTTCAGCAGCCAAGGAGCAGCGCAACTTCAAGCTGATCATTGTTATCCCGGCTATCCCAGGATTCGCGGGAGATTTGCGCGATCAGGCTGCTGCTGGAACACGCGCCATTATGGACTATCAATTCAAGAGCATCTGCCGAGGAGACGAGAGCATCTTCGGAAAGGTCAAAGCGGCCGGTGTCGACCCCGAAAAGTACATTTTCTTTTTCAATCTCCGTTCGTACGACCGCATCAACGTCACCCCCACGCTTAAGGAGCGCGAGAAGAAGGCCGGTATGACGTACATGGAGCTTGAGGCAGCTGAGATCGACGAGCTGGAAGCACCGCCGGAAGAAGGAGGAGAAGAGGCACGTCGTAAAGCGGCTGAATTGAGGGATGCGTACATGAGCGAGTCTGAAGACATAGGCAAAGGTGATCAAGGCGGCGTCATTGATCCTGATTCGATCGCCGATGACGCTATGCTTACGGAAAAGAAGCCCAGCGAAGAAACTTGGGAAGGTGAAGAGGAAGAAGAGAAGCAGCACTTCTTCCAAGAAGAGCTCTACATCCACGCCAAGATCTGTATCGTCGATGACAGAACCGTTATCTGCGGTTCTTCGAATATAAACGACCGCTCCCAATTAGGCTTCCACGACTCGGAACTCTCCATTGTCCTGCAGGATACGGACGAGATCGATACGGAGATGGACGGCAAGCCCTACAAAGCCGCACGCCTCGCCCACCAACTTCGCAGCAGCTTATGGCGCGAGCATCTCGGCCTACTCCCACCACAATCCCTCAATGCCACCGACGACCCTAACGCGCAACCACCTGGCGAGGAATCGCCGAACGATCCCATGCCCGGTCCCGAAGCCGACTTTGTCTCCGATCCCTTGTCACCCAAATTATGGGACGAGTGGACCGAGCGTGCGACTACCAATACCGAGGTGTTCAGGTCCTTGTTCCACGCCGATCCCGATGACTGTATCCTCACGTTTGAAGACTATGATAAGTTTACCCCTAATCCTTCCGGCGACAAAGAGCATAAGCAGGGTCATTTGTACGACATGGTAAGGCCTGTCAAGGAGATTAGGGCGGAACTGGATCGCGTGAAGGGACATTTGGTGTGGATGCAGTTGAAGTTCCTCGAGAATGCTGATATGGCTGAACGGGGACTGCAGGTGAACTCCTTTACGGAGAGTGTGTACACATGAGGCGGGGTTGATGATTGTATGGCATGGGGTGTAAATGCTTGTCAGAGGTGGCTGGTTCTTGGTGCTGGAGCGATTGGATCACTCGCATCGGTGTGTGGGTTTAGTCGTTGTCCCTTCGTGATTCCTTATTACGTTTTTTATGTCGTTATGACCTCGATGTATCGTGTACATCCTCGATCTTGCAGAGTATCATTAAGAGGAGTGTTATGGCTAGTATCGCACTCTGAATAGCGTCATTAACACGCATTGTATTTTTTTTTGCTGCCAGTTACACTTCGCCTAAAGATCACCAAGTTGGTGCACAAAGCAGAAGACGAGGAATGCGGAACTATCGCTATATCTTTAGCAGAGTGTTTGTACTACCATGAGGTCCACAACTCATTGTGTGAGACGCCAAACTGACAAGCCAAGTAGTTGAAGTCTCACTGCGACTATTGTATTCATGTTGAACACGCTCACCGACTTTTGGTATATCTCCAGCTCTACTCTCTGACCCCCAAGCGCCGATAAACAGTTTTAATCTTCTTCATTATCGTTATATCCTCCATGTTTCTCTCCCTCTGCCACCTGCTCATCGTCGGTCTCCCAAGCCAAGTCCTCCTGAAAATCCCTGTCACTTTCATCCGTGACAAATAGTGGACTCTCAATCCTCTCAGTCGCGAACTGTCCAAAAGAATCCTGCGAGCGTGCAACGGACGCACGACCCCCTCGCTCTGTTCCTTCTTGCTCTTGTTGCTCTCCTTGCTCTTGCCGCCTTGGCGGGGAATGCTGACTCGCTTCGGGGGAACCATAAAGATAGTCGCTAAAGTCAAAGGATTCTAGCGAACTCTCGACGGACGCGCGCTCTGTCGTCTCTGGCACGCCTTGCTCTGGTTCATCTTCATATAACTCTTGCTCTGTAGGTGACTGCTGACTTGCCACCGGTGAGTTATCTGCAGCAAAACATGAAGGCATTAGCAGTGGCCTTGGTTGCACAGTCTGCTCACCAGTCCTCGGACGGCCTCGTATTGTGACTGGTGGCCGATCTGGGAATCCGTCGTCCGACTGAGGCTGGCTAGCTAGAGACCGGCCACCGGTAGTAACCTGGACAGATGGACGTGCTCGTACACGCGGCGCTGAGGTCGTCGCTGTAGTGGTCCGCTCCGAAGCGAGCCCAGATGACTGGGTCCTGAAACCTGGAAAGGGGTCACTGTAGCGCTGAGCATGTGACCGTGGTCGAGGCAAGCTGGGGCGCAACGGTATAAACACGTATGGGCCAGAGAAATAGGTACTACTGTAGTGCGAGGTAGGAATGGGTGGACCCATGGAGTATACGGTTGTCGAATTCGTGTTTCGACGCTGGACAGCTGGTCGCCGAGCGGCCGGACGGGGCTGCAGAGGAGCTGGTGGCGGTGCGGGGGTAGGGCCAGGAGTAGAAGCGTCCGGTACTGGACGAACTGGTGGATCTCCTAGCATGGGGAATCCTTGATCATCAACGGCTGGTAGCGGCGGCTGCGTCCATGGAGATCCGGGTGAGGGGATGTCTGGAGGTGTTGTCGACTTTCTAATCCGGTATTCAAAACTGAGGCTGTTTTGACTTGTAGCTCGGGCTCTTCTCACAAAGTGTGCGAAGAGTACCTCGTACGATCCAACGGCCCATTCCTCGTCCCTTAGTAACTTTCCGTCTTCACAATACGAGTCCCGCTGGAAGTGGAAGTGTACCGTGTAATTTTCTCGGTTCCAGTTGGAGTAACTGAAGCAGTTGGAGACGAGGGCGTCGTAGTCCCCTAGCCCAGACAAAGGACGACGGATGTAGAGAAAGTTGGTGACGTAGTCACGTATCTCTATCATAGTGGAAGTCGAGGCGGACATGTCCAGTCAAGTGGGGAATATATTCTTGGGTCTTTAGAAGGTGGTGGGTGTATATATGAAGCCGAGAATAGAGAGAAGAACAATACAGAAGAAGAGTTGTTTTATAGGCGGAAGGAACTGTGCTTGTCACAGTCGCGTGTGCAAGGACCACACAAACGAAAACAAATTGAGGGGTAGATAATACCGATTAGTGAAAGGAGGAACGCATGACTTGTCCATGTGAGTGAAAACGAGGAAAGCGAAACTTTTGATAAACTGAAGTCTGCGCAGACACAAGCCGCTTGAACTCAGTGTGGAGCGACGCTTTCACCTCTATCTTCGTTTTGATCATCCCTTCAATATCCTCAGTCATCTCCAAAGGCGGCAATCTAACGAGTCTCTCCAATGACTTCACTTTATTTGATGGAATCTCTGCTTCGCGATGCATTCTCACATGCTTAGCATGTTGTGCAGGAATATAGGCAATGATAGTGTTTTCGTGTTCAGATTGGCATGGACAACAGCCCTTCGTGTTCTTTCGCGCGACCGATGATGATGCCTTGTTTGCGGAGACGCTTGTGCAGCGAGTCGTGTGTGATGACAATTTATGGTTCGGATGCGAGCGACTCAGGAGTGGCGATCAAGGGAGATCACAGGGTGGAAAGACAGGAGCCCAATGTACTGTTCTTCCTTTCAGTTGCATTTTAAATTCCCAAAAATGGCTTTGATGGCTCGCGATCTATTCTCGCCGAATAGCAATATTTCTAACTCGGGTATGTGCTCCGCGTTTACCATGGCGATCTGGGCACCACTCTTTGTCAGATTATGTTTCGAGTATCTGCCAGAGATACCGGATGTGATAGCGTCAACTTGGTGACGATTCTAGCCTTCGTGTACATGATATGATGCGGTGGCAACATTGTGGTGAGACAGATAACAGACAAAGGCGGAGTACTTGTCGACATGTGATATGAGTGTGGTTCGGTTGAATATGATGTCGTTTGTTGCAGCGGATTCTGTCAACGGGTATCCTAAATAATGTGCAAATACTTTACCAAGATGTGCTTCCGTCAAGCATGAGGTGTGACTAGACACTAATCATGTCATCATTCCCGTCGACCTTTCGGCCATTCTCCTTTGCTCTCGCCTTGGTCTTCTTGTTATTGCTATCAATAGCAGCGGCGCTGATAGTCCTCTTCCTCCGCCCCGCTTGGGCACTTGCTGCAGGAGATAGTGTCTCTTCCTCCGAAACTTTCGCTGTGTCCTCGGGCAGAAAGCTCCCGCTGCCAGCAGCCTCTCGGACCAAGGATTTATAGAGCTCTTGAACGGCAAGTTCACTTGCACTTGCGTCTTGTGATGCGCCGCCTTGGTCGGAGAAGGATGTGTCGGCGAGGGGGTCGGGTGCGACGAGTTTCAGTCGTTCGGTGCCGAGGTGGAAGCTGTTACAGGCGATGCGCGATATTTGAACCTTGGGGTGCGACGTGTCGAGAGCGAGGTGTTGTTTAAGATAGGCGGACAGGGCAGCTGTAAAAGGGTTGTCATGGACATGGTCGAGCAGCCTGCCACGGTCGACGAAACCGGAGATGTCGGCACCTGCGATGGTGATTTCCATGTGCTTGAGAACAGTTGTGCTGGTGGGAAATGCCAGTTGAATGTGCAGCTGTCTTATGATATCTTGGATGGATTGGGTCGAGTACCTCGCTGAGAGGTGCTTCAAATACGTCTCGAGGCTCGAAGCGATCATGGGCGAGGGCAGCTTCAAGGGCGCAACGTAAGCATCGAAGGTCGTCCGGAGATAGTTGAGAAAGACGTCACGTATCGGACCCGGCATCTTCACAAGCAACAGTGGCAGCGATGTAAAGCCCTTTGGCGAGGAAGTGACGCCCGGGTCGCGCAGCAGGAGCGCATTGTATGTCTGCTTTTCGTACTCGAGGCTCACTTGCAGTCCTCGCGCGCGGTCTGGCGAAAGGTGGGAGAGGGATGACAGTTGCGACGCATCGGGATCTAGCGACTGGCGATGTCGGTCAATCCAGGCGTCTTCGTCTCCAATGAGCTCCCAGCTGCACTCTTCCAGCGGGCCCAGCTTTGCCGTGTCTTCAGCGCCGGCAAAGTCGACCTGTACGCCGCGCACATTGTCGCCCTTGAGTTGTTCTTTTAGGCGCTTGGCATGGGATCGAAGTGAGGCGTCTAGCAGGAGGGGCGTGTCGTGGCAGTGGAGCGGGGACAGGCGGTACAGGTTGTACGTCCTGTTGTAGAGTGGGTACGGGGGGATATGGGCCATGGCGATGTCAGCCATCTCCCAGGCGGTCGTGTATGCGTGCATGGGCGCTGGAACGGGATGGCGCCCTCTAGACGCGTCGGCGGTGACTGCGACGTGACCGGGGCCATGACGCAGCGTGTTGCTGCATCATTTGCTTCGTGGTCCGTGCCTTCCGCAACACTTTCTTTAGTGACCCCGCTAAACAGGGCTTGTCGAGAAGGTTCTCTTTTCTTCGACGGATTGCCAGCAACTCATCGCAGCAGCGGCTTATTGAAATTTGCGACCCGTGTCTGCCTATCTTTTACACGACCTTGCAGAAAAAAAACCACTTTCACCGCACACACTCCCTACACTACCCCGTACACACGCACATATACCCCACCACCAGCGATAAACATGTCTGTAGTAGGTGTTGACTTGGGAACGCTCAACAGCGTCATTGCTGTTGCGCGGAATCGAGGTGTCGATGTGGTGAGTACTGGCCTAAGCGCATGTCGTCCTATACGATGATACTGACTGTGTGTAGATTGCAAATGAAGTTTCCAACCGCGCGACACCGTAAGTAGACCCCAGCGCACACACGCACACACACAAAACAACAGCCCGCTGACAACTTTGCAGATCGCTAGTAGGCTTCGGCCCCAAGAGCAGATACGTCGGCGAGACGGCCAAGAACCAGGAAATCTCCAACCTCAAGAACACCGTCTCCTCGTTCGTCCGCCTCGCCGGCCGCAACCTCTCAGATCCCGATGTCCAGATCGAGCAAAATTTCGTGTCCGCGCCCCTCATCGACATGGGCGGCCAGGTCGGCGCCGAGGTGCAATACCTGGGAAAGAAGGAGCAGTTCACCGCTACCCAGATCACAGCCATGTTCCTCACCAAGATGCGCGCCACAGCATCTGCCGAGCTAAAACTCCCCGTCAACGACGTCGTCCTCAGCTGCCCCGTCTGGTACACCGACGCCCAGCGCCGCGCCATCCTCGACGCCGCCGACATTGCTGGCCTCAAGTGCCTCCGCCTCATCAACGACAACACCGCAGTCGCCCTCGGCTGGGGAATCACAAAGCTCGACCTCCCAGCGCCCGAGGAGAAGCCACGGAGAGTCGTCTTCGTCAACATCGGCCACAGCAACTACACCGCTACCGTCGTCGAGTTCAAGAAGGGTGAGCTGGCTGTCAAGTCGAGCGCCTGGGACCGCCACTACGGTGGACGCTACATCGACCAGGCCCTTGTCGAGCACTTCGCCAAGGAGTTCAAGGAAAAGTACAAGATCGACGTCATGGAGAACGGCAAGGCCCGCCTCCGCCTGGCTGCTGGTGTCGAGAAGCTCAAGAAGGTCCTTTCCGCAAACAACCAGGCGCCCCTCAACGTCGAGTCCATCATGAACGACGTCGACGTGCGCGGTATGCTCAAGCGCGAGGAGCTCGAGGAGCTCATCAAGCCCCTCATTGAGCGTGCCACCGCCCCCATTGAGCAGGCTCTCGCTGAGGCCAAGCTCACCATCGACGACATCGACGCCATCGAGATGGTTGGTGGCTGCACACGTGTGCCCGCCCTCAAGGCCAAGATCCAGGAATACTTTGGCAAGCCCCTCTCCTTCACACTCAACCAGGACGAGGCCGTCGCTCGTGGATGCGCTTTCTGCTGCGCCATCCTCTCGCCTGTATTCCGTGTCCGTGACTTCTCCGTCCACGACATGGTCAACTACCCTGTCGAGTTCACCTGGGAGAAGTCCGAGGACATTCCTGATGAGGACACCAACCTGACCGTCTTCAACAAGGGGAACGTCATGCCATCGACCAAGATTCTCACCTTCTACCGGAAACACCCATTCGACCTCGAGGCTAGATACGCCAAGCCTGAGCAACTGCCGGGCAAGATGAACCCATGGATTGGCCGATTCTCCGTCAAGGGTGTCAAGGAGGACCCCAAGGGCGACTTCATGATTTGCAAGCTCAAGGCACGTCTCAATGTGCACGGTGTACTCAACGTCGAGTCTGGATACTATGTCGAGGAAACCGAGGTCGAGGAGCCTATTCCCGAGTCTCCGTCGGCGGAGAAGAAAGAGGGTGATGTACGTGCTTCCGAATTTCCTAACCATCTTAGTAACGGTCGGCGAAGTCCGCCTGAGCCTGCCGCGAAACGACGAAAACCCAGCGCTGATCCTGTACTTGGGCGTCCTGCTTTTGCGCACATAACAGACGAGCTAACAGATAATGCGCAGGCAATGGACGTTGACAAGGACGCTGCCAAGGAGCCACCAAAGATGCGCAAGGTCAAGAAGCAACAGCGCAAGGGTGATCTACCACTATCAGCAGGCACTGCTTCGCTTGACGAGGAGACCAAGCAGACCTTGGCCGAGAAGGAGAACTCTATGATTATGGAGGACAAGCTCGTTGCCGACACCGAGAACGAGAAGAACAACCTTGAGAGCTTCATCTACGAGCTCAAGGACAAGATCCTCGACGTCTACGCCGAGTTTGCCAGCGACGACGAGAAGGCGAAGCTCAACAACAAGCTCGAGACTATTGAGGTAAGTCCCTGTGATTGCATGATCCCCGAACTGCACTGACATTCCTATGCAGGAGTGGTTGTACGACGAGGGCGACGACGCGTCCAAGGCACAGTATGTTTCCAAGAAAGAGGACATCCGCTCCATTGCGGGACCCATCATCCAGCGCTACAACGACAAGATCGAGAGCGAGCGACAAGCGGTCATGGAGAAGCAACAGAAGGAGCACGCAGCTAAGCAAGCCGAGCTTGAGCGCGCAAAGCGGGAAGCCGAGGCCAAGAAGCAGGCTGAGGCGCCGCCGGCGGAGGAGCCAAAAGACGCGGAGATGACAGACGCCGAGGCACAGAAGCCCGACGGCGTTGAGGAGGCTTCTTAAGCGAGGCATCTGCGTAGGCGTAACGGCAAGTGAAAAGCATTTGGTCGGCGTGGTAACAGGGCTACGTTTGGCGCGAGGGAAAGTTTCTTGTCCAACTTTTCTTTTTCTTCTGTGATGAGATCATGGTAATGCGATGCTTATGATAGACTAGTCCATAGACGAACGAACACGATATCCTGTTTTGGAACCATGTTCCATTACCTCTACCATCTATTCACGTACCCAGTATGTCAAAGCACGTGAAACCAAGTAAAGAGCTTGCATTTTCTGGGCTTAGGCGTCCCGCCCTGTCTCCGCTTTCTGTAGGGTCTACCAGTCAAAACTCAGTTGTACCGAGCAGGCGAATGAGGGGCACGCTTTATGCAGGGGTTATTAGTGCCTTCTCTGAGCTTAGTGAGCTTAGGGGGGTTGTCGCCTTGCCTTACACCTCGCTCGTAACGTCTCCTCTGTCTCGTTTTCTGAAAGATGCATCTCGAGCCGCTGAATCCTTTTGCGAAATAAGCTGAGATAGCGCTTTCATATTCTTACCCTAGCTAGGGACTACTCTCGCTATGCACTCGGAATCTGGCCTATCAGATCAACTTACTACTGCGAAAGCTGCATGCCAACATCAGGGCACTACTGTGCGGAGAAAGTCGAAGACAGGGTGTGGTACCTGCAAGTGAGTCATTTGTTTTGCCCAAGGTATCATCATGGTTGTCCGATTGGCGGTCTGTTCTCCAGCGGTCTGGGCTGTCTGTGGATCTGTGCCTATGAACACTTACCGACGTTGACTAGAGCCCGAAGAGTCAAGTGTGACGAGGCAAAGCCTGTATGCTCTCGTTGTCGATCTACTGGTCGAACGTGCGAGGGTTACGGCTTGTGGGGAGGCGGAGGGAACACCTACGTTGAGAGATATGGTGGAGTATCTACAAATGATACCCCACTAGTCTCGGTTCAGAAGCCTCCAACCAGAGTCTTGCCCGTTGAAGAACTCAGGCACCTGCAACTATACAGGATCAGGATCGTCCATACAACGTCGGGTTGGTTCGCCTCGAAATTCTGGAACTCGATTGTGCTACCGGCAACTTCCTCAGAACCAGCCGTTCTTCATGCTGCTGTGGCGCTGAGCGCTGCGCACAGATGCAGTTTTGATCCGTCACGAGCTCCAGATACGCGGGAGAAGTTTGTGCTCCAGCAGTATACCAAGGCCATCCGATCACTACAACCACTCTTGCAACGTGGAGACAAAGACTCCATCACAGTCATACTCGTCACCTGCCAACTGTTCACTCAGCTGGAGTACCTCCGAGGAAGGTACCAGATCGCTGAAACACACTTGCGCAATGGCTTGAAGCTTCTGAAAGACACAGCTACCGAGAAGGACCATTCCCAACATGGTGTCTTGGTGATCAGACCGGCTACACACGGAGAAATTGTAGATCGAAATATTGTGCGCAGCTTCGCGACTCTACACATGCAGAGCAGTCTGTTCGGTTCCAGTTTAGAGGGCGTCGATTTATTCCTGCAGCCGATTGGAAACAATATGCCGCACCCTGCTTTCACAAGTGTCGAAGAAGCAAAGGATACTCTGGATGTGTTGTTGCATCGCATAGCTTTGATCAAACAACGATATCAAAAATCAGGGACTGGAACGGAGGATGATGTCATTGCAGTGACATCGGCACAAGATGAAATCACAGCCCGGCTTGCGACTTGGTACGAAACCTACTGCCGTACGACTTGTAGGATCGATACAATACTCGTAGCTGCGGGAAAGAGACCCGACGAACCGCTGTCATTCGGCGCAAAGACGCCGCCAGCCAAGCTGCCGGCAAATCGCGAACCATCAGTTTTCAAATCATTACTCTTGCATCACGCCATGGCAAACGTCATGTGCGGTTGTTTGCGTTCAGAGTCTGAACAGCACTATGAAGCGTATACGGATAAGTTTCTCACAATACTTACGCATGCTATACACATCTTTGAAGAATACTCCCTAGCTCGATCCGTCCCGGACAACGTCAATCTCCACGGATCTATTGGCGAGTTTGGATTCATAGCGCCGCTGTACTACGCGGCTATCAAGTGTCGACACCACCGTGTCCGTCTTCACGCTATACGGCTACTCCGTGTGGTTCCATTGAAAGAGGCGACATGGGATTCTTTTACGGCGGCGAATATTGCGGAAACGGTCATGAAGCTTGAAGAGAAGGGTGTTTATTCTGCCAGAACTGTTGATGAGGACTTCTTGTTGAACGAAGTCCCGGTCTTGGGAGATGCTTCTAAGTGGTCTCGCCTGCCGGATCATAGCATGTTCCACGACGTGGAGGTGACGACACGAGAAGATCTTGCGAATGAAGTGGTCGTTACATGCAAAAGGACGCATCTGGACGGGACGCCAGATGTTATCATCTTCCACGCCGACAACAGACCTGCATCCGTTCCGGATAATCAAAGATCATGACGTCCATAGCCATAACCGGCGAAACCCTTTCAACTCTAAAGAGAAGCCAAAAACCCCCATGCATCCATCTCTTCCGCTGTCTACACCCACGCCGTCTCTCCTAGATCCTGTTTTTCGATGACTTACTGCCTTGTCCCAAGACGCTCACTGATGGATAATACCATCCACTCAATACTCTCTTGGCAGTCGCAGCTCAAACTCGGTTCCTAATTCCTTGCTCGATAGACCCACACCTCTCCTGTGCTACTTCCCGCGCAGGATATCCAATCTGCTCATCGCCACCCTCGACACGTTTGTTGAAAAGCTTGGTCAATACTTCACCTCAGTGAATTGCTGCAGGGAGAATGTGGAGATATCAAATAACTTATTGGTGTATGCAAAGGATATTGGTTAGAGTCGATTGCGTGTATCTGTTCACGGAAGAGAGTTCAGGTTGTGAAGACTTCAGTGTAGAGAAAGCGGTTCCCCCAGTCGGAGAGACGGCAGCATGGGCATGGTTCTCTAAACTCAGAGATATAACGCGGACTTCGATCGCTGCGATCAGTGCAACTGGCTGATCTGTGCCACCGTTCCTCATTTTCGCCGGATAGCATCGTATGCCTACCTGGCATGAGGGAGCAGAGATCCCAAGTACCAGAATCACAAGCCTACCTTACATAGTCTGCCATCCTGCGTAACAATCCCCTCTCTCTTGCTGCCATCCACATCTCTAATCTCCCACTCATCACTGCCAACACCTCCAATCGCCCAAAACACGCCTTCAGGATCATACTTCCTCTTTACCCTAGCTAATTCCTCGTAGTTGCTCCCAAAGAAAGCCTCCTTCCACTCCCAATCCTGCGCATCTCCCTCATTGATATAGCTTCCACTCCCTGCCGTGATATCTCGCCAAGTCTGTATATACCCCTGTAGCCTCTCATGCCTTTCTGTCAACGCCTCCCGCGACAGAATGGGAGCTTTGCCATCCCAGTGCGCGTTTAGCTCGTAGGCTTGGGCGTGTAAGACTGTGGTGCGAAAAGCAGGGTTGACAGCGTTGTTTGGGTTTCCGGACACCGACAGTGTAGGCGCGTAGTTCATGCCATGAAACGTTAGGGAACCGTTCTCGACGACGTGACGGATGGCGAGGTGTGCAGATTCTAGAGCAGAGGTGTTGGAGAAGGCGGTACGGGGGAAGAATCGAGATGCTATCAATGTGTGGCCTGTTGTTTCGCCCAATACCCGTTTGGAAAGGTGGGATGCTTCGTCTTTGTAGCCTTCGTCATATGAAAATGGAGACGTCAGAGACCGTCTTACTGTCGGCATAGCCTGCTGGATACCCAGATCGTTGAGCTTCTGAAGTAGCGGGCGCACGAAACGTCGGTGTTCGGTTGTAGTCTGGTTTGGTACAGAGATACCGACAGTAAAGGTAAGACCAGTAGTACTGCTTTCAGGGTAGATGAAGTTGTAACCCAAACCACCTGCATCGCAGATGGCAACAGAGAATTCCCAGTATGCTCGCATGCCAGCCCAGAAGGTTTCCGTGGAGATCGGAGGTGCATTCGATCCGCGGTCTGGTGTGGTCGAGAAACGGATACTGGTTGACGCTAGAGGCGTGAGCGGAAACGCCTTAACGACGACAGACGTGATGATCCCGAATGTTCCTAGCTGTTTGTCAGTGGCTGTGAAGTTTTCTTCCATATCGGGAACATGTACCTCCGCCTCCTCCACGGAAAGCCCAGAACAAATCTGCGTTCTCGCCTTCATGTGCCTCTACCACCTTGCCATCGGCTGTTACAGCGGTGATGGCAAGCACTTGGTCTGCGGCCAGTCCATAGTAGCTAGTATAGGAGCTATGTCCACCACCCTGAAGAAACCCCCCTGCGATACCCACGGTCCCTCCTCCTGCAACGATCATGACCATGTCTTTCTGTCGCATCAGTGTAGAGCCTTCATAAGCCTGTACACCCGCGGCATAGGTAACAGCTCTTCCAGTATATGAGCCAGTGGGCGATGTATAATTCAGATGATACGCCATGCCTTTGAGGTTGTGTGTCCATACACTAAGAGAATAACCACCAATGGATTTCCCATTGAAATCATGACCAGAATTCTTGATCACGAGGCGGATGTTCTGGTTTCTAGCAAAGTTGACGGCGAGCTGGATGTGTCTTACTGTAGTGGCATTGACGACGTACTCTGGCCAGCCGCCTTGGGTACAGGTTGAGTTTGGCTGTGAGGTTGGCGTGCACGTATTTCCAGATGCCCATTGGGACATGATGCTCGCCGGGTCATCGGAGCTGTTACGATCAGTATGATAAAGGTCAGGGTCTAATTCTTGTCCATGTAGACTCACTGGAGGTTCATGCCTGCCCAGCTACTCTTCAAATGATCGCATATTGACGCACTGTAGCCTTCGCCAGCGTAACAGATACTGGCAAGCGGCTTAGGCTTCAACAACGCACCACCGAGCGTGTCGTTGAAAGACGCCCAGGCATCCTCGTTCGGCCATGCAGCGTCTTGTGGAATGATCTTGCAGCTACCAGACGCTACAGTTGTCGATGCGCTGCCAAAGTGTAGTGCTTCGTTGCTGGCCGCGTCTTCGCCAGTGAGTTGATCGCGCTCCCAATCAAAGTGGAGAGCAGTAGTGGTGGCAGGGAGTAGAAGAGGAAAGAGAGTAGTGCAGCACATCGTAAACATCTTGTGGGTACGGTGAGAAATGTAGGGACACTGAGGAAGGCGCGATGAGACTAAGTAGCAAAGCACCACACCACAGCCATAATGCCATCTCTCCCATTGTGCAACGGCCGTCTGTCCCCCACACACTCCTCGAACGCCTCTTTTGTGGGGCTGTACGAGGTTATTGTAGGTGTGGTAAGCCTGAAATGTAGTGTTCATCTACTGTCCTGCAAGCACATGCCGGCTATATCGCGCGCCCGCCGTCCCGGTTCTGTGTAGAACTTTCAAGTGGAAACCGCGGTCTAGATCTACCGTCAGCCTGGATGCAGCGTGACCAAACAGATGGTGTAAAGGCAAAAGACGGTTTGAGGAAGTTGGGAGATATCTTTTCATACAAGGAGTTATCATGCAATACGACAATTGGACAAATGATCATGGGGGATAGAAGAAGTGCGCCATCCGCCGTACATAAGATCGTCTGTCCCTGAGATCCAATCTCATCTAGCCCAATAGTAAAGTTACACATTCATCCCAAATGCACCGAAAATAGAATCAGATTATAGCATAAGCTCGAGAGGGTTCTCAATGGCCTTTTTGAGCTCACGCATGAACTCGCCACCGACAGCACCATCGACGACCTTGTGGTCGAAGCTGCCGGTGATGACGATCTGGTCGTCCCACTCGACGCTTGCTGTGCCATCCTCGGCCTCGCCTGGTACTGCAACCTTCCTTGTTGTGCCGATTGCGACGATGCAAGCTTGTGGGGGGTTGATGACGGCGGTGAATCGCTCAACGGCGGAGTTCATGCCCATGTTGGAGATGGTAATGGTTCCGCCCTGGTACTCGTCGGGCTTGAGCTTGCCATCGCGTGCGCGCTTGCCGAGGTCCTTGATCTGGGAGGAGATGGACTGGAGGCCGAGTCCGTTGACGTTCTTGACGATGGGAGTCATGAGACCAACGGGGGTGGAAACAGCGACGGAGACATCGACAACATTGTGCTGGCGGATGATGACCTTGCCGTTCTCCTCGCGCCATGACGAGTTGGCAGCGGGAACCTTGCGAGCGGCAACAGCGAGGGCCTTGACAAGCAAGTCGTTGACCGAGAGCTTGTACTTGCCGTCAGCTGCGGCGTTGAGAGCTTCGCGGAGCTTGAGGAGCTTGGAGACGGAGATGTTGGAGGCGACGAAGTAGTGGGGGTTCTGCTGCATGCTCTCGGTGAGACGGCTGGCGATGACCTTGCGCATGCTAGTAGCCTCAGTGTCCTCGTAGGCAGCTGCGGAGGAGCCAGCAGCGGGGGCAGCACCTGCAGCAGGCTTGTATTTCTCAATGTCCTCCTTGGTGATCTTGCCACCCTTTCCAGTGCCCTTGATGGAACCGAGGGGCACGCCCTTCTCGAGCGCGAGCTTCTTGACGGCTGGGGAAACAGCGGGCTGGCGCTGGAGAGCGGTCTCGAGACGGTCACCGGTGGATTCCGACTCGATGGCAGCAGGCGCGGACTCTTCCTTGGCAGGAGGAGCGGTCTTGGAGCCAGTGTTCGGGGGCTCGCTGGCCTCAGCAGCGTTGCCCTGCTTGGAGGGGGTGTCGGCCTTGTTGTCACCACCGGCGTCCTCGATGGAGAAGGACTCGAAGGCGGAGACGTCCTCGCCCTCTTCGACCATTACCGCAATGGGCTGCAAAGGTTAGCATGGCATGCCTGTGAGAGCCAGCGGCTGAACTTACGCTGCCAACTGCGACGTCCTTTTCGCCAGCGTCGCGCAGGATCTTGGCGATGGTGCCCTCTTCCTGGAACTCAAAGTCCATCTGTGCCTTGTCCGTCTCAATCTCGACGAGGACATCACCGGGCGCTATCGAGTCGCCGACCTTCTTCTGCCATGCGCCAATGTTGCCGGAGGTCATGGTTGGGGAGAGGGCAGGCATGCTGATAACGCTGTGCGGGGGGTAGGCTGCGAACACGGGGCGTTAGCAACGCGACCACGGCCGGAGTTTTTAGTCGGAGGGGGAAAGACGGTGAGGGTGCTCACATTTCGAGGCATAGTATCGTGCAAGCGCGGCCAGGGCGGGTGTGCGTCTGCATAGACGTGTCAGCTGTCGTCGTGGGAGGGTTTTTGGCGTCGGGGCAGGCAAAGACTGCAGGCGACTTACGCAGAGCATCTCGAGGCAGCGAGGGCGCCGCGCAGCGCAATTGACCCTCTGGAGGTCAATTGGCTTCCAGCCCGGGACAGCAGAGTGGTCGTGGCAGGCATTGTGTCGGGATGCCGGTGCGCTGAGATTTACTCGAGACGGGCGAAAATAGGCGTGGGGGTGGGTGGGTGAGAAGAGAGTCGTCGGGCGAGAGCGACAAGCTGCAGCGGTATGCTCAGGCGCTGGTCGGAGCTGGAGGAGATGGAGGGCAGTTCAACGAAAAGTTTAGTGCAGTTGGTTGGAGACCCGGCGACTAGCGTTCTCTCCCGATGGCCCTCTCTGCTGCATGCGACATTTCCCGGGACGCCCTGTCGCCGTGTGTGGCGCCGCTCGCTGTGGCTGGGACCTCAGTGTGGCGCCTCCCTAGCGTCCCGCGCTACCAGTGGACTGGTCGTTGGGGTACGTAACTAGTAAGGAAAGTCACAGAGTGTCATCTCACATAGCAACCTCTGGGGATTCGCGCTCAACCATACGTGCCGTTGCCAATTCGCGTCCCCTCTCTCTGTACTGCATTGCGCCTGTACGAGCCACCACACGGCCTTGTATTTCCTCCTCTTGCGTCGCTCCTTCCTTCCGCCATGGTCGCTGAGGACAGGGTACTAATACGAATCTCGCGAACGTGAACAACCATGGCCGACACCGACCCCCAGCCCGCGCAGACAGAGCACGTGGAGAAGCCTGAGAGCATGGAACAACAACAAGAAGAAGAAGAGCAACGGGAAACACACCCATACAACACAGAGGGAGAAGACGAGAGCGAGTCGGATTCCGAGTCGGAACAGGCATCAGAGGAGGGAGAGGAGACGTCTTCCCCAGCGCCCGAAGCTGCACGGGAAGAGGCGGATACATCGACACGTGCTGACGCACCTGCGCCCGCGACCGAGGCACCATCACTAAACGTACCCGACGCGGGCGATGCGCCGCGGTCGTCCGAGCAGATCTTCGACCATCGCCTGCCTCTCGAGAACCGCCCGCGAACAGACTCGCAGTCCACCGTAGCCACTACCGCCACGCGACCCTCGACGAGGAGCTCTCTCGTCTTTGTCGTCACTGCGCTCGAGACAATCGCAGCCTCCAAAGATGCGAGGAAGAACAAGAAGCTTGGGGATAGCACCAATGCCGCCCTGTCGGCAATCAAGAATGAGGGCGACCCGGCACGCATCAACCCCGAGGTGCTCTTCGAGCCGCTCCAGCTCGCCTCCGAGGCTCCAAACGTGCCCGTCTCCATCACAGCGCTCGACTGCATCGGCAAGCTCATCAGCTACTCGTACTTCTCCGTGCCGGCCGAACCGCGAGCCGACAACAGCGAGGCGCCCCCTCTGATCGAACGAGCCATAGACACAATATGCGACTGTTTCCAGGGCGAGGCTACTGCGCCAGAAGTGCAGCTGCAAATTGTCAAGTCGCTGCTGGCAGCCATTTTGAACGACAAGATTGTTGTGCACGGAGCGGGACTGTTGAAGGCTGTGCGCCTTACGTACAACATCTTTCTCCTGTCCAAATCGAGCGCGAACCAGCAGGTCGCACAGGGCGCATTGACTCAGATGGTCGGTACGGTCTTTGAGAGGGTCAAGACAAGACTGGCTGTCAAAGAGGCTCGGTTGAACTTGTCACGCTCATCCTTGAACGACAAAGGCCAGTCGGAAGAGAGTGTGCAGCAAGACCAAGGCAGCACAGAAGACATCAATGGCTCCGAGGCCAATGGCGAAGACGGAGAGGACGAGCACGACGCTGAAACCGCCGAACCCAGCGACAAGGCCGTCGACCGACACACGGGTCCCAAGATTACACTGCAAAGCTTCGAAAACAACATGAGCTTCAACGACGACCGCATACACGATAATGCGCCAACACTAGTAACTCGCATAAAAGGCAAAGCTGGATCGCGCCATGCATCCGGGCAAGAGAGCTCCCCTCACGTCAACACGGAAGACGAGGAAGAAGATGAGATATTCGTCAAAGACGCGTACCTTGTATTCAGAGCCATGTGCCGTCTAAGCACCAAGAGTCTGACAGTGGACCATGCCCACGATGTGCGTTCCCAGGGCATGCGTTCCAAGCTTCTCTCTCTGCATATGATCCACACCATACTCTTCAATAACATTGCTGTCTTCGTGTCCCCGTATGCCACCATTCGCAGCGGCAGCGACGAACCAACCAGCTTCATACAAGCGGTCAAGCAGTACCTCTGCCTGAGCTTGAGTCGGAACGGCGCAAGTTCAGTGAAGCAGGTCTTCGAAGTCGCTTGTGAGATCTTCTGGCAGATGCTCAAGTACCTGCGCATATCACTCAAGAAGGAAGTCGAGGTGTTCCTCAAGGAGATCTATCTTGCAACGTTAGACAAGCGAAGTGCTCCTGCATTTCAGAAGCAATACATTTTGACAATATTCGGAAGGCTTGCTGCAGACCCCCGGGCTCTGGTAGAGATATATCTCAACTATGATTGCGACCGCACTGCACTTGACAACATGTTCCAGCGCGTCGTCGAACACCTGTCCAAGATATCCAGCAACCCCGTCACCATCACAGCCATGCAACAGCAAGCATACCAGGACCAGCGAGAGAAACAATCGAGACAGATGGACTGGCAGAGCCGCGGTACATTACCGCCATCACTCACGACTGTCTCTATGAATTCGTCGCACGACACAGAGCATGGCTATCCACAAGAGTACGCCATGAAGCAGGAGTCTCTCGAGGCCCTAGTTGAGATCCTCCGATCTCTTGTCAACTGGGCTCAGCAGGCCCTGCCTGAGAACACCAAGCAGAACAACCCTGATTTGCGACCATCACTCGATGACCTCCGAGTTTCGACAGACACTAGATTCGCTGCGGAATCTCCAATGGTGGGAGCAGACTCCGGGACTGTTACGCCGCTCGCCGAGGATGACTACAGCCAACTTGAGAAGGCAAAACAGAGGAAGACTGCGCTCACGAATGCGTTGAGGCAGTTCAACTATAAGCCAAAGCGTGGGCTGAAGACGTTGATTGCAGAAGGTTTTATTCCCTCGAACAAGCCTGAGGATATCGCTCGCTTCTTCCTCGACAATGACCAGATCGACAAAACAGCACTGGGAGAGTTTCTGGGAGAGGGTGACCCGGAGAACATTGCGATTATGCATGCTTTTGTGGATTTGATGGACTTCACCAAAACCCGCTTTACGGACGCCCTACGGCGCTTCCTTCAAAGCTTCCGCTTACCTGGTGAAGCTCAAAAGATCGATCGCTTCATGCTCAAGTTTGCTGAACGGTACATCACCGGTAACCCCAACGCGTATGCCAATGCCGATACTGCATATGTTCTTTCATATTCCGTCATCATGTTGAACGTCGATCAACATAGCAAGAAAATGAAAGGCCCTCGTATGACACCGCAAGACTTCATCAAGAACAATCGTGGCATCAACGACTCGGCTGATCTGCCGGATGAGTATCTACAGGCCATCTACGATGAGATCTCCCAGAATGAGATTGTATTGAACACCGAGCAAGAGGCTGCTGCAGACAAGGGACTGTTGAACCAACAACCCGCAGGGGGATTGTCTAGTATTGGACAAGTCCTGACAGGCGGTGCCCGCGACCTACAACGGGAGGCGATTGTGCAAGCCTCGGAAGCGATGGCTAACAAGACCGAGCAACTTTACAAGCAGCTCCTTCGGGCTCAGCGGAGAACAGCTACAGCCCTTCCAGTCTCCAAATTCATACCCGCGTCATCCTCCAAGCATGTCGGGCCCATGTTCGAAGTTAGCTGGATGCCGATCCTGACTGCGCTCTCTGGCCAAGCTCAAGACCACAACATCGAAATCGTTCGCCTGTGTATTGAAGGCATCAAGCTAGCAATCCGGATATCATGCTTGTTCGATCTCGACAGCTCACGACAGGCTTTCGTGGCTTTCCTCTCGCGCTTCACCAACCTCTACAACGTGAGCGAGATGAAAGCTAGGAACATGGAAGCGTTGAAGGCTTTGATCGAGATTGCCCAGACGGAGGGTAACCTTCTGCGGGAGTCTTGGCGTGAAGTCCTCACGTGTGTCTCGCAGTTGGACCGTTTCCAACTCATCTCTTCTGGTATCGACGAACGTGCCGTGCCGGACGTGCTCAAGTCGAGTTCGGGCACCGCACAATCGCGCAAGAATCTCAACGTCCCGGCCAACCGTCAAAGACCGAAATCACAAGCAAGCACTACAAGCTTTCATTCTGAAGTAGCCGAGGAGAGTCGCTCCACCGACATCGTCCGAGGAGTGGACCGGATCTTTACCAACAGCGCAAACCTGTCTGGTGAAGCTATTGTAGATTTTGTGAAGGCGCTTGTTCAAGTCAGCTGGCAAGAAATCCAGTCGTCGGGACAAAGCGAGTCACCTCGCACTTACAGTCTGCAGAAGCTCGTAGAGATCAGTGGTTACAACATGACGCGTGTTCGTTTTGAGTGGACCAACATCTGGCAGGTACTTGGCGCACACTTCAACGAAGTCGGATGCCACACCAACACCAATGTCGTCTACTTTGCTCTCAACTCACTACGGCAACTTTCGATGAAGTTTATGGAAATCGAAGAACTACCTGGTTTCAAGTTCCAGAAGGACTTCCTCAAACCTTTCGAGCACATTATCAACAACACAAACGTCGTCTCAGTCAAGGACATGGTACTACGTTGCTTGATCCAGATGATACAAGCCCGAGGCGAAAACATTCGATCTGGCTGGAAGACGATGTTCGGGGTCTTCACTGTGGCTGCCAGGGAACCGTACGGTATGTTGTCTCTCCATTCTTATTTGCACAGCCATTAACACAGGGCAGAGGGCATCGTCAACCTCGCATTCGAAAACGTCACCCAAGTATACAATACCCGCTTTGGTGTAGTCATTTCACAGGGCGCGTTCGCAGACCTCATCGTCTGTCTTACAGAATTCTCGAAGAACTTCAAGTTCCAGAAGAAATCGCTACAAGCAATAGAACTGCTCAAATCGTCCGTACCCAAGATGTTACGGACACCCGAGTGCTCACTATCCGCCCGTGCTGGATACTTGAAAGACTCAGAAAAGGGCTCTTCGATCCCGAAGCAGCCTAGCCGCCAAACGCAAGAAGAGCAGTTCTGGTTCCCAGTTCTCTTCGCCTTCCACGACGTCCTGATGACTGGTGAGGATCTAGAGGTCCGGTCAAGGGCGTTGCAATACCTGTTTGATACCCTGATTAGCTATGGTGGCGACTTCCCACGGGATTTCTGGGACATGCTTTGGCGACAGCTTCTGTACCCCATCTTCATGGTGTTGAAGTCAAAGTCCGAGATGACAAAGGTTCTGAACCATGAGGAACTTTCAGTGTGGCTGTCGACTACCATGATTCAAGCTCTCCGCAACATGATCAAACTCTTCACCCACTTTTTCGAGTCGCTGGAGTACATGCTCGACCGGTTCCTCGATCTCCTTGCCCTTTGTATATGCCAAGAGAACGATACTCTAGCGCGCATCGGCAGCAACTGTTTACAGCAGTTGATTTTGCAGAACGTTCAGAAGTTCCAAGCTGATCACTGGAGTCAGATCGTCAAGGCATTTGTCGACCTCTTCCAAAGGACCGAAGCAACAGCACTGTTCTCTGCTGCGACCAGCGGCTCATCTATACAGACCACTTCGACGAACGGTACTGGCAAGACGTCAGACCTGACAACGCCAACCGGAGACGGACCACCTGGCGAACTCTCGCTCCAAACACCTACTGAAGAACCGAAGATGGACAACGCGCTTGGAATCAATGGCCTTTCTGGCGCAAGGCGACCGTCTCTAGTGACTTCGGACTCTGCGAGCATCAGTGGCGGCGTTGAGCAGCGTATGCCATCGCCACTACCCAAGCGCCAGACCCAAGAATTGGAAGACTACCGGCCCGACGACCAAAGTCTTCAGCAACCACCCGTGGTTGTCACTGCCGCCCGCCGTCGCTTCTTCAATCAGATCATCACGAAATGCGTCCTGCAACTTCTCATGATCGAGACGGTA
This sequence comes from Alternaria solani, assembly GCA_002952155.1. Taxonomy (NCBI): domain Eukaryota; kingdom Fungi; phylum Ascomycota; class Dothideomycetes; order Pleosporales; family Pleosporaceae; genus Alternaria; species Alternaria solani. The sequence goes on from CP022029.1 coordinate 1,598,536, forward strand.
CAAGAGCTCTTCACGAACGAAGCCGTTTATGAGAAGATCCCTTCCGGCGAACTACTCCGCCTTATGGCTGTACTCAAGAAGTCATACCATTTTGCTAAGCGCTTCAATGCGAATCGCGACCTGCGATCACGCTTGTTCAGGGAGGGCTTCATGAAGCAACCGCCAAACTTGCTCAAGCAGGAGAGTGGATCGGCGTCGGTGTACGTTAGCATTCTGTTCAGAATGTACCACGACACATCCAACGACCGCGCCGCCTCACGCGCCGACACTGAAGCCGCCCTGATTCCGCTCTGCGAGGACATCATTGCCTCGTATGTCGATCTTGACGAAGAAACCCAACAACGCAACATTGTCACTTGGCGCCCTGTCGTCGTCACCGTGCTGGATGGATACACTGGCTTGCCCGACACTGATTTTGAAAAGAACGTCGACATTTTTGCGCCGCTTGTCGTTGGGCTTCTCGGTACGGAGATGGCACCCGATGTACAAAGAAGCGTGCAAGCGCTTGTCGGGCGCATCTTCGAGATGAAGCTGGGTATGAAGAAGCAGCCGCTCATGCCAGCAATCAGTCGGAGTCCACGAGGCAGCTTTGTGGGTAGTCCTGGCCAGAGAAGGGCCAGCAAAAGTGGACGGTAGAGTGGTTCTTCACTCTGTGCTCCTATAATTTCTCCCCACTGTTCGTTGACTCGACACCTCCTGATTCATGTTCTGTTCTTTAGGTTTGACACTGCAAGGCATGTTTACTTGTTGGTTCAGCACCTCTCTGTTCTCCTTCTGGCTCTAAAGCATAGCCGCTGAGGTTGGGCTTTCTTCAATGGGCGTTAATAGGCGCGAATTCTGGTTGTGTTGTACAGTAGCACGATATCAAATTCCGCATGATCTTATCAATCTTTCTGATGTGTTAGACTAGAGCGGAAGAATTCATGCAAACAGCATACTTTAGAACTCGTCTTTTTACTGTTTAATCATTGTGGTTGCCCAATAGTTTATTTGCGGGATCACCACGATCGGCAGAGCCGCCTCATGCAGGTACGACTGGGGAAAGCTTAAACCCGAGAATGCTCAACGTCATGGGACCTAATTGCCGTTGCTGCTTAGTATGTACCATATGGCATCCACGTTAGGAATGTGTAAGCTATGACGCTTGTTCACGGTTGACATCATGATGCACAAACGGAAGGATGCTAGAAATGCTTTCCATATACGAAGCTTGTCCCGTCTTCACTTGAGAGGACAGCAACTGCACTACAATACTAAGAGAACGTCACGCGGGAAATGCGATTCTCACTCCTACCAGTTGTAGCCTTGGCAGTGGGTGTAGCTGCGCAAGTTGCTTTTCAAAACAGTAGTGGCTCAATTCTACGATCCGACACAGGATCCTACGGCCCTGAGGTAGAAGAATACCACTACTACTACTCGCAATGGCCCATAGGTCTCGCCATTTCGTCCACTGGCCGTTTCTTTGCGACCTACACACGCGGCAGTTACGCCTACACACTTGGTGAAGTTGTCAACAAAACTGCCGAAACACCCTACCCATCCGCGGACCTTGACCTTCCTGTTTCGCAGCTGAACACGAGCTGGAATGGCATTCCTTTTGGTAGTGGAAACAGCACGGGGCTGATCAGTGTACAAGCCCTGTACATTACCCCAGCAAATGATAGGAGACCTGAGACGCTCTGGGTAGTAGACACAGGTAAGAAGTAATCTCTGTACAAACTACATGTGACTTATACACTAACTTTTTACACGTACCTCTTAGGAAGACCCACCATCATGGTGTCAACCGGCGCACCATCGATGCCATACGCACAACCCGGCGGACCCAAGATTCTCGGCATCAATCTAGCAAACGACAGCGTTTACGCAACCTACACTTTCCCACCCAGCGTCCACTTCCCAGACTCCTACATGAACGACATCCGCTTCGACTTGCGTCCAAACATCACGTCGTCAGGATCAGGCATCGCGTACATTGTCAACAGCAGCGACGAAGGCCGTCCCGGCTTCATCATCCTGGATCTAGGTACCGGTAAAAGTTGGCGAAGACTGACACAACACCCCTCTACATTGCGCGTAGATCGCGACGTGCCTTCCTACCAAGGCAACCCCTTCTACCAACGCACAACCGGCCAGCCTATCCAGACGCTACGAGAAGGACTCGATGGGATCCAGATCAGCGCCGATGGCTCGACTATTTACTACAGCCCCTTGACATCAGATTATTTGTACTCGGTCCCTGCCGCGAACCTCCTCTCGCCTTCCTTGGATCCCCTCGCGGAAATGATGGCCGCGAACAATGTTACGAAGCTCGGTCAACGCGGCGGAAACGCAAATGGCTTTGAAGGCGATGATAACGGTTTGATATACCAGTGCATGCCTGAGCATAACGCAATTTACGTTTATGACCCGGAGACGCTGCGCACGGAGCCGTTTGTGAGGAATCCGCGTATCATCTGGCTGGATGGAGCGTCGATTGGTGAGGATGGTTACCTGTATATGGATATCAATCAGTTGCCATATCAGCCAAATTGGAACGAGGGTGTTGATGGGAGGACCTTTCCGGGGGCGGCGTTGAGGGTCAAGTTGCCGAATGGGGGAAAGAAGATTACGACCTTGGGCTGAAGGTTCGGTGTGTGGAGCTGAGAGGAATGAGATCAAGTGAGACGAATCACACACTAGTCATACAAAACATTTGACAGAAATTACATGTCATGGTAGTAGTTCTATTCATTCGTCTTCCAAACTCATGCGTCGTCAACTACCTGTCTGCACAGCGAAGACACAGTATGTAGGAGCACCAGATACAGCTGAACTGGTTCATCCATGAGATAGAGAAAGAAACTTTTGCCCAAACCCAGTAGGTATCATATCGATGACCGTAGAAATGTAATAGTCCTTGAACGCCGCCAAATGCAATAACATCCCATCGATATACTTCAGATCAACTCCATGGAGTGGTACAGGTGTTGTAAATGCGCAAGAATGGAGGAGAGAGGTCATCTCTACTCGTCCTGCTTGATCTCAAGCTTGCTCTTCTTGGGGCTGCCCTGGGGCTCGCCGTCGTCGGCCTTGCGCTTGTTGGAGGTGTCCTTGACAATGGGGACGCCGTGGGCGTCGCGCTCAATCTCCTTCTTGTCCTCCTTGTGGCTGGCGCGGTCATCCTTGCCATCCTTGAAGCGGTCGCGACGCTTGTTCCAGTCGTCGGCATCTACGGAGCCGTTTGAAGCGCTGCGATCGCGGCGCCTGCGGGGAGAGCGGGATCGGTTGCGGTCACGGCGGTTGTCGCGACGGTCATTGCCACCACGTCCACCACGTCCACCGCGGCTCTGTCCACGACCTCCACGGCCTCCTCCACGACCGCTGCGGCTGAAGTCGCCCTTGGCCTCGCGTTGTGCCTTGCGCTGCTGGTACTTCTCCTCCTCGGTCAGCTCCCAGTCGGGCTTGATGCCCTTCTCCTCGCACTTCATGACAATGTACTCCTTCTTGCCCATGATGACGAGCTCGTTGCCGTTGAACTTGGGCTTGGGATCAAGCTCGAGGAACTGCTTCTGGGAGTCCTCGGAGTCAAACTCGACAAAGACACTACCCTTCCAAGCACCGTCATTCTCGCGACGCTTGCGGACCATGACAGCGCCGTAAGGACGGAAGAACTTCTCGAGTGCGATCTGGCCGGCCTGATCTTCGCTACCGAAGCCCTTGACGTAGGCACTGCGGTCCATGTTGTTGGAGGAGTTGTTCTTGAGGCGGTAGAAGAGCTCCTCTGTGGTGGGTGGGTTCTTTTCGTCACCTTCCTTGGTGGGGACGGAAATCGGCTCCTTGCGCCTGACGGCTTCGCTGCCGGCTTTGCTGTACTCGCCATCATCAACAACTTCGAGATCGGTGCTGTCGCGGAGTGCCTTTACAACAGCGGAGTAGGGCTTGAAGCGGCGCATGCGCTTGAAAGAGCAGACATGGTGGATGGAAACAGGAGTGTTCTTGGGGCCTTCGAGCGTCATGAACATGTGCTCGTCGGTTGCCAAGTTCTGTGCAGAGAAGTAAAACTCAACCTTGGAAGTGTTAGTCAGGCATACCGTGAATGGCAAAGTGGGAGTCATACTTGGGCGCGGATCTCGTTGGGGTCGTCAGACTCGGGAAGATCGTCAAACTCTTGGTTGTTCTGCCTGCGCAAAGATTAACACTAAAGGGCGTAGACTCGAATGTTTGAGCGCACCTCTTGTTGCGGTTGTCGCGGAAGTTGCCTCGGCCACCGCGACCACCTCGACCTCCGCGCCCACCATCGCGGCGGTCGTTGCGACCAGATCGGTCACCGCGGTCTTCGCGGTCGTTGCGACGGCCGTTCTTGTCTTCGGACTTGACATTGACTTCTTCCTTGTCCTCGCCATTTTCGATCTTGATGGCCTTTTCCTCAGGCTTGGAGTCGGAGGTTTCAGCCTTTGACTCAGACTTGATGGTGGTTGTGCTCTCAGTCTTGAGGGCTTCAACAGGGTTTGCGGCTGGCGCAGCAGTGGTCTGTTGGTCGGCCATGGTTAGTATTTATGCAGCTTGAATCGCGTATGTGAGTAGAAGCTGCAAAAGGCGGTTTGAGGTTCGCGACAAAGAGGCTGGAGGTTGTTGGAAAGAAAAGGGCGCCAGGTGCGAGATAGCTATGGTTCTTAGTGGGGAATTTTCGATGCAGACGGGCACGGACCGCTATCCAGATTTACGCTCGCCGCGTGGGCCGCTATTGTAACAATATCACCAATTCTTGATCCGCCTTCACCATGCCGAGGAAGAAGCCGAGGTTCCATTCGCTAAAGAAGCTGGTATGCTTGCTATTGTCTGAATTGGACAGAGTGGCGGACTGACGGGGTGCAGAATGTCCGCCAGAACTGGTCACGATGGTCATTATACGCTCTATCGCAACTTAAGGCTCCCAACGTCACCACCCGAACATATTTCCAGCAGAAATGGACGGCCAAGGCGTCTACACGAGCCTACCATGGCGAGCACATACGGGAGAAGAAGTGGAAGCACATGTTCAAGCGGAACCTGCCAGCGGTAGTGGCCATGGACCATAGATATCTCGCCCGACACGATGGTTCAGAGCAGGCAGCCGGACGAGGAATGGGCGCAGATTCACCGGAAAAGGCGCGGACACCACCGATGACACCGTACATGCAAATGGCATACTACCCACTGGAGAGGAGATTGGACACAGCCATCTTCCGGGCGCTATTCGCCAGCAGTGTCCGACAGGCCAGGCAGTTTGTTGTCCACGGCCTAGTCAAGGTCAATGGCAAGAAGGTGCGTCAACCCGCGTGCCTTGCAAGTCCTCACAGCTAACTCGCATGCAGATGGTCTATCCTGGTTACGCACTCAACCCAGGCGACATGTTCCAGGTCGACCCCTCCTCCGTCATGTTCGCAACCGGCGCCCCGAAAGAACGCTCATCGACGGCGCGTCGTATCGCTAAGGAAAAGGCCGCCGCCCGCGCCGAAGCCCGCGAGCAAAGTGGTGGACAGACGCCCAAGCAACCGAAAAATGACGACATGGTCATATCCTCATCCACACGCGAAGAACCCACACCCACCGAGCTGAAGAAGCAGCTCCAGGACTTGATGGAGCAAGTCGACGGCGTCCTAGCCGAAGACGTCAAAGCAAAAGACAAGCAAAAGTTCCGCGCTTTCCGCCAGAGCGTCAAGAAAGCAATAAGTCTGTGGCGCACCGCAAACCCAGAGACCGTCTCCACGCTCGACACGCAATTCGACTTCCTCAAGCACCAAATCGCCGAGCGCTCCGCTGCCCTCACACAATCCTCTCCCAGAGACGCGTCTGCCGCCGAACCCCTCATCTCAGACGAAGACCAAGCGCGTCTCCGCTCCGCCTTTGAGAAACTCAGACTAGAAACTGAACACACATCGGCATGGAACAGGCGCAATGCTCAGGCGCCGTACGCGACGCCATGGCGGCCGAGGGACTACATGAGCGCATTTGCCTTTATCCCCCGCTATCTCGAGGTCAACCAAAACATCTGCGCTGCTGTGTATCTGAGGCATCCCGTCGCCAGACAGGGTTTGGCTGAGGTGCCCACGCCCTTCCACATTGAGACGGGTCAGTTGGCGTTCAACTGGTACCTACGGAACCGGTAAGCGGGCGACTGTGGGGGAACATGATTGTACATTATGTAGCGGAGCTGAATTGCATCTGTATAACATAATCACCTTTGTTGTATCGCGATAACAATCATGGGCAATGTTTGTTTCGATGGATTGGTATTACTGACTTTGCTACTAATTCAAATCTTACGCATGTAGCTACTACTATGCCTGTGAAGAACGCTTCCTGTATGTGTATATCCCTCCTGAGCCAATAGGCCTAGTATCATACACGAGGACGTGAATATATTAGTGGGTGGCATCCTCTGACCACCCGTTGACCACGACAAAACATGTGCGTCAACATTGCTTCAAGCGAAGCTGGTAATGTTAGCAAAGCCATGCTTACTGTGGGCCAATCGTTACGCCGAACCGACAAAACGCCTCAGTTGCGTGGGAAAATGCCAAAGCAGGAAATCTGTCTACAAGTCAAGGAACGTTCAACAGGAGCAACACCAAGAGCTGTTTGCTGCATCTATTCGTGCCGTGGGCATGGGTGTGCGGCAAGTGCGACTTCCTACGAAGGCCGAGGAAATCTGGGTGTGCAGAGAGTCAAACCTCCAGATGGTGGGAACTGGGTATGAACTCCCAAAGACGGGTTGGTGTGCATTTGCGGGTATGGCGATTCATGCCCTCAGTCGGCGTCCGACTCTTCGTCAAGAGTCAATATGCTCACTGGGTACCTGAGCGTTTCCGCACTCGGCCTGGGGCTTACGTCAACAACACTGCTGTCAGGTGTCCAATGCGAGCTTCGCTCGGACATGGTAGACACAGTCGCGTAGTGCCTGAAGCCGTTGGCTACAACATCTGACGCCTCGAGGTCCGAATCATAACTCGGGGGCTCCGTGGGCGTGCCTGAGCGATAGCTTGGTAGGCTCTCTGTTCGGGAAAGCGGCCTTGAAGGAATCTCTGGTAACGAGGTTGGTGGGTAGGTTGATGCTGTAGAAAGGGGCGAGTATGGTGTCCGGGATTGTTGGTGTTGACAATCGCAGGGCGCGGGGTTGACGGCCCGACCTTCTTCAGCGTCTCTTACGAGATCATTCACTACGACATGCGCGGCCCTCAACTGCCTAATCTCTTCCTGCATTGCGTCTTCCAGCACACTCTCCTGTTCTGAGATCAGCGCGCGTTTCTCCTCGTAGTCCGCAATACGTTGACTGTCTCGTCGCGCCCAGTTGCCACGCCACCAGCTGCGCCATGCGTGTTGTCGAGCTGCCCGGCGATAGGCGCGAACGTTGAGGCGTTCTTCCCGAGCGGCAGCGCGCTCAGTCCTTGTTCTCAGGCTGCTACACTTGTGCCGGATTACGGCGACGAGGCAGCCACAGCAGAGAACACTTAAAGTGATCTCGAGGGCAAGAAGGTAGGGGGATGTCTTAGTTGGCCGAGGTGGAAGTTCATTCTACGCAGCATCAGTATTAAACACTTACTACTCGTCCCCGACATGGCAGAGTAGGGGAATCACATACTGCTTTCGCCTCGTTTACGTGGGACGTTGGCAAACCAGCCCTGAGGTGGCCTCCAGACATCTCTGCTACCTGTGCAGCATGACCATGTGCTTGCGCGAACGCTTCCTCGGGATGACCCATATCCTTTGATTGGTGGCTCGACTTGAAGCGGAAAGACACAATCTTCCAAGCGCCGTGAGCTTTGTGAGCAATAGTCTTGGCGATGCACGAGATGCCGTCACATTCACTTAACTCGTGCGACAATTCCTGAGCTTCTTGCCGAAGGTGCGAGTGGATCTGCTTCTTCTTTTTGGCGATGAGAGATTGGATTGCCTCGAGTTCTATCTCCAGGGCCTTTAACTCGCGGATTTCGTCTTCAAGTGACGGAACTTTGTCCTTTGGTCGGGAAGTTTGGTTGGTGATGGATAGGGCGAGACGCAGAGACTCAGGGGGTTCACGCCAGGATTCAGCTACGTCCTTGTTACTCGCAGAGGGGTTGGGAACGGACTCGAGCCTGAGTAAGGAAGGAGGTGACGTTTGCTGCTTGAAGGAGATTGTGAAACCAGAAGGTCTGTCGATGGCCTTGCCGTCGATGGCCTTGATGTTGACCGTTACTACCTGAGCAGCTTCCGTCTCCTCAGTGGCGTGAAGACAAGCCGTCTCCCATTCGAGATCCAAATCACGCTGCAGGAACCATTCATTCTGTGTGAGATCGGTAACGCCTTGGTAGGATCCGGAGCCGGACGCGAAGTCCCCGTTCCACTCTTGGGGAAGATAAACTCCGTTTAGAGTAATGTTGGAAGAGCCACAAGCTTGATCCTGAGCGTGGCTTGCGAAGCTCAAGATCTGAAGAGGTGAGCAGGTGGCATGGTATTTGGGTGCCTGGTGGTGGCCTTACCAAAGACTCGTCATCCTGGCCCGTGTGATCGTGGCCAAGACATCCAGTGCAGGGAACACTAAAGGTAGCTTGCGCGTAGTTTTGTTGAAAGTCTGGCAAAGTTCAGCAGCTGCCTAGGTATGGCAAATGTGGAATGGTATAAGAGAAATGCGGACCTAGCTGCAAGAGGTTCCCATCCGGGCGAGTAACTTGACGGTCGTGCTCGGGTATGACGGCGGAGAGTCCAGGTGCCGCCCACGCGCACGCTGCCAGCACTTTGGACTTGAAGGAACGCATGGTGAAAAGAACGAGGAACACGATTTAAACAGAGCAGGAGTTCAAACAGCGCACGACGACGCCGGCCCGCAGAAAGAGCGAAGTTTGGCGGGTTATGGGACAGATGTTCCCAAAGGCACGAGGATCAGGCACCAGTCGAAGGGCGTTTTGGAGGACGAGGGCGCGGAGCTGCTAGTGGCTGCCGTCAGCGTGAGCGTGGCTTAGACGTCCGCTCACACTTCAGCTGGCAGCGCTATGCATGATGCAGCGTGATGAAACACGGGGATTCGGCAAGCTGGAGTGAAGATGTGAAAGTGTGTATTGTGCACTGTACAGTATGTGGTTGTGGCAGATTGTCATGGTTGCCAGAACCACGTCAGGCCGTCTGGTCATGGCAGCATTCACGTGAGTGTGATGTCGCAGCTCGGGTACTTGGGGTGGCTCAGGGATGGACTACCCGGTGGTTTGTTATCAGCTCTAGCAGCGCCATGTAACATGAGGGCATCCGGATGGACAGAGCTGAGAGTTGCTGCCAAAGTGGAGAGGGGATACGTAGGGCTGTGCCGCCAAGACTATGTGGTCCAAGCTTTCGCGGCCTGCGATGCAACGAGGGAGATCATGTTCACTAAGCCAACTACGTATCCCGCCCTTGTCTGCACTCACTACACTACCAGGAATATCTTCGACCGTGTCGCGACACCTCCGTTGCACCAGACTACTTGGGCTACGCGCCGGGCACAATCGCGAAAACTCGTAGCGCGACAATATGGTACGTCACCTGGCCTAACCAGCACACTCGCGCCTCTTAATTGACTCTCGATTTAGCTTCCATTGGGCCTTTTGACGGCCGCAACGGGCCATCCCATGCTAGTGGAGCTGAAGAGCGGCGAAACTCTAAACGGGCTGCTTGTCAACTGCGACACATGGATGAACCTCACGTTGAAAGAGGTTGTGCAGACGAGTGCCGACGGTGACAAGTTTATGAGACTACCAGAGATCTATGTTCGCGGTAGCACAGTCAGTCTCCGACCCTCTTCTCTGCTATGCTTTGCTGACAATCTCCAGATAAAGTATCTTCGAGTGCCGGACGAGATTGTCGACGTCGTAAAGGAACAGCAAGCCAAGGACCAAGCGAACCGCGGCGGCCGAGGAGGTGGCATGCATGGACGTGGAGACCACCGGGGCGACCGTGGTGGGGGCAGAGGCACGAGGGGCCGAGGACGCGGTCGCGGAAGAGGAGGTGGTGGCGGTGGAGGTGCTTGAAGCTGGACTTATACCCCACTGCAGCGGCAGCCAGCGCATGCGATACTTGTACAGATAGCGGCGGCTTAATATCCGACCGTCGACTACGGAGCAAGAATACAGAGGAGCGAAAGGGCACCACTATGGACCGTCGAGTTGAGCACACTGCTTTTGGTGCTGCATTGGAACAGAACCTGCCCCGACTGTCAAGTCCAGCAAGAGCAGCCTCGTCTTCCTTGTTCAGCCGTACGTCGTTACTGAGTACGCGTTGCTCCTCTGCTAGGTAAGCATAGCACAAAGTCTGCCGCTCTGGACACAGTTTGAAGCTTGTAACCTGACGCAAATAGGCGTAAGCATGTTAGCCCAACACGGATCCCTGCAACGCCAGGTACATAGTCTTAAGTTCTGTCTCCATGCATCTTGGCCCGCAGTGATACAGTTATCCGAGCAACTAAGTGGTCTAGCGAAGTCGTATATCAATGCGGGGTAATCCTTACGTCCCGAGGTTGTAGTGCGGCATAGTGTAAGAGTTGCGCCGCAGCCAACATCCGCTCAACGCTTCAGGATTCACCATTTGCTTCTTTTCTTCCCTGTCAGTCTAATTCAGCCCGCACAAGACAACTTTTCTTTGTCTACATTCAATTTCTCCACCTGCTACCGGTCCCGGCATCTTTGATGCAATTGTACCAACATTAATTTCCAAATCCACTACCCTAGCCATCGCAATGACGAGCTTCACCATCTCAGATAGCCAATTCGATGACTTGAGAGGTCAGGTGGTTGTTATTACAGGTAGAACACCATATTCAGATATCCCCCACAACCCACTCATGTGCAGCAGGGGCATCTTCGGGAATCGGACTTGCAACACTTCGAAGGATTATCAAGCACGGAGGCACTGTTTTTGCCTGCGACGTCAACCCGCTGCCTGGGCCCGAAGCATCATCCGTCCCTTTCTTGAAGGCTGATGTCACCTCCTGGAAGGAGCAACTCGACGTTTTCAAGGCGACAGAGCAAAAGTACGGGAAGATTGACCAAGTCTTTGCGAATGCTGGAATCGGACAATCAATGGCCTTGCTAGACGATAGCGTCGATGAAAATGGCGACTTGCTTCCACCAAGGCTGAACACGATCAACGTCAATTTGATCGGCGTGATATACACAGTCAAGCTGGCCGTGCATTACATAAAGAAGAACCCAAATGGTGGCAGCATCGTCATGACAGCTTCGGCAACGGGCTTCCAGCGATTACCCTATGAGGATTACAGTACGTCTCGCCAAGTACTATTAGGTCTGGGAACTAACACATATCAAGCTTCCACCAAGCACGGCGTTATCGGGCTTCTACGTGCTCTGCAACCCCAGCTTTACCCCAATCTCCCAATCCGTATCAACGCCGTCGCTCCGGCCTGGACCGACACAGCTATTGTGCCTCGTGCTCTCATCGCTGCAATAGGCGAAGCTAACCTACAGTCCGCAGATGTTGTTGCTCGCTCGGTGGCCTTGTTGATGGCAGACAAGGGGCGTCACGGAGAGCTGATATACAGCGAATCAGGCAAATTCGTGGAAATGGAAAATGGGAAGACCGGGTATCATGCTCTTACGCAACAGATGCTGGAAGTCGGCAATCGTGAAGCGAAGAAGGACTAATTGCCTACTGGAAGGAGAGTAGACAGTGTCGTCGACAACTTGTGAGAAAAGGAGAGGTGGCATCATCAAATACCTAGGTAACCTTTCGGCGACTTTTGCGTAGGCAGATTAAGATGGTACCTTGAGAATGATTACTAACTATATGTGAATTTTTCAAAAAAAAAAAACCCCCCCATTGTTTTTACATTTCTTTTCTCACATGCGCATGAGCTAATAGCTACTACGTTTGATGTTGTCCTCTCTGTTCAGGACGTACGAGAGACTGGTGGGTATGTCGATGTAAAGAAATTGAGCCAGGTTGTCACTGATGCTACCTAGGAGAACGTACACCTGTCCTCCTTATACAGAAATGGTAAACGGCGCTGACACATGGTAACAGACCAACGACTGATTGCAAAGCAGTATGCCAGCTCTTCCAGAGCGCTTGGAATCTCTACTATCTCATGGTGTTCCTAGATCAACTCTAAATGGTATAGAAAGCTCTCGTGAGCTACTTCTGCGCCATTGGAAGTTGCGATATGCTTAACCCTGGATCGACGGAATAGAAGTGGATTATGTCGAGGGGGACAGTTAGCTGGAATGGAGACTGTAGAACTATCTGGTGATTTGTGATCGAGAGGTGTTATTATACCTCGATGCGCTGGCAGCGGTGCCAAATTTGTGGCCGAAGCGGGTTAAATGTAGAAACACATGATCCATAATACGCGTCATCCATCCTAATGCAGCAGTATGGCCGTTAATTGTCAGTTTCCAAAACTTAGTCGACATTTATAGACATGTACAAACCAAATCCACAAATTATGGAACCCTCTCATGCCGTTCAGAAGATAACTACATAGGTAGACATCCGTTTTGAGGCTCCACAAGTCTTTGTAGAAAAGAGGGAAGGCTAACGTTTCTCCCTACCGTCTACGAGTAACAAGCATCGATCCTTATCAAGAACCCCACTAGCGCCAAACACCCTAATATAACGGGTGAAAGCTTTTCCATAAGCATTTCAAGACTGGGCGAAGAGTCCGTTTGTTGCATGCAGGCTTGACTGACATGTGGGCAAATAAGAAACACCCCGTGCCTCGGTATCGATCTCAAACAGGAAGTGGAAGATGCGCCTATCAACAGCTTGACATGTCGAGGTTTCCGAGCCCTCCGAATACCAAGCGTGGTGGCGTCGCGGGGTAGGATAAAGTCTTCGCCTGGGGATGCCACTGGTTTCAGCTCTGTACCAAGTCTTCAGCTACACACGGCCAAATACCGAAATTGACAACCGACGGCGTATGGAGTCATGAGTGCGGCTGTTCGCGTCCAGACAGATGGGGTAGCCGATCGTGGTGAGTCTGGGGTAGGTCCGCCTCCGCGCCAAGTGTATTCTTGCGTGAACCGTGCATCTGGCGCTTGTCCGTTTTGAGAGCTAGTCGCGACAGCTATCACACCTAGCGCACACACGCTCCACCAGAGTACGCGGTGGCAGGGACACTGGCCAGGTCCAGGTGCGGTCCGGTGTGGAGGGAGAACCGCCGAACAGTGCGGAGAGGTATAAAGTCAGAGTGCGTCGTAACGACTTGCCACCTGCACTGCTGCGAAAATCGCCTGTGTTTTCCGGTTCCCATTGTCACTCTGCCATGGCTCATACGGATTACTCCGCCGAAAAGTACACGCCCAGCCAGCATGAGGACCTCAAGAATGAGGACGCGCACCAGATTGCAGGACACGGTCACGCTGCCACGGACATGTAAGTCCGCCTTTACCACTACGCCTCTCTCATCTAACAACTGCACAGCTACGGACATGCCTTGATCGAGTTCGATAAGAAGGCCGAGTCGCGTCTCAGGCTGAAGATCGACCTGTACATCGTCCCGACTGTGGCCCTCCTCTACCTGTTTTGCTTCATCGATCGTGCCAACATCGGAAATGCTCGACTAGCCGGTCTTGAGAAGGATCTTGGTCTCACTGGCTACGACTACAACACGGTTCTCTCTGTCTTTTACATCAGCTACATTATTTTCGAGATCCCTTCCAACATCTGCTGTAAATGGATGGGCCCGGGATGGTTCATTCCCATCATCTCACTATGCTTTGGTATCGCATCCATTGGCACGGCTTTTGTCCATAACATTAGTGCAATTTGTGGAGTTCGCTTCGTTCTGGGCATCTTCGAGGCTGGCATGCTTCCAGGTATCGCATACTACATGTCTCGGTGGTACAGGCGCTCTGAGCTCGCGTTCAGACTGTCGCTATACATTGTCATGGCCCCCTTGGCCGGTGCTTTTGGAGGTCTATTGGCATCGGCGATTCTCACACTCGATTCCTTCGGCTCCCTCACGCGATGGAGAATGATCTTCGCAATTGAAGGCATAGTCACCTGCTGTCTGGCACTGATCTCCTTCTTCACGCTTACGGATCGTCCGGAGACTGCCCGCTGGTTGACTCAAGCGGAGAAAGATTTGGCTGTTGCTCGTGTCAAGTCTGAGCGTGTCGGCCAGAACGAGGTGCTAGACAAGCTGGACAAGAAGAAGACACTTCGCGGTATTTTCAACCCTGTAGTGCTAACAACCTCGTTCATTTTCCTACTCGACAACGTCACGGTACAGGGTCTCGCTTTCTTCGCGCCAACAATCGTCAGGACGATCTATCCCCGTGATTCCATCGTCTCGCAGCAGCTCCATACCGTCCCGCCATACATTGTGGGTGCCTTCTTCACGCTCCTCCTACCCTTTCTCAGTTGGAGATACGACAGGCGCACAATCTTCTTGATCCTAGGAGCTCCACTCATGATGATCGGATACATCATGTTCTTAGCCAGTACCGAGGCAATGGTCCGATACGGAGCTACCTTTTTGATTGCGTCGGGGGCATTCTCGTTTGGCGCTCTCTGCAACGCGCAGGCTTCGGGCAACGTTGTATCCGATACCGCGCGAGCATCCGCTATCGGTAAGTACTACAAGTTGCGAATCACAAGCAGTGTAAAGTCTAACCAAAAATTCAGGTACCGTTGTCATGTTTGGCAATGTAGGCGGGTTGATTTCGACCTGGAGCTTCTTACCCACAGATGCTCCCAATTACCCTATCGGTAACGGGCTCAATCTGGCGACCAGCAGTACAATTTTGATACTGAGCATTCTTCTCTTGTTCTGGATGAAGAGGAGCAACAAGAAACGCGAAAGCGTTAATGTTGATGAGGAATTGGCTGGCAAGTCAGAGGCCGAGATTGAGGATCTCGACTGGAGACATCCCTCATTCAGGTGGCGCTCGTGAACGAGGACGTGTGGCCTGAGTGATTGTCAACAGACGGGACTGCGATTACTATCAAGTATGCTCGAAACAACAATAATACAATATACTGCAGCTCAAATGAGTACCAAAAAAAACAACTACTGTGGTAGCCAGTGATGTGTGAAAACCGAGTCATGTCTGTCGGGCGTGTTCCCCGCATCGTTTGATAAGCACGCCCACTGCTCCGAGCGCGACCTCGGTCCAGACAGTCTTTCGTCATGCAACCGAGCACGACAATCATGAATAGTCAACCGACTGATCTCTTGTCCCATAGAGGCTGCATATTTTTTTTACCAGGAAGCCCATTTAGCCCGCTCGCGCCGCCGTAATACCTCACGCGTGTTACTTAGACTACATTCAATTCAGCTCCGCAGCCATGCCCTCAGCTATTGTGATTAAACAGATCGAAGGCAAGCCAGGACAGGTCTATTATCCTCTCGAGAAGATAACAGTTCCCGAGCCCAAGCCAAAAGACAACGATGTAGGTGGGCTGGACACATGTCGTCGATTGCGCACAAGCTAACCATCATCACCCAGGCCGTCATCACCATCACAGGCGCCGCGCTGAACCATCGCGACCTATTCATCCGCCAGCACCTCTACCCCGGCACAGCCTTTGGCGTCCCTCTCCTCGCAGACGGTGTCGGCATCGTCAGCTCGACCGGCGCGTCATCCTCCGCGAAATCATGGCTTCACAAGCGGGTGCTCCTGAATCCCGGTCAGGGCTGGAAGGACAGCCCCGATGGCCCAGAAACCCCAAAGGGATATGGGATAATGGGTGGCACCAAAAACAACCCCGTGGGTACACTACAAGACGTATGTGTGCTGGACGCAAGCGAGTTGGAGGAATGTCCCGAGCACCTTAGCGACGAGGAGGCTGCAGCGCTTCCTCTGACTGGCCTCACGGCCTGGCGCGCATTCCGGGTCAAGAGCGGAAACGCAGTTGCAGGGCGAAACATTCTCGTCACAGGCATTGGAGGTGGTGTCGCGCTCATGGTTCTGCTATTTGCCGTCGCACAGGGCTGCAATGTGTACGTGACCAGCGGTAACCAAGAGAAGATTGACAAGGCGGTCAAGCTGGGTGCCAAGGGCGGTGTAATCTACAAGGAGAAGGGCTGGGACAAGAAACTCCAGGCCTTGTTGCCAAAGGACCGACAATATCTTGATGCTATCATCGATGGCGCGGGAGGCGATGTGGTCAAAGTGGGTAGTAAAATACTCAAGGTTCGTTTCACTTCCCCGCTCGTGTTTTCTTACAGGATCGCCTAACATGGTACCAGGCTGGTGGCGTCATTTCCATCTACGGCATGACCATATCTCCCAAGATGGATTTCCTCATGTCCGCCGTGCTGCAGAACATTGAAGTCCGCGGCTCTACCATGGGCTCGCGCAAGGAATTCGCCGATATGGTGCAATTTGTGAGGGAGAAGAAATTGAAGCCTGTTGTAAGCCGAAGTGTGCAGGGTCTGGATATTGACAAGATTGACACGCTGTTTGAGGATATGAAGAGTGCGAGTCAGTTTGGCAAGTTGGTTGTCACCTTGGGGCAGGGAAGCCAGAGTAAGCTGTGATGACGAGTCGAGACCTGGATATCAAAGCATACAAAGCAGCTACGATGATTGCGTTGGCTTGATGATGAAACTGATATACTGATTGGCACCATGTGTAGTAACAATGTTATTCAGATGAAGCTTCCCAGTCCGCTCGACTCTAGGACGCCCTAATTAATGACTAATGCGGCGCCTCTCTTGCTTTCCCTCGAACCATAGAACCAGCATATCTGGATACTTACATCAGACTCGAATTATACGAGCCAAATGCTTCAAGAGCTCATCTCGGTCATCCGTGTTGATTCGTCCGAAGTTTCAGTAAAGTACTACCGATCAGTCAAAGCACAGCAACTTGCTGCTATAGCTGTGGGCCTTTTACCTAGCAGAAGACCGGTCTCATCCAATGTCCGCTGCTGTGGCTTTGATGCAGGGCTTGAGGTGTGACGGAGACCGGGTTTTGCTTCTAGTGCGTCAGTTGGCGGAGTCGGCGGAGTGAAAAAAAGGAGGGTCGGAGATGCACTCACTCCGGAAGCGTCAACATGTAAAACCACCCAAGTAGATATGGCTTTGGCCACGCTGAAACAGCGGGAACGTCACCACAAATGTTTGTGTTCCCGTTCTATTACATCATCATTTTCATTCTCTCCGTCTGCATAAGGCGGACGGCCCCGACAAGGCGACAAGAAAAGTCGCAATCATGACCACAGACGAGAAGAAACAGCCCAACATCTCGACCAATAGTCTAAAACAAGATGGATATTCTAGAGATGGCGAAGCAACGGCTACCTGTTATTGCGGAGCCGTACAATTAGCTTTCGTAAGTCAACCCTCGAAGCTCCGTTACAATAAAACAGAACCTTGGAGGAAATCATGAACCTACGCATTTTCGGTAGCGAAGAACTTGTACCACTCGGATGACCAACAGGCGCTACAGCCAACTGCCGCTCCGGGTTTGATAGACGTCTTCGTCTGTCATTGCACCGACTGCCGAAAGATCACAGCTTCAGCATTCACATCCGCTTTCATTGTGGCGTCTTCCGCTGTCAAGCACATCCGAGGAAGAGAGAATCTTAGAGAGTTCTCGCAGTCCCAGACTATCGTCTCTGGGAAGACCATGAAGAACTGCTTTTGCGATACCTGTGGTACCCTCATGTACAGGCTCAGCGAGGTGCATCCAGATATCACTTTATTGAGATTGGGTAACTCTTATCATTGTGTGAGTGAAAGGACGCAGGCTGATTCTGGCAGGCACGGTGGATGATTTGAGTTTGATGGAGGGAGTGCTGAAACCGAGACGCGAGGTTTTTGTCAAAGATAGGGTGGATTGGTTCCATGGGATTGAAGGAGCGAGGCAGAACGAGATCATGGAGTAAGTATTGGAGACAAGAGATGAGCACAAAAGGACACGTGCATCGATTAATTCACGCACACAAAAGCTAATCGAAATCATGGTTTCGCATGTGAAAATCATCGGATTCTTATGGAAAATCCGATTTTGTCGACCAAACCAAGAGTGCACAGCAGAATTTGCCTCAATGCAGTATCAAGCACCGGCTTTATGCTTAACAATCACGAAATGTGGCCAACGCGCATAGCCGACAATGCTTACCAAATCCCCGACATCCCCATAATCCGTAACCTACATCCCTGTATGACACCAGGAACGAGCAATCGCCGCTAATTCCGCCGATCAACAGGACAATGCGTGAAGCCGTCCCAACGAACGCAAGCGGCTCGTGCCATGATTGCTTTTCGCAGCTGAGAGACCAAAACAAGTCCCATCAGCGGATCCCTCCTCATCATCGGACAGAACCAGGGGTACTCGCTCAACAACTTGTTGAATTGCAGTGTGTAAGAACGCGGAGTTAGATATACCGCCGCTTATTGCAATAACATCGATGACGAAATGACGCATACCTAGATTACAGAGCTACACAACAACAACAACCAGTCAGCCACCGAGCTGGCCGTGGGTGAGACAACCTGCATACTGACTGATCAACAAAACCAGCAAGCGCGGATTTCTAATTCTCGCCTTACAAATCTTCGTGCAGCAGAACTCGAGAGAGGAAGGGAAGAGGCGGTTATAAGTAACGGAGGGGAGACAGCCACCATGAAGTTCATCAAGCAGATAGCCCAGCGCTTAAACCCCGATTTACACATTCCTGGCACCGACAGCCCACCTTCGTCGCCATCACTACGAAAAGCGAAGAGTTCAACAACACTTCTAGTAACAGAAAAACGGAAGAATTTATCAACGCCGCCTTCCAACTCGTCCCTAAGACACAAAGCTAGTTCCATTTTCCTGGCCCGAGGAAGCAACGTACAAGATTTTGCCATTTGGGGAGATTCTTCAACAACCTCCGTTGCGATTACCTCTGCAGCGACAACACCACCTCTGCCAATACACGCACGACACTCTTCAGGCCCGGCACTAAGTTCCTCAGCGACAACGAGATCAAACTACACACAGGCCTGTTCCACCCAGCCATCTACACGAACATCAACAATCACCGGGGTGCACGAACCTAGAGCTTCATCACCAACGTTGCCATTACTAGCAACGTCACTACCTGTAGCAACGACACTACCTATAGCGACGACACTACCTATAGCGACGACACTACCTATAGCGACGACACTACCTATAGCGACGACACTACCTATAGCGACGACACTACCTATAGCGACGACACTACCTATAGCAACAGCCATGTCTTCTGTCCGCTCATCCGACAAATCAGCGCCTTACTTCCCTCTCGCAGGCCAGGCAAAGGACGGCTACTCCAACGCAGAGGAAGCAACAGCGACATGTTTTTGCGGCGCTGTCCAACTCGCTTTCCCAGTCGAAGGACCTGGCTTGGTATCGTCGTTTGTGTGTAACTGCCCCGATTGCCGAAAGATTACCGCGAGTATGTTTGCCTCGAACTTTACTGTCAAGGATAGGTAAGTCCTTCTCCACCTTCTCATCATGAAAAAAACAACAGCCAAGCTAACATTCCACAGTCATCTGCGCCACATCCGCGGCAAGGAAAATCTCTCCGTTTACAGTCAGTCTTCAACCATAGCTTCGGGCCACACCATGGCGAATCACTTTTGCAAAACCTGTGGTACGCTCATGTACCGAGTTGGCGGCGGCTTTCCAGAATGTTCCATCTTGCGCTTGGGCACAGTGGATGATTTCAATCTCGTAGAGACAAAGTTGAAACCACAGAGTGAGCTGTTTGTCAAAGATCGTGTGAGTTGGTTCAGTGGCGTGCAGGGAGACGAGGTAAAGAGGGCGCAGGCTATGACGTGAGTAGACGCTTGAAGGGCCGGAGGAGGGACCGAGGACGGGGAAGGGTGTAATGGAGGGAAGGGATAGGATTGGCGATGGGGTCATATTAGCATTGAGGTGGAGTGTAAAGGGTGTTGGACATCTTCGAGTTGGTGTGAGAACATAGAAACACTGGACCATATGGGTATCATCATTGTATCAATATATTGCATCAACGCAAGAAAGCTCTCCCGAATTTATTGAGAAAACCTTCCAAACATTGACTATCAACATTCGCTCCAGGTAACATCACACAAGTGCATAGTGATAACAATGGCAAACAATACGTTACAGAGTGTTTGAAGCAAGGTACCTACCTAGGGTATCGCTCACAGCCACTCATCCACATCGTCCGCGACATCCATATCCGCGTCAACTCCACCCGTCTGATGACCCTCCTCTTCCTCAGCCTTGATTTCTTGCTCTCCGATGGTAGCGGAAGAGTCATCATCATCGTCGTAATTCGCTGCAGAAGCGTCAGTTGTAGTCGCGACGGACTTGAGACCACCAAATGCGTCGTTAGGAACCCATGCGAGATCGAGTTTACCAACGTCAGGAATACTGAGGGACTGATCAAGGAACTCCTCGGCCTGATACCGTTCTTTAAAGGTTAGGATTAGGGCTTCGGCTTGCTCGGGGTGACGTTCAATGCTGCAATCAGGAATGTTCTAGAGGTGTCGTTAGCAGGCAAAGATGTATACACGGACAAGTTCCAACACTCACAATAAGGTGCTGTCTCAAGGATTCGTCCCTCGGTGTATCAGGCTTGATACCTGTGACAGCTAGGCGCCTGGGCCTATTATCCAGTTTCTTGTTCGCAGCCCGACCAGCAAAACCACCTGCACGGCCACGATACGCGCCCCGATAAGGTGCATAGCCTCTGCCCCGAGGTGGGAAGTACCCACGACCTCGATAAGTTCCACGGAATGCGCCATGGCTGCGATCACTAGGCAAGGGCTCATCGGCACCATGCTGATCGAAAAGTTCTGCGGCCTCGGCTTGAAGCGTTGCGAGAGTCTGCGAGAACTCATCAGATGGATCGCCTGATAATTCTGCAAGTTGACGCTTGATCTCCGCTATCTCTCTGTTCTTCTCCTCCAGCTGTCTCTCAATCTCTGCGGCTCTCGCATCTGCTTCCTGAGCCTTACGACGGCGCTCTTCGAATGCTTTCTGCGCTTCAGCTTGCCTGATCGCAATGGCCTCCAAATCGAGTTTATCTTCTTCTTTGCGTTTCGGATCCTCTATGCCAACATCGTCATTCTTTTCATGAGACAGCTTTTCCCCCGTGTCCGGCCCGTACCAGTACACTTTGACGAATCGGTTCTCGAAGATGGCCTTGGGGCTATGGAAGGCTTGATTAGCAGCCTGGCGGTTGGCGAATTTAATGACTGCCAATCGCCTTTTAGGGTGCAACTCGAGATTCGCGATTTCACCAAACTCTGAGAAGTAGGTCCGTATACTGTCATTGTGGAAATGTTCTTGTGGAATCTGCTCGACGACAAGCGTGGTGTTTGACCGATCATGGGAATAGCCTGGCAAAGACAACGATGAGCGTGGTTTACGAGTTTTGGTCGGACGACGCTGGCTACCAGAGACTGCCTGTCTGCTGAACACCCCATGTGGTTGGGTAGCGAGGAATGACTGTTCTGGATCATACTCGGGAATCTTGTCAGGCGAAACAGTCACAGCGGCCTCGCTATGCTCATATGGACAAAGGGTGCCCAGCGCGCAAAAACCCCTTTCAAAGTAATCAGCACATTTTGTCTTTGGCCGTACTTGGCTCGAGCTACCATCTTGCCCGTTAGGGAAAGAAAGTTGAGGCATGCCGGGCAGGTTCGCCCCGAAAGCTGCTGCCATGGCAAAGAAAGCCATGGGGTCTGAAGGATCGAAAGGCAGAGGTCCTGGAGGTGGTGGCGGGAGGTTGGTAAAGTTCGGCATACCACCATAGCTACCCAGGATGTTCTGCGACTGTGCATCTCCAATTCCAGCACTTCTCACGCCTCTGTTGGCGTCCCGCTTTGAAGGTCTATTGTTCGCACCACCGTTGCGATTGTAGTGTGGGTCCTGGCCTTCTCGCGACTGGCTATCACCTCTTTCCAGCACTTTGCGCTTCCTTGACTGATTCGAGCCTTCTTGATATGTGCCTTGCGTAGTCGGTCGATCGGGTAGGTGGTGAGGTGCTGTCGAATTCCTGGTCGCGGCAGGTCCTCTCGGAGCCCCAGACGGGACATTCGACGGGTGTGGTTCGTATTCGAAGTTGATACTGCCAACTATAGACTGTATTGGCTCTGACTGTGAGGCTTGGGACGATAGGTGTGGGTGCGCGTCGTTCGCTTTCGCTTTTGGGAGGTAGCTCTTGGCTTTGAGTCCCGCAATGATGTCTTTCGCAAAAGGTTCGGTGTCTTTCGCCTGTCAGCTGTGAAGTGTGATATAGTTTTTCCATGCGCTTACTTTCTCTACCCAAGAAGTCTTCCAGCGACTCGATTAGAGTACGCTGAACATTTGCATCGGTATCATCAACAGTGACGAGTGCAGCCACATAGTCGGCAAGAACTCCAGCTTCAGCATCGGAACTGGGTTTCTAGTCAGTATCCTGCGACTGCGTAACAGCGTTGCTGGGAGCGATGGCTAGCTCAGGCTTACATGTTTTCGAGCTTCGGTAGTAACCAGCCCTTGAACTCAGCATGGTCTTTCTCTTCGAGTAACATTATAGCTCTTGTCGCCAACTTCCACTCTCCCCCACGTGGCGCGATTCTATCAACGTAATTGCGCAATTCCCGAACTGCGTTGTTGCGTTTCTGGTGGGACCTGGACTGAGCAGAGCGTACCTCCTTCGCGTTGCTCCTAGCGCGACGGCATTGTCATAGCTCTCCCACTCGTGTGCACGTGACGTCGATGCCCCGCCACATTCACTGCTCAACAGCACCACCCTTACCGCCACGTTTGACACATACAACAGATATAGAGAAGTTAACGTGATTACAAGTTGGCGGAGGGCTTGTCCCCATTCGTGCTTTTATTCGTGGGAAGCAGCTCGCGCTGCAAAAATACTCTAGTGGCCGTTCATCTCAATTTCATAGAGAAGTTAACGAACACTTATCGTAACCATTACTAAGACCAGCTCAAGCGCTTGTACCCACGAATTAACACCAGCACCATCACAAGAGCAGATAAACGTATTGTGCGATATAGCTTGATTTTCTCCAACTATACTACACCCGGAACAGGTAAGGAAAGGGGTCATTATCCGTATCTTTCGTGCAAAGCCCCAAAAACCTGACTAATATCAAGGGCAAATCCGCCCGGACCGACATTTACTAGTTCTGGCTGCTCCAAGGGGGACCCGTTTGCGTCATACATCGACCAGCGGCCATGAGCTTGCCCACGACTGTCGGATGACCCAGAATTGCGAGGAAAGGAAATCTAACGCTTTTGATAGCATTCCCTTATAGCTTGTCGTAGTACTGCAAAACCTGTTAGCATCTGCTAAGTTGTTGTAATCTGTGGATGAACTTACGTTGGAGACATCGGGCACCTCAGTCTTGATACCCTTGCGCTTACGCATGTCGAACACAATCTTACCGACCATGGTGGTGGCGTCAAGTGGCGAGCCACCCTGGAGATGTTGCCAATGGTCGAAGACTTGTTGTGGGAAGGCCTGTCCACCGGTGGCGGCACGGAGATCGGCGGTGAAACCGAAAGACTCGTTGACGGGCAGGTAAGCCTTGACGTTGAAGAGAGGAGTACCAACACGCTGGTTCTCCTCGAAGACGTGACCTCTCCTTCGGGTAAGGACACCGTAGATACCACCCATGGCCTGCTCGGGAACCTGGATCTCGACAAGGTAGACGGGCTCGAGCAGAGTGGGCTCGGCAAGGAGGGTAGCGGCGTAGAGGACACGGCGCGCGGTGGGGATGATCTGACCACCACCACGGTGAATGGCATCAGCGTGGAGGGTGACATCCATGATGTTGAAGCGGATGGAGCGCATGGGCTCCTCGGCAATGGGACCTTCCTTGGTGGCCCACTGGAAACCAGAGACAACGGAGTCCTTGATTTCGCTCAGGTACTGGACGGCCTTGGTCTGGTCAACGAGCAAGTTGGCACCGGTGGTGTCGGGACCGAAGCACCAAATCTTACGGGCATCGGTGACATCCCAGCCGTGCTCGTCAGCAAGAATACGGGCACGCTGCTTGATATCGTCACGAGGAGCGATCTTGCCAGCCTCAATAGCCTGAGAGACGGCCTCGTCCAAGGGCTGAGCAGTAAGGTAGAGACGGTTGTGCTTGTTGGGCGACTTGGACAGCGCGGTGATGCTGGAAGTGGTGTTGACAGTCTCACGGTACTGGACGACGGGGTCGGAGATACGGAGAGGAACACCGGCATGGTCCTCCTCAAGATCCTTCAAGCAAATCTCCAAGTGCAACTCACCGGCACCGGCAACAACGTGCTCACCGGATGGGGAGATGTAAGTCAAGACGCAAGGGTCGGACTTGGAGAGACGCTTGAGACCTTCGACGAGCTTGGGAAGATCCTGAGCGTTCTTGACCTCGACGGAACGCTGCACAACGGGGGAAACGGAGAACTTCATGACCTTGAGGTTGTGGGCAGTCTCGTTGGTGGTGAGGGTACCAGACTTGAGCAAGAACTGGTCAACACCGACAAGACCGAGAATGTTACCGGCGGGAACGTTGTCAATAGGCTCAACGAAACGACCCATCATGAGGATGGTACGCTGAATGGCCTTGATGAAGAGGTCCTCCTTCTTTCCGGGCTGGTAGTTGGGGCCCTGAATGCGGACCTTGAGACCAGAGCGGACGGTACCGGAGAAGACACGACCGAAAGCGTAGAAACGACCCTTGTCGGAAGTGGGCACCATCTTGGAGACGTAAAGCATGAGAGGACCGTTGTGGTCACAGTCCCGGATACCGATGGCGTTGACGTCGTCATGGGGACCCTCGTAGAGAGTCTCCATACGGTACCTCTGGGCGGTGACGGGAGAAGGAAGGTGGAGAATCATCATCTCGAGGAGAGCGTCAGCGGCGGGGAGGAACTTCCTCATGACGACCTTGAGGAGCTGCTTGCCCTCGAGGTCCTTCTCATCAGACGTGAGCTTGATCTCAAGCTTCTCGAGGAGAGTGGGGATTTCGTCGGTCTTGAAGTTCATGACAGCCTGGAAGATGCGGAAAATGGGGTCCAAGATGAACTGGTTGAAAGCACGCTCAAGGGTCTTACCCTCGTGAGTGCCAACCTTGGTCCACTTCTTGGTCTTGGGGTTGAAGTAGCTGTCACCCTACGTATTGTTAGCCACTGCTGGAAATCGTCTCGATCAATTTGCTTACCCAGAGACGCTCCATCATCTTGTTCTTGTCGACACCAAACTTCTTAGCGTAGCGGGTGGCGAACTGACGGATGGTGAAAGCCCAGCCGTGAAGACCGGAACCGAAGGCAATGGTACCCTTCTCAGGGTAGACCTGGACGTCACCAAGAGTCTTGTCGAAGTAGGTGGCGATGACGACGTTGACGGACTCGATAACACGGGAGAAGTTCTGGTACAGATCCTCCTTGGAGAGCTGGAGCTCGAGAAGAGCACGGTCGACCTTGTTGATGATGACAACGGGCTTGATACGCTCACCAAGAGCCTGACGCAGGACAGTCTCGGTCTGGACGCAGACACCCTCAATGGTGTCGACGACGACGAGCGCACCATCGGTGACACGGAGAGCAGCAGTGACCTCAGATGAGAAGTCAACGTGACCGGGCGAATCGATCAAGTTGATCAAGAAGTCGTTCTTGGTGGTGGGGACGGGAATGTCCTTGAGGTCCTCCTCGTCCTTGAGGGTGGCGTACAGGGAGATGGCAGTCGACTTGATAGTGACACCACGCTCCTGCTCGTCGGCTCGGGTATCGGTGAAACGAGCCTCACCAGCCTTGGCGGCCGAGATAATACCGGCACGCTGGACGAGCGAGTCGGTGAGGGTGGACTTTCCGTGATCGACTGTGGTGGGGTATGTTAGCCATCTCTCCTGTCAGATACTGCGGGGTTCCACGAGGGCGCTTACCGTGGGCAATAACGGACATGTTCCTAATGTTCTTAGGGTCGTCCATGAGACCACGGATCTAGCCGCGCAGTCAGTATCCAGCCTTGCAATGTTCCCAATATCCGAGTGTGATGCGGGGTCGTGTGTGCGCGCAACGTACCTCCTCGACGGTGAAGCTGTGGTCGTGTTAGCCATTGTTCAAAGTGATGCCATAGACAAGAGATGGAATGTTCAGATCTGGGGCGAGGTGGAGAGGGTCGGCGGCGACTTACTTGACCATCTTTGCGGTGTTGTACTGCTCTTCTTTTACGAAAATTCAGTGGTGGGGAGATGTCGAATACCCCGCTTTGAGCGCGCGGATTCGGTGTATAGGTCGCGGGTTGAGCTGATGTCTCTGGCGATGCAGTCGACCAGAGTCAGACAGACGGGGATTGAAGTAGGCCGTAGAGGCAGGCGTGCGTCTGGTTGAGAAGAGTTCTGCGAGGGGGAGCGAAGGTTTTTAGTAGAGCTAGTGGTGGGGTCAGTCGCGCTTTCCTCGCTAAAGCACGGCCCACTGGTGGCGCGAAGTAACCTTTAATGCCCAAACTGGCCATGCTGCGGCGCCCTTTCTCTCTGCACTCCGCACAACACTCAGTCCCAGTTCCTGCTGTTCGTCCAGGACCAAGGGAGATGACTCCACTGATCTGTTGTGGTACTGCCAGTTGTTTGTTTGGGGACTGTAATGCAGCGGCCCAATACATGTCATTGGGCGGTGCTTGCGACAAAAGTGGATCATGGTCGGGGGAAATATCGTCACTGGTAATTTCAACTACCAAATTTGGCCTTGCAGCGGAAGAATTGCATGGCTGCATGTGCCTCAGTTAAGCATTTCTAGCAAGTCTGCGCCTTGAAGAAAAGCACAAAAACGTACAGACTCATCATACGTCATGACAATGACTGCCGCTGCATCCCTTCTTTTTCACGAAAGCGCCTTGTGACGGAACTGCTCTCAACGCTAGAAAGAAATGATGACCATGCCAATCTAATCGAGCATTTTGGGAAACTCGACGCCCTCAATGAATCATATCAACTTGACTCTGACTTCTTGATGAAGGCGATTGGGTCAAGACCAGACGCCTTATTAATGAGCGCTTTGAAATCCAATCTGATGGCGACCATTTTGTAGGCTGTTGTAATGCTAGGCTTATCCCCGGTATCCCCGCAGTCTTTCAGAACCATCTCATGTTTACCATGTACATCTCGTTTTTCCAGGGCACTATACGTTGCAAGTTTATGATAAACATATGGTCAGCTGAGATCCGGCATTCACGGTATCGTGTTTGGAGGCAGACTATGAAAGGAATCATTATTCTGTTGATAAGGGTGAACCATTACGTCGATTTTGTCTGTGATCTTGGATTCATTAAGGAGAGTCGGCATCGCCTCGTAATGTGCACTGTCCTTCCTCAAGGAGAACGTGAAGAACGATCAGGCCATGAATTTGATGCCCTAGAACCACTGCCTCTGTCTCTACCACCACGGTAGTTGTTCCATCTGCCATCCCTACCGCCTCTTCCTCTTCCTCTGCCTCTGCCTCTACCATGTTCATAGTCGTTGCCAATGTTCGCCGACTGATGTCCGTCATTTACAGACAGTGCAATGTTTGCGCTGGATGTCTGTTTCCGACAGATGCCTCAATTCGGAAGTGGTTCATTCCTTGCTTGGGGTCTCGCAGGTGAACATGTTTCTTCTGCTGGTGAGACAACTGGCATACGATCGGGATGAACGAAAGCTGTCGTTTCCTGTGATTCTTCTCGTTGTCTGGCGTTATTACCCATGGTAGTGCGCTGTTGCAATGTTTCGTTCTCGCCTCGTGGTACAGCAACGTGGGCTTCTTCCAGAGAAGAGGGTGTGCGGTGTGGGTCATCTGGGGGAGCTACAGTGTCGCCTAGTTCGTGACCGCCGTAGCTGGATTCACGATGGTGATTTGCCCTACCACGACGCGTGATCGTGCTTTTGCGCCCACCGCCATGTCCTCGGCCATCAAAGCCCCTGCTCCTCTCGGAAGGCGCGAATTGGCCAGGGTGATCAAAGTTTCGTCCGTGATCCGCTTCGCTGTCGGGGGACATCGACGACCTTCGTGGCAGACGTTCATAGCTCGATTCGCGGTGTTGCGCGCTTCTACTATGACGTACGTTGCCGCGTTTCTTTCGATCATGTGCGCTAGGTCGCTTGCGTGAGCCTCTACCACGTCCTCGATCGTTTGACATCTTGTTATCAAATGAGGCATTGACATGGTCATCGACTCTTCTCTGCATATTGCCCTTGTCCGAGACATTGTCGAAGTTTGCGGCGCTTCTGGATGCATGAACATTGCCATCCACTCTGGAAGCCGGCTCGCTATCTGACGCCA
Source organism: Alternaria solani (assembly GCA_002952155.1). NCBI lineage: Eukaryota > Fungi > Ascomycota > Dothideomycetes > Pleosporales > Pleosporaceae > Alternaria > Alternaria solani. The sequence continues at coordinate 1,626,732 of CP022029.1, forward strand.
TTTCGGAGCGCTTGCGAAATCTACTCCAGTAGTTTCCTGTACGACCAATGTCCTCGGAATTGTTCTCCTCGTTGACAACGCTAATGAAATCCTATTGGTGGTATTTAGCTTTGTTCCTTTTATGCGTGATAAGACAGCGCAAAAACTGAACAGCAAAATCCAAGCGCAAAATCCATAGTTATACTCAACGCACTCTGCCAACTCTTGCTCTGTCTCTCTCCCTATCATCTGTCCTCTGGTCGCTCGGTATCGGCACCACTACTTCGTATTCCTCTTCCTCAACCTTGTGGAACTTCTCAACCTCGGCACGTTCATCGTGTGCACGGGCTGCATCCAGCATGAACCTGACGGTACCATTTTGACCGCGGATTCCGATTGCAGATTTGGGCGCTTGATCTGCGGCAGGCGAATGTGCGATGGGGGTAGCTGGTGTGAGTGGGCTTGTCGGGTCGATGCCGTTGCGAGGCTTGGCGCCATTTGTGGTGCTTGCGGCGTCGGCATCAGACTCGGACTTGTACCGAGAATAACGTGGTATGTTCGCTGCCGAAGCCTCTTGGTTGAGGCCGATGCGGATGTTGATAAAGTGCTCAAGTGTGTAAGAGGGTCCAACCGAGGTTGCGCTGCGGTGGTGGGTGTACAGGTCGAGTAGATCAAGGAGGGTCTCCATAACCTCTGCTCGACTAGTAGCCCACTTGCTGTATCTTACGGGTCCCGCATCCACAAACTTGGTAGTGTCTTTTCCATGCAGCCGTGCGGCGAGCTCCAAACACGCAATAGCCAGGGTCGGCGTGGACTGCTTCAGCGGTGCAAATGTCCTGTACGAATCGATGCTCAGATTCCAGATCGTTTTGGCCTCGTCTTTCGCGTCGAATCGCAGGGCTCTAGCAAGCTTGACCATGACTTTCTGGGGGTATCGGTTACGGAAATCGAAGCCGGCGCTTTCGAGCATGAGCCGTTCGAGGCCAATGATGAGTTTGGAGTGGTTTTCAAAGCGCTGTTGAGAGGTTAACCTTGACCCTGCCAGGGCCATGCCCATGAAGAAAGGTGCCTACCGGATCGTCGCTACTCAAGCTCTCGCCAGGCGCCACCTTGAGGTTCCAGTGAGCGCATAAGATCTCCCTGCTCTTCTTCAACGTATCCTCAATCTTACACGCTGTGAAGAGTGCTGCAGCCGCCGCATCTGCCCAATTATACTCGTTGTCCGCGTGCAACAGCCTAAACTTGTGGTAGTAGATGACGGCGGTGTTAAAAGTGCGGATAGGCAGTTGTAGCGCGCGTCGCACTTGATCTATCCAGGCGACGCCTTGCAGACGGACGGCATCCTCCTTGGCATCGCTCATGTGGATCTCTGAGAGACATTTCTGCATACGCGACTGCAGGATATAGGGCTTTGCGATTTCGATATACGACGGGTGTGGTCCAACGCGCTCAGGATCGCGCTCAGACGGAGACGCGGCGGGCGCCATGACATGCGCTTGTGTGCGGGCGATGCTGTGGTGGAGCTATAACTTTGTTGTGGCTGCGGGTATTGGTGTTGGGGGAAAGATGCGTGACTGTGCGCAATTAGGAATGTATTTTCTTTTTGGTCGCAAAGTCGATTCAGAAATCCTAGGGATGATCTGCGAAGCACGGAGACGGTCTGGAGCCGGACAAAGCTCGAGTCGTCGTTAGCAAGCTGGCGGTGGGAGGTTGCAGACTATCGGCATGTGGAGTAGACCAAAAGTCCGTGGTCATAGCTTTCATCACTGACCGCAAGACCAATGGGCACGCGCCGAACTTGTCATGTACAATTTCATCATAAAATAAGACTTTGTTGCTTTCATGCGTTCTTCGTGTAATTATCTGTCCTGTATGAACCAGTTCCTCCCAAGCCTATCCTCTCGTCCCATTATTAATTCATCCCAGCTTACACTGTGCTCATGAAGCCAACGGGCCACTTCTCAAGAAGCGCCAAGGGCCGTAATCATTAAAGTCTAAAGATGCAAGACCAGAGCACAAACGCAACTCTGCCTTGGACGAACCAGATTTTGAACACCGAAATACACGGCTGCAAATGCAAGAAAAGATCGCTCAAAGTACGCACCACGTTGAATGAAACGTGAATTATCTATGCCGTAGTTCGGTCCTTGAATGTGAGAAGGCAGTCATCCTGTAGTTTGGTCAGCAACAATTCCTCGTACTATGCCAGGTGTCCAAGCTTACCATTGGGAAAATAGTGGCAAACACCTTGATCACCTCACTCTGATCGGTAACCTGGTGGTCCCAGTCAAGCAGCATACTCGCCTTGCCAATCATCAACATGAGGTTGGCTTGCGCGTATGTCTGGCCCAGGCAGTAGTGAGGGCCGGTGCCGAAAACGAGCCAGTTCTTGGTTTGTTCATCAGCGTTACCAGTGATCCATCGCTCAGGCTCGAACGAGTCGGGGTTAGGATATGCTTCAGCATCGTGCAGCGCCATGTATGTGGTAGGAATGACCATGGAGCCCTTGGGAACCGTGTATTCAGGCGTTACAGGGAAGTCCTTCTTAGCAAGGTAAGGAACCATGATGACAGGAGGACGGTAGCGAAGGGTCTCCTTGACGACAGCGCGGGTCCATTGCAACTTCTCGATGGCGTCAAGCGAAAGCGTTGCATGAACGTCGCCGTTCCTGGCCTTGATGTTCTCCTCACGGACTTTGTCGAGGTATTCTGGGCGGTCAGCCATGATCTGGAAGAGCCATGTGGCGGCAGACGAAGTAGCATCCTGAGAAGCGAAGAGGAAGGTGAAGATAGTCATAGAGATCTCAATGTCGCTGAACCAGCGGATGACAGTCGTTGGCTTCTCAGCATCATCGACCTTCTCGCCAGCCTCGATCCTCTTGCGATACTTTTCTGATTGGATCATGTTGTCTACCCAGAAATCGAGAATACACTCCTTCTTGCCACCGGCGGCCATGCGGACCTTGCTCTTTGCGGCACACTTGGAGAACTCGTCCAGGACCATGTCGGCGCACTTCTTTCCGTACCAGGTCTTAGTGAAGGGGATGATGATGGGGAAGTTGACAAGTTCGAGCGCAGCGGTAATCAGATAGTAGTCGTCGGCAATCTTCTTGACAGCCTCGTCGGAGCAGTAGTGGCCAACAAAGGTACGGCAACTTAGGGCCGTGATCATGAGGCGGAACTCTTGCATCCAGGGCATGTGCTTGCCCTTGTTCTCGACTTGGGAAAGCTCCACGAAGCGCTTGAAGTATGTGTTGTAGATTTCCTCTTGGCCCGGGAGGTACTGTTCGAGTGCTTGGCGTGTAAATAAACTGTTGAGACCCTTGCGGTAGTCGACATGGGCGCGACCGTCCAGGAAAACCCAGTTCTCGGGGCGTAGGAGCTTGTAGGCGACATCGACGACGCAGGGCTTGACAAAGGTAGGCGAGTTGAAGATTTTACGAGCCATGTCGCGGGTGGAGGCAATGACAACAAACCTAAACAGCGGTCAGTATGGACAGAGACTCAGAGTGGACGCACGGGTTACGTACTTGTGGAAGACGGATACACAGCTCAGAGGACCAGAGGACCATTTTTCGTGGTACTTCTTGAAGTCGGGGTTGACGGACTCCAAGAACGGGCCGATGAATGGTATCTTCCATGATGGACCGACGATTGAGCCCTTGTTCCAGATGTACTTGACTGTAGCAGTGTCAGCAGTGTCTGGCGCAAACGTGATGGATGTGGTTGCGTACACTGGTCGTACGCCACAGCCGATATGATAAGCGTCAGGACGAGCTTCCACACATTGAAGCCGGTGAAGACGGACGACAGGAGGCCGCTGGTGTCGAACTGCTGGATGACATGCGCAACTTTTGCATCCGCCGTGGGCGAGACGAAACTCGCATTGACCGCCATTCTGGAAAAATAGGATGGCGCCGCGCCGTGAGAGGTAGAGGAGGAAGCGCGAGGATCGCGGAGCGGAGAGAAGACGTAGTGAAGCGACGAAGAGTCAATCGAAGCCGTATTAAATTCCCACGCGAGAACAAGGCCGAAAGAGGGTCTCCAATTGTTTAATTGCAGAGCTTGGCGCAAGCGGTGGCCACTGCAAAAGGAGCCATGTCAATCACATCGACTTTCGGAATCTAGTGCGTTATAGGCCTGGCGTTGCACGGCGATTCGGCTTTAGCGCATCCGGGCGCGCGACGACTGGTCTCGCATGCATGTTGCTGCCGTATACTGGACGGCATTGTTGGTCGGCCGGTACAGTCATACGAGCCATGCCTGTCGACGATGGGAAACGCTGTCGGACACTAAGCCTAAGTCGTCATCTGTCTTAGAAATCCACTTCATGTCTCAGATGTCGAGATCTGGGAACCGCCCCATCCGGTGCGTGCCTGCCCAGCTTTTCAGGCACACAGCCAATCGGCACGCTCGTCCGCACACCAACTGCCAGGCACTCTGTAGAACCCCAGTTCTTTTTCAATCGCATGTCAGCCACGCCACTTGCTGGACAAGTCATTGCGTGATACACTGAGAGGCCTCACGCATGTACAAAATAACAATTTCAATACTGTCAAGGCCCCAGCAGAGAAAGCCGGTGCAGCACCTCTGCTACATGGTAACGAGGCTGCATCCAGCCTGGGTTAGGTGTATCCAATCAATCATTCCCATGAAGCTGCTCCAACAAATCTAGGCCAATATCTGCCGGCACTGACAGGGCGCGTCGCCCTTGTGGCATACACCGATTCCATACCCCACCGCTGACGAAGATAAGCATCTAGTTCACTCGCAGGATAACCCCAAGGCACTTTATCTTCGGCCATGCCCGGAACCGCAAGATGGAACCCCTCCGTCCACCCAGGTAGATTCTCATGAACGTTTTTTTCCTGCGCTTCAGTCAGTTTATGATCGAAGAGATGGCCTTGAGAACATGGGTAGATGTTGTTGGAAAGGTTGAAGTGACGGGCCATACTCACGTGCTCCCACTGTTCCTTTGTCAACCCGAATACACCGGTGATATTGCACGGGAAAGCCGAAAGGTTCTCATCGTAGTGCGTAATCTTGACAGAAAAGTTGGCACAATCGTGCATCATTGTGTAGACTGGGTTTCTGATGCATTCCAGAAAATTGACATAGTTGCATTGAGCGGCGCACACAGTCTCCCTATCCTCGTAATGCGGGATCTCGGTGAGAAGGATGAACTCAAAATTGATTGCATGCTCGTGGCGATGATCCAAGAAGGTCCTTAAACCTTGCAGATTGGCCTTGGTAGAGCGTAGGAAACGCTGTTCGTATGCATACTTTTCGTAACTGGTCATATCGTCTTTTGGCATGTCCGAGTAGAAATGTTCGAACTTGATGCGAACCTGGAGATTTTGGATGTGTTCTCTGGGGTAGATCGGTAGCGGCAGCTGGAGGTCCTTGGGCACTTCCCTAGGATTGCCATCATTGTTACAACCCACCATATTATAGCCAGAATCGCGCTCTAGGAAGTAGAGTATTCCTCGGTCAACGCTGCAGACAGAGAATGTGTTTCGCGCGTAATACATCTTCTGTATCTCAAATGCAATTTCTGGGCCCATGTATCTAGGGTCAAGGAAATGGCTGTATGGAAGCACCATGTCACTTGGTGGCTTATGAGTATGTACTTCTTTGATTCGGCCATCGGGAAGTATAGTATCCTCGTCTTCGTGATCGAGTATGAGATGGTCGGCTGGAGTTGATGATACCATCTCTAAAATACGTTCAGTGAGGCCCGGAATCATTCGCATACCACTACTGTCGACGGGCCGGGACAAGCCAGTCTGCCGGGCAGATGCCTCTCCAATCCCGACATCGATATTCGCACTAGCCGCAACATCGAATGAATGGGTGTTGGGTCGGATGGTTCTTTGTGGTGGCCATGTGAATCCGACGCGTGAGTCACCAGACTGGGCGATTTCAAGTCGAGGGTCGTGAAAAGACCGATCGTATTTACGGAAATGGTAGTACGGGCCCACAGGAATGGGACGGTCAGGCTCGACGCAGAGGTGTTCGTAAATCAACTCACGTACCTCTATGGGAAGTTTCTGATGCATCATGGTTGCAAGTTGCAGGCAATCCTTCCTTGCATAGTAGAGTACATGCTTCCCATAGATGAGATCGGCGGAGCGCACTTCCTTTGTAGCTTCTTGAAGCTCACGCTGCAACTTTGCGATTCTACTACAATGTCAGCCACGCAGGGACGTCTGCAAGTTATGCAAGAGCTTTAATTTTAATTTTAATTTTCGCAACTGTTGTGTGCGCAACTGCCAGAAGTAGATATACTTGCCGGACTCACCTCTGATGCTGGGATTGCGACTGCGCCGTCATGCGGCGCAAAGGCGCTTGCAGAAGCCTGAGCTCGTTCGCGTCGTTCATCTTGCTCCGATCAAGCGATAATTTTAGGAGTCGGTAAACTTGCAATCACAAACGCTGTAGAGACTCCACTGCGACCCCACCTTTTGTCGCACCCCCGCCTCTCGGTTAGTCGGGAAAGTGGATATTGGTTTAGGAATCTGACCGCGACAAGTTCTGCGTCTCTGCGTAACAAGAGTAAATTTCAATTCTAAAAGTATAGATATATTCTAAATTAGTTACAGAATAGTACTTGGAAGTAAAAAAGACAATCCTCTATTATCTTGTACTTTTAAAGTCTACTTTGTTTATTTCTAGGTTTCCCGACTGACCGAGAGCCCGCCCATTGGCTAGCCACAAACGCGTCGCGTGGTCACGCCTTTCGTGTTCACCCATCTCAACATCGGCATGGGCTGACATGGCCACCATCAAGGCCATCGAGGGCCGCTCTGTGCATCAGATTCAATCAGGCCAGGTCATCGTTGGGTTAGAGTCGGTATGCAAAGAGCTCGTCGAGAACAGCATCGATGCAGGCGCCACATCGATCGGTATGTCTTCGCTGCGCGATTTCTGGTTGATGTGAGACGACTGACGTGGAATGCAGAGGTGCGATTCAGGAACCATGGCCTTGATGCCATAGAAGTCCAGGACAACGGTTCTGGTATTGCGCCTGACGACTACGATACCATCGCCCTCAAGCACTATACGTCCAAACTCGCCAGCTACGATGACCTCGAGTCGCTCCAGACGTTCGGCTTCCGCGGTGAGGCTTTGTCATCGCTGTGCGCGCTCTCCAAATTCCACATCATCACCGCTCGGCCTTCCGATGGCCCGAAGGGCACACGCCTGGATTTCGAGCAGTCAGGCAAGCTCAAGGGAACGTCGGTCGTAGCGGCTAAGCAGGGTACGACGGTGGTGGTGGAGACACTATTCCACAATCTACCTGTACGACGAAAGGAGCTCGAGAAGAACATCAAGAGAGAATACAATAAAGTTCTGCAGCTACTGAACGCATATGCTTGCATAAGCGTAGGCGTCAAGTTCTCTGTGAGCAATCAGATACCGAAAGGGTGAGTACGAATACTCACATCCACCGCTCCTCTATCATACTGACACGGTCCAAGGAAGAAGACGGTAGCTTTCTCCACGAACGCGAACGCGAGCACGCGCGACAACATCTCCAACGTCTACGGCGCAAAGACGGTTGCCGCCCTGATCCCTCTAAGTCTCCAGTTCGTCATGGACCCTTCAAATCGGCCTGGTGCCACACAAAGCGCGAAGAACTGGAGCACGCAAGAGGATTCGGGATCACGAACCGTCAAGATAGTGGGCCACATCTCACGCCCAGTTGTAGGCGAGGGCCGCCAAACACCAGACAGACAAATGTTCTTCGTGAATTCACGGCCTTGCAATCTGCCACAAGTTGCCAAGGCATTCAATGAAGTCTACAAGTCCTACAACATTACACAATCGCCTTTTGTCTTTGCAGATATCCAGCTGGACACCAACGCCTACGATGTCAATGTGAGCCCAGACAAGCGGACCATCATGCTCCATGACCAAACTGCTTTATTAGAGAACTTAAAAGAGGCTCTTTTGGAGCTGTTTGAGGGTCATGATCAGAGTGTTCCTCAAGCTCAACTCTTAGGCCAGAAGACGCCTACTTCCGCCTTCAAGCCACCAACCATGCAGTTCCGTGACAGCACTACCTCGGTGGCGGACGGAGACCGAAGCGAACCAGAAAGTGTTGTTGAGACTCGCCGGGAGACCCCAAAGAGATCTGACAAGAACTCCATTCCAGACACCTCCGGAACGAACGATCTTCCAGGCTTTGTAAAAGCAAGTCTCATTGAGCGATTCGCTAGTCAGGACCCAGAAGACCGAACAGTCCGTCCAGCGGTGGGACCACGAAGAACACGCACCTCTGATGACGGCGAGGCGACTGGAGATCGTGTGTCACACTCTCATATGCCTCGACGCAGCGCTACCCCTGAGCATGAACACTCTGTCCACCCACCACTTGCAAGGTCGCAATCACCGTTGTTCGAACCTGAAGAGATGACTGAGGTGCCCGTCCGGATTTCTCAACCTTCAAAGATCGTTCAAGATTTCAATGCCCGTATAGCGTCTCAGAGTCCTCGTCAGCCTGAGCCAAGCAGCGTGTCCAACGATTCACAACCCGTTGTGGGCGGAGAGGGTGGACAACAACCAATCCCAGCCATTGTACAAACGCCGCAAAAGTCGTGGTCGCAGAGTACTATCCAAAACGCGTTCGATCGCATGCGTCCTATACGAACCCCAATCCAACAAGCCACGATAACTGTGGGCGACATGACAACTGTTTCTACCATCGGCTCTGGAAGTCAATCAATAGCCTCCAAACGAGCTAGGATACACACGCCAAAGTTCTCTCTTTCTGGCAAGCCATTGAATCAGACACCGAAGAGGAGTTTGTTCAAGAACGGTCTCAGTGGCTTTGCGGCACCGGGTACCCAAGCAGAAAGTAGTGATGATGACGATCAGGAAGACGAGGAGGACAGAGTAGAAGAAGAGGATGGCGATGAAGTCGCGCAGGACACTCATATGTCTGATGCACCTATACGCTCTCCATCTCCCACTAAGCGCTTGCCGTCTCGAGGATTTGAAGAGCCACAGACAGATGACATGACAGTCTCTTCCAGCACCCCAGCGCCCCACTTAAGAATTGCTCCGGAACAAGATCAAGTAGCGCAATCAGCATCAGAGTCCGAAGCCGAGCCTCATGCAGAAGCGGAGGATATAGATGATGATTACATTGACGACTCTGAGAAAAAGAAGAGAGAAGAAACAAAGATTGCGCAGCTCATCGCTGAAGCCGAAGAAGCCGCTGCTCGACCCACCGACATGAACTTGAAGCGGGCCAACAAACTGTTCAAGGTCACTCAAAAGAAGTACTGGACCATCAATCTCGAGCGTGTCATCGAGACAGATGTTGATGCCATTGCTCGGCATATACGGAATATCCAGAGGTCTATCGACGCCTCGATGGCAGAAATCGATGAGGCGGCTGCGCTTCTTACAAGTACTCAGCTGAATCAAGAAGACCCCGAAGAACGACTTAGTCTTACGGTAACAAAGGCCGACTTCAATGAGATGCGCATCATCGGCCAATTTAATCAAGGCTTCATCATCGCTGTGCGACCGCCCACCTCTACATCACCAACACCAGACGTGTTCATTATTGATCAGCATGCGAGCGACGAGAAGTACAATTTTGAGCGTCTTTCTGCGACAACAACGCTGGTGCCGCAGAAACTCGTACACCCACACCCTCTCGAACTCACTGCCGTGGAAAGGGAAATCATTCGCGAGAACAAGCACTCGCTGAGCGCTAACGGGTTTGTCGTCGACCTGGAAAGTATTGACGAAAACGAAGCGGATCATCCTGCGCAGCTGGTCTCACTACCTATGTCGAAGGAGGTGACTTTTACACCTACGGATCTAGAGGAGCTCCTAGCACTCATATTAGAAAACCCACCGTCATCCTCTACTTCCACATCGCGGCACATACCACGCCCTTCCAAGGTCAGGAAGTTGCTCGCAAGCCGCGCTTGCAGGAGTTCCGTGATGATCGGTAAGACTCTTCAGCCGCCCCGGATGAGGGAGATTGTTCGACACATGGGCAGTATGGACAAGCCCTGGTCTTGTCCCCATGGCCGACCTACCATGCGCCATCTCTTTGGCCTGGAGAAGTGGCAAGGCTGGACCGAAGGAGACGGTGTGACGGGAGTTGACGTACGGGGAGCGAAGACCGATTGGAATGCCTACCTGAAGAACAATATGAGATGAAACATATCGCGTGCACACTAGAGCCAGAACATCCGGATATTCTTATTGCGACACGCCAGTCTTTTGGCATTTCGACTTGACGGAACACAATGGTCACGAACCACCTGTATTATCGTGTCATTCCTAGGGACATTGGTTTTTATGTTGATCTAACCACGGATTCCCCAATTATGTATTCCTACAATCAGACCAAAATCACATTGGTCGACATGAGCTCAATTGAAGGTATTCAATTACGTATCTGATACCGTTCGCTCAGGGTTCGCCTTACAGCACAGTGATGAACTGGCCGGAGTGACGACAAAAACGTCCTTCTGTTACCAACATTTCTCCAGCACATCGCATACGATCACAAACATATGTCTCCACTCCTCTACTATATACAACGTTAAGAAATTGCATCCTAGCTTGAGACCTTTTGTAGCATATCTCTCGACTCTTCTCATTACATCTCTGTTCTCTCATTTTATGCTTGCCACTTTGCACAAAAAAGATGCAGGAAAATACTGTGTGGCTGATCGTAGGGTTCTTGGCTCTTTCGGTCTTCCTAAATGGTGTTCTAATTCAGATGGATTTCCCGGATCCATTTGCAGATCCGGATGTGTGGGATGATAGGCCCCAAGGACCGAATGTGAATGATTATCACGATGAAGATCAACCGGATGCTACCAAGAAAGATCAGTAGTCTGAATTGATGGATGCGAAGCGTGGCTAGGTTTCTGTGAATCTGAAGCAAGCCCTGGAGGTTTCGTGCCGCTGAATTTGTCTAACGATCGTGACATACGAGATGTTTGCGGTGATGGTCATCGTGCGTTTGTGCGCTTGCCAGCGCGACATTTCGCCAGCGATGTAGCTTGCTGCGGCGCTGGTATCTTCAAACAAATTGCAGTTCACTGAGCACTCTACTTAGCTTCCGTTGTTTCCTCTGCGTCAATCGTCATGCTAGTCATCCTGCCCGCCAGCCATTCGAAGCCATGCCATCCGAAAATAATACTTACTCAGCCCCAGCCGAAGACTTCTCCTGGAAAAAAGCCACCGCGCTGTGGGCGATGGTCATCATAATCGCCAGTCTTATCCTGATTCGCATCATCTACAAAATGATAGGAAAGATACTGAAGCGGCAGTATGAGAGAAATCAGGAGCACGAACTCGTTGAGTCAGTTCGACAGGCAGCGAGACTACAGCTAGGTGGTAATGATGTGGGGATACGCAGACCAGCACGAACCTTAAGGAGAAGAAGTAGTGAAGTCTCCGTACTACCGCGGTATGATGCTGAGCAAGGGGAGTTGTGTGATCAATATGTTGAGGTCAAGAAGAAGGGGAAATATAGTTACGTGGTTGCCAATCACTGGCCCGGGGAGGGGAAAGACCGCGGAAAGGATGTGATGATGTGAAAGGTGGTGTGGTAGAATTTGGGGAATAAGGAGAGGACGACATGCTGGCTTTGAGCGTGATAGCATGAATGAGGAGATGATCTGGATGCAAAGGCATGTCCTGTAGCCTCCCTACGATATCTCCGACTCTTCTTTTCTCTTCGTAACAATCCAGACATCATACCAAAACCCCAGGGCCTAAGCAGTGTTCTGCCAAGTCCACCTGCACCTACGTTCACGCTTGCGATGGATCAGTCCTACGAGATCTCTATGCTGTTCGGTCTCTGCCTCGCCACTCCGCTCATTTTCTTCCTCGTATTCATCGCTGTTAAGAAGCCCACACCACTCCGTATCTGAGTTCATCTGTACTGCGACAGCGAGAACCTACATCGTACTGGAGTGTTCTCACGACACGGCGATCGCTTCTACTAAGCTGACAAGCAAGCTCTGAGTCGTGATCGTGAGTATAGGGAACGATTGCGTGTCTAGTACGAAGTAGTTGTGGCAGATAGTAGATATGTACAAGCTACTCGCACACCTGAAATGTAATACTTGTCCGTAATTACCGCTGTCTCCTTCCGCTGACTGTGACTGTGCTTAATGGCAGGATTGAACAACAAGTTAAGTTGCGCAAAGGTTCACATACGTACGTTGTTGTCCATCACAGCCCATGACACTTGCCACTGACTTCACTGCTGCTTTCACATGTTTCAAACTTCCTCACACTTGCCCTAGCTTTTGCACGTCCCTCTACTTCCCACCTTCTGTGCCGCTTTCGAAAGCCGGATCCACACTGTCAAGCTCAGTAGCAAAAGAGATACTGTCAACCATGGCAAATGACCCCGTACCACTGATCTTGCGATGGATACTATTGAAGGAGTGGCTTCGACGCCTGAAGATCAGAATGCGCAACTACCATGGCGGGCCAAAGAGAACAGATCCCCAGTCAGGCTTATATTACGACTTTAGAACCACAAAACCAAGACCATCGCAGACGGCGGAAAATGTGCATCCTGGAGTGCAGTATTACGTGTAGAAGGAGAAGAACTAGCGATGGTTTTGATACGGTGTGAGGATAAGATCAAAATACTGATGCATAAGCGATAGCGGTGCGAGCTAAGAGGGTTGGGAGGAGAGCGGATGAGTGACGATTATCTCGCCCGCCATCGCGAATACTCTTGTGAGCTGGACATTGAGTCTTGTCGCAAATTGTCCTGTAAATCTGAAATGATTTCCCTTCTCAACATCTCGTTTTGCGTTTACTAATCCGCTGTCAACACCATCATAACAGCGCGTAACCTGTACGTATGTCCACAGTGATACTCCTTTCAATATATGCTATAACCCCATCAGTAAGTCTAAGTCTAAGCTTGCAACGGTTATGAAATGGAGATCGAAAGCATAGCAGTCATTTGCCTAGTCACTCTCGTCGTCCTGATCGTCCAAATCATAGTAACTCTCCGGGTATTCTTACACCTCCACATGTCTCACAAGAGAGACGAAGAGCATGACCTGCAAACCAGGGCTACTGGAAGTGAGTCTGAATCTGCTCATGCGGATGCTCGGCCTTCAACTCGTCCCGAACCGAAAGTTCTTACAGTACCTGGACCTGCATATCCTGCGAGCTCTATTTATAGTGTCCAAACCGACAACAGCGACTCACCTTTTGGTTCCGAATATCGTCCTCACTTTGGTGCTCCGCGTCCATGGAGCGGCACAAGTGCTGCAGGTCGGTTGAGAAATCTCAAGGCCTTCCATAGTGACTCAGAGTCCGAGTTTGGAAATCCCTCTTACCGAGCGGCCGGACGCGTAAAGAAGCAAGATATTGTGAACCAAGTGTGGGCGAGGAAAGCGTGAAAGCTATTGGGTATGCGCTTAAATTGCTTCTGCTGGGATCGCAAACAGCAGCCTGCTCCGTGCATATGAACGGGATAGCAAGCTACACATGGCATATGTAGTAGTTGACAGTCTCATCGTGTTAGCTTTGCGCAAGTCAATTCGACCTTGGAAGCAGCTCAGATTCACGTACCTTGTTGCCGAACAGGGCAGGCATACTCTACAATCCCAACCCCACACTCCTCCCTGCTTTCCCTTCTTTACCATCGCAATCGACGTCGGAAACTATACCTCGTTGCTCCCCTGTGACATTTCCGGCTGTAGTACAGACTTGCCAGGAGAAGAAACATGACGTCGCCAGAGCTCGTGTCAAAGTGTATCAGTAACGCATTACGATGATTTGGAAAGCGATCTCGCTGACACTGGTCCTAAATGTCTAGCGCGGTAGGCCTGATTGGTGAATCTGTTTGTTGCATGCTGATGGCCAGCTGAAAACGGAAGGCCAGCAAGCGGCTGTGTTCGCATCGTGCGCTGTGGAAGTGGGTTCCAGCGTTTGCCTGGAAATGAGATGGTCGACGGACAGATTGTCCCTGATTTGTAAGTTTAAGCAACGCTTGAGTATTGCTTGCATAGCGACACGAGGCATCAAACAACCGGGTGTGTACCATGTACTCCGATCTGCTCCATCATTGAGAAGTTGATTTGCAGGAATCCTCTCGCACCATAACCACCAAAGCAAATTTTGCTATCCGCGTCGAAAAGTCATAACAGTTAAGCCTCAGCGCAGCCTAAAGCTCGGGTTGTACATGGTCATGGTCACCTGCAGCGTCGCCAAAGTACCTACAGTCCCGTTAGCGACTTCGATTAGATCAGACACATTTGGTTGGCGGAATAATCGATTGCTGGATAGCTGTCAGGAGAGGCTGAAGATCAAGATATTTGGGCATCCTCCACCCAGAGAATTGACTGATGAAGAATATTTCGGATGGACAGCATGAGATACTAGGTAGTAAATTGCGTCGTATTTATAATTACTATGCCATGAAAAAGTTAGCCGCAAGAACTAAACCACATGCCTATCTACACATCCTCAGGTCCCATATCGAAGAAAATGAACTCGGCGGGCTTGTCGCCCACACTCTCAATCTCAACCTTGTTTGGCCCTTGGACTCCGTTGATGTACGCGCCATCGCCTTCTCCCAACACTGTATCTCCAATCTTGATCTGTGCTCCGCCCTGCTTGGGCTGCGACCGCCCGCCCATGACGACATGTGCGTAAAGCTTCCTCGGCCCCTCAGCGACGACTTCGTGTACGACCTTCTTGCCCGGCGAGAGAATCGACGCGTCCATGCTGAGGTCAGCCTGTAGCCCGATGGCGCCCTTGCTCTGGTCTAGGCGATCGGTGTATTCCATTATCCGGACCAGCTTGTCAGTCTTCTCCTCGTCGGTGAACTTCTTCGTCTCGTAGTGCGGCTTCAGACCTCTCTTGTTCGGCTTAGCCCAGATTTGGAGGAAGTGGACTTCGGAGTCGCGGTTGCGGTTGTATTCGGAATGGCGGATGCCTGTGCCGGCGGAGGTGAACTGGACTTCGCCACGCTTCAGGTTCTCGAGATTTCCCATGCTGTCTTTGTGTTCGAGGACGCCGTTGACAATGTAGCTGAAGATGAGAAATTCGGCGTGACTGTGGGTTCCTGGTGCATTTGTCAGTAATGATCACGGATGTAAACCATTAGGGGAGGCGCCATGTACGTACCAAAACCAGTGCCTGCTTTCACCCTATCCTCGTTGATCACTCTGAGCGGACCGAAGCTCTCATGTCTGGGATCGTAGTACGACGCGAACGAGAACGTATGGTATGTGTATAGCCAGTCGTGATCGGCATGCCCGCGTTGCGACCAGGGGCGCTTGGTGATGTTCATCGAAGTCGCGGTCGACATTGCGCGTGTGGTGGATTTCGCAGCAACAGGAAAGAAGATGCTACGAAGAGTGCTTGAGAACGCCAGGGTGATTGCGAAAAGTCCAACGATTACTGTAAGTGCTTTTGTAGTGGTTGAGTAAGACGTATGTGCTGTAGTAGAGCGATGTTTATTTGTTGTGTCTGACATCAGGAAAGAGGGTTTTTTGGCACTGAATGTGTCTGGAGCTCTTTATACCTGTCAGTAAGTGAAGGATCAGTTCGCGCATGATGCGCATCATGGCGAAGCTCCATTTGCATCGCGCATAGCATTTGCAATGATTGACTAAGGCAATGTAATGCTGCTAGAAGATGAGTTGTGGAGAAGGGAGAAGACGCTAAGCTGATTATTGATGGATGACGAAATCGCCCCAATTCTTCATCAGCTAGACCTCATTGGACGCTTGCCGAAAAGGCGCCGCGGAACACGTCCGGTCAGAGTGCACTTGCTGCAGGTCATTGCGATTTGCATATTGCTTATTCACTACTTCTGGAGTCGGCGTGCAGGTACGAGAAGGAGCTAGTGTAGCAGGATACTAATTATACTCGTTTTTGTGCTTGGGCAAGTGCGAGCGTCGTTGATCCCGAGCTGGCGCTACCATCATGGCGTTGCAGAACTTTGACCCATATGCATTCTTCGAGGATTGGTCCGAAGAAAAGTACTCTCCTTCTTGCAGTGGGAAAGTCCTAGCGCAATGCATAGGGGAGTCGTTCGGCATCCCGCCTACAGACCAATACATCTATCGGGCACAAGCAGAGACCACACTGCATTTGACGCAAAGAGCGATTGACGCAAAGGGAGACAACGGGTTGCATGGATGGTATCATGACAATGACGGAGAGCCTATCGAACCACCTCATCCCTCCCCAGAAGAAATCCAAGCCTACACCTCCCTCTTCTCCGCTCAAAACAACCTCCCAACAGCGCTAAACAACTTTGCCAAATCAGCAAAAGCCGACACGCTGCGTAAAAGCATAGGAAACCACCTCAGCGACCGCTTTTTCAACAAGTCCACCAACCTAATTCCTTCGAAGAGAGATCCCAAGAAACCAGCTCGACAGCACAAGAACCCGTACCTGGATCTGTGGAAGTACTCGTGTGAGGAACTAGAGTGGGCCGGTCCTCTCCCATCGACTACATACACCCGGATATCTCATCACATTCTGCCAATCTTTTACCACCACTTTGGGTGCGTAGTGCCCTCGTACGCTGCCCTGCATGTCCTAGCCAAACTCGCTCAGCCAGCGAAACCAGCCAAAGAAGATGTGCTCCCGATCCTGGACATTGGCAGTGGAAACGGGTACTGGACATACATGTTACGCAACTTCCCAATCGCTCACATTGGTGCCTCGAAGCCACTCGATGTACGCGCCATCGATAACCAGATCAGCGAGTACCGTGTTTCGTGGATCAAAGACACCATCATCACAGACGGCAAGGAGTATCTGAAGAAGAACGATGGTGGCAAAGGTTGTGTTTTGTTACTCGTCTATCCGCAGGCGACAGGTGGTTTCACGGGTCCGTTGCTCAAAGCTTTCCAGGGTGACAGGATAGTCGTTGCGGGAACGCAGAATGGGAATGGGTTTACTGGGTTTCAAGATGTGATTGTGGATGAGTGGGTGGAGAAGAACCTCAAGGCGTTTGAATTGACACTGAGGATGCCGTTGCCGAGTTTTGCGGGCAAAGACGAGGCTCTTTTTGTGTTTGAAAGGAAGAAGTAGAGAGGCATCACGGTCAAAGGAAGCAGAGGTTGTATCATACAGCATATTGTAGCTGCTCATGCTCATCATTCATATAGTAGGGTATGCTGATAGCTGCCTTGGTTTGCTCTACCACTTGGCCTCCTTCTTTGCCAAGAACGTGTTCAAGATAGCGAGGAGCTTCTCCAACGCGGCGAGCCACTGCTCCAGCTCAGTCTGGACCTTGCCTTCATCCTCGCCAAGCTTGCTGTAGAAGTCCTTGCGGTAGGGTGTAGCGCTCATGGCAGCGCTGAAGACGGGCTTGACCATGAAGGAGTGGTGGGGCTTGAGGGTGTTGCCGTAGGCATCGCGGAAGGAGTCGGCGAGCTCCTTGGAGGGGTTAGAGATGTTGTGACGGAGGCCCTGAGCAGTGAAGTCGAGGCCACTGTGACGCGCTTATTAGTGGTGTAATGCTGGAGAGCGAGGAGGATGACTTACCGGGTCAGCCACAGGAGACCTTCGGTGGCAGTGTGCTTCTTCTCCTTGAGCTCGTTCAGGCACAGCTCCTGGAGCGTCTCTGACTGGGCTGGTGCAGCAAGCTGCCTGTCGCGGATTTTCTGTGCTGTATTAGGACCATTGTTGTTGCGGCATCACTTGAAGCTCGCAGCTCGACGCACCTTGATGTTGCCGCTCATGTCACCCTTGACGGGCTTGAAAGCGACGGAGCCCAAGACATCGAAAAGAGTCGTGGTGCTCTCAGCAGCCTCTAGGAACTCGGTCGTCGAGATGGCATTGTCCTTGGACTCGTCGACAGGGACGTCTGCGAAGCTCTTGTTGAGGGTTTGGAAGAAGGTTCCGCCAGGGGGGTATGCAGCGGCCATGGTGGACTATGTGGAATGTGTAGTGGCGTGGAAAAAGCAATTGAGGTCTGGAAGAGTCAGAGAGAGGCGGAAGACGTTTGTATTAGAGGAACGTCGTCTCGGCCCAAGCGGTGAGAGCTCTGGTGCGTTCAACACGCGTGGCTCTGGTGGGGCATGCGGCTGCAGTAAGCTAGCGCGGGGAAGGCGGCGACGCTCAGGGTCTCGACGAGGGGAACATGCAAGCCGCCACCTCAGCTCGTTGCCCTCGGACAATGTCTTGGGAGCGACGTCGGAATGTAGAATTAGGTCCGCACATACCATGTCCTGTGCGGAGAAAGAATGTCCGCTGGCCATGACCTGCTTGTCGTATAAGACCATCGAGCTTGCTACAGTCGTCTTGCTCCTGAAGAACCATCAATCGGACCCACGATAACGTTGGTCGGACCTTCTGACCCTTGCCCCTGGCTATCCCCGAAACCTACGACCAACTACAACCACTAAGATGCCGTCACACATCCACTCGGTAACAAACATACACCGCATAGCCTGCATTCCGGGCGACGGAATCGGAGTCGACATAACAGAAGCCGCCGTCCAGGTCCTCAACGTTCTCGCCAAGACCATTGGCGGCTTTGAGTTTGACTTTACCACGTTCGACTGGAGCAGCAAAAACTATCTCGAGCGAGGATGGTACATGCCGCCTGACGGCTTAGAGCAACTGAAGGCCTATGACGCAATTTACTTTGGCGCAGTGGGCTGGCCTAATGTTCCCGACCACATCTCTCTCTGGTCACTCATCTTGCCGATTCGCAAATCCCTAAACCAATACGTCAATGTAAGGCCTACGCGCATTCTCCCTGGAACCACATCTCCTTTGTCCAATTGCAAGAGCGAAGACCTTGACTGGATGATTATCCGTGAGAACAGCGAGGGCGAGTACTCTGGCCAAGGCGGCACCTCCCATGAGGACAGCCCGCATACCGTTGCGACCGAAGTGAGCATCTTCACACGCGTCGGCATCGAGCGCGTCATGCGATATGCGTTTGAGACGGCGCGCTCGCGACCACGCAAGAAGTTGACCATGGTGACCAAGAGCAATGCACAGAGACACGGCATGGTTCTCTGGGATAAAGTCTTCTACGAGGTCGCAAAGGACTACCAAGACGTTGAGATTGACAAGATGCTCGTGGATGCCATGACTGTGCGCATGACGCTGCATCCCTCTACTCTGGACACCATCGTTGCTACCAACTTACATGCAGATATCCTGTCTGATCTTGCTGCCGCGCTGAGTGGGTCGATTGGTATCGCGCCATCGTCTAACCTCGACCCTACAAGAAAGAATCCGAGCATGTTTGAACCGATTCATGGCTCTGCGCCGGATATTGCGGGCAAGGGCATTGCGAACCCAGTAGGCGCCTTTTGGAGCGCTGCCGAGATGGTGCGGTGGGTGGGTGAGGACAAGGCAGCGGATGGGCTTATAAAGGCGGTTGAGAACGTAACCGCACGAGGGGTCAAGACGAAAGATCTTGGTGGGAGTGAGAACACCAAGGGCGTCACAGATGCCGTGTGTGCGGAGATTGAGACACTCTTCAAGAGCGGCTGAGTGGTGTCAGCATGGAGGATTGGGCGGAACAAGATATGTGTACATACCCACCACCAGCACAGATGAAAACACTTGTACGCCAGATATTCAGATTCTGCAAGCGGTATTTTGGTTCTTAATCCAAGAACGTCGCAGGGACCTCAGGCCGTCCCTCAACAACCCTACTTCTCATACCCTTGTCCCTCTTATCCCTCTCATCACCCACGTCCCTCAACCCCCACCAGTTCCTCCAAACCTTTATCGCCTTGCCTTGAATCAAGCCCATGCTAATCGGCCCAAAGTCATTGCTATCCAAGCTCTTCCTCCAGTTATCCCCTTCAATCCACACATGGCCATATGGCACAACCACTTTTCCCACTTCCGGACCGTCTCTCGCCGCTACACTATCCTCATCATGATCCACCAGCCCGTCCGGCACACCCTTTAACCTCGCTCCATACGACTCCGGGTCAAGCGCATACCCCCGCGCAGGATAAACCGTATCCCCTTCCAGGGCGACAACACGCTTAATCCCCATCTCGCCCGGTTTATGCGGCTTCCAAAATGTCACAACGTCGCCGCGGTTCAGGCCCCAGGACTCACTCGTTCCTGGCGTGCTCCTGCTACTTGTAGCATGATATGCTCGCACGATGACGTAGTCTTCGCGGCCAGTCTCATGCGCATCCGGACTGAGTGTGGGTGCCATGGAGGAGCCGCGGACGTGCTGTATTTCGATAAAGTGGTCGCGGAAGAGGAGCAGAGCGCAGACTACCACGACGCCGTTTGTGCCCCATTTCAGGTAGCGTCGGGCGGCGTGGGCACGGCTGGTCTCGTGCCATTGTGGCGGCGGTGGTGGACGAGCGACGGGGCTCGACGGTGATGCTGGGGTGGGTTGCGATCGCAGCGGGGCTCGCGGAGCTGGATTTGCCGGTCTGACCGGTAGGGAGGGCTTCACATGCTGTTTTGGTGCAGCGGGAAGTTTCGTGGGGGGGAGGCGGATGGTGGGTTTGGGTGGCATTGGGAAGAATGGCGTTGCGACGGGGCCATGTTCAAGGCAAAGCGAAGTTGCTCGGCAATACTTGCTCGCGTTGCGTCTGTGGACGCACATGCAACGTGCCCGTCATGTTTCTTGGGAGAGCTATGGATTTCTCATCCATGTTATTTATCTAGGCGTTGCATGGTTGTGAATAATATTTAGGCTCGAAGACGCTGTCGCAATACACACAGACACTGGCACAAGTTGACATGTTGATGATAACGTGCAAAGTTCAAGAGGTATCGGCGTATATCTAGCTAAATGGCGGCTATAGTACAAGGACTAGTACATATCCACAGTATGCAATCGCTACCATTCGGTCATATCAATGCTCGTCAAATCCATAACTTGGTCTACTTCAGGGCCTTGATGACAGCGTCGGCGTACTCGAAGGTCTTGGCCTTGCCGCCAAGGTCACCGGTGATGGTCTGCAGAAGGATTAGCATGTGTGCTCATTTCACCACAAGAGAGACGACTGACCTTGCCCTCGGCGAGAACCTTGAAGATGGCCTGCTCAATGTTGCTGGCCTCCTGGGTGAGGCCCATGTGTCGCAGCATCATGATGGAGCTGAGAAGAAGCGCGGTGGGGTTGGCGAGCTGCTTGCCGGCAATGTCGGGCGCGGAACCGTGGACGGCCTCGAAGATGGAGCAGTTGTCACCAATGTTGCCGGAAGGCGTGAGACCGAGACCGCCGATGAGACCAGCGCACATGTCGGAGAGAATGTCTCCGTACAAGTTGGGCATGACGAGGACCTTGTCGTTGTAGGGGACTGGGTCGGTGACCATCTTCAAGCACGTGTTGTCGAGCAGCTCGGCGTCAAACTCAATGTCGGGGAACTCCTTGGAAATCTCGCGGGCGGTGCTGAGGAAGAGGCCGTCGGACATCTTCATGATGGTGGCCTTGTGCACAGCGCGGACCTTCTTCCTGCCAATGTCGCGGGCGTGCTGGAAGGCGTAGCGCAGGACGCGCTCCGAGGCCTCGCGGGTGATGAGCTTGATGCTCTGCACGACGCCGTCGACGACAATGTGCTCAATGCCAGAGTACTCTCCCTCGGTGTTCTCGCGGATCAGGACCGTGTCGACGTTGTCGTAGGGCGTCTTGTACCCGGCGATGGACCGGCAGGGACGGACGTTGGCGAAGAGGTTGAAGGTGCGGCGCAGGGTGAGGTTGAGCGAGACGTGGCCCTTGCCAATGGGCGTCGCGAGGGGGCCCTTGAGGGCGACCAAGTTCTTCTTGACGCTGGCAATCGACTCGTCGGGGATGACCGTCTTGCCGTCCTCGTTCAGGCGCGGGGTGACGTCGACCGACTCCCACTTGATTGGGACATTGGCGGCCGAGTAGATGTCCTTGACCGACTGCGCAATCTCGGGACCGATACCGTCACCCTCGATGAGCGTGACCGAGTACTTGCCGTCGCTGCCCTTTGTGCCGTGGAACTTGGCCACCTCGGAGGCGTATGTGCGGGCGGAGATCTGTGCCGTCGTCAATATTGTTGCACGTCGCGCAAGACTCTCGCCTGTCCCGCCAGAAGCTCACCTGGGAGAGCGCGGGCGCCCATCGTGCGCGGTTGGCCTGGCGCAGGCATTGGCGCGCGGGGGCGGCGAAGGAACGAGCAGCCAACATGGTGAGGGTTTCGCAGGGTGGCTACAGTCCAATTGAAGCGACACACTTTTGCTGTGGAAGTCGGCAGGGTGGGAGCGTCGGCGGCGGGAGGGTTGCGCAAAGCTCGGATACAGAAAAACAGAGCTCCACCGGCCGCGGGATGTCTGTGTGCGTCCAACCGGTCCCTTCCGTCATGCCGCCAAGGCCAGCATACATTAGAGCTACACAACCGTTCTTCAAAAGTCTTCTTCTCTCTCAATACACTACAAGCCCAAATACCTCTTTATTCTACATTGCTCATTTTTAGTAAAAATAGTACTCTGAAAACAGCTAATTTCAATTTATACTACCTACACCCAAGTATATAATAGTAGGGCACGTTACGTACAATCTTGACATCTCTAGTGCGACTACTACT
This sequence comes from Alternaria solani, assembly GCA_002952155.1. Taxonomy (NCBI): domain Eukaryota; kingdom Fungi; phylum Ascomycota; class Dothideomycetes; order Pleosporales; family Pleosporaceae; genus Alternaria; species Alternaria solani. The sequence continues at coordinate 1,649,240 of CP022029.1, forward strand.
ATCAACTTCCACCTCTACCTTCTATACAGCGCTAACCGGAGCAAAAGCTCGCTGCATAACCGACCATCACAATTGCTTCTGGTATTGCTCTCTCGTAACATTGACTTGGGGCAGAGAGATGAAGTTCGCACCCGATCCAAACATCCTCTCGGTCTCGGGGAGATACGGACGAGGAAGAGTAGGCCAAAGTGCTTGTACCCTCTTAGCACGGATCAAGAACTCTTTCTTGACAGTCTCCCAGGCCTGACCGTTCCGGGTGCTCAAGAGCTTTCCGTCGTACTTCCGCCACTCGCCGTCAACAAGGACGTGCTGGGCGTCGCTGCCTTGGCTGTGCAAAACGATGGCAGCGATCGGGTCGGTCCAGCCTAGCAGTGAAGCGGACTCACCGCTCCAGACTGTCAAGTCAGCCATGGCGCCGACCTTGATGACGCCGAGGTCCGGACGCTTGAGTGCGAGTCCTCCGGACCGCGTGATAAGATGGAAGGCTTGACTGACTTCCATGCCCGTCGTGTTGCGGGCCCGACCGAGAGCATGAGCTTCCTGCCACATGGTCTTTCGGACTGTCTGTAGCCAGAGACGTCCTTGCTGTTGCATCGAGGTACCAAAGAAGATGTTGTTGTCGACGCCCAGGGAAGTCTGATCGAGGAAGGTGTGTTGCTGCGTGTGTCCGTGTCCATGCTGCATCTCGCTTTCCGGAGTTATGATAACATATTGGTTGTGTTCCCGAAGGAGTGCAATGTCCTCGTCGTCGATGAAAGTCCCGTGTGTAATCAACACAGGGATAACCGAGTTCAGAATACCAGCATCGAGGAGTTGCCTCGGGTTGTTGTTGTTTCCAAAAATCGGGTCACCAAGATGGTTGGCGTGGACGGCGGAAACGTTGAGCTTCTTGGCTAGACTGACAATCGTTTCAATTGCGGCAGTGTCGTTCGTGCCGAATCCTTCCCAGTTAAGGCCCAGCTCTGCAGTAGTATTGCGCCAGCGGTCTTCGGCGTGCAGCCTCTCAAATAAGTCGATCTGTGTATTGAAATCGTAGCTGGCGTCTCGACCCGTTCCGATAGCGTAAGCCCAGTGAACCCTGGCGCCGCTGTCTAGTGAAGCATTCCACCCTGCTAACGCGCTTTGCTCATCCCAGTTGTGATGAGCGTTCTCAACAATGGTAGTAGTGCCAGAGTCAATGCTTTCAAAATAACCCTCGAGAGTACTCCAGTAGAGATCATCGGGAGTGAGATGGTTCATAGGCTCGCCAAAAGGTCCATAGAGCTCCAGATAATCTCCCAGGTGAGCATTGGGTGCAAGGGTACGAAAGATGGCTTGCCAACCATGTCGGTGAGAATCGATAAGACCAGGCGAGAGAATCTTTCCTTCAATCGAGATTCGCTCAACATCAGCCGCCCAATCGAGCGGCTGCGTGTTGTTCTCCCAGATGGCGCTTACTCGGTTCCCTTCAACAAGGAGGGATCCGCCGCGGAGGATCTTGAAGTCTTGAACCCCATCATCCCAAGTGATGATGGTACCGTTTTCGAAGAGTTTTAGACTGTACGCATTAGCTTTCACAGATAGACCTTGCTAGAAAAAGAAGCAAGTACCTCATGGTTCAATAGCAGCAGTGGTAGGTTGAAGGAGATGCGGATTGTAGGCTTGATGGATGGAATAACTGGAAAGATTAAGAGGTAACACTTCCTTTATAGCTATTCAGTCACTCCCAAGAATACAATTGCAACTTTTTTAGTCCATACCTGGATCACTGTAGAATCAGATCATTCCTAAACTAGAAGCTAGAGTATGGTAACACTACAGGACTACCAAATGCGAGCCGGAGGCTTACTCTTTCCTTGCGTGTGGCGGAACAGCCGGCAACTGCTATATACATCTTAGCATCTCTTGGCTAAGAGATAGTATTGTCTTACCTTGTGATTGTTAAGCACACTGTGGCGATGACCTATGACCAACGAGCCACTCACGACTTCCGAAACCCATATGTTCCATGCGCAAGAAGGCTCTCACCAAGAGAAGAACCGCACATCGGAGAATTGTTAAGCATACTACGTGCACCCAACGCGCGGAGTCACCCAACTCCCGCTCCGAGCCTTGAAGCCTATTACAAACATGAGGCTATAGAGATATGTACAATACATATTGTCGCGAGATCTCTCAGTCTAGTATACTTCTGCGCGTCTGTTGCTCGGCGTTCCCATGCCTTGACCTTTGCGCGCTCTGCCTTCTCCCTTGCCTGCTTTTAACGCTTCTCTTCCTTAAACTTCTCATTGTATAACTTATTAGCAGCTGCTAAATCCTTGGTCTCCGCCCTTCTTAGCTCTTCTTCCTGCCTCTTCTACTTAGTAACTGCTATGCGGACACGCATCTCTTAGATAGCTTAAGGAGACTACACTATCGCTCCGCTGTGATATTCCTAGTGCTATTGCGAGTCTAATCGCCTGCTTGTTTGCTTCTAACGCTTCTCTTTTAGATACAGCTTCTACTGTAAGCTATCTAGTTTGTTGTAAAGGAGCTCTACCTAGGTTGATAGGTAGTAGATAGTGAGTGGCTTGAAGCAGAATACGTCCAGTAGATGCAACATCTATGTACTGTGAGTCTAGTACGCTCAAACAGCTCTAGAAAGTCGCGTATTAGTTCTGGAGTAGCTGCTTGAGCGCGCGAGGCTTCAATCAATCGGTTGACGATAGAGTGTACGCGTGGATTGCGACGAAAGAAGTTAGTGACCCAGAGATGGCGGGTGAGCACAAAGAGTCTCATCTATAATTCGGTCAACAAGAAACTGCTCTTGTTCTGGAATGCGTCGCTGCTATTGCTGATGAGCTATCGCGTGGCGTTATTGGCCTGCGCGCCGGCCGCGCAGCGTCGATTCAGGTAGGTATCTTGTACACCCAACAAGCTTGTCGCTGGCTCGAAAAAATGCCAGCATCAAGATCAAAGATGACAGATTGTACGTGGAACTCGTGATTAGCCATATTGAGTGCGTTGTAGTTGCGTTGTTCTGCGTTGAGTAGAGGGATCGCCATTATGGTGGGGTGCGCGGAAAGTATCCGCTAGGGATGGCTAGCATAAGATAGGATGCAACCGACTACTAGCCGTGGAGAGTTCCCTTGTAGAATGGTTAGGTAACCAATCAGCTGAACGGACGCCTAGCGTTTCTACGACGGTCCAGTTTGCGGGTCGTTAATTATATCCGTGTCGCCTACCCGCACGCGCCTCCCGGAGGCGCTCAACAGCCACAACTAGCAATGTCTTCATCTCTAGTAAGCCCTAGTCATTGACGGAAGCAGCGAGTCTTTTCCTACTCTCAATAGAACGAGCCGAACGAGTCTATCGAAAACAAGTGGCGCTGCGACTCTACGAATGCCGTGTTCGTGCACTTAGTGCACGTATGCGCATCGGCTTAAGACCTTAAGACCCAGGACTTGATAAACAACAGCTCTTTCGTACGTTAACAAACTCGCCTTGTAAAGTTGACGTTGATTTTGACGCACCTTCTCTAGCTTACCTATCGTACAGCAGTTACCGCCTTGATCTAATAAGCGCGTTGCGTGATGCTCCGGAACGGGAGTTGGCGAGTTGCCGGCGCTGGACTACCTAATCGAGTTTAGCTTGGTCGGATTGGTAAGCTCCAAAACTCACAACGTCTAGTTGCGCGAGGAATAGTAGCCACAAACACTATGGTCGGAATGCTGAGTAGGTAAAAGCTGGACTGTTTACAATTTGATCGGACCGGAACAAGATATCGCTCAGCAGGCTTTCTAATTGAACATGAATACTCTAATCAGGTAGGCCGCTTATTGAGCGATTGTGTCATGCTCTTGGTCTATCGAAACTCTTTATATCCCAGATCCCCTTCATCCCCTTCATTACATTCCAACTCATAATCCATGACCCCATTCCTCTCCCGCCTATCCCAGCGTCTCCCTAAATTCTCCTCTCTCACACCGCCGCACTCAACTACTCAATCCCCATCTATAAATTCTACAAGCATGCCATAATTCCGAGGCCTTCCTGTCATCCCCTCGGAAACTTACACCACTTACTCACCGCGCCGCATAGCCAAGGATTTCATCGCCATTGAGCAGGACGAGGGAGTGGGCATGCGAGTGCGCCGCGCGATTGGAACTTCCCGTTTACCCAATCTCACTCCGTTCGTCATGCTGGACCATTTCGACAGCAGTTTCGGCGGGGCTGAAGATGCAGCTGCACCGGACCATCCTCACCGGGTACGTGGGCCAAACATCCCCCCAACCAATCCCCACCCCCGACTCGCTTCCTTAGTAACTTCTAATGCGCAGGGCCAAGAAACGATAACATACATTCTGCAAGGCGGCGTCGACCACGAAGACTTCACTGGTAGCCGCGGTACGCTCGATGCCGGCGACCTGCAATTCATGACCGCCGGCCGTGGGATCATGCACTCGGAGGTGCCCCGTGAGGACCAACAAGGGAAGCGCACTATTGCTCTGCAGCTGTGGGTGGACCTGCCTAAGGCGCTCAAGTACTGTGAGCCGCGATACCGAGACCTAAAAGCTAAGTCAATACCGCGCGCGTCGGTGGACAACGGCAGAGTAAGCGTGAAGGTAATTAGTGGCCAGGCGTTTGGTACGCAGAGCCTGCCAGAGCTCGCATACACGCCTGTGTGGTATCTCCATTTTACAGTGCAGAAGTCTGGCCGGTTCCAGTTGCCGTTGCCCGCGAACTGGAATGCGTTCTGCTATGTCCTCGAAGGCGAGATTGTGGTCACTGACGGTGGAGCCTCGGAGCGCAGGTTCGGCGCTTTTAACACTGTCGTGTTCGAGCAAGACGGCGATAGTGTGGAGATTGGCGTCCCAGCGGATGTGGAGCAGGATGCGAATTTCATTTTGGTTGCCGGGCTGCCGCTCGATCAGCCGATTGTGCAGTATGGGCCGTTTGTGGCGACTAGTAGGGACGAGGCGATGCAGGCTGTTATGGATTTCAGGACGGGGAGTAACGGGTTCGAGAGGGCGGTTGGCTGGGTTAGTGAGAATTATACAAGGTCGAGACGGAGCTCTGTGGCGTCTGCAGTGTAGACGTGGGGGTGGTCATCTTGGTAGCTGGTTGGTGGGTATTGTCAATATCAGGAAATCATGATGATACTAGCTCAACTCCAATGATTATCGCGATACAGTAGGCCTCTGTCGCCGAAAACGCGACCTTCACACTCTCTCATGATGATACTATTGTTCCATCAAACTAGGGAACCGTGCGCAGAAAGGCAGCACCGTGAACGAGCTAGTCCCGTTTGGGAATTGGCGATCAAATTCTCACACCGTAGGGCTGCGTAGCGGAACTGACACGGGTTCTTCGGGCATTGCAGTGGAGGTGCAGTTTAACCTCCAAGGAAGGTGATGGAGGCACGCGATCAACAGCAGCTCAAGGAGCCTAAGGAGGGACAGCTACAAGACCGAGAAGCTGAGGTGAGCAGGCCTACGATTGAGTGGCTGAGTGCAGGACTACTACTGTGCGTCGCGTCGTCATTGCAACAGCAAGAGCTCCTGCATGCGTCTGTCAAGTAAAGTATACGCTTATACCCGTGCTTGCTTACTCGTGTCAAGTACACCCTCCGTTATCCTCAGCTCGTTTTGCGCCGCTTGGAGGATCTGCCTCAGCTTATGAACGCGGCGATAAGTCAGACGTCTCGTGTTTTTGAACAACCACGCACACTTGTTCTATCTGAACACTCTCTGGTGTTGATCGCATCGACGACAACAATGACCGGAAATTCCGGCTCACCTCTGTGCCCTGTCTGGTGTTTCCTGAACACGTCCGACGTCTAGTAAGTGGTGTATTGGCTGTAAAGACATGCTCACCATTAACATCTGTTAATGAGCGTCGCAAAAAACCAAAGCCATACAGAATCAACCGTTCCCCAAAGCTCAACCCCAATGTTTATCGACGTTGTGAACAGGCATACCTTGCCGTTAGTCACTGTCGCTGTACGATGACCGCTTTCATATACAATATTATCTGACTTACGACACACGATGAGCTCTCTACATTTCCTTTTTTAAGCCCTGCCGCCAGTTGACACCAACTCAGACGAAGCGATTCAACTGCAATATTGACAACAATTTAAAAACCATCAAATCTACAACACCGGGAGAGCTACCAACCATAAACTCAAGACAGTCGAACATGTCCATGCCAATCCAAGCTTCACAAAGTAGCATGTCTGGCTTTATCTGGCCTGGCGCCAATTCCATAACATCTACAGCAACTTCAACGGCATCAGACACAGGCGCATTCTTCTCTTCTGACGTCTCCTCCGCTACACCGACCTCGACTGCACTCGATTCTGGTACCTTTTATGCATCATCCGTTCCTGTATCGACTTCCACTGCCCCAGACGGGGCCACATTCTTTTCATCAGACGTGCTGACATCGGCTACGAATTCTGCGGTAGCGACCTCAACTGCGCTAGGTTCCGCTGTCTTTTACTCGTCTGACGTCTTCATCATGACGTCTACAGCATCAGATGGCGGAGCCTTCTTTTCTTCCGACACTCCCACATCCACTGTTGGTTCGCACGCCAGTTCCCATTGTCTCCCAACCGCACACCTCGACAACCTTCTGAACCCGAATGTGACACCGCCGATTGATGCTATGCCGTCATTCGTGGACTACAGCACACCACCAATTGCGTTGCCGGAAGTCGCTGGACGTGCTTTCGACCATGGAACACCATTTGAAATGTTCAATCTTACTTCTTCAGCGACAGGTATGCCTACCGGGCTACCGCCAGCTCCTACAAAGCGGGAGGTTCTCAGGTTCGCGAGCAACCCAGGGCCAATTCTCGGCGCTCTGATAACCGTTCTGGGTATCTTTCTTGCGTTGTATTTGTTAGTCAAGTACTGCTTACGCAGAAGTTCCGGGCCCAAAGATCTGGAAAAGGGAGATTATCCCTACACCCGCGGTCGTCGCCGCTACAGGGACGGATCGCCTCCAACCACTCGTCCTGATGACATTCCAATCTCGGAGGGCTATGGCATGGATCCCGTTGATCTTGCTCACGCTCAGAACTGGCAAGACGGTTTTTCTGAAAAAGGTGTGTATGCTACTCGGGCCTGTGTAGATGAAGCCGTCGGCGCTGACAACTTCCAGTCGATCCCTATTTCCGAAGGCGGTAACGGCGGCTTGTATGTACCTCCGAAGCTTCCCAGCTTCATTCCAACACGAAGGTTCCAACCTAAACCTCGTCCTGTAAGCCAGCTGCTGATGCCCGCAACCGGCCCGCGCCCTTATATGACCGGTCAGCCAGTCTCTCCATTGAGTTCGGACAATTGCCAAAATGATCACAATCGTACGCGAGAACACAACAATGTCTCACCTCTCAACCTGCCTACAATGCGTCGTGATCCTTCTGGGTGGTTGTGAAGGTTCCACCTGAAGATGTGGTGTGGTCGTTGGAGATGAAACATAAGCACTTGTCAGAGAAGCGTTTTCAGCGGGTGGACCTCGGAGGTTCTGAGTTTCGCACGTCTGTCCTGCAATTTTGCTTTTAATGCCAATACTCGTTACTTCAAACGCCTTGATTAGTTCTTTCCAACAAGGTTCGTCTCTTTATATTGCTTTTTTCTTGGTTTCTTTGTTCTGATCGCAGCTTAACTATCGTGAACCACCCTTTGTCAGCTCACTCATCCACATTCATTCCACTATTCGCCCACAGTCGTTCCTACGTATTTCTTCTCAGCCGAATAATATTCCTGCCACGTTCTTTACATTTAGATAATACAATATGCCAACAATAAAATTCCAGCACCGCGCCGAGCCGATCAACGCACAAGACCGCAAGATCGGTCCAATTCCCTTACCATGGTTTATTCCAATTTGTATTTTTGCGCCATTCTTCCTTACGTTTATAGCATGGGTAGTCTACTTGCAGACTGTAAAGCGATACCAGAATAAGAAGCGATTGCAGGCGGAACGAGAGCAGCAGCAGATGGCAAAGAAAGAGATGGACATGCAGATGCAACAGTTCATCGGAGCCAGTGTACATAGCGCAAACATCCGCGCACCAGAAAGAGCGATGAGAAGATAGACGGGATCGAGATGAGCCAGCGTTATGAGGATGCAATGTCATAGCCCGAAGAATGCAGGCGAGGTGAAGGACGGTGTTCTATGCCGGCTTCAATCCACGCAAACCAGCAGTGAGTAGTGCACACCGACCTTACGAATATTGCGTTGTTTACTTACAAGATTATTCTAGAGCCTTTACAGCGACTATTGTGAATGCGACATGTCTCACGAGTCTTTGCACCGCATCGCGGCCCACCCTACAAAAGACTCTTGGAGTTTCTCCTACACATTCCACCATTGTCCCCCCCCGACGCACCATAAGGCCCTCCCAAAGCCGGACTCCCAACCATTCCTGTATCCAAGAAACCAACATCACAACAATATGGCACCATTCTACCCCTACGCCCCTAGCGCCATTGCGCCCACGCTCACCCACGACTACAACTGCGCGTCTTCCGTTCCTCCCTTCTCTCTGCTTACGCCAACGGCAACACTGCCAGTAGTTCACACCCCAACGTCCTTCTCAACCATGGTGACTCCACACACTGTTGAGGAAATTTTGCACCGAATCTCCGCAGCAGATATCGCTGCTCAACCTACCTCAACACTTGATTTGGTTATGAAATCCGAAGCTCCAGGGGCTGGTCGTGGCGGTATATCGACTGGTGCTACTATTGGTATTATCGTTGCTGGAATCGTCTTCCTTATCGTTCTTGCTGTCATTGTGGTGAAAGTGTGTCATTATTGAGTAAAGAGGGTGGTTTGTTGATGATGAAGAAGCGTTCGGACAAGATGCACGGTATTAAAGGATGAGTTTCATGGTTCTATAGCGAGGAGGGCATGTGCCCAGGATCCATTCAGATATGATGATGATTAGATGACGATATCTTTCCCGGCCCCTTTGTTGCCTTTCTTCCCCAAATGGCAAGCGACATGATTTTCAATCATCTTCTACTACTTCTACCAAACGCACTGCTTGGAATGACGCACATCTACTTTCGCCGCCTTAATTTCCTAGGCGCATCTTCAGATGCAGCCCATCCTTCCATGTCGATGGCGAGATCGTCGAGCTCCGCGTACAAGTCTTGCCGTGGTTTCTCTAACTTCCTGCTCTCACGGTCGTCATTGCTGTCGGTGCTAGACAGAAACCAGTCCCTGCGTTGCTTTGTATTTCCAGCAGGCGGGCTGACAGATCGCCTTCTTTTGCCGATCTTCTCACTAGGTGGTGAGGAACGAACTGATGGTGCTGATATGAGTGAGAAAGGATTCTTGAAATCAAGACGTGATATATTGAAACTTACTGTTGTCTTCATCATCTGAGTCAATGACTACTCGTCGTTGACGTGAAGAGGTTTTCGATGTGGCTTCGCACTTCCTGATTTTTCCATTTTCAATATGATCTTTTATCGTTGAATTACCTTCAATTCCTATTGCTTTTCTGTGTGTTGTGATTAGCAAATACGAATACTACTCAGTATGTACCGAGCTTACTGCGCAGCATGATGTACCATTCTGTATTCCTCCTCAGGGCTTATTTCTTCGTCACTCAAGAGCCCTTCGATCGCAGGAACAAGAAATTTGCCAGCTTTGCGATTGATGAAGTTTAGATGAGCCCATGCAGCGCGGAACGCGGCCTGTGACGGCCTGGTTCTTTTCTTAGGAAGGCGTCTTGGCTTAGTATATGAGAATTCGGGGCATCGCACTGACATGGCGAGAGGTTGAAGTAAGAAAAATGATCATCAGTCTAGCGTAGTAAGACTTTCAGGTAGCAATAGTATGATTCAAAGGGAGAGGTGACAAACAAAATCCGTCTTACTGGAAAAGTGAGGTGAATGAGAAGTTGCTACTCCAAGGTGAGAGAGATCGCTTGTCGCAATAACCATTTGCGCGAGGACTGTTTTACATCTTTGTTGTCTTAGATTTGAGACTACCGAATCTCGGCGAACGCTTGACAGGTAACGGAATGGACGAGAAGGTGCTGAAAGGAGCAAGCGGAAGAAAGTATGACATCGCAACATGACCAAAACACAGCTCTTCAAATGTACTCTCGGCTTTCTAATCGAATACGCTCTATTCGCATGATACAATCCAGCTGTGCCCCATTTACACATCTCCAGCTCTTCTTCCATGCCCCAACAGTTCTGCGTTATACGCAAAACGCGGCTGCATGTCTATGTCTAGATCTAGTTGATCGTCACCATCTAGTATCCCAGTGTCGCTATTCACGCACCTATCATGCACATCAGTGCTGGTAGAATGATCGGAGTCATTGTAGACATCGGAGTTGAGATTGTAGTCAACTGCATTGTCCGGAACGATAAAGTCGCGATCGCTGCTGGTCTCTCTTGCATGCGTAGGATTCGTGAGTGCTGGCTTCGTTCGTTTGGCGCCTACGTTTGAGCGGGTTTTCTTGTTTGACTTTGTGCTTTTAGCTACTCGAGCAGAAGTCTGCAGACCTCTAGACTTTGTCGCCTTCAGGGCGGGCTTTGATGTGCGAGCCGCTGTAGTAATATTGAACGCAGGGCATGACTCGTCGTCATCCCATTCGAATGCTGGATCATTCAGGTCTATCTTGACCATAATCTCATCACCATCTTTGTCAACTCCAGGTCGATACTGTACTGCTGGTGCCTCGCTCATTCTAATGGCTTGTTTCCTGGCTCGCGGTAAGTCGCCTTCACTGTCGATAATGAGATGATAGAGATCAATGACAGCAAGCGCGGGTGCCACAGCCATCAGTTGAGCAACTTTACTTCTTGTACTGAAGTCATCAATGTCCATGAGACTCATATATGTATCCCCAGTCTTGCTCTCCCTTGGACACTTGGACCCCGACTGGGTTCCTCGGGTAGTTGGCGTATCAGGCGTGATAGGAGTGGGAAGGCGCAAGGTCCTGGCATCTGCCATCGTGGTCATGGCAGGCTTGCGAATCGCTCCTGCCTTTTCATGACGGATAGGGCTTTGGAAAGCATCTGAAGATGTGCCTTGACACAGGAAGGTGCTGACTGAACTCTGTGTCTTTGTAGTGCCTTTCGAAATGGCCGTTTTCTGATGCGTTGTGCGGCTGGTAAATGCTGGTGACGAGCGTCGCAGAACGAAGCCTGTGGGCGTATGAGAGTTCTCGAGTGGATCGATGAGCGAGGTATCAGATTGATGGCGGCCCGGACTACTAATGTCAGCGTTGGTCCCAGGGTGTGGCGTAGGCGCCACATATTCGAACCTACCGCGAAGGATTTCCTGCTGGCGAATCATCGTCGCTATCGAGCGTGATCGGTAATTCTCGTGAGACGCCTACTCGGGTACTGGACTCGGTTTCGGAGCTAGACCTGGGTATCTTTCGCACTGGCATTTGAGGTTTTCGCCTTGCCCGACCGCGCTTCTCTTTCCCCGTCGCCGGACCCATGTTGATCCTCTTGATGTTGCGCTGAAACCCCATGGTATCTTGTTGCTCGTGGGAAGGCTTAAGCTGTCGTTGCCGTGTGTGTTGTGCGCCTGCACGCTTGATGACAGAACCGAGAGCGGGAAGGGATTTGTGCGTAACAGGATGATTGAGTCTTGACAGCTCTAGTAACGATGCTATGCGAAATTGCGGCGGCCCGCATTGTGTTTGCGAGCCCTCGCTCCCCGCAAGATGACTCTGATACTGGCTGCTTAGACCATAAGGTAGCAGTATATGTGAATGGGTATGCATGAGAATACAGTTAGGAGGATGGCGCAAGAACAGTATTAGGATATACCGAAAGTGAACGCGAGATTTAGCGAGTGGTCTGGCGTCGCAACCAGATTATCCGAACTGGCAGTATTGTTGCGCACAAAGACAAGAGTAGAGACGTTTGTCGCCCGGGACGCTAACACAAGGAAGGCGCGAGATGAGCATCCACGCATACATCATCACCCTACGGCATGATTGCAGTATCATGGGTTCTCCAAAAAAATTGGATTCATCAGTCGTCTGACGAGCGCGACACACAACATGTCTCGTAATGACTCTTGCTTACTATGATTGCGAGATTTGGACGTATAATATCCCCCGACCAGATGACCATGCTAACTTAGATAACATACAGAGGAAAATAGGCCAAAGGTGGGAGAAGAAGTGGGACGAGCTATTGTACAGCAGCAGTGCTAGTCTGGTTTGGTTTGGTTTGGTTTGGTTATCCTACTCAATTTTAGCCGCGGTCTACAAAGCACGACCGAATGATGACTGCCAAACCAAGCCTCCGAGAGAGCCAAAAGTAATTCTACACACTCGTAAAAAGAATTCAGCTCTTTTGTTGCCCTTGGGTCCTGCAGTCTCCACTCCCCGCTCAAAGATCTTTGTTAAGATACTCTACAGGCCCAACGTACACCTTGCGCCCTTTCAGAAAGAAGTATACCAGCGAAAATACCACAACAACGCCGTAGATCAGAATATTCCAGTTCATCAGGTCAGGTGTTGGGTGCGGAAATGTGGGGAAGAAGGCGAACACCAACACTACACATAAGTACACGACGGACACACCATTGACCCAGATACCAGCGCGACCGAGCGAGAACTTGCATGGAAGAAGAACTTCTTTGTTCCACCTTTTGATGAACATGCATGAGATGCTGACGATGTAAGACGAGAGGAGAGCACATATGCCTAGCGACGCAACGGAGTTGAACGCTACGGTGCTGCCGATGTTGATGAGGGAGAGTCCAACGGCAACACCAAAAGACACAAGAACGCTGTTGAGAGGGATGTCCCAGCCTGGTCGAACTCGGGACAGAAAGGCGCTGAAAGGGACGCCGTGGTCGCGAGCAAAGGCGAAGAGCTGGCGCGAGCATGTTGCCACATTGTTGACACATCCAAACACAGCCATGATAGTCGTAATCGATGCTAGAGCTGTAGCCCCTGGGATGGACTGGGTAGCGTTGTACATGATCTGAATGTGGGGCTGCCCTGTTGGCGATGAGATGGCGCTTTCCACGTCGCCGAGGCAGAAGCAGAAGGTTACAAGCATGAGGAAACCCAAGCTGCTGTTGACTACCGCTGTCCAGATCATGGCGCGAGGAAGTGTGTATGAGGCGTCCTTTAGTTCTTCAGACATATGGGTCGCAGCATCCGCACCTAAGAGAGAGAAGATAGGCGAGAGCTGTCCCACCAGCACAGACAGGCCTATGCTGCCCCATCCCGCGTTGTCTTGAAATCCACCGAAAACTTCTTTGGATGAACTACGCGGCCCCAGAACCCACATTGTGATGAAGATGGCAAAAAATCCAAATAGGTGCAGGACTAGGACAATGCCTTCGACTAGTGGTAGCTTACGAGCTAACAGCGTGTTGAACAGGATCGAGAACGTTGCTACGGCAATAACCAGGAGGGTAACGTGCCATCGTTCGGGGACGTAGTTTGGGTTGTTGAGGATGGCAAGTCCTTGGGCCTGACCGCCAGCAAGGAAGGCGGCAGATGCCATTCCGGTCTGCCAACCTAGCACGCACAGCCAGCCGCTAGTATGTGATCAGTGACAAGACTCGTAAAGGTGCTCAGGGCAACGAACACAAGATAACTTAAGAACTTCTGGTGTTTCTTCGGCGCAAACTCAGACACCCAGTGATACTGTCCTCCGGAAGTAGGAGCCCTTCATTCTAGTTAGCAACTGTCTCGTCTCGCAGGAACCCCAGTAATGGGCCGCCACGCACATTGAAGCCATCTCAGCCATCGAGACGATGGCAAAGCCCATGCCCACTGCCGTGACAAGGAACATGACGATAGCGCCACCGGTGCCACCATTCGTTAATGGAATGATCAAAGTTCTGCTGAACGTCAGACGGCGCAGGTCAAATGCTCATGCGTACTCACGTCAGTATGGTTTCCCATGTCGCCATCATAACCATGCTGTATCCAAAGATCGACACAAAACGGAAGTTTCGTCGTAGTTCCTGCTGCTTTCCCATACGATACATGTCCTTTTGGTCGCCAGCGGTCCCTTTCTTTTCTGAGAATATGCCATCCTGTTGCAACTCGCTGTCAAGAGGCTGGGCTACGGCAGCAGTCTCATTCTTTAGGTCTGACATGATGGAAAAAAGAATATGAAGAGTGTAAGTTGACAGGAATAAGTGTGAGAGTTGGAAGAAATGAGTGCGAATGTTGAAGCGTCGACCAAGCGACACGACAACCGAGAAGACCGGAAATTGCTTCCATGGCACTAAGAAGGATAGGAAAGATGGCGCAGATGCACCTGGCTCAATAGCACGGGAAAGATTTGAGCAGCCAGCTGCAAGAAAAAAACCACTCAGAGGACGTGATGGGTGGATACAGTTTGGTGGTACAGGGGACGGGCCGGCCAAAGCCCCGGGTGAGGCTACCTAACTTAGCACGCCGGCATGGTAAGCAGCATTCGAGCCGATGCAACTTGGATCCTTCACATCCTCTGCGACGCGCCACCGATACTACATGCCTTGTCGGTGCGGCTCGCTTGCCGAACGCGCTTCGGCTGCGTTACATTGTCCAACACTAGCCCACCTGGGCATACAGCTCGCCAGATGAGAGACGGGCAACGTTTTGCACAATGAGGCACAGACGGGATTCCAGCGAGATGACAGCCCAAGGGTTCTAGCAAAAACTCTCAACTCCAAGGTCGAAGCTATGGTCTATCAATCAAAGCCTGCCGTTACACATATCTCCCAACAACTCCAGCATGTCCGCAACAATGCAAGACAGATATCGCTGGACGCGTATTACGCCTGATGACCACAGTGGGATCCTATATATTGTCACATTCCTCGCCTTCACTTATACCAGCCTCACGTTTTTCACGCGGATATTCATCAGATGGCGCATGCTGGGACTGGACGACGCAGCGATGCTGATTGCGCAGGTATGGTTGCCACCAACATGAAACTGCTCGTATCAATGTGTTAACAGCAACAGATCACCAACGTTATTCAGTTCTCGCTACTACTTGCTTCTCTATCAGCTGGACTGGCACGATCATTTGAGTCCCTTACCGACGAGCAATACTCATGGATGGTCTCTGTAATACAACCTCAACCAGTGCGGCAAACGTTTCTAACACATGGACAGACCTATTCCCCCAGTCAAGTCTTTATCTACATATCTCTCGGCTTCTCAAAGACTGCCTTGATACTGCTGGTAAGACGCTTCTTCATACGTGACATGAAGCACGCGTGGGCAGTGTGCAATGTGGCCACCGTGGTCATCATAACGTGGACACTTGTATCTGCAGTGCTAGTCTCAGCTGGCTGCGCAAGTGAGAACTTATCGCCAAGGAAACCCTCTGATATCTGCCATGGCATCGAAATTCGCTATTTGGTCGTCGTAATCACTGACGGGATAACCGACTTCATGCTGGCCTTCGTACCCACATACTTGTGTCGTCGTCTTCATATGAAGATTGTGTTCAAGCTGCAGCTACTAGGGGTTTTTGCGCTACGTCTGCCCCTTGTTATGCTTGCTGGGCTATTCTACAAAACTTGGAAAAGCTCGTTACATGTCGAAAACCCCGGTGTCGAGCGTACAACAGCGTTGATTTATCAGCAAATGCAGCTCTGCTTCTCGCTGATAGTTGGGTCGATACCGTGTCTGAAGTCGTTCATCCAGAGCTTTGATACCGGCAGCGGTCAGAAAGCAGGCTTTGGATACTGTTCCGATCCTGGCGCTTATGGACACATGTCGAGTGTGCACCACAAAACTGCGCAGTCCGATCACGGCGAAAGCTACCCGATGTCCCGGCTTGATCGTGAACAAAACGGTGCATCACGACTGCGAGGAGGCGCCAGCGACGGCTCAGTCAGGGTCAATAGGAAGCCATCCATTGCGGAACGCAGTTTTGGCACAGACGATGGAATTGGGGAGCTGGAGCGCTGGAGTACGCAAGAATCCGACCAGCACAGCACTCAGGAACTTTTTATTCGGAAGGACGTACAGTTTGAAGTCAAGCGTGAACCTGTAAAGAAGGGAGTTGATTCACATCGGCCTGGGCTGCTTCGTCTGCCTAAGTAGTTGTGTCGGGGCATACAGCAGGGCCGCGGGTTCTGCGAACATCGTGAAAGACGCATACGATCACCCGAAGATCGAGCCACGAGAGTGTAAAGTCGCTTTTTCGGTCACCTGGGAGGCCTACTGTGTCGCGATGATCATTGGGGTTGAGCTTTGGGGAACGGTTGAACCCGAAGATCGAGCGACGTAGCCAGAAGAGATTTTGAGCTGAATGGCCACTAGGGTATTTTTGCAGCGTAAGCTGCACCCACGGATAAATCTAGAAATGATAGTGCCTACGTTTTTATTCAATGACCACAACAACTACCGAGCTCTTTCTCCGATTGCCTCACTATCCCTGACCCACGCAAACAAGATGCTTCCGCCCTTCACATTCTCCTTCTTTAATGGATTGCCTTCCCCTTCGTGTGCATTCCCCACTATCTCATCAAACCCACACTTTAGATAAAATCCATCTGAGCCATCACTCGACATTACACTCGCCATAACACCCTCTGCCTCGGCATGGTCTAAGCCCCACCGCACTAGCAGCCGTCCAGCCCCGCGACCCTCGAAATATGGATCCACGCAGCACAGCGCAAGGTACCAATTGGTTGCGCGCGAACCGGCCCAGTAGTGTTTAGTGTAAGGCGCGGAATCGGCTAGGATCGTCTTCTTCGAGGGGTCTAGTGCGCGGTTGTGGGTTGAAGGCAGGGCGGGAAATGTACCGGGATCAGTCCATTCTGTGATGATCTTTTGCGCGCCTGGATCGTCCCCTTGCCGTTGCCAGATTGCTGCGCCGACAATCTTCTCATGCTCACCACCTTCGGCGGTTGTGACGGCAACGATGACTTTGTTTCGTGGATTGGCCCAATCCTTGCGCACACAATCGTGCCAAAAGATTTGCACGTCGTCAGGATACTGTGCTCGGTAGGGGTGCATTACTCGACCAAAGAGGTCTTCTTCCAGGAACGCACGTGCGCAGATGTCGACGATGACCGGCTCATCCGAGGGCTTTGCAAGGCGCAGGTGCATGCTTGGAGTTTTGAACAAGTGCTGATACCGTTGGGAAAAGACCAAAACAATGGGGGTTTATCTAGGTAGAGTGACACGGAAGAACTCCTGCCCGTCCTTACTGTTTTATAACATAGTTATCTGAACACGTTTAGTAAAGACAGCGTGAGGTGTCGCATGGTTACTGTATACGTGCACACCATGCACGCCGTCAGTTAATGCACGCGTATCACAAAAGTAGGCTACACAAAGTTAAGGCAGCAGAGCCCACACACAAGCACTTGCTAGAAGGAAGCTTAGTAGACTACTCCACAGACCTATGCGCTAAGCTTTCTTACTAATACTTTCCTAGCTAAAGGATTTTGCGGACGCGAGCACTCAGTGATAAGGTAAAATCCAACACCCCACACTTAGCTATGTAAGGGGGGGCTCAAATTTACCTCATCACTGAGTGCGAGTGTCAGTTTGGTGTGGCGGTGTGTTAGGATCTAAGTAGACTAGGGGCACCTTGCGGCTACGTAAGCAATCTCAAGGATCGTACGGCACGGTCGAAGGATTGCGGCACAACGACTACGCCGCAGTCACGTGACTAATGGTCTATGAGCTAATACCGTTGAACACTAGTTAGCTAACAAGTAGATAATCCTAGTATCGCTCTTCAACGATTACTTACACGCACATGATATGACAACATAAGTGAGTTAAACGATGTCATAGTGGCACGACTGCCTCCCTGTCCACTCAAGGGAATCTGATTGCATCGAGATTTGACAATGTAGACGTATAGGGGTCGGAGAGCAAAGAATAGCTGCCGCCAAATTCAGATGCTGCTTGTGCCCTTCACTAATTTTGGTCGTGTGGTGCAGATGGTACGCATTTTCATCCATTGTCAGCCGTCTAGCAACGATGCACTGTCTGTCGAGGAGGGCGTTGAGCAATTATTGTCTAGTCTACGACGAAGGATAATGCAACAGGTACCAGTGTTGCCAAACTTCTTTCAAGCTTCTATTCCCACGCTGCCTTTCTACTTGTCGAGATGAGCACGGAATATCTCAGGGTATCGATGGCCTGAGACAGTTGCCTTGCCAAGAGCTTTCTCGAGCTCTTGAGTCTCGGCCTGCGTAAGCTCTACGTATTTGGTGTTCTCCATGACACGCTCCACCTTGGTAGAACCAGGGATAGGCAGAACACCCTGCTGCTGTACCCAAGCAATAGCGACCTGAGCGCTGGTAGTCCCCTTCTTCTTGGCAACATTCTCAACAGCCTCCGCCAGTTCTACATTCTTCTCGAAGTTTCCTGGCTGAAAGCGCGGGTACCAACGGCGGAAGTCGTCCTTGGGGATGTCATCAAGAGTCTTGAACTGCCCGGTGAGCCAGCCGCGGTCGAGGGGACTGTAGCCGACGATTGGAATGCCGAGCTCGCGGCAAGTGTCGACGACGCCTCCCTTCTCCAAAGCCCCCTGTGAAAACAGACTCAACTCAATCTCGACGGCGGCGGGAGGATGTACCGCATGAGCACGACGGATGGTCTGAGCGTTCACCTCGCTGAGGCCATAGGACCCAATCTTGCCCTCCTTAATCAGTTCCACCAGCGCTTTGACACTTTCCTCTATGGGAACGTCAGGGTCGACGCGTGCGGGCTCAAAGAGATCGATGGACTTGATGCCGTCGAGCAAGGTGAGGCATTCGTCAACGGAGGCTCGAATCTGCTCCGGACTAGCGGCTGGTGACTGCGTAGCTCCATCATAGGCACCTTTGATGCTGAGCACAACACGCGATGCGTCTTCCGGGTACTTGGTAAAGTAGTACTTGAGCAGCTGGAGAGAATTTGCGTTTGGAGGTCCGTAGAAGGTTCCCTATGAGGATATCAGCAAATGTTGTATGGACAGATCTCTCGTGGATTTCGTACAGCGTTCCAAAATGTGGCGCCATTTTCCAAAGCGGCCTTCATTGGCTTGATTGCTTCATCGTGGGTGATGTCACCGAACAGCGTGAGGGCTATACAGAAAATGTTTAGCGATTGTGGTAGCGGACCGATGTTCTTTGCATGGTCACTTACTCATCAGACCATAGCCTATGGGGCCAACAGGCTTCCCAGCGATTGTCTTAGGGGCAGACAAGGAAGACATCTTGTTCATTTGTTGGAGATTGAGTTGAGGTGTTTGTGCTAGATAGCTCAAGAGCTGGGGCGTAATTGATCCTTTAAATACGCCCCGTTCTCCTTCTTCCACCTATTAACTCCGGCCAAACTGACGACAATGGCGATTGTGCCGCATCGGACATAAGACACTGCCCCTAATTCCTCGCAGCCTGTGAACTTTCGTCTTCGTGTGCGGGGGATTCATCTAGTTGCAGTGGCAGCACTACACTTTGAGTCGCCTTTTGGTGGACTTTGGTGACGCCGATGGAGCCTGGGCGGGCGCCAATCAGGAAAGCAATCAGCCAAGCGACGTGATATCGCTTACAGTCAGCAACACCCTCATCATACGCATGATGCGATTGAACATAATACCGGGCTCCACACTTCGAAGTTTGTTCTTTTCGCGCTGCTCTCGTGATAGTCTTCTTTCACAGTGACCACGTGGATGTGACGGGCGATTTGAAAAAGTTAGAAAGGGCCAAGAACCAAAGTAAACAAGGCAGTTTCACTAACATGAAAGCTCTCTTTGATAATATAGAACATGGGAAAGAAGCTCCATGATTCCCCACCGTAGTGCTGCCTTCTGCTGGCTCAAAGTACCAACCTTGTTCTCCTCAGTAAGCACGTCTTGTAGCAGCGGGGCCGAGTCTTTCAGGGAGTGACAGACATGAATCACGATGGAGTCCATGCTGTAAATCTCAGAGGTTGCAGATCGTCTCATGGTTGGCGCGGACAGTTTTACGGCACTGTCCTGTACCCGTTGACTGGAGCCTTGACGTGTCTGACGAGCTCGATGTTCGCAGCAGACTTTGTGAATACTTATTATGCGTACCGACTGACGTGCGATGGTGCCATGTCAAGTACGCATATTCTGTAAATGCAACATTCATTTCCCATTCTCATCGACGAAGCTATGCTTTGTAGCGATGGTCCAGGGCTAGCTCAACTCGACAGGTGCCTGGGTACGCTCGCAGACGAGGGAGCATAAGATATCTATGTAGATTCAAATCTAGATGAGAACTCGACGAAGTGTATATCAGCGCATCGCGATGAAAGGCGCGTGGGCGATCCGGTGGTAGGCAACGTATCGGTGTTGTTGAAAGAGCGCAGGCTATCGATTGAGTGGGACAATGAGCTATATGTCATGTGTCAGTATTGGCGGGCCATGAGACGCTGCGGTTTCTGCTCAGCAGCTATGGATCTTCGTCGCAAGGACCGTTTCGCTGATGCACGCTTATCCGGTTCGTCGTATGCTAGTGTGGTGTTCGCAAGGCTTTTGGGTAACAGCGTGCCATAGAGGGCGACGATCTCTGTGTAACGCGCGTGCAAAGTGCATCATGAGGACACGAAGGCATAGTGTGAGTGCTGATGGAGAGGGGCGAGCGAGAAGGTCTTGCTCGTGGCAGATGCGGCAGGCGGTTTCAACTGTTCAGATGACGATGACATCACGCCCCACCTAGCGCGTTAGTTACGCGTTCCGACCCCCTTCCCCCGCGAATACATCTGCATGGCAATCATCCCATACCAAGAATGTCCGTCGACTTCGAGGGCTGTGTTCATATGTGCTGCCCATATTGATCTCAGTAATATCACGCCGTCACTCCCGGTTGTGCAGACAGAAGTATCCAATGCCCATGACACCCAAGCATGCTTCTAACAGAACACATGCCGCAGTAAAGATATCCGGCAAGACTATCAAATCCAAACTGGTGCTGTGCATCGGAAAGCCGCCACCATGATGGATTCCGTTGACGAAGACCTACCGCCGTCCGATAGTTCCTACCTCGTCCTGCGACATCCTACCGCTGATGAGTCCACGGCAATTTGGACGAATACCTCCGCCATGTGGAAGGATTCGCTCACACCCACGCTGTTCTTGGAAGAGTCGCAATTCCTCACCACCGTGCCTCTGGCCCGCAATGGAGGCATGACAATGTGGATCTTGGTTCACCGGGATCAAGCCCCAGGTGAACGTCAGATCCTATTCTCTTGCGAGAGCTTCTACAAGCGCTCGCTCACCACCGATACCAGCGGTGCGGTCAGCGAGAACATAGTGCACGGCGTAGCTAGTGTCTTTTGTCCCCAGGCATATCGAGGCCGAGGGTACTCAGGACGCATGATGCGTGAGTTGGCGATAATGTTACACACGTGGCAGGCGGAGGAGCAGCAGTGCGTAGGGAGCACTTTATACTCTGATATCGGCAAGCAGTTCTATACGAAGCTGGGTTGGCCACCAAACACAACTAATTCACAGATCGAGCTTCAACCTGATGCTACCTCGCGGCCTTCGCTCGCTTCACCAATCATGAAAGATGAACTAGAAGCACTTTGTAAGCGGGATGAAAGGATAGTGCGGTCTCGTATGGCTATGCCCTCACAAGACTCGAGATCTCGCTTCACAATCATTCCAGACCTGGACCACATGCTCTGGCACATATCTAAAGAAGAGTTTGCTACCAGACACCTTTTCAACAATACACCCAACGTGAAAGGTGCTATCGTCGGACCGCCTGGCAGTCAAATTTGGGCAATTTGGACTCGCCGGTACTACAATCACCCCAACAAAGGTCCATCGGAAAACGTCTTATACATACTTCGGCTTGTGATGGAGATCGACGAGACCGCAACAAGGCTATCTTCAGATGCCACAAAGCGCCCTGGTTCTGAAGTTTACGACCAACAAACGAAGTACATTAGAGCAGTTCTGCAAACAGCGCAGGCCGAAGCGAAGAACTGGGGATTAGATATCGTCAAGTTATGGGATCCGACGCCCTTAGTTCTAGACATGCTGGCTCAGAGTGGCCTGGAGTATGAGATTGCGGAGCGCGAGAACGATAGTATCGCCAGCCTGCTTTGGTACGGCGAGGGTGGTGGTGCTGACCATGAGGCGCCTTTGTGGGTGAACAACGAGTATTATGCGTGGCAATAAGACATCAGAAACGTGGGGATCTTGCTCATCTATACGCCGACCCAGAGCTCGTGGCAAATATTTCCGCTTTTCTACTACAGCCGAACATATGCTGCGTCGGCACTCGCACGCGTGATAGTCTCTTTGATCGAAACATGGTGAAGAAATGCTTCGTTGCCGCACCATGTCCGAATCTAGATAGCACCAGCAACACGCCAGTTGTCAAGATGCGTTGTCTGGCGCTTCTCAAGCATTGACAGGTCTGAAGAGATGTGAGCGGGCAGAGAAACATCGACTTGTCTGGACCGCTCGACTTAAGGCTAATTGACGTGCGTATGAGTGGGCCGACGTGCAGAGTATCCCCATGGTTGGACGAGGAGATGCTACATGGCAGCCACGTTGGCCAAGGCTAACCCATGCTTTGACAAAACTTCGTTCTGGTTCGTCTTGGTGCAGAGTCGATTCCGCGTCCCGTTTTTCCCGTTGCCCCGCGTCAGCCGCGACTGGGGAGACTTCAGCTGCCCTGGCTGGCTTGAGTAGAGTGCGACCAGGCGTAACAGGAGGAACTGATCAGGGGCTCGTGTCGTGCAAGGTTTGCGAACTGGCCATACGAGCGATTTGGTGTGAGCTGGGGTGGAGGATGCAGTATTGCGTGCCTTTTCCCACGGTGGCCGCGTCGGAGAGTGGTGCAACCGTAGAACGGGAAGCGGTATGAGGACGTCCGCGGAATGGGGTCGTAGACTCACGCTGACCACGCTGACCCTGGCGCATACAGTCGTTCTCCCATTGGTCAGGATACTGATCCTTGCAAACCGACCCAGCATAAGTGTATGAAACTATCGCGAAAGGTATCCCCTAGAATCCGTAACGAAGTTCCTGGTAGAGGGTCGTGGCAGCATGTACAAGGCGAGCTTTCGCCTAGCAGAAATTCCTTCTGACGGCCGCTTGGACGACGAGTCTCCACAGCACAGCATTGCTTTTCTCCACATTTGCTTGAGCTGAGTGTCTCGTGAGGGGCCGGATTGGACGATCGCTGCAAACCGTGTATGGTCTTTGAGTGTAGGTGGCATGATGCTGGAGGTGTTGTGGGTACGAAGAAGAAATATATGCGAGTTTGGTGGATACCGAGGACATGCGAACAGAACAAAAAGCGCTTTGTCAGAGATTCTTCAAACGAAAGCAAAACAAGAGAGGACGTGGAATGGGCAATGTGCTCAGGGTGTGCACGGGTCGAAGCTTCAAGAGTAAGCAAAGGGTCAATTTGTATGAATCGTCCCAGTAATGTTTGTTGATCATGTACACAGGAGTCAAATTGCAGGCCCGTGTTAGCTGCAACTTTGCCGTGGCTGGAAACAACGGTCCAGAGGCAGGGAGAGCAACCCTTGTCTAACGAGCGTCTGCAGATGCTCTGTGCGGCGGCGTCTTGATAGGCGGAATAGTCGTCGGCGCTACCGTCGCCATGCAACAGATGGGGCTCTCGAGGAGCAGACATTTGATACGAGTACACGGTAAACGGCTGATGGTCAATGTTCCATGGCTACTGGCCGTAGCAATGCAGGTCCTGGAGAGATCACGATCGGCCGGGTCTAGGCAGGGCGGACGCTAACGCGGATGGGCCAACGACGTCACGGCAAGCCACCCAGCCACGCCCGCATGGATCGATGAATGTCTCCACTCGACGCCCTCTCCACGGTACACTTCACCCAGACACCTCACAGCCCTCACCGCATCGCGACACGCACCACTCCCAACAGAAGCCGTCGCGCATACATGAGTGCCATCACCGCGCTGCATGTGGCAGACTCTGCGATCATACAATCGTGATTTCGCCATTCCGGGTTCCAAACGGTCACGGATGGCTTCTGGGAGCATTGGCGACGTGCCTGCTGCGACTTTTGCTGAGTACGTAGACGATCCCTTCTTCGAACACGGCAATGGGCCAGGTGCATCGCAGACGCCTGTGGAAGACGGCGATGGTTTCACCAAGAATGCGCCGTCTGCCGATGCACCGCAGTCGGTCCTGGCGCAAAGGCCCGAAGCACCCTCGCGATGCATCGCGTTGCGCCCGGCGCTGACCCACCGCCTCTACTCCCACCGCCTGCATGTACGGGCAAAAGCTAAGCTGCAACGCGATAGACTGCTCTCCGGCCCTATGATCGATATATACGTAGGCGACTCCAAGCGCCATTGGTCGCTGCACCGCAACCTCCTGTGCCACCACTCCGAGACCCTCGAGAACGAGCTGCTCGGTGATGCAAACGGCCACACTAGAAAAGACCAGCTCCATCTTCCCGAATACAGCCCCGCCGGCTTCGAGCTGCTCGTCAAATGGCTATACCAAGGCAGCCTCGACGATGTCTCGGACATGGCGGATGCCAATCTCAAGTACGAGTATGCTGTGAGCTGCCATAAACTCTACCTCCTCTGCGATCGCTTCGACATGGCTCAGTTGAAGAACGTCGCCATGGATCAGTATAGAAAAGGCCTGCATGAAGCCGAACTGGTACCTGACGCTGACGAGATCGACGACATCTATCGCAAGAGTCCCGCAGGCTCGCCGTTCCGCAAGCTCATGACGCGCATCGCAGCCCGCCAGATCATGGATCCTGGCAATGAGCGCGATGTCGAGACTTATCGCGAATGCTTTGAGAACAATCCCGATTTCGCCATCGACTTGGTCAAGGCAATCAGGGCAGGTACGGGCGGCATGCTATTTGACGACCCTACAGACGAAGGCAACGAGTGCGACTACCATGACCACGAAGCTGGGCCCAACTGCCACGTAAAGGGCAAGGGCAAGGGGAAGCAAGGTGTGTGACTCTGATCTCCACCCAGCCCGTTCTCAATTCCATGGCAGCCGTCTCATTGCTGTCACAATCACAACACGCATAATAACATCCATTAACCAGTAAAGAAGAAGGCCGGCCCATCATCCGCCAAATCCGTCCCTTACATAAGCTCCGACCAGCAGAGCCGCCCTCCCCGCCCTCCTCCCCCGAAGACGCCTCACCCGCCTCGTCCCTCGCCGGCTCGCCCACAAGAAGGCGGCGTCCGTCCTCTCCGCCGCCGGCTGACCAGCCCGGCGAGTTCGACCGTGGTCACGTCGACGGAGATGGCAGTGGCCAGTCAGCCGCCCAATCCCGACGCGATTCGCGAGAGGGAGAAGGACAGAGAGAGGCTGCGCAAAGTGACGCCACCGGAGAGAGGCCGCCTAGAGCGAGCTCAGAGCAGCGGAACGGAGATACAGAAGTCGCACCCAGTCCTAGAAGAGCGCCGCCGAAGCTCAGACGACGCGTCTCCCCCGCACCAGAATAGCCACATTGGAGACGAAACGCTTGGCGAGCTTGAAGGAGGACCAGTGCAACCGCCACAAAGGACACCCTCGCGTCGCGGAATCTGGGAATGGGCCAAAGTAGGAACGGGCAGACTGAACATCATCGGACGAATACCGCATCCTGAATGGAAGGGTCCGATAGTGTCGCACGAAGTCGTTGCGAATGGCAATTCGCGGATAAGCACCATTCCCGAGATACATGATGATTTCAGCATCCCGTCCACAACGGCTACCGAGGCGAATAACATACAAGACTACAACCAAGCAATGGCGGCCAAAATGGAAGGGTTTGGGCTGTCCCATGCTCACATCACAACGTCGCCATCCTTCTCGCAGACGAAGCGCTCTTCCGACGACCTCGTCGCTGCATCATCTACGACTAGCACGCCAGCCAACCTAAATCTCGTCTCCGAGGGTTGGACGAATGGCGAGCGCATCACACCACAACCTTCCAAGGATAGCCCACCATTGACGCCGGACACCCCTACGCCAAATCAACGCAGGAAGGATTCACCAATAGAGGATGAGAGCACGCCCACAAAGGGCGCATCGGAGAGCGTAACGGCAGAGATGGCTGATCAACCTCAGAATGGCGTCAAGGCCACTCCTACTCCTACTCCTGACCGCATTCCGAAGTACCGGATAGCGCTTACGTCGAGTTTCCTTTCCCCAGCTCGCAGTACCACGAGTTCGACTTCTTAACTTCATTGATCATGATTACGATTTGATGCGATACCCTATACATATATATTATCTGGCGTTCTAAGCACAGAATCTTTTAATGCATACCATTCTATCACAAACATCAGCAACATTCCTCACTGACTTCATCAAGGCAACACCACAACCATTCTTTCACATACGACCATAGGATCTTGAGAGCAAGGCTTCCCGTTCGCTCAGCCCTATTTAAGCAAGATACCGGCGGATTAGTAGTTAGGTGGGTGACCACTAGCGAATCCCCGCTGTTGTATGTTTTTCTTCTTTTTTGCCAGTCCCTCCTTTTGTTGAGCCTTTCGATCTATTAGCGTCTGGTGCAGAATCCTGCAATATGGCTTCATGAAGACTCTATTGTTAGCTCAACCTGTGAGGTGCTATTTTTTCTCGTAGCGCCTACGTTCGTTTGCTGCCTCGACTAACGATTTGTATTGACTCGAAACATCCCTATACAACCAGGTAAGTAGAAAGCGCACATTGTTACTTATCGAGGCGGATCCGTAGAATCCAATGCACCAGCTTTCCAATCATATGAGCCCTCAGCACTCGTCGAACCTGCTTAGCTTCTTAACCACGCCTAAACGTCGACATTAGGTAAGTTTCCACTTTTGGATGATGTTCACTCTTGAAGAGTCCTACTTTACAGCTCTATAGATAAGCTCAGAGTCCGCTGGGAGCCTTTCGGAGATCTTCAGTCAACAATCGAGGTTGTAGAAGACTTGAACGTAAGTCCGGGTTTGTCTGCATCTCCAGATTAACTGACATTAATCTATACTCTCGTTGAATCTCAACCAAGCGCCTTTCATGCGAGGTGGTCGTGTTCTGAGGTACAGTTACTATGTCGACGGTGTGGTGCTCGGTGGTGAGTTTTGGCGCAATGCTACTGACAGCCCTCGGCAGGTCTACCAAGAGGAGAAGCTGGCTGATGGCACCATCGGAGATGGACCTTGAAGACAACTTTTGAACTGGCCATTTGTAAAGCTCGAGATCTGGTCAAACTGGGGAGAAACGGTTTACCACAGATTCGCTGAATCAGTCATGGTCCGTCCCTGCCATCATGTCGACTTATTGTTGAAGTATTCCAAAGTTGTAATGCACAAGAGCTGCACGGGTAGTCACATCTATCATCTGCTTGCAGTCAGTCAATTTAATTTGAATCTAATCGAGGCTTCTTTGAGTCTACCCCGCACCATGAGCCGGCTGTGGTTGTGGCACAGTTGCACAAGAGGGTACAAGACGTCATTCGTGGGAGGGCTGGTTGATTCACCCCCACACAGTCAATAATAGCGCGCCTTGCTCAACAAGCGTGGTTGAATCTGCTTTACACTCTAAATCGCGAAACGATGTCGAATGAGAAGACCGTAGGAAGCAATCACACACACGATCAGCCAGCGCAGGTTTTCACCGTGTTCGATCGCCGTCAGCACATCTACTTCACATATCTTCTAGGCTATTTGACACTCGCTTCTTCCCTCACGGCCACCATATACCTTCCGCTGATCGAGACTCTAAGCAGACAATACCATGCGTCCATCTTTGCTATCGATTTGACAATCACACTATATCTAGTGTTCCAGGCGATATCTCCGGCCTTCTTCGGTCCCATGTCCGACACGCTGGGTCGTCGTCCAGTATTCCTGATTACGTTCTTCGTTTACTGTGCAGCAAGTCTTGGTTTAGCACTCAACAAACACAACTATGCCGCTCTGGTAATTCTGCGATCGCTACAAAGCATCGGCGGTTCGGCTGTTATGTCACTCGCATACGCCGTTGTCGCAGATATCTCGATCCCCGCGGAGCGAGGCAAAGTTCTTGGACCGATACTTGCTTCTACGAATCTCGGACCGTGTTTTGGGCCAATATTAGGCGGAGGCGTTGTTTTGGCCACAGGGAAAACGCAGTGGTGCTTTTGGACACTCGTCATCTTTGGGGTGACGTCATTTATGATGATTGGATGGACCATGCCTGAGACTGCAAGGAAGGTCGTGGGCAACGGGGCAGTTCAAGCCCAAAGTATCTGGAAGACGTGGTGGGCCTTCCTGAGGCCTTCTCGCTTGAACTCCCAGGAATAGATAAACCCCGTGGAACTCGTGAACGACGAAAATACTGGGAAGAATGGTACGGGCGTCTGGAGCTTTCCGGACCCATTTTCTTCCCTGCGTCTAGTTTTCTATGCTGATACAGCCCTCATCCTCTGGTCGGCCGCCTCTCCTTACGCTGTATGGTACTGCGTTCAGGCTTCGATACCCCTCATATACAGCCAGCAGTATGGTTACGATCCATTGGCTGTCAGCCTTTGTTTCTTGTCTGGCGGTGCTGGAGTCATATTTGGCGGCTTCATTGCAGGACGCCTTTTGGACTTCAATTACAAGAGGACCGCGGAGAAGTTTGACTTGCCAATAAATCGAGTATCTGGAGACGACATTGACAACTTCCCCATCGAAGCCGCGCGTTCTCGCGGCTCATACATACTACACGCACTGTCAATAGGGGGGCTTGTTGGTTATGGTTGGGCTATTGAGCGTCAGGTCCATGCAAGTGTACCACTGGTCCTCCAGTTCTTCATCGGAGCTAGATGTACCATTGTCTTGCAGGTTTTTAGTACATTGATGGTCGACATATTCCCGTCGAAGGCCGGCACTGCCGCGGCTTCCAACAACATCACGAGGTGTGCACTATCCGCTGTCGCTGTGGCGATACTTGAGCCGCTCAAGAATGCCATTGGAAACGGGTGGATGTTCACATCAATTGGGCTGATTGACGGTATTCTCAGTATCGTTGCTGTTGTGTTGCTGCAAAAGTGGGGCTGGAAATGGAGGTTGACGAGAACAGGATGCCACTAGTACATCCTTGAGATGAAACGAAGAATGGAGGAAATACAAGAGTTCGACTCTTACGACAATAGGAAACATAACATGTTCGGTATCATCACAAGCGCAAGGTGAAGGCCGACAAAGAATAGATATCATATGTATAAGAAATGATCGCCCATAAAACGGCCAGTGTCCTGCCTCCATTTCTGGTACGGTGATATGTCATCACATCACCATCTTGTGTGCCATACAGACAGTCGAATGAACAAAATGAGAGTTGACCTCAATGACTCATAGTACGATGCGCGAGACCTCCGAAAATGGCGCTTCTAGGGCTCATACTTCTCTTTCTCGGTGTGAGTACACCTTGATCTGTCATGTCTAGTCCACGTTTGATGACCAACAGCTCTCCCCGTTTGACGAATATGATCTCTCCACTGTGACCGATATCCATAACTAAGTCTTGTACAAGACTCAACCAGTCATTCGGAATGAAAAAGTGGCGCACTGACTGTGCGTCTGCCATGTTGATGTCCAAGGAGCGCACCCAGTTGTTTGTGTCTAAGAAGACTAATCTCTCTTTGAACATGCCGATGATTGTGTGCACAGTGGATGACAATGTTCCTAGATCCTGCACATGACCTACGTCCTTCGCGTCGGAATTGAAGTCCTTGTAGTCATAGATCCGCATGACGTTCTGCGATGATCGCGTATGCGATGGATCTACTGAAACGCCCACAAAGTAACGAGGGTGACGGAGTGAACGTGTACGGCCAATCGCTGTGAAAGGCTCGATCAAATTACTCAATGAAAGGGTGTGTGATAGTTCAAGTGTGGACCAGGAAAACATCTGGGCAGATGTTGCGGACACATATATGAGGATGTCCGCGTTGGTTCCATGTTGCATCCACTGGCCCTTACGGTCTGGCTGCAGAGTAGCTAAGGCAGCCTGAATGGTGTCCGGCGAAGTCGGCCAGAGACTTATTTCTTCGTCTGTTGCAACTAAACATCGAGAGTGCTTAGCACTCGACATCAATCCCGTGATCCCGCGCCCAACTACAATGTCGATAATTGGAGCGGCTGCAGCCCAGACATTCCGCCCGTTCCGCTTCACATGCCTGATCGTTACTCTGCTGGCCGCGTCGCTGCAAGCTAGAATCGTACTCTCAGCGTTGAAATGAAGTATGATGATTGGGACACCAGCAGACTGGTGAAACAACGCAGTGCTTTTAGGTTCTCGTGAGATGTCGTAGACATGCACCGATCCGTCCTCTTTGCCGCAGAATGCGCTGGGTACCAGAGGAACACACTCAAGAGTCGTTATATGAGTAGACAGGGATCCACGAAAGCTAACTTCGTGCGGCTCTGTGGATACTGAGATGGTATCGCTGTTCTCGTCGTCTATGTCTTGCCGAAGTAGTACAGCAGGATCCCAAAGTCGACATTGATGTGCCCTGATATCAATAATTCGGTGGTTATCAGAAGTGAACGCAAGTGTCCTAGGTGCGATAGGGTCGCCTTCAAACTCCAGTCGGTACAAAAGCTTGATTGTCTCCATATCGAAGAGTTGAATTGTACCAAGCGAATCTGCACACGCGAGTGTGCGTCCATCAGGTGAGCATGACAGCTTCTGCGCGTTGACACCCACTATGAGGTCTCGAATTGTTCCATGGAGCGTGTCATATATGACAAGATCACCATCGGAGTAGGCTGCAGCAAGTAAAGTCTCATCTTTAAGCGTGCTGAACTGGAGGCTCCACACAGTTGTACTACCGTCCGAGATCTTCATGGGGCCATGCAATGTCGAGCCTGTTTCTTTGTCGTAGAGGTCATATACACGATCTCGCTCGTAGTCCCACAAGACTATGTCCTCTCCGCGATAAACAACAGCTAACAGGCTTTGCTGGGGACAAAAGACTGCTAGCGTAGGCTGTTTCGACTGCAAGCTAGACTGCTCGTCGAAATCGATGGTCCAGTCAGCCACGTCCTCTTGTACGCCACCATTGGCAAGATTCCAACAGATAAGCTCATTCTTCTTGGTGGCTGCAAACAAGAGCATGTCCTCTTCACTGAATACAAGCGAGAGACACATGACCGGAATGGCGATACAGAACGTCTCAGTCCAATCCGTAAGATTCCAAACTTTGATTGACTTCGCTCCGGCCGAAGCACATGTCATTCCGGTGTCGCTGAAGGTTAAAGCCCAGACTGGCTCGCCGTGCTGCAAGACAGTTTCTTCTTGGCAAGTAGCGTCGTCATAAATCATGACCTTCCCCGTGGATAATCCCAGACCAAAGAATCTTTGAGATGTAGCTACAGTAAGCGGCCGAGCAGGCTATATGTAGTTGAGGATTGCAAGACAGTCTTGCCAGCCTTCAGAATTTTGTCCAAGAACGCTCAACCCTCGGTGAGGTGACGAGAATTGTCGGCTCGGCGCTGAATCTACTGGACAAAAGGGTGGTATCAAGCGGTGTATCGCCGATGGTGAGAAAGACAACTCTTTTCCAAACTTGGTAACCAGATGGGTCAGGTCGTTATCCCAACTATGCAAGACGGTCAGTTCTTTCCTCAGCCCAACTAGTGGACTGTGTTGCGCCAATCTTCCCAGAAGATTATTTAAGGTCTTCCCCGCTTGAAAGACTTTCTCCAGATCGCCCTTCCTGGCTAGGTGTTCGATCCAATGAAGAACGCAGTCGGATCCCATGAATTTACCCAACAATACCAGAACCTCGCTGTCTTTGGAACTCATGTGGAATATGTGCTGGAAAACATACTCACTCGCGTAGTCCATGAACCGAGGCTTCTCTTGGTGTTGGTTTACGCTGAGCTTTCGAGGTAATGCTGTACGCACTTGACTACGGGTCAGGTAACGCAGACAGACTAAGGCAAGACGTCTGTGTGCAGTGGCTCGCTCAACCTGAAACTCCGATCTCATGCCTTGGCGAGTGAGAAAATCCCTCACAGTGAGATGAAGTAACTGGACCCGTTTGCTGCGATCTACATACACGAGATTGCCACAGCACGTGCTGATGGACCGTTCGATGTCATCAATTTTGTCATTGATATCAAGTTCAATGGCACAATGCATTTCGTCTGTCGAGAGAAAGCGGAAAGCAAAAGTGGTCCAGATCAAGATGGCCTTTGCAAGCTCCTTTCCGAATTTCGCACTGGTCATGTCGCTAAGAATTCGACCGTACATCTCGTCCATATCGGCGGTATTGCTCGAAAGAACCTTGCGGATCTCGGTAGACGTGTGGACCTGACGCAGTTCTCTGAGTACTAGAGTGACCCAAAGAAAGCAGCCATTGGAATTCTTGAGAATTTCTTGAGCCATCGCTTCGCGCTCTGTCGCCTCTGTTGCAGGCAATTGATCTTGACAGGAATGTAGATACTGGGCAATGTCTTTGTTGGTGTCTTCCTCTTCTATAGTCTCGAGTGTGACCTCAGTCCTCTGAACGGCACCATCTGCATACTTGTCGAACGGGTCCCGGGATGTTACAAGGAGACAGATAGGCCAAGTCTCTTGCATCTTCGCTAATAGCGTCATAAGCTCAGATCCTCCTTTGCATTCATCCACTGCGTCGATCACCCAGTACTGTGGTCTGTCCAAACGACATTTTAGCATGCCACACAAGAATAAGCGTCGCCATACGGCCACATGATCAGTTTTGTTTATCGTTGGGGTTTGCGAGCTCGTCGCGATCTCAAGCACAATACTCAGCAGACTAGGGTGCTGGTTCGCCATTTGCCAAGCCATTGATCGGAGAAATGTGTTAATCGTGGCTTTCGTCTTGTCCCCCTGCACAAAGAAGTAGAAGGAGGTATCAAGACCTAGCTCTCTGATGTGATGGATAATGTGCGCCGAAAGAACACTCTTGCCGGCGCCAGGTCGACCACGTACCCACAAGGTCTTCGAGTTGGCTGCACTCATCCATTCATGGAATGCATTTCTCTCAAGAAACCAGTCGCATGTTTCGGACAACCGGAGCGACTGGCTTTCTAGCTCCTCATCGGGGGTCTCGTTTATACCCAGGAAAATGCCGAGCGTTGCCATCTGTTCAAAACCCGCTTTCTCAGTCGATAGCGCCTTGGACGTTCGTTTGGTAGCGATTGTAGTTGCTAACGCATTTCTGACTGCCAGGTAGGATGGATCGGTCTGAAGCGAAAACTTCGCAACGTTGCGATGATTCGCATTCAGGTACGTCCTTCGCTCGTTCGGGTAATTCATGACGGCGCAGTGTTTTTCGACTATCAGTTGAGTTCCAATACCGATCTTCATAGGCTCGTTCTCATAGAACGAAAATAGCCGTAGCGAGCTGCTGTAGAGGGGAAAGTCTTCGTTGATGGATTGGAGCACTGGGGATTCCGGAGAGAGATCCTGAACAAAAGGTCTGGAGCCAGGGGCCAGCGCAAGTATCCTACTCAGGGTATCTGCTATTCCGGCGCCTTGGTGTGGTGTCGCCAGGAAGAATATGGAGAATATTTTGCGTACGAGATCCTCAAATTCCTTTGTCTGGTGGCCAAGTATGAAGGCCTTCTTTACGACTAGTCCACCCATACTGTGTCCAATCAAGATCATCGGTACCTTATGCGATCAGCAAAGTTCGAGCTGAGGAAGACAATACATACGTGGTCGCCAGATGGTATGCGCGGAGAGTCATGGATCGAGGCTAGCAAAGACCGCGCAAAATCTGGAACGTGAAGAACCGACTCCCTACTTAGACCAGAGGCATATCCAAAGGTATGGATTCTAACATCTTTGAAAGCCTCATCGTTTGGCAGCCAGGCAGAGGGCCAAAAGAGTGATGAGTTACCGTTTTTAGTCCAGGTGCTTTCCGAGCCGCCGTTGAGTCCATGAACGAAGACGATATCCGCGACAACATCTTCATCAGGATCGTGCAAGGTAGTCAAGCCAATAGCTCCCTTGGGAAATTCCGTCGTGCCATCATCAATGCGACCCGGGTCCTTTCTGGTGAAGCTCCGTGAAAAAAAGGATCCGTTGGATGTTGCTGAAGCTACCGATCCACGTTTGTGTGATGACTGCATCGTGACGCGATGCAATCACTCCGCCAGTCTTAGCTCAAATACCCCGATGACAGAACCTGACTTTCAGGAAGCGATAGAGTGATTTCCCCATGTGTTGTTCAAACAGTGAGGGGTTGTGTATACCATATGAGACTCCGGAAGGCTGCAATCAAGGCGTGCAAAATGGTACACTGGTCCAAAAGACGGCATGCGGCAGAGCCTCGACTAAGTCTCCACGTCAGCAGCAACCTATTACCCTAATTCATAAATGTAACACTCGGGACGGGATGCCCGGTTAAAGGTGGAAGGTCGCCCCTCGGAGAGAAAGCCATCGCTGCAGTCATGCCTGCAGCCAATGACACAAAGCGATAAGCACATTGGCTTTCACCACAAGTTGCCTCCGGTTACCAATTGCACCGTGCTGTGTTTATTTGCTGTAGCCAAAGCGACTGTTGCTGTTTTTGCAAAGCGATAACCTTTTGGAATGGGAATAATCGCTCTATCGTAGGTCTCCATTGCCTGCTTGCGAGGAGTGCCTATTAGGCTGAGACACTGCATTTACGTGGGGTGCGTGCATACGGCGCTTAAGCTGTGCCACAGGACATGGTACCATGACCTGTTGGATTGCGATTGGGCGCCGATACAGTCGTCTTTTTTTGCGTATAACTGGGTGATGGCCTTGTGTCGTCTGTCTGATTTTTGCTTTCCCGATCTTCTTTGCAGCCGAACTGGAGTTCGAAATGACTGACTCTTCGATCTGGAATGAGGAGGTTGCCGTCCCCAAAGTAGTAATCTCTTATGTCGATCCCAACGTCGAACAAAGTAAGTATATCATATCATCGGTAGAGCTGGACAAACAACAAGCCCTGTGCACAGCAACGGTTGAGTCAACCATTTGCTTGTACTGACGAGAGCTCTAGTGATCCCCAAAGGCTCAACCGTGGATAGCATCTCGTCACACGGAGCATCGTACTGGACTAGAACAGCGCATATCCGGACCATCAACCAGAACGGAGAAGCTGTGTCCTACTTCCTTAAGGTGAGTTTCTCCACGTTCAAGGAGAATGTATCCCTAACGGAAGCTTAAAAGGTATCGCAAGGCGAAGCAGGGAGAGGCATGATGTACGGAGAATTCCACTCGATGTGGGCACTCCATGGCGCCATGCCTAAGCTTGCGCCGAGACCGATTGGGTGGGGAGAATATGCGAACGAAGCCGATACGTATTTCTTCCTATGCGATTTCCATGACATGACGGATGAAGTTCCTGATACCTCTGAATTTCCCGAGATGGTCGCCAAACTACACAAGAATGGTGTGTCGCCATCTGGGAAGTTTGGGTTTCCGGTTCCAACATACCAAGGACGGCTACCACAGGATACCACTGAGTGTGATACCTGGGAGGAAAGTTTTTCACGAGGCATTCGTCGTTTCTTCGAGCTCGAAGAAAGCTCGCAGGGTCAAGAGCAGGAGATGACGGAATTGCGTGAAGCGATCATGAACAAGGTAATCCCGAAGCTGTTGCGTCCGCTTGAAACGGAGGGGAGGAGCATTGTTCCTTGCCTGGTGCATGGCGATCTTTGGGATGGAAACACTTCTGTCGATTCTGCCACGGATCGGCCGGTGATATTCGACGCCTGCTCTTCATACGCTCACCATGAGTGTAAGTACTGTGACTTCATCTTCTTTCATTCGCGCTGCGCTGATCAAAACTGTGCGTCGCCAGATGAGCTGGCACCGTGGCGACCTACCCGCCACAAAATCGGGAAACCTTATGTGACCGAGTACCTGAAGCACTACCCCATGTCGGAGCCAGCCGAGGACTTCGATGACCGAAATGCACTGTACTGCATGTATGTAACCACAGATGTTGCCATGGTTCCTCATCTTAGCTAAATCTTTTGCAGACGGTTCAACCTGTGCTCTTCAGCGCTTTACCCAGGCAACCTTCGCTTCCGCAACATGTAAGACGAACTTTGTGCGGTAGTAAAGAGGTCATTGCTTGCTAACGCCAACAGTGTCAAAGAGGAGATGAGGGTGCTTGTGAACAAAGTTCTCGCAAAAACGAAAGCTGACGACGCTGAGGACCAGTGGATGATGAGCAAAACTTAGCGCCATGGTCAGTGCGGTACAGTGCACGGTCACTCAACGCCCAGGTTCAGTCAACGCCCCGCCTTAACACCATAACAACAAAACTTTAGCGCGTTATAACTCTACTAATATAGATCTAATCTAAAAAGTAATTAAAGAAATTAAATTACGTAAGCTAGGAGATTACTTCTTATATAATAAAGTTACTGCTAAGTATAGTATTAAGCGAAGTACGCTTACTTAAAGATACTAAGGTATATCTAAGTTACGTAGGGTCTCCTATTAATCCCTACACTTATAATATAAAGCTAAGCTTATATAATATATATAATTACTTACTAAATAACGTTTACTACTTATAAGAATAATAATATAGTAGTTTACTAGTTAGTTAGCTAGTAAGAAGGTCTCTAAAAGCTAGGTTTTCTAGTTCCTCCTCTAGTATCTAAACTATCTTATCTCTTACTATAATAGAGGTATAATTAAGTAATAGTATAAAGCTAATTTAAGAGCTAAGTATAGCTTATATTTTAAGCTTCTCCTTAAAAAGATAGAGGAGTATAATATATAGCCTATCTATATATTTAATATAGATAAGAAGGGGTTTTAGCTTAGATAAGTTAGGAGAATAAAGTATATCTTTAATAAGGCACTCTAGGATTAAAAAGGGGTAAGGTAAGCGCTTAAAGATAGCTTAAGTAATTAAATAATAGTAATAGCTTATATTTATTTAGATAGCTTTATTTTAAGTCCTTTACTTATCTTCTAAGGATCTAATAGAGCTATTTAATTAAGCTAGGTTAATACTATATAAGTAGGAGAGCACTTAGTCTTTATAACCTTATCTCCCTCTAGCTAGAGTAATAATAATATTAGATTAGCTTAGCTTAAAGAGGTATTTAAAAGAGAGACTAAATAATACGCTTTAACTAGGTATTAATTACTACTCCTTAATAGCTATAGGTCTTATATAATAATAGACTTTATTAATTATTATAATAATAATAAGATCCTATTAGCTATATTTCCCCCTTACGCTACCTATACGCTTTAACCCCTTAATATTAGGATATTTAAACCTCTCTTAAACGCTTACTTAACTAAGTTAACTAAATACCTTTAGAATAGTTAGGGGTTACTTAATTTAACTAAAGGAGACTTCTTCTTACTCTTCTAAAAGTCTTAGACCTCTATATTTAAACCTTTACTTATTAAGAGGTCTTTTAAAGCTACTAGTATACACCTAGCTAACTTAGATACTATACTTAAAAAGTTTACTAAGGAGGCTTTAGATTCTAATAGTAGCTAGTTAGTACTCTCTAGAGAGGATTAGCTTAAGCTTAAGTTAATTATATACTATAAGGTAAAGGATTAGAGTAGTAAGGATATTAAAAAGCTTAAATAAAGTTTATACTATATTATAGCTTAAAATAGTATCCTCTATAAAGAGGTTAAAGGCCTTAGGGACTCTTTAGCTATTAAAAAGAGATAAGATAATAAGTCCTATACCTTATAGCTTAAAAGTAATTAGGGGTATTATAAGAGAGCTATTTTCTAGTTACCTAAGCGTATATAATAAGCTTAGGATAATAAGGTATTATAATAATAATAAGCTATATAATAATAACTTTAAAAAGCTAAGATAGCTAAGATAAGGGAGTAAACTTATCTCTATAAACTTTAGCTACTCTAGGAGAAGCGTATTAAGTAAGAGAAACGTTAGGAGGTATAGAGAAAGGAGATAGCTATAAAGCTAGCTAAGAAATAATACTAGAAGAAGCTCTATAATACTAAAAAAGCTATATAATTACCCTAAAAGGGTAAGCGTAAAGCTTTAAAAGCCTATAAGCTAGCTATAAAGTATTAGAAATATATTAGTATTACTACAGCTTCTATAGAAGCCTAGGTAGTTATATAGCTAGTTCTACCTAAAGCTACTAAAACGTAGGCAATCTGCACCCCTAAAAAATATTTTAAATAGCGCAAAATCTTTATAGACCTATATATAGTATAAATCTAGCTTTACGCAATTTTATTATAATTTGTTGTTACGCTATAGCTGTAATACTTATAAATATATTGTGTTGTTAGTGGGGCGTTGACTGAACCTAGGCGTTGAGTGACCATGCACTGTAGAACGGGCCGACTATCAGCAGACGAAGAACATTGTTGTGGCTTGCGTGGTATGGACTACATTGAGCCTTGTCGCGAGAGTGTCCACGAGAGTGTGAAGGTCGCTTTTTCGGCGGTAGAGGCCTACTGTATCGCGATAATCATTGGGTTGAGCTTTGGGGAACGGTTGATTGCTACTACGTCGAGACTCAATGCGCACACTTGGACTACGTCGGTTACTGAGCAATATGGGCGTATTGTGATGTTGTTAGGTAGACCGTACCGTCGTGTTTATTCGTTACAGCAATGTGTCATTGGGAGTCGTCCCTGACGTGTCTGCAGACGCTCCTGCCGATGTCTGCTTTAATAAACTCCCAGCACTACTTGAGCTCTATCAAGAAGACGTACTAGACGCCGCTTGTCCTTCCGATATTCAGGAGACAGCGGTCAGCTTCGCGCGACATCCCAAGAACTGATTGCTGCGTATGCGGGTTATGGCCACCACTCGTGCAATAGCTATAATCCTGTAGACAGATGCAAACCGGAAGACTGATGGCTTTCGCATTGTGTGCTGGTTTGCTAGTTGAGTTGACGGAAACAGCTCTCCTATTGCATCTAGGAGATACGGAGAAAGGGGGAATTCTGTCGTTGCCAGATCTGTGGTTCGGTCCACACTTCGATCTGGCCAGCTCTCGGATGCCGGATAAAAGAAATGTCCGAAATGATATCCTCCGACTTTTATATCGTTATTACACCGAGCGGTTGGCGCACAGGCCGCCGCCGAGCGTGACTGTCATCTTGGTGGGTGATCCCAATAGCGTTAGTGGTGGCAAGGTGCAACGAGCGACGAAGATTATGCTCGAGGCACTTGGTTCACAGGCGAACGTCTCGGTTGAGAATGCGGCTCCTGTCGCGACAAGAGTGGGCAGCGGGGATGGCCTAGCGAGTCTTCAAATCGGATGACGGAACAGAGTTGTAACATCTGCAACT
The DNA here is from genome assembly GCA_002952155.1 of Alternaria solani. Classification (NCBI taxonomy): domain Eukaryota; kingdom Fungi; phylum Ascomycota; class Dothideomycetes; order Pleosporales; family Pleosporaceae; genus Alternaria; species Alternaria solani. The sequence goes on from CP022029.1 coordinate 1,688,384, forward strand.
TTGACGAGACAGCTTGAGTACCTAGGTACTTGAGATTTGTGATTCAAAGCCCTGGAGTGTATGCAACTGATCCTTTTAGAATGCGCCGAAACTGGAGTTATCTTGCTACCTAACCACGTATCACTTTCAGCATCTTCTCGTTGCCGGATCATGGTTATAGTCAAACGCCTTGAGAAGAGCCACTAGATGCCAAGCCGCACCCCCAACAGCACAAAGATGGAAGATTTGATGTGAGCAACCCCAGATATCAAAGAGGCCAGGACGAAATCTCTCAGGAAAGCGCATCTGTATAGCACATTAGTGACTGCAGTTGTAAGAGACCCTCTTCGCCCTGTACTCACCGCGTAGATAAAAGCACCAGTAATATAGCACAATCCCTCGCTGATCATCAACCACCACCCCATCTGCTTATCAGCCTGCTCGATACCAAACGCCTGCGCAGCATGCGTCATAGGAACCGCGCCCGACCAACCAATAGCACAGAACAATGTCGCCCTCGCCCACCGCCACTTCGGCGTACGAAACTTTGGTATCGAACAAAGCGTCGCCGCACCCGTAACAATGGTGGTAATCCCCACGGAATACAACATCCAGTACTGTTTCTCGCAGTAGAACCCATAGTATGTCCCGGAATACACAGTTCCAACGATTAGTATGAAGATGCCGTAAAGATCGAGTTGGAGCCAGGTATGGTAGACGGCGCTAGAGTGGTTCCCAAACATGTGAAACGTAGCGCTGATTCCGAAGCAGACAACCGCGCTGCCTATGAAGACGCCGAAAGCGAGGACATCGTTGATATCAGCGGTGTCGTATCGCGCACTCACGCTGTTGTAGGCGTATGTACCGTAGGAGAGTATCAGCACGGCGCCGATGAGGTGTGTGTAAATGTTGCCCGTCTGGTTGTGCAGGTACGCCAGACTTTTCAGACATTCTCGGTAGGAGCCCGTGGTCGACCGGTAATGGTTTGTTAGGTACTCGTTGTCGCGTTGCCAAGCCTGGACTTCTTGGAAGGTCTGGAGGAGTCTTTTCGGGGTCGTCTTGGCTTCCTCCCCTTTGGTCGTAGTAAGGGGGGCTGTGTAGAGAGACATGTTTGTCCTCTCTCTCAGTTCGTGAGGAAGAGGGGTCTGGGGTTTTGCGAATCAATCAAGGAAACGAGAGGAAAGGGATAAGTAATAGAAAGAGGACCCTGGATGAGGGCAATGCGCATGTTTGTACTTTTGCGTGCTCTCGTACAGCTAGCGTTTGGAGCATAGGCCGCCGAACGGAAATGAATGTTATGCTGGCAAGTAATCCAGATGTGATCATGTAAAGGTGCAAAGAGCAATGAAGATTGTACTATGAAGGAAGAACGGACATCTTGGTATTGCGGCTACACGGCTGCAAGGGTTCGGCCGATATGTCATGACGGGCTATCTTTGAGCGACGTGCCCAAAAAGGAGAAAACCACGAATTGGGAAACAGGAGCCGGGCCTCAAGGTGGCAGACAGTGCCCCGAATTAAGGGGCGTGGAGCCGCTAATTGGTGGATCGCCACGTCATCTCAGCACCGCCACAAGATAAGCAACGTATTCCAGTTACACGTCGCAACGTCGAACAAATAACAACGATCCAGAACATTGCAGCACGTGGAGGAGAAACAAATAGCTTAATATTCTTGCGTTTCCATTTAGAAACGTACGTACAGTATTCCATGGTAAAGGAGGGGTATATGGCCAAAGCATCGTATCGCATCGCTTAGAATCGTGTCGTATATCGTATCGCGTAGTATTCCGTAATATGTAACCGAAGAAGAGGAACGAGAGAGAGAGAGGAGCATGCTCAATCCGAATGCCAATCACTCGCATTACTCTCTCCAAACTCGCTCCTATAGCGCCTACAACCCAGAAGTCAACACACCAGCACCGACAACAAATCAATAACAAAAGCACATCTGCCAAAGAAACGCACTTACTCATCCCGTCCCCCGTGTTCGCTACTTTCACCCTGCATGCCCAACTTTCCCGCGTCTAGTTGCGCCAATCCGCTCTGGCCAAGCGTGTCGCCGCCCCAGCCTTCCTTCTTGCCCTCGGCAAGCATCTTCATCATGTCCTTCAACTCCTTGACTTCTTTCCTCAGCTGTCGGATTTCCAAGACCGCAGTGTCAACCTCGACATTAGGACGTGAAGCCTGAACCTTCTTATCCCAGCCATCGGCTTCGAAGTCACAGCCATCGAGAGCTTGTTCCCACTCCATGGTAGTGTCCTCGTCATCTTCGCCGCGGCGACGATTTTCTTTGACGACCCAGGCTTCTTGCTGTTCGAGTAAAGCAGTGACGACAAGGAGAGGAGAGTATATCACTGCCATGACCTGTTCTGGTGTCAGTTTAACTGTGCATGCAGTACGACTTGCAGAAGATGAATGAAAAAGTGCTGTAATCAGTACTAGGTGATAATTGTCTCATAGCCGAAGCTCTGAAGTAGCAAATACATAGATAATCATCATTTAGACAGCGGAGGGGTAAGCAGCATATAGTAGAAAAAGTACGTACGATGTCGTTCAGTCTGTCGTAGCGCTTCTCGTCCATCCACCACTCGAATGGGAGGATAAGAAAGAACATCTCGACGAGATTGAAAGGGGCGATGAAGACGTTCTCGTCAGGGGCGCGGGCGAACTGCATCGTCTTCTGCGAAAAAAGCGCCATGTATTCGTCAATGGCGTTCTGTGTAATGTCTTCGTAGGCGGAGTTGTAGAGAGCGATGAGGACGTTCAGCAGGATAACCATGACGACGAATGTAAAGATGTAGTAAAGAATGATACCAAAGGGAGGCTATCGCTTGTTAGCTCGTACTTGATCTGAGTATAGAAGTTGTGACGTACCGAGAAGTTGTCGAAGCCCTCGAATTCAGGAGACTGCATGACGGCGTTCAACATGGCCTGGAACACAAAGACAGTGTCGTCCGCAAGCTGATCGTCGGCGACGTCGAGACCAATAAAAGCTTGGAAGAATCCTATCATGACAACAAGCAGCAGCATGAAGAAGATGAGCGACTCGCGCATCATGACCTTGAGGACAACGAGCATGGCGCCGAAGAAGCGGAAGGTGTCGAGGTAGAGCAGTAGACGCATCCAGAACATGGGCGCGGTAAAGGCCAGGAAGTCGTAGCTCATCTTGTTCAGGTAGTTGCGTCTCGTGTCCTTGTCGTCACTTGTTGGATGCCCGAGAGCTACCATGCGCAAGACGAAGCTGACAGTGAGCAGGGCGTACAAGGTGCTGTTAAACATGTTCCAGAAGGAGATGTAGACTCGTCCGACCTTCCAAAACTTGTTCACCTCGTCGCAGATGAAGCCCAGGGTGAAGAGGTACAGCAGACCTTCGACAACATCCAGGTCACCAGAGGAGTTGATGGTGTTGATGGCGGCAGTATAAAGAGCCAGGAAGATGATCGTCGTGGCGATCTGCACCCAGTTCTGATACTTTGGAACTCGCATGCGATCTGGGTCCAGATGGGCCCAGTAGCTGGTGTTGGTCTTGTTCTCGTACGGGACAAAGCGGCTGGGGTCCTGGTCGTCCTGGACTACCCATCCGCGCCATAGGTAGTTGATGCACTTCTGGTAGCCGGACGATCCGATGACTGTCACAGCGTGGAGATCGACAGCCTTCTCGATGACATTGGCAGGCGTAGTTGGCTCTCCATCAATCAGTGTCGAGTAGCGCTTGAGCAGCACCTCCTCGAACAGATATGATGTATCCTCTTCAGCCTCAATCAGGCGCTTGGCCATGATCTCTGCCGCCACAGCGCGGACTTCGTGTAGGTCGGCATCCCATAGCTCTGCAGTGGCTTGCTTCTTAAACCACTTCTTCACCTGCAGCAGGCAGAAGACGACGCAGGCATTGTGCTCGGGAGCGCCTGCTTGCTTGGCCGTCTCGAGCACTGCGTTGGTGATGATGCTGCTATGCGCCTTGGTGACTAGGTCCTCTTCGAGCTCACAGGGCACGACTTGTTCGATCTGATGCTTCAATCGCAGGGCGACTATGGTGACATCCTTGGGGTCGATGGGTGGAGGAGGGAGGTGTTCGCGACGCGCCGTTGGCAGGACTGGCGAGTGTTAGTACTAGAGGCGGAAGAAACAATATGAGGGACATACGCGCGCTCGCTTCATCCTGAAGTCTATGCCTTCCCCTCTGACCGTCCGAACTGAACAGCTCGTTCCATCGCACCATTGTTGCGGCGTGGCTCGGTAAGCGCTTTTATCTCGCAGAAGTTCTGTCAAGCTTGGGCCAACAAGAACCGTGTCGAGCTATCCAAGTCCAGTACCCAGCAGCAAAGTACCGAGGCAGCGTCGAGCTTCGAAAAACGAGAATGCGCGGATGCAACAATGCAGCACAACTCGCACAGGAGTTGAGCACGAGGGAAGCTGCGGTGTCAGAGAGACAACAAAGCAGCAGGAGGATCCACGATAAAGCCGTGCTAGTGTTGGCTAAACCTGGATTGACACCTGAAAGCTCGGCGGCCCACGGCGTCATCGCACCATGTCCATCTCCCGCTCCACCAAGCGACGCGGTCCAAGCTCCCGCCTACTGCTGGGCCAACACCAACGGTCGCATCCGACTCGACGGTTGAGCAAGAAAAATGGGACATTACTACTTGTTCGTTCTTGATTTGCTGCTAGAGCCGCTAAAAGCCGTTTTTGTAACCCTCCGCTCTATGCTCAAACGCAGATATGCATGTGGGTGAAGACAAGGTGCTGTACATGTCGAGACGCCTCTTGTGCATGCTCGTGAACCACCAAATCGACGCCTCAAACGCCCGTGCCCACTTTTGCAGATGCCCCTTGGTCTTCATTATCATGGTCGCTCGTGTGCAAGTCATTCCTTGGCCCCTTAGTCGGCCTCGGCAACACCACCCTCATCGCTCGTGCTCTCGTCCTCGTCACCACTGACTTCCTGGTTCTCGCGCTCACGCTTCTCCATGAGCGCAGCCAACTCGGCATCGTCATTCTCCGTGACAGCCTTTGGTGCCATCTTGACCTGGCAGTCACCTCCAGCCTTTGAGATGTTCTCCTTGATGTCGACAATAGCTTGTTCGAGGCATGCGATACCGGCGCTCTTGTCGAGACATTGCGAGGTGAGGACTGACAAAGTTAGCAAAATAACCTGTATACTTGTTCGGCCATCACATACCGTAAAGCGGTGGAGACACGAGCTTGACCTTGACCTGGTTCTCGGGCGTGTTCTTCGCCTCGGCGCATCGCAGGGCCGTCTTGACGGCGTCAATACCCTCGTATCCGAAGCAGGTGACTACAGACGTCAGTAAAAGTGCCTGCACTGCGTTGGTTCCTCCAACATACCCTCAATGTCCGATCGGACCTTGGTAGGCTGAGGTGTCAACCTCTTGCCGATGTAGCTCTGGAGCTCCTCCTTGACAACGTCGTTGGGGAATGTGACATCGTTCCAGACCTCGGGGTTCGTGATGCTGAGCTTGAAGGCATCAATAGAGTGTCCGTACTTCTTGTTCAGCGGCCAGCCGATTGTTTGGTAAATCTCCTCGATGGGTGTCTGCGTCTTCTCGGCGACGTGGCGCATGATACTATGTACCATCTTTGACTTGTTGTATCGCTCCTCGCACTTGACGATGTCCTCAGGCGACACTCGGCGCTTCGACAGATCGATGTAACCCTTGTCCTTGTCTACACGGAGTACGACGACGACTTCGTTGCGGCCAACTCGGATGAGCTTTTGGATCGATCGAATACGTCTTCGCGAGAGTTCGGAGAGCAGAATCATGCCGTCGATGTTGTCTAGATCCGCTTAGTCTCGCTCATAATACACCTTCAACATGTCCTGAACCCACCGTATTCCAGCAACTTGACGTATGCACCCATCTCTGCAATCTGCTTCACGTTGACCATGACGAAGCTCTCCACCTCCGGGTACTTCTCCTCGTAGAATCGGCAATTTGTGAGAGACATGATGAATGTGTGCTCTTCGTCTTCTCCTGCGTGGTCTTGGGTAACGTCGTTGGGCTGTCGCCGAGTGGGGTCGCTTCAAGTATTGTTCCTCGCTTGTGGACAGGAATTTTCAGAGTTGCCGTGCAGCCGACGGTGTGGGCGACGTTTGGAATGGGCCGAGTGCTATGTCTTTCCGTGGGTTGAGCGGAGACCAAGTGAAAGCGTCAAAGTAGTTTGGCTCGCAGTGACTCAACCTAGATTTGCCCACTCACTGTGTGAGATCGCCCGCCGCCGTGGGGCAACAAACGCCAAGCCGCTTTCGGTAACGCGCGACCTCCGTCCCATCTTTCCGCGACCTCACCATATAAGGGAAAAAGTAAACGCCACCCTTATAGTCGCCTAGGTAGAGTATTACTCTATAAAAGAGCATTATTTGCTCTTCTGTAGTTGCCTAGTAGGGTGTTCGATTATTCAAGCGTCATCATATCAGATCAAGCAGGCAGTTAGCCATAGACATCGACATGGCTGAAGAAAGAGCTTTGGGATCATAAATTCATTGTCGAGCAGCACGTCGTTACTCGTCATCTAACATGCAGTGATGTACTCTCACCATCAAACTCGCCAGTTTCCAGTCTGAAGACTCCAAATCTGTCTCCATGCAACCCTATACTTCAAACGCTTAAGCGCCAAAAAGAGCCATCAAGACACCGCCAAAGAGAACGGCAGCACCCACGTTGGTAGCGTCCGCAGCATCGGTAAAGGGAGGGAGAGAGGGAGCCGTGTAAGAGGCGCTAGCGCTAGCACCACCTGTTCCGGTCGCGGTAGCAGTCTTGGTGCCGTTCATGTGGAGAGTGTGCGAGTAGGTGTTCGTACGGCTGAGAGACGGCTTGATGAGGCTTCCGGTAAAGTTGGCAGTAGCATGGATGAGAGACGTCTCGATGGTGGCGCTAGCCGAAGGCACGAGAACAATCTCAGTCGTGCTCACGGTGGCAGTCGCGGTAGACTATCCGGGCGTGTTAGCTGGTTGCTTGAAGACCCCCGCATGCAGTACGGTAAGTACTTACAGACACCACGCCTGCTGGAGGCATGTGGCAGGCAGTGATGGTGAAAGCCCGGCCGCCGTGGGAAACAGTGTGGATGCTGTTGACGCAAGTCTCTGTCGGCTGAACCTTTGAGGAGTTAGACGATGAGGTTGAAGGCATAGGGACGCTAATGGGGATCACGACTTTGACAGAAGTCACATACCTTTGAGATCGCAGACGGGATAGAAGTCTGAATGGTCACGCGGTCGATCTCGGAAGACCCCAGAACCTTGGTACCGCTAGCACCAGGAGGAGGAGGAGCAATGACCGTCATGGTGCTAGGAGGAGCAATCTCTGTAACAGTCAAAGTGTTGCAGTGAGTGCTAGACGAAGCTGCCGGCGGGTCGATGTAGGTAACCGAAGTAACGAGCTGGATGGACGTAACAACGGACGCTACATCCGAAGAGTACGCGGTGCCTGCGAAGGCGATGTTGACGATGGCGGTGGCCGCGAGGAGGTTCTTGAAGATAGACATTGCAGAGGTGGTAACTTTTTTGCAAGTGAGTGTAGTTGGAAATATCGAAGGTGTTGATTGAGTTGTTTCGAAGTTGATGGCGATAGAGCCAGTTCTTTGAAACGAGTGTAGAAGAGGCAGTGGGTTAAGAGAAGGTGAGAACAGATTTTGGGCGTATTTATCGAATAGCAGCGGCCGTTTGTTCGGGCGGGGTGGGCCGAGCGCGTTTTGATATCGCCAAGGCTACAGCGTGGGTGAGCGTATTAGGCAGGAGCAACGCGTGGCCGCAAATTGGGGGTGAATGTGAGAGCATTCGCGCCAAAGTCTGCAGTTTAGTGCTAGCTTCGGGACGGTACAGAAGATGCGGATGGCGAGATTCTCCATCTGAACTTTCTTGTATGACATCTGTGTTCACATGGAAAGACTGTGTTTGGTGCACGTACGCCATGGAAGGGGAAAATCGAACACCCTACTAGGCAACTACAGGAGAGTAATAATCTACCTAGGCGACTACAGGGATGGCGTTCGATTTTTCCTTTCTATGGCGTGCACGTATACCTAGAATTGTCTCGTAGTGCTTCAGATACTACAATGTGCGTGTAATCAAAATGCTTTGTAAACTACCAACAGCAAGTTTACAACACTATATATACTCAAAACGTAGGCCACCGTGTACAGTCCCAAGTGACAATGACCAAGAATACCAGCCAGGACTGATGCGCCCAAATACAATGCAAAGCTCCTTTACCATGCCCGAGTTATCCTCCTATTATGTACTCGTATCACCCCGACAAACACTACCATTCGACATCCCCTTATCACCACTCTCTTCGAGTCTGAAGTCGGCATTATCACCTTGTATCCTCTCAATCTCATTCTGTATCGCCAGCACCCAATGGTCTCGCTCGGCACGCGATCGAGCCCTAAAGACCACACTACGGCCTTTGCTACCAAGCTTAGCCACCCTCTTCAACTTTGTCCGCTTGCCTTCTTTCCGATTTTGTTCGCCGCCACCTGCTCCCTCTTCGGCGCGAAACCAGCTCTTTGCTTTGCCATGCCAGATGACAAACGTGGTCATGACATCCTCGTCAGTGGACGTCCATCCGTCTTCAAGATAGATACGTGGGAGTGCGTGGTGTCCTGGTTTGTTCGCATCGAACGTCTGGTTCTGGTAGAGGAGGTCGTTTTCCGTTAGGAGACCAGAATAGATGTAGCAATCCTTGAGATCGAGATTCGCTATGCGCTCGTGGTGAATATGCGCCAGTTGTTTACCGACCCTGCTTCGCAAGACGTCTCGGAAGATCAGCAGGGTACCGGCGGTCAGCAAAACGCTGCATCGCGTAAAGGGCGCGTGTATGCGCGGCTTCCGATACAACATTCCGCTCATATGAATACTGCGGCAGCAAGCGATGCCGCACATGTTGTAGAGCTGTGGTGAAGCAAACGACTGGGTCACCTCCCATTTCCTCGCAAACTGTCCCACGTGTGCTTCTGTCTCCTCGTCAATCTTAAGGGCGCTGAGATTGCGACTACGTGTCGCTTTGTAAAGCGCAATATCGGACGCGGTGCGATGTTTCCAGTACTTGGCGAGAGCGCGTAGGTGTTGTATCCACTCTTTCCGGCGAGCTTTGTCTGCTGCCTGAGTACTCGATTAGTCAAGAAAGCAGATGGCATATCGGAGGATCACATACCTGAAGGCGAATGATGAGGCCATTTTTCATGACCAGCTCCAAAGTACGATCAATGTCAAGATCTTTCGTGGCTCCGTCGTTGCGCATAGAATCATCAATCTCTTCGTCAAAGTCCACGTCAGAACCCTCCTCGAGGTCCTGATCAGCGGGGCTAGCGCCCAGCTGCGCTTTTCGAACTTTGACAACGTCCGCAAGGTTGATGTAGCCATCGCAGTTGAGCAGATTTTGTTCTTTGCGAGCCGCTTCGTCTGCTGCGTCTTCGTCATGCAATCGTCTAGCCTCAGTCGTGCCTGAATGCCCTTCCATCAACCACTCGACCTGACCATCCTGGGTAGCATAGGGATCGACAGCCCAGCTTTCTGGTACTGCGTCCTTGACCGCTTGTGCTGTCGGTACGTTCGCATTCTCCGTCGCAGGTAGTCTGGGAGGCGGAGGTGGTGTGATCTTTGTAGGTCGTGAGAAGACAAGATACTGATCGTGGCTAGCAAAGTAGAGTTGCTTGTGGTACATGAGACCTAGTCGCTGCGCCCGTCCTCGCTGCCCTGTCAACCTGATGAGGAAACCTTCTACAGGGACTGGTTCAGTCAACGTCTTGTGCTTCTTCCTTGTCACTGCAGTCGTAGGGTAGTGTGTCTTCGGCCTCAACTCCAGTTCGTGCGACTTGAGCATAGCTATCGTGCCATACATCTTTCGCTCATTGGCTCCATGTATCCACTCCAGTCGATCGTAGCGCTTCCAAGCGAGGCCGATGCGCTGATCCTTCATCCATGACGCCAGCACATCTGCCCACTCGGGTGCGTCTTGTAGCTGATCCAGGCAACACCCAATCAGCTCTTCCGCAACGGCCTGCTCTTCTTGCATGGTTCTGAGCAAGGCTTCTTCCGTGTTCTCCGCGTTCTGCACTTTGTTCTGGGACGCCTCTAGCTTCTCGAAGGGATTGGATATTTGAATGCTCAAACTCATATCTGGTATGCTGATCTGGAGTTCGGAAGCGCGTTGCCAGCCAAGGACGTTTCGGAGGAAGGTATACCACTCTACTGCATTAGACGCAGTCCGAGCTTGCATAATAAAGATCAAAGTCTCGCGTGAACCCGGCGAGGACACGGCCATTGACTTGTCCAATGATGAGTAGAGATTGACTTTGCAAGTCTTCCTACCCAGCGGAATCTCGTATGCAGCCTTCTTGCCTGCACCCGCCTTCTCGATCTCAGGGATGACCTGTCGTCACAGTCAGTAACCTAGTGCGAAGAAAACCGCTGGAGCGACGCACCCGAGTCTGATAGAACTGCAGTACAAAGTCGGCATCGTTGACGTGGCTGTGACGACAGACGATCATGTACTCGCGCCACTTGTCTTTGACGCGGGAGACGACCCTTTGGTTGACGTTCTCGTCGAAATCCTCGGGAACCTCTGCGGCGGCGTCAACTCGCACAAGCATGCGTTCCATCTTGACGACCAGCCCATCTTTGATCTTCTGTCGTCTCACCTTGCTTCCTGCTCGCTGAACAGTCATCTGCGCCTTCTTCGCTTTGAGGTGGAGGGTAGCGCGTCTGGAGTCTTCTGGAACGTCGAACTTTACAAGATTTCGCAGATTTGACTTCTTGCGCGTCAGTTCTCCCGTGGCAGGGTCGATGTCTTGTGACTGTTCTGAGGAAGAAGACAAGATGCCTGATTTCCTCCTCACTTTTTCGAGTATTCCTTTCGCGGGCGGATTCGAATCGACATCAGCGGAGGCCGGTGTCTTGTCCATGTCAGCATTACGCAACAATGAAGATGTGGAGTTTGCATCTACAGAAGCTGCTCCGAAAGTTGATGCAGGATTCCCGAGGCTCTCTACATTTGACAGTGGGCGCTTGCCCAGTGACTTTGATCCTGCCCCCTCTTGGGCTGAAGGAACACGTAAGCCACTTGCCTGCGATTGTTGTTGTTCCTGTTGCTCGTGTGGCTGCCTCTGATCTGATTCCCCTCCATTTTCGTCTCCGTCTGTAGGTATGGAGGACGCGGTGACGAAGGTCTTGGAGCTGGATCGACGGAATGTGCGCTCGTGGGGTTCGCGTTCGGCGCCGTCGTCTTCTGGCTCTGAGGGTGCGTCTACGAACTCATCGTACTCGGCATCTTCCATGACGTCGCTCTTGTGGTCCGAGGCACGCGGAACCTGCAAGGCTGGTGGAGTCGCGGCAGTCGCATGTGCTGCGCCATTGGCTCCACTAGCATCCGACTTGTGCGCGCCATCCTCGTCGTCTTCTGCTTCGAGTTCTTCGGGTTGGGGGAAACTGTGCTGGAAGAGGGCAGAGGCACTGGGTCCTTGGAGGCCGCTCAGCTGCCGTTGACGCGCCTCGCGTGGATCGGAAGAGAAGGTGGCCGCGCGCGTCGAGTAGTTGATTCGGAGGTGGTGCTTATACCAGTCGTGTCGATGTTTGTTGAGCCATGCTGTCTGCTTGCATGTGAGCCATGGTGGCCCCAATGGTGAAATGGGGAGGGCATACTGGGATAGGGCCGATGAAGTAGCGTCTCGAGGTCAGATGCAGATGCTCGGGCGTCGCATGTTTCTGCTGGTCTTAGCTTGCGACGTGTGCAGTCTGTAGCCATGCATACCAGTTTCTGCGCGGTATACGAGTCGGCGGGCAGATTGCTAACGTCGGGCTGGTGCCATGAGAGGCGCTGCTGGTCGGGCATCGGGCCTCTCCTATCTTGTTGTGGCCGTCGAGGTGCGCTCCTTCAAGGTCACGGTAGAGTGCTGGCGAACGACATGAATGCACGAAACAATATACATTAACAGGCTAGTGAGAGCTGCAACTGCTTCGCGCAGGGAGTGGCAGCCACGAGGGCGTAGTGCCCGTGCTGCCTAGGTGCCGTCCGAATGGAGGTTGAGCCATGCTCGGCACTATCGTCATCGTTGAGGAACTTGGACCCCCCTGTGCCAATCATGCCCGTGACTTGCGCATCGCTGACTTTGCCAACGCTCCCAAACGCACAACGCGGCTGCAACTCCCATAGTCTCCAACTACTGGAAGTCATTCTACCCTTCTTACGCGCATGCATTCACGTCTCTCGACGACTCCAGCATGGCTATATCTCTAGACTGATTATTGCCCCTCCAAACCTCCCCTGGCCAGGTGTTCCCAGCTATTGCCTGCATACCTACCAGGTTCTGGTCCCACAAACACCATTCGGTCCTGATTCATCCAAGCGAACCACAATCTCGCCCAAACTTGCAGAGTTTCACATCTCAACCTGCCCATTCCGGCAACTCTCCTGCATACCTGTTGATTTCTGTCTCGGGTGATCTGCTTTGTGGCGTCAAGTACTACGAGGGTCTTCCTAGTTACCACCATCTTGACAGCTCGGTTGCACAGACGATATGCATCTCAAAAGATGAAAAGGAAGTTGCGATTAGCTACTTTGAGTCACGTAGGCAAATCGCGATTCAGAACATTACACCGAAAAGACCGAATCCGTCACTAGAGATTGACTTCACACCTCGATACTCTCCATCTGTGGGATTGCTTGCCATGCCATCTCAGCCGCGCCCCTTGCTGCGACATATTCTGGATCAGAACACAGAACGTTGGCCTGCGATCCAAACGCTTCAACGGCCCCTACAATCGCCTGTCGGATCCCTGCGCGGCCAACACTTTCCACGCTTCCCGTCATCATGACATTGATCTCTCCAGGGAACCCCCAGTGCGTGTGAGTTGAACTTACATCATGCAGGTACTCAAAGATAAAATCACCTACCTCCTCTACTGAGGCTCCGCTGTTGCTGCCCAGTTCAAAACTTGTTCGAATACCTCTTGCGACATTGGGGATATCGCTTATCCTTTCTACCACTGCGCAGTAAAGTAGAACAGCAACCTCGGTATACTCCACGAGGACGACATGACGTTCCAGGCATTCGTGCGTCTTACCATGGCTTGCGAGTCCAGATTCGCTGTCGGACAGGCCCATCCCATGGCCGGCATATGCAGCAACGAGCTCATCCAACTGCTTTCCGCAGAATGTCGGTGTGCGCAACCCCGCGTACTCGATGGCCGAAGCTACGTCTTCCTGGCGTAAAGCAGGCAATGCGGGGAAGCTCAGGATTACCGATATAGGGTATCCGACTTTACTCTCCGCCATCTTTGCTGTTGCCCTGAGCATCCTGGCCAACACAGCTAGGTCGGCAGACACTGCCAGACCAAATGTCGTGCGTACGCCACGCCAGACTCTTCGTAGGATGTCGTCCCACAGACCTTCCATGTTGCCGTATGGGGGACTACAAGTGAGATGTCAGTATCTAGTCGCAAAGAACGTTGGCTTATCAGCTCACCTAATGTACTCTGACGAGGACATGGAAAGACGTTGCATCATCTCAATGTATTGATACGTTCCTTCCACGCGACCCAGGCTTTCGAATCTTCCGTCAAGCCATCGCACAGATGCAGTCGCATGGTTTGCAGTGAGTGCCAGACCGACTAGCGGAGACTGCGACATGGGGGTTTCCATTTGGTGCCCTGTTCGTTCCGCAATTGATATGACCTGTGTAGAATGCAGGATTGCAAACACAAATAGTAAACAGGTATACGACACAAGCAAATCTGGATATACAATTCGACTCTTCCGCGAACGGAGTCTGCATGTGTAGTTACATGTAGGGTTTTACAAGGATATACGTCAGATGTGGCCCCGTCTAGCACAGCCACGGCTGCAGCCTGGCGGGACACTTCCGATGCCGAATCCGTGGGGCTGAGAGTGTAAGCTGTATAAAGGCGCTTGTTTTTGGAAGTTGTACCACAATAAAATTTGCTCCAAAGGTATACCGTGCTATTCTCTGTCAAGGTTGTGAAAACAAAACGTGCGTATACTTTTAGGATGAATCTCAGCTTTAGCGGGTGGAACTTGAAACAGATAAGCTTCTTCGTACTTTACCGCACGGTGCGTCATATACTCATTTCAGGGGATTCCGAGTTCTATTTGGTATTTACAAGCTATGGGTATAGTCACGAATCCACTATTCGAAGCTCCAGACCGTTTTCTTGTCTATCCCTAGTGTCAACTGGGTCTACGACGTGCGGTCCCCTTTCGATCACCATGCCAGAAGTCGCATCACTAACGCAAAGCTTCCATACTATCGATCCCTCTGATAGTATCGTGTACCACTACTATCTTTTTCCTCACCACGCTGGTCCATCGGCCTTCTCGACTCATACCCCCTCCGTCCATACGCTGAAGGAGGCACATATACAGAAGGAGGTGCCGGTACACCCCAACTCCTATCGGGATGCATAGATCTAGGCAGCGCGAAAGAATGTCTGCCGAAAGCTTCCGCTGATGGCGCTGCAGCTAGTGGTCCAGTTGGTTCGCGTCGACCAAGTGGTCCTTCAGTTGCTGATGGTGCAGTTGGAGGTTTCCTCTGTGCCGGAGCAAGGTTACGTAGTGCTTCGGTCGTAATGGCGCGTTCTGGGACACGATCAGATTCCTTTGTCCATTTCTTTGCCTTGGCGACCATCTCAGGCTTCACCACCATCTTTTTTGCTTGCTTAGTGTCCATCTCTTGGTCAGCCCCTCCCAGACCAGTGGTACCAGCTAGCTTGGCAGTACTGTTGGCTTCCAGCTTCCTTCTTCCTTCTACGCTCTCCCTTTCAGTCTTGCGGTTCTTAGCTTTCTCGATCCCAAGCTTGAGCGCCTCGCCTGCAACACCGTGTAGTGCGAGAAAAGGGAACACAAGGACGTGACGGAGTGGCAGCTGGATATCAAGTTTGACTTCGTGGTCATCCAGGTTCATGTGGAGTTGCGACCTCTTCTGCTTCGTGTCTTCGACCTTGGCTGATATAGGCTTCGCTGGCTCGTAAAACACCTTTCGTTCCTCGAATTTTCCCCAAGTCTTCCACTCTTCCAGTGCATTGCGGTCTAGGTTCTGGGGACCGAATGGCTTCAGTGGGATACGAAGGGCGCGAATCAAAGCTTGAGTGTGGAGGACGTTCAAGTCAAGTTTAGGCGTAAAAGAGTCCCGGAAACTAAGATACCAGCTCAGACACCCTGTGAGGCCGCGAGCGTCCAGACCGAACGGTAGATGATGGAGGCCACTCAGGAGGTCGTCAAATGTGGGTAGAGTGTACCCGCCGCGCTTCTCTGCGATAAATCTGCCCGGCTCGAGGTGATCGGTATACAGATTCGCATCATGCTTTCCTTGAACGGTGTCGGTCTTGAAGCCTATTATTACATTTTTGACTGCGTCACGTTGCATTTGATTCATCATCGCGCCTGACATGTTTGTCGAAGGAGGTCCACGGAAGAATGCCTAGACAGGCTTTAGCTATGATTAATCTCGCCATCATTGGAAAGTCACCGGCTTACCTGCATGCCCAGGATTTCTGGCCCGCGATAGTCGTTGTTTGTCATTCGGAGCATGACGCCTCTCCATCGGACGTGATGAGGATAGTACGCGTTGATCTCTTTAGCAGATAGAGGTACCCCGGGAGGAAGCAAGGCGTCCACTGAAAGAGCATCTTTATACCACATGTAGTTGGCCCCGAGATCCTTTCCTATAGAGCCTGGCTTTTGCAACACCCCACGGACTGACCGCATATTGAAATCCTTTGTCTCATCGACCCACGTCCGCTGAAAAAGAGGAGTTTCGTGTACGGATTCGATAGATTCAAGCGCATGTTGAGGGTAAAGCGACTTTGCGGTGCGAGAGGTGGTTGGTGTATATGGAGAATAAGGCATTTTCAACTTTGCAGGTGTGCTTGGTAGCTGTGGATATCCGACGGAGCTTGCTGTCGCCATGCGCGGAAGCGCGTCCTTGATGATGAGTTTGCCTGAAAAGCGTAATCTGACCGTCAAGCTGTAGGTCTCGTAGGCTAGCTGCTCGCCCTCTGTCTCGGACGTGCCTATCTGGTGGCACTTCGATACCGACTGCCATACGTTTTTCTTCGCAGTCCTCGCCCTCTTCTTGAACGGCTCGACACTGACGGTAGTCTTTGGAAATCCTAGACAGTGCCTGCCCTCCGTGTCTTCCGGGGTACCCGGTGTCGAGACGCTCTTGTTCTGCCCGTCACTACTGCACTCTCTGCTCTTCCGTATATCTGCAACCTGGTGCTCGTAGTCCATGTCGTCCCACACTGAGCGATTTCTTGGCGCGTCTTCGATATCGTCGTGTTGGAAGACTCCGGTCGCGTAACGCCAGTCGCGTTTCTTTGGAATCAAAGTCGAGTACTTCTGGGGCCGAGCCTGGCGAGCAAGAATATCCTCTTCCTTCATGGTGTGTATCTAGGTAGAGATTAGTAGCTCGCAAAGTCGCTCGCAGACGTCGAGACTCGTGTTTGGTTAGGACAGTCGAAAGGAGAAAGTTTGGGAAAATTGTGTCACGAATGGCGTACTACGCACGGGGTTCGCCCATGGTGGTTTGTGCAAACGCAAGTGAAGGTGGGAGAGGCACGTGAGTACTATCCACACCGATATCTATAACACTGAAGTGAAAGGGAAGACAAGACAACCTGAGATATTAAGCGGCATCTTAGCAACACGGCGTATGTTTGCTTGATAGCGCTCCATGGTATTGCGCGTTCGACGGTAGACTTCGCGTTTATGACACCAAGTCCACGGTGAGCTCTGCCAAAACGTGATCAGACCCCAATCCCGTCACAAGAGAGAAAGCTGCAAGAACTGATAATACGATGATAAGAACAGATGCTGCTGGTTTGTAACCATTGAAGGGACTGGAGGACAGTAACCTGAAAACTTCGAGACGTGAACAAAGGATGGAATAAGGCGGTCAAGCAACCTGTGGGTAACAACTGACGACGACCATCATGGCTGGTGGACAAAGTGATACAGGCAGTCTCGTGGATAAAGTTGTTAGACATCTCAGACTAAGATATACACCAGATTCTGAGCTCGAAATTGCCGTATTCTTCAGGGCTGGCCGCATGGATCTCTCTCATTCTTGGACGCATCAACCAAGGCACCTCTGTGCAGGTTCGCGTCAGCAATGTACTTTGCTGAAGTGCCGGTATATTGTCGTAAGTGTGACGATAGAAAGCATGCACGTTCAAGGTTGATGGAGCAGGATGAAGCGGACCCGCGAAAGGGACGCGATGATCCAAGCGGCTCCCGCATCGCCAGCCAATCATGACGCGTCTACGTCATACACGCCAGTCTCCTGCAATATCCGAGGTCCTTCTTCAACACCTTATCAGCGCGTTCATCAGCGCATTTCCTTCAGCACAATATCCAAGCCCCATCACCAAAAGCCATCATGAGTACGAAATCAATTCCAACGCTGACCCTCGACGGGGCCCGTATCGCCCTTGCGGCTGCCGAGCAACGATCGAAAGAGATCAACGTACCAATGAACATCGCCATTATGGACAATGCGTGCCATCTGCTCGCCTTCGCACGTATGGAAGGCGCAAAGCTCACTTCTATAAACATCGCCATCGACAAAGCTTTTACGGCTGCAGGTCATCGAGCGCCAACCTCGGTGTACAAAGACAACGTGTACCCTGGAGGGCCCGCATATGGCATCAATCACAGCAACCAAGGGCGGTTTATGACGATTGCGGGAGGCGTGCCGATTGTTAAAGATGGAGTTGTTGTTGGGGCCGTGGGGTGTAGTACTGGGTTGCCCAGTCAGGATGAGGATGTTGCGAAGAGGGGTGTTGAGGCCGTGGAGAAAAGCTTCGGGCTCAAGGCAAAGTTGTGAAAATTCTGGGTAAGAGAAAGGACGAAGACAATACAACTCCCAGTGGGTTATAACACCAACGCGAGCATCAGCAATATCCTGTTCTTGATTACGACCGTCTTTCACTTAGTTTCAAAGAAAGTACGCCTGTATTGCGGCCAGCTACCTTCCCAATTTCTACATCCACTCATGCTCCAACACATATGTACTACCAGCATGACTTGTTCACTGTCGAGAAGCCGAAAATCGACTGACCATGCCCCGCTATCCTCTTGCCTTTCGCGCATTTAAGACGGTTTCTGACACTGCGAGTAGTATTCGTCGACCTTGAAGCAAATCAACCCCTGATTGCAGGTTGTTGAACCCTGCCATGTCTGCCCGCCGCACTGGTCATATAGCTGTACTGGACCTGTAGCTATCGGTGTTGCAGGTCTGGTTGTGGTTGTGCGCCGAGTGCGAGTTGATGATCGTCCGGGCAGAACAGCTGAGGTAGATGATGGTTTAATCGTAGTTTGAGGCCGCGAGCTCGACGACTTCTGCGATGAAACTAGAGGTTGGCATTGCGAGTACCCTGAAATTGGTCAGTTATCATGACGCAACGATAGGGGTTTGACGTGGCGATCGTAGAGAAACAAGATGGCTTACACTCGTCGATTCTCACGCACACAGAATCTTTGCACGTCGTAGGGCCAGTCCATCCGTTTCCACCGCAACGATCATATGGTAGGCCAATCGTCGGCATTGCACTAGCCGATGTTGTTGTCGTCGGTGTCGTTCGTGTGCTGGCTGGGTCTGCAAGACAGTAGTATGAGTTCTCATCGACGTAGGTACAGACTGTGCCTCCCACGCATCGGGTAGGGCCTTTGTAAGATCTTCCACCACATTGACCTCCGGGCTGTACAGTGCCGGAAGATATTGGAGCAGATGTCGTAGGTGTCGGTGACGGAGTGCTTTGCCCCGGAATTGGATCATCGTTACGCCTGCAGCCAGAAGTTGACGACAGAGCCTCCGGACAAGTCACTTTCTCCCAACTGACGGTTGGATTGTCGGCTGCCCGAAACCAGTCGAAGCGCCAATAACAGCCGGCCTGCAGAGCAGTGGGAAGAGCTTCGCAATCGTCTCTGTGCGCTACGCCACCAAAGTCTTGGCCCCAGACGTCTTGTCCACCATACTGCTTTGTGCATCCCTGGATAGCACCTTCGCCACCACCGGGGATAGCAATGTTGAACTGGTCTTCCCCAAGATCGGATCCGGTATTGGTAACTTGAACGACCATCTTTTTCCCGTTGACCGGACCGGAGGTGAATATCAGGCTAGGAACTGTCATTTAGTGTTCGAGTATCGAACCAAAGGACTTACGAGTAGCAAGAACAACACCAGGCAGACTCATTCGAAGCTGCAAGGTTCACGGCGGCGAATCCATACGCCAAGTCGTTACTCACAGCGAAAGGGCTGAGGTCCGAGCAAGAGTATGAACCACCACCGCTCTCACAACCATCACGCCTGTTGTAGTTGTCGAGAAGGTTATCGCTTGCGTCGCACGTCAACACGGGCTTGTCAACAAGAGCTTTCCCGGGCCAGGAGCAAGAATTCTTGCAGCAAGACCACTGACGAGTAGTTGAACCTGTGCCTTTGATGGCACTTCCAGCGCCTTGAACACTTCCGAGGAAGTTGAGGATGGAGACAGCAAAAAGAAGGATCTGCATCGTGGGCTTTGTCATGAGATGTCGTAAGAGAGGCAGCTCAAGACGCAGTTGTGAAGACAAGCTTATGGTAGCCAGAGGAGGAAGCTTATATACATGTCCAGCTGCTCATGGCTATCATCTGTAGTCCTTCTCTGTTCCCTCTGGTACGGCACCTACTGAACATCGGCCTCCGACGTCTGCACGAGCTTGCAGGAAACTTATCAGATCTTGATATAGCCAGGTAGTTGATTGCGCACACGGGAGGCATGTTGGGTTTCATCTACTGACCATGCTTCTTGCGCTACCTGTTGGAAGCGCTGTTATCACACTGCTATTCATAACAGCTGAATTCATGGCTCGACAATACACATGGCTACGTATCTTGGATTACGATGTTGGAAGAGCACTGGCACTCAGTATCGGGTCGAAAAAAGCGGTTCTGTTCTGTAGGTGTGTTTCTGTGCACATTTGAAGTAGGCGTGGGATGCGATCTTGCTCGGGCTATTCTTGCTCAGGCAAGGTGATGATTATGGTGATAATACTGGCCCGATTCGTGTGGACACGATTTGATTGCACTCGTTTCTGGACCGTGACTCCTCGGGTTGTCTTCCACAGATAGCAGCTCTTCATCCGGTACCCATAGAGCCGGTAAGCCACGAGCCAAACTTCCACTCCGATCTTGATTAAAATACTTCTCCTTTGGTCTTGGAGGATCGTGCCAGATCGAGCAACGAGCGATTTACTGAGATGGCCCGGTCGTTCATCCGCAGGAGCTGGCTTCGCGGACATTGCCTCGTTGAGATGTTTGTGGCATTGCGATGCTGCAGAGATGTGGGCTTATAGTGCTTCGAAAGTACACCGACACGACGCATACGTACGTTCCAGAAAACCGAAAGACAGTAATTCACTCTGGTCCGAGGCTCAGATTCCCTTGGCATTCTTTCCGATCTGCTCTGGCAAGTCCCGGGCTCTTTCCACGGTTACGGCCATGTCTGGACGCTGCCATGCGCCTTCTAAGCGAACTCCCGTGCACGGCTGTGCACTCTAGGCAGGGATGATGTCGAACATGTGGCAGCGGGACGGAGCGTAGGCTTGGGCCCGCTCCGCAACGCGAACACGAAAATTCTGAAGGTCAGAGAGAGAGCAAAGAGACATCGTGACGAGGCTACCCGTTCGGGTTCGACAGGCCGGTGTGTGGTGGGAAGCGTCGAGGCCACTAAGCCAGGGAAACGCCGTCTGTTTTCCGACGCTAGGGTAAGCGCGCCGCAAGGAGGCCCAACTCCCACCTTGGAACCCCTTAGCTAGCGTCAGTCCCTTTGCGCTATACTATGTACGCTGCCATAACTTTCACGAGCCCTGACATGGAAACGCATCCCATCTGCAAGTACAGCCGTGGCGGAATCGGCAGCAACCGACCAGCCAATGTAGACACATGCTACATCCTCCCGGCGCTACCCGCGCTTCCAATTCTCCGACCTAAGGCCTTCGTGGCAAGGGGGTGGGGAGCGTCGATCGTCTACGACACATGCATGTTAGCCCATGCCCTGAAGGAATTTCCTGCCTTGCGTCGCAGGTATCAATGGCCAATCATGTTAGCTCGCGCCGTCTCCCATTGGCCAGCTGCCGGTGTACATACCGCTTTATTGCTCTCCGAAACAGGGTGGTAGCAAAACGCAGTCGGACCGTCTCACGAGGGCTACTATCATACAGCAGCCATGCTTCAGGGTCCGGCCATAACTTTGGTCCCAGCCGCGTCATGTTGCAGACGAGTCGTTCCTCTATCTTTTCCCGCTGCCACCATTGACTGACGGCTCGGCACAACCATCTGAATTACTGGATTACTATACACCGCGCACCCTGGCCACCACGGATTCTTCACCTTTCACAGTCGCGACAAACTTGACACAAAATCGACACAGCATGACCGGCCTATGCTGTCTGTGGGCAAACATCCCAGAGGGACATGAGGAATGGTACGAGAACGAATGGCTGCCATCAATCGATTCGCCAAATGCGGTGCATGGCATACATTGCGAGGTAACAGCGAGCGGTATGGAGGACGAGCCGGTGGGCAAGTTAGATTCGCCGTGGCCCTATATGACCGTATGGGAGGTGAAATCTGTCGAACAGACCAACAAGGACATGTATAATCTAGCATACCACCCACCCACCAACAAGTTGCAAACCACGCTCAAGGACCTGCGTTTCGATGTCCGATCATATCGAGAGATCAAGGCTTGGAAACAGGACGATTGGTCAGGTGACGGTGGTGGTAAGATCACGGGACAGGATCAAGCCGGCGATGACGGACTAATGTCGATAGACGCCGAATATGTCGCAAGCATAGCGGCGATGGAATGGAACGTGGCTGCGGATAAAGAAGAGGAGGTCTTGGAGTACTACAAGGAAGTCGTCGGCCCCACGATATCGAGCTCACCAGACGTACTGCGGTTTCGCTTCTTCAAAATCGACCATGCAACGACCCTGCAAGGTGGGGAGTTCGACAACAAGAAAAAGGAAGATCTGCACCAATACTTTACTCTTGTTGAGTTGGAGTCTGAGCAGTGGCCCTGGGACGTGGTTGTCGAACTTGCCGAGGACGAGAGATGGGCTAAATACTTTGAGGGACAACAAGTTGTGGTATGTCAATAACCAGCACTCGTGCGGTAGGAAGTCGTTGGACGTCGCTAACCAAGAGGCAGAAATGGCAGCTTTCTCATTATTTGACGAAGAGAGTCTACGGACTGAAAAAGGAAGCCTCTCCAACGACCTAGAGGCCGGGAGCGCCAAGTGTTCGACATGCTACATGCGTATACCCAGTTGGCTCCCTTGGGGAGTCCTAGCAACTTTGTGCCGAGTGAAACTTTGTTCATAAAGCAATACAACATTTGAAGAATTTGACCACTAGCATCGTCGTGTCCAGGCAGCAACGTCCAAGATGCTAATCTATACGCACTCGCATCTGCGTCTGACACCAAACACGCACGACATGCAGTTTTTCTGCGTCACTTGCCTGTTGATACTCAACTTCGCCTATACTACGCACCAGTTCCACCGGGTCATCCTTTTTTACTGAACCAAGGTTGCGAATTGACTTGTAGACGCCCACCGACGAGTACCCAATAAGTCCACATGCGCCTATGTCTTATCAGCTTGGCCGTCTTCGAATGCATTGAAAGATTACTGACCGGCAGCTGGTTTGAAGGCCGCATTCGCAATGCCTGTCGCACAGCCAGCGGCGAAACCTAATACACCGTTCTTCTCGGCGCCATCAATAGGCTTCACCATGAGATCTCTTAGGCCATCACCAAGCCCATATCCAAAGCTCTTCATGCTGACCACCAGCCCACTTCTCAATCCAGTCACGTTTTCATACTGTCGTACCTCTTCGCCATATGCCTTGGGAAGATTATGGAAGCCTCGGGTAATTCCATGCATAATCACTGCAGGGCTCTTTAGACTAGTCGTAACGATGCGCCCAAATCCTTTGGCGGTACCGAGAGCTACTTGGCGTGCCACGTGGCTCGGCTCTTTTGTATCTTCAGAGCCCGATGGCTCTGCATCCCCGTCTCGCTTCTCTTTCCGTTTCGCCTCGTGCTGCATGAGCATTGGTGTGGTTTGTTTACTCAATTCGATAGGGCCGGCTGCAAGGCCGAGCATCATACCGCTCACGACATCGTATGTAGTCAAGAACAGGGCGGATACGGGGTCGGTGGGGTCTCGCTTCATGTCTGCGTATTGGGAGATGCTGCAGGGGATGTCAGGTCCCGTAAGTCTCTAGTGTGTACAGGGTTTACTTACAGCTGCAAGTCTTTTGCTTGGATGAGTCCTTCTTTAGTAAGCACCGCTGCTGCAAGTGGTGATAGAGCCATGCTCTTCCTCTTCACGAGCCATACTGCGGGTCTGTCATTGAGAATGCTGCACGCTCGTACGCTAGCGAGGCTGGCTGTTGCAACAGGTTCTGTAAGATAGTGTGTTAGAACTGGTGCAGTTGTTGGTCGCGTTCGCGATGGGTCGTCTTGGTCGCTGACATCATGTTGTATTTGATGCTCGTATTCTCTAAGAAGACTTTGTTCCTCGCTATGACGGTCCGAGACCTGCAGCTGCAAAGATTGGTCTGGGCCCTCATCGTACGCCGGTGACTGATCCAAGACTCGTGTTTTCTCATTTCGCGTGGCTTCTGCGTCTACTGATGTTTCTCCACTTGTTGCCAAATGAGTGTACTCCGGGGGATCCATTGCGTATAGGTCGGCATTCTCCGCGTCTGGATCAACGTGCATTAAAGATGGAGTGTCGCCGCCTCGGTGGTAAAGGTCAGTATCTCAGGCCAAGCGTTCAGGCTGTATGTGACTTACTAGCAATACTTCTACCCTCGTCTGCTACGATTGTGTTTAATGCAGTCATAATGTACAACTCTTATCACGAAGGACCAGATCACGATACGAATAGTGTCAACCGAGATAAACTATTTGATTCAATAAAGACTAAGGAATTCCAAGGATATATCTCGAGAAGAGCGCAATTCGCGGCCACGCGTTCGGTGATCTTGTGTTTCCGAATCCGCTAGACGCTAAGCCGGATATCGTAGAGCTTGAGAATGGCGCAGCAGGGGGGGCTTGATATGCCACCAAACCCGCCTCGCGAGAGTGTAAAGTCACTTTTTCGGGCTCCTGGGAGGCCTACTGTGTCGCGATAATCATTGGTTTACACCAAACCCGCCCAAGCAGCCTTATTAAGCGAAACCCTTTTCGGAGAACCCTAAACGCTATTCGGCGGACCCCAGAAAGATCATGAGATGAAAGTAATTCACCGCGTAGAGGTCTCTAGAAAATCACCTAAAAAGATTAGACGGAAGGAGTTTACTACCTGAAAACTACCTAATTAGGCAATAATATATAAAAGTGTTGATCAATGAGGATATTCACGCAGTAAATTACTTCAATCTCATCTTTTTTGGGTCCGCTGAATAGCGTTTGGGATCCATTCTCGCATTTGTTCTTCTTCCTTGTCGCGCGACTAACGCGGGGTTAGCAAACTTTACCGAAATACCTAGGTAGGTAATCGAAGACGTCGCAAGGTCTGGCATGTATCCATAGATACACGTACCTAGGTATACACAAAGTAGTTTGCGCAATGCCAGCTACTACGAAAGTCTAGAGACGCGTTAAATTACAGAAAAGAGTCGAGAATCCTACTCCATACACGTCATAGTGGACAATGAACTGATAGGATACATTGTTAATGACTTCCCTCTGCCCTCTTCTTCCTAAGAGCTTGCACAACGAGTGCGACAATAAGAATAGGGCCATGTATGAGCAACGGCGACCACTCTTGATCGTTTTGCTCGCTTAGTTGACTGCCCTCTCCGTCGTTTGCGAAAGGCCGAGCCAACGGATTGAGTGTAGAGACTGTTCGACTGGTATGTAAAGAGCTTCGACTACCGCGCATACTATATGCAGCGCTGGACGTCCCGTAATCGTGCGCCTTATGCTTTGAAGGAGCAACAAGTGGTGTTGTCATGCTGGTAGATGGCATCAACTCCTGTGTGGGTCTGTCGTTTGCGGCATCTGTGGGTGTTGCCGAATCATCAGCAGATGAGCTTGCGCTCTGTAAGTCATTCTGCTCTGCGGGTATGACGGCAGGAGCGACCGATGTTTCTGAGCTTCGACGAGTGGATGACGTTGATCCCACAACGAATGGGTCGTCGTTGATGTCGCTGTTTGCAGCAAGCGCGTCTGTCGCAGAATCATTTGTTGAGCCATTGCTCTTCTTCGGGAGTAACTCTCTTGCTGAATGCATAGCGCGATGCCATATCTGCCCGTAAGTTTTGAGCTCTACACTCAAAAGGAACGTGACGGGTAATACAGAGCACAATAACCAAAATGGCCACATGCGTATGTTGACATGTCCCGCGGCACGAAATTTGAAGAGACCACACATGTCTTCCGCGAATTCATCAACGGTGTTCTTGTAAGTGTCTTGATCGTGGTCTTCCCCACTCGCTAGACTCCATGCGTCGAACTGAGCTCTTGCCAGAGATGTCTTGAACATATGTTCCGCTTCGAGCTCCCAGTGGTTGTTAGCCAGAGCCTGTGATCTGGCTTCCCCAACACGCTGCTGCGCTAGGAGACTGCTCCCAAGCCGCAGCTTGATAGAATCGTACGTGTTGGATTTCTTGAGTGCATTCACCATGAACCAGTACGCTGGATCTTCGGCAATGTGTGATACCTGATCTGGTATCCTAGCATATTCATGCCAACAGTATGTGTTTGTTGGATCGCAAAACCGGGTTTCGTCTATGCATGCAAATGCCCGCGATTTCGGGCTTGAGTTCTTGTAGTACTCCACGGTACCATCTTGGAACTTGTATATGTCGTCGGCGGGGAAAATAGGGTCGATGCTCTTTTGGGTATAAACGATGTGTAGAGCTGTGATGAAGACGATCGTGAGGGTCTTGGTCCTTGTTTGGGTATCAAGTCCAGGTGCTTTGAGGTTTTTATGAGGCTGATAGAAGTCGCAATCAGGTGTACCCAAAGATGTAGCGAATGTGCTATAAGTACGTGAAAGTCAGTAGAAGGCCGTATCACTGGAACCTTCAGAACTTACTTCAAGCGGTATACTGGCGCCAGCCATTCGAAAGGGTGGCCCACAATCCGCATCGTATAGTCCGTCAACAACTCTGGCGTTCCCTCACACCTGTCGTCAACATTGTATAGCTTACCGTATTGGTACAGATATCCACGGTCGGTTAGGCTATTGTAGAAATGTTGTACGTAGGGTGGCTGGTCACTCAATGGAGCGCACGTTGTTGTCCGCCGAAAGTTGTAAGTGGGATTGGCGTTGATGCCTAGGAGACTGGAGTCCAAGTAGCCCGTATCGAATGTGACTGCTCCACCGGGTAATGCGCCGGCGCGACATATTTCATTGTTGTCAAACGGACATGACGACGGAGTGACAGTGTACTGTAAAGTCGAGTTATAGAAGAAGTCGCATGTCATAGCCTTGCCCTTTTTGTCGTTACCCCAGTCGTAGCATTCTTGAGCGTAGATGGCTGCTCGGTTCTCTCGCTTTACCATTAGGCTATCAACACGAGAGGCTTGCTCCTCGCCCCATTTCTCGTTGTCATACTCATAGAGACCACAAGTTTCCGATGCTAGCAGGCCTACGCGGTTTGTCGTCATCTTATCCGTGAGGATGGAGCTTGCGATGATCTGAGAGAAGAAAGCAAAGCACAACGTGCTGAGGACAAAGAAATAGAAGAACTGGTGTCGAATCTCAATTTTCGACTCTTTCTGGCGGAAAGCGTCGTAGACGCGTCGTAGCATCTGCCGTCCGGTTTTTGCGTCGTTCACGAGTCTTGTAGTTGTTGAAGGCGGTATCTCCTCGTCTCGAGGCGGATCTGACGTCTGTCTCCCTGACGAGATACATATTGCAAATCCCAGGAAACTGCTAACGACTATTCGGAATATGTAGGGTGTGCTGAGCGTAAGGCAGATGGCCACAGCGACTTTGAGCCATTGGGCTTGATTGTTGCTTTGCAACCACTGAACGTCTATACGAAGTCTTAGGGTAGTTTGACTTGTAAGGCCTTTGTTACAACCTACGATGATGGTTACTCTCATCTGTCCAACGTCCAGTTCGTGGCGCAGTGAGAAGCGACATTGGTTCTGCTCACACTACGGAATGTGGAAATACGCGACCTCGTCCTAGAGTGAATGGAGAAGATCTTATGCGATACGAGCAGGTCCCAAGCCGGAACCTCAGTCGACTTCCGAAAGTTTGTGTTCTCGCTCGAATGTGAAACAGAAAACGCGGCGACGAGTAGGCGCATTGCCCGGACTCTTCCTGCAACGATCGTCTGTAGCCCCTAGATCTGAGATGCGGACCTTTCCAGAGTTCTAGAGGGTCAGGCTGGTGTTGATCACTCGCGAGACGTCAGGCGCCACGAGTTTTGACCGGATTCGTCCAGGGGCTAGGTCGCCATTCACATGTGCCTCCACGTGATGCAAAGGGCGGCCATGTCTCCGGAATCGATTGATGTGATATGTCTGATATCTCAAAGATTATCGCGCCATTCCGGGTTGTATTAGCTTCTTGAAAGCACCAGCCCTCACAACTCGTGGCATTCTGTCAGCCAACAACACGGCTCATATGTATTTCTTCGAAGTTTGCGACTGGACGTCGAGCCTCGGTGTTCTCGTCTCAGTAGACTGTGACGTGGCCAGGCTGAGTGGCTGATATTGGCTAGCCAATTAGCGAAAGGAGCATCCACACCGAAGGACCTGTCGACAGCAAGTGAGCCTCAATTGCAACGGGTAGTTTAGGCAGGGAGCGCCCCGCCTATGTTTTGCACCAACTCAAAAACTGTTGTCGGTAATGGCGAGCCCTCACGGACCAACTCCCAGGGGGTGGTCGTTTGATGCGCAGCGAGGAACCTACTACCACTTTGACGCGCAGACGCGCCAGTACGTGTACGCTGATAGCCTAATCGTGCCGCAGCATTAGGCTCGTCGCCTTGCTGTATGCTCCAGCACACACCGCTGATGTGATCGTAGTTACTCAAAACCGCACATTGTCGCACCCGCACATCGAGGATACGATCAACCACCGCATACCAATTATTCACCTCCACCGCCTCCACCGCCTCCTCCGCCGCCTCCCCCAACCTATTATTCAGACAGGCAGACTCACGTGCATTCCGCTCCACCTCCACCTCCACCCCCACCAAGGGATTTCAGTTCCTCCGCTGCTTCCCCTCAGTACCACTCGAGTGGACCGACTTACGTACCCATGCCTGTGCGCTCACCTGAGTCAGGGCACTCGTCGAGAGATCCTCGCTATGTGCAGGCATTACCCAGCTTGCCATACAGTCGACCTGCATACCAATCTCACTTGCCGCCGCCGCCTCCTCCTTAGTACGACTTTACCCTTTATTGCTGCGTAACTTTGACAGTATCTAACTCTCTACTAGCACCGCAACAGGGGCGTATAGTAACAGCGGATCAGGTGATGACCAAAACGACAGAAACCGGCACGGCAAGAATCACTTCCAGGACAACAATCCGCCAGCAAGCGGGGGCCAACCGAACGGTCGCGACCGCATAGATGATGGCGACGAAACTCAGGCAATGCCACGGTACGGTTGGTCCCAAGGTTACGACTGAGTTGCCCCGTGAACGATGTCCCTTTCAGCTCCCTTTCTCTTTCTTGTTCTCTGTAATGACTTTGATGCGCTTTCCATGTTTCCCGTGTCCGCATTGTCGCTGGCGACAATCGCTTGCACATCCGCGCTGTTCATATGCTGGGGTTCTGGAATGTTTGAATATACTGAGACTTGTTCGCGATTTAGCGTGTCAAGAATTGAGGATCCACAAAGCGGGCGGCATTTCTGGGAGTTGTGACGCTGTATCCCGGGTAATTGAGTTGAGGAATGCGAAGGCAAGGCAGAAAGCTGGGTTTCGGTGGATCACGCTAGATAAGCCCTGAATCGACCCACTTTACCGCATCGGAATAGAGTTCTGCATAGTGCAACAGCGTGCTACATACATCACCACGAGAGTGTAAAGTCGCTTTCTCGGTCTCGGTGGAGGCCTACTGTGTCGCGATTATCATTGGGTTGAGCTTTGGGGAACGGTTGCTACACATCACTGAGCAAGTGCAGACGATGTGATGCAAGAAAACCGTGTCTTCTTTTGTGAGCCGTCTCCGGATTTTACACCCGTCTATCATTCAAGAAAGGGATACCAAACGCGCTGTCTGTTGGGCGTTTAACAAGTACTTCATGAAAGCCCCATCCCGCACGCCTTTCCCACGCGGTGACCTAACTCCGCTGCCATGAATGAAACGCCCGAATGATACATCGAAAAAGACGATGATGGTGATGACGACGATGAAGAAAGCCTGACCCGTGAAATGGAACCCGTTACTCATCACTCAAAATGCCTCCCTTGGGTGATAACCCTTGGATCGCAAGCTACGTACCAACCACTTATGCCAAATAACCGAGCTCGTCTGCCTCTAGACGCTCCAAGTACTCCTTCTCGAGCAGGATGTCTATGCACTTCTTGATGTCAGGAACACGGGGCATGAAGCGGTTCTTAATCTGCTGAATGGTCTCGGACACCAGCTGCTGATGCTTCATCTTCTTGCGGGACTTCATGATACGCACAATAGCCGACTGTAAAAATATTAGCATGGTGTTGATCAAAGGAAAATGGAAGCAGTGGGTACATACCTGAATGAGTAGCTTGCGGTCCTCTTCAATCGTCTTGTGCGTATCCTCCGCCTCTGCCTTCTGCTCAGACTTGATACCGATATTCAGGTTCATCTTCATCTTCTTGGTCTTGAAGCCGGTGTTGAGCTTGTAGGAAGTACCAGACTCCGCTTTGGCGCCCTCAGGTTGAGCGAGGAGGACCTTGGCCTTGATGAAGACACCCAAGCTAGGGTCAAGAGTCTCCTTATTCAACTTGGTGGACTCTGCAATATCATCGTAAGAGACAATGTCGCTGTCGTTGAACAGCAACATGATGGCCATCTGGTAGGTCGAGACCTGGAAGGTTGGAGAAGTCTTCAGGTTCGCGACCTTGCAGTAGTTGGCCTTGACCTCGCCCTTGCACAATTGCCATAACCAGGTAAGCTTGCGACCTTGATGCTTGTGGTTGTAGAAGCGGGCGAAGCGATCGTAAGTCTGGACGATGAGTTGTGGTGGGGTGAACGGTGTGGTGGGCGGGTTCAAAGGCCAGAAACCAGTACCGAGAATGTGGTATGAGGCATCGACGCTGGTCTTGAGGTCTGAATCATCCAAGTTATTTGACTGCCATTCCTTGAAGGCGGTGTTGAGGTCCTTGGAGATCTGCATGTCCTGGAACATGCGCTGGAGCTTGTTGGTGTATTCGAAACCACAGGCCTCCTTCAGCTTCGAAATCATGCTCGTCTCGGCGTCGTCGGATGCGGAAGTGGTTTGAACAAGACGCTTGGCCAACATACGTGAGTAGAACTTCTGGAATACGTCCTTGTCCTCGATGTATTTGAAGATGGTCATGATTTGCGTCAGAAGCTTCTCCATATCGTCTTCTTCGCTCATCTTAGCGTTGGAGCGCTTCAGCAGACTATCGGTGTACTTTGCAAGAAGCTCAGGCGACTTGTTGGACCCGGACTTGCAGATCTTGTTTCTGTTGACGAACTCTCGGCAGGCGTTATCCAACGAGCGAACGAACTCTGACTCTCCGTTGAAAGCCTTGTTGACGAGCGCCTGGTACTGCGTGTGGACCTCAAGGAGGGCTTCGACGTATACCTTCGGCTCCAGGTTGTCTCCATCTTGCGCAATCTTGTCGACTGCAGCCAGACCCGCCTTACGGACGTGGTTCTCGAACCGGAGGCGCAGAGGATCAAGACCTTCGGGAATACGAGCGAGCAGCTTGTACATGCGGCCCAGGTCCTCCTCCTTGTCGTGATCGAGAAGGATCTGGAACTCCTCGCGAAGAGCTTGCGAGTGGCTGGTGATGAGCGACTGTTCGCATGTCCGCATCAGAGGTGACATGATCTCGCTGAGCAAGTATAGCGGCACACGCTCCTTCTCCTCTTCCAGACGGATCTCTGCCTTTTTCATGTATTCGACCACACTGTTCTCCGCCAAAAATTGCTTGGACTCGTTGTCGTAGTACTGCGCGGTAGCCTCCAAGAAGGGCTTCTCGAAATATTCCTTGTAAACATCCAGCGTCGACTTGGAGCTGTCGGCCTCATCCAGACCCAGGGATACGAAGGAGTCGACGACCGACTTGATCTGGGATTGTTCTATGGTCTCGCCGTTTCGCTGCTTCTCGACCAACTTGAGTACTGAGCGCATGACGCTCTCCTGGCTGCCTGTGAACATGTCCTCCTTCCAGCGCACCAAGTGAAGTGTGTAGATGTCGTAGATGTGCTTCTTGCCCTCGTCCATCTCGCGCTTGACCCAGTGGCGGTTCAGGTACCGGAACAGATGGTTGTTGTACTGGCCCGCTGTTGTGTAGCGGTTCCACTCCTTGATGTAGAAGTGGAGCAGCGCTTCGTCAACATGTTGCCGTGAAGCTGCCTGCACTTCGGCGAGATGAGCCTTTAGGTATTCGATCAAGTGCTGGTAGAGGTCCTCTCCGAGAAGGTGGGCACCTCCACGGTTATTGGCGGCGTGGAACGACGAGCCGGCGACGGCTTTTTGGGCGGTACAGAAGTTGTGGATAGCGGTGTAGAGGCCCATGTATGTCTTCATGTCGACACCCTCGCGCAGGTTGGTCATAATCTTGTCGACACCGGCTTCGAGGTATTTCCATCTGTGAGCTGTCAGCATTTGGTCAAGCTCCATGACAACGTACGGGGTGGGGTCGCTTCGCGGTGGCCCATCCTAGGACGATAACCCTCGCCTGCGCTCACCGTGGCGAGGCAGAACTGGCGTCCGATCGCAGCGGACTAGACACCAGCCTTTGGCGACGTCACTGGAGCATACCAGCGTCTCCGCAACTCGCAGCGCTGGACAGAAGGACACGTTGAGGGGAGGAAGAGAGACTTACGTAGCGTTTACATCGTCCTTAGCCGGGACGGGTGGCATACCAGAAGCCATCGTGGAGTGTGTCGTCGCGTGCTCTGGGGCACTTTTCGGAGGCGACTTCTTGCGCGTGAGGAACTTTATTGTCGGAGCCGCTGTATCGCAGACAGTCGGATTTATTTATCGGCTGCTTTGAGCGCTACTGCAGCTGGTGTCTTGGGCGGAGGGACTGCTACTGGTGTGTAGAAGGTAGTTGTGGTGGAGAGCGCGGTGAGTGGAGGGGAGTTTAACTATGGAGCGGGCGGGGATGCTTATGAGGTACCGAGCGGTAGGTTCCCGCAAAATCTGGTATGGGCGCCCCGGAATTACGCGAAGCACAATGCGGAGGGAGAAGAGCAAAGTGAAGGTGCCTGGACAAAGAGGCGGCGGCGTACTGATATGTAGTCACGTCGATGTTGGTTCATACTGTTCAGGCAGCACCGAGCTTAGGTCTTGGCATCTACAAGGATCTGGTCCACGCTGCCTGGCACTAGCCGCGACTCATCACGAAGTCACCGGCATCTTTGTCAGCTCGGAATGAGTTTTTCGTGGTTGTTGGCCGCATTCTCTCTCGCCCACGCATGGACAGCATGTTGTTGATGGCGGCTCAGAGACCGACTCATTACCTACGTGTCCAGTCGGGCGCATGGTGCACTACTGCAGTACAGCTCATTACCGTTCTGTCACTGTTGCGACCCAATAGAACCTTGGAGGCCTAATCACATTACCTTTTAGAATAGTAGAGGACATTGAATAATCAGAAATTGGATATTACCATCGGCTTTCTTCGGAGCTGGTTGTCCAGTCTGGTGGGACTTCTTACTGCGGGTGGCGAATGCTGGTAAAACCTAGTCAGTCGGTATACATGCTCCATATGACGAAGCTCGGGCTCCAACGACACAGAGCTATACGCATGCACTTGGTATGGGAAACCATCTCATCTACAGCAGCATTCAACGGGGTTTCTTATACCTTTGTCCAGGCTTCCAGACCGATGACGTCTTTGTAGGATCATCATATGCTATGTGTCATGTCTAGATTTGGGCTTGCGATTTCCTTCTCCACCAACACACTCCGTATCAAACCCTAATTTCAAGCACTACTCCCATCACTGTACATCTTTAGGATGCCGTCTTTGAACCTGACCCCCCTCTCCTCCCTCCGCCTAAGCACCCACTACATCCCCACCCACGCTCACATACCCAACACATCACCACATAATCACCCCCTCTTCATCTACCACTCTGCTTTCCCTCCCTCAACCTCCGCCTCCGCACTAGAGTCGCACCTCCCCACCAACAACCTTTCTCCACAATGGCGTTACACCATGTACACCACGACGCATTACCATAGCGCCACACATGAAGTACTCTGCGTATTCAACGGCCGTGCAAGACTGTTGTTCGGTGGGGAATCCAATCCTGGGAAAGTGGAAACAGAAGTCAAAGCCGGAGACGCAATCGTTGTGCCTGCGGGTGTCGGGCACAGATTGATCGAAGATGTTGATGGTGGTTTCCAGATGGTTGGCAGTTATCCGAAAGGATGCAGTTGGGACATGTGCTATGGGAAGCCAGGAGAAGAGAAGAAGGCGGAGGCAGTGGGGAAGGTGGAGTGGTTGGTAAAAGATCCCTTGTATGGGAATGACGGGCCAGTGACTTGGAGCAAGGAGAAGCTTGAGAAATTCTGTCTGGAGGACAAGAGTGAGTTGTGAGCGTGTTGACGGACATGTGACGAGATGGACCGTATTCTCATTTGTATACATCATGTGGTAAATGCATCCAATCGTACAGATGCGAAGACTCTTCTAGTGGTATAGTACAAACATAGCCTCCCAACGCCCATGCCATGTTTACAGATTGCGAATGACCCGTGATATCGTACATGATCAGCGCATAAAAGGGAATCATGACCTGTTCGCTTCCTTGGCCTTGTCCTTGGCCTCGTCGGCGACAAGTTCGGCCTTTTCGTGTATTGTCTCCAGAATGTGTTCGGGCAGTGCGTCTTTTGCCCTCATGCCGTTGTGTCCGACCGCCTTCTCCTGCTCGAGCTTTTCTTGCTCTAGCTCTTCTTTTGACTTGATTGCCTGTTCAACCTGCCAGACGGCGCGCTCAATCTCGACCTCCATGTCGGGCAGGTTGAATTGCTCAGCGATGAGCTTTCCGTTCCACCGTTGGAGAACCATGACGTCTTTTGTTTCGTTGTTGGTCTGCTGGTGCACTACGTTTGCGACCTGCTGCGCTTGTTGCTCAGTCGGATTAGGAGCGAGGCGAGAGAGTGCGCGGGTGGGGTACATGAGTCCGGCGGTATAGACTTGGTCGAGTATAGGCGATGGAGCGGGCTTAGGGAGGTTGTGCTTGAGGAGGAACTCGAGGTGCTTGGAGCCGCCGAGCGCTTTCCAATGGCTCCAAGCCCGGTAGAGGACGTAGAAGAAGGGCAGGTTGGGAACGACGGGTACGAGCATGAAGGGCGCAGTGAAGGGCATGATGATGACGCTCCACATCAGCTTGCTGCGGTGCATGCTCTGCCTCTCCTTGGCCAACTTTTGCAGCAGGCCAGATACCCTCTCCTGCGGCAGGTACTTTCCCGGGAACAGGACCTCGTATTTTGCCTTTCCGTCCAATATGTCTTGCTTTCGCTTGGCCGAGAGGGCGGGGATTGTCTTGAGGCCCCACTCTTCATAGGGAATGCGCTTCAATGCCTCGTTGCCGTAGAAGGTCACCTTCTTCTTCCAGTTCCAGATGGCCTTGTCGTCTTTTTCCCAGGCAACCCATGTCTCATTGGCCTTGATGGTGAGCTTGTCATAGTAGGAGCGGTCTTTGGGGGCCTTTTCGTGCAGCTTCTCGCAGTAAATGAGGGAGCGGCGCGTGGATATGGGCAGCAGGAAAAGACGCATCGTGGGGGTTGGCGGGGTCGGGCTGGCAGAGTTGTCTTGGAGGGGGGGTTAGGTAAGCGCGCAATGGCGCAGGTATTTAACAAGGGCGCACTTGGAGCGTGTCGAACATGACGCGGTCGAGACTGTGGCGTACCAAGGCAGTGCAGCTGGAGTGGCAGGCGGTGCTGGAGTGTCTAGCAGTGGCTGTGCCGTGTTGTCTTGTCTTGTCGAATTGCACGCGCAGGCTAGGGAATGCGGACCCATGACCTCACTGTAGGCCAAGAGAAGCTTGCCAGCGCGCAATCCCTGTTTGCCGGCATCGTCAGTCGTCGTCGTCGTCGCGAACAATGTGCAATCTCCCAAATCTGCCCCCAACTGCGCATCGCCTGCTCACGGGCCACGGCGCTCCACCACGACCCCCAGCCGTACCACCAAACTCTAACACCTGCTGCTGCTGCTGCTTGCAGTCCTGTTTATCCCGCACTGTTGCCCTCCCACACACGCCCTAGCCCCGACATGGTGTCGTCGCGCGTTGCCTACTTTGCTCCCACGTAATCCTGTCCCCTGCCCCCCAGGCGCTGATTCACTGCCAAGCCCTCGAAGCTCGCTCAGCCAGGCGCGACACCCAGGCTGGTGCTTGGTGTTTTGGTCCAGGGACCCGCTGGTGCTTGGTGCGACGAGGACACCCCCTCACATCTCCCGACAAGAATGACCAGCCAGCCCATGGGCGACCCCGATGGCAGTAGCAGCAATGGCACTGGCACAGCTGGCACAGCTGGCACAGCTGGCACGACTGTTGGCACCAACCACCTGCGCCCCGACGCAGCTGCCCAGCGGAGCAGCCAGATATCACAGGCCTCGACACTGACCTCGACCTCGACCACTACCGCCACCGCCGCCGCCGCCGCCGCCCACCGCCTGCTTCCCTCGCCCATTCCGCCGCCTACCGCCTCCTCCTTGACCTCGCAGCGCCGCCCCCAGTCCCGAGTCAGCGCCGTGTCGGACAACTCCAAGGACAGTCACGACGGCGTCGCCGTCCGCAAGAGCCACTCGCAGTCCGTCTCCAGCACCCCTCGCACGCTGGCGTCCTCTAACCGGAGCATCACCGCGAGCGCGGACAACAGGGACAGACAGCGCGCCGTCCGCTCTCTGCCGCCCTGGGTCCAGTCGGCCGACGAAGACGACAATGTCGATGCCACCAGCTTCCTCCTGCCCCGGACGCCCACCAGCGCACGCCATGCCAACCACAACTTCTGCCCAACCCCAAAGTCCAGCGTCCCCGGCCGCAAGTTCGACCACGCTCGCGAGGGCGCCCCCGTGACGCTGTCGACGCCCGTCAGCGACAGCGCCCCCAAGTGGAAGCAATTCACCCAGGCTTCCAACCTCGACCGCCCCATATCCTCGCGCGGCCAGATTGTCGACGATGACTGGCTCAAGGAGAACATGCCCGACCTCGAGCAAAAGTGGGAGCCCATCGACCAGCACCTCGGCGACGACCACATCAAGGGCTTCTGGCTCTTTACCTCGGAGAAGAGAAAGCGCCGCCTGATGCGCTTCCACAAGACCGTCATGAACCACCCCATGGTCCCCGCCCTCTCCCGCTCCATGATCCTCGTCTTCTCCATCCTCGCCCTCTCCCTCGCATGCTCCATCTACCGCCACTCGGACAACAACGGCTGCACCAACAACTCGTCTACCTGGATGGCTATCCTCGTCGACATCGTGGCCGTCCTGTACACCATCTACATCACCTACGACGAATACACGTCGAAGCCTCTGGGTCTGCGATCACACAACGCCAAAATGTCGCTCATCTTCCTGGACCTCGCTTTCATCGTCTTCGAGTCTGCCAACCTCAGTCTGGCTTTTCAGGCCCTGACGGATGACAAGTGGGCATGTGTCACATCAGACAGGGTGAATTCTTGTCCATACAGACAGAGTATCTGCGACCGGCAGAAGGGTCTGACGGCCACTCTATTGATCGCGCTGCTTGCCTGGATTGCTACTTTTGCTATCAGTACTCTGAGGTAAGCTCATACATCCTCCCAGGTCATCGTCACTCACTAACATCGACAGGTTGATCCACCGTGTGGCGAGGTAGCACCTCATACTCCTCCATACATTCTCCTACATTCCCTCGGCCCTTATATCGAGCCACCCATATCCTCGCACTACATTCCAACCAGCCAGCTTGACTGATCCGCACTTGCCTTAGTACCACAGCGCACGACCACCTCTTGCATATGTCGGCCTCGTCTCCCCAGCGGCGATACCCCATACGTTCGCACTCTCTCCGTTTTCCTAGCCGACTCCGTTCTCGTACTCCCTCTATTAGGTCTTTTTACTCTTGAAAGCTAGCATAGCTATGGCGTTTGGGTTTCCTTGTCCTGCATTTCCCGCATCGGCGATTTTCTCTCCTACGTTAGGGTCCCTCCATTGGCCAGATTGAGCGGGTGTATATACGGTGTTTTTTTCCTTGGATACTGCACGGCCTAGAGACATGGCATAGTACAGAGAGAGATTAGTATAAACCCCCTGAAACAATGCAACAGGTCAAACACTCGCTCACACAGGAAATGCATATTGTGATTAGATTTTTTTTGCTTCCCTGATCTCAAGGATCGCGTACACACCCCTTGATGCTACCAAGAAGCACATTACCGTTAAGTGGTACATCTAAAGGTACATACCACTACTTTCTTCATAGATCTTTGACGCGACATGTTTCGTATACCTGACTGTTACCTTTAGCTAAGTAGTATTTCCAACACAATGCACCATAATTCCCTTCTCGTTTGCCAACAGCCGACCTCATGAAGGCTACCCAGTTTCAACCCTCTCACGTGCAACTAAATCCGCCATCAACTGGCAGCCCTATGCCAGTAACCCACGCGGCATCATCACTAGCCAGAAACACAGCCGCCTTGGCAACATCTTGGGGCGTACCCAAGCCGCCCCACGGGTGTCGCTGCTCTAAATGTTTCTTCCGCGCCGCTCTTTCCGGCTTGAACAACACCGAGATGAAGGCTGTAGCTGTGTACCCGGGACAAAGAGCGTTGACATGGACACGGTGTGGCGCACAGTCTTGCGCAGCGGATTTTGTCAGACCGAGGACCGCGTGTTTAGATGTCGCGTAGCCAGCTGTCAGTATCGTTAGCCACGCTTCTTTCTCTTCTTGTTAATGCAACGCCCTCATCCCACGACCCATCTTCCCCACTACATGAAACTCAAAAACAAACAATCAAGGAAAGAAGAATAACGCAACTTACAGAATCCTATCATGCCCCTCAACCCCAAAGCACTACTCAGATTGATGATCCACCCTCTATCACCACTAGGCCCTGGTTCCTGTCCCACCATCTGCTTGCTCGCATACTTGGTCCCCCAAAAAACACCTTTGATATTCACATCACACGTCTTGTCAAACGCATCTTCCTCGTAATTCCAAATCGGCCGGGACCCATGTTCAGTCGTCTCCACGGCAATACCCGCATTGTTTACCATGATGTCGACTCTACCGTATTCTTTCACTGCGGCTTGGACCAGGGCTTCGACTTCGGTCGCGGAGGCGGTGTTGCACTTGACGAAGATGACTTTGGCACCGAGCTCCTTGACGCCTTCGACTGTGGTCAAGGGAGAGGTATCTGTAGCATACTCTTGGCGGGCGGTTTCGCGGATATCGGAGCATACGAGTGAGGCGCCTTCCGATGCAAAGGCTAGGGCTATTGCGCGGCCTATACCGGATGAGGCGCCTGTTATAACAGCAATTTTGTTTTCAAGCCGACCGGGCATTTTGGTTCAACTGGTGGGGTAGTTATGCACGTTGAGTCCAAGTTGATCAAGGGTGTTCTTTGTCAGTTTCTGGTGTAAGTGGGGGGGACCCAGGTATTTTATATCGAGAAAACACTCGACGCACGTGGTGGCGGGAGAATGAGTGAAATGCAAATTGTGAATGGAAATAGAGTAGCGAAACTTGTCCTTATCTTACCCAGGTAGCCCTCTGACAAACGGCCTCACTTGGTGAGGGGTTAGCTTACGCGGAGAAGGTACATCCTCGGTCCTTGACAAGGGGCCTTGCACATTGACCATGAGCAACGGTCTTCGAATCGGGACTTTTCAGGGGGATGCGAGCCAATCCAAGCATCTGATCGTATCATCTCCGTTCAGCTTGCCCAGTGTCTCCAAGGCGTGAACTTCCCATGCGCGATCGTGCCGTCGTTTCTCATCCGCACAGGGCAGTCGACAGCCCTCAATCACGGTTCGCGCGGAAGTGTCGTATGATGGAGGAGGGCGGAATGTGGCGTTTACTATTGATCTGACATGCCTCGTGAAAGGGATACGTCTGGTGTATATGTACCTGACTGATGGAGCCCAAAGAGCGGCGTTTTGTAATACGCGTGTAGGGATGCGTATGTGTCTGTAAGAAGCAAATGGTCGGATGTCACGTTTTGGGCAAGAGCTAGTAAAAGCCGAGGTCCTCGGCTAAATGAGACTGAACGCCACTCGGCGGCTGTTAGAGATCGAAGCTACAGGTTATAAGACGTTATGCTAGTCGTGGTTATGGCCGCGTAGAGCCGCCGGAGGTTGGGATGCGTTCATGGTGGGGCTCATGTCGCCGTGGGGCAATGACAGGGTCTAGCCGGCTAGCCTTGCATGTACGTCATACCTAGTGTGGATTTCCTTTGAACAACAGACCATTTTGGTGACATTTTGGCAATTTTGGAGACTCTGGTTTTACGTCAACTGTAATCTTGTCTCCTTACACTGAACGCGATGACATCGGACAAGAGCAGAGATGAGCCCTTCCCATGGCACCTGGGAGTTTACGATGCACACTGCCACCCGACAGACACCATGTCCAGCATCGAAACCATCCAAAACATGAAGGCGCGCATCCTCACCGTAATGGCAACCAGGTCCGAAGACCAAGACCTTGTACTATCGGCAGCAAACAAGCACAGCATCAGATCTCCAGACCCATCTCAATGGACGAAAGAAGAATGCATAGTCCCCTGTTTCGGCTGGCACCCATGGTTCTCATACCAGATGTACATATCCCCCGACCCAGATTCCGGAGCACCCGGAAACAGCGAACTGCAAGACCAAGGCCCCCTCACTGGTCAAGCAAAGGTGTCCCACTACCAATCTGTCCTCCAACCCTTCCGCTCCGACCCCAGCGAAGAAGATCTCCAGATATACGCTTCACTACCAGATCCAACACCCTTCTCCGCCTTCTTACAGCTTACAAGACAACACCTACAGCAATATCCATTCGCCCTAGTAGGTGAAATCGGTCTCGACCGCTCCTTCAGAATCCCAGAGTCCTGGACCGGCAACCCAGATCTATGGTCGAAGCGCAACAATAACCTTACACCAGGCGGTCGCGAGGGCCGGCGTCTAACGCCTTTCCGATGCAGTCCTGCACACCAAAAGAAGATTTTCAAACTCCAGCTACATCTTGCCGCGGAGATGGGCAGGGCAGTCAGTGTACATGGCGTACAAGCACACGGTCTAGTTCTAGAAGTACTCGGCGAAACCTGGAAGGGCTGTGAAAAACAGGTCTTGAGTAAGCGGGAGAGGAAGAAGAGGGGTCAAGACCACCCTGCTGCTGAAGCCGCGCTGTCTGCTGACGAGACGCGGATTCAGGGTACTGGCGCAGAAGACAGCGGTCCGAAATCTTATCCACCGCGTATATGCCTCCATTCCTACTCCGGTTCGCCCTCCAACTTTGCGCAATACCTTCGTCCTGAGATTCCGGCCAAGATCTTTGCGTCGTTTAGCACGGCGATTAACTTGTCTGATGCGGTTGATGAGGAAGATACGCCGCAGGCTTTTCGGGATATTATAAAGACTGTTCCGGATGATATGTTGTTGGTGGAGAGTGATTTACATACCGCGGGCGAGGAGATGGATAGAAGGTTGGAAGACATTATTCGTAGAATTTGCGAGATTAAAAAATGGGGATTGGAGGAGGGGGTGACGAAGTTGGGAAAGAACTGGATGGCGTTTGCTCTGGGCGACAGGTGACGGAATCTAGTATTGTACAAGAAGGAAATGCATCACTCAGAACAGATCAAGTGTTAGACAAATGCCATCATATTTTGCCGTCGAGACTAGCTGTCCTGTGCAATGTAGCAGTCATGTCCATGTCGTATCAAACCAG
This sequence comes from Alternaria solani, assembly GCA_002952155.1. Lineage (NCBI taxonomy): Eukaryota > Fungi > Ascomycota > Dothideomycetes > Pleosporales > Pleosporaceae > Alternaria > Alternaria solani. The sequence continues at coordinate 1,729,479 of CP022029.1, forward strand.
ATCTCCTCAAACCAGTCCATATCAACCAGTAGATCTCAGATCACTCCTCCTCAAACCAGTTTGTGTCGATCAACCAATGACTCTCAGATCAGTCCTTCTCAAACCAGTGAACCATCAAGTCATACCATCGTGTTCGACCGTCTCAAACCAGTCCATCTATACAATCCTAGCCAGGGTACCCGACGAATGCATAGCGGCGACGACATCTTCGATGAAACCAGCTTGGGGGCCGGCGTTGTTCTCCTCGATGTACTCGCCGTACTCATCAGTGTACATGGTGATGCGCTTGTGGAGTATATCGTACTGCCAGTCACCGTAGTAGACCTCGTTGATGGGAAGATCAGGACGATAGTAGGACAGCTTCTTCAAGGCCTCGGGTCCCTCCCAACCAGGGATGTGCTCGCCTGCGTGGAGGTTGCGGATGACGATGGTCTTCAGGTTAGGGAGTTTCGAGAGCACGATACCTGAGCAAAAGTCAGTTCTTGTTGAACTTGGATGTGTCATAAGTCCTTCGCAGAGTGTTGACTGTAATGGAACTTACTAAGCATCTGGCGGTACTTGCCACTGTGACAGAACTGCTTGTTGATACAGTCCCACTCCTCGTGCTTGTCGTTGACAGACAAGACGATGCGTCGATCGGCGTTACGGATCTTCTGAGTCTCGCTGAGCTTGGTTGGGTCCGGGGTCGAGCGATTCGGGTCCGGGTGGGCACTCATCATGTGGATCCATGAGATGTCGTAGCTCAACTCTGGCGTCTTGGGTCCTTCTCCGACCAAGGTGATGGTGCGTACAGTAGCAGGATATGTGCGATCCAAGCCAAGACCGACCAGGAATGAAGACATGCTCGCGAAGGTAGGATAGATGGTAACGTTCTCTGTCACCTTGGTCTTCTTGCCGAACTCGAAGCTGACCGCAACGTTGAATCGCTTGCTCGCTAGGCGCATGCTGTTGAGATCGCGGACATCTAGCTCACTGCCAATCTTACCAATAACCTCATTGGGCAGGAACTTGATGCACTATGGTCGAATTAAACTTACCAACCTCGGAAATGGAAAGAAAGGGAAGAAAGAATGGCACAAAAGACAAGAAAAGAAGAAGCAGAAGCAAAAAGGAAATAATCGAAATACACTTACGCTGGCAGCGTCGTAAGGCTTGTCACCGAGGGATCCGAAGACCTTGCGAGCAGGCTGGTAGCAAGGATTAAGACCAATGCCTACACGTGTTAGCATCCAGTCGAAGTATTGAGAGTCGGACAAATCTTACTCTTGAGAGTGTATCCGCGGCTTGCAAGGTTTCGAACGATCTGTCCAACGAGTTCTGAGGGCGTTAGTATGATCAAGAGGTTGGCCAAAGTGAATGAGACTCGCTCTCAAGCTTGGCGGTGTTGGCAGCGGCTTTGGCGTCTTCAACATCGTTATGATCTGGCTGGCTCAAGGTGACCATCTTGCCGGTGTTGACTTCAGTCTTGCCGCTATCGCCGCAGAAATGGTGTAAGAGATGATCTTGAAGGACTTGAAGTATCAAGGGAGGGCGTGATTGTCAAGGCAAAGTCTCGACCAAAGGAGGAAGTTGAGGGAAAGGTAGGTGTTGAGGTAGAGGTGGACGCGGGCGCGAGCCTCTTTATATACGAAAAATTTCCAGCATAAGCTTGGACCCAAGACGCGTCGATAGAGCAAATTAGGCAGCTTTGTTGACGCAGGTGAACGTGAGTGGTGTTTACCACAATAAGAGACGCGTGGTGAGAAGCAGGGTGCGGTGATGCTGGCACTCGAGTCGACCGATTAGGCTTCACCGTGACAAGACGACAGACAGGCTAGGAGACTAGGCGAGAACACCAAAGTTACGCCAGACGTATCGGCATCACTTCGAGTCTGAACATATCTGCCAATCTGCTCGAAAATCGTCGGCATGGACATGAACTGGAGAAGTTGAGACGACGGGTGTAAGGGTTCTTTTGCCAACTGCGACACGACTGTGGCAGGACCGTATTGCGTCGAGGATACCAGGTGCTTTCGAGAGTCTGCCTCGAGCCTGACACTGATCAGTAGCACCCATGAGAAGGAAGGGTAGTTACGGAGCAAACGCACACACCGCAAGTTCTCAACGAACATCGTACTGAGACCATTCGAACAAGAATGTAGACGAGAAGATTGCCTCGCCATGGACAGTCCAGACGATTCATTACAAGTTCAGGCAGAGCTAGTCCTGCGAATGTAGATCGAGCACTGTTCTGGGTATCGCGACTGTAGTATGTGATATGATAAAAGAGAAGTGTGAGAAGAAGAAGAAGCCGCAGTAGATGAAAGCCACCAAAAATCAGCAGGAAGAGGAATAGTTATTACAACTGTCGTAACAAAGAATGCGCCGCGTTCTGAACGCGTTGTTTTGTATCGAGCGATATAGTGATGTCCAAAGCTCTTCGCCATAGGGTTGCTTCTGCGTTCGAGAGGTTCAAGATTTAGAAGGGATCGTTCAAGGGGTGGGAAGAGGGAAGAGTGCTGATAACCCAACATCCGAAGAGACGCCAGGGACAACCCCGCCTTCTTTCCCAATATTGGGTAGGCACGGTGCCCACAAAACTATTTTATTGGCTTAACAACTCCTTAGCAACCCTGGGGGACACTTAGTGATCGAATTCAAAACGGTAGCTATAAGGGAAACAACGCGCACATCATGTCCACCGTTACGTCAGGATGACAGGATACCACATATTTACTTTGTTCAAACAGATGCTATAGATCGTTGCAGCAATTTACCCTCCCACCTGAACTGCAAACATACCAACGGTCCGTTTGTTAATCTATCAATCCTTCTCAACACCTTCCTTGCATTTCTCTGCGTCTGCGTCGAAAAACAAGCTTCGTCTCTTGACGTCTGCTGGTGCTGGGCTTTCCGGATGATCACCAATTGTTGCATCCTTGTCTCGTTTGAAGTCCTCCGCTCTCTGGAGATCTCCCGGTGGAGGCGAGGACACCGGCGTCTTTGCCCCCCATCCTTTCCTCTTCTCACTCGCCCAGGTACCCCAGCTGGAGAAGTAGGCACTTGCGCTTGCCTTTGCGTTTGAGAGATCGGGAGCTTGAGGTGCTTTCCCTAGTCAACTGTTAGCATTGAGCTCTTCACAAAAGCGGCATGACTGGCTTACACTTCTTCCCATCGTCGACCGGCCTTCCTTCCTTCTCAGCTTGCAATCGAGCTTCTTCAGCTCTCTTCCTTTGCGCCTCACGCATGGCTTCCATCTCGGCCCACAAGCGGTTGTACGCAGAGCTGACCTTTTGCTGGCCTACTGCAATCTGTTTGCCCAAGACTTCTCTTGACTTCTCCAGTCGTTCGTCTAGATGCATTTCTGCTACCTGCCTAATCGCCACGCAAACATCAGCACACATACGCCGAGAGATACGACTTGGAAGGTTGGGTTGGAAAGCAGACTAAGGGTGAGGTTTAGTCGGGCTGACGGGGCTGCCAAAAGAAGGAGGGAACGTACTGTGCCAATCGGCGTTGAACGTCTTCCATCGATAGGCCGCCAGAGCAAGGGTGTTTCGGGTCGACAATGTCGAAGAGGTGTGAGTCTGTGAACTTATTCCAGATGCGGAAGTTCTCGGTCTGCATCCAGGCATGTACCCATTCGTTTGAGAATTCGCTTGCAGGGTCCCCTTCGACTTCTGTGATCAACTTCTCTTTGTGGGCATTCTTCTCCATGTATATCTTGTATTTCACCGAGCTGAGCATAGCGAGGAGGTACTCTTCGAATTGCATGCGGATGAACTCCTCGCTTCCGGCATATCCATGGTCCTTCGGCCGTGCTGGGTCATTCTCATCCCATGTATCGTTGATTGTTTGTGTCAGGAAGTCAATCCATCTCCGGTCCGGTGTCGACAGAACCGATGCATTTCGCAGCGCGGCTGAGGTAATGTTTACGGTATGATCGTCGAGGTTGATAAGGATATCGCTGTATCGGTCTCTCTGCTGAAGTAGCAGGGAGTTTGTGGAGCCGACGATGTAGGATTTTGTGTCTTGGTCTGCGAGTATGTCGAGTTGCTGAAGTGGTGTGTATGGTCCGAATAGAGAGCCTGTACCGAATAGCTGCAACGGGAGGCCCATGTATGCTAGTACTGAGTCTCGTTAGTATGTCTGATCGTAGCGATGAGGGCAAGGACGGACTGACAGGAAGCGCGCTCAGAGGTCTTGAGTGAAGTGGGCATGACACACTTCTCCTCACAGGAATTGAACTTGGGATCGGCAGCGTCTTGTAGGTGGCGTATCAGGCCGGGTATCAGTGAAATAAGAGCAAACTGCATCATGCATAGTCGTTCGCAATGGGAGCCGAAGAAGAGAACCTGTGATTATGAGAAAATGTGTGTGACGGCAACGGGACATGCCAGCTCGGACAGATCAAGACGTACCTTTGGCTGAAGTAATGCGCATTTGAACAGAACCAGAGTCTGCCATTTGAATTCGTGTATGAATTCGCGGAGGGAGATGCCGAAATAGTGATCTTGCTGCCCCTCCTGGTTCTTGAGCAGCTGGGGAAGACTTTCCGTGAAGCGCTCTAATATCTCGATATCCGTAAAGTCTCTACGCATGTGTCAGCGCCACGTTGCGATCCAGATTCATCATCAGGGTCCAATCTACCTTTGGTTGAACCACAACTGTGTGACAACACTTAGTTGCGCCTTGATAGCCCCAAAGTGTTGTGGACTGTCGCTGATGACCACGACAGCCTTCTGCACCGTGCTCCTGGTAACCTCAGCCGGCCGATCGATAAGCTTGCTCGCGTCGAGTTGTCGCGTACACGATATACCGAAGAGCGATGTTGCGGGTTCGGTCGCGGTTTGGGCGCGGCGGAGGGTGAAGTAGGAATAGTCTTCGGCAGAGGCATGCGCGCCGTCGCTCAGGGCCATGAATGGCAGCAACGACCAGTCATTGTCCGCTGCTGGGTCGGTTCCTTCTTCTGCGCCTAGCCATGTTTCCACTTCGGGGCCCCTGCATGTGCGTGTTAGCCATTATTCCACACTTGCACGGCCATTCCAGCGGTTGCAAGCCACGCAGCATCGCCTGGCCCGTCTCGTTCTGTGGTCGCAACTCTACTTGCAAGGGGAAGCTTACCGCGCATGGTGGAAGTCAACGACGCAGACAAGCGGATTGAGGGTCGCCATCATGGTGCGATGTAGACGCTATCGCATAGCACTCGAGAAATATAGGGAGAAGGGTCGTAGGGCCATAGGGACCAGGCTCGCGTCCTTGAATCAATGCGGACGCGCTCAGAGCGGTGACGAAACAGCAGTCCCTCAGTCAGCCCTACGGTACAGCGCTAGTCCCAAGCCTCGGCGATCTCCACCCGTTCCCAAGTTAGGTAGTGATCACGCCCGACATGCTACAGACACCAGTGCCAGGGTGCCGCACATCATGCACATTCAGTCTTGGTGTCGAGGCTTGTCATCTGTTGCCTTTTGCTAACAGATTGCACCATGCATTGGAGCGCACAAAGCAGGCACCTGCTCATCCTGTGCAAAGCGACGAACAACGTTGTATTTGACAATGTGATTTCACTTTCCTACCTAGGTCGACCAAAGCATTCACTTCCATCATCAACATTCCTTTCGTGTACCCGCAATGGTCATTGCCAATGACAATAACAAATCCATGCCCCATCTACTGCACACGTTCATGTCACGTATAGGTCCACTAGACGAGACCCCGGGAATCATTACCAACAGCCAACTCCGCTTACGCCAGGCACATGATACGTCAAGCCTCGGCAACTGCATGATTCGTTGTCTTGGAGACTGCAAATGGTTGTAGCTCGAGATTGGTAGACTTTAGGTGTAATTAGCTGCCGTTGTTCTCTTGCTCCTGTGCCGCCGCATCCACGTTATGGTAGTCCAGAATCTCAGAGTACCTGTAGGCTGTTAGTTTGTGTATGCGACATTCTTATTTCTGCCAAACATACATCATAATTTTCCATGTGTCAACGGGCAGGTCTGCATCGTTGAACGACCAGTCAAACTTCTCCTCCGCAATCGGCTCATCAGTGGGATCGTGGTATGGGGCGAGGTATGGGTGAGCGAGAGCCTGCTCCGCTCGTACGCGCTTCTTGGGGTCGAAGACCAGCATGTTCTCTAGGAGATCGACGGCTTGAGGCTCGGCGTTCTTGAACTTGTTGAACAAGGGTTGTCGCTCGCGCTTGGGAAGCGACTGGACGAATCGCAGTGTCTGGCAAGGTTAGCGACTTGTTTGGGAGTCTGCGTCGGCCTACTCACGTTCTCGCTGCAGATGGTCTGGATAACATCATCGGGAGGGGTTCCGAGCAGTTCTGTGATAATGGAGAACTGGTTCACATGGTCCTTTCCAGGGAAGAGCGGCTTGCCCTCGAGCATCTCGGCGAAAATGCATCCTGCACTCCAGATATCAACCTCAACGTCGTACTTTTGCCATGTGAGCATAATCTCCGGGGCTCGGTAGTATCGGGTAGAGACGTAACCCGTCATCTGGGGATCCTGTATACGGGCGAGACCGAAGTCGCAAATCTTGAGATCGCAGTTCTCGTTTACGAGGATGTTGCTAGGCTTCAAGTCGCGATGCACGACACCAGCCGAGTGGACGTATTTCAGACCACGCTTTTGCAGTCAGCATATTTTCTTGCATAGCTGGAGGGTTTGCCACACACCAAAATCTGGTAGAGAAAGTATTGAATGAACTGCTTCTCTAGCGGTCTGGAGGTGAGCAGGCGGTGAAGATCGGTTCCGAGGAGCTCGGTGACGAAGTAGCTGGGCGAATTAGTATTTACTGGGGTCGATGGTCATGTGGCTGCCTACATGTCCTCGAGGGGAGAGATGAAGATGTCGCTCAGGCTGATGATCTGGCTTGGTGTCAGAATTCTGGCTGCAGAACAGCAGTTGCATTGCCCACATTCTCGTGTCGAAGATGCTTCAGCAGCTTCAACTCTCGGTATGTCCGCTTTGACAGGACCGGGGTGCTGAACGGCTTCATGATCTTCTTGATAGCCACGGCCTGGCTAGTAAGCTGGTCCTTGGCTGAACTGTGGCCGCGTCAATATTCAATTCGTGTCAAGCGTTGCGGGAGCCGTACCAGACGAGACCAAAAGCGCCCATGCCCACAGGCTGCAGGTCGGTGTACCTTGTCGGTGTCAGTTATGCCAGAAGACGCAATGTGGGGTATGTCAGTCCGCACCTGCTGGTAATCTCGAAGGTGGTGCCGAAAATCTGGGCGCGTACGAATTCCGCCATGGTGACTGTTGGTGGCTCTGGTGCTGCGACAGGCGCGAGAAGCGGTCTTGGGCGAAAATTGGGGTTGTTGTGGTGGTGGTGGAAGAGGGCGAGTAGGACGTCGTGGGGTATTCCGCGAATACGTCGGGGCTCTCTAGTAGCACGTTGACGCTGCTAGATCAGGACAGGGTTGATTGGGCTCGGTGGCTAGGTCCGGCAATCAAGGGCTTGCGCGACACGGCTCCGAGGAATCTTTCTTGCGCCTTCAGAGTTTGCACCAGGGGTATGTCGCAAACGTCGACGGCTGGGCGCGTTGGGGTGCTTTGGTTGCCGCTTTCAATGTTGAGCGTTGGCAGTAAGCGGGTCGGCGAGAAGGCAATCGAGGCACCGACGGGATGACCTGCGCTATAGGCTACACAAGGATGGGGCTCGAGGACGTGGCGAGGATGCAGAGCAGATCGGGGCGGAAAGGAAGAGGTGAAGGTAAGAAGACAATCGAGGGGCACGGCACCAAATGCGATGGAGGGACGCATGCACATGGCCCGGGCACGGAAGTGTCGCCCACACAGGTTTCGGCCTGCTCTGGTGACGTCACGATGGATTTTGAAATTTCCATTACAGCCCGTGCATCCCCTCGAGTGCAGGCATTTCCTGCGTTTTGCTAGCGCTGCAAAAGACTGTCCGTCGCAGGCAATGTGTCCAGTCCTGTCAGTGTACCCCACAGCGACCGCGACGCTCTTTCCGCATTCACTCGCCACCTCCCCCTCTATTCACGTGTCTGGCCCGTGCACACCACTCGCCCACCCCGAATGGTGACTCTGCAGCTGTCATGCAGCCGCCCTTGCTCTTTTGACGACCAATATGTCTGACCAGCTTGACTTGCCTTGATTGTACAACCCAGACTAGCCCTCTCCCTTGTGTCGACATGCTCGGCTCTGCTGACGGCACGAATACACATGCAATGTTGACGTATGGAGAAGGTATACCTGGAACACATACGCATGCCTTTGATATATAACCTCCAGTAGCCCGTCGTCTCACCCGCGAGGTCCGCCTCGTTGGTGTTCTGACTCCCCATGACCCTAATCCCCCACCAGTGGACACAAAAGTCTCGTCGCCCCCATGCTCAGTGGCGAGGAGACCAGCGATGCATGGCCGGTACCTGACTTCAAGGGCCGATTACCAGCCCTCGTGGCATCCCGGACGTGACGTTGCGTAATGCTTCGTTTGCGGCTCGCTCCGAAAGCGTGTCAATGATATGCTGCGGCTGTGACGGAACATGGTAGCGCTCTGAAACATGCACGCGATTGCTTGCTGACATGTGGCCCTGTCAACTCTGTCTGCTGTAGCCCACCCGGGTGCATGTCTTGATAATGCACGACATGGACCAGAACATGTCCGCAGTCGCCAAAGGTGGGGGGGACCCAGCATTGATGGAGAAGCAGGGCAGGCTGGCTCGAGGGTCGCATTCAACTTCAGTCAGGGGACCCAGCAATGGCTAACTGGAAGGCGCCGTTGCACGTCAGTCGCTGGCTGGGCGACGAGGTAAAGTCTATCACGGAGGCGTTCCAGATTGAGACTTGGGGGCTGAGCCATTCAGTTGCTCGGGGTGGCCTCGTGAAGCCAACACAGAGCAGAGGCTGCGTTACTTGCAGCCAGCGGGTCCTGTATATAGAAGTCTGGAGGCACAGCTGCAGCGCGTAGTGCAGGGGCCGGTGTATCAAGGGGCCGTGGCAGTGGACTGCAGTGGGTGGTGGAAAGGAGCGGGTGGTAAGCCGAGATGGATGGAGGCCTTCTCGGATATGGCAGCCACGGCGTGGTAAATGGCCTCGAGCGTTGCATGGCATCGCCTCGCATCTCGACTGCCAGTGTCCGCCAGCACTCTGCCCTCCAGCGCTCGCTTCAGCGCGCCCTGTTCCGCAGCTTGGCTCGTGCCATTTACCCTGATCGCTGCTGCTCTAGCATCTCCGATTGAATGAGGCTTAGCAGCATCGCGCCTGCCATCATCGTCTCGGTCGCCCTCTTGCCATCGACGCCTCGCACTGGGAGCAGACGAGCAGCCGCAGCCAGCGCATCTGCCCGACGCATCCAGTCACAGTCCACCTGCAAACGACGCCCCCCGAGTGCCCACGCCGACGCCGGGCAGAGTGGTGATTGCAGTTGCAGTGCAGTGCGCGCCTTGTCCAGATCCCGCGCCTTCCTCGTCAAGTTTACTGGGGAAGGCACCTCCGCACGAGCCACAGGCAGCCCTGGAGTGTCGGATCTAGCTCACCAAGACGACCCTACCGTCGATACAACAACACCACACCGTCGCATACCAAACCCCCGTCGGTCCCTGTGCCCCAGCCCGACCCCACTCCCATCGCTGCTGCCCTCCACGCTGGCACTCGTCGCCGCCGCGCCCGCCCACGCTGCGAGGCCCCCTTTGATTGACGGGAGCTGCGTGTCGGATTAAGCCGACGGAAGCGTCACCACAGCTCCAGCTCCAGCAGCAACGCGCCAGCCGTCACGCCGCCATCCGGCCCACACGCTCTGTCGCATCGCCGCCTGCCCTCGACGACGACGTTTCTGCCACGCGCTGAGCCCAGTGCTTCACCATTATCCCGCGCCCGACTCCCTCCCAGCGCCCGCGGCCGCGAGCCGCACCACACGCCGGCACCATGGGCATCTGCATGAGCACCAACAACGACGATGTCGAGCAGAAGAAGCGCAGCCAGGCCATTGACCGCAAGCTCGAGGAGGACTCGCGACGGTTACGGCGGGAGTGCAAGATCCTGCTGCTGGGTGAGTAGCTTCCAGCCCGGCTGCCGCTGCCTTTGCTAACACGCCCTGCAGGCTCCGGAGAGAGCGGCAAGTCGACCATAGTCAAGCAGATGAAGATCATACATCAGAACGGCTACACGCAGGACGAGCTGGCCATGTACCGCCTGACCATCTACAAAAATGTCATCGACTGCGCAAAAGCCCTCATTGGCGCCATGCGACAGTTTGACATTGTCCCCGAGAAGCCTGGCAATGCCGAGCTCTGCGACTACCTGCTCGACTACACAGTCGACCCCGATCCCGAGAAGCCCCTCGATGTACGGGTCGGCCAAGCCATCACATCCATGTGGAGCGATCCATGTGTCGGCAAGGTCCTGGAGCACTCGAGCGAGTTCTACCTGATGGACTCGGCCCCATAGTAGGTTTGCGCATCCCTCTCCATCAGCCCCACTGACCTCTCCCAGCTTTTTCGACGAGGTAGAGCGAATATCCGACCCAAACTATGTCCCCATCGAATCCGACGTCCTACGAGCGCGTACCAAGACGACCGGTATCTACGAGACAAGATTCACAATGGGCCAGCTCAGCATACAGTACATGCGCCCCCTTCAAACCGTGTTTGGGTGCTCAGGCTAACATGAAACAGCATGTTTGACGTAGGGGGCCAACGGAGTGAACGCAAGAAATGGATACACTGTTTCGAAAACGTCACATCAATCATCTTCTGCGTGGCATTGAGCGAATACGATCAAGTGCTGTTGGAAGAAAGCTCACAAGTATGTAATCAAGTCGAGTATTTTTGGCCGTGACTGACTCGCGCCCCTAGAACCGCATGATGGAAAGCTTGGTGCTCTTCGACTCGGTAGTCAACAGCCGGTGGTTCATGAGAACGAGCATCATCCTGTTCCTCAACAAGGTCGACTTGTTCAAGGCCAAACTTGCACGTTCGCCACTCGGCAATTACTTTCCAGATTACTCCGGCGGCAATGATGTCAACCGCGCCGCCAAGTATCTGTTGTGGAGGTTCAACCAGGTCAACCGCGCTCACTTGAACCTATACCCACAGTAAAACAATCCCCCTCCTCGACCCAACTCACGCATGCTGACCCCGCTAGTCTCACACAAGCCACCGATACGTCCAACATCCGACTCGTCTTCGCCGCCGTCAAGGAAACCATACTGCAAAACGCCCTAAAAGACTCTGGTATACTATGATCGTCCACACAACAACCCGCACCAATACATGACGGCCAGGCATACGACCTATGAGTGCTGCGACATGCTCAGCTTCCTTTCCGCCATACCCATACACTTACATAATACACGAGCCCTTTACGATCATTACTCCCGATCGTGCCACTCATGATGCACATTCTCGGTCACGAAACGGGAACTTTGGGAGATATCATTGCCTCTAGCTATCCATACAAAGAGCGCAGCTTGGTGTTTTTGGCGTTTAAAGATTCCCTGGGAATTGGTCCTTTTCTTCTTGTCTTGGATAATGGGAACGTCTTCACCACAACATTTTTCTTCTTCCCTTTGGGGGCTCAGTCGGATTTTCCCATCGATTGCTAAACTTTGGTTGCCCTTTGTCTCCAAACCTCGCTTCTCCCGTTTCCTGGTTTATCTGCCATGGGCTACTGAGAGAGAGCCAAAGAGGAAAAAGTTGAGTGCACAACCATTCCAAATCCTTTTCTATGTAGCCTGGGGTTTCGCCCGCCAAGGAGAGAACTTGTATGCTATATAGTCTCTCCTTTACGATATGTCTTTTTATTTGTGTCTTGTTCATCGACTTCATTTCCGCGACACGGTCACACAACGAGGAGGAACTCTCTAGTTTATCAAACTACTACCACGACCTTTTGCGACGGTTTTTCATGGCCTCGAAGCGTTCGCGCAGATATAATGTACGCCACCATTTTGGAATACCAGTATATCATATTGAACTTGCATGTACAACTATTTAATTTTGGTATGTAGCTAGACCCTTTATTCTGCATGAACAGATGGCTGCTGCTGTGCAAAGATTGGACCACGTACACATACTCCTCACGTGAACCCTTGCTTCATCCCATTCCACATTCCTTTTCCAACACACTCACAGTCGAGAGATGACGGACTCCGAAACCGGAAAAAAACGATATCATCGTGGCTGTGCCACGGTCATTCCATCCTTTGGTTGCATGCACTTGCACCCTGTTCGTCCAATCTAATCAATAGCGCCGCCACGCCGCAACATCCGTAACCGCGCGTCCTTGGTCTTGCAACATTTGCGCATATGCGCAAGACGGGGACAAGAGCTCCGACTGGACGGAGAGAAATCCGTAGAATGTTGTAGTATGTATGTATATAGAAACGTGGATTGACGAGGACGCGGCACGTCACTTATTCGTGTCCCACTACGCTGGGACGACGTGAGGAGAAGACGAGTGAGGCGCTTGGGAGATGCAAGGAATAACGGTGGGTTTTCTTGTTCGCGCTTGGTCGTCGTCGGCCTTGGATGTAGCGACAAGAAGATGATCCATTTGCTCCATGACGTGGAATCTTAGATGCTGACCCAAGCATGTAAGATTTGAACATCTTCCATAGAAAAGGGGCGGCTGAGAAAGCGGGTACTGCAAGTGTGCCACGAGGCGTGGTGTTTCAAGTCATGGGAGTCCCGCATGTTTCACGTAATGATGATTTGTTTTGTCTCCCTCAGCTTAGCGGTCCCGCGTTCTTTCCTTGTTGATTGGGCAACAATAAGCGCTCCAGGTAGACTTAGAGTTCCATTTTCACCGAATCCCTATGGGAATGCACAAAGTAAGTTCGCGGTTGCGGGGGCCGAGGAGCGGGGAGAACACAAAATGCCGGAAACTCTATGATGCACCTAACAAGGTTGCCTGCTCAAGGAGAATAGAAGAGCAAGTAAGTTTGGGTGGGGAAGAGATCTCGCATTACGAAATTTCTCGAGAAGAGTGGACAACGACTACTGCTGCTCTTACGCGATACGAGGAGCGTACGTTCAGCCGTCGAGGTAGGCAACAGAAGGTACGGCTTCAATCACTAAACAAAGAGTAGGCCAGGGAAAGTGTGATGCTTAATCAAATTTGATTCCATAGTATCTGAGTCCGTCTTACCACCGCCTGTTTCCAGCTGGTCGACCCCTCAAGTAAACGCCTGCCCATGCCTGTCCAGCTCACCAACACCCAATGGCCGTGAGGGTTCTTTTGTGGTATATCGAATTTTGTATGAAAAGAAGAAAAAAGGTATCGTGACATCATTAACGCCTGATTCCACCCGCTGTCCCATGACGCCGCTGGCTCGCTCTCAAAGGCGTATAGTGTTTTGTTCCCCCGCAACCTAGTACTTGTTGGACAGGAAAGTGTGCCTCTCGAAGCTCATGCGCCTCTGTCGCTCTGCGTTGCTCATCTCCGAAGAAGTGCTCGGTGGAAGCGCGTGCTTTGCATTAACCGCCAGAGGAGCGAAAATCTTCGGGCCAAGGATCGGTGAATCGGCAGCCTTGGTGGCGGGAGAAGATGGCGCGCTGATAGTGCTAGCTTCGGAGGGCGGGGCTGCGACACTGGTGATGCTTGATACGGAGGAAATAGACTCGTGGCGCGCGGGTCGGTTGGATAGAAACCCGTGAGCAGGCACGACGGGCTCGGTGGGAGATTGAACACCGGAACCGGACTGCTTCTTGACGGGAGTGTTGACAGTGAGAAAGTTCTTTGGGAACGGGATGTGGTAGGTTGAGCTAGTGGAAGACATTGCGCCAGGTTGGATGTCGGGTGTTGGTATGTGGTTGGTGGAGTGTTGGTTGGAGGTAGGGATGATGGTCGGAGGAGGTTATCTTAGTAGAGGTAATGTTGGTTTTCTGGGGGACGAGGAGCGGTGGTCGGCACTTCTTATATGTGTCCGGAAGATCAGTTGTAATTGTGAAAGTATTGAACTTCGGTGTTGTGCGTGGGTACCACGGATAGCGCTGCCAAGCAAGTTCCGCCGGGGCTCGCGTGTGTCAAGTGACCTCTGTAACTGGCTGGGGCGTTTTGATGATCTACCAAAAGTAAGGTCCGACGCGCTTGAGTCTCCGGTCAATCTGCTTAGTGCGTAATTTGAGCGTGGGAAGCTCCGCTTAGCATGAAAGAGCTGGGTCTAAAATCAATATGAAGCTTGGGGTTGCAGCGCGGGATGTCGCAGATGCTTCCGCGCGCTGTGTCTTGGCCGTGGAGCTGTATTTGACCCTGGCGATCGTGGGTCCGGTGCGCTAAGGATGCTCCGCTGTAGATGGCGCAGTTCGTCCGCTGATTGATGAGACGGTAGGTGCACTTGTTACGCGTGCGTAAGCCTCTGGCTATGCGTACGTGTATGATCGACCTGGTTTGAGGCTGGCTGTGGGTTCGAATGTACTTGGCAGGTTCTTGTCCGCCACTAATGGTGCGCTGCTCGTGGATTTGGGGGCGTCTGTGTGTTTTGGTTCCAGAAAGGTTTTGGGAATGACAAGACAGGACAAGTTCGCTTGGCGGCCTCAATACTCTCGACCTCTTTGGCGACTTTCAAGGTACCCTAGCACAAGGGCAAGTTGTTTGACGCGGCAGAGTGGAGAATTCAACGATTCGTAGCGGAGGGAGAAACAGATACTGTAGACCAGACTGATTGCTCCTCGACTTAAGAAGGGGAAGGTATAGCTTTTCGGCTTGACATGGCGCCTCGGTCCAAGGGCACCCAGCGGGCTAACCAAGTCGATTAGGAATAAGTAATCCGAGATAGAAGCGACGCGAAGAAGCGCATGAAGCAAGCTCAACCTCTAAGAGACGTGCATAGCTGTTAGAAAACTGGGATACGAAATCTCAGCATGCATACCCGCTCTTTGCAGGTCTGAAGAGCCCATGCGGGTCCTCACCAGTCGGTGCGCCAGCGCTAGATGCTGAGATGAGTGGACCGAGAGTTAGCAGAACCCACCACGTTGGTGTAGCTAGAATGCCCTGTGGTTAGATCTCGTGGGATGTTTCTGGCTGCATGGAGTAAGAGGATGACACCGCCCCTACACGTCGCAGCAAAACCTCGCGCCATAGGCCAAGTCTTTTGCTCATGCTGAGTACACAATTGACCTTGCATAACGCGGCCACGCTCAACGAACGCCAATTTCTGCCATGTGGTACTGATTTGTTTTTCGATCAACGTTCCTGGGGAATCTAGGCGGTCGTGACGAGCGTGCTTTGCATCATGCGGGGGTGTACAGGCCGCAGGCGGATCCGCGCCCCCCTGTGTGTGTGTGTGTGTGTTTAGTGAGGGTAAGCCGAAGATAGCCTGGATGCATAGGGACGAAGGAGTCGTCGCAGGCGCCATGGTGTGATGGAGGAAAGATGCGCGGGCAGCTGGCGGAGCTCGAGGTCGAAAATCTTCCGAAGCCTCCTTCCATCTCAGGTGACACGACCTTATCTCCGTTCGTCCCTAGTAAGCGACGACGCATCGAGGCGAGCACCGCGAGTTATTCCATGTTTGCCTATAACACCACCACGCCTCCAGCGCCCAGGCCTTTCTCGATTACATTATGACGTATACATGATTCAGGCTGACGATAACATAACCACGCGTCCTGTATTCGGCCACTGCTTGCGTGTCCTGTTATCCGTTAAATCCACCGGCTTTGTGCCGAGACATGCAGCGTCCATCGTTGGGTGATGTGCAGCATTTTCTACAACTCACAACGATCTTCAATGTGCAAGGAACTACGGTGTAACAGCTGGCATCGCTACTGGGAGAAGTAAATTTCACGTCCAGCCTAGGAGTCTAACGGCAGCGTTATCTTTGGTCTTTGATGTCATGTAGCGGAGGCCAACCGGAGTCCAACGGCAGGCACCATGTTAGAAACGCTGTCGCGCATGTGCGCCAGTAACCATCCAAGTTGTTCTTAATGCGGCCACTGCTAGGAGGATTGAGTAGGATCGGCCTATATGAGATTGCCATTAGACGTTGATAAACAGGGCCATGGCAAGATCGGCCAGACATGCGCACAAAACTCCATCAAATCATGAAGACATATTTAGTAGATTGTTGTTCAGCAGCTCTATCTAGAATAACTATATGCAGCTGCCACATGTGCGATACCGAGACCCATTCTACGAGTCAAATTCTCCGTGTTGACCTAACCTATTCACTCCACCCTCTACGAGTGCTAGTATCTAGAGTTTTGCCACATTCCGGTTAGAGGAGACTAATGTAGCGGCGGCAGCTGCGGGAGATGCACACTAAGCATCTCTTGTAACAAGCGGTGTAGACAAGATCTCCCTAGGCTTGCAGCTAGTGTAGGGTTAGCGATCCGGTGAAAAAGAAGTAACCATATAGGGTAGTCGGTAGGAATAGTTCCCTGGCCATACATGCATAAATCAATGATTTTCTGTTTTCTGCAAGTGTGGGGGTATTATTAAAATATAACTTTAAAAAAATAAAAAGCAGCTATCCCTCTACTTATTAGTCGCAAAAGTTAATAAGAAAGATAAAGTAATAACGTAGTTTAAATATAAGACTAATTAGTATTTTATAGTAGTAAAGCTCTAATATCTATATATAAAAACTAAAGTTAAAAAAATTTACTAAAGGTAACTAAAAAGACACCTATTAAACCTTAGGAGGCCTAATAGGGATTACTAGTATTAGCTAGTAATATAATTATAATATATTATAAAGGGGAGAGAGGATATAGTATATTTACTATAACTAAGAAGAGGTTATATAAAACCTAGCTACTTCTAACCTTTATACTAATACTAACTTATAAGCTTTAATACTATATATAATTATATAATAGGCTAAAGCCTAATTAGTTTATTCCTTAATAGTATCTTAGTTACGTACGTAGGGCGCACTACCTATAGAATCTAGGTAGGGTATAATAGGCTAAACGCCCTTTAGATAGCTCTTTAATAGATTCTTAGTCTACTTATAGAATCTAGGTACTACCCTAAGTACCTAGATTCTATTAGCCTAATTATTACTTAGGTAACTAGTATTATATATAGATAGCTATATAGCTTAGGAGCTTAGTTCTCTATTAAATATAATAATAGTATACCTATATAATAGCTCCCTAAGCGTAGCCCCTTATATTTTATATTTAATCCTAATTAATAGAGCCTTACTTTAAGACTCTATTAATATAATATATATTAAGCTCCTTAACTACCTCTTTTATTACGTATAAGTAGGTTTACCCTTTATATAAGATTAGTGTTACTCTATTACTTAAAAGGCTTTTAGATAATAACTAGGTATAAGCTATTATAAAATTACTAGCCTAGGACTATAGCTTTATAGGACGCTTAGTTAACGTACTACTAGCCTTATAAGACGCCTAGTAGTAAATAAGTATTAGATAGCTAGTAGACTCTAGTTTATATATAAGATACTATTTATAGGAAAGCCTTACGTAATACCTTAGTAGTACTAAGGTATAGGTCCTACTATTTATAAGACCCTTTATAAGAACGTATATAATAGTAGTAAAAGAAATCTTATTAAGCTCTTTAAAGGCTAAAAAGGTAAGTTTAGTTAGCTATAGTACTAGAACTATTTAAAGACTATTTAGAGTTACTAGGAAGATAGTTATATAAGCGCCTATTACGTAAGTCCTATTAGTCCTCTATTAAATAGGGTATAGGCTATAATACTAAGTTAAAATACTAACTAGTATAAGAATTATAAGCGTAAGGTAACTAAGTTACTAAAAGTTATAACTACTTAATAACTATTAAAAGTTATTTAGAAAGGCTTTATTATTATAAATAAGCTATAGAAGCCCTATATAGTAATAGGCTATAGAAGCCCTACTAGTCCTTACTATAGAGGGGTAGGCTACTACTTAGTAGTTTATAAGAAACTAGCTACTAGTATAAGAATAATTAATAAGTAAATACTAATTAGAAAGCCTTATAAAGGAAGTAAGTATATATATATAAAATAAGTTTCTAATAGAAGATTAGAAGATAATAGATAATATACTTAATCTTAATATTAATAAGCTATTAGTGTACGCGTTAGCTAAACACCTTATAGGAGTATTAGATAAGGAGATATAAGAAGATATTATTTAGATACTTAGGAGTAATAGCTAGAAGGACGCTATAATAGTACTAATAATTAATAAGATTACTAAATATACTAAAGAGGCTAAGGAGTTACTTAAAGGCTTACTAAAGGCTTCTTAAAACGTAATAATAGTAATACTAGTAGCTCTAACCTAGCTTATATAAATAATAGCTCTAATAACCTCTTAGCTAAAAGCGCTTAAGTAGTAAGAGATATAATAAACTATACTTATACTAACGCCTAAGAGCTACTTAGACCTTATAGTAATACTAACTATATTAGAGAAGCTAAATAAGAAGAGACTCCCTAACCTAGAATAGTATAATAGTAGCTACGCTAACTACTTAGGTTAGAAGTATAAGTATAAAAGTAAACTTAAGTATAATAAGTACTTTTTCCCTACTAAGGACGTAAAGAAATAATATATCTTTAGTTAAACTAAGGATAAAGCTAACTAAGTCCTCTTACCTTAGATACTAGAGAATTAATAGGGTTCTATAAAGGAGATATAGTAGTACTTAGATATATAGTTCCTTAATATATACTAATAGAAGTAAGCCTTAAATAGACTACGTTACCTAAAGTAAAGTTAATAATTAATCTATAATTATATCTCTAAGTTTAACTAGTTATATATAAAGTTAGGCTAAGAATTTAGTAGCTCTATCCTCTAAGAGATATTTAGTAAAGGCCTTTATATAGAACTCTAGTAGTTAATATTATATACTCTAAAGAGCTATAACTTTAAGGAGTATATAGATAAGGTAGTAAAGATCTTAGATAACCTTTACTATATTAATTTAAATAGTAAGGTAAGGGAATAACCTAGGTAGTATACTTACTAGATATTATAATAGGATAAACTAAACTATAATTAAATACCTTCCTTAGATAAAATAGACTAGGAACCTATAAAGGCTAATAAAGTAAGTATAAAGAATAGGGGACTAAATAGTAATTAGGGAAAGTACTATAGCTATAGTAAGGCTAAGCACTTTATAAAGAACTATAAGAAGGGAAGTAAGCCTAAAAGTACTAGAGTAAATAAAGTAACTTAGCGTAAACCCTTATATACTTATAACTATTATATAAAGATACTAGATAGTAGTAATATAGAGGACTTAAGAAAAGAGTAGCTCTAAACTAAAGTCTTAGTTTAGAGCCTCTAAAGATAGATTAGTAAATATATAGTAAATAGAACTAGTTTTAATATTAATATATAAAAATATAACTACTTACTATATACTTAATTATAAATATAGTCTATAATACTACTATATTAATTAATAGTAGGTGTTTATATTACGTACTAGTTAGTAGGAAGTTTACTTACTAAAGCTACTTTAAGCGCTTTATAATTACCCCTTAGATAATTAAAAGGATTAATAGAAAGTTATCTAGAATTAAAGAGGTCTCTTAATTTAAGTTTAATATATATAGCTACTAAGAGGTTACCTACGTATATATAATTAATTATATAGATAAGGATATTATCTTAAGGAAGGGGTAGATAGACTACTAAGACGTTATAATAGCCTTAGTAAAAAAGAGCTTATATATTTACTTAAAAGGCCTTTAGGTAAGGTATAATAAAGGTATTATAACTAAGAACGTAGCTAGCTAAGTTAATACTACTATATTTATAAGTTTTATAAAGAGATTAAAAGACTTAGAAAAGGGAATCTAAGTATTTACTACCTTAATTATAGATATTAATAAAGCTTTAGTACTAAAGAAGATAGTAAATATAAAGTTATTACTACTAAAGTACTATTAGAGCTACTATAATTTCTTTAATCCTAAGGAAGTAAAGAAGCTTCCCCTATACTAAAGACTAAGAGTAAACTATAAGATTAACCTAAAGCTAAAAGATAGTTAGTAACCCTAGCTACCTTAGGGCCTACTATATAGTATATTAAGAGGAGAACTTCTAATCCTCTAAAGGGAGCTTACTTTACTACTAGAGAAGGGATTTATCTACGTAAGTAGCTTACTAGCTTTATTATTAGTTCTATTTACTAAGAAGCCTAGAGGAGGATTATACTTATATATTAACTACTAAGTATTAAACGTAATTACTAAGAAGGATTAATACCCTTTACTACTAATTTAAGAAACGCTTAATAACTTAAGTAAGGCTAAGTAGTTTACTAAGCTAAATATAATTATAGCCTTCTATAAGATCTAGGTAGCTAAAGGTAATAAATAAAAGATAGCTTTCTAAATACACTTTAAACTCGTTAAGTAGTTAGTAACTCTATTTAGTATAGCTAACTCTCTAAGCACCTTCTAGTAGTATATTAACTAGACCTTAAAAGAGTACCTTAATAAGTTCTATTTAGCCTATCTTAATAACGTACTAATTTATATAAATAGTAGCTTAAAATAGTATTAGGACTACGTCTAAAAGGTTCTTAGTAAGCTCTAAGATATAAGTTTATATATAGATATTAAGAAGTATAAGTTTAAAGTAAAGATTATAAAGTACTTAGGTTTTATTATTAAAGTAGGGAAGAGTATCTAGATAAACCTAGATAAGGTTAAGGTAATTAAGAATTAAGAGGTACTAAAGATAGTAAAAAGAGTATAGTTATTCCTTAGGTTTATAAACTTCTACTAAAGATTTATTAGAGATTTTACTAAAGTAGCTACTCTCCTAACTTACTTAACTAGTAATATAAGCTTTACTTAAGGGACTAAAGAGTAGTTAACCTTTAATAAGCTAAAGGGGGTTTTTACTACTAAGCTAAACCTAGTAACCTTTAACCCTAAACGTAATATAGTACTTAAATATAACTCTTCTAGATACGTAGTAGGAGGAGTATTATCTTAATATAATAATAAAAGGATATTACGCCCTTATATATACTTCTTAAAGAAGAATAACGCCTATAAGTATAACTATAAGATTTATAATAAGGAGCTATTAGCTATTATCTATTATCTTAAAGAATAGGATACTAAACTATATTTAGTAAAGAGTTTTAAAGTAATTACTAATTATAAGAACTTTAAGTACTTTATAAAGCTAAAAATATTAAGTAAGTATTAAGTATATTAAGTAATACTACTAAGCTAATTTAATATAGAAATCTTATATTAACTAAGGAAATAGAACGTAAGAGTAAACGCACTCTTATAAAGAGAATAAAACTTACCTAAAAACGTATTAGATAAATAACTCTAGAAGCGTATTATATAGGTTTTAAAACTAATATTATAGTACTATAAAGAAGTTAGTAAAGAATAGGATAATCTACTAGGTACTTAGGTAATATTAGTAAAGATATATATAAGATAGATAGGAGTCTACCCTAACCTAACTAAAGGATAATTAGAAAGATAAGATACTACTACTATTAAGAATAGTATAGACTAAGTAGAGTAAGATAATAGAATACTAGAAGACTAAGTAGGGTTAGAGAACCTAACTATATAAGGAGAGGAGTTAGCCTAAACTAATAAACTTAAGAAGTTATAAGTAGAAGCTCTAAAGGATAATTAGTAGTATAGAGATACTATATAAGTAGTACTTAGTTAGGAATAAAGGTCCCCCCCTAACTTAGGCGTAAAGTACTTAATCTTAAAGTATTTAGTAAATAACTAAGGAGCGTTATTATACTAAAGTAGAAAATAAGTACTTAATAGTAAGAACTTACGTACTTAAATTATTAGTAAGATATATAATTCTTTTTTAGCTAGCTACCTAGGTAAGGAGATTACCTATTAAATACTTACTTAGGACTTCTTCTAGCTAGGTATAATAAATAGTATTAAGTATTACGTATAGAACTATAATATATATAGAAGAATAAAGCCTTAGAGAGAAAGAGTCTAAGGATTATTAAAACTACTACTTATCTTAGATTACCTTTAGAAAGAGATCTTAATAGACTTTATTAAAGGGCTACTAATTAGTAAAGGTATAAGGTACCTTATAGTAGTAACTAACTAACTAAGAAAAAGTTTTATCTTTATCTTATTACTTAATATAAAGATAAAAATAGTAGTCTAAGTATTTATTAAATAAGTAGTTACTTACTACTAGCTACTAGACGTAATTACTTCTAACTAAGGTAGCTAGTTTATAAGCTTACTATAAGAAAGTCTTTATAAGATTCTAAAGATTAAGTAATAACTATTAATAGCCTTTTATCTATAGACTAATAAGTTAATAGAATAAATAAATAGTATATAAGAAGTATACGTCTAAGTATTTATTAGCTAGGTATAAGATAATTAGGTACCTCTCTACCCTATAGCCTAGATAGTAATTAATAGAAGAGATATAATATTAATAAGAGTATCTTTATTCTTTCTATAATATAGCTATTATATTAATTTACTATAACTTAAAACTCCTTAAGATACTAATTAGAAGAAGTATAATACTAAAGAGTATTTAGAACGTAAGAAGGCTAAGATTATTATAGCTAAATTTAGGGACGTATTTAACTTAGTTTAAGCTAGTATAACTAAAGCCTAAGTTAAATAAAAGAAATAGGTAAATAGGTACTATAAAGAGGCTAAGAACTATAAGGTTAGTAATAAAGTTTAGCTTAAGCTTAATAAGTAATATAGTACTAGCTATAAATTATATAAACTTAACTAGAAAAATACTAAGTATATAGTAATTAAGGTAGTTAATAGCTATTTAATTAAGTTAGATACCTTACTAAGCTACTACCTTATCTTTTATATTAACTAACTCTACCTTATTAATATAGACCTACTACTAAGTTAAGTATAAGATAACTACTAGCTACTACTACTATAAGTAGATAGTAATAAAGAATAAGTTATAGAAGATATTATTATAAAGTAACTAAGGCGCTAAGGTTATAGATAGAAGCTATACTATAATATTAAATAGAAAGGATACTATTAAATATCCCTTAAACTAGTAGAATTATTAGAAGAAATAGAAGTATAAAACTAGTAGTTAACCTATATAAAAGGCCTTTAGGATAGTAAAGGGCGCCTACTAGAATATTTCTAGTAAATTCTACCCTTAAGTAGAAGGGAGGAAGGGGGTATTATAATAGGCTAAAGCCTAATTAGTTTATTCCTTAATAGTATCTTAGTTATATACGTAGGGCGCACTACCTATAGAATCTAGGTAAGGTATAATAGGCTAAACACCCTTTAGATAGCTCCTTAATAGATTCTTAGTCTACTTATAGAATCTAAGTACTACCTTAAGTACCTAGATTCTATTAGCTTAATTATTACTTAAGTAACTAGTATTATATATAAATAGCTACGTAGCTTAGGAGCTTAGTTCTTAATTAAATATAATAATAGTATACTTATATAATAGCTCCCTAAGTATAGCCCCTAATAAATTATTTTATACTATATATAACTACCTTATATATAAATACTATAATCCTTAATATACTATACTATAAGAATAATTATACCTTAGTAAGGGAGGTCCTACTTATACTATTTAATAATATAAAAGATTAAAGTATTATATATATTAGTAAACTACCCCTAAAAGTCTTCTAAGAGTTAGAGGAGTATAAACCTAAAGTCCTTTAGTACTTTTACTATACTAAACCTAATAAAGACCTTATAAGAGAGACTAAGGTTAGCTATATTATAATAGTAGAGAAGGTAAAGGAGACTATAATAATAATCCTAAGGAGGAAGGGGGTTAAGTTAATATTTATTATATATACTAATACGTGTTACCTTATTAAGCTTATTAGGTATAGTATTATAATCTATACCTAGAAGGAAATAGGGTAAGCGTAATACCTTTAGAGGATTAAGTAGCGTAGTTAAAGGATTATAGTATAGCTACTATACCCTAATTATATAATTACTTAGTAGTAAGTAAGATATGCTAGTCTAGTTATAAGTACTTAGTAATAAGTAAGACTAGTTAGCTAATAACTATAGCTATATACTATATTACTTATTAGTAAGTACTTATACTTAGTACTAAGCGTAATATAATAACTCTTATTAAGTATATAACTTAGATACTAAACCTCTCTAGCTTAGTATATTTAACTTTATATAAGACTCTAGTATTTAATCTAAGGATTATACTTTATTCTTATATAACTCTATAATATTATATTAATTTTCTAATTATACTATTATACCCTCCTATCTATTACACTTACTTATTCCTAAGAACTAACTCTTAGGACTACTAAAGTAGACCTTTATACTTTAAATACCCTTAAGATAAGTAATACTATAATAGATACCCCTACTAATTCCTAGACCTCTAAAGGAACTAATATATACGCTAATAAGCCTAATACCTACTATAGTAACTATAATAAGCTTAAAGTATAGTTACTTTAAGTTAACTAATACTTCTACTTTAAAGGAGATAAGATTAAAGATAAGGATAAAGTTATTTAGGCCTCTACCTTCTTCTAAGGAGATATAGAAAAATAGGCTAACCTATTTATCTAATACTATATAGATAATACTATTATTAATAGAGGTAATAAAGACTTTATTAAAGATTAGGCTATATTTAAGACTAAGATATAAGAAGTATTCTTACTATTTAAAGAATCTATAATTACTAAGTAGAAGATTTAGAAGTTATAATAAATTTACTCTACTACTAACTATATAACTAAATTCTAGTAGTACTAGATAGTTATTAAATAGGATAATAATACTTTAATATAGATATACTAATAAGGTCTTAAACTAACTATACGTAAGGAACTAATAAGGAGTAAATCTAGTCTTAATATACTTAATAAACTTATAGCTAAAGCTATTTAAGTTAATAATAAACTTTATAAACTAGTACTAAAAGAATAACTCTTTACTTAAGGGAATTACGTAACCTATAAAATAAATACTTAATAGTAATAACTATCTTAACGTTTATACCCTAATTAGGGACGTTAGTAAAGCTACGTACCTTAGATCTTAAGCTAATATAGGACTAATAGGCTAGAGCCTATATACTTAGATAATATTAATAAGGGACTTAGAAAGCTAAAGTTTCTATATAATAAAAGTAATAAGAAGAAGTTTACTTATTATACCTATAGTAAAGAAGGCTATATAAAATAGGACTACTAAAGCTAAGGTAAAGTAACTTAATAAATTAATATTATTTACTATATAGTACTTAGTAATAACTTAGAGGAAAAGTAGAACGTAATTACCTAACTTATAATAATTAGGGTTAAGGGAGAAAACTAAAACTTTATTAAAGGACTTAATAACCTAATAATTACTAAACTAGAAGATACCTCTTTAGATAATAACTCTAACTTAGAACTCTATAAAGATATAGAGGTAGTTAAGATTAACTAAACTAAGTTTAGATATATAGCTATATTCTAGGTAAAGAACTAACTAGTAATACTATATATACTAGAAGAATAGCTAAAGACTTTAGTGTCTTAGATTAATTAGCTACTCTAATACCTTAATAAACTACCTATTAAGTACGCTTATAAAATACTAGATATTATAGTAGCTATATAATAAGATTTTTACTATCTCTTATAAGAAGTAAAGTAAGATAAGGAAAACCTTTTAGCTAAGATAGTAAGGTTCTTACCTACGCCTAATAAGCTAGAATAGATTAATAAGGTAATTAAGGCTAAGGTTAGATATAATAACTTAGGTAAAAAGGTTAATATCCTACTAAGGTAGCTTAGTAAGCCTAAGGTTACCTTTAATTATACTAAGAATAACTTTTATAGTTAATTTAAGAAGTATAGCTAATACCTAGACCTATATAAAGAAGCTAGCGTAAGAGGCTTTAACCCTAAAGCTCTCTTCTAATAAGAAGTAGAAGCTAAGGTATTATAGGAAGAACCTACTACTTAACTCTTAAATAGAGAATAATAACTATTTTATAAAGAAGTTAAATAATATAGTAGCCCCTATATAGCACTAATAATAGAATAGGAATAAAACTCTTATAGCTTCTAGAAGTAAGACTTAGACCTAGAAGAATAATAGAAGTATAATAATACTAAAAGGAAGCGTAAAACTAATATATACTATTAGCTTAACCTAAGGAACCCCTTATATAATAAGATAAGCTAGATAGTATATCTATATAACTTATATATAATCTATTACTTAGATAAGGCTAGTTTAGGATTCTTTCTATATAAGTTTATAGGAATACTAATATATATTTACTAATAGTATAACTATCTAAAGAATATATATATAATTTACTTATAAGATAAAAGGTATAGCCTATACTTTTATAAATATAATAATCTATAAGAGACCCTATAGATATATATAACGTAGTAGATAACTATAGAGGATAGAACTAGTATATAAGAGTATAACTAGCCCTTATAGTATATATATCTTAATATTAAATATAAATAATATATTATTATAAAGAAATTCTATAGGTATAGTTAGTAGTCTTTTTTAGATAGATACCTAATACACCTAGAACTACTAAGGAGATTAATAGTATAAACTTCTTAATACTCCTTAAGCTTACTATATAGCTTAATAGATAATAAATATAAGTATTAGTAGATTTAAGATCCTAAGTAAGCTATATTTCTACTTAAGTAACCTCTTTAGCTAGACTAAAGCTACTAAGAAAAGATAATAGCTATATACTATATATTACTAATAGTTAGCCTATACTAGGTAAGACTAAGATTACTTATAAGGTTATAGGAGTAATACTTAGTATCTAAGATTACTAAGAGAAGATAGACCTAGATATCTTTAGACTAGCTACCTATAATATTATATTAGGACTTCCCTAGTTATAAGAATATAACTTATATATTAACTAGAAGTTAAAGACGTTCTTATTTAAGTACTATAGATTAGATATAACTATAAGCTAGCCTACGTATCTAATAACTATAATAGTAGATAAGAGGAAGATTAATAATATTACTAAAGGAAAGTAAACCTTATATAAGAATAGCCTTAGGAAAAGAGGGTTTAACTTAATAGATACTAGTAAGGTACTCTTAGATTACTAAGTTAAAGTTTTAGAGAAATATATAACTTTAGATATCTTATAAGAGTATAAAGAATTTTAGTACCTTTTTATAGAAGTAGTAAATAGTAAAGCCTTACTAAAGTACTAACCTTAAGACTATAAGATTATCTTAGAAGAAGGGAAAACTCTACTCTTTAGGCTAATATACTAACTATTAGAGATAGAACTTAAGATACTAAGAGAAAAGCTAAACTAAGACTTAAAGAAAGGCTATATAAGACCTTTTATATTACTAGTAGGATTCCTAATACTCTTTATACTAAAGAAGAAGGGACTACCTAAGATATACGTAGACTACTATAAGCTTAATAATATTATAGTAAAGAATTAATACCTACTACTAAATATTATAAAACTTTAGGATTAATTATCTTAAGCTAAGGTCTTTATAGTACTAGACTTATAAGATAGATACTACCTTATTAGGATTAAGAAAGGTAAAGAATAAAAGATAGTATTCTATATAAGATATAGATACTATAAATATATAGTTATACTATTTAGACTTATAAACGTACTAGTAATATTTTAGGAACTTATTAATAATATATTAAGAGTATACTTAAATATCTTTATTATTATATACTTAGATAATATTCTTATCTACTCTAAAAATATAGAAGACTATATTAAATATATCTATATAGTACTAAGGTGCTTAGAGAAGTTTAACCTTTAACTAAAGCTAGAGAAGTATAAATTCTATAAAAATAAAGTTACCTTCTTAGGGTATATAGTAGGAGCTAATAAAGTATAAATAAGTAAAGATAAGATTAAGATAGTTAAGGAATAGCTATAACCTAAGATAGTTAAAGATATATAGTTCTTCTTAGGATTTCTAAACTTTAACTAATAGTTTATTAAAGACTTTTTAAAAATTACTATCTCTTTAACTAAACTTATAAGGAAAGATATACCTTTTAAATAAAGTAAGGAAGCTAAAGACACCTTCTAGACACTTAAGAAAGTAAGTATTAAACTACCTTACTTCTATATATTTATAGTAGGATATAAACTACGCTTTAAAATAGATATATTAGACCTTATACTAAGAGGATACGCTAGTATATATATTAATAGGAAATAGTATCCTATTACCTACTATTCTTATAAGTTTATAGTAGCTAAAGAAAATTATAACGTTTATAATAAGGAACTACTAGCTATTATAGTATACCTTAAGTATTAGAGAGTATACGCTAAAAGCTATTTAGAACTTATAATATTTATAAATTATAAGAACTTAGTTAACTTTATAATAACTAAAGTACTTAACTAATAATAAGTAAGATAGTTAGAAGAACTAAGATAGTATAAGTTTAAGATTATATATATACTAGGAAAAGATAATAGTAGAGTAGACGCTCTTAGCTATTAATATAATATTATAGGAACTAAGTTAATTACTAATTCTACGTTACTTAAGATTAATAAAGACAGATTACTAAGACCTACTAAGATACTAAACTAGATTATAAAGATTACTAGCGAAGTACTAAAAGAATTATAGGAAGTAATTATTAAATAATACTATAATAACCCTATATATAGTTACTCTAGTATTATATAAATAATAGAACTTATTAAGTAAAATTATAAGTTTCTAAATATAAAGGATAAGATTACTACCTTTATTACTAAGTGCGTAGACTATTAGAAGAATAAATATAGTACCTATATACTATATAGAGAAATATAAGTAATAGAACTACCTAATATACTATAGTTAGATATCTCTATAGACTTTATTATAGGCCTACTAGTCTTAAGAGACCTTATTACTAAAGTATCTTATAACGTAATTCTTATAGTAGTAAATAGATTTACTAAGTAAGTAGAGTACGTTACCTTTTAAAAAAACTATATAGTAGTATAGCTTACGCATATTATCTAAGATAGAATTATTTAATATTATAGTATACTAAAGTTAATTATTAGTAATAGAGATAAGCTCTTTATATTAAACTTTTAGATAATATTACTTACTATAATTAAAACTAAGAAGAAGCTATTAATAGCTTATTATCTATAGATAGATAGATAGACTAAATAAATAAACTATATAATAAAAGCCTACCTATAGATTTATATTAACTACTAGTAAGATAACTAGGTATTACTATTACCTATAGTATAGATAGTATATAATAATAAGCTTTTAGAGTCTATAGGATAGACTCTATTCTATATAAATTATAGGAGACACCTAAATCTCTTTATATAAATATTTCTTAGTTAGAAGATAGAAGTAGCTATTACTATAGCTAATAAGCTAAAGATAGTATATAAGTAACTTAAATAAGTACTTAAGAAGGCTTAACGCTAAAGTATCTCTTATATTAATAAGAAATAAAAAATAGTACCTTAGCTAAAGAAGGGGGATAAAGTTTATTTACTTATAAAGAATCTCTACACTAAGCGACTAAGTAAAGGGCTTAATAATATTAAGGTTAGACTATTTTTAATTCTAGACTAGAAAGGACTAGTTACTTATATACTTAACCTTTTAGCTAACGTAAAAATCTACCTATAATTCTATATTAATATATTAGAACTAGTAGACCTAAGAATACTACTTTAGAAAACCTTTTATTTTAAGATAAAAGAAGATAACGTCTTTAAAGTTAAGAAGATTCTTATATACTATAATAGTAATAATAGCACTAAATACCTAGTTAAATAGTTAGACTACCTAAGTAGTAAAAATATATAAGAACTAGATATAAACCTTATAAACTATTAACTACACCTTTAGAAGTACTATACCTAGTAATAGAAGTATTAATTAAGCCTATTATAGCCTATATAGTAGGTAAAAACTCTATACTAATAGATACTATAGGATAATCTATTTCCTACACTACCTTAGTTTTACTAGCTGCCTCTATATCTATAGTAAGATATAGCGCCTTCTTATATACCTACTCTTCTACCTACTTTAGAATTTTCTTATTCTATAATAAACGTAAAATTACTATTACTAATAATTTCTTATCTTTATCTACTTTCTTTTAATATTTATCGCGCGTTTAATCTAAGGACTCCTAGGATATATTTATATACGTATACCCTAACTAAGTATACTTAGTATATTTTAGATAAGAATTAGATATAATATAATAAATCTTACCTTTAAGAAAATAATAGTTATAAAGCGTTTTAGTAAGATAGTTAGCTTAAATAATCTTAGAGCTAAGGCGTAAGTAACGTTAGGTAAAAGAAGATATAATAATTACCTTACTTATAACGTAGGGTAAACCTTAGTTAATAATAGAAACTATAAATTAGTTATATAATTTAAGAATAAATCCCTAGAGGAAGAAGATAGTATTATAATCTACGCCTAGAAGGAGATAGGGTAAGCGTAATACCTTTAGAGAATTAAGTAGCGTAGTTAAAGGATTATAGTATAGTTACTATACCCTAATTACGTAACTACTTAGTAGTAAGTAAGACGCGCTAGTCTAGTTATAGGTACTTAGTAATAAGTAAGACTAGTTAGCTAATAACTATAGCTATATACTATATTACTTATTAGTAAGCACTTATACTTAGTACTAAGCGTAATATAATAACTCTTATTAAGTATATAGCTTAGACACTAAACCTCTCTAGCTTAGTATATTTAACTTTATATAAGACTCTAGTATTTAATCTAAGGATTATACTTTATTTTTATATAACCCTATAATATTATATTAATCTTCTAATTATGCTATTATACCCCCCTATCTATCGCACTTACTTATTCCTAAGAACTAACTCTTAGGACTACTAAGGTAGACCTTTATATATAGCTACTTAGCTATAGTAGCCTTAGGTATTAGTAAAGAGACTAAGAAGTAGCTATACTAATAAATCCTAGACGTTAATAAGGTAGTTAAGGAGAGAGATCTAAGTATTATAGAGAGAGAGTTTAAACGTATACTATAGGGTAAGTAAAATAAGGCGTAGATAACTATACTACTAGTATTCCTCTAGCTAAAGTTAATTATCTAGTAGTAATAGTATTATAGATAGCTATGTTTAAATAAGGCTATAACTATAACTATAAAGGTAGTAAAAGGAGGTTATAGTTAGTAGTAATATAGATATTATAAGGAAGGGATATAGTAAGGGTAGAGGCGGGAGTAGCTATAAAGGGCGGAAATAGCGAAGGATAGTGTATAAGTTAGAAGGTTACGTCTTATCTCTAGTAGGCGTATAATACTATTACATATCTTTAGTGTCTAGTATTTGTGACATACTACGTGCGTGCTAGTAGTTACTAAACATAGGCTTACATAAGCCCGCAGTCACCTAGTTAGCGCTTTATCTTAAAAAAAGTCTCCAAACGTGCTGTAACAACAAAAAAAAATCTACAAAGGCCGAAGCCAAGCATGAATCAATATATCTCAAGTAGAGGGCAAAGTAAATGGAGGATACCCCAACCGTACATCCCTAACATGCACGAAGATGAAGCACCTACAATATCTTAACACGGAGGTGTTGCACTAAGATGTACTTATGCATCGAATCTGTACGAGAGCCCTCTCGCGCCCGAAGCCCCATGATATGGAGAGCCAGGCATTTGAAGAAGCGCTCTACTTGGTATTTATTCTCCCAACGTTCCGTTAAGAGTACACCGTATCATATCACGGGACTCCTGCAGGCTCAAGGCCTGCATCGTTGGTTCTCATGCTGTGCAGCTTTGCTGGATCACCAGCCGTCGCATGTCCAACATCGTTCAGATGTTGGTGCTGACACAGGCTACCTAGGAAAAAAGACAAAAGAAGAAGAAGGACAGAAATAGGGAACGGGAAGGTAGTCAAGCAGTATCAATACTGCCTATGATGTTGTAACTTACTGCATATGTGGCTTTGAGCCTCCTAGGTATCCTCTTCATCGTAATTCATGCCACATTGTAGGCTTTTGATTACCTGACCATAACGCCATATCGCCCATCAAAGCCCTGTGGGCAGTGCCCGTACGCCTTGCTAATTGCATATTCAAATCCCCGGGCCATCTTTACCGTGTGGTTCAAGGCCGTTGCCCTAATCATAATGAAGGAAAAGCTGGCTCATGCTCTCTCCGTGGTGGTTCCTACGAATCGCCTCTGCCAGAAGGTTGTCAATGTTGATAACCACCAGCTTATCGGAGCTCGCCTGTGCAAGCTTGTGTTCGGGGATCGGGAACGCGTTGGTGATGACGATCTTGTCAATGACATCGCAGTTGTTCAACTCCTCTAGACAGTCACCACCAAAGATACCGTGGGTTGCGAAGCAGTAGACCTTTGTCGCGCCGCCGCGCTTGACTACAGTCTCGGCGGCTGCGATCCACGACGCAGATTTGTCCATCATGTCGTCAACGATGAAGACTGGGCGGTCCTTGACGTTGCCAACAAGGGTAACCATGGTCTCGAGCTCGGGGTTCTTGAGATCTTCTTCTTCGTCCTCAGATGATGCAGCGGCATCGTATGTGCCACCGAGGGCATGCGAGTGTTCGGTCTCTCTGTTGCGCGTGGACGAGGAAGTCGAGATGAAGGAAGACATCATGTGCTGAGGTACATCGTCATTGTCGCCCTCGGACGGAGGGCGGTTGCGCCAAGTACTGTGTGACGTTGCGGAAATTGACGGGGAGGGATGTGTATCGTCGACGATGTGACCTTGTACGAGTCTACCGTGAATGACGTTTCTCGCGCGCTGTGCATGTTAGCCATAGCCAGTGGTTTTCTCTGAACTGCACAAACCTCATCAGTGTACTCCTCGGCACCGCTCTCTTCTCCACTCTGCTCTTCGAGCTCTTCCTTGTTGTTCCCAACGTCTGTTCGAATGGGTTCCAATGGTACCTCGGGCTCTACGATGGAGCCTGCGCGCATCGACTTGGATAGTGGATGGCTGCTGGTTGGCTCTGACCACCCGTTGGCTCGCCTTTGCAGGGGGTTCGATGGTACGCGCTTGATACTCGATTTGCTTGGTTCTGCTTTTGGCTCTATGGTCGTCTTGCTGGTAGGCGTAATGGCCGCGTCGGCATCCAGCGCAGCCTCGACTAGGTCTGGTGTCTCGTAGGAGCCATCCAGCCTCAGCTGCTCGAACATGGCGCTCTCGTTCCAGTGTACCGCCGTGCCTGCCCTCCGCCTGTCGGTTGTAACAATGCCGAAGCTGAGCTTCAGGGCATCTGCCAGCGACGTAACGCGCTTGGTGCCACCCGGGTTCTTGCTGACGACGACAGCCTCCCTCCAGTTGAGCACATTGACGCGTATCCAGCGGGCGAGGAGGGGTTCGGCGACGAGATTGTCGACAGGGCACTTGAAGAAGCCCTGCATCTGCGAGGCGTGGAGGTCGATGGTCATGACATGGCTGACGCCGGCGATGTGGAGAAGGTTTGCGACCATGCGGGCGGTGATGGCCCCACGGTGCTGCTTCTTCTTGGACTGGCGCGAGTACGGGAAGTAGGGCATGACGGCTGGTGGTGTCAGCAGCTGGCATTGAGCCCATATGCAGAGGCCAAGTACCTGTTACCGACTTGGCTGAGCCGCCTTTACAGGCAGAGATCATGATCAGCAGCTCCATGACCGAGTCGTTTATTCTGACCCGTTAGCCGTTGACGCATAACAAGGCCGGGCTACGCACTTCTCGCTCCCGCTCTGGACAATGAAGACATCCTTGTTGCGGATTGACGTGTCTGGAGACGGTTAGCAGCTGAGAGACGCTTGTAAAAAAACGCAGCCAGACATACGAATGGTGACGGAAGTCTCGCCGTTCTTGAATTTGCCCAGCGTTGCAGAGCCAGGCTTCATGCCCAGCCGGTCGCAGATGCCCTCGACGAGCCGGGGGTGCGAAGACCCGCCAAAGACGATTGCGCCCCTCATAGTGGGCGGGCCGAGGAGGGTGACGTTCTCGTAGTGGGCAAACTGTCGTGAGGGCTGCTGAGGCCGGTCGTGCCTGTCAAAATTGTTGTTCGACATGCTAGCTCAGATACGGGCCCTGGAGGGGTTTAGCCCAGCCCCACTCTACTTCGCCGGATACGGAAACGGCCACCAGCCAGCGTGTGCCTGGCCTGACTCGCACTCAACAACGTGCCCAGAAGGCCGAACCACAGGGTTATTAAGCAGGACTCGGACGACGATCTCACCGTCAAGGGAACTACGGGAGCGGGAGACTAGGTAGGAACAAGATTGTCTGCTGTCTTTATGCGCATGCCAGCGCCGACCAAGCGTCTTACAAACTGCTGCGCTGTCACGCGACCAAATCACAGTGCTTCCCAGCCAACGATGCGCGCACGACGCACTTAGTCGCCTGTGTACCTGCAGTCCACAAGACCCCGCCTCGCAACATCCATTCATGACCAGGCCATACACGAGAGGCATGTCATGCTATGATTTGTCTTTGCAATACATGCTTGTAGTAAAGGACAAGGAAGAGAGCATATTGAATCGAAAGAGCTCTGGTTCAAGGTTTCCGAGTAGGGATTGATACGCCGTGGCACCAGGTAGCGCAGCTCGATGGAAGAAGAAGAGACTTTGCCGCACCAGGATGATGCCATCTCAGTAGCTGCACAGCTGATTCCTCGAGTTGTCCGTTCGCGAGCTATACCTCAGCACTGTCAGTAATGGTCCGTTAAGGATAGCCTTACCCTGCTGCAGTGGATGTTGCACAAGCTCACCGCTTGCTTTGTGCTCCTGTGGCCCTGGTGCTGAACGTTGCTCAAACTATACAAGTTCCCACGCTGGAATTCAACCGATTCGTGACTGCCTGCCTTCTGGTAGGCTCGCAGCCGCTCACCTTTCTCCCCAAACCCCACGGATGCCTCGAAACAAGTCCATCGGCGTCATCCAAGGCATGACAGAGCGCACGCTGAACCATGCCTTGGTTATGCGGATCGCATGGTATAGTCGCCAAATTCAACTACGATTCCTCGAAGCCATGAAATTGACACTTGTTATCTGCTTACATCGCTGAGACGGATTGTGGCGCTCCGCTCGAGGCAGATTTCCGTGAAGATTGGACCATCAGGGCCGGTTTGGCGTCAGTTTAGGGAAGCCGTCAAACGGGACGGTGGATGCTTTGGGAGCTCCATCTTCCCGCCGCACAACCAAGGCGGTGCCAGAGCTTAGGCGGCGAGCTGGTGTCACCATGGCAGGTACGTACTCCGGCATCTACCAATGGAGGACCAGCCAGATGCGGATGCGGTGAATAGTGGAATCACCACGGTCCCCTTTATCCCAAAGATCCTCAACTAGTGCGAGGAGCGGTAAGGCTGAAACGGAACACCTGGATTGGCAATCTAGAAGGCAGCATGTGCGGACACTAGTTTGTGTCGTCCGCCTCCGAACACCAGGTCTCAGGTGTAGTGCAATGGCTGGCATGCCCCTCGATGTTGCGGTGCGTGGTGTGCCTTTTGCATTTGACAGAAAACGGCGTACACGACAGTAACATGGAGCGGCTGCCTAGCCAATGGAGATGCCATGGACGGGGAAATGTGTATCCAAGAGCCTGGTAAGAGGTCGTGATGAAGCCCAAGGGCGGGTGAGACGCTGTGCTCCGTCTGACGCGTGTCCGAACCTGTTGGTACTCGGCCATGAAAAGTGGTGTCATGAGGTAATACTTGGAGGTGTCGGTTGAATCACCGGTTATAGATGACCGGATGCAGAAGACCATGCTCTGAATCCTAGTCCACGGGAGCGGGGCATCTAGGAAAGACATTGTCAAGCCGACAATGAGACGACTTGGGCGATGATAAAAGCCCGCACAGGAAGCTGCATGGTCAGGAAATTAGATTGCGTTACAAACGAGTCCAGCTGCCATGATGTCAAGCCGCAATTTGGTTTGCGGCTCACTGCGACGGCAGCTTTGCGAAATAGCTAGCGGGAATCCTCGCAAGCGCTTGGCTCGACGAAATTTTAGACGTCGCGTGGAGGGGAGCCAAGCGTCCTGGGCATGGCTGTGGAGGGCGATGAAGCTAGCGAGAAGGGGAAGTCGCGCCGTGTAGGATTGACGCGCATTCGTCCACACGCAGAACGCCACACGGGCGCCATGATCACAGGCGGACACGAGGGTTGCACCGATCTTGCATTGTGACACCGAGCGCCAGGTTCAGTCCGATCCAGTGTAACCGAAAGATGCAAGCGTGTGTAGGGCTTCAACAGCCACGTCCAAAATATAGTTCCCGTGGTGGTGTTGTTCAGCCAGGAACCATCGGGCCTTGTGCGGTACAGCATAGGGAAGAGGGTGTGGAATGAGCATGCAGCTCCAATCATCCGCTCTGGACGGGGTCAGCGTTGGGCCATTGCGTACTCTCCTTCAACATGCTTTTAGGAAGCGACAGTACTTGTGGGTATCAGATGAGATCACCGCACCACGTGCGATGGAGATTACAGCCGATGTGGGAAAAAAGACTATGAACAGCGCGTTGCCGTAGTTGGATTCGTCATGCCGAAGCTTGGCTGGCAACCTGGCAGGTAGGATCCCAGACCAGCGAGCCATGATGGAGATTGTCCTGGCATGCATCTGATAGGCATATAGGCTCTGGGTAAACAGGCCGAACAAGGGTGCTTCTCGACAATTGCGGCTGGCCGTGATGCTGCTGCATACCCCTACCGTCCAATATGAGGTCGCATGCAGTGAGGGAACGTCATGATTCTTCACCTCGGAAGCAAGCAACGCGGATGAAGCTGATGGTGGATCTCCCGTAAGCCTCGTAGATGGCGCTTGCCGTTTTGGTCCAAGCATGTGCACGACAAGACATGCAGCATCGACATTCAAGTAGACCTACTTGGTGGCCAGCAGTGGATCTGCGCGCCACAGCAAGACGCGCGCGCGCGCGGTGAGGCTGTGTGTAGCCGTGTGAGGGAGCCGAAGCGGGCTGGAGGTCGACGTGATGCAGTAGGCAATACCAAATGCACCGACGTGCATCCAGCTCTGCACGTATTCTGTGAAGGGAAAGGGCCAGCGATGTTGCCGAGGGTAGTTCCCAATGCAGCGGACGGAAGCACGAGGGAGAGTAGACGATGCAGGTCATGACGGCGTTGGTCGAAGAAACAAGACTGGTGGAGGGGGAGAAGAAACGGGGCGGAGGCGCATGCATGAGGCCGTGTTGGGTAGTTTGCGTGTGGACCGCCGTGCAGCCTTTGCGGCTCAAGATAGCGCCAGACATATGGTTCATGTCGTTGGCCCGGGCAGTTTACGCGATTGGCCTGCGACTATTCTCCGGCCATGGTGTTGCAGAGGCGCAAAAGAAATATGCTCGTAACAAGCAGCACTGGCACGTCGGTGTTGGGGAAGGAGCAGCCGGACAGCGTGCAGGCGCGAACCTGAAGGTACCGACCCCATGCGCGCTAGGCCCCTTTGGTATTCCGTTGCACTCCAAGGCGCCGGGCTGGCCGCCGAAAAGGGTCCCCTCGCTCGACTGCCGCCAGCGTCTCTCGATGCAGCAGACTGCACAGGTGCCATGAGAGCGACGCTGCGGCATGCAGACACGGTTTGGTGTGACACATAGAATCCGGCAGCGCTATCCTCGAAGCATCTCGGAACATTCACATCGCGCCCTTCCCTGCTCCAGGGGGGCTTCGCGACGTCAAGATGCGACCATGACCGCGGCTGCGGAACGGCCAGCCCTCGTTTGACCAAACCCCACCATGTCGTTCCCTTTGAGAGAGGCCCGTATTGGACGAGTGGGAGCAACTCCTCAGCCGGCCTGGCCGTGCTACCATCGAGGACATGTTTTGCTCCATGTGTACAGCACCCGTCCGCTTTGGTTCGCCTCTGTCCAGGAAAGCAAGACCGCCAGACGGCTACACGCCGCTGCGTGTTGTACACTGCCGCGCCTGGTGGAAATGCACTCAGCTCTTCCTGTAGCCAAAGTTTATTCTCCACTGCGCCCGGCACCTCTCAGAGTCAGTATAAGACGGACTACGATCCGCGTCATTAGCGCCCTCACAGTAGCAACAAGCAAACCCCCCCAGATCCCTCCTTCTCCAGTAACCATCCCTCGACCAACTGCTGCTTTCTCCCAAGCCTTGCTTGCTTTTGCCAGCCACGATCCGACATACCCTGAACACCCTCGCTTTCGAGTCCGATCCTACCTTAGCCTCAACTGGTATCCTGCCGCAAGCATCCAGGTCAGTACTTCACCTCTGTCACTATATGTAGCCTTGATGCCCCAGCCTCTTACGCTTTCTCTCTCCAATGCAGACAGTCGTTCCCGTTGAATCCACGCCTTCTACAACCTCTCCTACACCATCGCCATGGCTCGCCCTGCAGGCTGCTCACACAGCTTCAAGCTGATCAAGTCGGACACCACCATCGTCCTCTGGAATTGTCACTTGTGTCTCGCCCAAAATCTTCCCTTCATCTACGAGTGCGAGCGATGCAAGCTCAAGACTTGCCAGGCGTGCGCAGCCAAAGCATAGGTGAGTCCAGCAAACAACCCTTTTGCCTGGGTCCTCCCTATAATAAAAATGCCACCTTCGGCCCAAGGCACGTGCCAAGGTGTTGCAAAGGATTCTTCGCAACATGCAAGATGTATGTCGGTGCTGACTCGTTGGTTGCAGATGGAATGCACAGATCGCCGACTACGATCCAAAGCACCCGAGATCCCGGTACCCAGACGCGGCCTGTCATTGGCGACACACGATCATTCAAGATTAATACACGACACGCATCTCTAACACGATTTCACTCAACACCCAGCATGTTAGCATCTTTACCCTAGCACGGCGTCCAGGCGTTCAAAGTCTTCGTGTCACCGTATTCCTGGGCGGCAACATCCCGAAACGGCCAAATTTCTGGCAGGAATCGACTTTACGACTCGCTGAACAGAAGCAAAGGGGTACCCGCTTTCGCAAGGGTTTCAGGCTGAACAGGGCCTGCACAGCAAGGCCGATGGCGATTGCCGTTCTAACGCGCCTGTCAGATGCTACGTTATTTGGTTTTCCTAAAGCATACTACGGCCGACAACTACACACGGCCTCTAATTTCCTTTGTCGCTCTACAGTACAACGACCGGTGCAAACCAGCAAGCCATAATGTCTTTTCTTTCTCCCACACAACATTTCGGTATTAGCGAGAGGCCTGGATTGCCATCTCAATTTGTCTACTCTAAGCTACATGTACATTTAGACGCATGTCGGTGGGGGTTGCTGTTTCACATACCCATGGAGCGGCACGCCTTGGCGGCTTAATAGACCACTTCCTATCATACCTAGATCGACTACACTGATCCGTCCAGTTTCGGTGTTTTGCGGCAGGAGCTGCGCTTAACGCCTCGTGCTAAACCATGGCAAATTAGCCTATCCGTATTGACCAACATCCCCGTAGGATCTGGCCTCGTCTCGAATGCCTCATTCAACACCATGTTACTAGATTGGCATCTACAACATTTCGGCATTATTTGCTGAGTCTCAGATGTGGGCCAACCTGCTGCTGACGCGAGCTGTCGAATACTTCATTGCAGGCTTTTAATTAGACGCTTACCGCGTGATCATCGCTTAATGCCAACATATTTCTTCTCCCTTCCTACCTTCCTTTTCTTCAAATCCCACCATCTCCGCTCGACTGCCCGAGAGATCCAGACATGGGCGCGCTGTCTAAGTAGCCCAGCACAGTTGTAGTTTCAGCACGCATCATGAGACCAAGAAAAGTAGATATCGCGAGCCGTCCTGTCGTGTCGCAGCAAAGTCAGAGTCCAAGGCGGTGGATACTTTTCGCGGCATTCGGGCCTGTCAGAAGTGACTCGACTGCCTCCGAAAGGAGATGGATCCGAAAGTAATGTCTCCGTCACCTCAGAGCGGCATGCACCTAGTCCATGCTGATACCCATTTGAAAGCCACCCTATCAGACTGCATTATCAGCAGCGCTTTGAGCGATGAAGCAAGGTTCATGAGTCGCACACCCAGAGATCTCGGGAGAAAATCACACGGATCAATCGCATCCATGCATCCGCCACGAAGAGCAGTCGGTCCACTTAGCGTGCATTCCGAGAAGGCCTCGGGATCGGATGTTTCCCATGTATGAGTAATGTACCAAGGCTGCTAATGAGGGACTGAAATCTGAAGCGCATGTCCAGGGATGGTGCAAAACTGATGGGGGGAGGCGAAAGCGAAAGCCTGCCTCCTCTTTTGCTCAGCTAGCCCCGCGATTTCAGCCACGCATCCACTCACTTTGTGGCCTGCACTAACGCGCAGTCTGCATAGCAAAGTTGACCAACAAACAGCCAGCACCGCTTACTTTGCGCGATGCCGATTGCATTTTTTTTTTGCTGTTGCCTGGCCTGCGATGCTGTCTTGCGCAAAGAACGACAACTTTGCCCACGATTGCGCGAGTTCGAGGCACCACAGCAGCTACACAATCAATAGAGATTCATGTGCTTCCAATCGTTGAGCCCACTATCATGGGGCTGAAGACACCATGCAAGCCAGTTGGGTGTGCTGTTCAGCCCCATGACACCGTAAGCAGCCAATGCTGCAAGCCTGGCGGCCCCCAAATTTTCAAGACGCAATATAGTCAACATCCCCAAGGCAGATCTATCTTCAATCTTTTCGCGTCCTCTTCTCTCAGCTATTTCCCATTGTGCCCTCTTTTTTTTTGGACAATTCCGACTGTCAGCTCGTTGTTGTATCGATCCAGCTGCCTTTCTGGGCGAGAAAGTACAGCCGCAGTATAACATTGGTGCTCCAACAGAGCGAAAGCAGTCATGGCCTCAGTGATGAGTGACGACGCGCAGATTGGCGCTCCCCAGGAAGCCATCAACGAGTTTTGGAACAACCTCATCACGAAACAACCAGCCAAGGTGACCAAAATCTTCCCGTCGAGCTTGTACGCGCACCTGCTCCCGCTGCAGCGAAAAGAGGGTACCGTCACAGGAAAGAATGCGGCTGAATCTTACGAAGCGGCAGCTTCACAATGTCGCGCTCGAGTCGAACGCATCGTCAAGGAATGTAAACGCACGAATGAGAAGTTTACAGACGCAGACTTTGATATCGAAGATTTGGTGGACAGAAACTGCCTTGAGGGTCTTATGGCTTGGTACAAGGACCAACCAGCGACAACAGCGCCATCAGTGAGCGCGTCACAACTGGGCAAAGCTCTCTCGACTCTGGTTCAGAGCGGGTTGATGATGGCTGATGGCGCCGCATTCGACTTCAATGCCACGGCGAAGCTCCTGACCAACAAGTCAAAGAGCAGTAGAGATGGTCCGGGATCTGTGCATCGCATTGACTGGATCTTCGATGAGCCAAAATTCGTACTGGATGGATTCTCCAGCTCCGATCTGCGACAAGGCTCGAGTGGTGACTGCTGGTTGTAAGTGTCTCTGTACCAAGTGCACGTGAAACCAACACTGACTTTGTACTCCCGCACCAAGTATTGCTGCTGTTGCGACCATCTGTAGCAACCCAAACTTGATGAACAAGATCTGTGTCGCGAGAGACGAGATGTGTGGCGTTTACGGCTTTGTGTTCTACAGAGACGGCGACTGGATCTGGACTGTCGTCGATGACAACTTGTACCTCCGAAATAGCGACTTTGACGCCGCTTGGGGTGACCGCTATGATCCAACGAATGTCAAGGAGAAGAAGTACAAGGAGAACCATCAGACTGGATCTGAAGCGCTATATTTTGCCTCATGCTCTGACGAGAACGAGACGTGGCTCCCATTGCTGGAGAAAGCTTATGCAAAAGGTATGCGGGACTTTTGCTGATCACAATTTCTCAAAGTATCAGGGCAACCTGCTAACAAACTTCAGTACATGGGGACTATGACTCTATTGCCGGTGGCTGGAGCGGCGAAGCAGTTGAAGATTTGACGGGGGGCGTAACAACCAAGATTCTCACTGATCGAGTCCTAGATAAACAACGACTTTGGGAAGAATTGCTGCTCACCGGCAAGAAGTTCCTCTTCTCAGCATCGTCGCCAAGTATAGATGGTGATGACTCGGACGCTCGAAGGGGTCTCGCTCTAAGTCACGCTTATTCGGTTCTCAGAGCGGTGGATGCTGAGGGAGAAGATGGCAAGAAGCACCAGCTGGTGTTGATACGCAATCCTTGGGGTAAACGGATGAATGCTTCCATGGGAGAGTGGACAGGGCCATGGTCTGATGGGTCTCCCGAATGGACGACTTACTGGCTGGACAAGTTGGATCACAAGTTCGGAGATGATGGCTTGTTTTGGATGTCATACACGGATCTGCTGAGGCGATTCGATCTGCTTGACCGCACGCTACTCTTCGATGATAGTTGGACTGTAGTTCAGCGCTGGACGAGCGTTCCGGTCGCTTGGGTGACAGGCTATGTGAACACGAAGTTCTCCGTTGAGATCAAGAAGTCTGGACCGGCCGTATTTGTCCTTTGTCAGGCAAGGCACACAACACCCTCATTCACGATATTCGCTAATCTTGTGTAGTTGGATGAACGCTACTTCAAGGGCTTGGAAGGCAAGTACAACTTCGACCTGCACTTCATTTTGCAAGAGAAGAACGCAGAGCCAGGTCACCACATTGTGCGCGCTCGCGGTGCTTGGTTCGGAAACCGCAGCATCTCTGCTGAAGTTGAACTGGAAACTGGTATATACGAAGTTCTACCGAAAATCGAAGCCTCACAAGATAAAGAGGCTCCGGATGTTCCCGCTGTAGTTGCGAAGCTCGCAGAACGCAACCCACAGAAGCTAAGGCAGATCGGCTTGAACTACGACATCGCAAATGCCAAAGGTGTCTTCGAACTCACCGAGGAAGAGCGCAAGAAGAAGGAGCAAAAGAAGAAAGAGGCAGCTGAAAAGAAGAAGGAGGAAGAGGAAGCGAAAGACAAGGAGAGAGCAGAATTTGAAGCCTGGAGAAAAGAAAAGGCCGAATTTGAGGTTTGGAAGAAAGAAGAGAGGGCCGAATACGAGGCTTGGAAGAAAGAGGAGAAGAAGCGCAAGACGGAAGAAACCGCTAAAGAATCTAGCAAATCTGAAGAAGAACACCAGCACAGCAGTTCAGCCACAAAAGAACCTGGCGCCACCGCTGGTGCAATCAAGGAAACCGGGCAAGAGGCAGAGAAAACCACCTCAGTTGAGACCGAAGGCGCTGAAAAGCCTCTTATCAACCTCCCGATCCAAGGCAAAGAATCCCTGAAAGAAAAAGAGCTAGTAATCGAGCCCTCCCTCGAACCGCGCGACTCCAGCGACAACGGAGACGCAAATCATACACCCACCTCTGAAGTCCATCCCCACGATTCCGAAAGCGACAACCCCAACCACAGTAGCAGTACATCTCCCGAAGCCCGCATCGTCCGTTCACAGACCGCGATCGCATCACACTACCGCCCTCCACCACCGTCAGACTACCGCGGCTTCCCAGGTTATGCTGCTTCTGGCCCAGTGCCTCCTCCACCTCCACAAGCCATTCCCGCAAAGGAACTGCCCAAGCCATGGAACGCGGTGTGTGTGCTAGGTCTCAGAGTTTATAGTCAGGATCCTGATGTGAGCATCAAGCTGGTAAAGCCCAAGGACGAGGAAGAAGGTGCGATTCTGGATATCGATGGGGACACGGCGGCAGGGGCGACGATGTGATTGTGTTGAGGGAATGTCAAGGTATACATACCTAGGTACGCGTACGTATTTGGCAGGCATCTCGAACACCTATACAATGGGCATTTGGTTGCACAGCTCGCAGTGTCATTTTGCTTGTCTCAGTCATATCTTCGTTGCTATTGATATACGGTTCCCGGCTTCATCATGTTATTTGCTGTATGCCACACTAGGTAGAGCACTACCATAATCAATCAATCTTCTCTCATCACTAGCCAGTCCTTCACTCGGCCAACTTGACACCGTTCAGCATGATCGCAGCGCGGATCTGGGTTCCATTTCCGACATCGAAGCTGTCCCGTACAGCCATACCCTCCGCGCCCATGACATCTTGGAAGCCCACTTGCGCGCTTCCAAACTCCACATTCTTGTTCAGCAGCGCAATTTTGAAGGCACCCGGGTTCGCCAAC
This sequence comes from Alternaria solani, assembly GCA_002952155.1. Taxonomy (NCBI): domain Eukaryota; kingdom Fungi; phylum Ascomycota; class Dothideomycetes; order Pleosporales; family Pleosporaceae; genus Alternaria; species Alternaria solani. Next base: position 1,773,479 of record CP022029.1, read on the forward strand.
ATGGCCACGGTGAGGGGGATGCGGAATGCTTGGTCGAAGGATGGGTTGAAGATATCAGTGCCAGGACTATAGGTCTTGGCCGCGGTTTGGAAGGTCTTGTCACCCCAAGTGACCTTGACACTGGGATTGAGGTCGTCACGGTTGCCCTGGAGCCCGTTGGCGCTGGCAATGAGGACAGTGGCCAGACCGCAGATCTGGCCCTCGGCTTGGCCTTGAGCGCTGGCAGAAGAGAGGACCTGCGCGTCGGTGACAAAGTTGTAGAACTTGGCATGTATAGATAGTCGCGCCTGGGTAGCGTTGCCCTTGTGTGAGAGGCTCAGATCCTGCGAACCTCCCTTGAGAAGGATTTCCTTGACAGTAGTGGAGCCGACACCTATGTCGTCATCACCAGCCAAGTCGTCATCCTGAATGTCCACAGTAATGTCTTGTTCGTAGTCTGACACCAAGAAGTCGTGGGTCTCATTCCACTCGGGCTCGTGGTCGTTATCCACAACGCTTGTCTTCCACTCTTCTTCGGCACCTACTTTGACCTTGACGTAGCAATCCGGTACATCTTCCAGCTTGACCTTGGAGAGCAGTTTCCTCATTGTGCTCTTCTTCTCGCCCTTCTTGGGTGCATCGATTCCAGTTGCTCGGCCTACTGTGATACGAATGATACCGTGGTGAGGCTGGTGGGCCTTGAAGTAGTCGACGTCGTTCATCATCTTGACAAGGAAGCGGTTGGGCAGCACGGCCATTCCATCGATAATACCAAGAATGGTTTTGCGGACTGTGCTGTCAACAACAGAGAAATCGGCAATGTTTGCGGCGTCAGTAAAGTCAAGCTTGAGGCTTGGTGTGTTGAGGAAGGCGATCTGTGCTGCGCCAATCTGGTTTTGGCATCAGTATGCATTCGAGATGGGTTTAGGGTAGAGTGTACACATACCAGAGGAATGACATTCGTCAACGGGCACAAGAGTACACTGATCCGGCCCTTCATATGAACCCTCTCAACACCCTGCGTGTCATGTCAGTTACAGCTCAGCTAAACCCATTGATCGTGCTTGAAACATACCACTTTCGGAACCATTTTGCCGTCGAGCTCGAAGTCACACACACCCTCCCAGTTCATATCCATGTCGAGCTTGATGCCATCGGCTGTAGTCTTGTGAACGTCCACGTTGGAAAAGCCAATGGGAATGTGTCCAAAGTCGATCTTGGTGAAACGCAGATTTCCAAGAGGGCCAGGTAGAGTTGAGGCGAGGATGGGCTCAACAGTTTCTTTGATGATGTTAGAGCCCGCAACGCAGATGTTTGGCCAGAGGTTCTTGACGATGTCATTGAGGAAGCCTGGTGCGTACGAGTCAGCGATTGTGGTACGAGAGTCACTGGCATGATTTACCGGCTGGCTCAGCACCGCCAGAGGCAGTCAACGTATCGACAAGGGATGCAGGCGCCTGGTTAGACATGATGTTCAATTGGGCTTTCTCCGTGTTCAGTTTGGTGGTAGTTAAGCTCCGTAGGTATTGCAGCTCGAAACAGTACTAGTTCGTGCTGAGAGATGACAGGGTTCGGAAGGTAGAGAGGTTGGTGGAAGAGAAGCTCCAGGAAGGTTGACGGCCAGTTTTGAAGCTCGTTGATTAGCCCGCTCCACCACGTGTTGTCCCTGCTTGTGGTTACCTGCTCTTGGGAAGACCCAGGTTGACGTCACTTCTCAAACGCGCCGCGCTGCAGGCTCAAAGGTTAAACCCCGCACTGGCAGTGAAAGCCACAGGTTGAAGCCACAGACACGTGTCGCGCTTTCCTCTCACGCTCCAGCCACCGTGGATTCCTTTGGCGCCTAAGGCCAGCACAGCAAACCCCATAAATTTACTTCGAAAGCTTGCCTAACCGTTTTTGATGCTTTGACCATTTGCGTCGCGATTGCACGTGTTTTGTTGGATGGCATATCCAATACGCCACACAGACGCCACACGGGCGCCACACGTCACTTTCACCCATCATGCACGCTCCTGCTGCCGTCATCTCGCAATCGGACATCACCGCATCATGACCCTGGCCGCGCTGAGACAACCATGGCGCTGTCGCTAATCGACCAGAAGCAAAGATCCACCCCTGTGGATATCTCGCGTCGGTCACACCGAACCGTCTTTGGTGGCTGGCCATGTGCAAACGACGTGCATGAGAACTCGATCTGCTTTTACGGGCCGCTGTCACACACCAGGGGTCTAAGATGCCACGCGTCGGTCCTATCATACCGGTAATCAAAGCCTGTCGATGGCTTGAGCCATATTCTGACATTCGCAAGGGCATCTATAGCCGAGCTCCGTCCGCTCATCTCGTTACGAATACCCAGTATTTATTGCATGCATCCATGTCTCAAGGCTAATCCTTCGATCGCATCTGGATATCGCACCGAGTTCAATACGAGGTATGAGAGATAAGCGAGTATAGACGGGGAGACGGGTCTTGGGCCGACTGAGCGATCGTTTCTTGGAGGCTGACAAGTTGGCACAGAGCGTATCGACGATGCATTACATTGCAGCATGGAAGAAGACTGGACAAGAAAAGAACAAAGGACAATCCTGCCGCTGTGATTTGTTTTGCAACAGTCTGGTGATACTTCATCTTTCTTCTAAGGCGGTAGCGGCTTGCCATTTGGCGTCAGCCCATCACAAGCCCTCTCCAGCACGCTTGCGTCGATGCTTTGCACAACCTCTCCGTCGTATGCAATCAACACCCCTTCACCACTCGAAGCGTACGCTTCCCATGCCAAATCTGGTAGCCCGTTGATTGGGTCCTTGGCGAAAGCAAGGTAGTAATCCTGTGCCTGCTCGCTTACTTCTCTTTCGAAATCCGTACCGTTACCTCTCGCGATACCATAGGTACCAAAGTACAATGGAAGGTCAGAGGAGTGGTATGCGCCCTGCCAGAACTGTGGAGCGATATTGCTGAAGTTTCCGCCGTACAGGTAGCGGAATGTTGTCGCATTGGCAGCGCTACGGTCGTGGGTCGTCTGTGTGACAGGGCAGAGGAACGACGAAGCAGTCGCAGCGTCTGCTTGCGCTTGATCAGGACCATATGTTTGGTTATACGGAAGAAATGCGATGCCCTCGTTGGTCGTTGTACCAATTATCGCTGGTTTACGCGTAAAATTCCCAGCACGCGCGCGTGCTGTGTAATTGGCGAAAACCGTGCGGTCGTCGACTGTTGGAACAAACCTTAGCGCAGGTGTTGTACCATTGTCGGAGTATCCTTTCAGAAACAGCTCAATGTCACGGGAATCGATTTTCCGTAGACAATCAATCTCTGCATCGGCATCGGCATCATTGCAGCCAAAGTGCTGAGCGACGAATGTGAAGTTCGACTGCTGTGTATCAGCGCTTATAAGCGACAAAAACGCTGATCCGGAGTTCATAATCAAGCCCGAAACGATAGGGTCTTCTGGGTAAGCAAAGTTGTAGTAGTCGACAGAGATGGCGCCTGCGGACTGGCCCCAAAGAGTAATACGGTCTGGATCACCCCCAAAATTGACGATATTGTCACGACTTGATAAGTAAGTCTTTGCTTCATTTGAAGTCATACCTGAGCACTTACATCCATTCCAGTGCGAGGCGCTGATCCAAGAAGCCCAGATTTTGTTCGTCGTCCGCAAGCGCTTTGGCATTGGGAAAGCCGAAGATGTTCAAACGGTAACTGTTACTCTGGTCAATCTTGTGTAACATCAGATCCACTGACTTAGGCTCACTTGATTCCAACAACGATGTGACCCCCTGATCTTTCTACCCATCGGGCAGGATTCTGATAGGGTACCGTGGGCCCACCCGTGACGAATGCTCCACCGTGAATCCAAACCACCACTGGCAACGGTTCTTCACACTGATCCAAGGGAGCCCAAACATGGAGGTTCAGGCAGTCCTCACCTTGGAAGTCCCGCGGCTCGATGATGAATTCCGGTGCGTCTGTGAGCCAGACGTTGGGTGCATCGCCCTCGAACTGGGGACAAGCATGTCCCAGATTGGTCGCCTTGATCGTTGCATTTCCCTTGGACTTTGGAGCTGGAGGCAGCCAGCGTCGTGCTCCTACGGGCTGTTCCGCAAACGGTATACCGAGGTACTGTGCAACATTTGGTGTGATGTCATCGGTAAAACCCTGAACTGGTCCGGAAGATGTGTCAATGTTCAAAGAGCTGACAGCAGTCACAGCTTGCAGCTGGCTGAGTCCGAGGAGAAGTGCTGCAGCAAACGCCATAATGGAAGGATTGCGGAGTTGCGAATCGCTTCTACCCCGGACCCCATCATCGTAATTTGTACTTTCTCCAATACCCCAAAGAATCACGGATCAACATCGTCACTAGCTATGTAATAGCCCCATATCCCATGCACTGCATCGGAGCTCCTAGACCGATGGGGTTACAACGCAGAGGTTTCACCGAACTCTCAGTTGCTGCCACTGCTGTCAGTATACTTAGAGGTATTTAACGATCCAAGGAATAGGCTTCTAGAAAATACATACAGACTCGAGAAGTGCATCTGAACGATGATGCACAGCTATGACGCTTCCCCATCCTTCGTTGCGAAGAAGGTACATGCTCGGCCGATGATTATCCGGGGCAGGCGCCGTCCCCACACTTTCCCCACTTTGTACTCGGGATCGTCACCGAACGGGCAAGCATCATAAGGGCGGCATCTTCCAACGGCTTTTTGAAGTAAAACCCCGAGAGTTGTAGCATTATTCTGACACAAGCTCGTTGTTCAAACCCCGGCATGAAGGTTCTTATTACTGGCGCCGGCGGTTTCGTCGGCCAAATTTTGGCAAAACGACTCATCGAAACAAGTACCGCAGATACCCTCATCTTGGCCGACGTCAATCCACCTCCGAATCCAACATCGTCACAGAGCGTACAATGTACGGCGGCAGACCTCACATCATTATCAGCATGCGAAAGTCTCATTGCCCAAGAACCAGATGCTGTGTATATTCTCCACGGCATCATGTCAAGTGGTAGCGAAGCAAACCTGGAGCTAGGCCTTAAGGTCAACTTTGAGTCTGTGCGCCAACTACTAGACACCATTCGGGCCAAGCGACCAGGAATCAAAGTGGTCTTCACTTCTTCTTGCGCAGTGTTTGGGCGGAAGGCCGTGGAGAATATAGCAACAGAGACGGACATTGTGCCTATGCCTGAATCTAGCTACGGCACTCAGAAGCTCATGATCGAGCTTCTCCTCAACGACTATTCACGACGCGGGCTCATCGACGGACGCGTCGTCCGTCTACCGACCGTCTTTGTCAGAGCCGGCGCACCTACTGCAGCAGCTTCGTCATTCGTCTCGGGTATTGTGCGCGAGCCAGTACATGGACAAGAGTCGGAGTTACCAGTCGACCCAAGTATCGGCATCTGGCTTACTTCGCCGCGCACGCTGGCGACAAATCTCGTACACGCCATCAAGGTACCAGCGGAGAAATTTGGGCATTTTAGGCAGGTGCTACTGCCGGGTTATACAGCTACAAGCGGAGAAATCCTGGATGCACTGGAGAACGTCGCGGGTAAAGAGACAAGAGCTTTGGTGAAAGAGAAGAGGGATGGGACGATACAGAGGATCGTTTTGAGCTGGCCGGCGAAGTACGACACCGCTAGGGCGAGAGAATTAGGCTTTAGTGAAGACGTCGGGCTTGAGCAGACGATTCGCGACTTCATTGACGGAGAGAAGCAGACAGCATAAGGGCAAACATATCGACAGCTTCGCCCAGCGGATATGCGTACTTAGGAACTGCGGGTTCATCACGTACGGAATTGAATTTGTGACAGACAGAAGGTCAAGTCTTGTTGGAAATTATGCATTACGTTTCTACTAAATACGAGGTCCTTAGAACTTTCCGTCCTACTAGCTACTCCCATCACCGTTTGCTTTATCTCTTCTAACCATAGACGGGTGACTTCGTGTAACCAGGGAATTGTTGAAGGAGTTTTTTGTCGACGGTGGCCATCTGCGGGCAGCCCAACTGTCCGACAAGCTTTCCAACGATACTGGTGAGCGCAGTAAGTGGTCCAAGAAGGGTGTCTGACTTGGCTTGTGCTGAGGTCTGGTAGACGAAGCAGCCGAGGTTGTTTCCCTCAAGGAGCGACGCACTATTGAAGACACCACCGCTCAAGTCGGCTACGTCAACACCGACGAAGGAGTTGGGGGTACCAGTGTTTCCACCAATATCGAGGAACTTGGGGTGGAGACGAGCAGCATTGACGACATCCGCAAGGAAGTATGGGGTGTCGTATGGGTACTCAAGAGCACGTCGGTACCAGTTCTCTGGGATGCGTTCCCCACCTTGCACTGCGTTGTAGTTTCCGTTGGTACCTTGAATTCCGAACCAAGACTGGATCACGTCATATGGAAGGATACCAGTGGGGTTCTCAGCGGTGTGGTTGGCCATGAAGCGGAAGATGAAGGTGTACGCAGCAGGTTGCACCAATATTCCCGAGAACGGTCCGTTGAAAAAATTAGGATTGGTCTGTTTCTGAACGTCGAATCGATGGCTTCTGAAGTTGGTCAAGCTCTCAAGGGTGACTACACCACCAGGAGAATAGTCAATCAACTCCTGGAACTGACTAGTGACAGTCTTGTAGTTGTTACCAGCCTGGTAGAGGTCGGGCCGTGTTGGCGAGGCATCGGTTTCGTATTTGTTGTGCGAACCGCTCAAACCGTTGCCTAAGGTTCCTGTTGCGCCTCCCTGAGCGAGAGATGGCCTGCCGCCCATTGACCAGTTCAACAGGTCGCCGTCGAGGGCGCCACCGAGAACTGAGAGGAAGGTCGAGAGGAGGGGACCCATACCCACTACCCGTTGTGTTGCGTCGATGTATTGTTGGACACTAGCGTATCCATTGTGGGGAAGGAAGTTGTGATTGGCGAGGGCGTTTAGACCAGGGCATGGTCCTCTGAGGTCGTTCGGCCCTGGTGCAACGTACTTGTGACCGCTGCCAGCAGTGACGTTAATATATTGCGCCTTTGCGTTGAAGATGGGTACTGGCTCGAAGACAACTGTCGCAGCTCCGGCACCGGCTTGACGTCCTTCCAACTCCACCAACCTCGCGGCCTCCTCGGCGCGCTTCAGAAGCTCGGGATCATGTCCAGCAGCATCCAAGATGGCTGTTGGCCAGGCAGAGGTGAGAGGCACCGCGACAACCAAAAACAGTTGAAGAGAAGAGAAGTGCATGTTTGCGAATGATGAATAGGCCCGATGCTGACAATGAACTGTAGACTGAGTGGTTGGGCCTACTATATACTACTCTGCAGGTAACGCATTCAGCAAGCGCCATCGCATCTCCTATCGCGTAGTGTATTGATGACACGCATTGAGGCCTTTGAAGGGACCGCGGTTGACCAGATTGCTGGACATAAACCCCGCTGTCGATCTCTGAGTCGATAGTACCTACCTACACAACGTGCGCCGGTCATCTCCCAGGAACGCTTTTGGCTGTGAAGGGCTGGATGGAGATACAACCCGCCATGTCTGATTCGTGGCTCATCCTCTATTTGAGAATCCGGGGTCGAACTATTCCATGTGGGTCAGGGGTAGCGCCCGAAGGGGGAGGGTCAGATGGTGGACATTGTAGGACGACGGCCAATATCAAGCAATCGCCACTCGCCCAGAACGTGAGCCACCTGTAAATTGTGCGCACTAAATCTACAGAATCTTAAACCCCAGCTGAAATTCGTATGCAGGATACGGTAGTTGGCGGTACTTGCCAGGGGTATCAGTTAGATGTACGCTAACCCGGACCAAGAGGATAAATCCCCCGTCCAATCATGAGCAACGGCCATCTTCCTTAATCCCAACTCACTGTGGGATCGGCGAAAGGTTGCTTTCTGATGTTTTCTAGACCCCTTGGCCACTATTTGTCAAAAAAACCTGGAAGTAGAAAAAGGTGGAAATTTATCTCGGTCAAAGCGCACTGTACCAATGAGGACGTAGTTAATGGTAAACTCTCCATCTCCACCCAGGCTGTCAGGGTAACATATCCAGGCTTGAACGATCGTAGAACATACTAACAGGTTCGTATCCTTGTCTTAAGGATGGGAGTGCTGTTGGAAAGTCGTATGGCTGTGGAGCGGATTGCACGAAAACACAGCCTGAGTTGCATCACAATGCGGTGTTACCAGCACAACCTACCTAGACAGCTCGATGACTGGGTAGAATTGCCTTGGGTCTCCTAGAGGAGGCCTAATTTGTGTTGCTATAGTCGTTGGGTTGTGCCTTAGAGAACGATTAGATTGTTGTGTAGCTTTGGTTTTGTTTCGCTGGAGCTCATCTAGGTCACCTCTGTACCGTGGTTCTCAGCGTGGAATCGCGGTTCTCGTGAAATCAATGATTCTGCTAGACAACTCTAGTAATGACCCGTTGGACGTTTTCTTGCATTACTCTTCTGCCACAAAATTATGCTTGCGCGGAGAAATTTTGCACGGCATTTTATTCTGGCACGATCAAGGAACACTGATACCTGCCGTTCGCTCAGAGCTGGAAGATCCATGAGCTCTTACCAGTACCTAGGCTAGTGAGCTCTCCATCTCCCCATGTGAACCTTCAGTGCAGTGCCTAGATCTTTGGCGGTTGACAAGAGCGCCAAAGGCGTCATGGTATCAGTGGAATTGTTCAACACATTAGTGCGTTTTACATATAGCATTCTCCACGGTCAAGATACATTGGGGACCTCAAATTTGTCTGTGCGACGCTGTTCACTGCGCGATACCCAAGAAGCAAGACAGAGTGTTCAAGGGCGTTCATGAAGTTTATTTACACTGGCGAGTTAAGCCTGAACCATACCTTCTGGTAATGTAAAGTCATCAATGATTGCAATACACAAACTCGCACAGTCTCTATACAGTCCATCACCTCAATATGTACAGTCTTTGAACTCCGTTCCGATGTTCACTGCTCCTGTGAACGAGCTCTGTCGACTTTGCCGCAGTTTGTATGGAGTCTTTACTAACCGCATGTCCCAAATTGAGGCTGGCAACCCCATGACAGCCTACAGTAGTCATCCTGGCCATTTCCACACCATCCATAGCTTGAACAGCATCTTCCGAAAGTACTACCCGTACAAGTCTGGCCATTCCCATCTGCTCCACACCTTCCATTAGTACTGACATTGGTCGGAACAGGCGCCGCAGAAGAGGTCGAACTAGGCGTTGGGGTCGTCGTCGTAGGGGTAGGGGTAGGGGTAGGAGCAGGAGTAGGAGTAGGAGTAGGCGATGGCCTGGTCGAAGAGCTGCTGGGGGGAATAGGGATGGGGACCGAGGAAGAAGAGCCTGGCGGTGGTGGTGCCACACCACAGCTCCCAAAGCCTAGGCGACATCCAGTACCGCAGAAGTCAAGGGAGTTTCCGCAGTAATAGTACTCTGAGCAGCAATTTCCGAAGACAGAACCCGCACACGTTGTTACGTTTCCGCATTGCCCATTCGTGGAGGGAATCAGTGTACCAGAGGGCAGCGGCGGCAGAGGCGATGAGCTCGAAGGGACAGTGATTGAGCTGGTTGGCGGCAGAGGCGTGGGAGTTGGTGTTGGCGTTGGCGTTGGCGTTGGTGTTGGCGTTGGCGTTGGCGTAGTGGTGGGCTCAGGTGCTGCATCACCGCATCTTCCAAAGTCAGGCTGACATCCGACGATGATGCCGCAATGCTAAAGCAACCTATGTCAGCATGTAGAATATCGGGATGCCGGGACAACGATACGTACCTCGAACTCAGATCCACAGTAACCATAACTTGAGCAACATTGATTACCACCGCATCTTTGATTGTTGAATTCGGCACCGCAACGGCCTGCCGCCTGTCGAGGCAATAGGTGGCGAAAAGAGAGGGAGTAAAGATTCGGTGTTGTAGCATTATGCTCCTCGAATCGTTGTGCGACAGTGTTCTCGATGTCGTCTGTACCACGGAAGTGTGCTCGTAGATGTGCGCTGAGCTTGGTATTGGTTGTCAAGTCATTAAGAGCTGAAACTCCTGAGAAGCTCAAGGCTCCTGCCAGACTTATCAGCGTCAACCGCATCTTTGGCTTTCTGAATGGAATGACGAGGTACGAGATCAAACTAAGATCCCCAGCGAGCAAACCCAGGTATTAATCGAACTTCCACATGGCTTCACGGAAGCTAGGGAAAGACTTCCTGGCACAAAAGAGTGGTCGGCCAGCTCGATATAGCGGGTGAGCTCACTGGGTACTTGGCTAGGTGCAGATGAGGCTCTTTCGAGCCTGGAAGACATGCGATAGACCAATGGAGTACAGCGTCAAGCTCGTCGTCCAGATTGAAACTGTAACAGTTGATAGTCACACATATCTTCTTGGGTATACATGTTATTGCTAATATGGAAGTCGAACCGACTCGCATGTTTGTGGGGCCTTCAGCGGTGCATGCGTTCGGATGGATGAACAGAAGCCTCCTGTGGAACTTGAAAGTGATCAGACTATCACGGAATGAAGATACCGTGATGCACTTAGCGCGTCGCGGCTTGAGGCGTGGATCTTGCTGATATTCCTTGATCTCGAGTGGTGTTTCTTACGATCTAGGAGATAGATGTTCTATGAAACTGCTCAAGCGGTGAGGTGGGGCATCCCAGATACTTTCGGCACCTGTCCACGTGTACTTGTAGCATTAGTAGCTTTATTTGGGAGTTGAAAGAGGCTAAATGTGAAATGCCGGTAATACCGAAAGAAGACCGGGGTTAAGATGGCAACGACATGGGACGCCGGAAACTCCCATGCGAGGTTTGTGGAAACGTGGAGAGTAATGCTCAATGCAAGGTACCGTCTGTTATGCAGTTGCTTTACAGGGTAAGTTGGCTTTTCCTATAAATAAAAATTAGCCACCAGAGTCTGTGTCACCTGGTTTCCTCTACTGACGGGATTCACCTAAAGCGCCATGTATTCAGCGCGACATTGTAGAACTCATTTATTCGTAGGTTCTGCGGATCTGAGAGCACCGTTTGGTGTAGAAGCAACACAGAGAGCCCGACGTGGCTATAGCGCGCTGACTCAGGCGAGACCAACAGACACAGCTACCGAAGCATCTACCGACGCAATCACAATACTACCAGGTCGTTAGTAAAGAGTACCCGAGTAAACAAATCTGAGGTTGAAAATTATGATGAAGGACATCACGCCCTCAATCCTTCCATAAGGGCACCCTCCTCTCTCTTCCCTACAGCTTGGAACACAGATCCCTCCCCGCCAATATCTAATCCCTTCTCCGCCCTTTCATACGCTTCATCACTCCTGTCTAAAAGAATTTCCAATTCCTCTTTTCTCAACACTTTGCCACTTTCAGTGCCTTGAACATCAAACTTCTCCCCGTCGCTTCTTCTCAGCAGTTTCTGCAACTCCTCGACTTCTTGCTCCTTATCATTCCCCCGTGTTCCGCCCCGGTCATTGCGTACGCCACCTTTCCGGATGACGAGCTTCTCCAGCCGACGCTTCGCTTCAGCAGATTCGAGTAGTTTCTGCTCGACGGTATTGCGTGTCGCGAAACGGTACACAATAACATTGCGCGTTTGACCGATACGATGAGCGCGATCCATCGCCTGTAGATCTTGTTGAGGGTTCCAATCGCTGTCAAATAGAATGACTGTATCTGCGGCTGCGAGATTGATGCCTTGGCCACCGGCGCGAGTGGAGAGGATGAAAATATCGGCAGCTTCCTTGGTAGACGACGGCTTGTTGAAGGCTAAGATCTGGTCCTGACGATCTGTTTGTGCAACTGAACCGTCAATACGGGCATAGTTCCAGGACCGCAGGTCGAGGTAGTGACCAATAAGGTCCAAGGTAGTAGTAAACTGAGAAAAGATGAGGACCTTGTGGCCGCGACTTATTAGTTCGGGTAGAAGTGAATCGAGTAGAAGCATCTTGCCGGATGTTGATACGAGTGTCTCATCCGGCTCTGTCTCCGAGGCGAACGTTTCAGCGCCATCCGTATCCGCCCTTATGAAAGGGTTGAAAAAGTTGTATGGCGAGTTACAGCACAGTCGAAGCTGCATAATGGGGTTGCCTAGCTTTTTCTGCATGAGCTGACGTTTTGCTATTTCGAACGTGGCAGCTCGTATCTTCTCGTCCTCAGCATCGGAACTCAACTCTGCCTCCTCTTCCTCAGGTTCTTCTTTTTCCAGTCCATCGAAATATTCATCGTCACTCACTTCTTCGTAATTCTTCTTTGACCTGCCCCGGCTTCTCGTCGAGGCGACAGACGCGGGGGTACCTGCACGAGATGTCTTCATGCTCTTGTTGGGTGTTGCCCTACCACTTAAAGCTTTACGCTTGAGACCGCCGTTAGTACTACAAACACTCAAAGGCGTTCCTGCTCGACTGCTGAGACCAATGCTCAATCTTTCCACAGCCTTCTCTTCGAGATAGGCTCGACTGGTGCCGTCAAGGATAGCCTGATACAGCTCACGTTGCATCGACGTTAGCGGCGCGTACAGCACATACTCGCGTTTCTTGGGCATCAAGCTCTCTACATCCGTCTTTACCCGCCGCAGTAAGAACGGCTTCAGCACGGCGTGTAGTGACTTCACTAGGTATTGCTGTCGCTCTTCTGATAGCAATTGTTCGAAACTCGACTTGTCTTTCAGCCCAGAAAAGTCGAACCAACTCTCAAAGGTAGATAGTTTGTCAAATACGGTTGGCAGGAGAAAATGCAGCAGCGACCACAACTCCACAAGATTGTTTTGAAGTGGTGTACCAGTGATAAGCAGACGGTTCGCAGATTGGAACTGTTGTAGTTCGCGGATCAGTCGGCAGTCGAGGTTCTTGATACGATGTCCTTCATCGATGATGATGAACTGCCAGCCGAAACTCGTAAGGTACTTGCGATCATTCATACAGATTTCGTAGCTGGTAACCATGATAGGAAAGTCCGCGGTGCCTGGATTCCGTAGCCTGGTCTTGCGCAGTCTTTCACGCTCTTTCTTGTCTCCGTGGTATAGCATGACCGGCATGCTGGGTGTCCACTTCTCAAACTCTGCAACCCAATTGCTTGTCGTGCTCAATGGCGCAGCAATCAAGAAAGGTCCATACGACTTGTTCTCCCACAAATGTGCAAGCATGGCTATGGTCTGGATGGTTTTGCCCAGACCCATCTCATCCGCCAGAATGCCATTGATGCCGTTGTTATAGAGCGATACCATCCATTCCAGTCCCTCAAGCTGGTACGACCTCATGGTGCCCCCAGTGACCAGTTTCGGTTGCCGCGCAGATTTGAGGTCTGTCATGCCAATGTCACTGGTTTTGACGTTATCTTTGTCTTCTTCTGTCGCCTCTTTCAACGCTTCTCCTACGTCCTTGTCGCCTGCCTTCTTCTTCAAGTCTTCTTTACTAAAGTAGCTTGAGATATCGGGAGTTTGCTTCTTCGGTCTCCCACGGCTCTTTGTGTCTGACTTCTTCGGCCTCCCCAGGCGTTTTTTCGGTGTCGTATCCTCTTCTTCATTATTCGCCGTTGTCGCGCCGTTGGCCGCAGACCCGCGTGTAGCTCGTCGTTGTGATTCTGCTGCCGTTTTGTCGGCAATCTTTTCGCGCTTCGAGGCCTGGCCGTTCGTCTGCTCATCTTGGGCATTTTCTTGGTCTTCCTGCTGCTGCATCTGAGCGAGCATTACTGATGCGTACAGCTGCAGTCCTTGTCAGCGACCATATAGAACGTCATCCAAATGGACGAACCGACCTTGCTCTTGTTCATCAGGAACTCCAACTGTTGGAACTTCTTGTCCAGAACCTCTCTGCCACTCTTGATGTCTTCCTGTCTCTCCTTCTCGAGTTTGGCCTCACGTATCGCGTCATCTTTTTCGCGTTGCGTCCTCATGCGCTGTTCTTCTTGCTGCATCGACTTTTGCACGCCTTCTGTCTCCATGTCGGCTGGTGGTGGCGATGACGCAGGGGTGGACTGTGATGCAGGCATTGCGCCCGTAACAAGAACAGCAGTCACGTCGCGTAGATGTCAAGATTGTAGGACAAGACAGGCTCAATGAGTAGAGATAGGATTGAAAGTAGCGCCAGGGGCAGACGGCGATGACCGCATCTACCGGGACGCGGTCGCGATGAAAGGCGAGGACGCGCTAAGCAACGAATCGATGACGATTGTCGCGACGCGCGATCACGCCTGCAGGATGCATGTCACCCGGCTATAAAAAAAATGGGGTCGGCCATAACTAGTCTATAAAAAGTAAGTAGAAAATTAAGTAAGATTTATATATAAATACGTTCTATCTTTCTACTATAATACTATATACTACTACTACTATCGCTAACTCTAATATAGTCTCTAAGACACTTTTAACTAATATAAGTATTACTTAAATATATTCTAAACGTGTTCTAATTATATTTTAGCTAGCCTACGCCTACTATATTAGCTCTCCTACCTACCTAGAGGGCCTAGAGTAAGTTATCTTTAACACTAATAATAATCCTATTATAGAAGTAGGGGAGGTCTAGTACTATACCCCTATAAGTAATAGTATTTATAGTATAAGAATATATTTTAAACCTATTCTAAATATATTTTAATAATATAAGCCTATCTTAGTACTAAAGGTACCCTATACACCTACTATAAGAATATCTATAGGTATAACTAGATTACCCTAGGTAAGAATAAGAATAGCTACCTTTACTATAGTATTCTCTTAGGCCTTATTAGTAAGTACTTTTTAAATATATTTTAAATATATTCTAATAATACTTCTAGCTTAATCTTCCTTATATAGGGATCTATACCTACTATATAAGCTACTAAGTCCCTTATATAGTTTATTAATATTATTATAGTAACTAGATCTCTAGTAAGTTAACTAGAATATATTTTAAACCTATTTCTAACGTTTTCCTAGAAGATAAATTTAATTTTAAGATAGATAGTATTAGTAATTAAGTTTAAGGTAGTAATTACTACTTAAATATTAATCTCTAATAGTTATAGGTATTAGTAGAATATATTCTAAATATATTTATAATATATTTAAATAGTAATATAATAGTAGATTTAAATAACTTTCTTCTCTTTATAGTAATTTTATAAATTTTAACTATTTACTACCTTTTTTATAATTTTTTATTTTCTACGTAAGTGTATAGGTATTATTAAAAAAGAACTTTAAAAAAAATAAAAAGTAGCTATCCCTTTACTTATTAGTTATAAAAGTTAATAAAAAGATAAAGTAATAATATAGTTTAAATATAGGACTAATTAGCGTTTTATAGTAGTAAAGCTCTAACGTCTATACGCGTAAAAACTAAAGTTAAAAAAATTTACTAAAGGTAACTAAAAAAAACACCTATTAAACCTTAGTAGGCCTAATAGGGATTACTAGCTAGTATTAATTAACTACCTTTTTTACTTCCTTAACTTTACTAAGGTACTTTTATTTATAAGTTTTTAGCCTACTTTTATACTTCTTTATCTTTTTATACTATAATATATTTTAATTAAGTTTAGAACTTATTATTAAGAATAGTTTACTTAAGTAATAGTTTCTCTAAGTATACTTATAAGTTTACTTTAGAATTCCTCTATCTTTATTATATCCCCCTCCTCTTACGCTACTATATTACTAGAATATATTCTAAATATATTCCTAACTTATTATATTAACTCCTAGTTTTATAGTAAGTATATAAGCTCTATAATCTTTTTATAAAAGTATAGACTAGTATATTTAGAGTTAAGGCCTAGTCTACTAGTAAAGATAGCTACTAGAGTATATTTAGGATAAACCTTAAGGATATAAGTCTTAAGTATACCTTTATTACTAAATCTTTACTAGAATACGTTATAAATACGTTAGGAATACGTTCTAGTAAGAAAAAAGATAAAAACTTACTTTATATAAGTAGTTTAGGTCTATTTCTACTCTATAAAATAGCTCTCTAAGATAGATAGTAATAGTACTATTATTATTTTACTTATATAGTAGACACTTAGGTAAGAGGTATAAGAGGGAAGTATAAGCCTAGTATATAAGCTATATAAATATATTAAGAATATATTTAGAATATATTTTCCTAGCTATATATATATATATAAGAAGAGTTTTATTTCCTATTACTAAGTTAGTAAGAGAGAAGGATAGATACTATAAGAGAGGTATATTAAGATAATACTATTTAAACTAGACTATTTAGAGTTTAGTTATAAAAAATTTTCTTACTACTAAAGTATATTCTAACTAGGTTTAGAATATATTCTTTTTAAGCTCTCTTTATACCTTCTAAATAGCTAATTCTTACTACTTTAACCTTAGTATTACTTCTTACTAGGCTAACTTAAACTCTCTCTTTTTAGTCTTAAAGATTATATACTTTTTTACTTCTTAGAACTATTTTCTTTCTACCTTAATTAACTAGGATACTACTAAGGGTATAGACTTATAGAAACGTATTTAGAATATATTTAGAATATATTCTAGTATACTTACCTTATTACTTCCTCCTTAAGTAGTAAAGACTTTAGTCCTAAAGAAGTATATATACTACCTCTACTAGAATACTTCTTTACTAGGTATTTTATATACCTAGAAGAATTAGATAGTATAAGAATTTAGTCTTTATTATTATTAAGGATCTTAATAACTTCTCTCTTTTTTTTATAGCTTAAATATATTAGAAATATATTTAGAACTTATTCTTATATACTTTTACCTTATTTATAACCTATACTATTAAAATACTATTAGCTTAAAGATAAAGCGCTCTTATTAATATATTTAATTCTCTATTTATTATACCCCTTATACTCTTTAATATCTTAGAGATTTATTTATATTACTTTATAAAACGTATTTAGAATATATTTTTATTATATTCTCTTTATAACTAATATTTTTATAGCCTATAAGAGGTTAAGCCTTATACTATTATAGTAACCTTTTAACCTAGCCTACTCTATAGTATTAGAAGTAGTTTCTAATATATCCTAAACTTATTTTAAGATATAGCTATAAGCTTATACTAAACTAGTAGTAATAATAAGATACGTTTTATAGTAAACTTAGGTTTATATAGCTAGGTTACTCTTATTACCTAAATATATTATAAATATATTTAAAATATATTTTACTTAACTTATATATAAGTAGCTTATATAATATAAAATATTTATTTACTATAGCTATATTAAGAAGAGACCTTATCTTCCTTTATATTAAGTCTATTATATAGTTTAATTCTAAGTAAACTCTTTAAATACTATATAAGAAGTACACTTAATAGAACTAAATATAACTTATAAGCTACTACCTTTATAGCTAGTATACTAGGTTAACCTTAGTAAGGTAGTAACTAAATCCTATAGGAATATATTAAGAACGCGTTTTAAATACGTTTTTATTAAAACTTACTTACTATCTACTTACTATTTATATTAATTATTATACTTATAAACTTATTTAAATAATAATAATACTACTATACTAGCTTACTAGTTCTTTATTAAATAAGAGTAAAAAACTTTTTAAAAGTAGTTTTATATATATTTAAAGTCTAGGTATTAGTAATTATCTATATAAGTATAATAACTAGAATATATTTAGAATACGTCTTAAATATATTTAGTAGAGTAACTTACTTTTTCTATAAGGTTTTAGGAATATAGTAAAGAGTATCTTACTTTATAAGCTAGATATTCTTTTAAATAATATATCTATCTAGAAGGTTAATTACTACTATAAAATTATAGTATCTTATTTCTAGAAATAAATAATAATAGTATAAGCTAAAGATATAATAATATCTTAGATATATACTTTCTTTTTATTAGAACGTGTTTAAAACGTATTTAGAATATATTACTATAGCCTAATCTTAATAATTCTTATTCTTTTTATAGTTAACTCCCTTAACCTTACCTCTATAAGGAAACTAGCTATACTTTTATTAATTAATAAGCTTTATAAGGTAATCTTTCTTTATTAGTATAATATCTAAGTCCTTAATAGATCTAAGTTTATAAGCCTTAAGGTAAGAGTTAAACTATATATAAAGGTCTACCTTAGTAGTCCTAAGAGTTAGTTCTTAGGAATAAGTAAGTGTAATAGATAAGAGGATTATAATAGTATAATTAGAAGATTAATATAATATTATAAAAGTTATATAAGAATAAAGTATAATCTTTAGATTAAATACTAAAGTCTTATATAAAGTTAAATATACTAAGCTAGAGGGGTTTAGTATCTAGCTATATACTTAATAAGTATTATAGTTATCTTATATATAGTATATTATAGGACTTTATAAGATATTATAAAACGTATATAACTTATCTTATAAAGGTTTTCTACTAAGACTATAGGATTACGTATCTACTATAGGGTAGTATTATCTATTAGTATATAAAGGTCTACCCTTTATCTAAGTTATCTAGGGTCTCTTCTTACTACTATCCTTTATATATAGTTAGCGTCCTTTCCTCCTTAGGTTTATAATACTATAGTAATTTAAGGAAGTCTACTAAAATATATTTAGAATACGTTTCTAATATATTCTTATAGTAAACTTACTTCTCTATTATTAATAGAGTAAGTATTAGGTATAATATTAATAAGACTACCTTTATAGTACTACTAGTAGCTATAAATAGTAGAGGAAGAGGATAAGAGTAGCCTCCTACTATAATTATAGTATAGTATAGGACTATATCTATATTATTAAGGATAATAATATAGTATATAGTACTATATCTATAATATAGAACTATTTAACCTTATCCCTAAGGATAATTAATACCTAAATATACTATAAATATATTCTAAATATATTTTATAAATATACTATATTACTAATACTATAAGTTTATAGTTTAACTATATTATACTTATATAGTCCTTCCTTACTACTTAGGAGTCTATATATAAATAAGTACTATAAATAAATTATACTTATCTCTTATATAACTTACCTAAAGAAATAGTTCTTACTAGCTACTTAGTTAAAGTACTACTTATAGGTAATAAACTACTTCTTTTAACTAGTAAAGGGCTAAAATAGGCTTAGAATATATTTAGAATATATTCTTATAGTATAAACTTACCTTCTTTCCTTATTCTCTAAGAATTAGTTTATAGAAGATACTTTATAGGGTATAAGTTAATTATAATTTAAACCTATACTAGATACTTATATACTAACTTTAACTCTTAGTATAATATATTTAAAATATATTTAGAATACGCTTATACCTATACCTTTTCTTTACTTAATATAAGACTATAGTCTAGTATTATACTATATATAAATTATAGGTCCTTATATAGCTACTCTAATTTCTTATTATAAGAATATATTCTTAATATATTTTAAATATATTTATAGTATTTAACTCCTATATAGCTATATCTCTATTAATAAGTATAGGTATTTAGGAATAAACTAAAGGTTAAGTAATTAATAATAGTACTATACTTAGAATATTAGAACTAAAATATATTATAAATACGTTTAAAATATATTCTATCTAATATACCTAGAGTACTTACTTTAGTATATCCTTCTATAATAGAGGTGTTCTTATAGCTACTCTCCCTACTCTTATAATATAGGTAGTACCCCTTTCTAATCCTTTTAGGTATACTAGTATTATAGTATAATACTAGAGTTTATCTACCTCTATAGCTTTACCTCTATTATTACTAGTAGTAAATATAAAAGGTTCCTATATAAATATATTAAGGATATATTTAGAATACGTTTATACTATATACCTACTAATTTCCCTCTACTACTACCTTATCTATAGGTAGGTCTCTCTTATTACCTACTAGAATATTACTTAGCTAGAAATCTACCTTATCTTATAGTATATCCTTATCCTATACTAATATAAATAGTAGTAAAGGCTGTTCTATATTTATAGCGCCTAAATATAATCTAAAGATATTTAGAATATATTTTATTCTTTTACTTTTATGCGCTAGTACACACTATTCTATAATAGTCTGTACTAGGCTATACAGGCGAGGCACATAGACGCCTATGTTGTACACTTTACTAGATGTAGACTGGTTATGGCCGACCCCATTTTTTTCATAGCCGGGTGACATGCTGCCTCTCACGCCTGAACTTTAAATTACACCCATCCCGACGCGCTTGGCTACGCGTCGTGTCTCTGGTTGCAGCGTACCGCGACGCGATTATCGTGTTCAGCGTACGTGCACATGTGTATACTCTATCAAAGCTTCAAGCGATAGAATACGGCATCGTTCGGGTTCTCATAATAGCTGTCGACCTCTTCAAACCCACATGCCTCATATACCTTTCTCGCGGTCGTCATGTTTCGTAGCGTATCGAGCAGCATCTCCTCGTAACCCAGCTTTCTTGCGTGTGAGAGGGCGACGTCCATCAACGGCTTGCTAAGACCCAGACCCCGGGTTTCTGGTGCGAGATAGAGTCGCTTGAGCTCGCATGTTTTTGTGGGCGGTGATGTCGAGTGCGCTAGCAAGGTCGCAGATTCAGCGGTGGTAGGCGTCGTAAAGAATGGCCGGATAGCTATGCATCCTACGGCCTGCTCGTCCTGTCTTGTGGTGCTGAAGCCGACCTTTTTGCCTTCGGTCGGCGTTGTCGTGGCATCTCCGTTTGCTGCCGAGGAGCACAGTAGCCAAAGCGCCCCTCCTTTTTCCGATGCATACTTCCCGGGCAATTCCGCCAATTCGTGATCGAAGTTCTGAAAGTCGAGGCTGACAGGCAATGACTGTGCGTACGCCTTGAAGAGCTGCCCCACCACCTCCTTGTCATCTGGGAATTCAGCCTCGCGTACTTGGGTATTCGAAAAATTCGACATGTTGAATTACTTGACGTTTCAAATTGCTCGTGGGTAATGCAGGGTGGTGAATAGATTCAAGATCGAGGATATGATCGTCTGGTTACAATCTTGCGACGTGGCCAGACTCACTTTAAACATGTATTTACCCTGGAAAATGTCTTTCTCGAAGGGCGCAGTTCTAGCCTGTCGTGTTCTGACTGTTCCCCACCACATATGTTGGGTGGGCCTGATGTTCTGGTGATTTCGGTGCAGATGGGTCCATCCGAGTCTACCAAAAGTATCCAGCTTCACTTCAATTAGTAGGTTATATTTATCATGACTGACAAAATTTCTATCAAGTCACGTGTTGGTCCTGTGGTCTAGTGGTAGTAAGTAGCACCGTCTATAGCACCTGCATCTCATCCTCTAACATGTAACCAGTGATTCTCGCTTAGGGTTATCCCGAGCACCGATTGCGAGAGGCCCCGCGTTCGAGTCGCGGCAGGACCCAATATCTTTTTTTGCGGTCGTCAAGGTCGTGAAACATAAGGCTGGTCTCTTTTTGCCTGAGTAGCATAGCCCATCCGAGCTATCTGCTCTGCTGTAATCCACACTCAGCCTTTTAGCACGATGGACTTTCATGGCACTACGAATAGACCTCGTGAGGAGCGTCTCTTCTCAATTTGATAAACGACCGGCTGCGTCCTTGTCGCTTCCTCTGCGGATCCGAGAGGTCATTCGTCTCGTTCCAAGGTAACCTCCAAGCTGGCCATGCACTTTGTAGCCTTTGGCAACATCTAAGTATGCTCTTCCGCCTCCACCCTGTCTTCTGGACCATCCGCCATAGTACTTCCATTAGCCAAAACATTCTTGGACGAGTCGCTTCTTGGCGATTTATGCTTCCAGGTAATGTCAAGATGCCCTGGTCGGAATACCTATCAAATCACTAGAAGGTAACCACCAAAAGACTCTTTGTCACAACCACGACGATGAATGGACGGGGAGAAAACTGGCGCCGTAGTTGTCTGGCGCTGAGACGGTAACGATGAAGGGAAACGTAAGGCAGAGAGCGAGTGGATAGATGTCGGCAAGTGCTATCGAACCCTCCTAACTAAACAGGCATACTGACGGCTCTGTCTACCTAGGTAGGTACCAGCAGAGAAGCCATCCAGCCACAGTAGACACAGATTTTTTGTCAGAAGATCCTACTCCTTCTCTAAGCATCACTGAGGTGGCGACCACAAGAACAACTAGTATTTCGACCTGTGCGGACTTCAACCAGACTATGGCAGCAAGATGCTCGGACAAGCACAAGTCGGTTGGGGCTTCGCTTGCACGAGAGAAGAGAACATCCACACAAGTCTCTTAGTCAGCAAAGGGACCGAGCGATTCTGTTTACGATGTGGGTTCGACAAGGTAGTAGGAAATTGTACGCAAAGAGAAGGCAACCCGATGAACAAGGTCGGAGTTCAAGGTGGCGATGTACTGTTCATGTAAGGTTCCCAGCAGAAGCCGTAAGATGTAAGCGCATAATGACAAGACCGCTGTAAGTACTCACATCTCACACAGCCTCTTTTGGCGCGTTCATGTTGTGCTGTTAGGCGTTGCATCACGACGCGCCGCGGTAGTACCAAGCCGCTTCTCGGTCCGACGTATTGGCACGGTGCTCGACTGGTGACGCAACGAATCTCACCAACCAATCAACGGAATGGACATATCATACCGAATAACCTCCCGGGGCTTTTGCGGGGAAGTGTTTGCGGGCTTTCTCACCATCGTCGTCATTGTGTGGGCAAATACGAGTAAGTAGAATCTTACTCCAGCAATAAATAATGGCACCCCAAGTCGAAGTTTTCTGGAAGGGCTTCTTTCATCCGAGCATCTTGCAGCCATGAAGCGCTCATACCCCGTTCTGGTATCTCTAGCGGCATTGACGACAAGCCATATCATCCCTCGTCAAGAATCCATCGACTACAATGCAGCTCCGCCTAATCTATCGACCCTAGCCAATTCGACTCTCTTCGACACATGGCGTCCAAAAGCACACGTTCTTCCAGCATTTGGACAAATCGGAGATCCATGTATGCACTATACCGATCCCGAGACTGGTCTGTTCCACGTAGGATACCTACATCTGGGTGCATCAGGCGCTACTACAGACAACCTAGTCACATACAAGGACATAAACCCCAATTCGGAGCCGTTCATTCGCGCAGGCGGCATCAATGACCCTGTCGCTGTCTTTGACGGCAGTGTCATTGAGAAAGGAGTCAATGGCACACCGACGTTGCTGTACACCAGCGTCAGCTACTTACCCATACAATGGACGGTCCGGTACACCAAAGGAAGCGAGACGCAATCACTCGCCTTCGCTAGAGACGGTGGAAGCAACTTCACAAAAGCAGAGTTTGGCCCAGTTGTTCCCAGCCCACCGTTTGCTGTCAACGTCACAGGATTCCGTGACCCATTTGTGTTCCAGAACTCGCAGGTTGACGGCTTGTTGGGTAAGCGGAATGGGACGTGGTATACAGTCATCTCCGGCGGCGTGCATGGCAAAGGCCCAAGTCTCTTCTTGTACGCCCAATACGACGATGAAGATGCGGATTTGTTCCAGACGTGGGAGTACTTGGGCGAATGGTGGCACGAGGCAGCAAACTCGACATGGTCAGATATGGGCTGGAGTGGGCGCTGGGGCTTCAACTTCGAAGTCGCCAACTACTTTGCCCTTGACGAACAAGGTGCTAATGAAGAAGGCGAGATCTTCACCACAATCGGCGCGGAATGGAGCTACGAACCTATTGTTCCCCAGGTTTCAGACAACAGAGAGATGCTTTGGGTCGCTGGTAAGCAGGAGCTCGTGGACGGTCAGCTGAAGTTCGAGCCTACAATGGCTGGACGACTTGATGCCGGGCGCTCGGCTTACGCAGCGGCTGGTAAAGTCCTATATGCGGACTCACAGGCTAGCAAAGCGAGCGGCGCGCCCGATCGCTTCATCACATATCTCTGGTTGACTGGCGACTTCTATGGAACCTTGACCAACGAATTCCCAACTCCCCAGCAAAACTGGACAGGATCGCTACTGCTCCCGCGTGAGCTTAGCGTCGGTCGCTTGAATGTCGTCGATAACGAGCTCTCCCGAGAAAAAGGAGCATGGCGAGTCGACCAGGAACACGACAACGGTACCGTTACCCTCGCCACTCTGCACCAGAAGATCGCCCGTGAACCCTACGCCGCATTCCAAGACCATGCCACCAACGTCATTACGCAAACTGGTGGATCCATGGCGGACGTGAAGAAGTTCGACGAGAGCCCAAAGTCAAAGCACTGGATGATGACTGCTTCGATAACCTTCCCCTCGCGCTCTGACTCTCTGCGAGCTGGCTTCACAATCCTTTCTGGCTCCCAGGAATCCACCAACATCTACTATCGGTTCGGTAACGAGAGTCTCATCATCGATCGTTCAAATTCTTCTGCCGCGGCGCAGACTACGGACGGTTTCCCCACCGAAATTGAGCAGGGCAAGTTCCGCTTGTTCGATATTGCGGGTGAACATGGAAATGAGGCAAAGGTTGAGACGTTGGATTTGACGATTGTGGTAGATGGTGGTGTTGTTGAGGTGCATGCGAACGACCGATTTGCGATTAGTACTTGGGTGAGGAGCTGGTACGCGGACAGCAGAGACATTGGTTTCTACGTCGAGGGCGGTGATGCTACCTTTAGCAATGTTACGATTTACGAGGGTCTGGTTGACGCGTGGCCGGAGCGGAATTAGATAGAGAACAGAGATGCCATTGACCTGCAAAACAAGATACTGCGAATTGCATGCATGCGTGGGTTCACATGTCAAATCAGAGAGTCGAGACGCTTTGGGAGAAAGTTGGTCAGAAACCGGTAGGTCTCACTGTACGATTGATTGCGCGTCGCGATGGTCTCCTTCCATGGCAGACAAAACAAAGCTTGCGATAGGGCTCTGGGCTGTCAGAACATGGTGACAGCCTCGTGTGTTCAATTTCGGGTCGCGTGACTAGTCGTGGTGTAGGGTAAAATGACGGAGCTTGACACGTGCAATCTGCTGTCCGGTTTTGGCAGGCACGAATTCGGCAGCTGGCATGCGTCTTCTCGAAAGGACATGTTCTCTTGTCTCAACTGGACATGTGTCTATTTCGGCGAGACATGCGGACGCTTGGAGACGTGTGGAAGGTTGCTGCTTGGAAGATATTGGGGTGGTGGGGAGTTACGTCAGCGCTGTCTGGCACCTCGCTCTGGCTAGCACGGCCGTGGGTGAGAAGACGCGGTGGCGCGCTCTCACTCCCGTGGTCAGCGGTGGCCAACCACACCAAACTCGCCATGAAGTGTATTTCAACCACTCTGAAACGACGTGGCTCTTCGTCTTTGACACACCTTGTTTTGTTGCAGTAGAAATTGCGATATTTGACCGGGCCTGCAGTTCCCTGGTTGAGCGTATTGCTGCCTGCGCCTGCCTCAGTCGCGCCTCTTCTATAAAGCGCACTACCGTGTCATCATTCACTGTGCCAGCATTAATTCCCTCGGCCCGGATCCACAAAGTCCTGCCCTTTGCGCGGTCCGCTCTCCCAAGAGCACACATACTCCCCTCAACACCCAAGACGACTCCGCAGCCACCCCACCCACACGTCCGACAACCACAACCATGACCATGGCGACAGTACGCGAAGAAAAGACTCTGTCTGACCTCCCCAACGGACACACGCGCAACCAACACGAATACTCATATCGCCTCCCCGCAACCCCGCGCATTGTGGTTCCCCCGCCCACGCTCGCGACCGACATGCCAGGCCTGTCTCTTGGCGGCGCCCCTGGGGGGGATGTGGACATGGCCTTCTTGAACGAGTTCGACCTCAAGAACATCGTACAGAAGAACTCGCTGCTAGAGTGGGCATACGAGCGGCGGAGACAGGCACAAATGATATTGCCTTGGCTCTATCTCGGTCCCATGGTGGCTTCCAAGGACAAGGCCTTTCTAGAGCGAGAGGGCATCACCATGGTGCTGGCCGTTCGCGCCCAGCCCAACAGCATGTCGGGCGCCATGCAAGCCGCTACCCAGGTATGCATGGAAGTGGCCAGCATCGAGACCCCCAGCTTCCACAGCCTTACGTCCAAGTTCCCAGACGCGACGCGCATGATCAACTCGCACATCGCGCGGCTACGGCAACACAGCCTGCAGACAACGGGACACGCCACTCTCGGCAAAGTGTTGGTCTTCTGCGAGTCTGGCAATGAAAAGTCAGCTGCAGTGGTCGCAGCCTACCTCATGCAAACGCTCAACAACATCGATCACATCAAGGCTATGCAGGTCTGTCAAGCACAGCGCTTCTGCGTCAACTTCGACGACGTCTTGAAGAACATCCTGCGCTCATACTGGGACATTCTCCTTGCCCGACGCTCCATCGCTGCCTCTTATGCGCAAGCGCCACATCAAAATGGTGTTAGCAACGGCTCTGGGCAGCCAGGATTGCTCCCCCTTTCGTTCTCGTCAAGCAAGCAAAAGCGGGGCATTGACGACACAAGGGACAGCGACGACGATATGAATATGGAAAGCGGTATGGATGCGTCGGATATGCTCCGTTTTACAGGGCGCGACGTTACTCCTTTCCATGACCGCTAGACAGGGTCTCCCGGCAGTTGGCGATTTCATCGATTTTGTATCAGGCGTTCACTGGCATTATACCCCTGCATGGTCCAAGGCGTTATCCTGCGATGCTTTCCATCAGAGGGCTTACTTATATTCGTAGTATGGCCGGACACTCTCAGCAAAAGAACGGGCAAGTACACGGATTGCTAGCATCTTCATCGAGGCTATCGACAGCCTTGAGCAGTAGCCGCCACTGGTTTTGGTTTTTCCTAGAACATTTTACACTCTACCCATCTTTGCATTTCTCTCCACTCGGTGCTCCTGCAAGATCCTCATGACTCCGTTCGTACCGATGGCCATGCCAGCCATAACCCAATGACGTGACTGCTTAAATGTACATGGAACGATTATGGGCAGCTGCGCATGATGCCCTCCCTTGGTATGTGGCTTCTGCAGAACAAAGATGCTATCTAACAAGGAAGCAGGTTCGTTCGTGTGTTGAGATGACGTGGATGAGTCACTTGTGACTTTCGCCGTTCACACAATAGTCGTGAGAATAGGTTTCCATAAATGAGGGAACTTTGACTATGACAATGACCGTACCAGATACTAGAAACGTTGGCTCGCTGCGATAGCCTCTCTCGGCCAGTGTCGCATCCCAAAACTAATCACTTCAGGGTGGTGATTGGGCACAATCTACAACACAGACGTCTAGTGAATACAGTGTCGCCAAGACGCGTATTGCTCGCCCGGTGCACTTGCGACATTGCTGTTGCCTTAATGGTCACTGACCTTCACTTCGACTTCCCAAGGTCGCTGTTTCTCGCTAAACGCACGGTAGTTACGATGTGGTGCCTCTGGATTGGATTGGTAACAGATACAATCTCTTCCACGAACCTCATATACCAAAGACCCGCAATCATATTCGCTTATGACAGAATACAAAGTATCAGTACCCAATCATCGCTTACACTTGACCATCGCAGTATCAAGACATGCCATACAAGCTCCGGCCTGGGGCCAAGTTGAAAAGACCTCTACGTTATGAGCAGTCGGACGGACTAGATTTTGGTGATCCACCACGACCAAGGTCTGAGAACCAAGACTCGGTCATCGGTTCAGATGGGTCTTTGCTCCCACAGAGTTTGACTGCAAACCCCAGCGCACTTGACCCTTCCTCTGTCACCAAAGGCGCGCCTCACCCCTCACAAGACCCACCACTGGAGAAGGACACGTCTGAATTCCACCGTGCCGCAAGTCCGAACACAAGTGATCCCACGGGGCCCCCAGAATTTCAAAAGATGGCCAACGTCAAGTATGTTAAGGGACCCAGTCGCGAGGATGCTCCGCCAGAGAGCAAACGCGCGAGGCGCTCCAACAAGACCGCCAAGCGCGTTGCAACACCTCTGGTGGATGAGCCTTCGCCTGCCTTTTCCGCATCCAGACCATCAGCATTCCCCTCACTGACTGGTAATGCCCCACCACTACCGTCGGCTGCCACACAGTTCACCAAGCATGGTCTGAGAGAGCTTGTGGAGGCTATGGACGATGGAGATGACGAACGCGCACAAAAGATCAGACGCCAGTTCGCAGCCAAATATGAGGCGGGCAGAAGTTCCTGGTACAGTGAATTGAAACGGGTATGGCCTACCGGAGGCACAACTCCTCTAGTACGTCGGTTCCAAATACACACATCCATCACGATACTAATGATGTAGATCGCCTTTGAAGATCTTTGGCCGTCGATACGCCAGGAAATCATCGAACGGATCCTAGACGACTTTGCGGAAAAAACATACCCCTCACGCTTTTACCCAGTTTGCCGCATCCTGGGTATCACCAAGGAGAGATTGGACGATATCTTGGCCGAGAACGCCAGAGTCTGGACGGACGACGAAATTCCAGTGTATTTCAGAATCTACAGGCAGCGGTATCCCACCGCCATCATCGACCCCGACGAGCCTTCGCCTCAGAGTGTTATCGAAGCAATTGCATTCCTGATGCAAAATAATCTTCCGGGTAGTTTGTTGGGCGAGTGGCAGACAGTGCCGGCAGTCGAGGTATTCCACAACCCAGACATATTTCACCTCCCCACCAAGAAAGTTAGTAATGAATTGTAGAAGTCGGTGGAGTCGAATACGGGCTACGTAGCAAAATCGATAGAGCCTGCTGTTCCTGCTCGTCCTGCCCATCAGTCCAAACGTGAGCATCCTGATACGATTTCGTCTCAGAAGGCTTTTGAACTGTTGTGGCGTATCGAACAGGATGCTCTGGATCGAGCCATCCGAAAGCAGCGAGGCGACAAGAAGCAGCCGCAGCCACGATGCCGTACTTGCGGAAAGACAGGCCACACTTACTGGGAACTCGATAAGAACGGAGTGCACGCGGCGAGTACTCTCATTCCCAGGGCTGTTACGAGGGTGCCGGAAAGGGTGCCATTCCGACACGAGCATTCATCTCGTTAGAGCTGAGCCCCTCTATAACGTCGAGCTATACAAGAAGCCAGCTAATACCGTCACAAGTGTCCTCGGCGTCGCCAAGAAGTTGCCCAACACAACGCAGAACTCGAGATCCTCCGCGCGCAAGCATCCGCCGAAATCAAAGCCTTCAAGGAACGAGATCTCGCTAGGGAAGATACCGCTAAAAACGGTTCACAGTCAAGACCCAGACCCATAGACGCCGCCCCATACCTCGAAGCCTGGCAAGCGAACAGAGCAAGCACAAATACAGGCGCCCATCTCCAGCAACCCACAGCTTTACATGAAGACGGTCGAACCAGGTATATCAACCAGCTACAGATGAACAACCGATCACATCCAGGGTGGGTGCGAAACAGATACGCAAACCGCTGGTCAACGCCTGCGGCTGAAATGTCAACTCCACATGTGGCTGGCAGGCCGATGAATCCACCTGACCGACCACCAAGACCACAAACCACAAACACATCCGCAAACACCCCCCTATGGCCCAATTCCCTCTACTTGGCTCAGCAGCAGGGTATCAGTCTTCAACAACAACAACAACCTGCTACACCCCAAGTATCCAAGAGACGCGGTCCATACAAGAAGCAAGAGAGGAAAGAGCGGCAAAGCAATAGTACGCCGGTAAACAGAGTAGTGGGTAGAGGCGGTATGGTCTTTCTGAGTGGTTCGAAGAAAGCAGAGGATGAGGAAGCGTTGCAGAAACCGGGCAAGGGTGCAGACGCGACGGTTGAGACGGGATTGATAACACCGCCGCCACAACAGCAGCAGCAGCAGCAGCAGCAGCAGCGGCCGTCAATACCTTCGTCGACTTCGACATACAAGGCCAGAGAGACACTTGCGGTGCAGAGGAATGTGGGTGCGAGTGGGAAGACAGGAGAGCTGCAGCATCCTACTATACCACCAGTAACGCGAGCATCGGAGACAACTGCGATATCTGCGATAGACGGCAACAGGGCCAGTGCTACGGTACTGCCTCCATACCCGTATCAGGTTTCTCCTGCACAAAATCCGAGAGGCGCGCGTTCGTTGAAGGAGATGGCAAAAGCGGCCTTTGACCGACAACAAGTCAATGGAGGGAAGGACAAGGTACCGACTGTGGATAAAGCGCCGTGATTGAGCAAAGGGGTATAATCCTGAATTTGGTCTTGGATCAGAGTGTACTACGCCACAATAGCCAATGACCCATATATGAAAACATATATGTGGTACCATCCTCTCTTGTCAGAGTGTACTAGTCGCGTATTACTAAGGTTACGAGCACGTCTGCTCTACCACAAGATCTAATGTTAATACTGTCGCTATCAAGCATTCCAAGTGTTCACCGTGAACAATGGCTTCTGAATGCAGAGTGGGGGTCATATTGGGTGAAGTGTGTGTAAAATGTAAATGTTTTCATTCTTGATCCAAGTGGGTATAATGCGTCCTCTATCGTTTCCAAGAGCCTAAAAGCCTCCTACAACTCCCTACCATCACCTCATCCATCATACGTCACATAGCCTTCAATTAAGTGAACTGATCCCCATGCTCACTATCGCCTCCAACACGACGGCCAGCTATCCTGCCCTGGCTCAACTTCCACCGCCATCGTCGTTCCCGCTCTTCCTTCTCTCTCTGCTCTCTTTGTGCCTTCTTGCGTTCGTACACAGCGCGAACGGTGCGTTTAGTGCGTTCAGCGCCTTCGCTGTAGTTGGCGCGGGCAAGGTTCACGACACTGTCGATTTGCTCGGGGGTGTAGACAAAGTTCCACGTTGACATGAAGTCACTGACCTTTGGGTCGACGCCGGGCACTTTTGGGTTGGCCAGAAAGGGAAAGTAGATGACAGTGATGCCAGACGCGGGGTGCATGAGTTCCCAGTCTTCGTCCACTTGCTTCGCTATAGGGTGCTCGGAATCAGAGGTGCGTTCTTCGGTAGTGCCGACCCAGATGTTGCAGTATCCTAAATCCTTGCCCTTCCTGCCGCCTGTCTTGTCTTCAGCACTCTTATCCTTGGCTTCTTCGAGCTTTTCTTGGGCTTGCTGCTCGGATTTTGCTTGGGCGCGGTCGAGATCTTTCTGCAATTCTTCCATGGATTCGTCCTCTGGGGGCCACCCTGCACCGACAGGCCAGCCCTTGATGCCACGCTGGCGAGCGTAACCATCGGCTACCTTTAGCCAATTGTCAGTCTTGACATCAGCCGAGGCATCAAAGGCGACGAGAATGTCAACGTTGCGTCCAGGTCGGAGAAGCGGGTAGATGGGAAGGTTGTTCGACATTCCTGCGTCCATGAACTGAAAGTTCTTTTGTTCGAAGATGCTCTCAGGGCATGATGCAGGCAGTAATTCACGCATGCCGAGGGCGTAGTTGGGCATGGCGGCGGGGTCGATGGGGTGGACTTTGACAAGATCGTCGTCGCGCTCGGAGATCATGGCGTCGATGCTGCCACCGAGACCGGTGAGACTGCGCATGAGAGGTCGAATCTCTCGATAGTAGTGCGAGAGGGTTGCACAGAAGGCAGAACCCCAGATGCCCATCAACAAGGGCACGCGCACTTCGGGTAGAGCCAGACCATTGTCCCGCCAGACTGTACGTCCGTTTTCGAATCGACGGCCCATTGCCCAGGTGGGTATGCCAGCCGAGATCTCCTCACACCACATTTCGTACGGCGTGAATTCAAACCATTGGAACCAAGCGTCCCTCCTCGCCTTTGCTTCTGCAGCGATGACATCTGTGTCTGTTTGTTCGGCCAATGGGATCTCATGTCGTACTGCCGTGTAGATGGGCAGGGGATGTGAGCCGTCGTCGGTGAATCGTCGCTGGTTCGAAACCTTGAAGTCGTATTCGCTAACAGAAAGCTCACCTTTGGGTACAAGTAGACGAGCGGCGAGCAAGGCGCCGTAGATATCCACCAGCCCAAAGTCGGCATCCGGGATGCCCTTGGCCTTTTCCACAAGCCCGCTCAAGAGGTATTTGTTGGTTGGCGCGCTAACGAGCAGTTCGAGGGCATCGGGTGGAAAGGCAATGTGCACGCCGAGGCGGTTCTTAAGATGTCTAATCATGCGAGCATGACTGCGCTGGGTGAGATCTGAGTAGTAGAGAGTCTGTAGCCAGCAGCTGCCACTGACACCTGCCGTGTAGGTGACACAGTCAAAGAGGCCATGTTCTTTCGACGAGAGGTACGATGATGTTCCTGCCACGAGCGCTCGTAGACCTCCACCAGAACCACACATGGCAATGACGGGCACATCGTCGGGGTGTATCTGGGCTTCTGGGATGTCGAGATATCGCGCAAGTGCAGCCTTTGTGAAGTGCGCCCTCTTCTCCAGAAATGCTTTCTCTTCGTCGCACAGCTCATTTGAGACCCTCACGGAGGCATCCCATATGATCTCTGGATTGATCTCGGGGTCGTTGGCTTGGTACCAGATCTCTTCGGCAAGGGAGCCCGGCGCCATGGAGAGTTCATTCTGGAGTTTGCGAATGAAACCAGGCAGGACCTTGACCCAATTGGGCACAATGTAGTCGATGATGGTATCGCCGAGCTTCGAGGGGGAAGGCGAGGTCGGAAACTTGGCCGTGATGGTCTGCCAGGCGGACTGGCCTTGGCCGGCGTCCTCGTCCTCTCCGCTGTAGCCCTTGGCAACACGTTTCTGCGATGGCGGATCCTGCTGGCCCGACTTCTCTGCATCGTCCTTGTTTACCTGCCTCTCAGCGTCGCCCACTGATGTGGTTTCCGTTTGCTTGTCGTCGCTGCCGCCGAGGAAGTACCGCTTGAGGGAGGGGGCGTCGAGATGGATAGGACGGAGGAGGGGGACTGGCGACGATTCCGACGAGAGATAGCACGTCGCAGCAGTTGCGAGGAGGCATGGGGGGCCATATCGCAGGCCGAGGGCAGCGGCTTTGGATCGGTGGGAGAGCGGAGACTTGGTGTGTAGGCTTGTGCTGTTAGCAGGGCGATGTAATGCCGTGATGTCCTAGCTCACCCGCGACGCGTCCCCCGCAGCCAGAGCTGGCCCAGATTGCGCGTGTTCCTGTAGCCGGCCATGCGCAACTTGTGGGCAAAAAGAAGCAATTGTTTGTGATGATGAGGCCGTCCAAGTCGGGCGCATGTGAAAATGCGAAAAAGCCCACCTGGGCTCATGGAAATGCGTTAAGCATGACGGAGCATACAACCTGCTTCGGACGCCCGCTAACTTCCGCCGAAAACTGCTTGTGGCATGACGCGACATCGAATGACCGCCCGCACACGTCTGCCAAGCCATGCAGGAACACTGAACCCAGCGCCAATCACCTCTTGTCTCCACCATCCACAAAGTGCAGACATTATCGTCGCTGAGCACCTCCACTGTGCAGTCGCAATCATGGACGACCCACGTTTGTCTCACATCGCTGTACGTTGTGTCCTTCACTGCAAAAGAAGTCAGGGATCGCATCAAAGAGGATATCCACAGTAAGCACTTTCGAATGCCTGGGCAGTAGATCAAGAGACGACACCATGTGTTCTAAGCTGGACCATCTCTTCGGCCAACTCTGTGAATCAGTCATCGGCTTGTCGACAGCAAGCATCAAAGAATTGACTCTTGCACAGCGACGCATTGAGGCGGCATGTGGCACTGCTCGCCAGTCTTCGCGTCTCTCTTGGGGTAACTCGTCTGCGATTCACGACAGATATCGACATCACCTAGGTAGCCTTGAGGATGTGACGGAAGACGAGACACCTGTCAGAACACTAATCGGTCCTGACCCCTTTGACTGCTCTATTCCCCATCTTGTCAAATGAGGATTGGACCCAGTTCCGCGAGGTGTTTGGTCGTATCTAGCCTAGGCCTACAGTAATTGGCGGGATGCAGTTTCAGTTCTGCTTTTGGTATGCTTATTGGGTGTTGCTTCTTCGAAATTGCTTCTCGTCCACCCTCTTCACAGGTCTCAAGCTCGACATGGTCCTACTTTACGACCAATAAGTCCAACCTTCAGTTTGACAAGACTTTCGTTGTTCCAAGGAAAGCCAAAACATAAGAATGCCCCTTTCACATACGGCAAGCGAAACACTTCCAGCATCTGTCCATCTAGTTGCTTTACCGAATCCCCACTGCATATCGCTGTGTAATCTGCCTTTGTACCCGCATGCGCCACAGTGATGTCCAAATACTAAGGCGCACACGCGTCGCCGAAACAAAGGTGATACACAGACAGCGGGTTCGCCATGACAGGCAGCGCTGATTGGCGCATCCTACCCGTCGCGAGGAACGTCATTTGATGCTACGAGAGATCGGAGGTAGCTCTGCTGCGGCGCAAATCTGGATCTGGCAGTTGTATCTCATGTTCAAACATAGTGAGTATCTGGAGTGCGTGGTCCATCGCAAAGTCAATCGTATCGAGATGATGATCTACGCGGGACCCTGGTGGGTCTTAGCGTTGCCTCCGCGACAGCTCTCCGCAAGCATCCCCTCACACATCATTCAACACCAGGGTAAAGCATTGCCTAATTGGTTATCCTTTCGTTGGTACCATTACTGGCCGTACCTTGATGTTTGTTTCATTCTTATTCACCCGCTTCATATAATTGAGGTCGCCCTCGCCGCCGTTCACGCGTACACGTAGGCCTCAAGGCAGTCGCGCATCGGCCCAGCAGTCGCCATGGTCGCCCCCCGCAAAGCTGCGCTCCTCGAGGAGAGCGCGGAAGTCGAAGTGCTCTTCGCCAACATGGAGAAAATGAAGACCCTCACCAAGAAGATCCAGGGCTCCGTCAACAGACTAGACGCGAGCGGAAAGGCAGTCCAGGAAGCAATCGGCCCAATCTACGGCAACACCCAGAAGCTGCAGATAGCCAACACCAACGTCGATCGCATAATAGACGCGATTGAACGACTCCGGGCCCCGCGAGAAGAAAGCGCAAAGGAAGAGAGGATTATTCGCGCAGGGCCTGGACGAGGAGATCTCGACGGCTACATAGCCTCTCTGGACCGCACAAATATGAGCCTTGCAGATCTCAAACGCACCAACCTCCGCTCCAACGAACAAGCCGTCGCAGAGCTCAGTGGGCTCTTGAAAATGGGCAACAAGCAGTTGGAGGACGTATTCCGCAGCATCTTGCAGGACAGCGCCCGTGAGAAGGTCCAGGCATTGGAATTTGTCGCGAAGCGTACGCCATTCATGTCCTATGACTACGGAGATACTAACACGGCACAGAAAATCCGTTCCCTCGCATGCCCCAAGATAAGCTCCAGAGCCTACGCAGCATCAACTCGCATATCTCCAAATCATTCGCCCAACTCTCGCAGATCGATATCGCGCAAACCCCCACACGCCGAATATACGCAGACGTCCGCGGCGAGTACCTAGAAAGCACACTGAGAAGTCTCATGCAGGCGACAATAACCACAGCCCGGAAGGTGCAGGCGGATGCGCTGTACAAGAAGGGTACTAATGGTATCGGGACATACGTACAAGCGATAGAGGGTCTGTTCGTGGCAGAGTTTGATAACTTGAACTACGTCTTTGACAGGGAGGAATGGAGCGACGTCTACGAGGCGACGTGCCAGGTCCCGCTGCAGGACTTTACCAAAACGCTGCGCGAGTTGAACGGGCATATCCAGAAGAACCTGCTGACAGACTGCTTCCTTGGATTTGAGATCTGCGGCATGGTCCGGACGCTGTCGATGCGACTCCAAAAGCAGACGGGGGCGCTGAAGGATCAGATCTACGACAGCGTGAAGCCGGTCCGCGAGACGTCGAAAATGTCATTGAGCAAGATGCTGGAAGATACGAGGTCGAAAACACAGGCTCTCATCGCCGTTCCCATCGATGGCGGCCCCGTCGACATTACAACGCAGACGATGCGGCGCCTGCAAGAGATGACCAATTACCTGGAACCTCTTGCATCAATACTTGCATCTTTGGGCGAGGGCGGCTGGAACTCTGGGACGGCTAATAACTCCTCTACGGCTCTGGACGTGGGGCCGGACGGCGTAAAGCTGTTTGGGTCGTATGCGGCCGATACCGTGGACACACTACTGCAGAATTTAATTGGAAAAGCAAAGATGCTGTTGAAGGGCAAGAATCTACAAGGCATCTTCATGGCAAACAATGTCGCCATCGTCACGCGCATCATCCGCTCTTCGGAACTGGCGCCACTCATGGAGGACTACTCCAAGAAGCTTGCAGATTGGCGGAAGCAAGGCACAGCCATGTACCTTGAAGCGTGGCGTGAGCCGTCAGGATATCTACTGGATGTGCAGTACACGAACCGTACCAAGGAGCGCCCAACATCAGGCGGTGCAGATTCAGCAACGATTGTAAAGTCTCTCAGCTCGAAAGACAAGGACGCGATCAAAGAAAAGTTTAAGAACTTCAATACAAGCTTCGACGACCTTGTCACACGGCACAAGTCGTACGCAATGGAGCCCGAAGTGCGGAACCAGCTTTCCAAGGAGGTACAAAACATCATCGAGCCCCTGTACAACAGGTTCTACGACCGGTACCGGGAGATTGACAAGGGAAAGGGCAAGTACGTCAAGTACGACAAGGTCGAGCTGAACAGGGCATTGGCGAGCTTTGCGTAGCGGAGTGCGATGACTGCGGCGTTTGTTTGGAGTTGTTTGCTTGGGACATGCGCAAAATACCCTTTGATTTGCATAGATAAGATGACGAGCTGGATATTGGGGGGTATACATGGGGGGAAGATGTAATTGGATAGGTGTCGAGTCTCGCATCCCGTGTGCTGTGGTGCCACGGTACAGCAGCGTGAAAGTCAGGGTCGGGTTGGGGGTGAGGCGGCGGTGTCGAGGTCATGGCAGATGCTCATAATGAAGCAGCGACCGCTTAATGTCTGCTGGGTAGGTAGCAACGCGCTGCTCGTGCCTTCTAATTAGCCACACGTGACGCTGCCTGTTTGGGAAGCACGGTTCGTGACTGCCTCTTGCAGGCGTGCACAAGAGCACAAAACATGCAACCAGGCGAAAGGTGTCAACTGCATCCCTCCTACATTCTCCCCCGCCGGCCTTTGTCTCCAACCCGACGTGTGTTTGTTCGCAGTGATAGTCCGCACCGGCACGCTGCTAGTGGTGACGCGGGGATTTTTGGTCTAGTGTCCATTGCTTCGGCGTTGCTCCAATCGCGCCCATCCCTGTGCGGACCCCCTTTCCTACCCAGCGACCGGACGGCACCACGACTTCCCTTCCCAAAGTCGCAGCCTCCGGACAACCACGCCATTTTCTTAGCAGCCCACGGCACCACCTCAATTCATTGCTTTGAGTGCATCACTCACTCGAGAGCATAACTACCGCCCACTGGTACGCCGCCCTTGCTCCCACCTCTGTTTCACTTTATTTCTCCAGATCCTGGCTTGGGTCGCGTTGTTACATTTGTCTAGCAGCAGCCACGCCAGCCAGCACCACCGCCAGCACCACCGCCACGGCCTGCATGCATTGAGAGCCTCCGCTGACATCGCTTCCCCATCTACAGAAGTCCCTCACTTGACGGCCCATTGCCTGCGTTTACTACACTATTTACACCATGGGTAAGGAGCTTGCCCCGACCCCCGTCTCGCGACATCAACAACTACGCCTGAGCTACAAGACTGTTGGCACCTCAGGCACACATAGCCACACAGTAGTCAAACGGCAAAGTGTAGCAGGCCCAATGCAGTTCTGCACTGGCTGCTGCTTCCGCGCCCGACGGCCTTGTGCTCTCTCTCTCTCTCTCTCACTTGCCGGCCCCTGGCTAACGCATCACTTTAGAATCCGGTGCTACCTCCCCCGCGCCGCCTACCCGTGCGTCCCCATCGCCCCCAGCCTCTTCCAGCGGATTTGGAATGGATCAAACAATGTCAATGTCTAACGGCTCCTCTCCAGCGGTCCACACCATCACGGCAAAGAACCCTAAGGCCGCAGCTGCCATGGCAAACGACATGAACATTGTGCGCAGGAAGCTCACGGGCTACGTCGGTTTCGCGAACCTACCCAACCAGTGGCACCGCAAGAGTGTGCGCAAAGGGTTCAACTTCAACGTGATGGTTGTCGGTACGTGTACCCCTCGCCCACTCTTGTCAATCGGAGCTAACGTGTCTTCTCAGGCGAGTCTGGACTCGGAAAGTCGACCCTCGTGAACACGCTCTTCAACACTTCGCTGTACCCTCCCAAGGAACGCAAGCCCCCCAGTCTCGACATTTCCAAGACCGTTTCGATACAGTCCATCAGCGCTGACATTGAGGAGAACGGTGTTCGTCTGAGATTAACAGTCGTCGACACACCCGGCTTTGGTGACTTTATCAACAACGATGAGTCGTGGGACCCGATTGTCAAGAACATTGAGCAGCGGTTCGATGCCTACTTGGATGCTGAGAACAAGGTCAACCGCATGAACATTGTCGACAACCGCATCCACGCCGTTGTTTACTTCATCCAGCCCACCGGCCACTCCCTGAAGCCCATTGACATTGAGGTGATGAAGAAGCTTCACACCAAGGTCAACCTCATTCCCGTCATTGCCAAGGCCGACACCGTTACTGACGATGAAATCGACAACTACAAGAAGAGGGTACGTTGCTTTTTCTGCATCCCCCTTTGTGGTCGTTGCTAACAATGACAGATTCTTGCAGATATCGCCTACCACAAGATCCAGATCTTCGAGGGACCACGGTATGAGCTTGACGACGAGGAGACTATTGCCGAGAACCAGGAGATCATGGCCAAGGTTCCCTTCGCCGTTGTCGGATCCAACACCGAGGTTACGACTGTTGATGGCCGCAAGGTTCGCGGACGTGCGCTGCCCTGGGGTGTTGTCGAGGTGGACAACGAGGAGCACTGCGACTTTGTCAAGCTGCGACAGATGCTCATCCGCACCCACATGGAGGAGCTCAAGGAGAACACCAACAACGCTCTGTACGAGAACTACCGTTCGGAGAAGCTTGCACAGATGGGCATCCAGCAAGACTCGAGCGTGTTCAAGGAGGTCAACCCTGCTGTCAAGCAGGAGGAGGAGCGCACGCTGCACGAGGCCAAGCTCCAGAAGATGGAGATGGAGATGAAGATGGTGTTCCAGCAAAAGGTGCAGGAGAAGGAGAGCAAGCTGCGCCAGAGCGAAGAGGAGCTGTACGCCCGTCACAAGGAGATGAAGGACCAGCTGGACCGACAACGACAGGAGCTCGAGGAGAAGAAGGCGCGCATCGAGTCTGGCAGGCCGATCGAAGAGAAGGGCAAGAGAAAGGGCTTTTCTCTCCGCTAAGCGCCATGCCGGCGTCACGATCGTCGCTCCCCTCCCGCTCCGGACGACACACGCCTCTCAGCCACCTCTTCTCAGTTCTCTACACCCTCTTACCAGACCTTGTTTAATATAATGCGGCCGACGATACCACTGCGTGCTATCGGTAAAAGGGATAATACACTACGATGGAACATTGGGGACGATGCACAGCAGTGTCACATGTTGGTGCAGTTGTCCGGATTGTTGATTGATACCAACGTCTTTGCGCTCCTTTCCGATTCCCTTGCTTCACCTTCGGCATTTTCTATTATTTAGTATTCGGCAGACGCAGTTCGGAGCGAGGAGTGTCGGACAGGTTTTCTTCATGTACTCTACAGACTATCATAGGCAATTTCATTTGTGGGCGAAACGCGAAGCTGATTCCATACTCGTGATGTTTGTCGACAAACAGTCAAACTTTAGTGGAGAAGCAACAGTGACGACATTATGCTTTGTGTGAAGACGCCGGCACATGGAGGCCTGGCTGGCGGCTGAGGGGATCGTCAGGGTGCAGGCGTGGTGAGAACGCACGGGCTTGTGCTAGCCCACTCCAGAATTGCAGTATGCCATGGCCATGTCGTCACCCCCCAAACGCCCGAATTCTGGTTTGCTGCCCGCTTTCCTACTCCCTTGGGGAACATACAACAACCACACCATCACCTCGCTCCTACTCTCCTCTGCGTCCATAATCTCCCCAACTACAGAGCACCTGCACTGAGGTCCCGGATCTGATTTCTTCATCGGTAAGTCGACCCCGCCTATCAGGCACGCGCGAATATCACGAGCGGGTCCCGAACGCCGGGCAGTACCAGCAGTTTCCAGCACCCAGCCACCACTGTGGACACATTGCACCTTGACACCCTTCGGCGAGGCAGCAGATCATTTCCAGTCGTCGGCCATTCCTCCTGTTCTACATTGGAAGCTGCATTCACCTCCCCAGATCTTTACTGACGTTGCAAGCTGCCCATTACGTAGCCCACACGACAGTTTCCGAAATACGCACAATGGCACCCCCACCTCCTGCCTCCATGCCTCTGGGCCAGCGCCTTGCTGCCCTTGCTCAAACTCTCCAGTTCGCTTGGTTCGCCGGACACGTTACCCTGCTGCTCTCTACCTTGCGATACAGCTTGTCGTACCTCACCTTCAACTACTCCTCGCGCTGGGCCTCCTTCTCCTACCGCACTGCCTTCCTGTCAGCATGCGTCACGTACGGCATAGTAGTCTACAAGGCCTACCGCGCCCGCATGAGGGCCGGAAAGCAGGGTGGTGTCGTCGCTCTTGCTACCGATGAGAACGTTCAGTACTTGAGTAAGTCTTCTGCGAGGCTGTGTATAGCTTCCCCCCCACATAGCACGTGCTGACTGTTTGGTAGTCATGGCTCTCGTATGGCTCTTCTCGCGCCAGATCCCTCTTGCCATACTCCCTTTCTCCGTATACTCCGTCTTCCACGTCGCTACCTATGTGCGCTCCAACCTGCTGCCCACCATCCAGCCCCCACCCGCTGCTCAGGCCGGCGCCAAGCCACAAGGCTCCGCTGCCTCCGAGGCTATTGGCAAGTTCGTCAAGGAGTACTACGACGGCTCCATGACTCTTGTTGCCCTCCTTGAGATCTTCCTCTGGTTCCGCGTCCTCGGCTCTGCCATACTCTTCCAGAAGGGCTCATGGATCCTCCTCGCTGTCTACACCGTCTTCTTCCGCGCTCGCGTTGCGCAGAGCAGCTTTGTCCAGGAGGCCATCAACCAGCTTACTGCCCGCATTGATGCTCAGCTTGCCAACCAGAGCACTCCTCCTGCCGCCAAGCAGGCCTGGGGTACCTTCAAGGGCATTGTCCGCCAGGCTGGCGATGCTACCGACATCCGCAGGTACGTTGGCGCACAACAGGGCGCCCCTAAGAAGGCACAGTAAGCGTTTCGTAACGTTTGCGATAATGTCCGCACTTCCAATCGCGCACGACAACACACGTGTTGGAAGGTTGCGGTACCCGTCTTGACGAAGATACGGCAGTCATAATGAGGAAGACAATAGACATGTTTGCGTCGCTTGTGGACGACTGAAAGAAAAGTGCTCGAGTCGGAATCTGGTCGTTAACGATATCCCAAATGTGCGAGGCTGCATCAGTCTGGAGTAGATGACAGTATGGTAGGATAGTATGGGTCGATGAAATATGTAGCCATACAGGATTTGCGCTTGGAGGAGGATGTTAGGATGTATTCTCCCTGTCTTTATGGAGAATCTTGGTGTTTCTGGTCTCTTATCATGTTCGCAACCGCAGTACAACAAATGTTCATATCGTTATTTGAATCTCTATACATGAATGCGGCTGGGCTGAGTGAAGGTGATTTTGTTAGCACACAGGCACATTGTACTCATTATCTTGATGGTCTCGGTACAATCAGTTGTGAGATTCAGTTGTGAGATTCAGTTGTGAGATTCAGTTGTGAGATTCAATTGTGATGCTCATGCGCCCGTCTTCAATCAACCCTGTACGTTAGCGCTTACTACTTCTCACACACCACCCCGCCCCCAGTCTTTGAAACGTTGTGTGTTGATGTGGTATATTGTGATCGACTCTGTGCAAGGGAGTACAAGTCGTGCTGGATACGCATGGATAGCACATCTTTTCTTGCTTTGTGATCACAAATTGGAGTCGCGGCTATCATGCGAGAGCATATCAATGCATATCCCAGGTCGTCCTATCTGATACCGGAATCGTACGGCAATTTGGATATTACATGTCCATCATACTGTTCAGGTTAGGATATGCAGTATTCGGGCAGATGTATGCGGGTGTGGTTTTGCTTTCGGGTCTCCGCTTGTCGAACGGATTTTCAGGGTGGTGCGTGGGAATCAACCTTGGATATGTCGAGTGATAAGTCTGATGTAAAAAGACGGAACGGAAACGGGGCGGCAGAAGTAAGAGAAGAGTCGGGCGTTCCGTTGAATTGACCTTGTTCGTGGGGAAAGTGGTGGGGGTGTTTTTATCGTTTAGTGGTATTACGAGTATCCGTGGTCAGCGTTTGATGTCTCCAGCTTCAGAGTCAGGGAATGAGCAAGTCTGGTATCAAAATAGTTTTATTTCGTCCGAGAGCTCGTCTATATGGGTTGTGATGTGTATTTATTTACTATAAAAGAGGCCATGCTCGTATCCCCACTACCATTTGGTACTATAGAGGTTGCAACCTGTAGCCTCATGTCCATATACAGAGCGACAATCATGACACCATAACCTTTTGCCAAGCTCGGTGTGCAATTGAAACACCATATGACGCCATTCCTGATATTCGTAGCTGGGTAATGGAGCTATTTGGTATGTGACATTATGTGTATGTATGCGTTGTCATCAACGGCAAAAGAAAACATAACCTGCTGACTACCGACATACCCGTCGTGTCCCTGACGACGGTATTTGCTTCTTCAGCATCTTGTCGTAGCGCAACGGTGTGGAACGGAAGAGCGCAGAGGAAGAAGGAAATCTGTGACGGAAGTGAGTCTGGAAAGGTGGTCGGTTGTATGCATGCATGTGTTCGTTGTCAGCTAGGCGATCAGGAATCCGCGGCCGAGATATGAGCGGTGACCTTTGGGTGGCAATGAAGTTGCGGTGAAAAATAAAGGTGGTGTTTTGCTTTGAGCATTCTTGTCAAATGCTGCTTTAACGAACAACGAAAAGCTATCATAGCTTTCCCTGCTAGGTATAATTGCCTGCCTCGCCTCGCCTAGCAGACGAAGACCGGCTAAATTCCAGGGAACAGGATGCAAAGCGTAATTGCTTTTGGCAAGTGTCGGCCCGTTGACGGAGAGGAAAACGTGCTTCATGTTCAACTTCCTCATGGCACCACAACGAGCCGAAGAAACGGGGTTTGGCACAGGTGATGTGGCATTTTGGTGAGGAATCAATAGTGTTGCTCGCTTAGAATCTGCGGTGAGCAATGTAGACAGGAATTGATGTGCGATTCCTCAAGAAGAAGGAACGGGATTGCTGCAGTGAGCTGCCGTGTGAAGCATGGGGCTGTGAAAGATATGCAATTTATGCATAAAGCAACTTGATATCGTTCTGAGGGGAGCCCTATCGGCCTTATCTGTACTGCACGTGGACTCTGGCCACATGAAGCAGGTCTCCTACCTTTGGTATGCAGTCCGGATCGATGAGCGCATGGCTTCTCGTGGCTGGATCTAGATGTTTGAGCTGTCCGAGCATCACCACGTTGCGACGTATTTGAAATCTGCAATGTTCAGCCGTGAATGTTCGGGTGCAGTGCCAAAAACTATAGTCATGGAAATCTTCGCAGAGGTTGCTGTGAACTTTGAAATTGGTTCTAGGCGCGCTTGTTTTCTGGAAGGCTAAAGAATTCTCGACCAACTAGAGCCTCTGGGATGACGCTCCCGAACCAAACAGGTGTTCACAATCTAGACGTGAAGTGTAAAGACAATTTGAACGCTGTTGTTTCAGGAGGTCCGAGAGGTGTTAATTGGAGACGACGCTCGCTGGTTGTAGCTTGCCATCCATGGGGAGACGTCAGTAGGGTCCACCGATAGGCCATGACATATGTCAGTGTCCGTGAGCCAATCTCGACGTCTGAATCTGTCTCGATCCTGCAGCAAGATGCAAATCGCGCATGATGCTGAGTTTGAAAGAGGGTGAAGAGTGGAGCCTTGACCAAGGCCCAGACTTCCGAGGCTCTTGAAAGGTTACGTACGTGGCCTTGGTCGGTCAACCGAGTCTGTTGAGGTATTCCAACGTGGAAGGATCGGAGATGGGCGCTACAGCCATGACGATGATGTATGCGTCAGGTAGAGACGGTTCCTGAAAAGTGCGGCGGAAGGTGGCTGCTCGCACAACTAAGCGTAATCGATAGCATTAGTCGCACGAAGCTCGTAAACATGACCAGGCTACCGGGCAAATGCAGTTTCACGACTCCCAGGATGCTAAAGATGGAATTTGTCGTCTGTGTTTTTTCTCTGTGCGCGAGTATTGGAATGCTCCACCAGCCCCGTAATACTATCGGAGAAAACTAGACGCGATGGACCGTCATACGAGGCGCCGAAGCCGAGATTCCGCCAGCAAGTCAGCGCGGTCGGCAGGAAGGCACGTATTGGCGAGCATAGTCAGTCATGGCGATTCGTGCTGCGAACAGATTTGGTGTTGGCGGGCCAGGACAGTATCGTGCTGGGCCAAGTGCATGAGGCGAGCGGGTGAGGTACTGAAGACGGGCTAGGAGGACTGCGCCCCAGAGCTTGGATGTGGGGTTCGCAGCGCGCATTCGTCTGCAATGTCCCCTTTTTGCAAGCTTGGGTGCGGAGGTAAGATGGATCCGAGCAGCCATATCGTATCGTACAGCGTGCGTGCT
The DNA here is from genome assembly GCA_002952155.1 of Alternaria solani. Classification (NCBI taxonomy): domain Eukaryota; kingdom Fungi; phylum Ascomycota; class Dothideomycetes; order Pleosporales; family Pleosporaceae; genus Alternaria; species Alternaria solani. The sequence goes on from CP022029.1 coordinate 1,817,871, forward strand.
CTCAGGTGCGGAAGGTAGCGGTGAGGAGCCTGACGCTGGCTGGGTGAGTAGCATGGGCGGCGTGATGGCGTGACGACGGCACAGGATGAGGACTAATGCAGGGCACTTGACAGCGGCGATGCAATCGATAGGGAGTCGACATGTGCAAACGACTGCGCAGTCGGAACCACGGGTGAAAAGTGTGATGGTTTGTTTCGCAGTGGAACTTTGTGGATAGGCAATAATAGTGCTCGCAGTAGTGCTCACAGGCGAGTCGTCGGCGGCTTGGGGAGTTTGATGCGCAGGTAGGAGGATGGAGGGCACAAGCTTTTCCGACAAGACGGCATGCGAGATTGAGGGGTTCGATACAAAGTTTATGTCGTGTGTGTCAGTATTGGTATAGCAACGGGGCGATGAGTGAGTGTGGCGCTGTATGCAGACGAACAAGTTGGTTAGTGCTAGAGTGTTGATCGTGATGGAGTGAGTACTGTAGGCGAAGATGTGGAGAGCGGACGATTAGATTGGGGATCATCTACCGCGCAACATCAGCCTACTGTGCTGCTGGGTCTCGATTTCTCTAGTTGCATGGTTTCAGGAACGACGATGCGCGATGGGCACAACTCGGCACCCGGGACAACTGTGAGCATTTGTTACCAGGCACTCAGGCGGCCATCAGTCTCGCAGCCGCACACGCCACATGTCGCTCGCATTGGTAGCCCTGGCGATGGCGCACACGGCCAGGTTGCAGCTGGCGCGCTGGCCTGAGCGGGAGAGCGTGCGCGCCTGTAAAAAAGATGGCACGGCAGGGAGACGGCTACGGCGAGCTGCAAAGTGCAGGGAGGCAGCTAGCGAGCGACGCTACCCATCCGCCGCTTTCACCGTCTCGGTGCTCTCGGTCGGAGCCTGCCTGTGTATATAGACTCGTGAATGCCCTCACTGCTCAGGCTCTTCTCCCCACTGGCCATATTCCAAACCTGCCTGCTTGGTTCATGACGCCCATTGTTCATCCACTCACGACCACAACATCCCACAACCAAGTCTCCAGCCCTGTTGCCTACACTTGGCCGACACCGCCGTACTACCGACACACCACATCAACATAGTTACAGTTTGGGGAAAAAGAAGAAACAACAACAACAACAACAACAACAACAACAACAACAACAACAACAACAACAACAACAACAACAACAACAACAACAACAACAACAACAACAACAACACAATGGACTACTCTCCCGCCCTATCCATCAACAGCGACATGACAGACGAAGAGCTGGACAAGTACTTTGCGAGCTGCGTTCCGCTGTCCAACCTGCCCACCCCTCCACCACTAAAGGAGCCCATACCAACCCGGGCATCAACACCAGCCGCCCAGACATCGGCACCGTCACACGACATTGCTAGTCCTCCGCAACACAAAGGTTAGTTCACTATTACCTCACATGTCAAATCTCTGTTTACGGCATTGTCCATGATGGTGTGTACGAGTCGGTCCGGGGCGGCAGACCGACGTTCCCTGCATACGCCGCCTTGGCCCCCGTCATGCTTCATCCCAGATGCTGGATGCTCCTTTTCCAACTCAATACCCCCTACTCCACAAATTCGACGTGTTCCTGTCGATCTCCTAGTTGGCCCACCAAGACCCCTCCAACCAGCATCAACGCCGTTGCCACTTCCTTGATTTCGGACCGCTAACATACTATCTATAGCATACGCCGCCCACCTTGCGAACCTCGTTCCCCTCAACGTCTCCACCCACCGCCCTCATGCATCCGTCATTCAGGGTTTCTTGGACTGCGCTGGGCTGCCCGATGAGATTGTCGCCTTTGCGGGGTGCTTGCTGGATGCGTTGAGCAGCCGGTTTGCAGCTACTTGGCGGGATGCTCTCGCGCCGAGCGACTATGCTCGCGACGTCAAGAACTTTTTGAGGACAGACTCGCGCCAGAAGGCACATGTCAGCCCAGACGTTGTTGCACTGGCCGCCCTTTCGCTCGCACACGGCTTCCTTACTGACCGTCAACGCTCCTCGCGGCACTGGAGCATCAGAGAGAGCGATGGTGCTTTCACCGTGCAGGAGATTGAGGCCACCAAGCGGGCTATGTTGCAGGACATGGACTACGGCCTTGCTCGAATCTCCAACGACATGGTCGAGTCGAGGTTGAAGAACATGCAGCGAACAGGCATATCTCCTTGCACGCCGGCCTCAACCACGACCGCCACGAAACAACGACGAAACCTCTCCATCAGCCTCCCAGGTACTGCAATCTGGAGCTACGGCGTGCACACGCCGGAGCCCAGCCCATGAGACAGCAGCTGCCTACGAACGCGCTACGAATCTCGTTCAGTCTACCATTTTTAACTGTCTTGCTGCGTACATTCACGATACCCACATCTTTTCGGCATTTTTCGTCCTTGGCCGTCATGCGCATTTCTCGGCGTTCTCCGGCACTAATCGGGTCGTATACTCGGTGGTGTCTTGTGCATACAACATGCTTGTTGTAAACTCGTATATATTTGTTTCAGGGTGGCCTGGAGTGGGTTCAGTGGCCTGATGCAACGGCCTTTGCTTCTAGTCCTGATTAGGCTATTTGTGTAATATCCACTGTTGGAGTTTGGAGGATTGGCTTCTTGTCTGACGATACCAACACCATGTAGAGGTGGCTCTAATATATGCTGGCACTTGATCATTCCGAACATCCTCCCGAGCACCACGCTGCATGTGATGCAAATGTGCCGCGAACAACTCATGTGTCTGCCCGAACGCGCCAAAGACCACAATGGCGGTCGTTGGGTACTCTTTCTGTCTACGCAGGATCGGAGGAACATGCGATGGTGGGGCCGCAGCCTCAACTAAACACTGCATAGTCTTCCTTGTTCCGACCAGATCCGCGCAGGCCGAATGCGCCCTCGTGAGAGGTCGTCTAATTGACTTTGAAAAAAAAAAAAAGTAAAAGCTGGTACTCGATGCGTTCCGTCGCGTCCCTCACTCTTGTCTCGATTTACTCCGCACTTGGGCAGCGCGGTGTTGAGGGGATGAAGACGTCACCCCAACCGGCCTGGGCTTGGTGAAGATCACGCTACAACGCGCAATGTCCGCACTAAAGCCTCAGCATGCACAAGTTTATTGGACAACACGTCCGTCACGTCGTCGCTAACGGTTCCGCGACGGTTTCGTGGGGTCGGCTACCCCACTTGGTACTGGTATGCCAGCTGCTGCATACAGCTTGCATGTGGAAGAGCTCAACAGCTTGTTGTTAGCTGTCAGGCTGCCTCCATGGGTGTGTTACTTCCCCGCAATCCACTAGGGCGCTCCTGCTCTCCTGATATATTCCTGCGTGCCTTGCCTCGATGCTCAGTCCATCTCCACCTCGTTTTCCTCGATCCCGTGTCTTGAACACCGCGTCTGAGGTACTTCTGCGGCCTCTTTATAAGCCTGCAGCCCTCGTTGATCTTATCCAATCACCCTGACGCTGTGCAATTGCGCCTCTTACCCTCGAAGCGGCAGCTGTACACCCCGCTACCCCGCCGTCATCTCTCGCCCAACAACGCCCTCGCTCCTCCAGCAGTTCGCGTTGCTCTGCAATTGATATTACAAACATGGCCGCAAACCCTTCTCCCCGCGAGCGCAAGCCCTCGACGAGCGCTCCTCTTGCTGATCTCAAGGGCCCCGTTGGTCCCTCTTTTACCCGTCCCAAGCACAAGAGGACTGTAACTGGCTTTGGCCCCAGCGAGATCAAAAACGTGGAAGCGAGCATTCCAGAGCCCCAGCGTGAGGCATGGAGGAAATATGTACGTCAACGGCTTCTAACAACATTGTACAAATCGAAGAAGTCGACACTGATTTGCATACAGATGCCCAAGCCCTTCAATACCCCCGAAGAATTCACAAAAGACACCGTTCGCCATATCGAGACTACCCTGGCGCGCTCCCTCTTCAACTGCGATGAGGCCGCCGCATACTCTGGAACCGCCCTTGCCTTTAGGGATCGCTTAGTTCTGGACTGGAACAAGACACAGCAGAGCCAGACCTTTGCTGACCAGAAGCGTGTATACTGTGAGCAAGAGCGAGAAACATCGTGGTAGAATGTCATTTAACAAGACTAGATCTTTCCCTCGAGTTCTTGATGGGCCGCGCCCTGGACAATGCCATGCTCAACGTAGAGCAGAAGGATGTCGCTACCAGTAGGTTCTCCTCTTGGAATCACCCATTGCGTCTTCTAATATTGATCCAGAGGGTCTCGGTGACCTTGGCTTTCGCATGGAGGACATCATCTCCCAAGAGCACGATGCAGCCCTAGGAAATGGTGGTCTTGGACGCCTTGCAGCCTGTTTCCTTGACTCGATGGCGTCTCTCAACTACCCAGCCTGGGGCTACGGCCTACGATACAGATACGGCATCTTCAAGCAGGAGATCATCGACGGATACCAGGTCGAGGTTCCAGACTACTGGCTCGACTTCAATCCCTGGGAGTTCCGGCGCCACGATATCGAGGTCGATATCCAGTTCTACGGCAACGTCAACCGCTGGCAAGACGATGAGGGCAAGCAACAGTCCTCGTGGGAAGGCGGCGAGATTGTCAAAGCTGTTGCTTATGATGTTCCAGGTAAGCAAATCCTTATCAGCCATTGTATCTTTACTGATCAGTACAGTTCCCGGCTACAAGACTGGCACTTGCAACAACCTACGTCTCTGGGGAAGCAAGGCTGCCAGCGGCGAGTTCGACTTCCAGAAGTTCAACTCTGGGGAATACGAGAGCTCCGTCGCTGATCAGCAGCGAGCTGAGACTATTTCTGCTGTCCTCTACCCCAACGACAACCTTGACCGTGGTAAGGAGCTCCGCCTGAAGCAACAGTACTTTTGGTGTGCGGCTTCGCTCTACGACATTGTGCGACGTTTCAAGAAGAGCCAGCGTGCCTGGAAGGAATTCCCCAACCAAGTTGCTATCCAGCTCAACGACACCCACCCAACGCTCGCCATCCCCGAGCTTCAGAGGATATTGGTCGATATCGAGGGCTTGGAGTGGGATGAGGCATGGAACATTGTCCAGAAGACGTTCGGATACACCAACCATACTGTGCTTCCTGAAGCGCTCGAGAAGTGGTCCGTCCCACTCATGCAGCATCTCCTCCCGCGCCACCTCCAGATCATCTATGAGATCAACCTGCACTTCCTCCAGTTTGTCGAGCGCAATTTTCCCAAGGACCGCGAAATGCTCGGTCGTGTTTCAATCATCGAGGAATCGCAGCCTAAGATGGTGCGCATGGCATATCTCGCATTGATTGGCTCACACAAGGTCAACGGTGTAGCTGAGCTACATTCCGACCTGATCAAGACTACGATTTTCAAAGACTTTGTCAAGATCTACGGACCGGACAAGTTCACCAACGTCACCAACGGTATCACCCCGAGGAGATGGCTCCACCAGGCCAACCCCAAGCTCTCGGCTCTCATTGCATCCAAGTTGGGTGGTTACGAATTCCTCAAGGACCTTACCTTGCTGCACAAGATTGAAGCGTTTGTTGACGACAAGGAGTTCCGCAAGGAGTTCCGTGACATCAAGCACGCAAACAAGGTGCGACTTGCGCAACACATCCAGGAGCACAACGGCGTCAAGGTCGATCCTACAGCCCTTTTCGATGTTCAGGTCAAGCGTATCCACGAGTACAAACGCCAACAGCTGAACATTTTTGGTGTGATCCACCGTTATCTCCAGATCAAGGCCATGTCTCCAGAAGACCGCAAGAAGCTAACTCCTCGCGTTTCCATCTTCGGTGGAAAGGCTGCACCAGGTTACTGGATGGCCAAGACAGTCATCCATCTCATCAACAAGGTGGGCGATGTTGTCAACAACGACAAGGACGTGGGCGACGCGCTCAAGGTCATTTACCTGGCCGACTACAATGTCAGCAAGGCCGAGATCATCTGCCCTGCCAGCGACATTAGCGAGCACATCTCCACAGCTGGTACCGAGGCGTCCGGTACCAGCAACATGAAGTTCTGCCTGAACGGTGGTCTCATCATCGGAACGTGCGACGGCGCCAACATCGAAATCACTCGCGAGATTGGCGATCAGAACATCTTCCTCTTTGGTAACCTTGCCGAAGACGTCGAGGACCTTCGTCACGCACACATGTACTCGCAGTACCAGTTGGACCCACAGCTTGCGAGCGTCTTCGATGCAATCCACAACGGCACCTTTGGAGATGCAGACCAGTTCTCTGCTCTGATCAACGGCATCGTGGATCACGGCGACTACTACCTTGTGTCTGACGACTTTGCGTCGTACATCAAGACACAGGAGCTCATTGACGAGAGCTACAAGAACACTGAGGAGTGGACCACCAAGACCATCACCACCGTCGCGCGTATGGGCTTCTTCTCCAGTGACAGGTGTATTGACGAGTATGCGGAGGCTATCTGGAACGTCGAACCGCTGCAGGTCAAGGCCGAGCCTGCGCCATAGATGGAAAGTGGGAAAATGGAGGATGCGTTGGTTTCGCGGTAGACGCTAGATGGTTGCGAGCCTAGATCCGTAGACCTGACGCCATATATTTACGAATGATAATGGGGGTTTGATTGCGATGACCAAGGTTGACTATGCACGTGTTTGCTGTCGTGTAAGATTCTGGTGGTGTTTTGAGAGAGTTGGTGCTGGACCCTGAAACGTCGCTCGGAATGAACCTATAGCAGCGCACGGTCGCGTCGCGCGACGTACGTCAACCGCAATCTGGCCAGCTCGACGCAAGTTCGCGACATATCGACAGCCTCCCCCTCACTAGCAACCATGGCGAACAGAGGCTACGATGTCGTCGTAGACGTCGATCAAGAGGTATGCATCTGCTGAAGAGCCGACGTAAACCCCCAACGTCGCAATCGCTCTCAACTCGACATGGCAAGCTTACCAGCTCATAGGGCGACCTAGGCCACACCGACCTCCAAGAGGACCTTGAATTCCACAGCTCCAGTAAGCCTCACATACACACCCACCGACACCCTCCCAGCCCATCAACTAACCCCATCCCCACCCCAGACTTTGAAACCCAGCACTCTGGCCGCGGCGCCCCCAAAATCCAACCCGACTCATCATCCGGCTCCTTCCTCCCCGGGCCCGGCGGCTCCTCATCTTCCAACAACCCCACGTCGCGCAAACACTACCTCTGGTCGCTCAACTTCTACGCCCAAGCCTTCGACGTCGACACGGCCGAGGTCCTGCGCCGCTGCACCTCGGCGCTCTACCCGCGCGCTAACTTCCTCGACGTGCTAGAAGGGAATCCAGATCTGTACGGTCCGGTGTGGATCGCGACGACGGTGGTCGTCATACTGTTCTTGACGGGCACGATTAGCCAGTATCTGGCGATGAATGGCGAGGAGCACTTTGCGTATGATTTTAGGCTGTTGAGTGGGGCCGCGGGGTTGGTGTATGGGTATACGGCGTTTGTGCCCGTGGGGCTTTGGGGCGTGCTGAAGTGGTATGGGAGTGAGAGTGCGAATCTGCTCGAGTGTTGTTGTTTGTATGGGTATGCGAATTTGGTTTGGATTGCGGTTAGTCTTGTGGCGTGGAGTCCGTGGGGGAGTAAGTTCTTTCTCCTCTTCTTCTTCATCATCAGCGTGGAAAACGGGTATACTGATTCAAGCACTGCAGTTCTTAACTTCACGGTCGTAGCCCTTGGTCTCGCGGCTTCTGCGTTTTTCCTCCTAAGGAACTTGTACCCTGTGCTTAGCACTACGGAAGCTAAGACGAGCAAGATCCTTCTCGTTGTTGTTTTCCTGCTACATGCTGGTTTCGCTATCGCCATCAAGGTCTTGTTCTTCGCTGCGACGAGTCCGGTGGGACCGAACAAGGGTGCGGACAAGGATGCTGGCAAGGGTGTGGCTGATGGGGGTTCTGAGGGTAAGGGGGATATGTTGAGGATGCTGATGGGCTGAGAAGGGGTGGAACAAGATCAATGGGTGGATGGGATATGGACTTGGGATGATGAGCTTTTGGCAGCAGAATCACAGCATGGCCTCAGATTTCATAGCGCTTTACTGATGAATGGAGATTAGTGTCTTGCTCAGGCGAACAACAGCTTCCAAATGGGCGTGGAGATGTGCATACTCTTATGTATCTCGTGCTACTCCAAAATGCAATGAAGATATCATGGATTAATCATAGTATACCTCACAATGAGCACATGTTGGAGGATGAGAATCCATTTTAGCTAATTATCGTTTCCTTGTATTATCCTCCACATCTTACTGGAGTGTACAACTGGTTATCGTGACGTATCTTTACTCAACCATTACCCGCCTCATTACCCGCCATGGTTATCCTGTACAACCGCAAACATGCAACTTGAACAACTGGTGTACGAGTCAAACACCTCAAGCGTTCTCCTCAACATGCTCCTCAACATGCTCCTCAAGCGTCCTTCTCAAGCATCCTCAAGCGTCAGCCTCAACGTGCTCCTCGACATTCTCTTCAACGTCCCCTTCAACGCCCTCTCCAACTTTCTCTTCAACATTCTCCTCACCACCCTCATGCTCAGCAACAAACTCTTCGCCACCGTCAATGACCAACTTCTGAGGCTCAACACCTTGCAGAGCCAAAGCAAGCATGTGGACATTAGCCAAAGTGTAGTCAGCGTCATTCTCAATGCAGTACTTGACACAACGCGTGAAGATACCACCATCCTCGCCCTCTTTAGGATGCTTGAGCAGTCCCTTACCCATATCGCGGATCTCATAGTCAACAACACCCTCCAGCTCATCGTCCCTATACTGCATCATATCCGTAGCGGTAATATCATCCGCATTCTCAATCTTGGTACGGAACGCCTCTTCCCAATCGTCGCCGTACAGGGCTTTGCCTCGGCCGATAGCAGTAATGCACTTGACGGAACATGTGTTGCGCAGATACCCGCCCTCGATGTCGCGGTGGGAGTTGAGAACGTCGACGATGCCGGCGGGGCCCCAGTTGCGTGCGTAGAGGCGGAGTGCGACGGGCGGACGTGCGAGAGACTGGAAGAAGTAGACAATGACCTCTGTGTCGGTGAGAGGGACGTTGGGGACTATGGCGCGCGAGGGCGGCATCGACTCCCGGAGTGCGTGGTTCTTGCGCTTGTGGATGGATGTCACGCTGCGCTTCTGGGTGCTTGGGGGTCCGATGCGACCGGGTGTGATGGGAGACCTTGGAAAGCCTGCGGTCGGTGTGGCTAGGTACATCGATCCCATGGTGCCTGCGAGCTGACCTGAGGTGGGTGTCGTCATGTTGGGGAAACCGGCGGTCATGTTTCCGGTGAGGTAGCCAGACTGTTACTTGTTGTTAGCATCCAGTAGTGAAAGTTTAGGCATGTGGGACTTACATCGATCTTGTTTGAGGGAGTGGCCATGCCGAGAGGTGCCGTGTGCTTTTTGCCGTCCGGGATCTTCACCTTGAGAGCCTTTCGGGCCCTAGTCTTCTCGCCCTTCTTGCTCTTCTTGTTAGCGGTCGTCTTGCTACCGGAAATCTCATGATCTTGAGGACTGGGGCTAGACAGTTGGAATGTCTGGAAGGGTTCATAGCGCTCTCTAGTTGGAGTGCGCGGCGTAGACAGGCCAGAGGCGGTAGCGTCACGGTAACGATTTGTAGGACCTGGAGCTGACCTGGACCCTGCAGTGACTTCGTTGACAAGTGCCGCAACGGTGTTGCGGAGAACCACATTGTCCATTTCGGCCTTGTTGAAACGGGCGGTGAGTATATCAAGCGCCTCGGCCCTGTTACGGGTGAAGACTACTAGGTCGTGGATCTCTTCAGACTCTGATGTAACCAGTCAGCCGGGAGGTTCTCACGGAACTATGATGTAGTGAGACTCACTGGAACGCTGCCTCCAAGAGCCGTCCAGCTGCAATTGCAGCTTTGGAGGCTGCTCAGAAAGCTGGTCTGCCTGCTGCGCATCCTCTGCCATGAATGGCGGAAACTGGAGTGGCAGCTCCTGCTGGCTGCCGAAGGGATCCTGGGACACTGTCTGGTCCAGGTTCTGCTCTGTGTATGTGTCAGCCATTCGATTCTTGAGGCGGTTGATAGCAATTGTATGCATGTAGATGCCAGTGAGCTGCTATGCCACTTGGTGACTGCGCTCTCATATTGAAGGCTGAGTGGACTCAGAGTACTCACCTTGGCGTGGTGCAATCATGGCAGCGTATGCCGGAAAGTACAAATCCCTATAAAAATGCGGATTAGCCCGCGGTTCTTCGTCACGCATGTTGTCACGTCGAAATTGCGGGACAAAGAGGTTTTGAGGTTCGTGAAGGCTGAGTGGTTGTGTGGGCAGTGTTGTGATGGTTTATAGCGACATCAAATTTTGCCGCACGGGCGGTTGCCGGGAAGGAACTCCAAACAAGATGAAAAGGATGAAAACATGAAAGTGAGGGTGAAAACTTACCTTGAAGAGTGACCGTGCAGCCTATACTTGTGAGGTGAACTGCCTTGGTACACACTGTTGTTGCTGATGCTGCTCGCTCTGCTTGTTCCATGCTGCTGCGCAAAGATACTGTTGGGTAACCATACAGTTGGTTCAACATCCTCCTCTTTGTACGTCGATGCAGCAGACGATGTAGAAGCATCATCGGCGAACTCTGCTGGAGGTAGTGTGGAAGTCTGCAGAATTGCCCTTAGAAAGGTCTCCTCGCTCTCTTCTCTCTTCACAACTGGATCCATGGTGTTGGAGGGTATGGTGAGCAAAGGTGTTCGGACGACTATCGATTGTTGACGAGACCTGTTGTGGATAAACGCTCGGACATGCGCTGTGTGCCATGACGACGCGGCACTGAAGACAGTAACGTGGTGAAGGTGAGACTTGCTGCACTGCCGATCGAGTCAGTCCGCCAACATAACTTCCTCACCTCACCGATGTAGACATGGAACTGACTGCAAGGCTCAAGGCGACGTATGCTGCGTGCATTCATCCCTGCAAGCATCGTAGCAGCTTGTAGTCACTATCCTGACAAATGCAGATCGTTCATGAACGATAGCATTGAAGGAGACGACAGCATTGCCATGGCAAGCCGCTCGATGAGCAATGAGATAGCTAAACGCAGGATGGATGAGAGCTGAGTTGCAGAAGCTGGAAGGTGTGGAAATAGGAAGACGGGACCTAATGTACGCGTTTATGTAATAGGCACTCACCAGGGTCCAGTAAAGGGGAAGCAGCGGTCAGCGTCCAAACGCCTCATGCCGACCGCGATAGGTCTATTGAGCGGTGAGATGATATTCGAAATCTCACTGACCCTGACAGATGATAGGCAGGATCCTTTATAGCGAGGGAAGACTGTCAGAGTGACAGAGATCTCCGCACTAAATTGCACCGCCATAAAACCGCTGCGTGTCTTACCCTGCTGTTGTTTGCGAGTATTGGCTTATATATATCTTCACTCATAGTGGGAGGTCTTACCGCTACTGACAGCTCCAAACGTAGACGTACCCGCCCTCGGCCTAAACAAACGAGCAGTCGACTACTCTCCCGCCTTCTCAACAAAAGGTGGATCTAGCAGAAGGGAGTGATACACCAGGACAGTCGTTGCAGCTTTGCAGAAACGTTGCTTCGAAGTATGTGAATTGTGCATAGAGTACAAGGCCCGCTACACATCAACACTGGAGACGTGTGTATTGTCAGCGAATTGCGCAGAAGAATTGAATTCATGTACCGCTGTCTTTCAGTCACATATGTAGAAAATGATGCGATTGCAGCACCCACAACGATGAACCCCTTGCCTGAAAGATGCGCGTTGGTTTCGCCACATCGAACTGTTCCATGCAATGACATACAATCTCAAGCCGGAACGGGTTTCAAAGCTAAAGGAGAAGACTGTGGAGGGGTCACGAACGCGTGAAAGGTAACAGCAGTAGCTGTCACCGGAAGAGAGTGATGATGTGAGGATGTCTGACGTCCGAAGTTCGCGTCGCGATGTTGGCGCACTAGTCCGAATATGGCGTGCCTTCCTTGCCGCAACGTTCCCCGCAAGCCAAACTTCATTTCTACTTTGCTCTCCTTACGGTCTCCTCAGAAGATCTTCTAGCTTCCCTATTCAGTCTGGCTTGTATCGCCGACTGCGAGGTTGGGGAGGCTTTGGGATAGATGTTACCTCGGCATGTACCCAGACGGGAAAGGCCCGAGTTATCGATAAGGCGAGCTGTGAAGCTCCAGTGCGGTCACTGTGCTCTTCCTTTCAATCACTAAACCTAACAATGTCTGCAAACATACTCATTGTCGGCGCTGGCGCCATTGGAGCGTTTTATGCCTCTCGACTCGCAGTCGTCCCTGGCATTTCCGTGTCTGTCATCTGCCGGTCCAACTACAAAGCCGTGAAGGCGAATGGCTTCCAAATTACCTCACCGCAATACGGCGACTACACCTTCGTACCGGCGAACACGTTTGCGAACCCAGAAGAAGCGCGAAAGAGCGACATACAATGGGACTACATAGTAGTCAGCACAAAGGCCTTGCCGGACGTCAGCGACGACTCGACGATACTTGAGGGGCTGGTCAGCGATAAGACAGCCATTGTGCTGATACAGAACGGTCTGGGGGTAGAGGAGCCATACGCGAAGCGATTCCCACAGGCGGCAATCTGCTCAGCCGTCACGATAGCGACATGCGCACAGCCCGAGCATGGCCACATCAAGCACAACAGATGGACGCGCATAAACAGCGGACCGTACCTGCCCCATCTAGACACCGGGAGCAAGAAAGAAACCGACGCGCGCGTCACCGAGCAGAACGACGCGTTCATCGCTCTCCTCAAGGAGGGCGGTATCAAAGATGCCGAGGCCTACTCCCATGCTAAACTACAACTAGTCCGCTGGCACAAGATCGCCATCAATGCCTCGATGAACCCAACCTCCGTCCTCACCCAGTGTCTCCCCAACAACGTCATGTCCCTCGATCCGGAACTGCAGCGTCATCTCAAAGGCGTCATGTCGGAGATTCTTGAAACCGCTCCCAAGATCCTCGGCGAACCCATGCCCAAAGAGTTTGCTACCCCAGACCAGATCATTCGCTCTACACAGAAGAACACCAGTGGTAGCAAGCCAAGCATGGCAATCGACTGGGAAGCGGGCAAGAAGATGGAGATCGAGGTCATACTGGGCAATCCATTGAGGATCGCCAGGGACAGAGGATACGAGATGCCGCGCCTGCAGAGTCTCTATGCCATGGTCAGAATGGCGCAGGAGGTTAGAGATCAGAGAAAGGGTGTCAAGTTGTGAGGTAGTGGATTGCTTCTGGCGATTGTCTTTCCAATTGCTTCCTCCATGGCTTTCCCATCTTGATGAAGCGAGCCTTGTCGCAAACCGCAAACCCCTAAATCGACAGGGGTTGGTCGACAATGCGAAGCTCACTCCAGCCGTGTGTTTCCGCCTGTCACAGTGCATCGGATACATTTACCTTGTCCTGATTCATACTGATCCTGAGAAGAATATATACATATAAAGGAATCAGAAGAGTCTCTATCACTCTGGTAGTTCTTCCCAGAACAATAATCTCGGGGTATGCGAGCCCACCAGAAGGCCTTGCAACCAAGGTTGGCCTCAGGTCTCTCGGTTCATACGACCGCTGCACATTCCTCAAAGCATAGGCGCTATTACAAGAGGTGGCCGGGATTGAAGTGAAGGTGAACGCGGCGTCCTTGCTATCTGCGAACTCCAACACAAAGACGACTCTCGAGTTTCTTGTCATTGAACTGTCTGAATTATTTTCTAATAGTGAGCGCATTCGTCCTTTCTGGCGACGCTGGCATTGGTACTGCGAGAAGAGTCAGCCAACATTGTGACGGTCGTAGGACCGTGTTTCTCACAATAGCACATCGGACCAAGTGAAGGCGCCTCTCCCCAACACGTATTTTACCAACAGCAGACAATAGCTGTAACAGTTTGACCTCCGCTCTGTCCTACCTCTATTCTTTCACCACCAGTTGAACAATCCTACAAGTTTCCCTTAGCCCTTCACGATACCTTTTCCACTACACCAAGCATAACAGCTATCACGACGACAACCACTGCTGCAGAAAAGATGACCAGATTCACCGAAGAGCAGTTGCGGCAGCAGTGGATGTGGAAGCAGTTGACTCCAGAGCAACAGCAAGCACACCGGAATCGTTCAGCTCAGCGTGCTTCTCAACCGCAGTACGGGCAGCCACAAGGGCATCAGCAGCAGCCTCCGCAGCCTCAACAACAGCAAGACGGGCAGCCAGAAGGACAACTATCTCCACAGCAGCAGCAGCATTTGCGCCAACAATGGCAGTTGCGTCAGCAGCAGAATGCCCAACGGCGAAAGAACCCTACACAGTTCCCCGCGCAGTCTGTCAACAACACGCAACTTCCTGGATCCGGTGTCATGGCGCCTCCCTCAAGTCCAAACCGTATTGGAGTGTTCTCGCAGGCTCAGGCTCCACCACGCTCACTACCCAACGCATCGTCTTCGAACATTTTATCGAGTGCGAATATCATTATGACAGGAAATGGCCAACAGCAACGCCACGGTGCAGCTCAGAGTCCTTCAATCAACGGAAACAGCGTGGCGAGGCCATATGCACCAAGTCCGCTATCTGTACCCTCCCCAACTCCCACTTTGACGAGGACTACTTCGTCCCAGAATGGAGCAATGGGACAAAAATCGACGAATGCTACCTCGCCCGCTCAATACGGAAAGCCATCAGCACCTGACGCCAACTCGCATACGCCCACTCTGTCGCCGTCTCCCTCGCGAACGCAGAGCGCTGGCACGAGTCAGCAACGACAACAGAACGCTCGCTTTCAACAATCACCTCCCAAACAGGGCCATGCGCATGCGCAAACGAAACAGCAATTTACGCCGTCACATAACGGACGGTCTCCAACCACAGGTCAGAAACGCCAGGCAACAGACGCGCCCGAGGGTGCCAGGCCTGCAGACAAGAGGCCAAACCTGATTGCACAGTCTGGGACCGGCAACCATGCCACCCTCATACGCCAAACCGCCGCTACATCTCACCAGCCAGATGGATACCGTAGAGCGAATGGCATACCTAACGGCGCACCAAATGGCGTCGCACCGAATACGCGGGATCTCAATTCACAGCATCGCGAGCAGCAGGCTAAGCTTGAGGCACAGCGTGAGGCAGAGCGTCGGCACAAGCGAGAGTATCAAGCTAGAGTGGCCGCACAAGCTCGTGTTGCGGAGGAGCACCAAGCCGCCTGCGCCGCCGCCCTCCAGCGCGAGAAGGACCACAAGCGAAGGCAAGAGCTGCGAAATGACCCGAGCGCAAACTTCCGCCATATTCACGAGGTCTATAAGCTCATGCCACTGGCCAAGGGCGAGTTGCCCAATAGATACCTGACGGGACTGCTCGCCAACCGGCCCATGCCCATGGACGTCGACAGCGACCTTGCGCTCGCGATCACGTTCGCCAAGGACCATTGGGATTACTACGGACAGTGGCCCAAGGATTTGAGACGATTTGTAGACTATGAGAAGGAGAGGAGAGCCAAGAAACCTGCTTAGGAAGCTGACGCACAGAACCGACATGACCCATCGCCTGGCGATACTCAAACGGCAATAGCGGATGTTATCGCTCCAGTCGATCCATCGCTAGTGGAGATTGAATGGAGAGTATTCTGGCAGATGCAGTAAGAGGATTTCACCAGGAGGAACCGTGGTTTTGCCATACGTTGTGTGTAGACCACGGCCAGAGCTACGTCTTGTTAGAGTTTGGTAACGCGTTGCTTGTTGACTTGGTGGAGGAAACAGGCAGACGCTAGTGGTATTGTTCATGGCATTGATTTGGCTGGACCGTATCTTGTCATTACTTGCATTGTTTACGATCTACATATTCACATTACAATAGAGATAGTACAGTCCTACCGTACATCAAAGTAACCTTGTTCACTTGCGAGTATCTGTGACACAACGTTCATAGGCTCTTCCAATTACCGAACGCACGAAGGAAACTTGCTTTATCGCTCTCCCAGCTGTAGCGTCCATCGCCTACGACACAAGAGTCGCAAAGCATATACGTGAAAAGAAGATCTTTGCCGATGGACACGTACACGCCGCGAATGGTTCCATCAGATCTTCTAGTCGACACCGCGGTGGCAACGCTGACCTAGGCGCGTGATAGTGAGATCATCGAGAGGTACCGATACTTTGCCATTTCAGTGAATTGAATCATAACCGAAGAACCTCCAAGGCTCCTGTTCCGCGCTCTCTGTTTATAGTTCTCCATTCGTGACTGATATGGTCTGTTTGATCGATAGTAGAAGTGAACAGGGAGTGTATTGGGAGCTATCCGGGCCAAATTACAGGGTCTGGCTAGCTCGTGATCCCTTCTACGACACCATCTGGCCGCGCCATTTCCAGATGTGACTATACCCTGCCTACTTCAACTCACTCACTGCAGAGCAGGGAATGGATAATACCACTAGAGGCCTATTAACACACCCTATATCGTGCACGCTTTCCTCCAACTGAGACTTCTCACAACACGATAGGACATTCGCCGCGACCATGTTCCTCAACAACACTTCAAAGTCAGCTGCCATGTCAGCTCAAACCAGCCAGGCTGCCCCTATAAGTACACGCAAAGTCAACCGCCCCAACAAGAGACGCCGCTCGCCAGAACCACCGAAGTCAGAGCGACCTGCTCTCCGCTCTGGCGCTGACTCATCGAACGGACAAATCTTCCCAGCATCTGAGCGAGAAGACGAGCTATACTTGAGCAACACCGCCATAGATTACAAAGAGAATGTAGCTCATAAAGACAGGCGCCAGCGCGTCTCTGGCGAATTCGCCCTTGTTCACGACAACGGAGTGTGTCACCCGTCCGACCAGAAAGAAACGCGACAGCCGCCCGCAAAAACTATAGGGCGGTCTAGCACTAATTCCGCTGTGCCTGAACAAGATCAACCACGCATAGGTATTGTTACCTTGCAACCCGTGGTCTTTGGCATCGCATCTTCCCGGCCAAATGTTTTGCGATCATCCAAGCTCGGTGGACATCTCACACCCCCTACGAGCCCTATCGTACCTCAGAACCCTGTGTCTCTTCCTTTCGCTTCGTGCAAATCCCTAGGAGGCGGCTTTGACAGTCTATTGGATGATGACAAGAGTGTCTTCAAGGCCTTTGTCAACTCTAAAGAGGAACTGTTCGATAGACCCGCAGTGGGTAATGTCAAACAAACTCCTCAAGTGCATAATCCACGTCGCAAAAAGGCCTTTGACGTTTGGAAAGACGTACCACAGTCGTCTGACCCAAGGGAATCCGGGTCCACAGCTTCAGATCCGTTGAAAGACGTGACTGGTACTCGAAAGAATGGGGTGAGGTCGAGAAAAAAGCCATGGGAAGACAGTCAGGAGCCAGCTGCTGCGGTGAGAAGAGGACGGAAGAGAATGCGAGTTGAAGAAGGAGAGCACCAACGTGCCAACCTCAAGGACTTTAGATTCTCGTGTAAGCCAAATGCTGAAGGCGATCTTCGAGAGGGTAGTTCCAAGAGAGTGAAGATGCTAGGAGATCAGCCTTTTCTTTCAGTAGGAAATGGTGAGAGCAAATCTCCGCCAGCCCAGGATTTCACTTCTGAGTATTTCACTGAGGCCGCAGAGCCACTAGTTCCGGATACTTTGGAGGATGTGTTTGATGGAGTATCCCACGAAGACATATACGGTCTGGCCAAACCGCAACAGGTACCAGTCGCTGAACTAACAAACATCGATTCTTCACCTCCCAATATCGACAACGAGATGCTCTTCAGACTGTTTCAAAGCTTCGAAGAGGATGGGACAGTCTTCAGACCCCCAGGATCGGTATCTCACGAGGCACAGGTTACAGTCGATGAGCCATGGCAATGCCAGGAATTTTCTCAGGGCGATGAGACGACACTTCGGGAGTTCAATAACCACCAAGAGCTACCACCAGATGCCGGAATTGTCACTACATCAGGAGTAGCTTCGATAATCGTACCAATAGTCCCATCCTGGATTGCTGATGATTCACGATACTCTATCGGGACAGACATGGCCTACAGAGAAGGTTATGATCCTGAATACCCACGGAACTACGAGCACTACATCGCCCAGTTTACCGCCCGGCCTGCATACCCTCGAGCAAAAGAGTATGAGTATCGTCCAATGCCAGAAATGTTGGATGTCGAGATCATGAACCAGCGGTTAAACTGGGTGGTTCCAGATGATGGCGAAGCTCCTCGTCGTTTACGGGAACTGCCGGCACCACCACCACACATCGATTCAGAACTGGCACGTTGTGTCCGTTTCGCACAGTCAGATTCGCAAAGACGCGTGGACTGGCGAGCCCATCCTAGCCATGTCGCTGAAATCATTCAGCGTACCAACTTCTATGGAATGGAGTTGTTGATTAGCCGGGGATACATGCGCATATCTTGTCCTCCAACCATAGATGAGTTTGAGCTGGCTATGGCAACTCGGCTAGCACATGCGTCATTTGGGAAAGACCCGGTCGCCTACATTGCGGCTGATGTACGGGCTTTGGCAGATTATCTCGTGCGAGATATTCCTTCAGCAATGTGTCTTATCCTGAACGACGAAGAAGACCATTTCACCGATTTTAGCAGATTCTATCGACCGGAGTTTGCAGATAAGCACCCACCTTTTGATGAGATCGGTCTGCCGACATGGCGTTTATTATTGAAAGGTGAGATGGGCATACCTTCGCTCAGGGCACAAAGCCTACGAGCCATCATTGACTCTATCGAAGCACAAACTGCCCAAGCCTTGCTGGATGGAAGGATCGTATGGTCTCTGGCAAATGGAGTATTTGATGAAGACGCTCATCTGAACAATGAGAATGCAACCAACTACCCTCCATGTTCTGACTTAGATTATAACCTGGGTGGCAGCAATGTGGATGGCGGGTTCGGCTGGACCATCGGTGAGTTCAACGCTGATCTTTCGGACTTTGACTGTATCCAAGGCTGGGACGAATATAGCTCGAGCTTGAATTATCAGTCGAATAAAGAAGGGGCTCTCGGAGAGTTTCTTGATCCCGTCTACGCAGGGGCGGATGGAGGAGCCCTAGAGCCGATGGCAGACCTTGACCCATCGCAAACGTTTTGGAGCAATCAGAGTCCGTCTGTCCCATCGAACTGTGCGTAGGACATGAGCGCACCAGTCATCAACGTGTTCTCATCTGAGGCCTCCACTGTGGAGTCATTTTTTCGGTAGTAAGACTGGGACCCATTCAACTTCAAAACCAAGTCGGACCAATAGCTGTGAAGACACGCTGTTCGAGACTCTCCACTTATGACCTCAAAGTGCGCTATATGAAACTTCAGAGTTCATACCATTGGTGGTGGTGATGGTACTCGTTTTTAGCGTATATTTCTATGTGGGTTGTGAGTGGCTTGCGTTCGGCTCGCGTCAAAGACAATTGGACGGAGACACCACAATGCGGACGTTCACGGTAGCCGAACATCTACCGATTGGAACTGTTGCGATATCTCCATAGAACATGGTAACAAGGTTTCGCTAATCAGATAGATGGTTTTCGCTAATCAGATGGATGGCAGTGGTCGATCCGGTTTGTGGTGGTAGCAGACCTCGGTAGCATGGTATGTCGACCTTGGATGATCTCATCGATCGCAACAGTTGCAGAGAGTCATAGGAAGACATTGAACCAATATCCGCGGGTAGATAGAATACGAATCCAACAGCGTTGTAATACTGGTGAAAACTTATCCGACACATTTCCTCCATTTGTAGTTCCAACCTCTTTTTCTCCGATTGCGTTCTTGAGATCTCAGCACACATCCTCAGCACACATCTTCAGCATCAAAGCCGTATAGAATCGCATCAAATCAACTCGCCAATAGAGACAGCAGATATGCCAAAAGCGCCGGTAAAATCGAAGAATCCAGTTGGTCGTCCGCGGAAAGATGGTCTACCAGCAGGCTATTACAAACATCTGAAAACCGCTCAAGAGCAAGCACCAGCGCCCAATACACATGCTCCGGGGGCTACTGCACAAGTCGAGAAGCGACCTCGCGGTCGCCCGTGCAAGAACGTTACCGTGCTAAGCCCTAGGCGAGTTAGGCAGGCGTCGGTGTCAGCGCCTGTAGCTGGGCGATCACCACGATCAGCGCCCAAAGCATTGCCAGTTCCGTCCCGAAGTCTACTGTCATCAATACAAGCCCCTTCTCAAGTAGGCTTCAGCGTAGGCCGTGGGCCCAAAGCAGGGACTTTTACCTATCCTTCACCCAACGGCTTTTACAATACACACATCACTATTCTTTCGGACACGACGACCGAGTTTGATGATGAGACAGACATAGACACAGAAAAAGGAGACGAAAACACAGAGGACACGCTTATAAGTGTGGTCAGACCGGACGAGAAGGAGAAGATGTTTCCACTGGCAGAAGCTGAGGACGATCCACCCACCAAGGAAGAGTTGGCGGCACAAACGAAAGAGGAAAGGCGAGAAGCGTCACGTCGACGCCAGAAGAGAATGTGTGAATCCCACAACTGTTACAACCAGGATTGCTGGCTCAACCATGTGCGCCATGCGAATATGGCACTTCACTTTCAAGATCTCGATCAGCGTATAAGCGAGTCGGACAAGATCACAAACCAGGTACACGAGCTCTTAGAGGAAGAGGCAAGGACATCGACGCCAATACACAATGCGATAGCAGTGGAAGGAGGAGCGCGATCACCGTCTGTCATGGAAACAGAACCGGACCATGACAGCCAATTTGAGACCTTATTCTCTGAAATCATGCAAGCCCGTGAGAGGGACGAGAGATACCAGCCTCCAGAAGGGATAGTTTCGAGGATTCCAATCGGCTCCTTCTCTTAGATTCTATAGATTGGGGAACCTAAAGAGATGTTTTAGTCAGAGGTATCCAGTTCGGTTGGGCACAAGACTGAATGGATGAAGTTACCATAGGCTCACTCGTCGACAACAGACTCTATTTCATCCTTGAAGCGCATGACTCAAGTCATAAAATTTGTGCTGATGCCCGAAAGTCGGTTTTCGATGCGGTGCATGCGACGCGACGTGCAGGCGTGATCTTGTTTCGTAGGGCGATCCGAACGTCGAGCGGTCATACACAACCCGTCGCGCTTGCAAGAGGAGATTATAACACTATAGGCCCTATCCCCATGGCCTAGAGGGGTAGCTTAGACTATACAAGACTAGATCTAAACTTCTATTAGTAATAAAACATAACTAAAGCCTCAAAGGCCTCTGTGCAAAATACTAACTATTATTCTAACTTTGAGTTTAAGCCGCACCTCTGATTCTCTCTGCCCTAACAAGTAGTGCTACACTACTACCTTCGCGTACGCGAAACGCCGCTATGTTCACAGCCCCTAGAATCGCTGAGATCGCATATGAGTGCGTCGTCAGCGCGACAAACTCGTTTCCGTCGTTCTCAAACACATCTTCGAGAAGGCGCTGTTTCCTGGCGACGTGTTCCTCTTCCGTTTCTTCGCGGCTGCTGCTCCACAGCACGTCATCTTCAGAAAATCCCGGCTCGACAATGTAGTCAGCATAGTGCTCCTTGATCCAGCTGAGGGAGCTTCTTCGGTCGCATGTGTGGTTTGTCAGTCGCTCTCTAAGCAGCTCCTTTATGATGGGTTGAAAAGGCGCTCCGTGTGTGGCTGCCACATTGGCGAAAGCGAGACGGGTCGTCTCCAGAGTGCGCGCCAACGGGCTGGTGTAGATGGTTCCAGGAAAAGGAATCATGTCACTGCCGACAGCATCCGACCAGAATCGCCCCAGGCTCTTGGCCTGCTCAATGCCTTCTTCGTTGAGGTGCGAATCGGCCCACGTGATCCGCCCGTCTCCGTCCATGTGCGACCAGTGGTTCTAGCACGGTTATTCATGGCGAATGCAGTGCAACTCGAACACTCACGTTCCACGAATCTCGGCTAACCTGGGCCATGAAAGCATTGTGGTGACCAAAGCCATGCCGAGTTATATATAAGACCTTATAGGCTATGGACGGATCTTGCGCGTTCAGCGATTCGACGTGCGTTTTGAAGCGCTGCCAGGGCTTTTCGTCCTTGGTATGTGATAAGGTTTGGTCGATCGTATTCTCAGTATCATACGATTTGTCAACCAGGCCTAGACAGGGTAAAGTGGTTGCTGGAATCAGGGTGTTATGCTGAGCTTGTTCCTCTCTGTAGTCAAAAAAGTAGCCAGAAAGGGCCTGGAATTTGAAGCGACATATCGCGTCGTTAGCTGTCATAGTTACCCGGGCCATCAAGCATATATTCTTGTGGAGAATCGTGCGAGCATCTGCTTGGTCGTGGGCGCAGAGACAGAAGCGGGATGTGCTCGCTCAAAAGTGGCAGGCGGAAAAAGAAATGTTGATTGGCAGCCTGGAGCTGGCCTCGGGACCCCTCATGCAGATTGCGCCACGGACCCCACTTAAGAAGCAGGCGCAGCAAAGCATCCAGCCGCAAAAAGCTTCCTCTTCTCTCCACTTGTTTCACGTTAATGGATCGTAAGTGTTTGAGAAGCGTGCTAAAACGGGGTAGGAGCGGATTGGACATGCAACACTGAGTAACGGTCACCAGCCTTGCGAACTACTACGTCACAGATGGCGGCAAATTCCCCCCTCTACTCCGTAATGCAGCTCAGGGAAGAGGGCGATATTCGCCTTGTCAATCTTCTACAGTCCAACAACGGCGAAATAGCGTGTGAGCTGTCGACAGCCAATCTCCACAGAGCGCCCGATTATATCGCCATCTCGTACACCTGGGGCCCGTCCACCAACGAAGAAGCCGCAAGAGGCGTGGATAGTAGTCCATCATGTAGAATTCTGTGCAACAGCCACCCCATACTAGTGACGGAGAATCTCCATGCGTTCCTCGTCAGCGTTGCCCGGAAGACGGAACTATTGTCGAGATATATGTGGATTGATAGCATTTGCATCGACCAAAACGCTCCGCTCGAGCGTACGTCGCAGGTGAAATTAATGGCGACCATATACCACTCTGCAGCCACTGTCATCGTATGGCTGGGCGAGGAGGATGAGCACACCAAGGGTGCCTTTGCGCTGCTGCATTCACTTGGTCAACATCCCAACGAGACTCTCGAACACATTACACCTAGAAATCTGAGGAGCACGCGGACGCTCCAACTGATCGCTCCGTGCAGCAATATCGGTTTCTGGGAGTCCCTTGTGCGCCTGTTTCAACGCAGATACTTCACCCGGGTTTGGATCATCCAGGAGATCACGCTGGCGAGAGAAGTGCTGGCGCTCTGTGGCCAGCACATAATCGAATGGGCCCATATCGTCAAAGTATCAAGATTCCTTACGGTTACGTCTTGGACGCGGTGGATTTGCCCAGGGGGCACCCTTGGGGCGGTCGACTCGCCTCAATCGAACCATGCAATCCCAAACCTCCTTGAAGCAAATAAACGAACCAGAGAGCAGGACCAAAGCAAGGCCTTATTGTATGCGCTCATCCGGGCCCGCCGCTTCCATGCTTTGGATCCAAGGGATAAGATTTATGCTCTTCTTGGTGTTGGGGGTGATCTGGTCACGGGCAAGCCTAGGTACAACCCCGTGTACGGCGATCAGACTCCCACTGATACGTACGTACAGGCGGCTATACAGCTTCTGCTGGATGCGGACGACCTACTGCTGCTCGGACATGCCGAAGGAGAGGTATTTCAAACGGTTCCTGGTCTGCCGTCTTGGGTCCCTGATTGGAGTTCAGCTCACGTTGTCGGCCTGGGCGTAACAGGCTACCAGAGGTTTTCAGCCGCAGGTGACCGGAGGAGGACCATGCGGATTGAGGAAAAAACTGTGGTTGTGAGCGGAATGAGGATCGATACTGCTACTTCAACGGCAGAGAGCAAGCAGGAGATCCTTCAGGGGAAGCCCTTCCCCCGGCTGCTCGACATGCTGTGTGTCTTGCCCCAACCGTATCACACAAAACAGTCGCCTTCAGAGGTGCTCTGGCGGACCCTCTCCACGGACACTGGTGGTCCACCTCTAGTACACCCGGCTCCGCGGGAGTATGCTGGGGCGTTCCTGTCTTGGTTTAGGCTGAGGCTACGGGAGACAGAACAGTATGTCGACAGAGCGCTGTTGTCCAAGGTGCTTAAACGTCTGGCAGCAGATGGGCTGGATGTTTCGTCTACTGAAGCTGTCGCTTCGTCAGACGAAGACGATCCGCTAGGCGACAGTAAGAATATGCCTGACGGCAGCGAATACGAAACCATCATCTCGCATTCCCGGCACTTACGGGCGTTTTTGACCAGTCGGAAGTATTTTGGACTTGGTTCTGAATCGCTTCGTGACGGCGATGAGATCTGGATCGTAGCGGGTTCTCGCGTGCCGCTCGCCCTTCGAAAAGCCGATCAAGGCCTATATAGACTTGTAGGAGGCGTGTATATACATGGGTTCATGCATGGCGAGGCGATGAAGTCGGGCGAGCCATTTAGGGAGATTATGTTGGTATGAAACTTCTTCTCTTGGAAAGTTAGCTGTCTTGATGTCGACAGCGCTCCCGAAATCCGAAATGAGTGGTATTGTATCCCGTTTCGTCTGCTTGCTTGCAATAGAGTTGGATTTATATGATGCCTAAGATACAAACCGCGACTGCAGGTAGCTCGCGATACCAGGATGCCTGTTGAACAGCTGCCATGACATGAGACAAGTACCTTGACGCGAAGAAGATTCACCCGTATATTCCGAACAATCCGATGCAAGGCAACGCCTTTTGTCTATTCAGAAGCCAACAGCCTTGGTATCCTATTCGAAAAGGGAATCTAAACTTCCTTCTTATGGATACCACCGGGCAGGGTAGCTACCTTCTCTTGGAAGAGTTTCTCGGCACCTTGCCATACAGGAGCGGTGGCCCTAACCTTGCGAGCCGAGCTGAAAGCTTCGGATGATTCGCGGGCAGTCCGGATGGCAGATGGTCGATGGAAATCACAGACAGACAGCCGCGGGCCGTTGCCCTTAACCAGTACCTCGACGGTGGGATTGTCGACAGTTGACGCAGCGCAGGTTGACCGTCTCACATTGCAAGTTGCCTTCCTGCCCGCACATGTCGCACGTCTCTGGCCGTATGCAGTCGCGTGCTCTGTGTCCGAAGCGTCTGCACTGGAAGCACAGCGCCGGCGTGCGTCGCTCGAGCGGCGACACCATGATGCCGCCTCCCCCAAACGTCACGCTGTCCGACTTCAGCAGCTTCTCCGCCTCCTCCTTCGTCGCTATCTTAATCACAACCGACGCGTGCTGTCCGCTGGGTCTCGGTCGTCTGAGCCAGCGCATCGTACACACCTCTACTCCGTTTTCCGTGCCGAATCGCTCCATCGCTGACCTGCTTACTTTGCCACTCTCCGCATTTATCGCTAGCGCTACTTCAATCTAGTCTACCTTCACCGGGTACCACTTGGGCCCCACCAGCCTTGCACCTGACAAGGCCGGGTCGAGCCATTCTGCCGTCGTCTGCCGGACCGCCGCCTCCTTGTCCTTGTCTACCGAGAACTTGATTACGCTTGCACCCTCGTTCGCTCGCCACACGCAGAACCCCTTGATCGTCGTTCCTGCGAGTCTCTCAACGCCTGGTGGTTGTTGCCACTGATGAGCTGTGGCGCAGTGGGCCTGCACCATATCGCTCGCGTATCAATAGGTCACCCCCTATATATACATCTAACTAACGCCTTCGCATATTGTTAGAGCTCATAGTAGCTTGCTATTTCTGCGGTGCATGCGACGTCTTGTTAAAACTTCTTTGTTACCATAAGCTTCTTCACGTATACCAGATCTAACCCGCGGAGCGGAAATTCAGTTCCAGTAGGAGCTTGAATGCAGCATATTTGCTGTTCCCTTCAAATGCGGTTTCTTACACTATCATGGTATGCACTTTCAAATAGATTTAACCAATCTGCGTCACTTCCCTGGCCTAAGGTGCTTGACGCGACGGGCAAAAACGACGCGTGTACTACAAGCATGACACAAGAGCAAGCACTATGAAGACCGCGAGGGGGTTTAAGAGTGGCGCACTATCTCCAATTCCTCGGGATATCAGATACGCTGTCGACTAATGGCGGCCAGTGAAAGAGATGTTCGACGGACCGCTCCGCTATATATTTACATACCCAGTCGTGTCGCGGTCGCGGTTGCTATCTGTACAACATATATATTTTTTGATGTCACCAAATGGCGGTATCGGCAACATCGATTTTTGTTGTCGCCATGGGCCAGAGCTTTTAGAAGCGTCACAAGCCTGGGGCGGTATTTCCTCAATCCAGCTGACTCCGCAAGCCCTTTTTTACCGTCCACGCAGTGAACCCCAAGTGTGGGGTACGTCACTCCAGGCCTGAGTTTCCCTAGCAACAGCGCTGGTCCCCCATCTTCAAAGGGCTTAGCCTTGCTATTCCGAAATTAAGCGTCATCAAGGCAGCGAACGACCACCCCAAAGCACCAGGGTAATATCCAATCGAGGGTTGGGTCCTCTCTTAGTATAACTCTGGAAAAAGGTACTTTCTCATATGTCTATCATATTGGCTTCTACCGACAAACTTGAAGTCGGTTGATCTATCCATCGGGTCACCTGTTCGCTTTATATCAGTCCGTGAACAATCATATTCAAGAACCTGGTTTGCTACAGGTGAGTATCAAATTCCATCATCCCAGAGGCTTGGAGAAGCATTCGTAAACTCAACCGACTGGTACTGTTTACTCCTGATAAGCTGCGCTAACGCTTCCATCTCAGACAAACATGGCGAAGCTACCAGTAACCAAGAAGCTTTCTTCGAAGAACAAAGACGGCTCAGACCATAGGTCTCCGACATCCATCTTCGGTCTAAATGCAGTCACACGATACCTCTGCATTCCGCAAACCGGCAACATCACCGGCGTGGAGCTTGCAGTTTTTCTTCCTGAGCTGCTCCGAACTCCTGGCGTCCTCTATCGATTCCTTCAGAACGGCGCCGATGCTCAGACTTTGGCCAAGATCTCTAGTTTGCTCCGAGCCACAGTAAAAGATCACCACACTCCTGCGATAGCTGCCAACGCCATGCGTCACATTACTCAATCCACCATGCGCCGCCACCTCAAAGACGACCGTTGGACTGAGACTCGCCACAAGGCTGGTTGGTACAAGACTCCGGGGCAGGTTTGGGACCATGACAACCTGACATTCGCCGGCGTCCAGAACTACTGCGAAGACAACCCGATGGTCGGCCGCCACAAGCGACGGCCGATCTCCAATGTACGTTTTGCATTACTAGCAGTTGATGTCGTGGTGTTTCCCTCTGGCGACGACGAGCTAGACCTGACCCGATGTGTGAAGGCAGCTGCAGCCAACGAGGACTTCCCGCTGATGTTTCCACGCGACTATACCTACCTTACGTGGCTCTTAGGTGGTCCTCAGATTGTACGCTCTGCTCATCGCGATCGCGAACTCTTCAATCGTTGGAGGCAGATGAGCTGTGCAGAGATGCCTTCTGAGTACCAGGTCAACGCTACGCGGGAAATCGCCCACTACAAGTTCACGACGGAGCAGAAAGCGGCAACTGAACAGTATCTTCAGCAGTGTGCTTCTATCGACAAGCCTACTCTAGATGCTGTCTACAGCCGTGCAGACATGCCAATTTCCACTCCCTATGGCTCATGCGTCCCTTCAGCTGATGGTCATCGGTCGCCTGTTGACTCTGTGTTCGTTGGCCAGGATATGCACAACGCGACCGTAGATTCAGTACGCATGTTGCCTGAGATGAGTGAGGATGGCATGGACAGGCTGTATTCTGAGTGGCTAGTCGCTCACGGAACCTCTGATTCTGAGATCCGCGGAACAACTACGTCTACCTCGGACGTTGTGCGTCGCTATCTCGGATCTGATCGCAGTATTCCTGGCCCACTGTCTCCATTTGCTAACGAGACCGTCGTCATGGCGTCCTCTTCCGATGCACTCAGCAACACCATTCTTGCTGATGGTTATGCGTCATTGTCCTCACCTCCGATGAGCTGGTACCTTGACTACCAGAACAGATTGACTGTGCCTGTTGGCGTCAGCTACATCGACCCTGGGATGTTGAATGCTTCCGGCCCCGAGACGACCAGTTCTTTCGGCCCAGAATACGACATGAGCTCTTACTGAGTTGGCTCGGAAGACACTGGCTTCGACTCATCGGATGGCGTCGGTTGCGCTTTTGCTCCGGAGACACTTTGAGCTCTACTTGTTCCTGGTCCGCAGCCCATCGGGCAACATTCTGAAGAACACGACTTATGACTTGATTTCTGTTGGAGAATACTGCGATAGACCGTCAAAGGGACATGGATCTCCTGGAAGATTGGCATTTTCGAGGGTCTGTTTTATCAGGTTTGGGTTCTTACGCAACCGTAATGTTTGGAAAGTTAGGAAGTATGGCATGGCGTTTGTGGTAAAAAAACTTCGGAGGGGTTTGGCGTCCTGTACAGCTTCCGCATTATACCCTTTTTTTTGACTTTGTGTCTTCTGAAGATACTTAAACTCAGTTTTTCGGCGTGCTATCAGATACAATACGATATAACATGCGCAATCTTCACGAGACTCCACCACTGCTTGCAACTTGATGTCTAGGGCATCATATACGTACTGGCATAGAACAGCTGCAGTTTTAGGCATAACTATATCTGCACATCTAGTATCGATGCACACACTGGAACACTTGGATGATGGAGAGTATATGATATCACACGATGTTCATCTCTAACGACGCATACTAATGAAGTAACACTAACACTCACGACAGAGATCGACTGCAAGAAGATGCTGTTCTCATTTATATATCTTCAGCTATGTACCTACACGTCGATACATTGTGCATGACTACCGTGATGCTCAGGCGATTGAAAGCAAAGTCTAGCTTCCTAGACGATAGAAGCACGATGCGCAGACTTTTGCCCAATACCGCCAATCACCCATCACGTCACATACCGTCTCTGATGACCTCCTCGCTGACCCATCCAATCTCGTGCCTATGCGCTGTGATGCACTCAAGGAAATAGTCATACTCGGTCCAAAGGCTACCAAACATAGCAAACTGCTGCTTAGCCCAGCGAATGTTCTCAGCCCAATCACTTGAATCGTTCGGGTGGGGCTGGCTCAGCAGATGAAGCTCGCGCAATGGGGCGTGGCGGCGGGGACCGTTGAAGCGGGCATAGTCGTAAGCAGACGCGTACATGGCCTCCATAGAAGTGTAAGGGGGAGAGGAATAAAGGTAGATACTGAAATCGTCGATCCTGAGGCGGCCTTCTGAGAGGATAGGAGGGGCGAGGAAGATCGGTGGACGGTTGAGGTACTCGCGCGCGGCATCCATCACATCCGGAGCATAATCGTTGGTCATGTATGATGGTACCTCCCGCTGTCGCTTGTCTTTCTGGGGTGACGGGCCGATACTAGTTCAATGTCAGCGCAATGTCTTGTGGCTGGGGACAACAGATCACGTCATTGAGCTAGGGGACATGATCTAAGTAAGAGACTCACCCTGGGACTTTGAGCTTCAAGGGTCGGCGCTCAGGTACGAAAGCGGCTTTGATGTTGGATCTAGCCTTCCGCGCAGCAAGGCGACCGCGAGCTGTAGGGACGGGCGAAGTGACCTCTTCAGTGTCACTCACGTTGTCCTCGGGAATATCATCATCAGGCTCTGACTCGCCTTCTACGAAGTCGTCATCGTCGGTGGACGAATTAGGCGGAGGTGGCAGACGGGATAGCTTCTGTTTCTTTGCGGGAGTGTCGTAGGGCGAGTCGGAGTGGTCCTTGTCCTGGGACTGACGTCAGCAACATGTCCAGACACTACCATTAATGAGGTGGATCAGAAACCCACTGCGACGTCTAGTTCAGACTCTTCAGCAAAGTTGATCTTCCTACCGACGAGCCTACCGCTCCTCCTCTTGTTTCCATCCAGCACTTTTCCGAGACCATCTCCAGTACGCTTTTGGGGTGATGTTGACATTGCAATAGCGACCGAGTCGATTTCGCGGATGAATTTCTTGTTACTGCTGCGCGGGGTTCCGATCTTACTGTTGGGAGTCCGACCTTTACCTGGTGTAGACTTGGCGGGTGAAAAGACGTAGTTGTTGTGACGAGCGAACACTTGTCTATCGTGGTGAGCGGGGGTAACAGTGACTGGTCCACCGAGGTGATTGATGAGGCGCTGAAAGTCGGTGGGGAAGAGCCACACTTCCTCTTCATGCTCGATAGCGTATTTCACACAGCGGGTAAGGTCGAGTGCGTCATCGCCAGATGGGTGTTCCTTCACATGTTGCGCAAGAACTTTGAAGTCCAACGGCTCACAATCCTCGTTGACCTTGACCTTTTTAGGTGTAGCAGTAGTGATAATCTTAGGATGGGTGCGGTTGGGTGTACGAAAATCGGTTACGCGGAGGTCGTCTTCAGGTCTTGGGATCTCACGCTCATACTCCCAGTGCGATCCGAAAGTCCAACCCCGATAACCTGCGCGCCGCATGGCGTACTGGATCATGACCATAGCAGAGTTGGGTTTGAATTCTTGGCCGGATGGCTGGACCCTAAACTCGTTGATCATAGCGGCGAGGTGGCCAGCTTTCGCACCATGTGCAAGAAAGCGGTCGACAACATCAATAGACTTTAGCCAGTGTGGGAGATATGCCAGTATTTCGGCAGCGGTCAGGTTGCCGTCCGGGAAAGGGAGGTTCCAGCTTGGGCAGTTCATACCGAAGGCATTGTTCTTAGCAATAGCCGCCATGTCTACTGATTTGATAGTCAGCATAAGATTCGCTGAGCACGCAGAAGAACCGAATGAATGACATGTGTGCAGGTAGAAGCTGCATGGATAGCAAGAATTGCAAAGGCTGCCTTACCTCGAAGTAGATGAGTGCAAGTATCGCCAAAAGTCGATAAGCAGGTTGAGCGTCGTCGTTCTCCTAAATACCAATCTCGGGATGTGCCCAACAGCTGGGAATACGAAGTCCAAGAAACGCTCCAGGATAGCTAGAAGTTGGTGCTTTGGCGAAGCGGGGTACAGCCAAGTCGTGCGAAAGTTGCTCCAAATGACGCTCGGACCGGACAGAGAGACCGTTTTGTTGATCTTGCGATGACCATAACAGCAACGCGATGTACGCTCTAGTTACCACGTGCAAATTTCCGCAACCAACACGGGAACCAGTCCTTACGAGTGCGCCGTGCATGTGTTCGTGATCATGGATCGTCCGCCATTTTCCATACCGTCGCCTGAACATCTTGTGGCTGCGCCGTCATCTTTTGAACATTTTCCTTCCCTGACAGCAACAATTCTAACCCAGATAGGTAGCGCAGTTGCACCAGGAGCCGAGCCACCTAGGTTCATGCCACGACCGAACACGAACCCACGCGACGCACATCATGGCCACGCGCTCGGTCCAAGAGCGCCCTCAAGATACCTCCTCTTTCCAGAGCGCGCGAACGTGACAGCCGTTGAGCCCTGGCATATCTTTCGAACAGCATACGCCGCGGCGGCGACGTTGTGGACCGCTTTATCACAAACGGCGCATCATCACATCTGCCGTGATCCATAATAAAAACACACAGAGATCTGTTGTCAGAATGGAACCAGAACGCCTGTCGTCAAGAGATCTGTGAAGCTATGCATAGAGCCGGGTACAAGGATTGGCGGTTCGAGGCATATGAGACTTCTCAAGAAGAGGGAGAGTCGATCTGGGACGAGAGCGATCTGGATGTCACAGGCTGTTCAGTGTCCGGACCGGGCGGTGTGAAGAAGACACCAGTAAGTAATATACCATTCAAGACCTTAGCCGTGGACGTGCGACGTGAACCGCAAGGTTATGATGCGCTGGGTTCGACACGAATGGTGGGATACTTTTTGAACGGTCCACACGAATCATGGTTCTACCCTCGCGACTATGATGCGGTGCTGCGGCTCGTGGGCGGCGCAGGTCCTGTTCGACACGAAGATAGCGATTGCAAGGCTTCCAAAAGATGGACCGGAGTGAGCCCGCCACCATAAATTGAGCGCATCAACTGATGCCATTGTAGCAGATGAAGAAATACAGAAGACAGAAAGAAGGCCTTGCGTGGCATTGTAAGAGACGCATCAGCAATGAAGAAACAGAAGAGAATAGACACACTGTCATCAGCAACTCCGTCGATATGTGGAACAATAGCATTAGAGACGCCGCAAAAGAGTAACAAATCCAGAGGTAGATCAAAGATGACAGTAAGGATTGAAGAGGAGCCAGAGTTTGAGGACATTGCTGAAAAGGACGAAAACGCGATGATGCAGGCTAGCCAATACCTGCCGGCGACAGCATATGTCGCACCCCCAGAAGACACGATCATGCCCTGGGAGAAGAGGATGAAGCAATCGGTTTGGCGTTCGCAAGCAAAGATCAAGTGGGGGAGACTGATCCGGATAGCGCTTATGCTTTCGATGGCCCTCGTCATGCCCCACCATACCGACAGCTCTATCGCATCCATCTTCCGGATCCAGCAGACATAAGCGTATGGGCAGAGAATGTGTGGTTATCGTTTGTGCAAACACGCTGTTTCGCTACCCGTGCTGCCCTGATGCCTGGAACGAGAGTCCGGAACACATGGAACGCATCGTGCAGATTCGGAGAGGTCGGGGCTGGATGTTGGGTGAGTTCCTGGTTGAGAGAGAATAGTAGCGGGTGAGTACTGCGATGACGCTGGGGTTGAGAATGCCTTTGACCTGGCTGTTTGGCAGGGTCAAAGTGATGGCAATAGTATTGTGTCATGTTGGCCCCACGTCATGTGAGTCGCCAGCAGTGGATGCGCGTCGGGGAATAATGTGGCCAGCCGGTAGCCAAGCAGATATGGATGACATTGTAAGACCATACGCGTGGTATCGGGGATGGTGATGCGATGATTTCGCTCCTGGTAGCGCTGGGAGTGATGATAGAAGGAAGAGGTGAGGTGCCACGGCCCCACAAACCTCAGGCTGGGCGTTTCGGGCAGGCACGGGCTACAGTGCCCGTGCGCGGGTCGAGCCACGTCGCGGGTCGAGCCACCCCACCAATGTTATATCCTAACTTCAACACGGCGTAACTCCACTAATATAGATCTAATTTAAGAAGCGATTAAATATTTAAATTCGCGTAAACCTAGAGATAATTTCTTATACTGTAAGGTTGCTAAAATATTTAGAGTCAATCAAACGACGCTATTATAAAGATATAGAGGTGCACAGCAATCGCGACGCAACTAGGCGCACTATCAGCTCTCCCTTAACCTACAATAAGAGGAGGAACTATTAAGATACATAGAAAGATATATAAGGGACAGCTTACTACCTATATAAAGCATTTTAAAAAATTTCGGTAGCGCGGTTACGTAGTAAGAGGTCTCTAATAGCTAGGTTAACTAGTTTTAATATCGCTATCCTAATAAGCTTACTACTAAATAAGATACTAGTATTAATTATAAGCGTTAC
Organism: Alternaria solani; assembly: GCA_002952155.1. NCBI lineage: Eukaryota > Fungi > Ascomycota > Dothideomycetes > Pleosporales > Pleosporaceae > Alternaria > Alternaria solani. The sequence goes on from CP022029.1 coordinate 1,851,259, forward strand.
TAGGCTAATAGTAAGTATAAATATAAGTTATACTTTAACTTACTACACTCTAAGATGTAAGAACACAGCATTAACGCGTATAACACGTATAATATAGATAAGAAAGGCTTCTTTATTAGTATAGTAAACTGCACTAAAAGGATCTTCTCTAAGGTAGTTTAGGAGGTAAAAGAGCGCACCTTAGTAGTAAGAGATAGTAATAGAGAATAGATAACGCTATTAGCTTACGTATATACTTCTAGTAATATATTACTACCTACTCTTATCTACTAGGGCACCTCTAGGATTTAATTAAGCTAGGTTAATAATCTTTTAGCTAAATAATACTAGATTTTTATCTCTTACTTAGTAATAGGATAGTTAAATAATACCTTAGGGCTTACCTAGCTTTAATAGGTATTTAAGTACTATATAGCTACTAAAGCTTACTAGTAATAGTGTCTTCTACTTCTTAATAGCTATAGTAGCTACCTTACGCCTAAGTTTTTAGAGTATTATAAAGCTAAACGTATTATAGTTATAGTATATCCTTTATATTTAACCTATAGCTTATAGCTATTAGATATTATACTCTTCTTACTACTTTTAAAGTACTATACTAAGTAGCTTACCTAGCACCTCTAGTAAACCTAAGGCCTCTTAAGGATTACTAAACGTAACTTTTTTAGTAATTTTTAGCTAGCGTAGAGCTCTATAATAACTTATAATCTTATTTTAAAGAGTTTTTAAGCTATAGGTGTATAGCTAATAGAGGTAGACTAGGTACTTTAACACTTTAATAACTACCTATAATAATAAGATAATAACTTAGGAATTAGAGAGTAAGGTAATAGTAATACTTAGCCTTAGCTACGCAAAATTTTTAACGCTATAGTAGTAGATAAGGCTAAAGTTAAAGCTAAATAGCTATTATAAGGCCTACACTTGCTATAAGTTAATAATAAGGTTCTATAACTCTAAAACGTAGAGCTTTACGCTAAGATTAACCTCCTTATAAAGTAGCTAACTAAGTCTATAATACTAGCTATATAAGATAGCGATAAGTAGTATAGCGGCGCTATATTCTATAGTCTATAAAAGCTTACTAGTAAGCGCGTATATAAAGCTACTAAATTAGATAAAGCTATATAACTATAACTCTAAAAAACTTATAATAGAGAGGTAAGAGTAGTAGTAATAGCTTATAAAAAGTAGGTTTAAGAAGCTATAAAGGTAGCTTAATAATAGGCTAAAATTAAGTATAATTATAAGCGTTAATAGCGCGCTAAGGAACTAGCTACGTAATAAGCGCTTAAAAAGTAGTAATAATAAGCTATAACTACTTAAAAAAGTTATAATATAGTAAATAAGCGTAAGTAAAAAGCTTTATATAAAGTAGTAAAAAATCTAATAAAGCGTTATTATGTTACTGCTATATTAAGTTAAGTTAACGCTAGTCCGCCGGCAGCGTCCCCCCTACCTAAAAATAGCGCGCGCGGCCGCTAAATTAAGACTCTAGTAAGATATAAGTAGTGTAAAGGCTTTAGAGGCTTTAATATATTAATACTCTAAAAGATCTTACAATAATAGCTATTTAGTATGGCTGTACAACCTTATATTTGCAATCGTCTGATATTGGTGGGGTGGCTCGACCCGCGACGTGGCTCGACCCGCGCACGGGCACTGTATCGGTCGCGCCGAGCACTGTTCCGACCGAAACAAACGTCGAACACCTTCCAAACTTCCTCACCCCAACGCGACAACCATCGCCCTTGCACTCGCTCGTTTCACGAGAATATGGCTTGTATACGATGTCGTGTGACGCCACAGTGGATCGGAGGCTGAAGTTCCCGACGCGTTTATCGTCGCAGAAGATGAATTACACACAATGACAGGCAGTAGATTGCGAAACAGCGAAAGCTTTTTGAACGAATCCGCAGTATGTGAGAAAGGTATTTATATGCGAGAGGCCCTCTCGTGATTCGCCTTTCAAAGGTCTTGCTCTACACGATACCTCAGAAAACACTACACGAGCCGGTCTCACCTAATACACTCTTTACGAACCGACACGAACGTACTCAACGACCTCGCACACCTCAGATCTAAGACGTCCTCGCAAACCACCAATACTCGCATCATGCGTTACTCGACCATTATCAGCGTTGCGGTCGCTTTCGGCCCGGCGGCACTCGCACAAAGCTCCTCGGCCACCATTACATCAATGGTCCCGATGATGTCTCCTTCGGCGCCTCCCGTTACAATGGCTTGGAACAACGAGCCTAGCTCCACGGGTTCATCGGCTCTTGCTTCGAAAGCTTCGTCCATGAACTCCGCCATGCAGTCGGCGATGTCCTCAATGTCCATGGATATGGAAATGGAAAGTGGCATGACCATGTCTAACGGTATGGTCATGGCAACGGGCAATGCTCAGGCTGCCATGGGCAACCTCACCGGTAGCGCTGGCAAGATGGAGGTTGGTGGTGGTGTGGCAATGATGGCGGCCATTTTGGCTATGCTTTGAACGGATTGCATGCATACCCAAGGTTTGCTGATACGCACAACAAAGGCTTGGTCAGCATCTCGTTGCTGTCCTATCCTTTTGATTATCTGGCATTCGTTTGTGAGAACTCAGTCTCCGTATCGCATCTTTTTCTCTCTTCACAAATACCATTTGTACAATTATACCTAATGTCGTTTCATTCGTATCTCATACAATTTTCTTGACTTCTTACGGATTATGCAGGGCGCAAGCTGTCCCAAATTGCAAGCGAATTGTTCTGATAGCGACAACGGGTTAGGCGAGTTCGCACCACAATCTGTTCATACCTCGCCCCTCCCGGTCGCATTAATGGTCCCAGCAGGTTCAATCGTTCCAACAGCCTATCACTCTCAGCATAAGCCCAGGTTGTCCAGAGAGATTCAGTGACGGTACAATGGAATCGAATAGTGCTCGACATATGAAGGCCGAGTCAGGCAGGGGTCTGAAAGTATTTACATTTTCATTGTCATATAAATAATATCGTCGCCTACCAACCGCAGAAACCAAATACTACAGACTGCTCTTACTGTCCAGACCTCGGGCCTTCGGTTTCAAGAGAGGCACCGGGAAAGTTGCTTCCATATTCGAACATACTCTTGCCCGCCGGCACACCCTGACACCCACCGCCCAGATCCTTGAGCGGCTGCAACGCCGGTCCAAGACGACTGTTGACCGCCGCCAAAGCAGCAGTCAGAGCAGCGCCTCCAAGAACCTTGCTCAAGAAAGATGGAGTATCCGCTTGCACAGCCTGCGCAATAAAGCACCCCATTTTCTTCGGATCATTCAGATCCTCTGCGAGATTGATAAACCCGCCGGTAATATCACCCACGTTGACGCCCGAGAAACTGTTCACCGTGCCCGTGTTGCCGCCAACCTGGCAGTTCAACGGGTACGCGGCGCACTGTTGTGCGGACGAGACACCGATGTCTGCGAGTGTCCACGGGTCAAGCGGGTGGCGCTTGTACCAGTTATCTGGGATGCGCTCGTATCCGTATTTGAACGTCAACGCGCCGCTGGCGTCACGCTTGTAACTGAAAAAATCCATAAAGACCTCTTGCGTCAAGAACCCGCGTGGTGCTTCGGCGCTGTGGTTCGCGAGCAACTGGAACGCGAACATGTGCGCGCCAAAAGTAAACGCAATGCCAGCGTACGCTGGACTGAAGTAGAACGGATTCGTAGCGATGCTGTGTTTCTTGCGGTTGTTGGAGTGCTCGGCGAGGACGCGAGGCGTGATGTTGCCCCCTGTGCGCGCGTTGGCGAGGTCGAAGAGCTCTTGCATGTATTTTGGATAGGAGCGACAGTTGGAGTTCATCTCAGGTGCCAGCCAGTCGCCGCGGGTTAAGCTAGCATCGCCCTCACTTCTGAGATGGCCATATGCGCAGATTCCTGTTTGGTTGCCGAGTACGTTGCCAATGAGTGGGGGGAGTGAGCTGGTCTTGGGGGAATGCGGACCGATGCTCCAGCGGCCGGAGATGGGGTCGCCGTTGAAGAAAGCAGTTGCGGTCTCGAGAAAGATAGTGGCTGTCTTGTCCAGGCCGAAGGCTTGCCATAGACCAGTGTTGATGCTCTTTGCGTCGACGACACCGTCACGCTGAATGTAGCCGTGATTTGCGGCAGCGTTGAGGCCGGAACAGGGACCTCGAATATCTCCTGGGCCTGGGGCACGCCACTCGTGCTCGCCAGATGTGTTGACGAGTTGGAGGGCGGGGTCGAATTGGTTGAAGAGGGCATGGTTGGGGGTGCCTGGGTACTCTGGGAACTCGATGATTTGGGGCGTTGTTTGACGCTCTTGAATCCGCTTCTCAGCGACCATGCGAGCTATCTCGGGAAAGGCTGAGACCAGCATAGCTGGCCCGGCCAGGATCGCTAGGGATGTCTTCGCAAACATTGTGTATTGCAGTGATGGAGAGCGAAGAAATACTGGAAGTATTAACCTGCGGAAGCCTCGTATATCTTATATGTCTTCGCAATCACCGCTACAGATTAGTGCGACTTTCGCAGTGCGTAGTGGAGGGGCACTCGTGGCGCTGTTCATAGTCGATCCGTTTGGCCCTGAATGAGTTCCTGTAATCGCCGTCGTTGATCTGCAAGGCTTACATTCTACGGGGCATAGTTGCCAAGATTGAAGCCAGGAGTAACACCGCGCTATTCAAGGGCAACGGATGTCATTCCGTGACTAGCAGTACAGTCAGACCACGAGTTAGCTGCGAAAGAAGTCCAAAAATGGCAAGTGCCCTCCGAAGCCGTCTTGTATGCCTAGTCACTCCGACGTAGTACCTATGTAGTAAACAGGCTGTTGGCAAGTGCTATCTTTCAGTGATATGATCGGAATAAACAGAAATTACGATAGCACCGCCACGAGTCGTTGATGTTGCGCAAGGTGTGAAGAGAAGTCGCGAACGCCTCTCGCAATGTCTAACAGCTTTTAGAGTCGCTTGAAGTGAATTGCAGAAGCACGATTTACGTGACATGAACCTAAAGGTTGTTTCATCCGGCTGAGATTCAACACAGTTTGCTAAGTTGGTTAACTATCGCACGATGCGATCGAGCGGTGATGGATGCTGTCTGCACAACGCCCTCCGTTCACTCCTTTTTTTTTGACCTTACCACTCGCTCGTCCGGAACTTGCAAATGCCTTTGATTCTTGTTTGGTAACAACGCTCATTGTCGGCACACCGGATGTAGCAATTGACGGCCAGTCGCTTTATGCGCAGGTCTGTTCGACCTATCAAAAAATGTGCTACAGACGGCGGGCGCCGTGTAAATCACATCAGAGTGAAGGAATGGGGTGGCGTCAGCGCAAATGTCGATTTAAGCTCGGGGATATCTGAGTTCGGGGCCACGCTAGCGGACACTACCCCGGATCTTTTACACTCCGTGGTCTAGATCGCCCGTTAGTTACCCAGATGGTAATTGAGATGATCCTAGAACGGCACTTCTTACATACGGGAACCGCGCTATTGGCTGATAGTCCCAGCAACGAGTCCAAGATTGTCTGCCAAGTGGCTTGACCTGACCTCGGGAGGCTTCCAAGGCTCCGTTAGCATCACGCACCCCGCCCGCGACTCTTACTCGTAAATCTTCAGCTTTTCACGCCTCGGTTTCTCCTTTGGGTATTCAGTGAACTGTAATCCTAGTGTCCAGGGAAGAGTGTATTCTCTCATAGCCGGACAAGTACCTACCTAGGTAGTCGCCGAAGAAGATCTCACCAATCAGCGCTCTCGCTAGGTACTGTCTACTAACACCAGTAGCCCCTGAGTTGATCAGCGAGCTGTCCCTTATATTGATCACCCAGCATTTAGTCCCCCTTTTAAAAGTCACCTGCATGCAGGGGTGCGCTAGCACGAAGCGTTCGATAGTGTATGCGGTACACTGCCGCTCCAAGGTTGTCTGACACCAAAGCCATACGATCGACTGTTCCCCAAGGTACAACCCAATGATTATCGCGATACAGTAGGCCTCCACCAGGAGCTCGAAAGCGACTTTACACACCTGTGGATGCTATGACTGCAGTGAGGTCTATCGGCTAAGATTGCGCTACCTAGGTAGCGATTTGAATGTGACAGTCCTGCCCATCTTATCCGAGCTCGATATTGTTGTGACGAATATCCAGCACGATTATTAATAAGTTACACTCAATAGTGTAGCTCCATCGCTGTAGGAATGATAGCATTATGCTGGCACGGAAAATGTTCCATGGGGCCAATTATTGCCAGGTATGACGTCATGCCAGCATCCGCACCTGGGCTGCTTATGGAGACCTGGAGCTGGCTTCTCCCTTCGCCACAACCGGAACCCCAAAAGCTTGCTAACAATTGGACGGTCTTTGATTCCTCATAAGAACTACATGAATAGTTGTCACCGTACCAATATACAACCCCACGGAAAAAGTCTGAAACAGTTCGCACCTACAACATGGCGACGGCAGACCAAATGTCGCTCTTAGACCGCGTATTCGCCGCGAGAACGACGGAAGAATCTCGAGAACTATACGATGAGTGGGCAAAGACTTACGACTCAGACATGACCCTCCACGATTTCACCGCCCCACGTCTAGTCGCCCAAGCTGTCGCCCGAGGCCTGAAGCTGAACCATATCTCACCAGAAAATCCTCTCAACGGCCTAAAGATTGTGGATGCGGGATGCGGTACCGGCCTTGTTGGTATCGAGCTCTCGAAGCTTGGTGCTACGGATATTCTGGGTCTCGATATCAGCGAAGGGATGCTAGCGGTCGCCAAGAACACCGCTGTGTACGATGACCTGAGGACTACGGACCTGACGAAGCGATTAGAGTTCGAAGATGGAAAATTCGATGCACTAACGTGCTGTGGCACGTTCACGCATGGCCATTTGGGGCCGGAGCCGTTGAAGGAGTTTGTGAGAGTCGTCAAGGTTGGTGGGGTTGTTGTTGCAACTGTTCTGGACAGCTTTTGGGTTGAGAAGGGGTTTGAGAAGGAAGTTCAGAGGCTCAAGAAGGAGGAGAAGGTTGATGTTGTAGAACAGGATCTACACGAATATCGGAAAGATGCTGGAGGCGGACGCGTATTGATTCTACGGAAGCTTTGATAGCGCGAAATAACGTGATGACACATGCTGTCTTAAGGAGGCGCTGTTGAGCTGCTCAAGTCACGCGAAATGGATGTGAAGTCCTTGGTCCGGCGATGCACTTAGATACATCCAGAAGGAATATGACTGAGAATGACGAAAAGTAGTTCGATAGCTCATACTTATTCTCGAAATACTATGGGATGTTGCCGTACATTGAGCTATGCCGTTAACTGGGTTTGCGGTATTCCCAATTTGTGAGCGAAATTCTGGTGGCAGTGTTCGTGTTGCGCAAGTCGTGATAGAAAGGTCTTGTCTTCGTGATTGCATTCCAAGTTATTGAGGCTTTGTACGCTTTTCGTCTTCGCCTGCGAGATCAACCACCCACCTTCTTAGTACTCATAAGACCACAGCATGTGCTTGTCGCCAACGGCTATTTCAAGGTTCCTTTCAGTGTGGAGATTGACCTGTTGTGTGATCAGGTGAAGCCAAACACGTCTTAATGCAGCCGGCCAATCACGTGGAGCATGGTAATTAAGCCTCCGCAAGTTTTCAAAAGCACTGACAGAAGAGAAGCTAGCAACGGATTTTCGATGAGGTTGTTCGTATACGTGAACAGTGGAAATGGCGTTTCGCACATCCTTGGGCATGTCCATGACCAGGCCGGGTAAGTGATCGAGGCGCACGATAAGCTTGTCGTTTTGGGAGACCAGCAGCTTTGTCTCTGCATAGTACTGCCGACATACCGATTGGGACTGAAGAAGCGCGAACAGAGGTTGGCAAGTAGGAGATGCGCTTATGTCGTAGGAGATATAGATGCACCGTTTCTGTGCTGACCACGGTACCGACGAGTACAAAGGGATCAAGGTGCCGTCGGTGGGGTATATGTAGGCATATATTCTGTTGCGAATTTCCCCAGGCAGGCGCAAGAGCGGTGACTGAACCTGGTTACGCAGTGTGCTATAACGCAGTCAGTTCCATTTGATGCAATTTTACAAAAATGTATTGAACTTACATCGCCGCCATAACTTCGAGGGGGGATACTGAAGACGACATTTCTCAGGGTGTGTAATATTACTTGCAGATTTTGCAGACGTGTGGGATGTTGTGGTTGTCGGGTGGAAAGTGAAATAATTCTGGTAAGTACTGTATGCACCGCTACTAACCCTTTTCGGGCTTGGTGCCACCGCAGTGCTCCTTTCGCTCCCAAGTTCGTCTGTCGTCCACTACCTAGGTACCGTTACAAGGCAAGAATACGTCAGTCCATCACAATCATCCCGCGAAGATAGCCGGCGTACCCAAATGGCGTCGGCCGCGCGAACTGCGATACGGCAAGCCCCAACCCCAGCCCTGCGCCTGCCACACCCGTCTCTTGTATTGACGTGCTCGTCGTACGCCGACTCGCATTTCCAACAAAACACTCATCATCCCAGTCATACACGTATCGTTGAGAATCGTCATCTTCGCGGAAACGATCCGGTGCATATCCACGTACAGCCGTGAAGAGATCAACCAGATCCTCGTCCCTTCCCTCGTCGAAGTATATCCGCCCGCCAATGATCGGCCACGCAGCCGAGTATCGAGATCTGGGTATTGAGCCACATGCCAGCCATTCTGAGGGGCGCATGTATTTTGGATCGATGTCAAGGAGTGGACCAATTTCAGCCATGCAGAGCCACTGATCCTCCCCACCCTTTCTGCCGTGCCAGAGCGGAACCAGAGCACCTTGAAAGGTCGACGTGCCTATAAGGGCGATGGCAAGATCTGAGGCCTGAATTTGGACCACCTGGATAGCGTCATGGCCCCGAACATGAAGCGCGTACGCTTCTTGCAGCGCTTCCGCTGATGCCAGTTAGTGTGACTGCATATTATGCTATGAGACGGGAGCGGCTACCAAAGTCACTGAACACCGAGATGAACGGGCTGGGCTGTGCGTCGCGAAGACATAGGTGGTGCTCTATGCATTCCAGGCTCAAGTGTGAGAGCGTGAATTCACAATTTGCCTGGAATAGGCGAGAGCCAGTAGCTAATCTCGTATGATAGGTCGTTGCACTGAGCTCACTGAAGACGCGATAGAAGCATGACCCTCCAAAGTCGTTGATCGGGTCATTTTGAGCGAAGTCGTTGCTGATTGGCTGGTCAAAATCTAGCCGCGTCATCGATCGCCGCACAGCGGACGTACCTCAACATTGTTCCATCGCAATTCATCTCAAAACACTGCAGCGGCTGTCACCATCTCCTTGCCCTCGCAGCAAACAATCATCGGATGTATCAGAGACATTGCACAGTCTGACGTCTCGCATGGAAGCCATCGGGTCAACTGGTCCGTGATGGCGCAAAGCTCGCACCACCACGGTGCAGCATTTTCTCTCCGCATCGAGCGACTTGTCCAGAACGCAATGCCCGCGTGCACCAGCTCTTCCCCAGACGAACAATTTCACTCATGAGTTTGGTACTGACGAAGTTGCTTCCGCTTACGGCTTTTGTGAGGTAGAGAACACCCCTTGTCATGCGCACAACTCCCAAATCTGGCAGCCACGCACGAGACGCCTCTCGGGCCATGTGACAAGCTGGGACATGCACAGTATTCAAGCAGTTTCCTGTGTGTCGAAGCCTCTCACCTTGTTCGTGTGAATTTCGACGCTCTAGAACCGTGATCAAAATATCGAACGACTGGTTATAGTGAAGGCGCAAAACCAGATCGCCTACAGCCTAGTTGGCAATGGTGTGAAAGCATCCAGCTCGTTGTCTTAACGCAGCACCTCTTACTTGCTAAGAAGTTTTAGTTATATTCAGAAGACTATTCAACCAAATATCATCTAGATATGACTATGGACCGATCACACTTGACAGATGATACACAGGAGCCCGTCATGCAGGATACAGAAAAGGCAGCCATGCTACATTTGTGGCAAACCATGGGGTATGGAGGAACTCCCGGTCTCCCGAACTACGAAAGCCACCCAGTTTTCCCTGCTGCAATGCACACGGAGCCGATCAACCGCGCTATTACTCTCACCCAGCCTACTCTGTTGTCTTCACAAGAACCGTCAGCTACATCGCAGGAGACTATATCACGAGCTATGGTCAATGCAGCCTCTGGAGAAGATGCACGCCCATCTATACCGCTCGATCCGCATCTCCAGGAGATGTATCAATCGTTTCCTCCAACGCCTACCAGTCCTCACCAGCATTCGGGACCATCTCCTGCGCAACCTTCTGATCCGCCATTTTATTTTGTCTCTCGACCAGATGAAGACTACGAGGCCATCCTACAAGCCATGGCAACTGGTAACTTTGACATTCCCATCTTCGGCGCAGCAGGTACAGCCTTTATGAATCGCCCACTTCCAGGTACACCCCTGGCGCAGAACAAGAAGCGGAAGTGTGCTCAGACACCGCATGACATGGAAGGTCATGAAGACGAGAGGGAGCCAAAGAAACCAGCGAGAAGGGAGAAGGCTGACAAGCTTCAGAGCTTCACGTAGACGGCACTTTGCCACTAGCATTAGCTAGACAGCGCAAGCACAATACATGATCCTTTAATGGAAGCAAAAACTACAGGTAGCAACAAGACTCTCTGGCGTGTGTGACATGGTCCAGTTGCAGATCGGCTGTTTACAGCATTCGACTGCGTGACGATATCCCCGTTCGACGCATCTTGAATGCAGCCGTCTTGATTTACTGATGATCACTGAAATACTCATCTTCGGCAGTCATGTGATGACGTAACGGTTACCACTGCATGTATCATATCATACTCTCACCATGTATACAAAATCAGAATCCACGGAACATTTCTAGTCCCTTCACGCCTCTTGAAGCATATTCTGACATCCCAACCCGCCGCCAAAATGCCACACCCAAGCCTCGAATACACGACCGTCCAACCTCCACTAGACACCTACCCCGAGCACGCCACGCGAAACAACTCCAACGGCACGGACGCAGACGTCCTCGAACGCCTGAAGATCCGCGAGATCTGCGAAGGATGGGGCATGTACCGCGACGCAGCAGAATGGCAAAACTACTCATCCATGTTCCACCCTGGCGCGTACATTACAACATCGTGGACCCAAGGCCGTCTGGACGACTTCATCGCTTCGTCGAAAGAAGGGTTTGAGAAACAGACACCGCATGGTCCTTTTCCGTATATCCTGCATAGAATTTGTGGGCAGACGGTCGATGTCCAGGGTGGTCGCGCGATTAGTAAGATGAAGGTTACGATTACGTGTCGCATCATGCTGGATGATATTGAGATGGATAATGAAGCCGATACGCGGTTCTTTTTCTTCTTGTCGAAGAATGGGCAGGGAAAATGGGGCGTGGACTTGATGACCCTGCTTTTTGACAAGGATAAGATGGTGCCTGTTGTTTCCGGCAAGGAGTTTGAGATACCAGAGGACGAAGTCAAACAGTATCCGAGTGGATACCGGTACCTGGCGTGGGCGGAGAGTAAGGCGGGAAGGCCACCGAAGATGGATCTGAATGCGCATGGGCCAGAGAGAGATATCCTTTATGCCAAGTGTAAGACCTGGTTGGAGGGAGGGGAGGTAAAGCCCAATCTCACAGGACATGATGTTGTACAGTACTAGGCCTTGATCGCAAGATGGCGGAGAATGGTGAGGAGAAGAAAAAAGTTTCATATAAAACGCTACATACAATACATCTTACACATTCTGCTCGTTGATGAAGAGACCAGCCATACCCATACCAGTACCAATGCACATACTGGTGAGCAGCACCTTCTTCTTCTGCCTCCTGCACTCGCTCAAACCAGTGACGATTTGTCGTGCACCAGTGCATCCCAGCGGGTGGCCCAGCGCAATAGCACCTCCCCTTACGTTGAGCTTGTTGGTGTCGATCTTGAGTGTGTCGATGCAGTATACGGCCATTGATGCGAAAGCCTCGTTGATCTCAATGAGGTCGACGTCATCGAGTGTGATGTTGAACTTGGAGAGGAGCTTGGGGATGGCAATGGTTGGGCCGATGCCCATGATCCTTGGTGGGACACCGGCGACGGTCGCACCAACGTACTTTGCGAGGATGGGCTGGCCGAGCTTCTCGGCGGTGGAGCGCTTCATCAGGAGGATGGCCGCGGCACCGTCTGTGAGTTGTGACGAGTTGCCAGCGTGCGACCTGTCGCCGTGGGGCAGGAAGGCCGGCTTGAGCTTCTGGAGGGTTTCGAAGGTGGTGCCGGCCCGGATGCCCTCGTCCTTGGTCAGGGTGACGGTCTTGAGCTCGCCCGTCTTGGGGTCCTTGACCTGGGTTGTGATGGGCACAATCTCATCCTCGAACCAGCCCGCCTTCTGCGCAACCTCGGCTCTCCGGAACGACTCGGCAGCGTACCTGTCCTGGCGCTCGCGCGAGATGTTGAAGTCACTGGCGACGTTCTCCGATGTCTGACCCATGGGCTGCATGCATTCGTTCGCGTCCTTTTGCTCGAGGATCTCGTCCACAAAGGGCCGCTCGAGCCTGTCGCCACCCACTGTCATGCTCTCGGCGCCCATGGCCAGACCAATCTCGATGCTGCCGACGGCGATTTGGCTGGCAATATCCTGTACGGCCTTGAGGCCCGAAGAGCAGAAGCGGTTCACCGACGACCCGGCTGTCGTGATGGGGAAGCCGGCGGCGAGCATCGAGGCGCGCACGTAGTAGGCGGCCTTGGAGTCGGACACGTTGCCGACGCAGATGTCTTCTACAAGGGCGGGATCGAGATTGGCTTTTGCGACGACCTGCTTGAGCATCTTGACCATGATGCCGTCGAGCGTCGTGTCCTTGAGTCCGCCCTTGTGCGCCTTGCACAGGGGAGCGCGGATGGCGAGAGTGATGACGACATCGTCGGGGTTCTTGGTGGTGCTGTCGAGTACTGTCAGCGACTGCGTGCTCCCTCTGTCGTCTATCGCGCCATGTCCTTCACGTGCCGTCTTCGTCTTGGGCTGGGTCTGGGGAGAGCTTACAGGGCCGAGACGCCGCTCGTCGAGGGCGTCATGTGCGAGACGATGGACTTGAGGCGGTCGGTCATTGTCGGATTGGTGAAGATGAATTGGACTGAGGTTTGCAAGAGGCGACGGCGAGGTTTAGGGGAGATAAAGACAGAATGCGGAGGCGGAGCTCTTAACATATGTTGTGGGGCACATAACCGCGACGCAGCTTTTGGGCCGAGGATCTCGGAGCCACAAGTCACGCGTTCTTCTCCTCCGGCAACGGCCCTGGAGCATCGTCGGACCGTTTTCGCCTTGTCGACACTGGAAGAATAAGCATACTAATCAACATATGCGTTCGTGAGGTTTGGAGACCTCGCTGGGGTCCACACGTACTTGTTGTTTACTTATCCACAGAACCGCTGCACTGCCAATCCTGCTTTCCCCACAATTCGCCGCCACACTGCTGAGCCTCTTAGTCTGGCGCAGCACCTCCGACCTCATCCATTTTGACTTGGCTGCTGCGAAACTATGCTCCTCACGTATCCACACCGTTTACTTCGCATCTAACCCGCTCTTTCACCGGTCCATGCGAGGCATCAGGCCCTCTACGTCCCGTCGACGCCACCAATCTCTGCGTCGCGGTTTGGCCCCATAGTCCCATCGCATCGCGTCACGTCTTCTTGGCAAAACACGATGCGCACGAATCCTTCAGTCTCCAACATTGCGTTACGTTTGACATACACAACGTCTCTATCCCTGCCTATCAAAGGTTACACTGTGGGTTGTGTGTGTATGCGGTTAAGAGCTAGTGCATGAAGAACACAGCCTCGTGGCCAACAACACGACCCAATATTGGCGAGCTGCGCCGCCAGTCTGTTATGCCAGCAGAGGGGATTTGGCCCCCAAATACCACCGCACCCACACCACATTTCAAAAAGCATTGTTTGCACCAACATCACATTGTCATGAGGTACACGTGCGAGAAAAGGCACGCCTCGCATTTGTCCCGCACGAGTTTCTCCAATAGTGTTTACTCTCCTCCATGATACCGCAAAGACCAACCACGATGTCACGCAGAGCTTTTCGGATCCCCTTGTCCTACCGGCGAAGCGAGGCAGATCTAGACTAGCAGACTTACGCCCGACTCTTATCGAAATCTCGCCAAACCCCCTACACAGGCCAATGACTTAAGAGACGGCTTGAGGTGCACCGCAGAATGCATGCTGCCTGCAAGCGCCCACAAATAGACCCAACTCCTGATTGGAGAGAAAAGTGCCACTCGCGAGGCTTGCATGGTTGAGCGCAACGGAAGCATGGGGGCGGCGGAGCAAGGCTGCGCTTTGACCTCATCCTCCCTATCTTCCCCAGTACTACATATGCTCGTCCTGGGCCTCGTTGCGATGAACGTGGCCCGCCTTCTTCCAATTGCTTGCATTTTCAACCATGGCCGCTGCATCGTTGTCAACTTCCTACACCTCGTCCACGCCGACGTCAATGGCAGGACCGTTCATGACCGCTTTCACTCCGCCAGACCACTGCGGCACCGTTATCAAGACGGACTGTTATCTTTCCACGCCTTACACTTATGTCAGCATGGGATCTTCCTCTACATATTCTTACTTGGAACCCGTTAGCGATTGTTCTTATGTGGAGCGCGACCTCACGTGTGGCTCCGATGGACTTGCTACTCGTGACAGTGCATGTTTCCCAAACAATGATGGTGGTGGTAGTACCGGCGCGTTGATCTTTTCGCCAGGAACAGGGTGTCCTGGTGGGTGGGAGACGCTGAGTAAGGTTGAATATTCAAGCCAAACTACTGCAGTGTGCTGCCCGTCGTAAGTGTACCCTACACGAGTTCCTCGAAGAATGCTCATAACATCTTTTAGTGGCTATCGAGCACACTCCACCCAGGTGAGTTGTATCAGCTCTATCACCTACACCGATGACGCCACCGTTGTTATGTCTTGCTCCAGTGGCGGGGGCATGGTGTCCGACACTATTACCCCTTCAACGTACACTGTTTCCGGTTCCACTTACACCTCCACCTCTGTCGCCACGAGATACTCAGTTGTCTGGGCGCAAAGAATGCTGGTGGTCTACCCAACTGCCTCTGTAAGCGACGTAATTGTCACTCCACTCGACAAACCGACCGCGAGCCCCGGGGGAAGTTCCCCACAAACAATACCCCAAAACAAGGACGGATCTGGTCTCGGTACAGGCGCCATCGTGGGCATCGTCGTGGGCGTGGTCGGCGCGCTACTCCTGGTCGGCGCATTCTTCTTCTGGCGTCGTCACCAACAAAAGCATCGCCATGCCCCAGTCCCAAAGGGTAGCCCGGCGGGAGAGCATGATGCGTTACCGGAGTTTGTTGCAACGAATGGCATGAGAACTGGGCCTGCGCAGATGGCCACATCTACGTCCAATGGATTGTTTCAACCACAACCGGAGCTGAGATCTCCACGATAGAGACTGCGGTGGTCGGTCGGTAGTTTTGCGTGCTGAGGACGCTGAGGATCAAGCGCGCGTGTGTTCCGATTACGCAAAAGTAGTCGCTTCCGCTATGATAACGATACCCTTTTTTCTCATATTATTTCATACGTCTAAGGGCCTCGCCTTGGGTAGACCGCTTAATGGCCTTGTTCTCACAACACTCTTGGTAACTCGGGCATAGGCCGATCTCCCTGCACGCTGATCGATGACTTGTTGTTTATGCACACGGCCGGGGGCGACGTATGATTGTGAATCGTCGCGATGCAGTTGAAATTTATGTGCAGGCCAGTTGATGGGACCATTGTAAAATGCCCAAGGTCGATGGTGATACGGTACACAGGACTGGAACGCCCACCCTTCCCCCAAACGGGTTAGCGCGATGTTAGCGCGTATCGACGGCCCCATTACGTCAGTAGCTGCTGTCTAACGTCCGGTGTTGAACGATCGAGTTGAGCCTCGATTGAAAGACAAAACGAACGCATAGCGTCGCTGGTCCGACTGACACTCTTTCTACGTACCTTCCCATGCTACAAGGGATCCATGGCTCCGCTACGGTAGCTTCGTAACCAACAGATAAGCTGCGGTTCCAGTATGACACCGTACCACGATCTCGACTACCTACGTCTTTCGAGCATGCGATCACCACGATGGACACTACTATCACATCCAGTTGATGCAAAAGTTGTTGCGGAGTAATGAAATTAAGCAGTTGTTAGTATTCACTGCGCGCTCGAAGTCGCCACCGCTACCATGCGTCGCGATACCTCAGGATCGACCATTGTCCTCTTAGCAGGGAAGCTCATTGTACACGATAAAATGATGAAAGTGAAGACCAGAATTCCTAGCAAATATGAAAGACTAGATCCGAGAGGATATGCAGAATATCCACAGGGATGACGGTAAGGGATAGGCCAGTCTTCGGAGACTTCTTTAGCTATTTAGCAAACCGAAGAAGGTAGTGAAAGACAACACAAGCGATGGGTCTTTGTGCTTCTTTGCTATGGGGAAAAGAGGAGAGTCAGTCGTTCGTCCAATGAAGGAGTACGAATCTGCGCTTCCTGAGGCCATCTTACAGCGCTAATGGAGTTCGATTGATCAGAGAAGAGAAAGATAGAGCCTGAACTCGTTGTTTACCAACTCGGATGTGCAGAATATGAAATTACCGACTCGAGAATCCTTGGTTTCACTGTTAGGCAGCAGAAAATATCGGCTCTCACAACAGTCCCTTGACCCACGCTACCATCGCTACTTACTCGAATCTTTTGTCCTTTCGTTAAGTCAACTCATCTATCCACACTCAACCAGTCCGATCTTGCGCAAATCACGAAAGTTGACCCGCACATTCGCGCGACTGCAACTATGAACAGTTCTACCGCCGCCCCCCAAGGCGGTTTCTCATTCAAAGTCCCCACACAGACAGCTCGGAACGGCGCTGGTGCATCGTCAACGTCTCGCAGACGCTCGGGTACTACATCAGACCCTTCTGCCAATGGAATACATATCAAAGAATCCAATTCAGATGGCGAGGACGAAGGCTTGGAGCAGCCAAGCAAATCCGCTACGAAGGCTTTGGTTGAGCTGCACAGAGCGAGGCCCAAGGGGCCTTTCAAGCCGACAGTGGCGCATCAACTCATATATCTGATGAATGGCAAGCAGTTACCACCAGACATGTTCAAAAGGCCTATCCACCCACTGAAGAGCTATGCGACGCCCTCGCAATTCGATCTTTCCAGCCTCACCATTCCGTTGACCGCGAAGGAGATCTTGACAGTAAATCATCTTCTCTTGCCACTCTACAACGTACTTATATGTATCCAGTTCTTTCCAAACCACGTCGACATTCCCGAAATACAACACAGGTTCTGTCACAGTGACATCAAAGGCTCGTTTCAGGCCAACTTTATCGTAAGTAATGTTAGGGATTGGCTGTATGTCTCTATTGCACCGAGCTAATGTGCTTGCGAAGAATGCTCAGTACCGTCTCCAGGGCATAATGATCCTCATACCCATGGATTGTCGTTCGCACCTCAAGAAATCGAAAGCATACTTGGGAGGAGCGTTCCCAACAAAACCTACTACGTTTACCACCAGTCACTACACCTTCGTACCGGGTGAGGCCAATGGCTTCGATAGCATCAGAATACCCTACCCGCTCATCGACTGTGGCTTCCACGTCCACCCGCGCAACTTCCCCATGGGCCCCGACAGCGGTCCCTTCACGAAAGCTCTCATACAAGTCCAGCTTGCGGGCAACACGGCACTGATGCTGTCTGAGCTTGATATATTCATTGCGGCCATGGGCATTAGTCGGGAGCTAGAGGACGGATACACCGATGCAGGTTTCCAGGCTAGACACAGGGTGATGGTAAAGGAGTATAAGGCTTTCTTGCAAAAGAACGCAGGGAGAAAGAACATTCGATTCGATCATTGAGATCTGGGTCAGATGGTCTCACAGAAGTGGAACGTCTATGGAAAGCTGGATGCGTGAGCCTAAGTGGTGGTGGAGAGCTTGTAAACATCGAGAAGAGCAGCATTATCTGGTATTTGCAGCAGATTCCACTGTGCCCAGTAGAATCCTAGTGCGAAGAAGCTTCTACAGTCGCAATCGGGCAATGTGTTAGTCTCGATTCAGCTGAAGACTTGTTTTTCGAACGAATGTAATGGCTCAGACAAGAGAAAGGTCTAAATGTTACTTCATTCAGTTTAGTCGACCAGACCACAATTTAAACATAGTAGAGTAAGAGTTGGCTGACAATTCCCTCTAACAACCTCGTCGATTACAATACACACTTGGAATGGTTTTCTGGAGATCAAATTGTCGCACAGATATGTCATAGAACGATTGCAGAAGATATGCTTTGCCTCTCAAAGTCGTGTGCATAGCCTATCTACATCACTACAAGCGCCTCGGACTGGTCATCACTAGACATCGTTGGAAAGTCCTGCTGCCCTCCACCACCTCCTAATCTGATCGTAGCCTGGATCATGTCTTGGAGCCAGGTCAAGAGTCACGTCGGGAAATAGACGATCGCGAGCCGCTCGATCAGCCTGGACGACTGGAACAAGATTTGGGCCTGGAAGGTTGTACTGGGTGTTCAAACCCGCTTGAGTAATGTACTGCTCAACTTGAGACAACCGTACATTGTTATGGCCGTGGCGGCGAGCGTGAAGCACGGCAATGGTCAACACCCCTTGATCCGCACCTTGAGGGAAGTGTACTAGGCCATCGCCCAAGCTGAAGAGGAAGCAATCGCGAAGATCGTTGAAGTCCACCCTTGCACCAACACGGTCGGTGTTGATGCTCTCGAGCGTAAAACCAGCGGGATTGCACTGGTGGCTTTGAGCGCCTGTTCGGTGCTTCTTCATGCTGCCAAAGGTATGGGCCCGTAGGTCTACTGTCCCGAGCGATCGCTGGTAGAACTTTGTATGGATTAGCATGGGCTTTCCAGATTTAAGGGCTGTATACTTACAATGAGCATGCGCAGCATGGAGAGACTCCAGCCGCCTGCCTCAAATCGCTTCCACAGTGTTCTCCAGGATGAGGCTGCGCGAGGAAAAAACTATTCTTTGGTTAGCCCGTCTTGCGTATGCTGGGAATCGAGTGATGATGACTAACTGCAACGATCTCCACCAGGTTCACCTGAATGTTTGGTCCCAGAAGGCGAATATCGACATGTTCCCATAATGCAACACTGTTGAAGCGGCAATACGAGTCAGACAAAGCGCGAGGAGGCAAAGTCGCAGCCCGGGGCGAAATCAGAAGCCAGGCTAGCTTGCGAGACTCCGGCCACTCGTACAGATGAGTACCGCTCACACCTCCAGGACGGATACCAGCTGTACGGGGACCTTGAGGGATAGCGACATGACCTGCTCGGGTAAGAACAATGGGCCGTATGGGTTGAGCCGCTGGTTGCTGTGGTATCCTGGGCGCTATGAGAGGGAGTTGGGGACTACTTCCTTGTATATGTAGTGGTTGGCGTTGCACTTGGAGGGCTTGACTCGCTTTCCAGTCGATGTACTGTAGGTAGTGCGAGAGACTGTGTAGTAGAGCTCGGCTCCGGAGCTCAGGTGTATTGAGGGCCTCAAAGGCCAGTCGCACTTCTGCCGGGACGCGCGACCTATACTCAGGTACCAGTTGCAAAAGCCCGTAACACTCGGCGACTAGGATGGCCTCCATCGTCACTGAGTCCTTGACCCAGTACTGTAGACCGCTCGCTGTGGGTACCATTGCACCGATCTGTTCCAGGCGCTCACTCGAGTTGCAAAAGTCTTCGATGACCTTTTTTGCGATTGGCGAGTGGGTAAATGCTGTGGCGCGGAGCTCATCGCGAGTTATTTCGCTGAGCACTGGCTGGTAGTAGGAGCCCATGAAGGGAGCTGGAAATCTTATAGTCAGTACTATTGGACTCAGAGAAGCCAGAGAAAGACTGTCGTGACATAACATACCATTGTACTGGTCCATTTTGTGGTGTGAGTAGTCAGCGAAGTCGGTTGATTGGTGTTGATATTCGAGCTACCTAGGTATGGTCGTTGTGTGGAGAAAAGTGGTTTTATAGATTGAATCCGCAAGAAAGCGCGACCCACAGACCATTCAGTCGCTTATAAGTGAGAGCAAGAGGCACGTGAGCACACGTTCTGGCCCAGATCGCGTGGACCAGAGAGCTGTCGGAAGAGTCATCGGACCCCTGCACTCACGTGCTTTGGAAGCTAATCGGCAGTGTTTTCACTCATATCATACGGACATTTGATTGCTGCATGGTCAGGAAGATACTGGAAAGGACCGCCGGATCTGCCACTGCTTGTATAGGTCATTCAATTTAGGAAAGTTTGGATATGAAGAGCGATATGACACAGAAACCGTATATAGTTCTTCAGGCGAAGAGTATGTTCTCAACTTATGACGAAAAGGGGCATAGCAAGAAGCTGGCACTTCTGTTCGATCGGTTTTGTAATCGGGACTAACAGCGCTGCAATCCACAATTGAAAATGGGTGTACGATTTTTGCTTTCTAACCTACACTATACCCGAACTCCTTCCATGTCGGCGTACGAAGTCTCTATCTATCATGTCAAGGAAAGCTCGCGAAGGCGTATCCTCGACAACAACATTTGTGTCAGGCTGGATCACATCAGCAGCAGGAACGGTAATTCCATGCCTTGCTGCATACTGCACAATCTCCGATATCCTGACATTCATGTCATGAGATACGTTTCGAACATGCTGTACGCATCGTGTGAGGAGCTGGGCGTCGCGACCAGTGGGGTAGTTGACCACACCATCACCTAGATGGTAAAGAAAGTAGTCGTGTAGAGGTCGGCCGGCTGCTTTCTTGTCCATCTTTCCCCTAGTCGACATGTTCGAAGGAACATTCGTTGTGAAGGTGTACGTAGGCACATCATCCGGTCGGCCATCACGATCGTGGTGGAACGTAGTACGGTGGTAGCTACGCGGATTTTGTAGCTGACGAGCGTATGCCTGCTACAGTGAGCTAGAGTCTTGTATAAAGAGATATCAAGGTACTTACCATGAAGTCAGCAATTTCTTTCGGTGCCCAGGACTTTCGGATCCGATCCCACAGCTCGTAGTTAACGGTCTGGTAAGGAAGGAACTAGTTTAGTGTCAGTGATTACCTCGAAGTAGGGGTGATGTACATACAGTCAACATCTCCTGTGCGGTCGTTACACAATTGATGAGGGTAGGATCAACCGTCCTAGGTGGGGCCACTCCTCTCATTTCGTGACGATCGTCGGAGTTAGCTGAAGCCGGAAGTGTCGCTAACGTCCTACCCTCGATCTCGAAATGAGCACGAATTTGGCCACGCGACATGGCAACACCCTTGCAACCCCTACCAGAAATATCCACTGTATTCCTAGTTGGGAAGCGGGCCATCATTGCAGCGATGGGGTCCGCTAGAGGAGGCTGGACAGCTACAGGTACTGGAGGGATAACCGCGGGTACCATTAGTTGACCTTGGGGTGCTACCGCCACAACAGGTGCTGCTGATACGGGGGCTATAGGTGCCACAGGGGTTGTAGATACCGCAGGCGCATATGCAGTTGCAGCGTGTGGAGTTATGTGATCCTGGACGGTTGAACCGGATGGAGTTGCTTCAGAAACGCGTTCCGAGTCCGATGACGACCAGAATGAGAGGGACTGCTCGCTCGTTGGTGCTGTATCCTCGTTGCGGGACCGCTTACGAGACGCAGTTGTGTACTCCTCTGCAAAATTGTCCTCAGCCATGACTGCTTTCCGCTTCAATGGATGCGCCGCGGAAGGTGTTAGTTGTTGTCCGTGCACATGAATAGCATTTGGAACACGTGTAGTCTGCTCGAAGAATGCAGTTCGAACTTCTTCTAGTGCCATCATCAGATAGCATTGCGGAGTGGTGAGGAAGATTTCGACCCACGCCTCGATGAGTCGAACATGCGGCTTAGGCGTGAAACAATACATCAGATCATCATCTTCCTGGACATCGTGAAGTTGATTCCACTGGAAGTCTGCAGAATGCTCGATGACTGCCTCGACTCGACGACGGTGATACTCATTGCTCTGCAACAGATGGTCTTGGCGGAGGTTCCTAGGCGTGTAGTGTCCTGGCGTATACGTCACCCTTGGATCATTCCAAGGGAGCGTCGTAAGGGATGGAGGGTGATGGAACCTGCTGTCACGATAGAACACATTCGTCGTCTGCGATGTAAGATTGGGAGGGTATTGCATAGGCGCCACGGGAGGGCCAGCGAGAAAGGTAGGCATACTGCTGCGATTTCCATAGGCTTGGATGGGTGTTAGCCATGTTAGAAAGACAGTACACTTGAAACTTACTTCTCATTGCACTTGGTATCGTAAAACGAGTATCCATGGTATTGGAGTCAACTTTTGTATGCTTCGGAACGGAAGTGTATATAGTCTTTTGAAATTGATGTTGGAACGAGGGACGAGAGGGCGTGAATTTCACTTGGCGCGCGCTGTGCGGAAAAGAAGAGTGTGCAGAGAGTTCTCGATGCGGTTGAGTTGTTCGTGTGTCTGCTGTTGGCTCTGAACTGAACCGCGAGAATTGCACGCTTTTGAGTGTAGAGGAGAGTGGCTCGAACAACGCGCAACGACACTCGCCACTTCCAGGGGCGAATTCGCAATGAAAGGAGGACTGCTGGTGAAGGTTCGTGCTAACATCGTAGCCCTGATCGGTAATTGACTGTGTAACGAGAGATTTCACGCGGACCTTGCGTAGAATGAAACGAGTACCTGACGATGTCCGCAACAGGAGAAAAATATGTATAGACGATATATGTAACTTCAATGCAGCAGTTGCAAGATATTGAATCGCTCAAAAGTCAACGCGATGAAGAAGTTCTGAGCAGACGTTAGATATAAGGTCTTCGAGTCATTTGCGTACGCGCTACGAGACGTCGCAAGCGTTGTCACCACAATATACTATACTACAACAAACCCCACGTGAGTACGCAGCAAACGAGAAAAAGTATTCTTAACATACTCTATGACGGGTCATTCGATGGCATCAAATTGTAGATGAATTCCTGTGTCTTTTCCACTAGCAAATCATGACTAGCATCTTACGTGAACAATGAATACCATCCTATGGGTCTTCACCATTGAACTTGCTGCGGTAATCGTCCTTGATCATCTCAAGAAACGTTTCCGACGGCAGCTGGTCCTCAACAACCAGGTTCTGAAAGTTCATCTGCTCATGCGTTGGCACGGTGATATTCCATCTCTGCGCGTACACAGCAGCCTCGCTCAGCCGGACATTTCGATCGCCTGTGACGTTTCGAACGTGGTCGATGACTCGCGTTAACATCTGCGCCTTACGTCCGTGAGGGGTGCGAACCACCCCATCACCCATACTATGGAGGAAATAGTCGTGCAGGATTCTGTTAGGCCCACGCGCCCCGCTATCCGTGCTAGTATGGCGTAAGGAGGCAGTAGGAACCTGGGTAGCATGCGCTACACCCCACTCCTTGGCCTTTGCGAAGTGATGACCAATTTTCGAGCGACCAAAAATCTTCGGCGTTTGGAGATCATGCACATAGTTCTACCAGAAGGCTTAGTTAGCTTGGTTTCTCTCGGGAATTTAAATATACATAACACTCACAATGTAGCGAGCAATTTGCATGGGGAGCCAATGTTCTATTGCCCGGAGACACATGTGTCGATTGAGCGTACATATGTTGGAAAAATACTGGTCAACTGTTAGTGCCTCAACCATAAAAACGGATGATAGAGAAATTGTACTCACTGTGAAGTTCTCCTCGAGCGACGTCTCGAAAGGACAGAGGGTCACGTTAATCGATTCAGGCGTGCGGAAGTTCGACATCTCGGTCCCGAGTGGAGAGAAGGCAGTAGGTGGCAGCTGATGGATGCTCTTGTGCTCAATCTCGACAAATGCCCGAATACGCTCAGCGCTCCAGGCTTTGTTCCCGTTGTCGGTTGGAAGAACACTTCCCGGTCGAAACCCAGGGATATTGATGCCCTTTGCCTGGAGTAGCTGGTTGAAAATTGGCGGAGCCGCTGGATTCTGCTCGAATGCAGCTGAACCGTCGGGTACAGACTGTAAAGGGAACACTGAGACACTGGGTACAGGTACTGTGTTTGGATGAGGGCCTGGAGCTAGGGCGAACGCCAGCTGCACGTGTCCTTGAGATACCTGCTGGCCAGGTTGAACTGGTTGAGCTGGTTGGACAGGTTGTACTGGTGGCAACAGCTGAGGGCCGGCGTTGAGTGGAGGTGGGGGTCGCTGAACAGCCAGGTTCGACGGAGCCGTATGCGACTGAGTAAATCCTGAGGATGGGACTGGAAGCGGACCTGTCATCGCGTTGGCTGTTCCATCACCCGCAGAGCGCGGCTGTTCAGGCCGAGGGTAGCCATGTTGGGAAAACTGTTCTGCCACGCTCATGAATTCTGCGAAGCCAGGCCAATGTCCGTCGACATTGTACAGCTGTTCCTCAAACGCCGTCCTTACTTCTAGTGGCGCGAGTTCAAGCAGCGAAGGGACGAATATGAAGACCATCATCCACTCTTCAGCTAAGAGACTGTTTGGCAGCCAGTAACGGTGGCCAGCAGCTACCTCGATGGGTGTGATGGGAAGAAAGACCCATGTAGAGCTATATTCCCAGATAGTCTCCAAGAGAGGGACGATGTGCTGACTTGTCATACATGTGTTGTCAGCCTTGATTAGGTCTACCGTAAGGATAGGCTGAGCCGTCGGGTTCTGGGGTCCGCCGATGGGGTTGTTCGAGGGGTGTAGGTCGGACGTCATGGCATCAAACGGGGAAGGATTCATGGGTTCAGACGAGCCAGCAGTGACTAGTATCCGTTAGTATTACGACTACCCATTGTGCTATTCTTCGTACATACGTCTTGTGTGTGGATGAGTTGTTCCGTTGGGAAGATCGCTTGGTGGATATAACCGCGCAACAAATTGCCGTTCACACGCTGTTCTTGGTTGCTTGGACTGAATAGAGGAGAGTTGTAGTACGAAACAGTATAGATATAGTGGGTTGAAGGTGAGCTATAAGTTGGGCCAGGAAGGAGATGCTGGAGGGGCCAGGGATCCTGGCCAGGGCATCCGCGTGGTGAATGCTACCCACAGCTTCTGTACAGGACAGTGACGTCTCCATCTACGCAAAACGATTAGAATGCTAGGCAGCCTCCCTGAAAGTGGCAGTACGACCACCATGGTGAAGGCTCAACGTTCACTGCGCTGGTATTGTGAGCTCTTTATAAGCGACTTATCAGGTTCGCTTATGCGTTGTTTTCACAACAATTGATACACTCCTGCGCGTGTGATGAGTCGGTCACATGCCCTTCTGTACTACCACTTCATCACCCAAATCTTGATATCCGCAAGTTCTCGCGTAAAAGGCGACAAAGTGAGCCTACAGGGTCGCTCCCTGGTCGCTTGCGGTGTGGATGACTGGAAAATTTTTCTAACCAAGGTGAATGCGTGGTTCGGTGCGCCTTGCCAGTTCGGAGTCTAGAGGCGTTGTTGGAGCACTGGACCCTGGATGGCTGCTTGTGAGGATAAAGCCGCCGCGAGCTCATACAAAGTACTCTTTTCTCTCCAATACTGCGAAATTTGGGACCACACCGACAAGACGCCATCGCGTTGTTCCATAACAACAGTTTCGACCAGTTGGCCTGCTCGAATTCCTTGAACGAGATGTCTCCAGTCACCTCAACTGTTGACAACTCTTCGAGGCAAAGCATCAGCATGAATGGAGTGCCGGCTCGCGGAATGACAAGCACTACTGGTATGATGTGAAGGACCCGTGCTCGTCTTTCATCGTCTCTAACGACACGCAGGACCAACGGTGATCGAGAAGAAACGCCACACCCGCTCTAACCCTCCCGAAGCCTTCGTTGCGCTCGGAGCCAAAGAGGATTTGCTCTCCACACCATCGTCTTCATCGTCGTCGTCCTCTCGCACCGTCCGTCCGATCGGAGTGAAAGAACTCAAGCATGCTCCCCGTCTCGACGAATGCATCGCACGGCTGCTCAGTGAGATGGAGGACGTCAAGATACCGTCTCCAAGCTTTCTCACAACGCGCATCCGAGGCGAAAACAACGACAGCAACGGACTCGTCTCAGCACTACGTCTTTATCCCGTGCAGGAGGTTCTAGCCTGCTACATCTCCATGAAAGATCTCGAAGCGATTGCTTGTACATCTTCGACGCTTTCAAACTCTCTGAACTTGAAAGAGACTAGGCAATTCTGGGAGGACAAAGTCATGAATGGAAGGGGTGATGATGCAAGGAAGCGTGCGGAGCGGGACGCATACTACGAGGCTCTCAAAAACATGCCTGAGCCTCGAAAGCGGGAGCGCGATGAGGATGAAGAGCTTCCTTATGCACCACCGTGGCGCCCTCAGTCGCGTGGACCCAAGAGAATCAAGGCGGCATTCGGACATGTGTAGATGGACGAGACCTTGTGGATGTACTCTCAAGTACTTCTCAGTCTGGGTATAGAAATGTGGCGCGCGAGTATAGCGATCGATAGCAACCTATAGCAATCGAATATCAAAGATCCTTTTGGATAGAACCTCTCGAGCCATAATGCATCATGCATGCTGCTTGTCCATTGACGACACACTGAAAAAGGGTCCAGAACAGCTCATAGCTTCCATGTCGGCCGTCGATCAGGTGACATTGTGGGCCCAGTGGTGCCAAAGTTTGCTTTGTCGTGCTGCAACCTTCATGCCTCGCGTGTCATCTGTGTATACACAGCAGTGGTTCGGAATGACAAGACACCATCGTGATTATTGACAGCAGATGAACCCAGCCAGACAACGCCCACCGTGATGATTTGTCTGATCGCTGGAGGCTTCTTGTTCCATGAAGTCGTCCAGGCGATATTGCCCCGCCTGCTCCTTGGCCTAGTTACCGCTGCTTCAATCAAGCCCTGGAACCCCGTGGACATGTGATGTTATAGAATGATATGGCGAACCGCAATGCCCGTTCCAAGGATGCTGCCGAGTGGCAGACAAGAATTGACCCTGGAGAGGAAGGACTGGAATCCTCAAGAAGGTCCGACAGCAATCAAAGTAGCATGTACACTTGTTTGTCTTAAACAGAGTGTGCTACTTAAAGCGAGATGCTACCAAGGGCAGTGAAGGTTTCGTTGCATTCTCCAAGGGTCGATCCAGGTAGGACTTTGAAGTGTAGCTAGGGATACTACATCAAGAAGAAGGATTCTGAACTGTTCCCCGTATATAGCCTGAAATTTGACGTTATAGTCAACGTCTCCTTGCAGACAGATGACGTTTCCGAGGATTGAGCAGCCATCCTCAACGTTGATGTTGATGTGTCGTGCTTGGATGATCGAAGTGCTGATGCGAAAGGTGCTCATGTTCGACGAAGCCGGTCTGAGTTGGGATGGCGAACAACTCTCACTCGCGTACAAATTCCTCCTCCTTCTCCTCTACCCCACAATAATACTTTCTTCAACCACAATTTTCGGCTACAACACCGCTGCTTTGATTTTCGAATCCTTATATCCGACAATATTGCCCTTGCGATATCGTTCGCAATAGCTTCCGCAATGTATCCTCGAGGTTCCAAAGACGGATACGATCCATCGCGTCCTCCGCGCGCGCCCTCAACCACTCAGACCGAGCGTGAGGAGACGCATGAACAGGATCTTGACGAGAGCAGCCAGTCTAGAGGTGAGGAAGGACTAGAAGACGGTCATGAGAACCATTTAACATCAGCTTCAGGTTCCCTCTCCACCCTTGACCAGAGCAATTCGGGCGCTAGGGCATCCCCTTCGAATACGACCACCGCTCCAGGAATCTTCCTGAGATATCGCCGACACGGAGACTCTTCGTCGACAGGTCAGATCAGTGTTGCTCCGCAGGGACAGGCCCAGCCGTCTACCCGTCCACATGATCCACAAACACCGCCTCGCAACACGTCTCGAGGTCCGGAAGGCGACTTCCACGCTGGTCATATCCCGCGTTACCACACACAACCAGGCTACCATAGGGAACTGACTAACGCTCGGGAGAACCACGCAGAAAATCCTAGTGAGGAGAACTCGGCTGCCATCGCTCGAGCTCGAAGCGCTGGAACTCCGTTTGACCGACGTCCTCCGCCATCACAGACAATTCCACCTGATCGATTTGGTCTTGCATTGTACCCTCATCCACATGTACCTGGATTGACGCGATCGACACAGGCTCACCCTACGTCAAATGGTTACGGCTCCTCAATGCCAGCTATGGATCGTTTCAATCGAGAGGCGGCCCAGTTAGCTTTCGAACAGCAGAACAGGCGTCAGCAAACGACTCCTCCGCCGGATATGCCCCGACCTGTCCCAAGGCCCCGTGTCCATCATCCTGCTCATAATCGTCCCTTGGACCAGTCTTCTACTTCGCGCCAACCAGGTCAAGCGTCTGCGCAGGCACCTCAAGACCCAACTCGGCCGACGAAGAGCCCTCCTCATCGACAGCCAGAAGACGACGAAGATCAGAACGGAGGTATATGAGTACAGGAAAGACCGCTGGAGAGCGTCGCGAGATGAATCGCTGTTGGTGGTAACACAAGTTCCGGGGACAGTATGACAGTACTTTCAGACACGTGAGGTACAGAGATGCGTATCGACTAGAAACGACATCGTACCAAGTATCGTAGCAGAGATAGAACTAGAAATATACGTATTGTGTACGTATGCCTCAGACCATGCAGCTTGATGTGATCCCGCCCGTGTATTCTTTTGCGCGAGCCTTCGACGTCGGGGGGATAGCGGGCTGTACCGTGATATGGCTTCGAAGGGAAATTTAGACGTGGAGTTCCTCGAATATCTACAAGAAACCAAGATAGTCAGTTCATATGATCATGCACCAAATGTAGGGTCTGTGGACGTGGCGAATATTGCATGCGGACTTCCGCCCCTAAAGACTCTGTGGAGCACTAACCTTATTCCATGACCACATCCCGACCACATGTATCACATACTTCCAGTAGGACCAACTACCGAAGCATTCGATTGCCAATCTCTTGTCTTCGTATGTAACGTGGCGTACCTGCCTCGGACCTAGAGTCGAAGCTCATGAGGGGTCATTGGCGATGCACTTCATTGCTAGGTCTTCCTCCGCGTCTGTTTCTACACTTCCGCATGCGCGAGACGATATCTCCACCACCTCTCGAGCTCAGCACCGACGATGCCTCATTTCCAAGTCCTCGAGCCTCGAAGCCTATCCAGATCGCGATTCGCGGCCGCGCGAGACCGCCGCAACGTTCCCCTATCGGCTAGTTACTATAGAATACTTAGACTCGAAGTCATCGCGAGACGGTCGAATATCGCACACTAATCGAAGAGACGGGATCGCGATGGTCCATAGGGAGATGAAGTTGGAGGAAGAACAAAGACGCGACGAGATGTGACGACGCTGTCGCGACAGCCGAAGCCGAGCCATCTCCGCAGGTATCCTCGGCGCCGGCGGGGCTGCTTGCTTCGACCAGCTCCTTACAGAGACCTCCATCAGCACCGCCGTTGCAGCCATCTATCGACAACGCTCAACGCGAGTACCAAGTGGAAGTGGTCCCTGCGAACCAAGTCGAGTTCATGGAACATCTCAGCAGTACGCATTCAACTGCGCATGGCGCCCATACTTCCCGAGCGACAACTTCGCATTACGCGACACCACTCTGCCCGTTGATGGTTCTCGTTCTCCAATAATGTGCGAGCCCTCGCATAGACCATATGGCTACCGAGTAGCCACCTGGCTCCCTATGTTCTTAAACACGTCCCAGAAGCAACGTGGTTCCCAATCCTCGCTTTCGTCCCCTGAAGAAAGCCTCTTCTTGACAAGTGCTGCAGTACCGGAAAAGCACCTTATCAATGAACGTTACCTCTAGGAATCCACATTCCCAAATGCCTAGAAAGAGCTTGGATATACAATGCTTCAATGGCGTGCAGTGGCTTCTGCACAAGACGATGCCTGTCCCACTTTGAAGGCTACTCATGTTGCACCACGCACAGTTTAACAGCGTGCAGCCCAACTCACTGTCGCAAAATCTCCCCGTCATGGCCGTCATCCTTTTAGGCTAGCTTGCTCAACCGTAGGCGGCGCAGGTCTGTCTGGTTTCGTTGCTGCATTTCGCTGCAAAGAGCTTTGATGGATAACCCATATCCTCATGACAGCTGAGCCATAGCGATAGGTATGCGCGCATGTGGTGTCATCTCAGACCAACTCGCTTGGTCTCCAAAATGGCTCACTGTCGTTTAGCATCTACGCCAAGTCATACCACAGACCTGAATTCCCTGCGACATATGTCATGCTACGGACGTCTTCGCACTCTCAGGTTGCCAGATGCAAACCACAGCAAGCACAAAGCCAATCTCATATCTCCGGAAGAAACGATTGTACGGCGGCCCTAAATGTGCGACTGCTTACGAATCCGCGTACGCCCTCTGAACATGTTCCGATATCTTCTCAGCGATGACTCATCGTCTCACGATGCTCAGACTTGTCATCCTTCGTATCCAACAGGGCCAAGTTGGACTTCGCATATGCTGTTCGTCTGCAATGCCCTGAGTCCTTGCATACTCCGCTATCAGAGACAGAATCTCTTCATTTCTTGGCACAAGCTCGTTGTCCATCAGTCGCCTCTCGGCCGGAAAGGAAGAGCCATTTGTCTTGGTTTCACCAGTATGTTTATAACCAGATTCCAGAAGCACCCCTAAATCGGGCGCTCCCACAGGTCGACCTGGGTCATACTTGGTGCGTTCCGGCTAGGTCACAGGATGCTTTCTCTTTCCATAGCATCTCTGGTAGGATATGCGTCCTTTTGCCTGCTCTGGTTCCCGGTGGACCACCCGCCATGCTTCTCAGCGATAGCCGTACACTGTTCCGCCTCCACTTGAGAGTAGTTGCATTGGCAATCTAGTTTGTTCTTTATCGCTGACGCGATGATCGTGCGAATCAACTTGTGTCGCTGTGGTTCGGACAAAGGCAGCGCGGGTATCCGGAGTCCGGTTCCGTTGGAAGGACACTTGATTCATGCCACAGTTTATCGTCGGTGCGAGTCGATCGATCCCCTGGACTACTATCTTTTCGTTCTCGTCGCCAGCTGGTGTGCGTCTACATGTGCTCAATAGGACCAAACATCTTTGACTCGGAAGCTCAGCGACAAACCAATATGCGAACACTGCGTCAGCAACACAATGAGAAGCTTCAGATGTTCGCACTCCCGAAGGATACGAGCCGTGCGCAAGCTCGCTGATATTAGACCCTGCTGGCGATCGGGTGTGTGGTGGTGGAGGAGGATCGCGTCATCAAAGAGGATAGCATCAGAACTCCGCGATGCTACCAGCCTTGCCTGGCAAAGACCACGGGATGTACAAGCGGCGATATGACTATCCTCTCGTGGGTC
Source organism: Alternaria solani (assembly GCA_002952155.1). NCBI lineage: Eukaryota > Fungi > Ascomycota > Dothideomycetes > Pleosporales > Pleosporaceae > Alternaria > Alternaria solani. The sequence goes on from CP022029.1 coordinate 1,882,630, forward strand.
TTGGATCTTCATTTCCTTGCTCGTGGTCTCCTTGTGTCTCCCTTCGTCGTAAGAGTGAGCGTTGCTTCACACAGGCGCTAAGCGAGAACTCCGAGCACTCCCGCCTATCTACGACTGCCCCGCGATCTTCACGGTCTGGCTCTCCGCTTCTTGAACTCCAGCTACCGGAACTGGAATATCATACGGGTGCTCTTCCCTTCTCAGCGATATCTATATCGTCTACCACAACAGCCACAAGCAACAGCAACAAGACCAAACCCAAGCCTACCAAACCACATATCAATATGGACCACGACTACAGCAGCGACATCAACGAATCCAAGGCCGCGAAGATTAATCAGGTAGATGGAGAAAGCGACAGTGACGGCGACGGCGACGAGCATATCAGAGATCTGGGCATTGGCAGCCACAGTAAGTAGACGAGGGCTTACGCTCCATGGGTCACTGACGTGAGATCAACAGACCCCAACTCATGGTCGGCGTACAACAAGGAAGGCAAGAAGCTCAAAATCGAGCTGTCGATGCATCTGAAAGACAAGAACAGAAAGGAGGTAGCACGCGTTCAACGAGAAATCGATGACCACCTCCGACGTGGTGAGGTAGACTTGGGCCAACTTGATCCCGACACTATAGCATGCCTAGAGGCAATTGATAGCCCGGAACCTCGACGTACTCCTCAACACGCTGTCCGTCTCCCAGCTCAGCCCCCTGCTCTCCCCTCCTACCCCCTCCTACGCAGGCTTGTCTCAGGTTCTTGTGATCCCAACCATTTCTCTGCCACCAGCCCTCAATCTCGCCCGCATGGATCCTCCGCATATCGCCGACAACGGAACATGGGAAGCAGGCAGCGGATTAGCCCTGAATGGTGTCAACCAGGCCCTTTATCGCAAAGCATCACCCGCCAATCTGGACTACAACACACTACTCACTTTCGAGTTGACTGTGCTTGAGATGGCCACTGTAAGCTCAAACTCTCACTTTCCTTGTTCGTTAGTTACACCTACTGATTCGCCACCATGTAGTACATTCCGTTAGCATTTTCGTGGTCGGGTGGCTTCCTCTCGCGCGTCGTATCAGCCGGGGGACGATGCACGATTGCTGCACGAATGATGGTAAGCAAACTCAGAAATTCCGAAAACATAGTTTCGGTGCTGATTCCACTAGCTTTGGGCTAGAGACCTTGACAATGATACCGACTCAAAGCAGAAGATCGGGAACCTCCGCAGTACGATGCAACACAAGCTTAGCGATTACATTACATCCAATAGCACCGACAAGACTGCTTCCTCTTGGATCTATACGAGGAAGATGTCCTCTGGAGCCACGCCAAACTTGATCGCGGATATACCCCTACTGCGACTTCGCCACGGCGTAACTCGCCCTCCTCGAGGTCAGCATCGTGGTCGTCTCACCACCGCCATCGAACATGCATATACTCGTGGTCATTGGGGTGTCATGCTAAGCCAAGTCGAACAATACATCCAACACTTCGGCCTGGAAGTACCTGCGAGTCTCGCTGCGAATGCTGACAGGCTGGCTATCGAGGATCTCAAAGGTACCTACAAGGCGGCAACTCACTGAGAACGTCGCGCAGACTCTGCATATGCACGCCCGTGGGCTCCATGTGCTGTCTACAGGGCAAGCTGAGAGCACTCCCTGTGGTCTACAGTACAAATGTGTGTTTATCATGAAGATGTCATGGCCAATCACGTCATAGAAGCCACCACTTGGTATAGATGTGTTTACGAAGGAGATACCATTTTGAGTTTGTATTCGCAAGCGAGGCGTTTGATCTCTGGCTGATCACTTAGCTGACAGGCCGAATAAGATCCGGGTCAGGTATAGTATTTGCCTCGGAGTTCTATACCAGTGTCTTTCAGGGTCATAGTTCGTGTTCAAAAAGGTGGCTTGAATAGAATCAACGTCTCCTTTTTCGTGTGACAAAATCTGGGAACTCGACTGTTAATCTCGTGTTGGCTTCTATGTAGCACAAGGAAAGATTGTCAGTTGTTGTAAAGTGTCTGGATCCTGGCACGTGACGTTCATTTGGGGTTAGCGTATCGGTCCGTGTAGCGATCACATCGTCATCTGCGTTTCTCAGTAGGATTGACTTCTATCGGTTACGCATTTCGCTCAAATTGCCATTCTATAACGCAGGGTTCTCTTCCCCGGCTGCACGCATGTGGCACACCAGACTGGGTACTAGATAAGCCTTTGCGTTGTCCAACTGTGCCACCCAACACCTACTCTAGGCACGGCAGAGCAACCACGCCGCATTCGCTATCGAGGCGTGCATTGCCCACGTAAGGCAAGGCAGTCTTGACATGCTGCGCATGATCTTGGTTTCGAACATAACGACTTCGCCTGTGGAAGATGCACATCGAAACGCTCAGCGATGATTGTCATGATTGTCCCTTCTGAACTGTATCTAGGTGGCTTTCTTCGCATCTCTCGCAGCAAGAGCTCAAAGGTTATCACTATGCCTCATAGAAAGTGGGTGGGCACAGGCGAGATAAGCTTCGCGAAGGATTAAATGATCCCAGAGACGGTACTGTGCCGCACACAGCGGTGCCGGTACCATAACAACCAGTCAACAATCACCATCCATGAAAAGGCTAGCTCGCGTAGATATAGCCAAATGTCGTCAGCTGGCAGTCAGTAGATCTTCCTGCAAGACAATCAGCGTGGCTGCCTGCCTCCAACTGCATACAACACAACCCTGCCACTGTCCACGCCGGCAGTCACCATCCAACGCTGTGCGGACCGTTGTTGTTCGCACACCACTTCGACTGGTGGATTCTCATCGGCGCATTCGCGGGATGACATGTAACGGAACGACTCCTGCCATCCTGTGCATGAACACGGGAAATGGAGAACTCTTAACAACACACGCGGCGCGGTCTGTTGACGAGCGAGCCGTCGTTTGTTTCCAACAGACGTGCGACGTGGAAGCCGTTTCAAGGAGCGGACATGGGTCAGGAAAAACAAAACGGGCCACATCCAACAAACAGCCTTGCTGGCCTCGTTTGCAAGGAACACATTTGCTGACTCCTTTCGTGCTCGGGCCTCAGATCTTTGGCAACGTTGGGTTTAGCCTTACCGCATGAAGACGGCACGGTTTCAGAACTTCATGCACGCCAGCTGCGCCTGTACGCCAGACGCCGCTTTGCAGCGCGCTGTTGGTGTTATGCGCAACGCGACTGTTGCGGTTGGACAAGAGCCGCGACATCCAACACGAAAGAACGCAAATTGCAGCCCATGAAACTGCGGATGCTGCTTCGCCTTGCTGCAGAAGCCTATTTTGCGGCAGTGACAGCTGGTGTCTGGTGGTATTTGGTGGCGGATATTCGCTGCCCCGCGCTACCCCTGGCCATCATTTTACGGCGTCGAGGGGCGTCGTCGGACCCTTGGCGTGGAGAGACCTTGCATGTCATCCCCCTGGGTAACGTATGATTGCGACCACTGCAGGTTGGTGATCGGCATAAGCATATACGCCTCTGTGTCCCCTTGGTGCCTTTCCTTGTCATACAAACATTGTTTCTCTCATACAACGGCTTTATTTGCTTCTTAACAGATATCCATTAACCCCCGGATACAATTGCGTATATCAACGATACGCATCTCTTCTTTGGACTAAACCACAACTTCCATTCTCGCCATACGCATATCACACACTATGTCTTTCCAACCACATTCGCCTAGTGAGCTTCCCAGCTCCCCAAGAGCAAACCGCCAAATGCAACTGCTTTCTCCACTCGACACATCGTTCCCTTCGGATTCATCGCAAACACCCTCGCCATACTCCAGCACATCCGAGAAGCAATCGGAAAAGACCCGCGACATCTTCGCCGATGCTACCATTCCTCTCAGCCCCGCGTCGTCAACAAGCTCGACCAGGAAAGCAAACCCCTACGAGGGTCTTGAGCCCCGGAAGCGTAGCGGCCTCGCACGACTCTTCTGCTGTCTTGGTCGCGAAGAGCGCGCACGACGAAGGATGCAAAGGAGCTTGGAGTTTGAGAAGGTCGGCGAAGATTGTCACTGGTCGGAGTACTAAGGATACGAACTGCTCCACAACATATTCGGTGATGGAGAGTTTGCGACTGGGCATGATTCGCATGCCTATCCGTTGCGATCTGAAACGCGACGTGACGGGACATCAACCCACCGAACCTCCAAACAGCTGACAGCTTGGATACCAAGCGGGTGCGCTATCGGATCTTTTGGTGTCCGAGCCACGAAACAATTTGCGATACGAAATGTGATCGCATGCCCAACACTCGCGACGCAAAACATTCTCTTCATACTGTCACTGCGACGTTTCTTATGTTCATATTTACAGCTTGCTCTCGGGCTTGGATCATTCGGTCTCTTCTAGGGCATTGCTATTGTTGGGATAAACTTGCAACTGCAGAGGTTTCTCTCTTTGCTCAGCGTTGGCGTTGGGGTTATTTTTGCTATATCCGGCTCAGAATCAGAGATCATTTCACGCGCAAGACTGGTAGAGCGAGCGCAATCTCATCGTGCAAGACGATGGGATAAACAAAATCATCATCATACCATTTATATGTCCTGGTCCCGCGCGTCGCTCATCTCGTGCTTTGCTATCCTTTCACACTGACTGCCTGATCAACAAACTCATCAAACTGACATGCCTCCCTCCCCAACACCCACTCCAGCACATTACTATTCCCCACCAACCCTCTCGCTTCATAGAACAGAATCATCCTCTCTGCCGCATCCCTACTTCTCCTATCTGCCTGCTCAGCATCTTCAAGCTTATACAACCTCTTAAGCAGAGCATCCACCGCATCCCCAAACGCCTTCTTCTCAACCACCACACGTTTACCAATCTTCCCCTCAATGACACCCAGCGCCTCTCCAAAGCTGACAGGCCGATGCGTCGACGTAAGCGGATACAGCGCATAAAAATGCTTCTCTCGCTGCTCCACCACAACCTTGAACACCTCCGCCAAGTCACTCAGCGCAAGCATCGAGAACCTATTTTCCGTACTCCACAGAGCAGGAAACACCGGCTTTTCCTGTTGCGCAAGCATAGCGACGGGTATGTTGTCCATGAAGGTGCTCGGCTGGAGAATAGTATACGGGATTCCGGATTCCATGATCCGTTCTTCGATGGTCCGTTTACAGTCGTGGTTTAACATTTTGCTGAATTGGCTGTTCAGCACGCTGCTTAGGATGAAGTGCTTGAATACTCCGTTACCAGTAGAGTAGGCGGCGACAGCGGCGTCGATCATCATCTTGCCGATTTCGGTTTCGTGGGGGTGGTAGGAGGGTCCGATGTGGATGGCTGTGGTAACATTTTCGAGGAGCGAGGCGCAGTTTGAAGGGGAGTAGAGGTCGGTTTGGATTACTTGAGCATGGGGGTAGTCCTGTTGGAGACGGGCTTTGGATGAGGATGAGTGGACGGCTAAGCGGATGTTCTGCCAGTTGGAGAGGAGAGGAATGAGCTTGCTGGCTTGTTTACCAGAGGCAGAGGTTATTAGGAGAAGATCTTTTGAGGGGTCTGCTGGCATGGTGGATGTTGTGGGTTGTATGAGACAAGACGGGTGTTGTCCAAGGACGTTGAAAGGGCTCAGGTGCAGTGCTTACTTATGCTTGTCAGATGGAGATGTGTGTTGACGTCACGTTCTTACATTTCGATGTGTTGTACATGTCTGAACAGTTTATTGGATATTGAGGAAGGATTCATGGGAAGGGTATACGGCATTGGTGAAGGGGGTAACAGGACAGTCGTATCGTCCAGCGACAGACTCTGCTGCCCTAACATTCTACACCTGGTTCTCTACACGTGAACCCGACCAGTTAAGAGATGTTCTCATGGTCTATTCAAGACCTATAGTAGAGACATAGATTAACATCAATATATGCTACTTGCTCAACTCTGAGCTCGTAAAGTGGGTGAGGGGAGTGACTCGCGAATACCAACGATGCCATGTCCTTCGCAGACAGCTTGAAGCATTCGCCGCCCGGACCCGTGTGCGAGGGACATGCTCTTCAACGTGGATTTCTCAACAAAGGTTCTTGCTCACGAACTAGTCGTAGTCGTTCCTCCGGCAGTCGACATACTACGCATAGAGTAGATGGATTAGATGCCGTCGGGCGCATCCATCGCCGACGCCGAAGGGCAAAGGTCTAGACACGAACACGTTCGTACGAGCACTGGCTCTATGACTGACTCGAGCGTCTTTGATGACATGGTTCCCGGAGCCTCATCCATCACATGATTAGTATGAGGCTCTGCACGAGACTGGGCGTGGCTTGTCCCAAGCTCAGTCGAGAAGTGTCTTCCTCGGCTCCTCTGGGCTGTGTGAGATTGCCGGCTCGTCGCGCCCGTGTGTGGTGGGGCTGTCGGCGCGGGGCACCCCAGAATCGCGATGCTGAACAGGCCGGATGGATGGCAATTGGCAGACAGGCTGGAATGGAAAATGTAGTTTAGGCGTCTTGGTCGATGTGGCACATGCTACTAGAAATGCAAAATTCTCGCATGTGTTCATCCGGTCAGACGGCCATCAGCATGCAGGCATCACGTTACCGGCGTCATCTCTAACCTTAGTCCGACAACCTCGGCTCGTGGCATTCACAGCTCCACCCCTGTCATCGCACCCAGCGCGTGCTCATTTGGCCTCGGATCTGCTGAAGCTAGGACTTTTGACATCACCTTCTGTCATCTTTCCCCTTGTTACTTTCAAATCTTTATTTGTGATGTTCAGCAGAGCTGCACGCGCGCGAGTACCCGCCTCGATACTCCGCAGACCGCTTCTGAACCAGTCCGCCTTTGCAAAGCCCAGAGTATGTTTTTGTTGTTGCCGTGTAAACAGACGCATAGTGGGGGGATGTGTGCTAATATTCGACGCGTGTAGATTGTCGCAATGGCTCCAGCAAGGAAACAGTCGAGCCTGCCAGCGGGTAAGTGGACACGCTTCATTCACGTGCTTTGGGATATGTAAAGGCTGACGATCATGTTCGCGTAGGCTACAAGGAGGACCACAGCAAGGGCGCCATGCTGCGCTTCGAGGACTCGCTCCCGCGCCTCCCCGTCCCCACACTCGAGGAGACCGCCAAGCGATACCTCAAGTCCGTCCACCCGCTCCTCTCCCAGAAGGAATTCGAGACGACGACAAAGGCCGTCGAGGAATTTGTGGCCCCCGGTGGCCCCGGCGAGAAACTGCAAAAGCGCCTGGTAGAGCGGAGAGAAGACCCCAAGCACAGGAATTGGATCTACGAGTGGTGGAACGATGCCGCCTACATGGCCTACCGCGACCCGGTCGTGCCCTACGTCAGCTACTTCTACTCGCACCGCGATGACCGGAAAAGGCGCAACCCCGCAAAGCGTGCTGCTGCCCTGTCGACAGCCGTGCTCGAATTCAAGAAGATGGTCGACGAGGGCAGCCTCGAGCCCGAGTACATGAAGAAGCTCCCCATGGCCATGAGCTCCTACGAGTACATGTTCAACTGCTGCCGTGTCCCCAAGAAGCCATCAGACACCACCACAAAGTACCCCAACAAGGAGAATGCGCACATTATCGCCATCAGGAAGAACCAGTTCTGGAAGATTCCCCACGAGATCAACGGAAAGCAACTCAACACCAGCGAGCTCGAGCTCCAGTTCAAGCGCATCTACGAAAAGGCTGACAAGGCACCCGCCGTCGGAAGTCTCACGTCTCAGAACCGTGATGTCTGGTCAGACGTGTACCCCAAGCTCAAGGCTGCCTCGAGCGTCAACGCTGCGTCCATCAAGGAAATCGAGGCCGCATCATTCGTCGTCTGCCTCGACGACGCTTCTCCCGTTACCCTCGAAGAACGCGCACGCCAATACTGGCACGGCGATGGCGCAAACCGCTGGTACGACAAGCCCCTCCAGTTCATTGTCAACGAGAACGGCACATCGGGCTTCATGGGCGAGCACTCCATGATGGACGGTACACCCACCCACCGCCTCAACGACTATGCCAACCAGCAAATCTTCACCAACGCCCTTCCCTTTGACGACCCCACCGTACGCTCCGACCTCCCCGACCCGAAGCCCCTTCGATTCGAACTCAACAAGGAGCTCCTACAAGACATTGCCGACGCGCAAGCGCACTTTGCCAGCCAGGTTGGTGCGCACGAGCTCAGGGTACAGGCATACCAGGGCTACGGCAAGGGCTTGATCAAGAAGTTCAAGTGCAGTCCCGACGCCTACGTACAAATGATTATCCAACTCGCATACCACAAGTTCTACGGCAAGAACCGTCCTACCTACGAATCTGCCGCTACCCGTCGCTTCCAGCAAGGCCGCACAGAGACATGCAGATCCGTGTCGGACGAAAGTGTCGCCTTCTGCAACGCCATGGCCGACGCCGACGCCACGCCCGAGGAGTGCCAGAAGAAGCTGAGAGCGGCACTCGATGCACACGTCAAGTACATCTCCGACGCTAGTGACGGACGCGGCGTCGACCGTCATCTCTTCGGACTCAAGAAGTGCCTCAAGGAGGGCGAGGAACTGCCTACTTTGTACCAGGACCCAGCCTACACATACAGCTCCACATGGTTCATTTCAAGTTCGCAGTTGTCGAGCGAGTACTTTAACGGTTACGGATGGTCTCAGGTTATTGACGATGGATGGGGCATCGCCTACATGATCAACGAGAACACTATTCAGTTCAACGTCGTCTCCAAGGGACTTGGCTCGGTAAGTGAAGTTGTTTCTAGAATAATGGGAATGCAAGCTAACAGCAAACAGGAAAAGATGAGCTTCTACCTCAACGAGGCTGCCGGTGACATGCGGGATATCATGCTGCCCACTCTGGACGCAACAAAGGCAAAGTTGTAGGCAAATTATGCTTGCGTGCTTTGTAGTTGTCCGGCTATAGATCTATTTATATGTAAAGCATTAAGATTACATCTCCAATATCAGACCACATCTGTGACCATGTCCAGACCAGCTTCTCACTCTCGTCGTACCTGCCAACCACCTCAGCATCATGATCATCATACTTTACACTTTCTGTTCCGCAACAGCCACTTCAACCCCCTCTTTCTCTCCTCGCGGCGGATCCGCCATCCTCGCATTCCTTCTCTTGCTCCACCACGTCCACGCCAAAAACCCCACCATCCCTACTCCTAGCACAACACCAATCGCGATTCCCGCCTTCGTCCCCGGATTATTCGCATCATGATTCATTTCCTCTGCCGCCTTGGCGTCTTCCCTTTCCTCTTCCTCTTCTTCCGTCTCCCGGGCCCGCTGCTGGCCACTGGGCACGCCACCGGGATGCGCAGCTGAAAAAATATATTGTTCGCGTGAGTGTTTGCCTTTGGGCTGTGTCGCGAAGAAGACTTGGCTGTATGCTGTTTGTTCCTGGATATCATTGTACGACGTTGTTGACGATGCCGGTGGTAGTGAGACAGATGTAAGGGCTAGAGCACATGCGAAGAGCATGGTGTCGGGTTGTTTGTGGAACCAAATCTCCGGCGTGTAACCAGCGGGGTTATCGAAAAAGGAAGGGGACAGCATGGCGATCTCGATGCTGACGGTTGTGTTGTCGGTAGAGAGATAGGATTCTTGGTTTGTGGTCTCGGTGATGTTGTCCGAGGTGTTTTCGCTGTAGACCTCGTCTTCGCCGTTGGCCCAGTTGTTGCAGCATGATGATGGGGATGGGGAGTCGCTGTCGGTATCTGTTTTGCAGGGCTCGAGGCAAACGAAACAGGTCAGGATCATGCCTAGTGGTTCGGTGTTGCTTGTGTCCATGTCGGGGTTGGTGGTCCATGTTGCTTCGATGAGATCTTCTGCTTCCGGCATCGTTGCGGGCGAAGACGCATCGTCCCAGTACTGGGTGTTTGGGTCTTGTAGCGCGTGTTCCAAGTACGTGTTCATGGTTGCGTCAGAGTTCAATCCTGTCAAGTTGCCTGGGCCAGGAAAGGTAAACACCAGCGGCCCGTTCTCGAGGGCTTTTGGCTGTTCAGCATCGATCAAGCTCTGCTGTTTTCCATCGCGATAAGTAGCGTTCCAGAAGCTGGGCGAAGCGCTCACATCGCCCATGCTAAGGATGATGTCTGATATGCTCCCTCCCTCGTCTTGGTCGTTTTGTCGCATCTGGAAAACACACGCAAAGTCGCGATTTCGGATGGGCGTTTGTGCATCTCCTTGTCTTCCATCGTTACCAGTCGGCATTTCAACGTCTGATCCCATCCCTTCTTGTGCTACACCAACATCAATCCATACTTCAGTGGCATCTGCTTGATTGAAATCCAAGCATGCATGCAAAAAGTCATCGCCTTGCACAGCGCATGTAAGGCAATAGAGACCCAAGTTCAGGCCCTCAGTGGTGTCGATGCCAGACCACGAAGGCTGGACAATGTCCTTGCCGTGCATGTATTTTGGTGCATCAGTGTTGCTCTGATATGTCGACAGGTACTCTTCGATGGCGTATCGGGTGGTGTTGTAAGTATAGGACGCTGGAAGTGTCAAGTCGGTAGGACCGCCGTAGGGAAAGGTCCAGCTTATTTGCGAAGCGATGGACGTCATGTTGCCGTGCTCCTTCTATTGAGGTAGTGATTTCGTACACTGTTGACGTGACACTGAGGGTACCGAGCAGAAATGTAGAAGACTACAAACCCAACACCACATGGCATGCACATCGCGCGGCACATACTGCAAGGAACTCGATAAACCCCCTGTCGCGTGTAGAGCCCGCGATCTTGATTTTCTCGTTGTAGTATCCGGACGACAGAATGTAGTTAGCAATTCTCGCTTCTAGCTGTCCACCCACGTCACACGGAGTGAGGCCTCCTACAAACTACCCAGGTACTCGGAGCTTGGTAGCTTGTTAGAGATAACCCCTGGAGTGTTTCGCTCTATCGAAATTGCAGCGTGACCGGTTACTATATCGGTCTCGGTGCTGTACCGCTCCCTATGTACGTACGCCGCCCGTGTTTTTCGCATACGTGGAGTGGTGGCCGACCCCTGCCATCTTTTTGGCGGCTAGAGAAGCGATCGAACATGAGACCTCAAATCGCGTTAGCGCATGTGCAAGGCAGTCACATCTAAGCAACAACCCGTTGGAGAATCGTAAGGAGTTGATTTTGGCATGCTAAGGTACAGATTAAAGTTTACGACATGGTGACTAAGCCCAGTCCAATCCAGAACCCGTAGCTCACGTCGTTAGTATTGTACACACTCACAAATCCTTTGCGGAATTTATGGGTTCTGCTTGACCCACTCAACACCCTTCTTGATGTTCTTGGCGAGGTCAGCGACGCAAGCGTCGAGGAGCTTCTGCTCGTGGTCGGTGATCTTGCCGACGGGGTGGATCTTCTCAACACCGTTGGGGCCGAGCTCAACGTTGGTGGAGAAGAAGTCGCAGCCCTGGTCCTTGAACAGAGGAGAGTCGACAAAGGTGGGCTCGATGACGTTCTTCTGGCCCTGGGCAGCCTTAAGGAGCGACTCGGCGAAACGGGCACCGGCCATGGCCATGGAGAGAGTGGCAGAGCCAGCACCGTCCTTGGCCTGGACGACCTCGTCACCACCAAACTGGACGCGGCGGATGTAGTTCTCGAGCTGCTCGCCCTCAAGGTTGTAGCCGGATTGGGAGAGGAGAGGAACGATGGTCGCGCCGGAGTGACCGCCGATGACGGTGATGTTCTCGTTGGCGGGGTCGGTGTTCTTCAGCTGGGAGATGAAGCGGGAGGCACGGACGACGTCGAGGGTGGTGACACCAAAGAGACGCTTGGGGTTGTAGACACCCTTGGACTTGAAGACCTCGGCGGTGATGGGGACGGTGGAGTTGACCTAGAATTGTCAATATTCGGTTTCGCGCAGCGGCGGATGCAATCAACGTACGGGGTTGGAGATGATCAGGACGTTGGCCTCGGGGGCGTGGTCAGCGACGGCCTTGGCGAGGTCGCGAACAATGGAGGCGTTGGTGTTGAACAAGTCTGTTGGGTGGATTAGTCGTGTCCAACACACGCGCTATTTCTATGCTCACCATCACGGGTCATGCCGGGCTTGCGGGGAACACCAGCGGGGATTACGACGATCTCGGCGCCCTTGAGGGCTTCTGCGAGACCTGAGGGAGTGGCGTCATGGCCAATAACCTTGTCGTGTATTAGCAGATGGTCCGCGGAAGACGAGTTTGGAGCGTCTCTCGTACCTCGCTCTTGGTGTTGATGTGGCCAATGTCGGCAGCGACACCTAGAGGAAGCTTGTCAGGACTGCAGCATGGTGTATATACGTGACTGGAGCTTACCGGGAGCTAGACGGATGTCGTAGAGGGAGAGCTTGGTAACCCTGGGGTTCAGCTTGAGCAGCAGGGACAATGGCTGACCAATGCCACCAGCGGCACCGAGAACGGTGACCTTGGAGTTCTACGACGTCATTCGTTAGCATCGTGAGCTGCAATGGCGACAATGGCATGGACATGTCTTGAGCGCGGCCAATGGCCCCACCAACAAAACAATCGCGACATGCGGGAATGTGCATACCTGGCGGGCCGAGGCCGAGAAGCAGCGGCGCGAGCCCTGGAAGAAAGCTTGTCTGGCAGCGAACATGATGTCTGTGATTCGGGTGAGGAACGTGAGACTGGGTTGGATTGGAGGAGGGAGTGGTGGTGGAGTGGGAAGCTGCGGGAGGTTTTGCGAATCTTGAACGTCAGTGCTTCTTCGGCTGGGCGTCAGAGCTACGGCTGACACCCGCTTTCACCATCACCTCACCCCTCCTGCCACCTTTGCCTCGGACTTTTTCCACAATCGCCTGCGCAGTATCAAGAGTGCAGTCTTTAATGGAATGCCTTTCGCTGTGTTATGATATAGACACGATGACTTCATACCACGCCGTCAGTTCCGAGGTCGCCCAGGTACCACTGCTCACAGCCACACCGCATGGCATCATCGCGATTCCAATGGCAGTCCATCGCAACCACTCCGCAACGTTACACTCTGTAGACTGTGCTGGTTTCAGGCTAAAGATTGTATGTAGGCCGCTAAATTAGTCTATCCTTAGCTGTCTATCTACTAATAAGAGCTGCTTAGCTAATAAAGATCATACTTAGTTACGTAGTATAATACTTACAAAATAAGATGCTTACTAGAAGCCTATATATAATCTTTCAGCCTGACACTACAGTATGCTGTACGATGCTGTCGAGCTAATGATGCGTCGTAGCGGTGAGTCGACTACGCTGAGCCCGGGTTCTGTCTCACAAAGTGCCGACTTAAGCCACACCTTGACTCACTGTGGCAGTGCATGCAGTCGACATATACTGTGCATCGCTCCCTACAAACTTTTCTGATCTACCTTCATTATACCAGAGCCATCACTCGCTGTGTACGAGCATCGCAAATTCAGAAACAGAAGAAATGGACACCCTTCAAGACTTCCTCCTGAACGCCATGGCCCCTCCAGACCAAGACAGGTCATCCATCCCTGAACTCCAAGCAGCACTGGGCCCGTTGCTCCTCACGCGTGCATCCCCATCGAATTCAACCTCTCATTCTCCAGGCTCCTACACCGTAGCGCGCGGTTGTCCTGACACAATGGAGCAAGTTCTACCCAAATGGACTGGCGCGTTCAAGCTTTTTGATCTTCCGCGAGAGCTACGAGACAGAGTATATCATTACCTTGTTCATGTTCCACGAGACATATACTACAATACGCAAACCAAGGGAGGATTTCAGAACACATCTAGCTCCGATATCGTGAACCTCCTCCTGGTTTCCAAGCAAGTTCACCATGAAGCATTACAGACGTTTGGGAGGAGTAACACCGTTGCGTTATCCTCCCGATCCAGTCCACGAGAAGGCCACCGCAAGCCAATTACCGGCCTACTTCGTCTGTTCCCCGATCCGGCAGCCGACGCGGTGATGAACGTGAGCCACCTATACCACGACATTGTTACCCGACATATTAGCACATGGGGCATGGCGCCGAGCCATGACAGTATTGCCAGTGGAGGTGATGGTACAGGTGATTTATACAAGCGTCAAGAGCCTCGAGAGACTTTCTTGGAGATATTGAGAGATGCGCATGTCATCTCACAGCGTTTTCCCAAACTCAAGCTATTCAACGCAGGCTGGTATGTCGGGCCCAACTTCCGTGAGCACCCAGAACTAGAATGGGTTGTGCACAACATTGCAACGTTCCTGAAGAACTCCGGTAGCTGGGAGGAAGCAGTGGAGATGTGGTTAGATCTCATGCGACAATGGCTACAGAATAGCAACGTGATCCCGCTGGGATGCGTGTGGTTTGATGTCCAAGCATATTATGCGGATGGGTTTGGGTCGGAAATGAATAAAGCGGCGAACAAGGCATATCAGACACTCGTAGCGGAGTCGAAGCATCGGGAGGATATCGAGTCTGGTGGGAAGATGTGGTTAGAAGAGATGGGGGAAGCGGGCAGGCGTAAGAGGAAGGGGAAGCGCGGAGGAAGGCAACACCCAATCAGTGATTGTACTAAATACTAGACCATGGCAACAGTCCCGACTTCTTACCGAAGCTTCATATGCAGCACGCTACCGAACAACTGGAACAGATTCAGCACGTCGTTTTAGCTACATGGCCAACCCTCTTTCATCCTGATCAACCGCTCGCGACTCCTATTACCCAGGTACGCGTGGGCGACATGTTCCTAACATCGTGTATCTAGCAGTAAGCCGGTACACTAGCCTCTCGATGGATCGACGGGAGAGTCTTAAATCTTTGTGTTTCCCATAGATAGGACCCTTAGAAATGGGACCTGCTGCGTGAGCAATGCATATTCCGGTCAATCGTGGCGCTGCATACTTACCCCGTCTTTCTAGGCCATCTGAGCTCGCTAGTGGTCAGTATGTCACTCTGTCTCCGCTCAACAAAGAAGGTGCAGAAATGGCGGTCATCTTAGGGTCGTGTGCTGATTAGTGCAGAGGGGCAGGCCGGGGAAATCGAACGTGGCTTCTGTGGCTTCTGCGGGCGCAACTCGATTCCAAGTAGTCGAATCTGGGGATCTGGTATATGGAGTAAGTCCGAGTGATGTCCTGTTCCCCGAAGTCACATCGAACAAAGGCCGTAGACCCCTATTGCCTGGCGCTCGCGGATGGTTTTCCGTCGGGGAGAGCAAAAAGATCCCTTCGGGAAAGACGGCAAGCTAGTGACCAACATGGCCTAACGCGGTCTCGACCGACATCACTGTGCATTTTCAGGTCCTTCCCTTTACGCTTCTCCGCACGACAGTCTCTAACGGATCCGCCTGAAGCGACAAAGTTAACACATTTTCCACCAGCGGGTTCGCGGGTCCACTTCCCATCCGGCGAAGATTCCACCGCCAGCATAAGAACGCTCGTGCTCCCCGAGTTTCCGTAAAGAGAGCCGCGAGTCAATTTTTGACACCTCTAGTCCATGCATGTTTGAGCTCAGACTACGAAAATTTCCCAGCGGATTGCGAATATCTGACACACGAATCAAATCTTTTACCGCTTCTTTTACTCGACGTCTCCCCATCATATGCGTCAAGTATATATGTAGACCAACAGGCCTAGCGACAAAAATCTTTCCTGAGCGACAAACTTTCACAGCAACATCTTTCCCTTGATCATTGACACGCATCATTCCATAGCGACACCTCCTGAGCGACTTCCTTGCCCAGCGACCCTACATCCACAGCAACATTCCACAGCGACACACACTCCTTGCGACAATCCTAAAAACCTTTTGCCGGAATAATCCACAGCCCCAAAACATCAACAACGACCGCCATCATGTCTTCCACCCAAGCAACGCAGCCATTCCGTTTTCTGGATCTACCAGGAGAGATGCGCAACAACATCTACGACCTTCTACTGTGCTCATGGGAAGATGAAGTCGAGCATGACCCAAGCCTGAGCAGCAAGCTGAGCCGACGCAGCCCAAGCAACCCTTCATCGTCCCTTCTTCGCGCGAACAAGCAAATTTACGCAGAAGCGTCAGACTACATGATCAAGCGGAACCAATTCGTCCGCATCACCTGCCGAGGTCTGGACTCCCGGAACCTGTTTCTCGGCGAAGGAATCCCGGTAATCACAACCGACGCGCGCAAAGTTAGCCTTTTCGATGGTCACGTCATGCACATTACGCTTTCCAAGCCTGTGTTTACGCCATCTCCGTTTCAGTTCTCTGAATTCGAGATCATGATGCTTCGGTCTGACTTGCCCAAGTTGTGCGAGCAATTAGACATTGAGAGCGTAATGGCGGACGCGAACTCGACCACAAGCGAGCACGCGTCCATCAACGCCTCGATCAGACTGAACTACGCGCACACTCGATTCTTTACACCAAAGATCCAGGAGCGCCTGCTAGAGCCTATTGCGACGTTTCTTCGCGGCGTACCCAACATCAAGATCTCGGGATTCGTCGATGCAGCCCTTGCGGAAAGCGTGAGGAACCAGGTCGCACAGCCCCGCTGGACAGAGCCCAACGCGACAATCGAGGAGATCGGCACTGGTGTAGACGTCGGCAAGCGCCAGTGGCAGCAAAACAACTTTTACTCTGCTTCCGAATCCTGGGCTTATGCAATGCGCACTCTTGAGCGCATGCGTCATAGCTCCTCCTGGACCGGTCTGCAGAAGGCAGGTGGTGAGGACTTTGTGAACAAGACTGCGGATCTCTACTTCACCCTGAACCTTTTCCACGCCCAGTTCCTGCAAGTGGACATGGCCAACGATCAGTCCCAAGGTCCTCTCGTGCAGCGAAATGGTCGGGTCGCGATACAGCATCTGCGCAAGTGCGAGACCGCGGCTGCACGTTTTGCGCAGCACGCCGGCGCTACATGGACGCCGAGCAACCAGCAGTCGGCTAAGATGTTGTTCCGTCACGCCCGGTGCTTGAGGCTGATGCGCGACACCGCTAACAGCGTCAGAGCCGTCACCCTGATTGAAGAAGCTGCTGCGCTTGCACCTACAGACATTGCGATCCGAGATGAGAAGGATGCGGTGTTGGCGTGGGAGGCTGAGCTAGAGGAAGCGCGCCGCTTGCTAGAAGAGCAAAGCCAGACATTGCGCGTTCAGAGGTCGATTTGGTCATCGATTTGGGATGCAGTTGCCGAGTTGGCATCTTAAAACAAAAGTACTGTAGCATAGCGATTTTTCTAGTTTTGATACCCAATATTTATTTTACCACTTGCTGAGCGATATGTCGCCAGCTGTAATCACTACCATCAAGATCCCTCAATATGCGTGTTTGATCGCCGCGGATAAGTGGGAAGCCTACGCTGGATGCTGCATAAGTATGTGTGCCAACCGGGATAGGGACGGACCGCTGCCGCCCCAGTAACACTTTCAACGGATGGAGTATGCATCGGCACTACAAGCCAAAAGCCGAGCGGTTGATGATCAGTCGTAGAAGTATAAGTAGTTTCCCAGTATTCGGTTCCTCCTCCCTTTCGCTTGACACCCACTTTTCACATCCTCAAAATTCAAAATGGGAATAGATCCAACTTATGTGGCACGGAAGATCTCGAAACTAACCTTCAAATTCTACATGTTGGACATGCCTTTTTCTCCGCTTACAAAAATATCTCGGAATACATTCACCGTCTGCATATAATCGGACTTTAGGCCTTCTGTCCGCTTAAAAAAAAACGCACAGAGGAAAGACATGTTCCGATAAACCGGAAACAAATGTCATTCATGCGGCACTCGTCCTGCCCTCCATCCAGACACGACTAGAGCGTTCAGGTTTCCGAAAGCTGTTCAAAATTGACGTATGAGGTCCATTCTTCAAAACTTCCACCATCTACTGCATGCTTCTGTCCAAATGACGGATACTTCCGACACATGGCGGAGATCTCGCCCCTGTATTCTAAAGAACACTATGCCTCAAAAAATGGTCTGGATCTGAGCAGTATATGAACCCGTCTTACCTGTTCGTGTTCTTTTGGCTAATACTCGCACATGAATTTGCAAGATTCCCGGCCAGAGTGTGCATGTTGACTTATCCTGGCCCGAGTATCTAAAAACTTGGTGGGCACTATGGTATGTTCGGGAGAGAAGCATGAATATGGTCAATATATCAAACTTGATTTGTTCATTGAGTTCAATGTCGCGTATGCCTTCTATGTATACTCGCAGCATATCGCATATCGCCACCCAGATGCCTTTTGAAAACGACAATCTCACACATCTCAGTCCGTACATGATACCGAACAACGAAAACCTTTGAAACTCTTGCGCGGCCAACTACCGGCCTGCTATCCGCGCGACCAAGCCCATAGAATATAAGCTTCTCATGTTCGTTATCTTGTTCTTTTGCATTCTATCGTTACGACTTCCCAAAAACCAAAACCAAAACAACACGCTACAATCAAGTGTCATGGTCGGAGTATCGAAAGCCACATGAATGCGGTACATGATTGGACTTTTTTTTCGGATCAATGGAAATGTATCAGCCTGCAAGCATATCCGAAAAGATATGGACTCTTGTCCTTTCAGATCATCTTCGTTGAAGCATCCATCCCTGTTATATCCAGGCAGGTATAAATGTTCAGGTTTGAGCTTCCACATCTGCATTAGTCTTACACTCTATGTCCTTGCTGGTAGTGACTTTCAGACGCATCTCATTTCCGCATGGCGGTAATTGAGAAACACGTACCGAAAGGCTCAGCAAACGAGATGATGATTGTGGCCGTCAAGATGAACAAGCTACCCACTGAGCCTTGGCAAGATGCGTCCTGCTCTCCGTCCCCTCGATTCTCTTGTCGTCTTTGCAATCGCGAACCTCTTGATCCACATCTTCACCGACAACATTTTTTATGGATTCAATGCCCACATTCAACATTATCCTTCGAAGAAGCCTATGGTTCAGGACGTTTTTTTCCATCACTGTTCCAAGAACGCTAGGAAGTTTTTGACGGCTTGCCTGATTATCATGACGTCTGTGAAGCACCTCCCTTTACTTACAACGAAGATGCGAGCAGTTGGGGGTAGCACGTGCAATGTAGGGGTGGCGAAGGAAAAGGTGGCTCACATGGAGCAGTAGGTCTATTGGGCCAACGGTAGTTTCGCGGATCCGCTGTTCCACTCCACCATTTGCGGCAGGGCAACAGCAGCCATTACTAGATTTTAGTATGCTGAGCCTCTGATGGAAGACAAGAACTTGGAGATGCAACCGGCAAACAATGGTCCTTCTCTAGGCAAGTCCACGCGTCACTCTTCGGACAATTACTCTTGTAACCGTCAGCCGAGTGCTTCCAAGAGTCGCAGAATCTTCTCTTGCAAGGGTTCCATTACGGCCAAGAGCTTTTCCATCTAGGTGCTAGAAGAAGTATTCCCATGATACTGCTCTGGAAAAGGTTGGACCATGACCTCATTTCTGTACGCAATCGCGTTCACAATTCGTCTGTCCTCATGACGTTTGCGTCGTGGTTCACATGTGTCGATGACGAAATCTCCTAGTCAACATGTCGGACGCATCTGAGCACGACTGCACAGTGTGAATGAGCCCGTCTAGTCAACGTTGGCCATCTTGTGCCTGCTCTAGTCGCCAATTTTGCCATCCCATTACATGGTGCAGGCTCTCGGTACAGCGGAAACCAATATCCCTCTCTTACGTGGTCCGGAAGGGCTGAGCTCTCTTGGACATTCTCGTCCACAGAAATAAGCCGGAGGCCGCTCCGCAGACTGCCTTGGCAATCTTCCCTCATAACATTGTGCGCACCCAGCGTCTTTTGCTTCTTAGGGCCAATGCTATGAGATGTGCCATGAGCTTGGAGAGTCTCGTGTATGTGGGGAAGACTGGTGATGGCGGGCTTATATGCTGTAAGTCGTCCCCGTCGTCTGGCTGCTCGCATCCCCACGTCTTCATCAGTGCTGTATCGTCTTGATTCCGACAACAGCCGTACAAGTTGTCCTACCCACCAACCCAAGACCTGAGTAATATGGCCCAGAGCTTCCTGTGATAGGTGGTGATGGCATGGCCAATGTTTCGAGGTAGCAGAATCGGCTACTTGCAAGATGACAGAATGTGTGGTTGGGATTACTGGCATGGACCACACACACACAGTCTGGGATACACTGTCGAGAGATGCAAAAGAAAAGGAAGATTGGGAAAAAGAAGAAGGTTTGGTGCGTTTCGGCGATATGGACCACCCGTTCCTACACGGTACGGATAACGTCATAACCTTCCTTACCACGAACCTTGTCGTGTATCGACTACGCCGCGTTCTTTGACCCTGTCGGCGCATCGACATTTTCTTTCACCGATTCAACTCATGGGTTGCCATTACTTTGGTCCGATGAGGAATTGCTTTTCCACATTAAAAAGCCCGTTGCGCAAGGCATTTCGGATGACCGGCACAGTGGATGCTGCGGCTAATACGTGGCTGCCAGCCTCATCACAATTCCCGAGGTTCCGACAGCTGAGAAAATCACAACTGTAACAAAGCTTCACGGACACGTTCGGCATAGTTTACGCAGCCAAGTTGTCCATGTAAATAGGTATGTACAATTCAAAAGTCTACATTCGTATAATGCATGGTCGTTGTCCTTCCATGAATCCCACATTACTGATCATTAATTTAGAGACGACCGGACAAACTACCCACTATCTTGGGTATAAGTTTTTATAAGAACGACTGGTATATCATCAAATTCGCAAGCGCATGCCGAAAATACAACTACACGATGCCACCACCAAGACTTAGGTGGTGTAGTAGAAGTCGGGACGCTCATCACCCAGGTCGTCGATCTCATCCTCGGTCTTGCCCTGCACCCAGTGGTCGCGCTTACCCGCCTTCCTGAGCGCGTTCTCGCGCTTCAGCATGACGTGCATGAAGAGAGTTCCACCGAACAGGAACAAGAACATGTAGGCAAGGACGATGCTGTGGCCAGTGCGGTAGTGCGGCGCCTCCCACCTGTTGTAGATGTTGGAGGACACGACACCGTTCATGTTACCCCAGCCGACGACGACACCAACCATGACACCACGCTTGAGCGAACCCTCGACGTTGTTGGAGGCCCATGTGAGCGTGTTGGATACCGTGGGGTAGATACCCATGGCACCGAGGAAAGTGGCAGCATACTGGACGTGCGGGTTTGTCGTGGCAAGCAACATGGCGAAACCGACGCATCCGATCAACGAAACAGCCATGTTGCAGAGACCGCGCAACTTTGTCCTATCGGCGATCCAACCGACAGCAACCGTCAAAGCGGCAGCGCAGGCGTAAGGCGGGACAGACAAAAGCTGGGCCTTTGTGCCTCTGTGGCCCATGGCAAGGAGAATGGTCGGGAGGAAGAGCGAGAAAACGTACAATGGGCAAAGGCAACCCATGTAGATGACGGCATATCCCCAGGTCTTCCAGTCGCGAAGGGCGGCGAATACATGTCGACGGTCAATGCCTCCGACCTTGGCGCGGGCTTGTCCATCAAGCTTGAGTCGGCGCACAGCGCGCAGCTTCTCGTCGGCATTTAGGAATCGGGCCGTGTCCGGGAAGTCGAAAACCATCCACCAACAGAAGATGCCGACAAAGACTGTCATCAGACCCTCGATGATGACTGTTCAGGTTAGCGTAGGTCACACAATTGTGATGTGGGGACATACAGATCCATCGCCAGCCTTCGTAACCACCTATTCCGTCCATCTCAGTGATGGCGGCGGCCAACAGACCACCAAAAGAACCAGCGAGCGCTGCGGCGGAGAAGAAGAGAGCGGCACGGAAACCTAGTTCCTGACGCTTGTACCAGCAGCTGTCGCATTGTTAGCATGATGTGCAGATCGGCGAAAGGATTACTCACGAAAGGTAGTAGTTGACACCAGGAAACAGACCTGCCTCGGCGATTCCGAGGAAGAACCGACAGGCCAACAGACCAGCCTTGTTGTGGACGACACCCATGAGCGTCATGATAACACCCCACGCGAGGATAATGGCGGTGAAGAAGACACGGGGAGACCACTTCTTGATGGCAATGTTGGTAAGTGGCTCGAATCCGGCGTAGGAGATGAAGAAGATGGTCAACGCGACGTTGTAGTCTCGGCCGCCCATCTTGAGAGCGGGCTCCATGTTTGCAACACGTGCATTTCCGATGTTGGTGCGGTCCAGGAAGGAAAGCAGGTACAAGAGCGACAGCCACGGAATCAGCCACTTGTCCATCTTCCAGACGAGCGCTTTGTCCTGGATGGCATTAGTACGTAGCCAGAAGAGTCAATAACACAGAGAGTGGCATACCAGTTTGGCGCGCTCCTCGTCGCTTTTGCCCGCATCTGGGTCGGGATACTCTTCGAGATCGCTGGGAGAACTGATCTGGGAGCTGCTGACATCGTTGGCATAGATGGCTTGGCCCTTCTCGACAGCGTCGAGGCTGGTCTTTTGTTGTATGGCTGCCATGGTGATTGGTGCCTGGGGTGGACTGGAGTGCAAGAGTCTGAGGGAACACACTCAAGAGGGGCAGCCAAGTGTCTCTATATGTAGTCGGGCTTGCAAAGGCCGTGGGTGTGTTGCCCGAAGCGCGACGGACCCTGCTGGGGTTGACAAGACTAGGTTGCTAGCGCGACCCGGGACCCCATGGGGCGGTTGGATGAGACGAGGTTGTGGATCTGACTTGGCCCGTCAATTGCTGCGTCCGAGCGTGTCGGTGGGAAGGGCGCCGAAGGAGGAATGATGCGATGGCTCTACGGCACCTTGGCTTGGCGCTAGCGGCTGCGGTACCACGATGCCCTTTGCCTTTGTCAAATCTGTCACCCACCAACCGACTGGCTGCCGAAACTCACGACAGTTTGTGCCTCACCGATCGCGTTGGACATACATCTCAGCGGTTCCAGACAAAGCGCGCAGTCTTA
This sequence comes from Alternaria solani, assembly GCA_002952155.1. Classification (NCBI taxonomy): domain Eukaryota; kingdom Fungi; phylum Ascomycota; class Dothideomycetes; order Pleosporales; family Pleosporaceae; genus Alternaria; species Alternaria solani. Next base: position 1,905,404 of record CP022029.1, read on the forward strand.
AATTGGGTTTCAGCCTCCCAACTCCCATCCCTATGCCAGGACTGCGGACCGATAGCGCTGCGGCCCATACGAAAGCAATTATTCCACCATGTCGGTGTTTAGGCAGAGCCCCTCGTCGCTCCGGGCCAAGCACATGGATTAGGAACTTGCTGCGTTCCAGAACGACCGGGACTTGCGTTAGATGGAAGCGCTGGGCACCGGCGACGCGACCATTCGAAGCCAGCCAAAGGCGCCACCCAAGACCTTGGCACAACGCCTTCCAGCATGGAGCCGCGGATAGGGACGCAGCGGCAGGGTGTTGCTTTTCAGCCGGCAGAACAAAGCTTTTTGCAGTGCATCGTTGCGCTATTCCAGGCTGCGCTGTGTGACAGAGAGGCCAGAATTGGACGTTTTTCACGTTGTAGTGTTGACTTCTCAGCGGCGGAGTGCACGTCAAACAGCGGACTCTTCCCCGCCATTCTGGGGATCTGTGGAGTAGCTTGGCCGTGCTAGAGTCAGCCGGGCTTGATTAGAGAGTCCCGCTGTCCGCTACTGGGGCAGAGCTGACGAGAGCCCAGATTGGTGCGTCGGATAAATGGAGCACTGGCCGTGTGCAATTCGCCAGCACCGTCCAACGGCCACGGCGTCAGCGGAACAATGGAAGCTGCTTAGTCCATGCTGCGTACAAGCATCACGGATAGCAACAGCATTGGTCTCTGGTAACTTTGGACGTCCGCTGTACCCGGGCCACGGTTTGCAAGCGACACTAGGCACGGCATCTGCAGCACCATTTGCGTTACTCGCACGTGGCCCCGCAGCGCTATCGCTGGCGGTTTGTAATCGTTGCGCTGCCCCGAAGGCCAGCGTACAAACCCAAACACCACCATGGCGCACACACGATGTCATGCCTAGAAACGCCAACGAGCGCACCAAGCCGATCGCCCATGTGCGCGTCGCGTGGCCATCAGACCGAGTCAAGGCAGATTAGCAAACGTTGGATGTCGCCCCCTCGCCTGCTCCCACCCTCTCAACGCTCTGCATGTCTGTCCCCAATTACATGCTGCGCGGTCATCTAGCTGCGTTGCTGCGGCGCACTCAGATGCATGTCCAATACTCCCGCTTATGACAAGGCCCCCCAGCCGCATTGCGACCTGTGGGCGTCGGGAACGTGCACTCGCCTTTTCGTAAACATGCTGGAAGAGAGATTGCCTGTCTCTGCGGCCAACCACGCCGCAATAAAACACGGTGTCAGTACTCAATACTGACATCTCAACAACGCATTTACTGGCAGATGCAAGGTCAGCCCCAACACACGTTGATTGCTTTTTTCACTTCGCAAGACCATCCTGAATCAGAGTCGCTTTATCTCTTGGTATTCATCTATCTGTCTTATCAAACACGGACGTCGGCTATGCGCGTCTAGCAAACTATCGTATGCAGCGTCGTCTAAGCGCAGACATCCAGCCTGGCCACCGATGGGTCGTGGTCACTGACTTGCGCATCGAATTCCGGCCATGTGTTCAAGTGAAGGTGTTCAAACTCCGACCTGCTCTTTGCCAGCGACGGCGAAACGAACATGTGGTCCAGCTCTTGGGCATTCATGTCGAAAAGGTACGTGTAGCGCTCGACCTTGTCAATCTTGGCTACCTCGTCCATGTCCTTGAGCCCACTGATCTGGACATACTCTTTCAGGGGCTGCACGAAGGCGAATTCGTTGAAATCACCTGCGCTCACGACGCGGGCGTTCTTGTCCTTCGAAAGGATATCCTGTGTTCTATTGTCAGCCTTGCTCATGTCTTTTTTTCTTCAATTCCAATGCTCAGGGGCACAAAAGGGCATTCCTTTCGTGCGAAAATGGCGTTCTTGGTATCGCCGCAGGAACCAAGGTACGCGAAACTTGCTGCAGCCACCCTTCTCCGCGCCGCCCTGCCGCATAGAGCCGCAGCCGACATCTGAACGTACCTTGACAAAATTCGCGGTGAGACGCGACTGTTCGAGACGGGCGTCTATGGGCGTGTTGTTAGCGACTGTTGCACGAGCTCATTCTGTTTGATGAACCTACCTACGGCACCGTTGACAGGTGGTCGAGCATCTCCGTGCAAGCTGCTGCTTCCTCCCTTGGACGCAAAGTGGACATTGACTGTAAAGAACACGTCCGACTTCGTTGCGCCGGCCTTTCCGATCACCTCCCATTGCGCGACCAACGGCTTTCGGCTCGCTGTCCACGCAGCATTGGCGGGCTCAACACGTCCGGGGTTATATTTGAGCGTCGGACCAGCAAGCACCTCGTTGGCATCGAGCGGACCACCTGGGTTGGGCTTGTAGAGTCGGATCAGGCTGGGCTTGTACAGGTAGGCGACACGGATGTTACCACCTGGCTGGCCACCGTCCTGATCGTCAACAGGCACAATGTCTATGAATGTGTAGTTGGGACCACCTGCAGCTGAGATGGCGGCAGTAAGAGTGGAAAGGGTAAGGTTTGAAGACACAACTGCGAGAGGTCAGCATTAGGGTCATGCACGGATCAACAAGCCGACGGTGTGTATGGTAACATGCGTGGCACGCGTGAAAGGTAGGACAGCTCGTGTGCGGCCCGCTAGCAGATACAGCATCTGGAAAGCGAGGGAGGGTGTGTCAAGCAAACTTTCTGAAACACTTACCTGCGTCATTTGTAGGACCATTGTCGTCTTGTACTTCCTGTACAAAGATGATATCTGGACTGTTCATGTAGTTGACGATATGGTTGGCCAGATCGGGATGGTGGTCAGATGTCGGTGCCAAGTTCTCCACGTTGTAGGCGCCAAAGGTGATGCCGTCGCATTTTCCCTTTGATACGAGCTTTGTCGCCGAAGGAAGGGTAGGCTGCTGGCTGCTGGTGACCTTGATCGCGGTCGTCGGGAGGATTCGGTAGAATCCAAAAGCGTAGGTGACGATACCGGTAATCTCCTCAATGGTATCACCCATCTTGGCGTCGGTGGGGTTCCTGGTTCCGTCGAGCGGCGTACCGATGATGATTGTCTCCGGGTTGGCGTCCTTGTCGGTCATGGTCAAACCGCCGCGCTTGTTGCGACCCGTCACCTTCCAGTTTCCAGCAATCCATGTGTCGCCGAATTGGTTGGGCTTGGTAAGCACAGTAGGCGCCTTGACAGTAACCAACTCGCCAGACAAGCTCTCCCAAAAGTCAAGACCGTACTTGTTGGGCTGCAGCTCCGGGTTCGCAACGCTGATCTGCGATACATTGTTGGGCACAGCGAAAACATCTCCGCCGTCCAAACTGCTGTACTGCTCTTTGGGTGGTTCGGGCGTATCTGTGCCAATGACCAGCGGCTTTACAGCGGCTCCTGAGCTGAGCTGCCCCTGCAGTACCGGCGCCGAAAGCTCGGTCAGGTAGATGTAGTCTCTGTTCGAGCGGTACTCGAGTACCCTTCCTCCCACGACAATTGTATCGCCCACCGTCAAGTTTGCGCCAAATGTGCGACCGAAAATGTACAAGGACTCGGATGTCCGGTCGTCGCTGTCGGGCGTTGTCGATCGCAACCAGAGGCCATCGGGCCCCTTTGCCATGATAACACCGGTGACGTTTGAAACGGTCTGATCCTTATACGGCGAGAGGAACTTGTTGCCATTGATCTCTGCAATCGTAAGCGCAGTCGACACTGCCACAGACGCCGAGAGGGCGAGGAACCGCGTTAGAGGCGCCATAGCGAATGGGAGAACGAGAGAGTGATTCGGAATGGGTATCTCTGGGAAACACAAAAAAAAATTGAGGCTCCGGGCCCCATCTTCTTATAATCCCCAGGCCGCCATGCAACGATGTGTTTTCCAATAACCCGGTACCGGTGCTCGTTCAATGGCGATCGCGCTACTCTACAATACACTACAACTACACTTGACCTGTTCCTGACTTTTATCGCCGCATCGCGCCCCGGCCTAGCCGCTGACAATCCACCCCTCACTAACTCATCGTCGCGATTGCCTATCAGAGCAGGAGAATAACATATCGCCGCTCACGCGCGAGCTCCGATGTCTCTTGGCAATACTACAGACTTTCTTGTCGTGCTTGACCACTTTGTCGACGCGTGCTGCGGCGCGTGTGCTGTCATTGGCTCATGTTCGCGGCGCTGGGGTGCGGAACCCTGGTTGGGCGCGGGCCGAGGTGCTAGCTGCTTTGGGAAGGTGGACGGTGATTGGTGCGAATGCGGGATGCTGGGAGATTGGGCGGCGGGTTCCGTCTAGGCCTGGGGAATGCGATCTAGGGACTTTGCTATCAATCAGACCGAGGAGATAAGACACGTGTGTTGTGCGCCGCATGCGTGGTATAGGAGGCGCGGCTTGGACAGGTGTGGCGGTGGAGCGATGGATGGGTGAAGAATGAATAATGGTGGACGACGAAAGACGGGATCGAATGGAAGGGGCGCACGTGGACTTGGCGCAGGACATGTTTCTTTCTTTATGGACGGGTCTGGTAGCGGACGCTCGACGATGTGTCATGATATATGTGAGGTGTAACAAGCTCGTTCCTAGTAAGTTGCGCCTGATCTAATTACAGACTAGAGGCAATCATAGTCGACGCAGGGTAGTGCAGGATATATCGAGTACACATAGGCTAAAGTACACTTGGATGCAAAATGCAGAGAAAGAAGCATCATCATAGGCCACTTTAGCAATAGCGTTTCATACACTAGCAATACCGATAGCCACGCATCTGCAACGTGTGATGAGTCAACCTTCTAGTCCTCTTGCCCCCATTCACTATTTTCACTAAACCGCCTGGTAGGCTTCTTGAAATGTTCCAAGTATGTGTGAGAGCGCTCTTGCGTGTACTTTGCGTCCCTCTTCGCCTGAGCTATGGCAAGCGCTACTGCCATCTTCGAAGATGGTCCATTTCTCGGTGGTTGAGCTTTGTCAAGTAATCAATCAGTCAGTGTCCCGGCATGAGCAAGGAGGAGGGTGTCGTACCCAACTCTGTACCCGCGGTACCCGTCGAAGTATACTGAGCATTCTCCTGGGTCTGGTCTACACTACTGATACTGCCGTTGTGGCTGTTCCTGTGGGCTTCGTGCGAATCAGGTATCCTCGCCTTTTTGGGCTCGTCGTAGTATGCGGAGCTAATGTCCTCACTAGCTCGACGTTTCGTAACAGTTGCCCTTGGCCAAGCATTTTGTGGATGAGCAGTCGCTGGTAGGGTGGGCATTTCACTCTGGTCGATAGGGTAAGCAAAAGGATGATCACAGCCCCCGGAACCTACGGGCTCTGGTGGGTTCGTCGTGTGCTGTTGGTCGGGTGGCGCTGTCTGGGGCGGCTGTAAACCTTTAAGCGGAGTCATGTACGGGGTTGGAGGTATCCCCATCATCACAATAGGGTGTGTCAGATGTGAAATGTCTGCGTTTCGACAATGTGCTCTTCGTACCGTTCGTACCGCTCGTTGGTGTTCAGACTGCGAGACTGGACTGCCCGATGGGTCGCGTGGGTTGGATGAGATACTCGGCAGGCTTTTCCTTAGCCTTCTCCATACAGCTGGCAAGAGCAAGTTGTTAGCCAGCTGATTTGAGAGGGTAAGACGGATGTCATGTACCTGGAGTTCGTGTCATTACACAATCCTGGAACTTGACACGTAGACGAGTGGGGTTCTTGAGCGGAGGGTCCTCTGTTGACGGTAGCGAGGGAATTGGCTCTGGAGAAAGTCGTATTTCATGGACCGGCGACGCGCTTCGTGTGGACGATGGGCAGCAATTTGACATCGATGACGTCGGTGAAGCCGCCCGTGAAGAGCTCACAGCCTTGTATCGCCATGGCAAGTGTTCGCGTTCCATTTCCTCGATATCTTGAGCCGCAATAACGAGCTCATTGCAATTACCGGGGTATGTCGAGTAAGCTGAGAGGCAGTAGCATAATTCGGATATTGGTGTCTTTTTTGTTTCGTCCTTTTCCATGATCTCGGTGAGAAGCTTAGCCGTTGCATGACGGAAAGTTTCGAGCAGGAGGTCAACTAGCAATCGACTTGCCAGCATATCCTTCCGTCGCCTCTGGAAGATCTCAAGGCATTCCATCTCTCGACGGAACTGAGGTACTATGAGGAGTTTAGGGGATTTGAGGATCTGTGATCGAAGAACCTCTATTCGAATCTCAATCAGATTGAGAATACCCAGCTCCACCTCTAGAAATCCCTGAAACATAGAAGGATGCTCCACCAGTCTTCGTGCGGGTGCTTCCGAAAGGTCCCAAGACTTGGGCGTGATGAGCGGCTCTGGTGCTGCGAGGCGTGTTCTAGCCTTACGGTAGATGCGCATTCTTAGAGTGTGACACCGCTCTAGAGCATGCACCTCCTGTGCGGCTGTGTGTTGTTGCGCGTCGGCCTTCCGTGCTGCAGTAGCAGCATCAATTGCATCCCAGGAAGCTCTTCTCGCGATGGAAGGGCTACCAAGCTATTAGCATTGTCTTCGAGCCCTGCCTGCTATATAGATAGAACAATGATCAATGTTTCCCAGAACGACGTGTGTAGACAGCAGAATGCCGGGCGCTGTTGCCAGGTTCTTATGCACAGGGAAAATTATGAATACCGCAACGACATACTGTTGGGATGTTAGCTGGGTATGCCAATAATTTGTGGTGGGAGCCTGACCCGATAGGGAGAATCCGGCGAGGTGCGACCTTCCACGTTTGTAGGAACCTTGGTGGACTCTTCTTCAACCATGGCGTCTATTTGTCCCGTCAAGCTGTCCGACCTGCCTCTGTTTGCGGAGGTACGTAGTCTATCGGTGAAGGATTTGGGGAGATCTGCTTCGTACAAGTCCTTGTTGGAATCATCGTTTGTGGAAGAACAAGTCTTCTCATCGCCAGGGCTACTGACAGACACAAGTGATGACATGATGTAGCGACGATGGGAGAGGCTTGTGATGTATATGAGTGCTTGCGCGTATGACTATAGCGAGTCTTGCAGGTTGGCTCGATGCGCGACGGATCAAGGCTGGTCCAAAAAGCTGTAGTGGTAGCAATATATGCCGAGTGATAGCCTGTATGCATTAGTAGGTTACTTCTTCAATGTACAATTTGCTCACTAGACTTGCGATACCAATGACGATAAGGATGCTGGGTACGTACGACAAAACAACGGGGTGTTTTGGAGACCAAGCGCTTCTGTGGACTCTTTGCTGTCCAGGCTTGCAAGGAAAGCACATGTCCAGTCGTGTGTAAAAGGAAGGGAAGATTGTAAACCGGCGGGGGAAGGTACTGGGTCGAGCCTCGGAACAGCAGGCGTGAACATAGAGTCCCTTCAGCAACCTCAACACTTCTACCTCCCAGTCTCCTAACAACCTGGTAGCTCCTGTACCACCGGGAATTCTTCTTTCGGCTGCCACATTTCTACTCTTGGAATCTCGTACCTTTCCCCCATTTTGCAGTCGAATTTTGCAGGCCTCGGCCTCAGAGACTGCTCCATCACGACAACACTGACGCCATACGGCTTTTCCTCGTTGCCATACGTTCGTACCAAACTAGCACGATTCCTTTTGATCTTCTTGCGCATTTGAGTCCGGCGATATATTAGGATCATTGTAACTGTCATTAAAATTGCAGTGCAAGCTGCGCCAACAGCGATGCCCACTATTGCGCCGGTTGACAGAGACATCGTATGTGAGTTGGCTGGAGTCGAGGATCTCGAGGTTTCGGTAGGAGTAGCGTGAGTGGCAGACGGTGTCGCAGTGGCTACGATCGTTGGGTTGCTTGCCGCGAGTGGAAACGAAAGATATACTGGTCTCCAACGTGAAGGAGTCGATGACGATGGTGCATATATGGATGTGACCACAGATATGTCGAAGTATTGAGGTGTTAATGTTATGAGCAACGGCATGCGCAGCGCACTAGTCAGTGCAGTTCCGGCTCACAAACGAACAGTGAACAGCACAGCTACTTGCGCACCATGTCTTATGCCACCTTGCCATCCACAAAGCACAAGGAGGGAAACTTCGTAAGATCAATAGTCGTTCATCTCCACATCGCGCCGATCTGGCGAGGCATGCTATCACTAGCAACTTCAAGCGGGAAACCCGGTAGCATTTATTACTTCTTTGGGGATTATCAGGCCAAAAGGTGGTCTGAGGATATGCTTAGCCTGAGCATCGAAGGATTCGGCTGGCGTCCAGAGCGATGGAATCGGGGAAAATCTGACCCGCGCGCCACAACGTGGGATGCAGAAAAGGAGACCTTTGTGTCGCTGATGATGTCGTGTACGTATAGCTGTCAGCTGCACGTGGATGCTTTAAGCGCTTAGATTTTAAGTACTACCTTATTGTAAAGTCAAAAAGGAGGGCTATACACAGAGTGAGAGGGAGGGGAAGTTTGTGATGGCATCCACTGCGAAACACTGAGCGTCAGAATGGCGCTAGTACGGAAGCAGTATTAGCGCCTGTCTTACTATCTCATCACAGCAGTAACCACGGATGAAAGCAGGAAGCATAACTTTCTCAAGAAATTGAGGTTTGGAGCTCAGCAACGATACCCAATGGGTGCAGCGAGTCGCATACCTCTATAGTAGAGGGAAAGGGTTTATTATAGAAGCTAAGGTACGCGCCCGAGCATCCGCCTCCCACCAAGCGAGACAGCTTTGTAGGGAGGAATCGGAGGGTATATGCCCAAGTCGCTAGAAGTAGAAGTATAAGAAGCAACAGCAAAACCTCGTCCTATCAGTGCCCCCATTGCACATCCGAATCCCAACCTTGTGCCGTATTCCCATGCCCAAGCAGACTCCAATCCGACCATCCATCATAACCCTATAGTCATAACATACGCAAACCATCTAAAAAGCAACACCCACGGCTCCCGGACTGAGTCCCATCATGCTCCTCCTTCCATTGACGCCAACGTCCTTGGCACTAATCTCCATGCCCTTGAGCAGATCAAAGTTAGGGCTCATGGGCGGCTTCTCATTCATAAATCCCCTTGTACTTCTTCCGCTCAACAAGCCAGCCTCTGCAGCAATCTCCTTCTCCTTGACCAGCGTCAGAGGTGCAGGAACACGGCGTAGCTTTCTAGGTGGCGAAGATGTAGCGACGGTGGAGAGGGAGTGGGTTGGCGAGGATGAGCGGGTGGAAGAGTAGGATGTGGAGAAGAGTGTTACGGTAGCTGTACCGTTGCTTTCTTGGCTTTCTTGACGTGTGTGTAGTGTGCGTGACCCTGCCGTTGAAGGACGCGAGGATGAGGTAGGAAGGGCAGGATGCGCTTCGCACTTGTAAAAGGAATTGGCGGTTTTCGGGGTTGTAGGACGCGAGCTGGATGCTAGGGACGAGGTGGAGCGCTTGATCCAGGCTCCTAGCCGGGCGATTGGTGTAGTGGGTGTTGCTGGCGGTGGTGGCGTGATGGGGTTCGAGTTCAAGGGACCGGTGTGGGAGAAGGAGGGCGGGGCGAGCCTGAGTCCCATTGTTGCCCGGCGGGCTGGGGTGCCTACTTCTGGGGTCGTGGGAAGCGGCTTGAAGCTCAGAGGGGCAGAGAACGCAGAGCCAATGTCTGAAAGAGTTTCGGAACGGACATGCATGCGCATAGATGGCGCAATGTAGGGTACGTGGTGAGATGGAGAGGGTGGGGGACGGTTGATAAGCGCGGGTGATTGAGCGTTCGTGCGATACGCGCTGGCACGGCGTTCCTCAATGATGGTGTTCAGTTCGCGAATGGCATCATCTACGTCGGTCTTTGTCCGACGGAGACTGCCTGGCCGAGAGGATGGTGCAGTACTGGCACGATTGCGGGACGGAGATGGCAGACGTGAAAGTACACGAGCAGGCGACAAGGTGCCAGATGTGCGCGAACGCAGAATCGTAGGTCTCTCGAGCATCTGATCACCGGAAACATGTGAATGCTCTGGAAGGTATGCCATTGTAGGCGTAGCCATAGTACCCATGGTGGTTCCCGAGAGCCTCCTCTCGTGTGTGGTGGTGCTCTTCTGACTTTGAATACTGCTTCGTCGAGATTGCCCACCAACTGGTTTGCGCTTGATGATGAAGGAAGATTCAGAAGATATAGAGCTTGTGCGTGAGTCTCTCACACGAACATGTGCTTCGGCAGGACGCTCCAGCTGCGATGTCAAACTATTCCATTCATCCTGGCCGTCAAAGTCAGGCAATGGAGACAGATGACCACAGCCGTCGGGAAGATAGATGGACAGCTCAAGCGGGCGAAAGCTACGGCGGCGGCGGGTGGGCATAGAAGCGTCGTTGAGCATTGAGGGAACATCATCGAGACCATCGAAGTGGCGAAAGTCAGTTGGACGACTGATGCTGGGTCGGGAGTGTGAACGCCTTGGTCGTGCAAGGGTCGAAATGCTCGCACGAGACGAGGCACGTGCTGCGTATTCGCGACTGCTGGAAACCCATTGCGAAACATGACGGCTCATCGACTGGCTCGTTGATGGACGCTGTGGCATTGGCTCAACGCAAGGCTGTGGTACGGGTCGAGGTTGTTCATAGCATATCCGCATGTCAGTCTCGCCTATGGTTCAAAAGCGTTAGCATCATGTAAGATTGATTGGGATTACTCCATGCGGTCCCAACATATTGGAAAAATGTTGGACCATCGTCTGTGTACAGTCGTGCATTAATGATATTAAGGGGTGCGCAAGAGTTGCATGATGCATCTCAACAAGAATGTTGGAGTTGGGGATCGGCATTGGGCTGTCGGCAAGAACAGACAATGGAGACGCAAAGCTGTTCGGCGCGGGAAGAGAGTACAACGAGAACAATGAGACGTGACGATGAAGAGTGGAAGAAAAGTTCAAACGTACCAGTAGCTCTCGGCGCGTCGCTTCCATCGTTCGCAAGATCCTCTTTCGATGCACAGCATCCAAATTTGATGGCCAGCCATGGAGACCTTGGTTCCTTCTCTTGCATCCTTCCGTAATCCATCTTCCTTTTCTGCTGTAGACCAGTACAGCTAACAATCCATCATCAAAAACAATCCAGAACGGTCGAACAAGAAGCGTGGTAGAGAATGTCGCGCCCAAAGAAGGCAAAATCAAAGACTAATAGTTACTAGGAAGAGAGTAGAAGAAGGCAGGAAAGTATGGTAAGGATAGAAGAAGATGGCTGACTGCGCGAACCATACGGATAAAGTCGCAGCCTGTCGACGAATGTGTTGTCCCGCAACTGGTGGTTCGCTTCTGGAATGAGCAAGCCTGTACGTTCTGGCCGTCAGGAACAGCAAACCACTCGCAGCTCCCAGGACGACAGTTGCTCGCATGTTATAGATGAGGCCTGTCCCTTGCCTTTGCATAGGCGCCCAATGGCAGCGCATCCCTACCATGGTCGTTGTTAAGCTCATCAGTTAGTTCGCGTTGAGGCTTGCGCGCATTGAGTCGAGATGGTAGGGTGTGGGGCGTGATTGGCTACGGGAATAGAGTAAGCGCTCAAGGCAGAGCGGAGACTTGCAGTAACGTGGACCAGTGACGAGGCAATAGCGCCTGCGGCTTGAAACTGCCAGAAGCCTTGTCGGCAGGTGGCGTGCTGGGTTTCCCTTCGTTGGACAGTCTGGCATCAGGGCTGCTACTTCATATCGGGCATGTTCGAGCATGCGCACAGCTGTCGCGTCCTTGACCGGATCATCGCGACAGTGCGGGGATGCCTTGGAACACCGGATGCTATTTGCGAAGCTTGAAACATGCGCAACGCGACAAGCGTCATCGTTTGAGGTTGTTCCACAGGTAGATTCCGATAGACGACGGTGTGTTGTCGAAATTGACGAGGGCCGAATGTGTGTTTTGGCCAGGAACTGTAAATCGCGTGCGCGCCCGACCCATCGGTCTCGGAGGCTCTCGCCAGGTTCCCTCCCGCACTTGCGTGCATCGCAGGATTTGCGCTGCAGCGAATCGGTTGGCTTGGCGCGACTTCTTGCAAAATACCTTTTGGTTAGCCAGTGTGCGATTGGCGGACGAATGATTCTTGAAACAAGCACCGAAGTTCGCAAGTCACCTCTCCCAATCAAAACCAAGAGCAGGCTTCTCGTGTTTGTCAAGGCATCTTTTCATTGTCACCCTAAGTTTTGCTGGTGCCAGCACACCAAGGCAGACCTGGACGCCTTACTTTGCAGCACCATGGCACGCGAGACAGAATCCCCACCGTGCGTCTCGATTGGGAATACAATGCAGACATCCACTAGGGTTCGGGTTGATAGGTCGCATGTTTTGGGATGACAGCGGAAACGTATGCACGTCGGACAGTTAGCTGCACTTGTTAGTTCAGCATGCGATAAACATCTTCATGGTCAAAGTTTCGATTATATCCGGCCCAACAAGGAAATCGGTGACATTCTAACGCCGCGGGAAGTATATCGCAAGGTGTAATATATGACATGGGCTGGGGTATAAAACAGATCGTCGGCCCAGAATCTGAGGAAGTAACCTTCCGGAAATCGGAATCGTAGATGCGTCATCAATCGGCATTCCAGGCATTGCGCTCTTCTCTGAAACTGCCGTAAGACGGGCTGGGATGATCCTCGCTCTCGTCCTCGTCCTGTGTCTGCTGGTTGCTGACATCGCGGGATTCCCAGTGGCTGGCTTCGCTTACAATGTGCGGTTTGACATCATGCTCTCTCTGCTCCTGCTCGCTTAGGTTCTCCGTGAACGGAAAGTTCAGGTTATGCTCAGCTTCTGGGTTCTGTGGCTCAGCCTCATCTGGGTTGAAGCCTTCTCGAATCTCTTCTTCTTCGCCCGCATCGTACGTTTTACTACGGTATCTGTTAGTCTCGTACTTTGCCCCGGATGAGGAGGGCAAACCTACACAAAGTGCTTAGAGGGAATTTCGTTCCATCCTGGACCACCTTCCTTACGTGCCCTGACACGATCGACTTCCTCAGCTTGGTGATCCTCTACGACAAGATCCACAAGCTGGCTCTTATCGGATTTGGCTGAACTGGAGGAAGAAGACTTTTGGCGGAGAAGGTTGGCGAATGGCGCGCGCGACTTGGAATGAGACGACTTTGAGCGAGAAGATTCTCCTTCGCTCGACTGACCGCGCTGTTTGCCCTTGATTACAGACTCCTGGATGTCATGAATCTGGCTCTTCCTTCTCCGTTTGTTTTCCTTGGTGGGTTGCAGCAGGTTCCGGTTGGTCGATGCAGTCAGAATGTTCGGGTCGGCGTACATGCGATCTTCGCGAGACGGACGGTGGGCTTCAATCACGGGATACTGCAGCTAAGTTAGACCGAATACCGTCACTAGGAGGTGCATACTTACGTTCCAATCTCCGAACTCGAGTTCACGAGCGTTATCATATAAGCGCTCTTCCTCGTCGTCAAGGTTGGGCTCTTCGACCGTGTCTGGTGTACCGTACTTGGCACCCTCGCCTTTGAGAGCCTTGTGTGGCCCGGGGCTCATGGCTCTGGCGCGACTCGATGTAACTTTGCTGAGGAGGGGCTCATGCTCTGATCCTTGCCCAGGCTTAGGAATCCAGTACTTGCCCTTGCCTCCTCGTTCATATCGCATGCCCTCGGCCATACGTGCCGCACGCGATGCCGAATCTTCGTGTGCCAAAACATTGTCGCGTGCGTCAAAATACCGATATTCGTAGTGCTTACCAGCAAAGGTTTCTTTGGTATCTTGGATGAGGTCCAGAGGGCCAAATGCATCACGCAGAGCGTACTTGACGGGCAACCGCGCAGCAGAGATGGTATCGTCAGCATAGTCGTGCCAGGAAAAGGCATACCAATGGGCAAGTGCGAAGAGTGGCATCTCGAAGCAGATGAGAGCATCCTGCACAGCAGCGGCCAGGTTATCAGGGCTGTAGCCAGGCACGTCGTCTGGAATGGCTCCCAAGAAGACGAGGATCGAGAGGAAGAATCCTTGCCAGTAAGAGGCGAAGATGATGCCCTTGATGCACAAGAACTTTGGCATGGGTCGGAAGGGCTTGAGATCGGTGGACATGCACACCCAGAACATGGCGAGGGCGTACAGACTGATGGTGATGCTGACGTTGTAGATCAGACCGCTCCAGAAGTAGCCAGAAGTCCATCCTATGTATCCTTCTTGGTATGTACCGGTAGCCTTCATGATGATGGTAGCCACAGACAGCAACGGCTTGACCCAGGTGTACTGCAGGATTCCGCGCTTGATGGCGAGGAAGGTGTGTGGATCGGATATGTCGATCTTGGAACAGACGAGGTTGAGCGGCCACGGGTGGGATACGGGCGGGCGGCCGGTCATGAGGATGATGAGGGCGCGTTCGCCGCCAATGAAGTTGATAAGCAGTTGGAGAAAGGTGTAGATGGTGAAGGCCTGGGTCGTCAGTGATGGTTACTAGAGGAAGCTGTTGCGCGTACCTCGTAAACGTCTCTGAAGGGCTCTACATAGGACGCCGCAATGGTCGACACCAAGCTGGCCCATGATGCGCCTGCGTAAATGGGGACCCTTTGTGATGTGAGCGAGGACACACGACTGCTTGAGAGAGTGCCTACATGAGCAGGATGCGGACGACATATCGCTGCAGCACCGGTTTACGGTAGTTCTTCCTATGTCTTGTTCAGCACACGCGTGTCGACGGTCGGCGGGTTCGCTCTCACGTTTGTAACCAGACAGCACTACAGCTACGTCAGCTCGAGTCATGCACGACGAAGGCTCTACTACCTACACGAAAGTAACCAGACTCGCGACAAGAGCGCATACGCCTGCTACAATGATGACAGCACGTGCAAACCGCGCACCGGTGCCGCCAGACGAGAAGTCGGCGCCTGTGACGTCTCGTGGGAAGATGCCTGAAGCCATATTGAGGCGTAGGCGAGCGGACAAACAAGAAAGAAGTGGCAGTCGCAATCCTGAGGACCGTGGAGAGAATAGAAGGCGGACGATGGTATCAGCGATGGATCGCAGCCATGGTGTGTGTGTGCTGTCGCCTGCCACCCGGTGTCGTGCGTGTGGTCTTGTGCACGTTCGCCCTCCCCAAGGTGGTAGGTTTGCGGAGAGGCAGAACAGGTCCAAGCTCGCTTTCGCTGCACGGCGCCCATGACGCGCTTCCTGCACGTCGCGCCTCGAACATCAATCGGCCCTGTCCTTAGCACTTGGGGTAGCGCCATCTTCAGCTTCATAGTGCACGCATCGACGGCGCGGTACCCGCCCTGAACATCTCGAAATTATCAACACCACGAGCACATGTCGCCAGACTGAGCAGGAGCCACCCCTTCGCTCCTTCCATCTCCGCTCGCCACGACCATGCGCAACTTCCCCCTCGAGCCATGAAGACGCCCACTCTCCTTCACACCACACGCTGCAGTCATGGCGTCCCGAATCGTCGCGGAGCCCCTGGACCCGCGCGACGGCTTCAACTGGGTGTTCCTGGTTGAGCTGCTCATCTGCGGCATCCTGACCATCTTCTTCCTCTTCTACTTCAATCGCCTGTTCGCGACCCTCGTGTCCTACGGCATTCGCGCATACACCTGGCGCACCTTCAACGCCTACATCGACATCACCTCGCTCCAAATCTCTCTGCTGGGCGGCCGCCTCTTCTTCAAGGACATTCGCTATCATGGCCACAACGAGACGATACTGGTACACGGCGGATACATCACCTGGAACTATTGGTTGCGGAGGGTCAAAGATGCCGGCGTGTTTACTGACGGCGACCCTTCCTCGGAAGCCGACACTAGCAGCGAGCGCACACCAAGCACGCCCAGGAGCCGGTCCGACAGTCGAAGTGGGAATGTGGACAAGGCAGAAAAGGGAGGCAAGCAGACGCGGAAGGAGCTGCCATGTCGCTTCTCCATCAAAATTTCTGGCATCGAGGCCTTCATGTACAACCGGAGCCCTGCGTACGACGGCATCATAGACGCAGTCAAGAAGAAGGCCGAGAGCGCTGCCCCGGATGAGAAATCGCCCGAGGGATCC
Organism: Alternaria solani; assembly: GCA_002952155.1. Classification (NCBI taxonomy): domain Eukaryota; kingdom Fungi; phylum Ascomycota; class Dothideomycetes; order Pleosporales; family Pleosporaceae; genus Alternaria; species Alternaria solani. The sequence goes on from CP022029.1 coordinate 1,921,239, forward strand.
GTGACGGATTACGACAAGACTGAGAAAGACGAGCATCACCGCCACAACAAGCTGAAGAAGCAGCATACCGAGGGCGACAGCAACGCGACGCGACCTGTTACCGGTCAATCGACCTCGTCAAACCCCAAGAAAGCCGACATACCGGCCTTTCTGAGGCTCCTCCCTGTTCACATCGACATAGTGAAGGGCGCCATCGTCGTCGGAAACGAGCACACCATGGCCGTTATAACTGCTCAGTTTGAGAAAGCGACCGGTACCATCGATGCGTCTACATGTGGCCCCTTGGATGTTTACCAGCAGCTCTTCAATTTCCAGGTCACGCATCCCGTCGTTCATATGAAACCCAACCCCGACTACAAGATTGGACAGCTCGATTCAGCTGTACAGTACAAGCAAGAAGCAGCAGGGGGTGTACCAGAAGACTCCATAATCGAGAAGGAGGCACGGCACAGAAGACACTGGCGCTGGCTGAGGAGACTCCCAAACTTGGCTGGCCTCTTTTCCAGAGACTCAGATTCCATCCATACTCACACCAGGTCAGGCACGGCTAACAACCCAACTCTGAACTCTCAATGGCATTTCCCCGGCCGCGAACCGTGGAAAGGTTTGGCAAGGTACCTTGACGATCCCACCAACGACGGCCATGGCGAGTGGGATAGCCTCGAATACGCCAAGACGTCCCTGATTGCTGACTGCCCTTGTGTCAATGTTTCCTTCTACTGGGATGTTCCTGGTCCCGTCCCGAACGATCTCGACCACAGCAGGCACATCGATCCCGCACGGCCCTACGACATTAACGGAAGCATTCCGCCCGACTATGGCATGGACATACAAATATTTGGAGGCACTATAAACTACGGACCTTGGGCGGACCGGCATCGCGGCAGCTTCCAAAACATATTCTTCCCTGGAAATCGTGTGGATGCTGTCCCAGCGACGCCCCTGAAGGCTGGCGACCTCCGTGTGCAGTCCGTGTTCAAACTTTTCCTCAGCATCGAAAAAGATACCGTGTTGCGCATACCCACCCGCGAATCTTCCAAGGATTGGAAATGGAAGGGAAAAGCACACACGTTGAATGCACGCGAAAAGCCCGGGGACAAGAACAAGGGCAAAGCAAAGGCGTACCTCAGAAGGGGAAAGCGAAGAGACAACACTGGTGCGCAGAATGTCCGCCCTTTCGGATGGATTGATGTCAAGATAGCCGAGCAATCCACCGTCAATTATGTCATGGATATGTATGCCTCGAAACAAGGATACAAGAGCAAAGTGGATGTCGATATCGCCAGTACTGAGATCTCGTCCAGTGTCAATCACGGTCTGTTGTGGCGTTCTGGCGCCATTGCGGTTGACTGCGACCTTTCTAATCCTCTAGGCTGGAACACTTTGCGGAAATGGCTGTTCAACATCAAATGTCAAGATTTGGAGCTGTTCCTCCTCAGAGATCACATGTTTCTAATCATGGACCTCGTCGCTGACTGGGGCTCGGGACCGCCGCCTGATTACTTTCTTTTTGTGCCTTTCCAGTACCTGCTCAGCGTTGACTTCTCCAACTTCAAGTTGTATCTCAACACCAACGACTCCAACATAATAAACAACCCATCTGATCTGGAAGACAACAACTTCGTTATCCTGTCTGGTCAGAACTTGCAAGGAGATGTGTCCATACCGCTGGACAAGTTCCGGCCGCTTGAGAATGAAATCAAGTTTGACGTCAAAGGTCAGAATCTTGGTCTCGAAATTTTAATGCCTCAAAAGAACACATTGAAGACGTTTGTGCAATCGCCAAAAGTAGCGCATCTTGGAGGGCTTGCCTTGAGCGGGAGTCATACCTTCATGACTGAGACATCGCCCATGAACACCGATAGGCTTTTCATGGACATCCAAGGTCATAAGCTCAACCTTGAACTATACGGTTGGCTCATACATCACTTTATGAAGATCAAAGACAACTACTTCGGCGATGACATGCACTTCAAGACACTGGAGGAGTTCCAGGGGCTGCCAAGTACCACTCTAGCAGCAGATGGGACCCAGGCGGACATACAACCAGCCAAGCTCTCGAACGACCTGGATGTGATACTGTGTGTCTCTGCGGATGAATCATGCGTACTGCTACCTGCCAATCTGTACGCAGCAGAGCGTGGCATCCGAGCCGATCTTCCGTTCGCCTCTGCGGATCTCAGATTTACCAATTACTACATGGATCTGATGGTCAATTTTAGTCCCATCAGTGTCTCCCTTGGAGGCCTGGTACCGGACGCTGAGGTACCCAATGAATTCACAAGCGGGCCTACCGAGCTCTTTGTTGACTCAACGATCATCTTTGGACACCGTCTTTTTGGACTACCACCAACCGAGCCTACTTATCTGTGTAGCTGGGAATTTGAAATAGGAAAGATCACTGGGGATTGCACATCAGAGTTTGTTGAAACTGCAGCAGGAGCAGCGCGCTCGTTTGCTTTCACTCTTGACGACGATGAGAACACTCTGCCTCTAGGCGAAATTCCGGTAATTCACGATGCGACTTTCTTGAGACTGAAGACACACGATATCAGCATCTGTGTGCACATTGCCCAAGAAGCATTGTTGCTCAAGACGAGTCCCGTCACTCTCAACTTCAACGATCTCGCTGGAACTACATTCTCTCAGCGACTCAACGTTTTAATACCCGACTTCACGATTAGTGCCGTTCCATCCAAGTCTGTATCGCATCACCGAGCACGCTCCAAGGACAAGGAAACTGTCACTACCCAGGCCTATCTCCAAACGACTGTATCATTAAGTCTGCTGACTCGCAAGCTGGACTTTTCGCAGGAGCGCGCGCAGCAGCAGGCTCACATGCGGTTGCATGATAAACGTACTAATCGTACCCGCTTCATGCTCGCTGATGAGCGAGCTTCGTCTCCGTATCAAGACGACACAAATCGACAGAGTTTGCGTGCACCAGCGATGCAATATCCGGATGTACCGCATCCAATCTTCCTTTACCAGCCGCCTCACCATGCCAGTTCGATTACATCATCTAAGCAGTCCTTGACCGCTTCATCCTCTCGAGTGCGACGAACGCATCCAGGTAGCAAGCGATCGTCTCCAGCCATGTCATTTGCTAGCAGCATCCGATCTGCAGTCAGGCATAAGGCAGACAAGACGACCGTAGGCAGCAGTGATAGTCGGACACTCCTGAGTGGATCACCAAACCCGATGGATACAACTCACCGACCCTATTCGCCCGCTAGGAATGATGAGCGAGTCGAGCATGAATGGACGCCCTCGTCCGTCGCATTATCCAGTAGCCTCGCCGTACCCTACTTTCCGTTTGATCAGGTCGAGCCGGATCTGTCGGATGTTCCTTCCTTTCCTACCATACCTTCTAGCAATCGTTTCCGGGATGTTGACGACGTCGTCTTCAACGATGTGTCAACAAAGCATTTGGATGAGAGCTTTACCCACAGCAGCATACTGATCAGTGCAGAGCCTGGCATACGCGTCTTTTGCACACCAGAATTCGTTACATGTGTTTCGAGTCTGCTCGAATTAGTTCAACCACGGCGTCCTGAAGATCTGCTGGACGAATTTCAAGTCAACGTCATGACTAAGATCCTTGAGAATAGGAACCGACTAGAAGGCAAAGGCAGCTCAGTTGAATTCAGCGTTCGCATACCTTTTACGCACATTCGATTCCAACACAACTTCCAAGCTCGCTCCACTAATGAGACGGGGCAGGATCAATATGATGTCATCCTGAACAGGCTTGTTCTGGCAGCGAGGATCAAGAAGTTTCCTGGTGAAAGAGCTGGTGAGAACTCGCTTTCGTTACATACCACTTTGGGCTCGCTCGGCCTTTCTGTAACCGAGCGCGATCTTGATGACATGGGTGGGGGAGTTGCTATCCAAGCTGAAATCAGGGACGTTTTGTTGTGGATGTTGCAGAGCAAAGAAACCTCAGTGAACGTCTCTTTTCGGTCATTAGAGAATGCCGTCGCAAGCAAGAAGGTGGAGTACCTAGCAGCGCTCATCCACCGGACGACACTGTTGTCTGAAAAACTGATTACAAGATTCGCTGAGGTCGAGCAAAGACAGCAACATCGACTACGATATCTGGCCTGGTACCTCACGAGCGTACAAGACCAATATTCAGATCCCGCTTTTCTTACCAAAGCGTCTTATGCCCTTCGGGCGGCTAGAGACCACCTGCGGAGCCACGATTCTTGGAAGATCATTTCCCGGTTTCGGTATACCTGGCAATGTCTTCCACAAGTCGAGAAAGACGCCATCCTCGGGGATTGTTCGCAGTCTGATGTGGCATGCCCTATCAATGCTGAGGAAAAGATCATCGGGATGTGGGACCAGTGGCGTACGTGGGATCTAGCGCATGTGAAGAAGAGCCTTGCGATGAGGCTGCTTTTTGGACATCTCGAAGAGCCGCTCCCAACGCCCGACTCTGCGCCTGTCCGTGTCGACATCAGGTCAGCAGAGATCAAATTCATCATCGATCCTGGCCCCAGACAAAGCGAAGTTTCTTTAGGTCTCCTAGCCTTGAATATCGTCTTGATGCCCCCAGCGCAACCCGATGGACTGATGGTGATAGACGCCGGCGCTCTAAAGAAATCCACAATCGTTCAGATCAGCTCCGGGCATACGTCACTACATGTTCAGTGGGAGATCTGCGAGCTAGCAGAATCACTACTAGAGCTGTTCCAGAAGGAAAATCCGAGAGGAGCAGAGAAGACGATGGCGATAACTCCGCCAGCAAGACAAATCTCGAAACCCATATATGACCATGATCTTCAGGTGGTATTTGCGACCGACAAAGTCCAGATTACGCTAGATACTATCAACCTTCGAAGCATCAACACGGGCAGAAGCATGCGATTCTCTTTCCTCGATGCAGATAGCAAAGCATCGGAACTCGGGGAGACCATATCCGCCCATCTTCACGTCGACGTTGCTGTGAGTGAGCTGTCTTCTCGTTCGCGAGTCTTGGCCAAAACGCAGTTTGAACAACCAAGTATCTACTTTGCTATGGTAGAGCCCGAAGGCGAGAGCAAAACACCGAATGAAATCAAGGTAGCAGCTGCAAGTCGCAAGATTGTCGTGAAGGTGCAAGAGGACATCCTAGGCCTTATCGAAGTTGCGGACAACGTGCTTAAGGATGAAGCCGTGTATTTCCATCGACAATCCGCGAACATGAAACGATTTACGAGCACAACCCCGAAGGACGTAAAGTCCGAAAAGGGCTCTACTCAGCTTCCCAACATCTCACTTGCACTGTTCATGGACGCATATCAAATCGAGATTGCTGTTCTTCAGCCTCTTGGATGGTCAATCACAGGCTCGTCCGGACGTATCGCTGTCGTCCCAGCATTGAGCAAGCATGTCACCTTGCAGGTGGACTACGATCTCGAAGCCAACTTCCATCGGCTATACAGTACGTCGAAAGAAGGCTCACACGTCATCAGCTCGCTTGAGCTGCCTCCTCTCAATGGAAGACTGTCGATTACGCAGACCGAGAAAGAGACCAAGGTTCTGGCGTCGGGGATCGTCGAAAAGGTACACGTCCAGGCTTCAGAGATTCAGTCCTTCGTCGCGACCATCAACAAACCGGAGATGTCACATATGTTCCAGGCGGTTAAGGATGATGTTGGGGTTCTGAAGACGCATATTGAGGAGTTGTTCCCAGCCTCGGCAAGCTCGCCTGTAGTCAAAGCTCCTACGTCTTCACCGGATATCTTGTTCGATGTGCGGATGACGCTGCACGGAATGCACATTTCAGCTAGTGCTCCTGGTCAACATCCAGACTCGCCGACAGCAAGTCTCGCGTTCAGGCTGTCCACAGTTCAGCTCAAAGCCACAAACATCGATTCAGACCAGAGCATCATGCTGTACCCCGAAGCCGTGGTGCGGATTCACGAAGTTACCATCGATATGGACCTCAAGGATCAAGACTCGGTTCGTCAATGTGGTAATCTCACGTTTGGAGCTGTTTTTCAAGCAACTACCGAGAAAGATTCTGAACCTACCCGCAGAGTTTACAGTCTTCGAAGCTCGGGTCTGGAAGTGAACGTCTTCGCAGACACAGCGTCAGCAGTAGTAGACGTGGTCAACCATCTCCAGGACAAGATCAAGGATCTAGATCTTTCTAAAGAGAAGAAATATCTACGTCGTCTCCGGCACACGAAAAGCAGAATCTCTCATCAACGCGATCGGAGTCTCAAAAGCGATGCGCACCAAGATTCTGACAGTATCAGCTCAGGAGCCCTCTTTACGTCGACGTACTCTTTGGAGCTCCTTGACCTACAAGTCAGCTGGATCGTCGGAAACTCTGTCGCCCCTTTCCCCCGAACCGAGATCCACGATCTTGTGCTTTCTTTCGGAAAAATTGACCTGTCAACACAGAAAGACGATGCCGCGCGCTTGATGGTTGAAGATATGCGGTTACAGATGGTGCCGGTGTCGGCGAGCAAGAAGGTGCGATCGTCTAACTCAGCATTATTGCCTAAGATGGTGTTCAACGTAGCGTATGCATCCACAAAAGATACGCGCAAACTGGCGTTCTATGCTGCCGGCAAATCACTCGATCTCCAGCTGGACTCGCACTTCGTCTTACCCGGAAATGTCATCGAGCGGTCTATTGCGCTTGCCGGCAAGAAATTTCGCAAGGCTTCTGCTAACTGGAATATGACACCCACGACCACTGGTGCACAACGAAAAAATCCTTTTGGGAACAAACGTCTTGCGTCGCTGACCGCCGATGTCAACTTTGCTGGAGCTGTGGTACATATCCACGGCAGTGACAAAGCACCAGTACAAGGCGCTTCCAGTCGGGCTCAGCAAAAGGGACGCTACAGCCAGTTCGTGGGTGACGAGTCGAAGAGCAGTATGGCACTACGAGCTCCAGGCGTGGCAGTGCGCGTCGAGTATACAGATGACGGAAGCGATCCCTCTCTGAACGCCGAGCTTCGAGTCGATGGATCAACCAACACGTTACTACCGACTGTCGTCCCTATTATTATCGATATATCGGATAGCATCAAAGCTGTAGTCCGCGAAAAGGATAACGAGGATGAGGCTGCATCACCTGAGCAGTCTCGAGACCAGTCAAAGCCAACTGCCAAGTTGCTCGACGAAGATAACATCATCACTGCAGACCCTACCACCATTCTGGGTAGGACAAGGCTCAACCTGGGACTCCGGATTTGCAAGCAAGAGTTCAGTCTTAGCTGCCAACCCATCGCTCGTGTCACAGCAATTGCCAAGATTGAGGATATCTACATTACGGCCAACAGCGTCAAATCTCAAGAGCATGGTCACTTCTTTGCTGCATCAGCCACGTTTGAGAAACTCGTGACTACTGTTCGGCACGTATACTCTCGTGAGTCTACATTTAGCCTGGACATGGAGTCAATCGTGATCTCCCTGATGAACAGCAAACATCTCAGCGGCACCAGTGGTATCTCAGCGATCCTCAAGATCAACCCGACCGCTCTACAAATCAACGCGCGCCAACTGCAGGACTTCCTGTTGTTCAGGGAAATCTGGGTGCCGCCAGAAATCCGCCGGTCTTCCAAAGCGTCATCACCGAGCGCCAACTCAGAGCCACAAGAGTTTCTTATACAACGCTATCAGCAAATCGCTGCTGGTACCGCCTTTCCTTGGAATGCCAATGTAGCTATTGCGGATGTCAAGGTTGATCTCGACTTGGGTCAATCGATCGGAAAGTCATGGCTCCACATTCACAACATGTGGGCATCGTCCAAGAAGACTACGACTTCGGAGCAGAATCTTTGTATTGGTGTCGAGAAGATTGGTGTTGAGAGTACGGGTCGCACGAGTGGTTTCATCGAGCTGCATGAGATTAAAGTACGCACGTCGATTGGGTGGCCATTGCAAGAACCAGGCACTCGTCAAACACCTCTGATCCAAGCATCAGTTGCCTTCCGCCAGTTGCGAGTAAGGACTGGGTTCGACTTCCAGGCTTTCGTGATGGCAGACATTGCAGATTTCGGCTTCCTGATGTATAATGTTCGCCCTGAGGGTGACGATGCACAAGATCGACTGGTTGCTATACTTGACGGTGGCAAGATTCACGTATTCTGTCATGCTACGAGTGCTGCACAGGGTCTTGCGCTATGGCAAGCGATCGAACGATTGATCCAAGAGAACCAACAAGCGTACAAACAATCTCTCCGAGATATTGAGAAGTTCCTGCGTCGCAAATCATCGGTGCCTGAGCCATTCACACCACCAGGCTCGAACAGTCAGGTTCTTACAAAGCCGGACAAGGACAACTTCAAAGCACCCATTTCATTGCATACTGATGTTATCGTCACATTACGGTCCATCAGATTTGGCGTCTTCCCATCAACATTCATAGATAACCAAGTCCTGATGCTGGAAGCTGGTGACATGCAAGCGCGCTTTGCTGTTGCACTCGAGAAGAAGACCAAGATTCATTCTAGTCTCGGCATGACACTCGGTCAACTCTCCGTCGCACTGGCCTCTGTGCCAACGCCAAAAAAGAGTAAACCCGTGACCGACCTCACAGTAGAAGACGTGTCGACAAGCGTCAGTTCCGCACGTGGCGGCACAATCTTACGTGTGCCCAAGGTCATCGCTACAATGCACACCTGGCAGGTACCCAAGGGAACACACATCGACTACCTCTTCCGCAGCTCGCTCGAGGGCAAAGTCGACGTCGGGTGGAACTACTCACGTATCTCTTACATCCGCACCATGTGGTCTAACCACTCCCGCACCCTCGCCTCCCGCCTCGGCAAGCCACTTCCAGAATCCAACATCAAGATTAGCACGTCCCAAACCCTCCAAGACGATCCCGATGCCCCTAGTACCGACCCCAACGCCGCTGACAAGACGGCGATGCCGTCCAACCGCCCCCGTGCTCCCTCTGTGTCGCAAGATGGCCAGGAGAAAATTACGGCTGTAGTCAATGTTCCACAGTCGCGCTACGAATATACGCCACTGGAGCCGCCGCTGATTGAGACGCCGCAGCTAAGGGACATGGGCGAGGCGACGCCGCCGTTGGAGTGGATTGGGTTGCACAGGGATCGCCTGCCGAATGTTACGCATCAGATTGTTATTGTTACGTTATTGGAAATTGCGAGGGAGGTAGAGGAAGCTTATGAGAGGATTTTGGGAAGTCGCTGAGTTGGTGATAAGTAATCGAGAGGTGGAGAGCTGAACGGAAGAAAATAGACGTGCATGCCCTCGGAGTTTTATCGTCTAGCATTATTTGGGAAGGAGTTTGGGGAAAGGAATTGGTACATTGGGTAAAATGGCGTTTTGGAAAAACATCAGAGTCTGTGAAAATATCTGAATCAACATGTATATATTGAATTTTTGTGCCTCTGGAGCTCAAAATAGTACCGTTGTCCTGACCAACCAAACCGTTTTGGCTGTGCTCAACTGTAATTGCTGCCATAAGATCCGTTAGTCGACTGCGAGGGCCAAAAAGCGCGAGGGAGACGTGTCGCGTCATGACGTCACGCGCCGATGGCTCGCCAAGCGAACGATGAACCCTCGATCGGCCATCTTTTCTTCTTGACAGCCCCCTCGATCCCAACAACCACGCCGTCACCTCAACGGCAACCAGATGGATTCAGCTTTTAGATCATCGTAACCTTCGCAGCCAATACATATGCTACGTTAAGCTATGCAGATCGCCTGCCCACCTTCTCGTATGGAATCACGAAATCTCGTACCACCTATCGGCGGACCTCGTGGCGTGAGATGCTCTTCAGTACACACCTTTGGGTCTCTATCGCACCTCTTGTGTTGAGAACAGTCTGTCGGATCGGCTCTAAACACCGAGACCAAACGACTTCTCAAGTATATCTCGACTTCATCGGAGGAATACACCGAAACCAGTCAGTCACGTCGTCGGAGAGTATATCGGCATTACCAGCTACGAAGAGGTGGCGCCTTCCTTCCATGGACTTTGCATCGCATACCACTGATATCATGTCCGGTGAACATCGGCAGGCAGTCGGATGGGATCCTGCTAATAACTGTGTTTTCAGAACTCATAGTACAGGACGGGGCCTATGACTTCCACAAGGCGCTATACTAGATATATGGACCGTGGACTTGATATGGGTTATGCGACGTATGATCTTGCTGGTACTAAGGGCTGGCGCCAATCTTGTAGACTTCGAGATTGTCCTCGACGTTTAGCTGTCACGGCGGATACATAGCGAACGGAAGCTCTCTAACTTAACAAAATTGAGAGTATTGGCTCCTTCTCTCACCGGTGACCTGGAGCGGGATACTATTTCTTGCTGGAATCGGCTAGGTGTGAACTTGGGCATGACTTAGGCTGACGAAGCTCGTGTCAGCGCTATTTGGTATCCTCGAATCTTCGTACTACAACTTGCGCTTTGCCGTCTATCCGGTCTTACGCAAAGACAATCAAGATGTCTTTAGCCTGTTATGATGAGCCTATTTGGTTCGCGCGTGGCGTACAGCCAAGCTGATCTATTATCGTCGTTTACAAGTGCAGTCCCCCGGATGAGGAGTAAGCAACTGAGCCTCAGACTCTGACAATATAAGATCATGCTTCACTCACCTTCGCAGGTCTCGATCCGCTTGGAAACCACTACTGACTTCGGGATCGCGGCTCAATCAGTGGTGTGACTTCAAGATCTTGCTGCGTTACCACCGCTAATGCTCTTAGCTGCCAAGTTGGCTCAGATCGAGGTTGTGCAGGTGCGCTGACTGGGAATGAATGGCCGCAGGACCTCAACCTTTGGCTCTTTTCAACTACCAAACTCTCACCACCTCTTTGACGCGGCATTAAACAGGGCCGATCAATGCAGCATCCGATCGCGAGGTCTGAACATAGCGGACTTCTCTTTTGTGAACAGAACGCATCGCCCAGACCTCGCCTGGCTTCAACACCACGCGCACACCAGAAGCTTGTCAATAGTCAGAATGCTATAAAGCTTTGCAAGATACGTCGTAGTCTCCCACAGCAACACCCCACACACACGCCTCAGCGAAACGCGCCGTTTGCCGGTACTTGACAACAAATGGATACCACAACGATCCAGAATACATCATATCCCTCTAATATACCGACCTTCGATGACATCCATGACGGCAATATCGATACAAGCTCTGATTCTTTTCAGTTCAGCCATGGTCTTGCGGGCGTCGATCAAGTCTCGAATAATAAGTTCGTCAACATCCTCCTTGTAACTTCTCTGTTACCGATCATGCTCGCTCTATGCTTTCGTGTCTTCGTTGCCACGAGAAACGATCGACGAAGGATCTCAGCGATTGCTTCATGTAGGGGTCAAGAATTCTGGGCAAAGAACCGTTACGTGTACTGGGGGGCACTCAAGCGGCACTTTCTTTATGCGCCAGTCGGGTCTACGAAACGTCGACAGCCAGCGAAAGGCTCTACAGGTGTTACGACATCAGCTTCTCTACCCACTCGCGCCCATTTTGTGGTAATCTTCGTCTATATTCTCAGCAATGTGGCATATTGCATAGTCATCTCCGTTCGTCCACGTCCTCAGATGGTGGCTGAATTTCGCGGCCGGTGTGGAACTCTTGCAACATTCAACCTCATACTCGCTGTTCTCTTTGCCCTCCGGAACAACCCTTTGATCAATCTCCTCCAAGTCAGCTACGATACCTTCAACCTTTTCCATCGATGGACGGCGCGACTTGTTGTGTTAGAGGCCACTGCTCATGCCGCCGCTTTTCTGTACAACACATATCGGGTGACTCATAATGGGAAGAGTGTGGGTTGGCTTCTACAGCGATCGCTGTCATATCAGTGCGGCCTTGCGGCGTTCGTCGCGTTTGTGTTTCTCATGGCTCATTCCATCGGTCCTATTAGACGCTCTTTTTACGAGACATTCCTTTGTTTACACCGCATCGGCCTCGCAGTCGCGATATTTGGCGTCTACTTCCATTTGGCAAAGCACGCTCTGCCACAACTACCCTGGGTCTACTTGGTCATCATTCTCCTATCACTAGAACCGTTGGTTCGCATCTTTCGCATACTGCATTACAACTTTTCCTGGAAAGAAAAGACGTGGACCCGTGTCAGCCTGGAACCATTACCTGGTGAAGCGACGCGTGTCACCTTTACGCTTCCCCACTTGTGGAACGCCATTCCTGGGTCACACGTTCAGATCTACATGCCAAGAATAGCGCTTATGGGGTCACATCCGTTCTCAGTGGCTTGGTCCCAATCATCTGGATATGCGAGCATTTTGGCGGAAAAGGCGCCCTCCACCATCAACGACCTTGAATTGGAAGACGGGCCTAGTACCGTCTCGTGTATCGTTCGCTCACGCCAAGGAATGACGAGCTGCCTTTACAAGCTGGCGGCGAAATACGAGGGCGCTCAGGTGCAGTTCTGGGGAGCGATCGAGGGGCCATATGGCGGCTATCACTCATTCGACTCGTATGGTACTGTTGTCCTCTTTGCTGGCAGAGTGGGAATCACACACCAGTTATCTTTCGTCCGACATTTGCTCAAGGCGCACAACAGTAACACTGCTGCGACACAGAAAATTGTCCTCATCTGGTGCATCACCAACCTCGATGCGTTGGAGTGGGTGCGGTCATGGTTTGATGAGATCGCGGCAATACAGCACTTTCGCGAAGTCGTGAGCATACGCGTCTACGTTTCCAGGATGGTCTCATTCGAGCTTGAAAGTCGGTCCCTACCGGTGTACCTCGATGTCAGACTGCAACGCTGTGAGGTACAAGATGTGCTGGATGGAGAGGTGCTTGCACAGATCGGTGCTATGGCGGTTTCAGTGTGTGGGCCAATAGGCTTCAGTGACAGCGTTAGGGCAGCTGTCAGACGTAGGGTGAGCGTACGGAGCATTGACCTCTTTGAGGAGGCGTTCTCGTACTGACCCACACTTTCTGTGGGATAGTCATCTATCACCATTGCAAATCCATCAAGGCACGTGTACTGGCAGGATGTACTCGGCTCATTTGCTCTGATTGATTTGAAAAAGACAGGACTATAGTACGACACTGTTGTGGCGCTGGTTGGGCCAAGTTCTTGGAATAACGCCAGAGTGTCACCAAAGTCGGCCGAGTCTAAGGCAGGTGTGCAATGTCGGAATATGTTGCCGCATGAGGTGATGACCGCAAGCTTGGTCGTATTGTCAAGTTTTTCGAGAGTCCATCCATGGTTGGCATGTCTCAGATTGTCGTTTGGTTGGGGAAGTCGGCCACTAAACTGTGGGTCTTTCCTCATATCGTAAATAGAAGTTGAAGTATACTCGCCTTTATTTGATCAAAAGCATACTATGATAAAGCCTGTTAAGAAGAAATGTCACGTCACTTCGTTTTGTCGCAAATCAACAGAGGCCTGAGCACAAAGCATATGGTTGTAGTCGTTAGTATCATCAACCATCCATTTGACCGACGTCTATTTCCAAACCTACTTTAAATAACAGAAAGAGGGCTCTGTGTGCATGCATCTGTTATTTCTGGTTGTCAATGTCCCTACCTACAATTTAGATACATCAAGGATTTCCGTCTCTTGTGTTGCGCAGGTCATCAACTATGTGTCGCTAATTTCGCTCAACGGTGATGGCCCAACACAATTTAGACTACTGTGAGCTTCTTTTCATGTCTCGAACGTCCTCACAAGTAAAAATCCTATGGAAAGTGTCGAAGCGGCATGGAGATGCGATACTCTACAACGTGGTGAGGGTACACGTCACTTCCTCAACTCTCAGTGCTCCTTCCTCACCATCATCAGCCCGATGTCCTTCGTAATCTCACCGTTGGCTCGCTAATGAGATTTCGCAAAAATACCAGTTTTACATGATCGAACATCCAAAAGACGTTGCTGAGCTGGCTTTTCCTACTATCAGCAGAGTAGGTTCTCCCACTTGCGCTTCACTACCAGCAATAACCTAACACGGTTCCACAGATCCACCCCAGAATCTACGCTGAAGCCGTTCCTCCTCCACAAACACACCAACCAAACCACTTACTCTCTCCACTGCAAGCAATCCGGACGATCTACCTACGATGTCCGCCCCCAACACGACCAACAACGGCAACGGCACTAGCCAAGAAGCATCCTCCTACCACAACCCCGTCGAGCTCGCTGACCTCGGTACTGCGCGCTTCGACCAAGCTACCGCCGCAAGCGGCGACCGCGACTTCGCTCTCCGCGTCAACCAACCAATCATCATCCCGACCGGCTCTGCGCCCCGCGGACTCGAGAGCCAGGCGCATGCCTGGACCACGTTTCTGTACACCACTGATGAAGTAAACGACCTGGAGGAGCTCAAGGGCGACTTGCACGGTGGACAGCTGCATCGCGAGAATAGAGCTGCTGCGAATCCGCAGGGAATGGTGCCGATGGACTTTGGCGGTGGTAGGGGGAGAGGAGGCTTGGAGAGGGGAGGGCGGGCTGGTGCTAGGGCTGGGCGAGCGCGAGCTGCTGGACGAGGTGGCATAAAGGATGATGGGCAGATGGATGGACTGTGTGCGGGCAGGAAGCCGGATTTCGATGCGCCGCCCATGGCCAAGGGTATGGCGGAGGAGATGGACAAGAGCATGTTTTGGGATGAGCCTATAATCTGAGCGGCGGCGTCGATGCGTTACGGCAAGTTCAACGGAGGATATAAGGTACGTTCAACAGTCATTGGTGCTACTCATCGCTGACCTGGCGCTGAAAGCACGCCTTTCATGTCAAATCCGGGGAGACAGGAAACGACTGCATGGCATATAGAAGCTCTTCCTCGGTCCATACTCGTCAACCATAAGGAGAAATACATTCTCTGAGATGAGTAGGGTGAGAACTGCGAGCATAATGTTGGGGAGATGTGTCCAGATAGATATTCTGCATGAATATGCAATTGATGTGGGATGATGGCAGTGCGAGGAAGTAGTGATAGTTGCAAAGGTCAACAAGAAGTAAGAACCCAGAATATAAAAGGCCTTTGGCAGTTCCCAAGCTTCATCAAGCCCGTCCACACGAAGGCTTACATTCAACCAGGACCATTTTAACCCTTGCAACCTTTTAGCAATAAAGCTCTCCTTACTTATACCTGCACCTCCTATCCCAACTACTTGACTCATATTCTAGCCACCGTTGTTCTTTTTTCTTTTTTTGACCGGCATACATAATACATCAACTAGCCATTAACATGTCAGCAAGCAAACATGCAGCTCTAACATGTCAACTTACGTCAAGCTCTTCCCGGCAATCGCCCGCTTCCTATAGACAAACACAACGTGTCCCAGGCTGCAAGGTGGTACCATGGGCAACGCAGAGGCCAGGGCAGTTTGCTGCACAGTAGCCGGCAAGATGAATGGTGCCACAGCCAACACCTGATCGTACCCCACCACCAGGTAGAGCGGCGGTGAGAGCGGAGAGTAGGAAAACAGGCGCGAGGATAAGGCCTTGTAGATGCATTGTTGTTCGATATGGATGGTCGGCTGAGTTGTGAGTTGGTGAAGCGGATATGGGCGTGAATAATGATGGAGTAGGAGAAACTTTGATGGTGTTTCCGACTATAGGTATTTATCGTAAAATTTCAACCTTGGAACGATTGCGACAATAGTAATGGGGAAGATGTATGGGTTACTGTAGTACCGTGGGTGAGATAGCATGTACCACGGTATTGCTTCGCGGTGCCTTTGTGGGTCTGGAATGTCCTGACTCTTTGGATGGTAATGATACAGAGTAGCGAGGCCAAGTAGATGTGATTAGGCGCCTGTCTCCAATTCCTGTAACAAGGACGAGCAGATTCTCACAGGCTTATTTCCATATTGATCTATACAAGCAGTACATAAGCTGATGATTGCAACCGATATCGTACTACAAGAGACACAGTCCATACTCAAGCCACCTCATATCATGTTCTTGATACAGAAGTTTTCCATCCATACTCATTTCCTCTTCTAGTAAACCTACAAGAACGTAAGATGAATGGAGCTTGCTAATCTTGCTGAAAGTCAACTTACCACTTATGCGCCTCCACCCCCTCCTTGCTGCCAGGGACAGTCGCACCACACATAGCTACTTGTCTGCTTGCAAGTTCCGGGACAGCCTTGTACGCAAGTGTTCCACGGAGCAACAGCACCGCATTCCACAACGACTGAGGGAACGGCGACGGCGAACACGGTCGTGATGAGGCCTAGGGTAGCGAGCGTCATGGTTGAGAATCGGGCGTGCATGTCGAGCTAGAACTGGGCAAGGCTGGATGAGACCTGCGGGTATGTAGGATGCTCGGAGAATGATACAGCAAGGGACGGTATGAGGAAGTGGGTATGAGTAAGGAGATTAGCTGTTTAGGTTTGGAAAGTTACTCAATATGAAACGAGAAAGTGTATCTTTTATAACGGCAGAACGAGTTGATATTGAGAGACAATCACTCTGGCGGCGTAGTAGGTCCGTTGGAAGAAGGTTTACCCAAAAACAGGACGTCACTAAATGTAGCTTGCATACTTTCAGGTCGTTTGAATGTGATGGTGGCACGAAAGTCGTGACCTGGATGGCCGAAATCACCAGCGCCAAGGATAAGCTGACATATGCTGATGCTGACAATGCTACCAACTCCACATATTGCACTTGAACGGGAGGTTTCCAAGCTCGGTGGGAAACAATTGCTCCCTCGCTGGCCATGAAGTGAAGTGATGGGAAGGAGTGGGCAAAAAGTGATGGCTGGCAGACGGCGTTACAATATACCAGGAGAAATCGAGTAAGTGCTGAGGCGACACACCCACTCGCCGAAGATTACAACAACATCCACGGCGCTCAAGTCTTCTTGAAATGTCGGTGTACAAGTCCACATAAGCTCTCCCACAACACCTGATCCGTGCCTCTCAACCACTCAACAACGACCTCACGCGCCAAGTCCACGACGCGGATACGAAAAGCGAGCTCAATCTTTCGATCTTGCTTCATGTCAACCAGGCCTTCTCTTTGCTTACGCTCGTATGCGCGGCGATACGAGCGACTCCACACATTCTGGCTAGCTTCGCCGATGCCGGTCGAAGTAACAGTGTCCCACGTCCAGGTCAAATCGAGCGATGAGAATTGGTTGTTGATGGCGTCTTTGGCGGTCTGTGGCTCGACTGAAGGCGGTAGTGCGATGGGATAAGAAGTCGGGAACGGCAGGAACTCATTAGCCATCTTCTCGATACGTGCATGGCTCTGGTTGCGGTCAGTATATTTCACCAGTAGCCCAGACGTCTTGGATGGCACTTACGTTTCTTGGCCTGAGGTCTCCAAAGCTCCACGCGACAATCCATCGCTTGGTGCTGGATCCGACGTCTATATCGCCAACCGCCCAATTTGTGATACCGTGCTTCTTCAAGAGATTGATGATGGCCTTTGCGCTATCCATCTTACCAAACATGCTGGTATACCACTGCACCTTTTCCCTAAGGACAAGACTCTCATTCACGATCTTGGTCACGAAGCCAAGATCACCACCGAGACACACCATTTCTTTCTCTGAGCCTGTACATACGGCGTTGGGCTTCCAGCTCTTCCCCTCACCCTTCAAGCTAGACTGCATTTCGGACGCATCGTTGAAGAAGGGTGGGTTGCAGATGGTGAAGTCGAGACGGTCAACGCCGAGGGCTGCGAGAGGGATGAGAGGGTTGAGCTCGGTGGTTTGAAGCAACTTGGTTCGCGTCATGAATTTGTTGAGAGCAAGGTTGCGAGCTGCTGAGTCGAAGCTCTTCTTGTCGATATCGGTAGCGCACATTGACCAGTTCGGACGTGATCTTAGGCATAGCAAGGTATATATAGCGGATGCCCCAGTGCCAATATCCAAGCCCTGAACCTGGCGGTTTGGATCATATTTGCTGGAGTAGTCTGGTGATGTAGAGTCGATTAGACCTTGCAGCCAGGCCACATAGTTCCAGCGGTTGGGGATAGGCGGACACAGGCGATCATCTGGCACGTCAAGTTCAAGACCGAAGTCTACCCTGAGAATGGCTTTTGAGAGGGTCTGGGTAGTAGCGGGATCTTGGAAATCTAGTTTACCCGACGTTCGCTGCCATAGCTGTTTGAAGTCTTTATCGTTTTTGGCGAGTGCCTTGAAGTCGACGGAGACATATGGCGGGCGCTGCGCGAGGTTCATGCCGACGTCTGACATGATTACTAAATCGATTGGGGGGTCAAGAATGGTCGTGCCGTGTTCTGGTGATGGAAATAGTGGACCCGCAGACAGGTGCAAAAGCTGACGCTCGGACCAGCCTGCCTAATTGGCCGACGAGTGAGGTGAGATGAGATGGGAAGAGGAAGGAGCGTGAGAAAGGGTACAATTGATATACAAAAAGTCCGAGATGTAGCGTCGCCGCAGCTCCCGGTCACACCTACATTATGCTGTCTACCCCAACGCCGAACCCATGTATGCGATTAGATCAAGAAAGGCCCGTCGTACGCTCCGTCTTCTTCCTGCAGCCGTACTTGCTCGAGCGACGGGACGGTGTTGGGCTTGTAGAAGCCCAGAAGCATCTCCATGTCTTCTTCGGTCATGGCGCAGAGGTCGTCGAGCGAGTATTGTTCACAAACTTTGGACATCCTATGATTCCGAGTCAGCTGGTGTGTTTGGTATGCGATGCAGACAACGCACCACTGCATCCGCTTGGGTCCCTCTTCGATGTTGGGGGCGACCTTTCGCAGCTTCCTCCGTAGCATGCCGACTCTCTGCACGGCGTTGCCAATGTTGTATGGGAGGCCCGCTGCTATCTGCCTCCGTACGATATTGGCTAGCTTGGGGCCGTTGCCGTTTGTGCTGACCATGATCTGCAATGGCCCATCGCGATGGACGCTGCCAAAGTAGAAGTCGCACTCGGGCGGCACGTCGGCAATGTTGGCTGCTATCCGCCTCTCCTTGCACAGCTTGTATATCTGCGACGAGGCTTCCGGGTCGTCGACGGCCGTCAGGACCATGTCGACGCCGTCGAGATCCTGGGGCTCAAACTTGCGGTCTACATAGTCGACCTGGCCCTGTTCTATGCGGTAGGCGACTTCGTCGTTGAGCCCCTCGCGCGGAGAGACGACGGTGATTTTGGCGTCGGCATTGAGCACATTGACGATGCGACCGGCAGCGACCTAGGCTTTTGTCAACCGTCAATACTTTGTAGGGGCGCCAGGGGGCTGTGACATACCTCGCCGCCGCCGACCACCAGGACGCGTTTATTCCGGATCTGCCATGCGAGAATCAACGAGCCGCCGCCTTGGATGTCTGGGTAGGGGCCTTTCATTGTGCGGAGAGTGTTGCGGAGAAGGAGGAGGCAGGCCGGAGATAGCCATGTCGACTGTTCCGCGTCATTGCCAAGGCCGTGCAGCAGAGGACGCGCCGGGCTGGCCTGTGTATAGAGTTTTTCTCGTCGCCAGTGATTACTCGTCAGAGGCCAGATCACGCAATGCCTCCATGCCCGGCCACTAGCAGCAATGTCTCCATTGTGCGACGGCGACGAGGGAGCGGACATGCATCCTTAGCGTGCCCTGCAACGGCGCGCGCCCAAGACCCACGTCCTTAGCCTACCCATCCCGGCCCATGTGCTTTCACGACGACTCCACCAGACACTCCCGAATATGACCTCGCGCAGGTCTCTGGGCGGCGGTCGCGTACTGGGCAGCGGGAGGAACCTGTCGCCCGCTGCGCCACCGCCGCAGCCAGCAACCGCGGCAGCAGCAGCCCACCGCCGCAATGCGAGCCTGCTGTCGCCCTCGGAGAGCTCGCTCTCGCTGAGCTCGCAGACGTCCATCAGCCCAGCCAGCACCGCAGAGACGAGGGAGGACATCAGCAGCAGGGTGCTGGTGGGGCCGAGTGAGAATGCCGCCGCGAGCGCGTCCAGTAGACTCGTGTGCCCGATATGCAATGAGGAAATGGTGGGTTCATGGCACCTGCTGAGACATGTACAGTGATTCTGACGTAGCAGGTAACACTACTCCAACTCAACCGGTACTGCGCCCTCGCCCACAACCCAGCATGCTATTCCTGACTAGTACTAGACATCTCGACGACAACCACCAGAACCTGGTGGTCGAGGAGCAGGATGAGGTCAAGAACTGGTTCGAGGCGCAGATGCACAAGGCGAAGAAGTTCCAGCCCCTCGCCGTCCTCAACCAGAAGCTCAAGGGGCTCGACGTCTTCGAATCGAACGATGCCCCCACGCCGCCGACCATGTCCCACTCGGCCACTGCCTCGACCGCCCACGCTGCCTACGAACCCGCACCCGTGCGCCGAGACCCGGAGGAGGAAGTCACGCGAGCACATTGGCAGCGGCCGGGATACCGCGATGTGTGCTCAGATCCCCTTTGCGCAAGGCCCATCACGGCATCGCAAATGGCGCTGGGTGGGAATCAGCCAGCCGTGAATTGCCGACAGTGTGGGAGGCTGTTCTGCGAGGAGCATACCATGTACCAGATGAAGCTGTCGCGCCAGGCCAAGCACGACCCCGTCAGAGGCATATGGTGCCGAGTGTGTGAGACGTGCTACAAGTCGAGAGACGGTTACAACGACCACCTCGGCTTCGAGCGCGACCACTTTGACCACTTCGCCAACATCAGACGGAAACGGGTGGACAGGGAGCGCATGGAAGTCAGCAGGCTCGAGAAGCGCCTCACAAAGTTGACGCAGCTCCTCGCAGACCCACCACCGATTGAAGAGACACCGACTACAGGGGGCTGGTTCTCCTCACTGGCAGGCGTCAAGAACCAACGGAAGGCTCTGGAGCAATCCATCATTACTTGGGAGGAAGACGCCAAAGTGTCCAACTGCCCCTTCTGCCAGCAGGAGTTTTCGACATACACCTTCAGAAGATCCCACTGTCGCATGTGCGGACGCGTCGTGTGCAGCGATCCGAAGACTGGCTGTTCCTCAGAGATAGGCCTTAATGTCGATGCCAGCGCACAAAAGACGGAGAAGGATGCTGCTCAAATGAGCATCGACGTACGCATGTGCAAAGATTGCCAGCACACACTGTTCGCTAGAAGCGACTTCGAACGCGAACTAGCCGACAAGCCCAAGGACCAGCGCGCGTACGAGAATCTTGCGCAATTCGAAAGAGGCATTCGACTACTTCTCCCACGCTTCCACAAGTTATTGCAGGCACTGCAGGATCCAGACAAATCGCCTACGCCGCAGCAATTGACCGACGCGACCAAGGTGCGAAAGCGATTGATGGACGGCTTCGCACAGTTCGACGTGGCCGCGAAAAGAATACGAGACCTACCCACAGACTCCCCGACACAGCAGAAGCTACAGCGAGCAGTATACCAGCAAGCTTACAGCTTCTTGAGCTTACACATGTTGCCCTTGCGGTCGTTGCCGAAGATCCTAAAGCATGCAGCCCCACAAGGGCGGCCGAACGGAGGCAGTGCTCTCGCCTCTATCAAGTACAACGACCGCTCCACCGGTAGTGTCGTGAGCAGTAGCGAAGTTTCTGCAATGGAATCCGAAGAAAAAGAGCTGAGAGAACGGCTGATCGTGCTTGAGGAGCAAAAGTTCATGGTATCTGAGATGGTTGCCGACGCTACCAAACACCGAAGATTCGACGAAGTTTCCAGCCTGGCGCAAAACTTGGAAGACTTGAATAAAGAGATTGACCAGATCAATGGCCAGCTGGGACAGTTGGACTTTGCCAGTGCTTACAACGGAGGGATGGCCAGTCCGCAGCCTGGATGAAAAGCCCCGAGGATGTAGTCTTCCAGAACCTTGATTGGTCCCATTACAAGGCAGGGTCACAATATCGATATCTCATGGCGCCGTTACGGACCGATGAACTCCACAGGCAGCACACGCAGGAGCCACTTCATTGGCACCACGCCTGTCGTTGTGACCCACTATGGGTAACTGTTCTGACGACCTGCATACATACCCCAGATGCTGTGCGCATTCGCAGGCAATGGCTTCCAGGCCGGTAACAGGGGTGACGGGTTCTCAGAGGAGAACGGCTTTGTAGGGATCCATGCAGGGCACGTCGGGCCTTTGGTGAGCACCACGTCTCACATAATATCCATAGTAGCATACGTAGCAGAAGAACGAGAGAGCCATCACCAGTGCACCTACAACGTCTCGCAGTGAGAGCAACACAATAATTTCACGCACACATATTTTCGATGCTCTGAATTTACCGATGATGCTCTATGCCAACCAATCACAACACCACGCACCGCCTCCGTCTGCCATCTAGCCATCCAACTAACCTCCACCACAAACCCCATCTAGTTTTCGACGTCACCTCCCATCAACGTCACTAACAACGATAACCCCCCTCGTCGTCATCCCCGTCATGTTAACATCCTACATTCCCGATGCAGTAACTCTGCAAACAAACTGTCGAAAACAGTGCCAACTTTTGCTAGCAAGACTATTGCCAACCTTGACTCGCCACTGCCAACTCTGCCAGCCTACTTTCGGCACGTCATTACTCCATTGGGGTATGTGCGGGCCGTGCGCTCGCCCGATTCGGGGAGATGGGCTGGGCAGGGGCATGGATTGGGAAGGGATGGGGAGGGGGCACTAGCAAGGTTTGGGATGCCGTGGGCGCGATGGCCGGGAGGGAGTGGTGGTAGGGCTGATATTGTGGGGATCGGGGGGTTGGTAGTGGGTGGAAGTCGGAGGACTGGGTGGTGGTGTCGCGTCTAGCTGGTTTCGTATTGAGTGGTTTCTTTTGTTGTGTTTGCAAGTTTGACTGGTGAGTGGTTGTTTGCCTTCTAGTCAGAGGGGTGTGCGGAGTTATCAGGGGATGGGCGGGCTGAGCAAAAGGTCATGGTAGGTAGTCTTTTGCCGGCAACGCGCCTCGTTTGTTGCAGGAACAACGCTCATATATTTCTTGGATGCGTCCCAGTTCTACGAGTAAAGAAGCAGCCGAAACCAAGTGAACTTTCGGAAAATAACTTTGAGAAAACATAATGGGTATATTCTGTCATGCAAGCCTTCTGAGATGATATACACCCAGAGAAATAGGACTTCATGTTTTTGTTTCGAGCCAGCATCGTACACCGCTGTACACCCGGTGTGCACTCACTCTCCACCATCATCTACGCTGTTCCGCCCAGCCTCGCCCATCTCAGCACGATCATCACTCGTCGTTCTCCGGCGAACACCCGTACTGGCCGCATGTCCCGGCTTCGGATGCTCATCGTGACCAACCAATGGGAAATGCAGGCCAGGCTTAGTCGCTAGCGCATCCCTAATCTCATCTACGCTCTTCGCCGCCCATCCTGCACTACCCACATTGCTCAACGGGTAGAGGAGCTGGTTCTCTGGATGCATAACCACGGACTCGATGCTCGGCGCTGCTTTGCTCATGATGATATCCACATCCTTCCTGATCTGCAGACAGAATGCGTCCAGCGGCAAGTCGTTTACGTCGGTGCCAAAGGGGTTCTCGATCTCGCGGCCGATGAGCGCGATACCCAGGATGATGTAGGCGGCAAAGACGCTTGCGGGGATTGTGATGTATCCGAGGAGTTTGTACAGTTGGAAGGGTAGGAGGAGGATATACACCCATGTAATTTGACTGATGGCGATGCTATACGCCAGGGGGAGTGGAGTGGAAAGGATGCGCTCCGTTCCCGCAAGCACATCGTTGAAGCTCGTGAGCGCGTTGAGGGATTGCGTTTGGTAGATGGACACCTTGAAGGTGCCGTTTTCGTAGATCGACTTCATGTAGACACTCAGATGGCTGAGAATCTCCAGAGGAAGGTTGCCGAGCGGTACACGCGAGCGCTTGATGAGTTTGCGCGGGTTTGATTCGGCCATGGGTAGCCCGAGGAATTGTCCTGCCGTCTTGAATACACCTGGCTTTTTAGGTTCTGGCTGGTCGGCATCGCGTGCGAAGGTGTCGAGGTGGCCGACTAGGTGCTTCAGGTCGTCGTATTGGACGCCAGGCTCGAACCGGAGCTTGTGCTTGAGTGCGACTGCGTATGCGGCGATCAAGTTGAGACAATTGATCTTGGCAAGCAGATCTTGTTTCCCGAGCTCGGCGTCCTTCTCGTGTCGTTCGTCGACGTGTATCCAGATGAGGCGAGCAAGATTCTGGGACAGGAAGGCGAGTTGTGCCCAGTATTTACGGCCGTCGTTGTATCGCTCGTAGGCGGTGGAGCTCCTGAAGCTTAGTGCCAGACCGACGACGAAACCGAGAACAGTGAGCAGGAGCTGGTTGACGCTGACTGGAGGCGGTCAGTACATGGTGCATGCTGGTAGAGCAGGTATGAAGCATACGGTCGTGTACAAACTTCGAGATCAGTGTTATCATGGTTGCCCAGCCGGCTACAAAAAGCAGAGGCAGCACCATTTCTGGTGTAACACTGCCGTGGATTCGAAGGAAGACGGGCCATTTCGAGTGATGATCGAGGTCGCGCGGTCCGACCTGATCTCTGTTAGTGACTACATTGGTTGTTTGAAGCAAAGACATACAAAGTAGTCGTCAAAGTCTTTGTCGCTATCTTGCTTCTTCAGTGGCGGCCTGGTCGATGCACCATTCGTGCCGTTCGACACGGTTGCCGTGTTCTGCATCTTCTCTGCCATCGCAATGTATCGTCGCCCGCGAAAAGAACAATGCCAAAGTTTGAGCTCAGTGAATTTTCATCTCGAGGTTGCGCGACGCGACCACCTCATATGGTGTCGCGTGCCCCTACCTATCCCTGACCGTTTCTCCTGCATTACACCAGCCTATCAAAGTCGGCAATCCAAGACTGGCGTTTACTATCATCCAGTAGCGCTGTGTGGCAGGTACGGCGATGCTGTAATTGGCAAGGTTAGAATACGTGACTCCAATCGCTCGCGCTCACGTAGCGGCAATGTGAAGCATAGCCTCTATTAAGATGCATCCCGTCTTGGCAGGGTCTCTCTGCGGGCTTATTCATTGTGCGATGCGGGATGGAGATGAGTAGCTGAGCAGCTGAGCCGTGATTGCTTTTGCCTCGGCGATTGTTACCTAGATATTCCTGTGGCGCGACCGAGACATCTGTGCGACGCAGTACAACGCGTACAGCATCCTGTCGAATGCGGGGCTACAGCATATCAAAAGCTGCCAAAATTGACTGGCTGCCTGTGCGCAGTTTCCAGTGGTGTCCTCAGTTAGGGGTCGATGACCAGGCGATGAGCGCATAAATTGGATCGTCAACTGAGACAAACTGTAATTCGCCTGCGATTCAAGCTTCAGATATATGGATCAGGGACATGGCCCAAAAAAGGTCAAGCTTCAGCTGCGCAAGGAGGTCGAGATCTTGTTCTGCGACTTGGCAACATTGGCACTGTCCCGCTATCAGGCACCGCCACGATCGCCCGCATCGCAGTCCATCAGGTCTCGATTTCAGCCACTGTGGCCGTGCACTTGACGCGCTTGACACGCTTGACACGCCTGACACGAAGTGGACGCGGACGACCAGGGATAAATGTGTGGGGTTGGGGGAAGTGCTTGCGTTAGTAAGCATCGGCGATGAACGTCAATGTCGGAGATCACGGCTGGCATCCTCAATGCCAATACATGTACCAATTTTCCAACTGTTTAGCGGAGTGACGCGATGTGAAGATCATCGGGTTTGGGTTCCCGGTCCTGAGGGCTGGCTGCATAATAAAGGTTACCGATAGAGGAAGCGCATCCATTCTTCTAAACAAAACCTTGTGGACTACGGCAACCTCCAGCAGATCCTCATCTCTCCTCGACTTACGATTACTACAACTCTATTCATCTTGTTCACCTATTTGCTTATATACATCCTTCTACTTCTCTCCCGACTTCCACTTACCCAGTCCCCATTTGTCCCTCTTAGCCTCCGGTTTATTCTGGCGTTCCTTGATCTCTGCTATCCGACCCGTTATCTCTCTGCCCTTCTCGCCCAAGCATTTTGCTCTAGCCAGAAAAGCTCCGCCTTTTGAGGCTACTGGTTTGAGCGTTGGGGTAGGAGCGGGTATCACAGGAAGGACCTCTGATGTCGGCACTGTTTGTGAAGCCAAAGTTGCTTCTCGCTCTGGTTGTTCCGGTTGTGCCAACGGGTTGAAAGCCGGAAAAGGCTCTAGTACCGCGTCTGCTTGGAACTCCAGAGGTCGAGGTGCAGGACTAGTTTGAATACTCCATTGGCTGTCAGATATATCTGATCCCGAGCCAGATTCTGATGTCAGCTCGCTCCGAACATTCTCCACTGTGTTGATATGGGAAGCGGGTTCGACAGAGGCGTAAACAGCCTTTCCAATGGAAGCACGCTCGAAATCCGAGAGGGAAGAGAGACTGGTCATGGTGGAGTAGGAAGATGGAGCCGGTGGTTCGACCCGAGGCGACTCGTGGCCTTTATCCTGGGCGTCGTGGTTGGGGCGCGACTTATGACCTGGTACTCGGAAAGACGGTGTTGAGGCCGCAAAACGGTCGCGGAGGGAGATGATGCGTTCACCATCCTCGTGGTTGTGTATCCGAATTTCTCCATAATCGTTGCTGCTGCCATGGTGGGAATCGTTGCGCACTTGTTGGAGAATGATGGGGTCCTGTAGGCTGACTTGCGCGTACTCCCGAAGCACAGAGTCCTGGTCTGACTGTAGCTCACGGAGCAAATCGCGGCGCGAACGGCGATTTTGAATCGAAGCTGCATTGCCTCTCTCGCGGTGGGACTTTAACATTGAATGAGAGAGCGATGGAGCGGCAGATCGACAGAGACTCCTTGGCTCTTCCTGCGAACACTGCTCGTCATCATGCTGAGCAAGCTCGCGACGTAGCGACAGACCCTCTTCATTTTCACGGTCCCTTGTCTCATGCGTATGCAGCCGTCTAGACGGTTCCTTCGGCGAAGCTGGCAGTGTCATAGGGGTTCCAATATCACGGGCTGCAGAGCCACTCCTTCTCTCATTAGGAACCTCTTTTTCGATCGTCAGCACACTTCCTGCTCGACCTAAACTTCCAGCCGATGATGCTGTCCCTGCATGCCATGTCTCTTCCCCCTCCAGCCTCTTTCCGTGCGCCATCAATATGGCATATTTCATGAGCGACGCTGCGCTATCTGGATCCGCGTTCGTTACGGTGATTCGCACATCGCGTGTTTTACAGCTGATTTTGGAACCTTCTCTGGCTTCCTTGTTGCGCTCGCCGATGGCTTTACAGGACAGCGAACCTAGGGAGCTCTTCCGAGCCGGAATCGAAGGAGGGGCCGTGACAGAGGAAGAGGGTAGCGCTTCCTCGCTCACGTGCTCGAGGTTTTTCTGGTCAGGTTGAAGCTTGTCCTTTTCGATGCGAATGCGTTCGCGGCGTGATTGGCTATCAACCTCGTGTTTCTCCTCGCCGTTCGGCACCCTTTGCAGGGGCTCTGCATTCGACGATGTGCTGTGTATAATCATCCTACTTCGGGGGATGTGACCGCAAGCAAGCCACTCGCCCTTCTCTCCGAGGTTGACGTCTACTAAGAGCACTTTTTTCACCTCTTCAAGACAAAACCACAATACTTCTTCGTGATGATCATCGTCTAACTCTCGGTTGTCTTCCTCGAACCAGACTGGGATGTCTACACCATTTCCCATGCTCATCCAGGCAGGTGCCATCCCGCTTGTATCTATATCTACAATGATAGCATCATAAGAAAGGGATTTGTCCCTCTCTTTCATGGTGTGAGGGCGTTTTCTTAAGGCGGTGTCTTCGCTCTCGTACAGAGAAACAAAGCTGGATGCAACGTTGCGCTGGAAATGTGCCTCGATGCTCGATTTGTTGAGCGCATCGTAGTTGAACTGCTGCGACGAATGTATGTCGTGCACGTTTGGTCGTGCGACGAAGATATGGAGGTGGTCGGGGAGGGTGCGACGATTTTGAAGGAGAGCGGCAGGATATGATCGCGGTTGCTGAATGGACCTGCGCATCATTAGTCGCGATGTCACCCTGTAAAGTTATCCCAGCGTAATTTCTAGATTCTTTTCGTGCTGTTGAAGGGGGATCGCGACAGTTGACATTTCCAACATGAATATAGAATGCAGTAAATATTCTCCGGATGCGCTGGGACATGATAGAGTTGAGAGCCTAAGATGATGGTAAAGTTGGAGATGACGACTTACAGAGACATGATGAAAGATGCTGAATGCGAGGAGGCTACAAGGTCGACTTAGTTTATACTGACAAGCTGAGGAAATTAGGGCGCAATATTGCAGGTGTGGTAGTATCTACCCTGGTTCTGTGCTCGGTCACGAAGAGTGGCCACCTTTCAGCCTATGGTATAGGGTCCAGGGTCTGTAATCGAGTGGTATGAAGTGGATCACCTCGCTACCTGGCAGGCCGCATCATGTACGCGCATCATAACGTTTAGAAAAGGTAGTTTTCATTCGTAGAAATCAAAGGAATTGGTAGCAAAAATACATGTCGCTCTAGATGCGACGATCAATAGTCCTGGACCGTATAGTCAGCTGCGAAAGTTGCGCACTAGAATTACAATGTCAGTTTATGGTCCCTAACAAGCGTAGGCAATTCGGCTTACATGCAATCTGCTTCGTTCGTAGAATCACCTCCCATGTTCCTGTTTACAGCGTTGGTACCAGCCAACCCAAGCGCTTGGTGCCACTCATCCGCTCTGTGTTGCTGCTGCCTTAGATTCTCCATCATGGGAGAGTAGAGCCTGGTGTCTCTCTCATGAGAAGCCCACTCCGCATCGGTCACTCTCTCTGCACTTGTTGCACTGTGCCCAGCAAGGTATGCGTTGAAACCGCCGCCGTCTTTGGCCCAGACTTGGAGTAGTCCAGATAAGAAAATCTCCGCTATTCTGGCTTGTTGTTGTCGGAAAATGAGGTAAACAACGAACTGGTGCATAGTGAAGTGCTGTGAAAACGTCCCGATGTTGTGGAGATGTGTACAAATGTCCTCGACCAGGTTCATGATATAATTAGATGATTGACGTGCGCGATGCTGTGCTAGACGCTTATGTGACTTGAGTGAATAACCGCATTCACTGAGAGGGTACTGGAAGGGTGTGTCGCGTAGCGATGCCGGCGTCTCGTCACAACGTTTCCGAACACCCTGGCAGAAGAGCTCTAGATTCTCGATACGCTTCTCTGAGCGACTAGTCCTGTGAAGATACTTACGATGGCCCATTGCAGACTGGTGTTGTGCCACTGACGGGTGGGAAATATTGTCTATCGGCCATACATGCTCCGAGGCTTTATGTGGAGATAAGTAATCGGTCACAAAGTCGCGGATTAACAGGAGTTGATCAGGTGTTGGCGCATTGCCGTCGCAGTCAGCTAACAAGTGTATGTATATGGATGGTTGGCTCCGCGCTCTTTCTAGAACGGCAACATATTCTTTTTGTAGGCTAGGCTCATGCAGCATTCTGCGCACAAGGTCGCCTTTGACTGCCGCTTCTAGAACCGAGGGTGCTGAAGCAAGGATATGTAGGCATTCACGTTTATGCGTCACCCGGTCTGTTGGGTCGATCACCGTACTCCTCTTATATTTGGGCAGTTCTGCATAGAGTATCTCGGAGATGATTGGTTCATAGTGCTTGTTGCTGAGTAGCTCCGCCCATCTTGCGCGTTGTCCGTCAAGCGACTCGACTGTTGACTCTAGTCGACTTAGTTGTCGACTGAGCGGGTCAGGAGTGTAGCTTTGGGCCCTTGTGGTTACCATGGATGGAGAAGCTGCGGTCGAAAATCGAGCAAGAGAGTGCGTGCGAAGTATTGAGCGATAAACAAGCGGCAGTCTGTTCAACATAAGAGACTGACGATAGGTAAGGATTGGGTGTGAGCGAGACATCGTGCATCGGTCGTTGAGTTTTGATAGCTTGCAAGATTCACGAGTCGATATTGAAGCTGCAGTGGCACAAGTCGTACCCTCCGTCCTCCTTGCGAATATCGAGCCACGACATATTCGATAAGCAGATGTGAAGCTGCGATAGAAGGACCGAAGATGCATACTCAGTTCTAGATCAGGCTGAATATAGTGTTAGCAAATGAAGATGGAAGCACATGTAACAGGCTCGAATTTGCTTTTTGTAATGGGTTTCTCTGCTCGTACTATGTTACAAGCTCTTTGTTGGATGATCTGTGGTATTACGCTATTGGAATAGTTCTAAATCTCTGATACCGCTTTGTGTGTCTCGACGGTCTGGTCTCGCAGAGCCGTCATGTCTGGATTCAAGGCTGATTGTTTGCTGTCCGTTCGCCATGTCTTGGACACTGTCGACCAGTTGGATTGTAAGGAGTTCAGGTCGGAGACTTGTTTTCGTGAAGGCATCACGGCGCGTCGGTGGCGCGTCAATGGATACCAGGATGTCGTGGGCGGTGGATTGAAGTAAGCGACACGTTGGGTTGCAGGTGTTTACAGTTCAAGCACGAAACGAGGCAGTGAGTGTCGTGAAAGAGTAGCAGCTAGTCGGAAAGCGGAGGAGCCGGGGAGGTGTGGCGTTTGTGGCTGGTGTGGCGTTCTTGACTCAATGCCCCTCCAAAGTTGTTGATAGAGCAAGCAAGCCCCTCTGCTGCACACGAGCTCCACCACGTCGACACTTTTTTGAGTAAGTCACGCAACTCCACGCGTCGTTATCTTTCCAGCAGTGTGGATCTTTCAACGCGAGGCACACGACTTAGTCATCAAAGTACTTACGCCGCGTAGAAATGGCCGAACCTACAGCACCCGCACCGCCCGCCGCTGAGGAGGAGAAGGGCCCCTCGAAGCGTGCGCTCGAAAAAGCCGCAAAGAAAGCAGCGGCAAAGGCCAAGAAGGCCGAACATGCGCTCCGACCCAAGGAGCAGGCGAAACCCACAACAAAGAGCGAGCCGACAAGCATCTTCTCCGAGGGCTGGCTGAAGCGCATATACGAAGAGAAGCCCGTGCAAGAAGTCAGGACCCGATTCCCGCCCGAGCCCAACGGCTACCTCCATATCGGACACGCCAAGGCCATCGCCGTCGACTTTGGCTTTGCAAAGCACCACAATGGCAAGTGCAACCTGCGCTACGACGACACCAACCCGGAGAAGGAGGACGAGGTCTACTTCACTGCCATCCTGGATGTGGTCAAATGGCTAGGCTTCGAGCCGGCCAACATTACATACAGCAGCGACAACTTCGACAAGCTGTACGAGCTGGCAGAGCAGCTCATCAACAAGGACTGCGCCTATGTGTGCCACTGCTCACGTACGTCTACATGTGTCTTACTGATCCCAGACGACTAACCATGACGCAGGCGAGGAGATCAACAACCAGCGCGGAGGACCTGACAACCGAGGCAAGCGCTATGGCTGCGCCCACCGCGAGCGGCCCATCGAGGAGTCTATCACCGAGTTCCGGGCGATGCGCGATGGCAAATACCAGGCTGGCGAGGCCTTCCTGCGCATGAAGCAGAAGCTGACAGACCCCGACGAGGGCAACCCCCAGATGTGGGACCTGCCCGCCTACCGCGTTGTCAAGGAGAACCACCACCACCGGACGGGCGACAAGTGGAGAATCTACCCCACCTACGACTTTACACACTGCATTTGCGATGCGCTCGAGGGCATTACTCACTCGCTGTGCACGGTCGAGTTCCGCCAATCGCGTGTCTCTTACGACTGGCTGCTGGAGCAGTTGGACATGAAAGTGCCCAAGTCGGAGGATAAGGGGCCTATGCAAAGAGAGTACGTAAGAAATGATGTTCGAAAGTCGCATCCACTGACTGTTGCGCAGATTCGGACGTCTCAGCGTTGGCGGCACCATCCTCTCGAAGCGACGCATCCTCCAACTCGTCGAAGGCACGACTGTCGAAAAGAAGAATGCGGATGGCACGGTGGAGACACGCAAGATACCAGGCGTGGTACGAGGATGGGACGACCCCCGGCTGTTCACCATGGTCGCTCTACGCCGTCGCGGTATCCCGGCCAAGGCCATGCTCAACTTTGTCGACGAGCTCGGCGTCACAGATGCCCTCTCCGAGATCGAGCCCCCACGGTTCGAAGCTTCAATCCGGAAACACCTCGAGCGAACTGTGCCGCGCCAGATGATGGTGCTCGACCCTATCAAAGTGGTCATCGAAGACTTTGCGACCGAGGACGAGCAAGAGATAACCGTGCCGTACGATCCAAAGGGCGCTATACTCGGTGAGCGAAAGGTCAAGGTTGGTAGCGCAGTCTACATAGATCGCAGCGACTTCCGAGAGGAGGACAGCGCTGATTACTTCCGTCTGGCACCCAACAAGGCTGTTGGCCTATACAACGTCCCGTTCGCGATCCGTGCCACATCCTTCTCCAAGGACGAGAACGGCAACGTCACCGAGATCAAGGCTACCAAGGTGCCCGGCACTGAAAAGCCCAAAGCCTACATTCAGTGGGTCGACGTTGCGACGGCCGTCCCGGTCACTGCGCGCCTGTACAGCTCCCTCTTCAAGACCGAATCACCCAACACATTGGACTGGAAGACAGGCGGCTGGGCTGACGACCTAAACCCCAACTCCGAGATCATCCACGACAAGGCTGTCATCGAGCGGGGAATCAAAAACCTTATTAGCGAAACCTCCCTGGACCTGAGCGGTTCGTCGGATGCCCTTGTGCGCTTCCAGGCGCTGCGCACGGCTTACTTCTGTGTCGATATTGATTCCACGGAGGACCAGATTGTACTTAACCAAATTGTCAGTTTGAGAGAGGACAAGGGAAAATAGATGCACAGAGAGCTCTAGGTCGACTTTGGCGTTGAAGGTGTAACAATAAGCTCGAGGTTGCAGAGGCATTGGTCCGCAAAGTGTTCAACGTACAGTAGAGATATCCCGAAATCTAAAGTTGGATCTGACGAGTTCCTGATCTACGCGACAGAGAGATTGACATGACGTTCTTTGTATCCTCGTAAGTATGTGTGCAGTTCAGCGCTTACCTGCAGAATTTTAGCATATTATCTTAAACAACAAGGTTGAGTTGTCGGACCAAAGAGCCTGAAGAGCGAGTTCCAAATAGGCAGTGTTCCTCTGCCTCGTACACCAACGAGCAAAGCATGTAGCACCAATGCCAACGGACCCTGCCTAGGCTATGGCGGCCTACTCTGCGTTGACACTCCTAAGCGACTATATGTCAACCATGAAAACGCAAGCGCGACTGAGATCGCGTGGCCCACAACCCTTTTTCCACTGCCTCCCAATCTCTGGAATTATCCACATCGCCTTCCATCCACAACATCACCAAAGAAAAAAACGGCTACGCCTTCTGCTACATCTTTCGCTTCCTGATATGTCCGAACTTAGCAACATTTCACCAGTCGCCCATCGACTTTCCCTGGTCCTGTACACAGCGGTCGAATTTAGTCACAAAGCCGGCATTGGTATCGGTATCATCCAACACGCAGCGACAAGCACAGCTCGGTCCAGCGTTCTACCGGTGGAGGAGCATAAACACGGCATTGAGCGAGGCCAGGTCAGAGCAAAGAATGTCCAGACGCGCGAAAGAGCTCATATGTACGCGCTTGTCCTTGCCATGGGGCTAGCACGCAGTACAATCAAACGACGATGTACCGCCACACACATCGAAGTGCAATGTATCACGGTGCTCTGCACTTTGCCAGCAGTGGTAAAACTGATCAAGTACCACCAAGCCCACGGCCCCAAGAGTCTTGAATCTGTAGAGAGCACGGAGGACCGTTATATGATCAAAAGAGTCCTAACAAGTGCAAAAAAGCTGTCGCGATACAATGTCCAAGTCTCAGTCTCAGAAGATGTGGAAGAAGGCATTACGTTGGAGGCAGCAAGAGTGAAGATGATGGCCTACCAGAGAAAGAAGAAGGCGTGCCGTCGCCGCCGTCACGAACGTCGGATAATGTCCGCAAATGCCGGAGCGGCAGGTGATGAGGAAGAAGAGGGGGGGAGCGACGAGAACGGGAATGGAATGAGCCATGAGGAAGAAACGAGAGGGGATAGCTCGCATTCGAGACATATGGCAAGAGGAGAATCGGCAAGTGCAATCATGACAGACGAGATAGGTGAGCATGAATTGCGTTGGCATCTAATACATACTCGTCACTCCAGCGCTGCAGCTCTAAAGCAACCGACTGACACGAAGCAAGCAGAATCAAGCGGCCCGATCTCCAGCCCTCCGAGCCTACCAAACCTGCGGATCTTGCCATACAGACTCGCGCATCGAATACAGATCAATTCAGACCTTGCACAAGACGTGGAGACCATGCAGAATGTATAGAGACGGCCACGAAAACGGTTGTATGACAATGTGACGACGCGGGCCGAACCAGGGACAGAACAAGATAAGGAAAGACGCTATGAAGTCGTGTCGATAGAACAGTCGCTTGACTCGATCAATTATGAACAGCTGCCTATGAAACGCGGTACTGAATTAAAAAGACTACTTTTGTCAGCAAGGTGCGGAAGAGGAATGCCGAAGCGGAAACCCCCGACCAGTTCAGTCTCCGATCCCCTCCGGTTGTTGACTGGGGGCCGTCACCATCATCACGCGTCAGAAAACCGCTTGCTCAGATACCAAAATCACAGTATCTCCACAACGACGGAGCGTGTAATCTTTCTGATCAGGATCAAAGCAGCAATAATTATATGCATCGCAAATTTGGCAAGTAAAAGTGCTGACACAACAGCCCTATCGGTCTTGACGGGTGGTAGGGCTGCATGAGCGCGCACCTTTTACCGGGCGGATTACCACATCACGAGCTCCCGCACCCTGCAACCACGCGTATCATTACCAGAATACGAGTTTTAGCCCCGGCTCTCAAAATTTCAGCCGCATAGCGCAGTTTTACACGTTGCCACATGCCTCAAGCTAATCCCACACGAGGCGCAGGATGCAAGTTGCCGTTATCCAATGGCCTAAGTACCTACTGCCTCGCATATCAGCTCCGCTGCCGTAATCATCCCCGGACTTGTATAATCGACCGTAGAGGTATTCATAGACTCAAAATACTCGGGCCAGACAGATTCCGAAGGTAGGCCGCCGCTGCTTCGGCCGGCGAGGCGACTCATAGTTACGTAGGTCGACGTGTGGTAATCAGAGGCCAAAACATTGCATCGCTGACACACGGCAACAGTCATATGTATAGATCTATAGTCTCTGCAACGGAATCCAAGAGATAGTTCTATGGCGCATTTCCAACGACCCCGAATTTTGATCCCTATATTCTGCATAAGACCACGGCTCCGTCAAGTAGTCAATCACCAGAGTCTAGGATGGCTATCTCGGCAGAGCGCCAGTACGAGTTCTTCGTGACGACAGACGAGCCACATCAGCCAGCCGGCGTGGAACGAAGCACGATTCGCCGGCTAGTGATGCGGAACTACTTTGATACGAAGATAGCTGGGCCGCAGTTCAACGTGCCTGAACATAGTTCGATGAGCGCAGTTGTGGCCGAGAAGCAGCTGAAGAGCCGATTCCGGTTATCTGGACTGGGGATCGAGAAGAGGAAGACTTTGAGCAGGCAGAAGGAATACCTATTCAAAGAAAGCAAAGGAAGAAAGAGCAGACCACAGGTTCTGAGAACAAGGTCTGGTCCGACACCATTATCCTCGACTATTGGAACCGGAAACAGCGGAATGAGCTATCCCAATAAAACGGAACCCAGTACTAGTAGAAGAAACACAAGTGAGCCGGCATTTGATAGACCAGTGCCAAAGGCCGATCTCAATACCCATCGTGTGGATCCTTTCGGCACTCCGCCAATACCAGACACGCCACAGCTGGATGCGCTCTTCCGATTATGTACGTACAAAGTCCATGGCCGATATCTGGACGACGAGGAAAAAACTATGAGAGAAGCAAACATAGGTTAACACGGAGTTCAGACAAAAGTTCACACAAGAACAACTCGATCGGCCCTGATGCTATGCACACATGGAATTCGTTCATCCTGAATGACGCCGGCTTACTGCATGGTACTCTGGCCAGCTGGGCGCTATACGGCATGCTTGTGAATGGGTCACATGATCTGCGGGTATGCGAGCTCGAGCACAAGAACGAAGCAGTCAGAACCGTGACCTATAAGCTTGCGATGTGCCGGGGCAGCGTACCTGACGATGTTGTTGGCACGGTCCTGACACTGGCAAATCTTGAAGTAAGCGCCCAACCTGGTACGTGAATTGGATGGAAAGGTAGTTGCTGACTGTCTCAGAATCTGACTGGAGCTTACGATGTAGCTCAACTTCACCTCACTGCGCTGAGAACTATGGTCGAAGAGCGAGGCGGGATACTTGCTTTTGAAAAGAATAATGGTTTGACGCGAGGTATTCTATGGTAGGCTCACACCATATCAAGGTCGAGTACTTGCTAATACATGCGACAGGGTAGATTTTCACGCAGCAGCAGCTTCGCGCACAAGCCCGTCTTTCCCGCATGTATGGCTGGGGCCGGATGCACCTCTTCCGGACAAGCTACACGACGAGGCAACTTACACATCACCAACGTCTCTGCTTCAATTGTCCTGTGCTGCTATCGAATGCTTCAACATCTTCTATCGACTCCACCGACTCGCGCTTGCAACATCATCACACTGGTCAGGCCGTGTTGCACGCGTGGCTCTGAGTAATCTCCTCTACACTACTCAGTTCATTCTCCTCTCAGTACCTGATCGCTCGCAGGACTTTCTGGAGTTTGATCAGAGCATTCAGGACAGAGGGAGTGAATATCACAGGCCCCAGAAACAGAGAGCAGATGCAGCGAGTGTAGTTGAAGCCCTACTCGCAGCAGCTCTCATCTTCATTTACGCGGTGCTACGAGCGCTACCGCTGAAGACTAAGATATTCGCTGTTCTTCTGCGGCGACTGCGCACCGCTATAGATCGACCAAATACGTCGGTGTTGGAAACATGGCGACGCGAGAAGAATCTCAACATGTTGCTTTGGGCGCTGGTCATGGCATGTTGTGTTGCGACAGGTGCAGAGCGAACGTGGTGGACCACACAACTCTCCGCGGTGTGCAACGAAATGGATATCGGCAGTAAAGAGCAGCTCGAGCACGAAATGCGGCGTGTCGCATGGACGGATTCATTTTTCGATGACATAATTGATGGCATTTGGGCAGAGGCGATGCAGGCGAGTGAAGACAGGACAAGTTGGGATTCGAAGTAGCTAGGCCAATACGGACCAATGACGGGCGACGCTAGTCCGCATGCAACCCATGTTCGTGAATGTTCCACCACACGTGCGTCGGGACTGCTAGTGCCGACGAGGGCGGCGGCGGCGGGCGCGATGGCAAAGGGTCCTCTGATAATCTTCGACGACTGACGTTCGTCTGGACACGACAACCACAACCATGGCCCCGCTTGTCGACAACCCCCAGATCAAGCAGGCCAGCCTGCACAACCCGCTGCCGCTGCAGCTGCACACGTACATCTGGCCATTTCTGATCATATGGCCCGCCTTCTCTGCCATCTACTTTTCGCCGCAGCGCTACGAGCAGTACATCCAGTCGTCAGAATGGACTTTTGTCTGGGTCGCCACCATCACCACGTTCCAGTCGCTCTTCTGGCTCATGACGCACTGGAACGTTAACCTCAAGAGCGCATTCACCACCACAAGGGCCGCCGACGTGCGTTCTGCATCGCTCATCAAAGTCCAGCCCGTCAAGAATGCGGGCGCCGCCGAGATTGTGCCATTGGTGCGCGACAACGTCGGGGGGAAGCCCAACCTCTCGTTTGTCTTCCAGAAGCGACGTTTCCTCTACGATGCCGAAAAGGGCTCCTTCGCCCCGCTCTCCTACCCCCTCGATGTCGAACCCAAGCCCCAGCTCAAGACGTTCCAGCAGACCCAGGGCCTCACCTCGCCCGCTGAGATTGAGCGCATCGCACAACACTATGGCGATAACGAATTCGATATTCCCGTCCCCACCTTCACCGAGCTGTTCAAGGAACACGCCGTCGCGCCCTTCTTCGTC
Organism: Alternaria solani; assembly: GCA_002952155.1. Classification (NCBI taxonomy): domain Eukaryota; kingdom Fungi; phylum Ascomycota; class Dothideomycetes; order Pleosporales; family Pleosporaceae; genus Alternaria; species Alternaria solani. Next base: position 1,959,026 of record CP022029.1, read on the forward strand.
TTCCAGATCTTCTGTGTTGGACTGTGGATGCTGGACGAATACTGGTACTACTCGCTCTTCACCCTGTTCATGCTGGTCGCTTTCGAGAGCACCGTCGTGTGGCAGAGACAGAGGACTCTGACCGAGTTCCGTGGCATGAGCATCAAGCCATACGAGATTTTCGTATACAGGCAGAAGAAGTGGCAGGAGATTATGAGCGACAAGCTCCTTCCCGGCGATGTCGTCAGCGCGGGCAGGACCAAGGAAGACTCAGGTGTGGCATGCGACATGCTCCTGCTCGAGGGTTCCGCCATCGTCAACGAGGCTATGCTGTCGGGAGAGAGCACACCGGTGCTCAAGGAATCCGTACAATTGCGACCTGGCGATGCGCGCATCGAGCCTGAGGGTCTGGACAAGAACTCGTTCCTCTGGGGTGGCACCAAGGTCCTCCAGGTTTCGCACGGTAGCGATGCCGAGGAAGATGGCAGCGGCATCAACAGGCTTTCGTCTGGAGTCCCACCGCCACCGGACAAGGGCGCTGTTGCTGTTGTTATCAAGACTGGTTTCGAGACCAACCAGGGCAGCCTCGTCAGGACCATGATCTTCGCTACCGAGCGCGTCTCCGCAAACAACGTAGAAGCTCTCTTCTTCATTCTCTTCCTTACCGTCTTTGCCGTCGCTGCCTCGTGGTACGTCTGGAAGGAGGGTGTCAAACTCGACCGCCAGCGTAACAAGCTGCTCCTCGACTGCGTCCTCATCGTCACCAGCGTCGTCCCTCCCGAGCTCCCCATGGAGCTTAGCTTGGCTGTCAACACCTCCCTCGCTGCGCTTAGCAAATACGCCATCTTCTGTACCGAGCCCTTCCGAATTCCTTTCGCTGGACAGGTCGATGTTGCCTGCTTCGACAAGACTGGTACATTGACTGGTGAAGATTTGGTCGTAGACGGTATTGCTGGACTATCACTGGGTCAAGAGAATGCTACGGTTGCTGCAGACGGTGCGCATACTGATCTCACAAAGGTCACGGATGTTGGAACTGAGACTACACTGGTGCTTGCCGCCGCTCACTCTTTGGTCAAACTTGACGATGGCGAGACTGTTGGAGAGCCTATGGAGAAGGCGACCCTGCAGTCCCTTGGCTGGAAACTCGGAGCCAAAGACACGATTCAAGCTACTATGACTACCGCCAAATCCCAAGCCGAACTCGTACACATCCGCCGCCGCTTCCAATTCTCGTCTGCTCTCAAACGCCAGAGCTCCGTCGCAACCGTCTTGGTCAACAACAACAAGACTGGCCGCAAGGTCAGGAGCACAATCGCTGCGGTCAAGGGTGCGCCCGAGACTATTCGCAAGATGCTGGTCAACACCCCGCCCAACTACGAAGAGACATTCAAGCACTTTACCCGTAACGGTGGCCGTGTCCTTGCTCTCGCATACAAGTTCCTCTCTGAAGAAGGAGAGTGGGGCCAGAATCGCATCAACGACCTCAAGCGTGAACAAGTCGAGTCTGACTTGCACTTTGCCGGTTTCCTCGTCCTCCAGTGCCCTCTGAAGCCTGACGCTGTCGAGGCTGTACGCTCCCTCAACGAGTCCAGCCACCGTGTTGTCATGATCACTGGTGACAACCCGTTGACTGCTGTCCATGTCGCTAAGCAAGTCGAGATCGTCGACCGCGATTGTTACATTCTTGATGCGCCTGAGAACGATGAGACTGGCGAGAAGCTCGTCTGGCGCAGCGTCGACGACAAAGTTAGCATCCCTGTTGATCATTCTAAGCCTCTGGACGCCGAGATTCTGAATACCAAGGATATCTGTCTTACTGGGTACGCGCTTTCGAAGTTCTCTGGTCAACCTGGATGGAAGCAGATTCTGCGATACACCTGGGTCTACGCTCGTGTCTCGCCGAAGCAAAAGGAAGAAATTCTTCTCGGCCTCAAGGACTGCGGTTACACTACACTCATGGCTGGTGACGGTACCAACGATGTTGGTGCGCTGAAGCAGGCTCATATCGGTGTTGCCCTACTTAACGGTACCCGTGAGGATCTCGACAAGATTGGCGAGCACTTCCGCAACACTCAGATGAAGAATGTCTACGAGAAGCAGTGTAACTTGATGCAACGCTTCAACCAGCCCCAGCCACCTGTTCCGGTCATGATCGCGCATCTATACCCCCCTGGCCCAACCAACCCGCACTACGAGAAGGCAATGGAGAACCAGGCAAAGAAGAAGGGTCTACTCCCAGGCGCCAATGGCGTCGCTAACGGATCGGCATCTACTGGTACTCTCGTCCAACAACAGCCCGGTCAAGTCCAGGCCCCCAAGGCCGCCGGCAACCTCGCTCAGCAGATGCAGGAGAAGATGATGATGCAGGAGATGGAAGAGTTGGCTGGCGAACCACCGACGATCAAACTCGGTGATGCTTCCGTCGCTGCACCCTTCACCTCTAAGCTTGCGAACGTCGTTGCAATTCCCAACATCATCCGCCAAGGTCGCTGCACACTCGTCGCTACAATTCAGATGTACAAGATTCTCGCGCTCAACTGTTTGATCTCTGCCTACAGTTTGTCTGTTCTCTACCTGGATGGTATCAAGTTCGGCGATGGTCAAGTCACCATTTCCGGTATGATGATGAGCGTATGCTTCCTGTCCATCTCGCGCGCAAAGACCGTTGAGACTTTGTCGAAAGAACGTCCTCAGCACAACATCTTCAACACGTACATCATCGGCTCCGTACTCGGACAGTTTGCTATCCACATCATCACCCTCATCTATGTCAGCCAATACGTCCAGCGCGTTGAGCCCAAGGACCCCAACCCGGATCTTGAGAAGGACTTCGAGCCATCCCTACTCAACTCCGCGATTTACCTCCTGCAACTTATCCAACAAATCTCCACCTTTGCCATAAACTACCAAGGCCGCCCCTTCCGCGAGTCTATCCGCGAGAACAAGGGTATGTACTGGGGACTCGTTTCCGTCTCTGGTGTTGCCTTCTCCTGCGCCACCGAATTCATCCCCGAACTCAACGAGAAGCTCAAGCTTGTCCCCTTCACTTCGGACTTCAAGATTATGATTACCAGCATCATGGCGTTCGACTTTATCGCTTGTTACATCATCGAGAAGGGTCTGAAGTTCTTCTTCTCTGACAACAAGCCAAAGGATATTGCAGTCAGGAGACCGGATCAACTGCAGAAGGAGGAGAAGAGGAAGGCAATGGCGGAGATTGAGGCGCAGAGGAAGAAGAATGAGGAGGCGGAGATGAAGGCTGCCGCTGCTGGATTGGTCAAGCGGTAGATGGGGTTGTATCGTCGTGTTGTGGAATAGACGATGAGCATATAGTATTTTTGGTGGTAGAGTAATTTGACGATGAATTGATGGCTTCTCTGCTCATTTGCTGTTGGACTTGATTGTGCTGTGATGGCTGTCTGTGAATTTCATGATTAGACATGCAGTCGGGTTTTGAGGATATCTCATCGTGCAGTCGGCGCGCCTTTTTGAATCGGATTTTTGCACGAGCTCACGTGCCCACGATCGTCCTCATATGTGTATATAAGTTCGTCGCTTGGCTGCTTTCTCTTCTTATTCCTATTATACATTGGCGATTCTCCAAAACTATCCATTCAACATTGCATCGCTGCGGTACTCCCGCCGCTTCAAAAAAAAAAAAAGCTCGAAACCCTCGCCCATGTTTGCGCTTCTGCGCCTCCACTCGCTACCAGATAAAGCGCTACGTGGAAATATGAGAAGCCTATTTCTGGGACCTTGCCCGACTCAAAATCAACGCCACAATTTATCATGACTGGTGCCTTTGGAGGGGATGCTAGGAGATCGGGAACGCCGATCACTTCACTTATCTTATGGAAGAGATTACGCTAAACCAGTATATTTCAGCTGTCGCCTATATCTGCGGTATTGTTCTTTTACTAGGGCTGGGGATGAATCAAAAAGATGCAATGCAACGAAAAATGTCTACGGGAGCGGCTTTTGGCCTCATCTAAATGATCCTGAAAAACAGGCATGATGTCGACTGGCTTCGTCCTTCAACTCGATACTAAATCCTGGACAGAAATCCTCTACGTGTCTGTTCCTCTTAAAGCTCTTCTGATTCGTAAAAAGAAACAGGAATCCTACATGGTTTTTGATCCCTAAACTCTGTTTTGTTACATTCAAACTAAGAAGAATTCAACTCATGTGGACTCTCGCCTTTGCCATCTCTAAAACTAGATCAGAAGCTAGAAGCACATAGCTAATGTCCTGGGAAGACGAGTGATCGCCCCTCACTCCAAGAACTACGCATCAACTGTTCATGTCTGCATCCATCCTCATCCCTTAAGACCGTCGTAAGCCATCGAAAGCCAAGGTCATGTGCTACTAGCCTTGTTTCTTGTTACAAAATACCACAAATTCAAAACGAAACGAAGTCGGGAGAATTGGATGTTCTTCCTGCCCACTCCGGAAGGCCAACAAAGATTCCCAGTGGCAGTTGTCAGACTGAGACGTGCGAGAACATGGCAACGACAAGCGTTAAGCGTACTAGGGGCGCGTTTTGAATACCAAAACGATAGCAAAACATCATCATGTGCGTGAGAAGAGAATACGCATCATGCCACAATCAAAATTGCGACGGTAGCTATGATGAAGAAATCGTATCAGGAGGAAAACCATGGCCACTATGGCCGGCCAATGTCACTACTTCGATCGACGATCGTACATGTTCTGATATGTGACTGCCATGCCGTTTCCGAAAACATTGCGACAACGCCGCCATGTCCTGATTTGCTCCACTCAAACATTTCGTCGCTTCTGTGACGTTCATGTGCGCGTGACGATGTCTATGCGTTCGCACTGGAGAACGTGGAAAGCTTAAAATCTCCCTCTCTTGCACTGCCGTGTTTTCTTCACACCAAAATCAATTTTCACTCTTCCAAAACAACGTCAAGACCCTGCAATGTTTGGAGCTGGCACGCATTCCCTTCATTACAAACTGACTAGCCTGCCGCTGTGTGTTTGGCGAGCCATGATGTATCTAACCACGGTGGATGACATGACTCCATTGAATCATTACCTTAAAATTCAATAACACAAATTAAATTCCTGTAAATCAAACTCAGAACCACGCCATGTCATGCTCCAGAACCAAAGTTCGTACCCCCCAAAACAACAACACAACTCCGTCGTGCTGAACACCGCAGGCCAAGCTACAGCTCCCCAAAACACCATTAAAGTGATCCAGGTGGAACATAAGCATGTCGACCAACCGCTGCCAGCAGATCTTAACGGCCGCTGATAACAACATCCCCGTGGCTGCATACAGCATCTTCTGCGAGTGCCAAATCAACGAAAACATCAACGCTAAAGACTGGGAGGACCTTGTTGCGGGCTTGAGCGAAGAAGACAAGAAAAAGCTGGATGACGTAGTCGGGAACTTGACACCGGCGTGGATGAAGAGTGCACCTTGTGCAAATCTGGTGGCATTGGTGAGGTGGCGAAAGGACGCGAGAGGCCCTTTTGGGATGTTCTGAAATGAGAACGGGTCAGGGCGGTGATAGAACTAGGTTTGGGAAAAATCATGTATATGTTCTTTTCGTTGTAAGATCGTCATCAACACACTTTACCATTATGCCTAACCGAAACCCATAATCAAACATCCAATGTACCGCTTTCTTCCTTCTTTTACGTCATCTTCAAAATATCAGCTCCGCTCGAGACATGTGAGTCTCGCGGGACTTGTTGATTTCTGTATGGAGTCCCTCTCTTCATGGCCTGTCTAGGTACTTGTGGCACCCACGTAAGCGCTTATTTCGTCGGTTCGCAAACGACAAGGAAAGGATGTACCGCAGCTGCCAAACATTAGCACATGGTTCTTAAAATTCTCCACAACCGTAGTCATCGACTTACCACTAATGAATAACCGACCAGTCTTGACATCATGCCTTACTGTCGTACTACCACTCAGAACTTTACTATCCCTGTCTTCAAGAACCTTTTCGACTCTGTAGTCCACGCTTCTTACTCCAGACCTCCCCACATCAACTGTCTTCCTGATGCGCCAGATTGTCACAGGTGAAGACTGGTTGTAAGGATCATTGAAGCCTTTACCGGACTGAATAAGGTCAGGGAAGCCGGCGGCGTAAATGTCACCGTTCGCGTCGGGTGAGATGTTATCAAGCGGCATGCCGACATTGATGGTGTCGACGAGGCGAAGGGTCTTGTCAGATTGCAACGCCAGGACGCGAATCTTGCCGTCTATGGCGCTGGGCACGTAGAAGAAACCGTCTCGGCCGCGGGCGAGTCCGTTGGGGAACTTGAGCTTCGACTTGGGAAGATATCCGAGAGCCTTCTTGAGATAGACTTTGTACTTTGGATCGTCATCTGAGATTGGCGGAAAAGTATCTTCATCCTTGCCGTCATAGGCTGAGTGGCAGTTACCAGCTCCATCGCAATAGGCGACGTTACCGCCACCGATGACATAGTCAAGCTTCCTTCGCTATTTGGCATTAGATGGGGTTGTTTTCGGGTAAGATCGAGAGTCACATACCAAGCCAACCTTGACAGAGTGGTCGTTTGTCACGAGAAACCCACCAGAGCCATCTGCAAGCGCCGAGACACGGTTTGGCGTCCAAATCTCGTCTGAGAAGACGGTGCGAACATGTCGCATTTGCTCCTGACCTGTTCTCATTTCAAAAATCTCAATTGTCGAGTTTGCGCCGCTCTGGGAAGCATCGATGATGTTGTTGAACGCTCCGACTGGTGGTCGTTGGTTTACCAGGTAGAATTGAATCGTGTTATCGTCCAAGACATGGGCATCGAAGCCGAGAAGATCAAGATCAGAGTTCCCAGTGGCGCCTCTGTAGTGTCCGATGGGTTTTATGCCGCGAAGATTGTAAAACCCGTCGACACCAGGCTCGTCAATGTCCAAGGCGATGAGTTCTGATCCGCCAGGCCGTCGCCCGGTCACGTTGACATCCTTCATGCTGGGCCAAGTCAGTATCCATAGCTTATCAATCATCACAGCTTGTAGGCTCATGATTTTAAGATAGCTTACGCTTGATTCCAAGCCAACCTATCCGCCGTGCCTGCGCAAGCCGCATACAAGGTTCTCTCATGGTCGTCCAGCCAAATATCCTCACACGCTTCCAGCCTCGGATGCACGAGACGGCTACAACTGAACTCTGGGAATTCATCGATACTCTGCATCACGCGACCAATGCCAAACGTAGTCGCGAAGAGATCCTTGAGGTAGAGTTGGTAGAGCGACGCGCCCCACCCTACCACGAACGCGTACCATACGGTTGTTGCTATGCTAGGCATGATGCGTACAATAACAAAGAAAAAAAGATGCAAAGGTCGCAGGACGGCGACGGCAGGCTGAGCTTATATCTCATGTTGATACCTGGCGGGGCTTGACGGGGCTGTAAGCGGCATGGCGCAGGTCGTCCAGCCGCAATGAGATCCAGCCGTGATTGGCTCGTGAGATGCACGTGGGATGCCGAGGGACCCTCCAGGCATGTCTTACTGCCAAGACCAAAATATTTCTGCCTCGTCGATAGCAGGGTTGATAGTTGGCGATGGAGATGGTAGCGCCGGAGATGGATGTTCGGATGGAACCCCGCGAAGTGGTGACGGGAAGGGTGACGTCACAGGGTCTTCAGCCTATCTGGATACCTAGGCTTCTCCACTCCCAGCTTACTGTACAGCATACAGTTCAGCTCTGTAGCAACGACTCAGCCTCGATATTTCTACACGAATCACATCGTCGCCGCCAACATGACAAAATCCGCGTCTTTCGACGTGATAGGAACATGTTTCGCCTTCAACGTCCCTATATCCACCATCCAATCCCGTCTCAGCCCCAAACTCTCAACCGCAGCCGTGGACCCAAAAACGCTCTTCTTCTCCTGGTTCTATGCTGCTCAACGTGACTTCACGTACGTCTCCATGGCTGGTGCCTACGCTCCCATCGCCCAAGTCCTCAAGTCGACGTTCCGACGCGCATGCGCCGTCGTCGATCTACCCGTTGACGCCGTCACTGATGAGGATTTGGAGGAGATTATGAAAGCGTTTAGAGCCATGGAGCCGCGCGAAGGTCTGAAGAAGTGTTTTGATGGACTGAGGGAAGCGGGATGGGATGTCTATGGTGTAACGAACGGAGGGTCAGAGACGTCTTTGAACTACTACCGTAACGCGGGGATTGAATTGGACGAACAGCACCTGCTCAGTTGTGATGTTATCCAAATTGCGAAACCGGATGTACGCGTTTATGAGAATGCGCAGAGGCACTTGACCGAAATGTCCAAGCATACTGGTTCCGAAGAGTCGGGAGGGGGCGCGAGATGGTTTATTGCGGCACATGCATGGGATTTGATTGCAGCAAGGAAAGCTGGATTTCACACTGCGTATCTGGATTTCGAGGAGCACTTTCCATGTACAGACATCTTTGGCGAGTTTGATCTTTACGCGTCTAGTATGGAAGACTTGTTGGCCAAGTTGAAGGACTGGAAAGCAGATTCTTAGCGGACTCATGTCGTCGTGATGATAATATTCCATGATCTTGCTCTAAGAGCTATGATGCATCAAAGATATCGGGGCCAGAGATAGGCATGCAATGTGTGAACCTGATATATCCCAAAACGCCAAGTGGAGTTTATATCCGCAGATATGTCCACCTAGATCCACACCGCTCACAATCCATGCAAATCATCGCGTTTTCCGTCCAATCGGGTGCCCCAAGCGACTCGCCATTACAGAAACCATTTCCCTACCGAAGCTCACACATGGAGGAGCGACTCGCTTTCTACTTGAAAAGACTCCTCAGCTCTTCCAACCTCTGCTTCGTAGCCTCCTCCTTGGTCTTGCGCTCCTTCGCCATGGTAAGATCAGCCAATGCCTTCTTCTTTCCCTGCAGTACAAGCATCTTTTCCTCGAAACTATTCTCCATGATGAAACGCTTAATGGTAACCTCCCTGTCTTGACCCAGACGATGAACTCGATCTACAGCTTGTGCTTCGGCCGCAGGGTTGAACTGCGGTTCCATCATGAAAACCTTGTTCGCCGTGGTCAAGTTAAGGCCAAGACCACCGGCACCGATCGAGACCAGCATTACCCGGACATCTGGGTTTTCGCGGAGTTGTTGCATAGACTTGTCGCGATTTTCGCGTGTCATACGGCCATCGAGGCGAACGAGCGAGTGGCCGGCATTCTTGAGCGCGATTTCGATGAGGTCGAGATGCGTGGTCCATGACGAAAACACGATGCTGTGGAGGCGTATTAGTATCTTAGAGTAATCTCATAGGTCATGATCGCTTACCTCTTGATCGGCCTCTGATCAGGATGTTGCTCGCTCCAGAGGCGGAACTCGTGCAGGTCGTTGAGTAGAGCTTGCGTCTTCGTATGCGGTCCAGTATAGCTTCCGATCTTCTTCGCCAACTTTGGGTCTTTGCGAATCTGGTTTTGCTCTTCAAGATAACTGTAGTAGTCTGTGCGCTCAAGCTTCAGTGCTGTTGGATGATTGACATCGTCACAAACATGACATCGCACAGAGCCATCAGCCATGACGTTATTTTTCCACTGTTCCTTCAACTTCTTAATATGCTTTGGGCATACTAGATGGTAGCAGGTGGTCATGTAACCGATGATGTCCTGCACATTACCATCTTCGTCTTCGTCGTCAGAATCTGCGTCTAGTAAAGACCTCTTGTCGGCGCAATACAAGCAATCAGCTGCACTTGTCGATTCAAGTAAGTTGAGCATCTCGTAGGCTTGTTGACGTGTAAGCTGCGGCCTATCGCTCTCCTCTTCATCTATCTCCATAGGCTTCTCGTACGTCATGCCGTCCGTTGTCTTGAGAGCTTCCTCGCTGAGGAGGTCGCGACCGTGAGCGCAGATAAGACGGAGGTTGAGTATGGCGGTCAGGATACGAGCGTACGATTGTCCGCCCATCTTGTTACCCTGAGTAACTGCAGCCACCTTGCGTTGAGTGTCTTTCTCAAACCAGTCGTGCAATTGCCGCTCTTGCTTAGAGAATTGCAGTTTGACAACATAATCCAGCTTCTTCGGCACTTCTCCCTTGATGATCTCCTTGGTACGACGGATAGTGACCGTGCTCACAAGTAACTGAAGCTTTGTCACGACGTTGGGATCCGCATTCTTGAAAGGTCCGAGAATGAACTGATTGAAGCCGCTGGTAGTGTCGAATGGCTTTAACTTGATGAAATTGAACAGAGCACCAAGATCTTCAAGCCGGTTTTGGACAGGCGTGCCGGTTACGGCCCAACGTCGCTCACCCATCATCATGCATGCTGCCTTTGACTGGTTAGTCGGGTTGCGGATGGTATGTGCTTCATCTAAGACAATGCGGAACCAATTGATGTATGGGAGGGCTCGCTTCCTATCGGTCAAATCCTTCGCGATGATATGGTATGTCGTTAATACTATATCGTGATCCGCGAGCTTCGCAGGCGAGATGCTGAACCGCTCTGCGCCGTGGTATCGGATCCACCTCAAGGTGCTTGTACCCTGTGGGAAGTGCTCTTTGATCTGCTCCTTCCAGTTTGTCATGGTACTCAGAGGACATACAAGGAGTGTGGCTCGACTGTTGATGGTTGGTTGTATCAGCGCCGTGTGGGGTTTCGGAGGAGGCTTCTTCTGGCAGAAGTCCTTGGCTGCGGCAATCGAGGCATCGTCGCAGATGAGAGAAAGTATGCTGAGCGTCTTTCCAAGACCCATTTCGTCGGCCAGTATGCCACCAAGGCTTGGTCTCGGCTTCTCTTCCACCTGCTCACTTGTGATCACGTGCACGTAGTACTTCCGGCCGTTGTCCCGGTACTTGGCTGCCCACAATGAGTCTTTGCGCTGATCATATATCTCAGGAGGATGTTCTTGTTCGTGATCGACCATGAAATATAGTGCTTGCTTTTGATGTGGGTATAGCTCAGTAGTGATGAGCGATGATGGCTCTCGAGTAGGGACTTCTTCCGAGCTACTAACAACGGTATCGAAGACATCCTCGACATCAGCGCGAATCTCATCGACGCTGCGCAGAACGTATGTGTTTGTGGGCGCGCTAACAGCGTACTGGTTAGGCAGCTGGAAATCGGGTTGTCCTACCTGGTTCTTCAGGAATGTCTCCTTGGTCTGGGGATTGTAGTAATCGTAGCGTGCCAATTCGAAAACGGGTGTTTCCAAAATGAGATTCTTCGTCTTGAGGTGCCGACCAAGGCCGTCTGCCGCCCTGCGCGGACAATATAGCTGCAAAGTCATGCCAACAAGGGCAGATATTTGACTGCCAGGTGGTCCTTCATTGGGCAACTTCCTACGAGGCTCTGTCCACGCTAACCATTTGAGACCGCTGGTATTGGCGCTGTCAATCAGAGGTGTAAGGCCTTGTGCAGTCTTCATGTCGACCCTGCCAAATTCTTTACCCACGCCGTCAAGCACCTGAACAATGGTTAGTATAAGTTCACATAAACATTGTATACCAAAGTGCTTACCATGATGATCTGATTTCCCTTGCTGCCACCGCCCCTGCGGAAAGATACTTTGATTCTGCTTTGACCGCCATGGTTGCCAACGAATTTCTTCGGGTCGGGGTGAGGAACCTGGTGCGCCTGAATGTAGGTCTGCTTGAGTTTTCCGATACAAACGTCTTCGTTGCTGTTGTCCCCGACAACTTGGATCTCGTCTTCGTCATCGCTCATAGTGAGATCGATTGCAGGTCCTTTCTGGAGTAGTGGAGGAGCTGGCTGCGCCGTCTGGTTTTGCAGCTCAAGTGCGCTTCCACCGGCAAGGTTAGAGCGGCTACTCTGCTTCTGACTTCGCGGATCTCCAGTCTTGACACGCTTAGCAGGCGATGATGTGCGCTCTTGGACGTTGTGTAGGCGCTCGACAAGCGAAACCTGGCCAGCAATTGTAGGGTCAGCGCGTCCGCGATCAGTGTCGTTACCGGAAGATGCAGGGCGCTTGGGATTTGAAGATGTCGGGTTTAGGAGTGCGCGAGGATCAAATCGAAGAGGCTGTTGTGCAGACGGTCCATGATTATGGTGAGTCGCGTTGTCGCCTGGCACGTGCGCGGTTAGCTCTTGGGGCTCAGGGTCTGGGTCTGGGTGACTGAAAGCAGGTGCATCTGGTAATGAGTCGAGTATCAAAAGGGCAGCAGGAGGCTCATAGACAGCCAGTTCTGATCTCTCAGAGGAGTCCGAAACTGGACTGTCAGTCTCCATGTTGCTGGGCTATGAAGAGCGAACCCAAGGGGGACAAGTCGTTGATGCCCAAATATATGAAAATACTCAAGACCAAAGAAAGTACCAAGGCCAAGAAGGCAACGTCGGGGAGTGATAGAAAAGAAGGTGAGGTAGAGGGAAAAGATTGAGGATATACCTGTTCTACGCACTCTTCTCGGGTCAAGTAAGAGGGCGGGATTCATCTTGTCCATGCCAGGCTTACAAACGGAGCAACTTGAGCGTCAAGGTAAAAGAGCTCCAGGTAAGTGAAATGTACCCCTCAGCGTTTTCTAGCTCTTCCAACCCTTCCAACGACGTGGGTGCCGAAGCGCATCTGATGGTCCGGATGCCAAGCCTTGGTCCTTTTGCTCGCCACAAATTACGCGTGGTCAAAAAGTGCCTCGATGTGCTCGTAGAGTTGTCAAAAGTAGGGCGATTCTTTTCAAGCCTGGCTGTGATCGATATATGGACGCGCAACTCGGTATCCTGGATGCTGAGATGATGGTGTGCAGTCGCTTAGTACATACCCGGTCGTCGGACAAGTGAAGGTAGACGTATGGGATCGCGGCGCAGCAGCGGGGCAGCTTGCCAGACAACGATATCTGCTGCGTGATGACCTAGATGACTGGGAGGCCGTTCCTTTGTATCGCTGGACGTGATGAGATGGCGCTGTTGCCTTTCGTTCGTTGTGGGAAGTCATCGCGTGTGGCTGAGAAGAGCCTAGCAGGAGTGTCAGATGACCCTTCGATTATTCACGGGGGTTCGGCAAAGGGCTGTTGCCCGCGATTGTCGGGGGGAACCGACGCGTATTGCACAAAAGGAGCAAAAGCAAGTAATGTCATCAGCTCGCACGCCAGATATGTGTATCACTTGGGTTACTAAAGGGTGTGGGGGTTGTTGCGCAACGCACGCACGGAGGTGTGGGTGCACGAGCAGAACAGCGGAGCTGTTCCCGCTACTGCATACATGCTACTATCTGTAGATTTTGGTACAACCAAACGCCTCCCATGCTACCCAACCAGATGCCATGCTGTGGAGATAGTGACCCTGCGCCTGTGATGCAAGATGTTCGTCTCTCACACGTGTCCAAGTCACGAAGAAAAGCATTCAAACCGAGCTACAATGTGCTCAACACCAAGTAAACACCGGATTTCTACCCTTGACCATCTCCAGCCGTTCCACAATGACCTTTTTCCTATTCCCTTCCATGTCTTCATTCGCGGCATATCCTAGATCGCCGTCGTCGTCAAAACCATCGTCGTCAACGTCTCTTCTGTTCGTTAGTGAAAATCGTCTATGGCGTCGTGGGTCGCGTGTGTTTTTGCGAGGCGCCTCGTAACTCAATCGTGACTGGTGCGCAGGGCGTCCATTAGAGGAAGGGTTCAAGTTGCGCGAGCCCCAGTACACGTCGCTCACCGTCGCTGGCGATTCGGGGCCTCTATCAGGACGTCGCACGTCGAGGGAGGAAGAGCCGCGCGTGAGATTGAAGCGGTTTTCGTGCGCTGTTTCTAACGGCGGCGAGTTCATGAGCAGGTCTTGCTGAGGCTTCTGTGGCGGTGTCGATACAGCCGTGATGTCCATCTCTTCCTGCTCTTCCGGTAGCCGTGACTGTCTGCCTGGTGGCTGTTTTCTTCGCATCTCCGCGGACGGGGCCCGCAGTGGCACAGCGATTGGTATCTCGACAATATCATCCCACACGCATACACGTGCCCTTCTTGTGAGCTCGAGTGGCCCGAGATCAGGCGTCTTGAGCGTCTCCACCACATTCCATGCCTGCCCCTTCATAACAGCAATCTGCTTGGCGTACATGCGCTCTTTGAAGTCGGCATCTTGCGAGAAGCACTTGCGGAGTGCTGCCTGTGTATCGCTCCACCATTGTTTCGAAGTGAGGAGAGGGAGGAAGTGGCGGCGAGTGGCTTCGGAGAAGGGCTGGCCGATGAGCGAGACGGGTAGGAAGAGCCAACCAAAGGGATAGCTGCGCCACTACAGTCTTGTCAGTATGGCCGGATACGCTAGAAAGGCAGTGTACTTACAGCGTCGGGGTGCTTCCAGGGCCACGACAAACTGTTGTCAATGGCACCGATGGTCACTGTGGGCGTCGGCCCACTCTGCATGGGCGTGTTGGACCGACTAGTCGTGGTCATGGGTTCCCTTCGCCCGTACGGGTCTAGTCCGGACTGCTCCATAGACTGCCTTGTGTAATCGCTTGGTTGGTGGTCATCGTCGTCCACATGGCCATCCATCTTGGGCGGCTCTGCAACGATGGTTGCCTGTTGCGTCTTCTGGTCGATTTTGATCATCCAGTTGTCCAGGCCTCTGTCGGTGTTTCGCATGATGTAGTCGAGAATGACCAGTTTCTCCAGTTGCTCTCTGAAGGACTGCTGGATGGCAGGCGTCCAGAAGCTCCGCCGTTGGTGTTGTGCGGATCCATTCCCGGATGCTTCGTCGTCGTCCTCGCCGTCTGACTGCGATGCATTTGGTCTGCAGTCCTCGGCCCATCTCCGCTTCTTCTTACGCGACGCTCGATCCGCGCTGTAGCCTGAGCTGTGCTGATCTGGCCATGGGTTCTCCTTCAAGAAGATGTTCGCGTCCTTGAAGCCCTTTAGGAACACCTGGAAACTCCCAAGCTTCTCCGGGAAGGGCTTCCTTTTTCTGTAGTATGCGCGCCGATCCCAGAAGTCGTAGTGGAAAGATTTGGAGGACAGACCGACGACGTCGGTGTAGGGCACGAGGTTGGTGCGTAGCTGAGTATCGAGGACGTAGGCGGCGGCTTCGGAGATGTAGGAAAGATTGGGTATGAGACAGGCGCGGCCGAAGAAGAAGGGGAAGAGGTTGCGGTGTATCCACTTTGTCCATTTGGGGTTTCGCGACGCGTAGGGCTCCTCGTCTTTGGGCTTGAAGACACCCACCACCTTGCCCTGTGCCGTGCGAGCGAAGTAGCTGCCCGAGCTGCCTTGTGTGATCAACAGCGGATGCACGTCCATCTCAATGGCCATGCGAACGCTTTCCACAATGTCGTCGAATTCGAGTTTCGTGAGGCGATCCGCGGGCACGTCGTAGTCGAAGGTGAGCGACTCTGCCGTTGCCGGGCGCACCCAGTCGGGCGCCTGGAAGACCGAGTGGTGGATCTCAAGCGGCTCGTCTTCTTCCGAGTCCTTGTGCTTCTTGATCTTGAATTTCTGCGCAATCTCGTCGGCCCATCGCTCAAATCGCGCATTGATGGCCTTGATGTCGACGCCGGAATTGGCACGTGGCCGCCGTCCGGAAGGCGTCTTTTTGTGGTTGGGTGAGTTCGCGCCGGAGCCGTTCATGCGCATGTTGGCATTCCGCTGTGGCTGTATCGGGGCGTACTGCGCGTTGGATAGGGGATTCTGGTGGTGGTCACCCTCCAAGTCGCTGCCAGAGTCGTCCTCTTCCTCCTCCTCGGCTTGGGCTATGCGGGCATAGCCCGAGGTCGGCGGCCGCTTTGATTTCGGCATGGCGAAATGTGCAGAGTGCAAGAACAACGGTCGGCTGTGGTTTGCTGTTCGCGACGTCGTCGGTCGATGCCAGCGATTATGTGGAATGACGACGGAGCTTGCAGGGGGTTTCAGCCGCTACCTACCGTAGCGTCCGCCGTGGATCACATGCAAATTGGCCAGACCACCCCAGCCCATTTGAATCTAGATCAATCAAGCTTCTTACATGCTACGGGGTATCGAAGACTACATGCGGAACCACGACGCTTAAAGATGCGCAAAGAACGGACAGCAATCGGCTCCACCCTCTAGAAGCTATCGTCAAGATCCATCTGCCGCTTTACTATGCTGGGGCTGTCCTCCTCCATACCGCCCGTCGAGTCCGTCACGTCGTGGCCGGCTGTCATGAGCAAGTCATCCACGATGCGCTTGCTAGCTTCTCGAGCTGTTTACATGTCAGCCTGCATCAAGTATAGGAGCATAGAGGGAACTCACCGGGCGTCTGCATCAGCTTGCTCTGTGGGATGTGGAACTGTATCGTCTTCGGAGGGCTGAAGTCAAGGTCGTCGTCCTCCTCGTCGCTATCGTCAAATATTGTGCCGCCGGTTCGATGGATGCTCATCGGTTGCTTGCCCTTGGCAGGTGTCTGCACGCTTACGCCCGGGGTCCGCGGTGTCTTCATGGGCGAGAAGATTTCGGCGCGGAGTTGCGGCGCGGGCGAGGATGGCGGTGAAGAGTCAAAGTCGAGCAGTCGTGTAGCGGCACTCTTTGGTGTGGGCGCACCGCGCTGGCCGGCGCGAGGAGTAAAGGCACCTGTCGGCTTGTATTTTCTCGGACTGATGAGCGGCGTGGCTTGTACACGGTATGTCTTGTCGAGGACGCGGTGGAGCAGGGGGTCGTTGTTGACGTAGGACTGCTTCGTAGCTGTAGGCTGCATGAAGGGCGAAGATTCAAAGCCGCTCATGTCTGGAAGGGCCTGCGACCTGCCCGGTGTGACTGGCTCAAGCTTTGGCGTCTTGGTGCCACCAAGATTGGGCCTGAACTCAGACTTGAGCGCTTCGTAAGGTGAAGACATGCCAGCGAACTGCGGCTCTTCCTCGTACTCGCTCTCTCCTTCCTCTTCGAGATTCTTGCCCTTTGTGATTGAAGGTGGAGCTCGTGGTGTGCTGTGTCCGAGCGAGGGCGAGTCGAAGGCCATGGTTGATTCGGCGTCTTCTTGGGCGGACAAGGGCCGGGGTGGTGTCGTCGTCGTCCCTGTCACCGTATCCTCGTCGTCGGCCGTCTCGTCATATGTCTGTGATTGCTCCGTCTCCTCGTGCACAGCTGACTCGTCTTGGTCAGGGGCCTCGTAGCCAGAGAGCGACACGTTCGCGCTGGCCTCGAAAAACTGCTTCCAGAACTTGGAGCCTTCCCAGACGGCTTCCGAATGCTTTCCATACTGCTCGACTATCGGGAGGATGCCCGTTGTGACGATTCGGTGTGCCCGGCTGAAGTTTTGGTCAATTTCTGCGCGTGTTAGTCGTGATAGTGGGGGGTGCAAAGGTGCATTTACCCTGCAGTGTGAGCGTAATGGACTGCTCCAGCTTCTCGAGCTCTTCCGTCAGCGACAGATTGCGCTGCGGCGCCATGCTCATTCGAGACATGGTGTGGTTCGCGTCGATGACTTTGTTTGCGCCGGTGTTGACAGACGCGCTTCGTCGAGTTCGGGACCCAAGCTCGCGAGGGCGTGCTTGGCATCCCCGAAGTTCCCCGCACCTTCACCCAACCCTGGCTCTGGCTGCATCCCCTTGCCTCCATCGCCAACCATGCTTCTCCCACACTCCCGCTCAACCAAATATGCGGAACCGTGCCGCTCGACTCGTGTGAGCATCGAACCTGCACTAGGCTGACAAGCCGGACGACGTCATTTCCGGGCCTCTTAAACCCGATCAGGATGCGTAGGTTCGCGCCACGCGACCGACAGGATGCGACGAGAGGGGTTGTGCATACATTACGCCTGCTCCGCATGTCCGGGTATCCCATGACGGCTTCCCGGTACATTGGATGTGGAGATCTGGGGTAAAGTGTATAGCCATGGGGCTGCTGTGGTGGGAGCTTAATCGCTTCGACGCCCCCCAGGCACCGTTATTCATCTCGTCTTCGCGTCCCCCCCTTCGAATTTGCACTGCTCCAGGAGAACAATCATCATGTCATTCCGTCTACCAGCAAGAACATTGTGGCAAGCTGCCCCAAGACTCACGAGCATACCACGAGTGGCTTCCCAAACACCACGTTGGGCGCGCAATTACGCAGTTACTTCGGACCAGAATCGGACAGCCATAGTTACAGGCTCTGCTCGTGGAATGTGAGGCGCATAAACTTCACAGGCATATGCGTTGATACTGACTACATCACGACAGCGGCAAGGCCATTGCTCTTCGACTAGCCAACGACGGATATGATGTCTGCATCAACGATATAGAAGCCAACAAATCCGAAGCCGACCAAGTTGTGAAACAAATACAAGACCTAGGGCGCAAGTCTCTCGCATACACCGCCGATGTATCGAACCTGAGCCAGGTCCAGGGCCTAGTGAAAGCCTCTGTTTCGGAGCTAGGGCCATTGAACACCATGGTAGCAAATGCCGGTATCGCCCAAGTCAAGGCACTGCTCGATCTTACAGAGCAGGATTTCAAGCACATGTTCGAAGTGAATGGTCAGTCTACCTTGGGTTTGCGTCGAGAACATCGAGTAACATGTCTCTAGTATTTGGCGTCTACAACTGCTATACTACCGCAGCGAAGCAGATGATCGAACAAGGCAGTGGCGGCAAGATCCTCGGCGCAGCATCAATCGTGGCATTCAAGCCCTTCGCCTTTCTGTCTCACTACAGCGCCTCAAAATGGGCCGTTCGTGGCCTTACTCAAGCCATGGCCATGGAGATGGCTGAGCACAAAATCACTGTCAATGCCTATGCGCCTGGTATCGTTGGCACCGCCATGTGGGATCTCATTGATGAGAAACTGGGTGAGAGAACAGGCGCGAAGAAGGGGGACACGATCAAGAAGTACACGAATGAGTTGATCGCATTAGGCCGAACAAGTGTGCCTGAGGACGTGAGTAGCACGGTCAGCTTCCTGTGTAGTAAGGACAGCGACTACATGACGGGGCAAACCATTGTCATTGATGGGGGTATCATCTTCACTTGAGCGTCTCGCCAGGTTACAACAGTCACTCTACTGTTTATCACGTCATGTCCTTTCCTGCAAGTGGCGTCCATCGTGTGTGGTAAGCTCTGAGACTTTGTTTAGTGCGTCTGGTCTTTGGCTTGTAGTTATGTGGGTTGAGGATTATTTGGTTACGTCGTGTCTATGTTCGGCTTTCCAATGCTTTTCGATATGGAATTGTTTATGTATAGCAAACTCAGTGTATCTGATTATTTATACTTGACCGCAGGTACCATGTCAACACCACAACTGAGAATCCGCAGATTCTCATCCATCATTCGATAACAAACCATGTCATCTATCAGTTTCATACACTGGTTTCGCTACCGAATAGAGCACAACTTGTCGAATAGCAGAAATGACAATAGAGAACTTTCAGTGCAGCCATCACCTCGCCGACATCGAAACGGCGATTCCCGAGCTGGTTCGCAGCGCACATTCGTTGTATCGAGCAGAAGACTTGCGCGTTGGTGCAGAGACTTGGAAGAGATGGACTCACTAAGGACCAAAATGGAACACCATCGGGCAAACACCAAAAGACAGAAGAACGTATAGCCAAGCAATGAGAAGGATCATTCAAACCATCACGAGTGAGATGGAGGATAGGGTTGAGAGGCGGAATACTGATCTCGCGCACATGCTGTAGTTTACCTAGGTACACCTGGGCATGTACTGCTTTCTTTTTGGAGCGTAAGGGTAGCCGAAGGCGTTCATCCTCTTCTACAACTATCCAGAGGCCTCGATTTTGAAAACACTTTTAGGAAATTGGGTGTAAGGAGCGACCGGTAGAAGAAACGTTGCCGCTTCCTAGCTATGGAAACGCACCGTAATTGTTGCGTATATGCCGTATATCCGATTTATTTTTCGACCGTTTTCCTTATGTTGTGTCTACCAGAATCTCGTTGAGATTCTTTCGCGGCCCCCTAGTCACAACGGTGTATCGTCGATTGATGAACTGGCAGTTGCATGCACTCGTGAGAGTGAGAACGGCACTAGCTACGCCTCGTTTGCACAATCTTTCACATGATACGCTACGAACATGTCCTATTTGCTTCAAACACCAGTAACAAAGGGTAGTCGTTCGTCCACTACTTGTGAAGCAAACTCAGTACTGTTTTCATCCAACGTGATTAATGTTGAAGAGGTCTTGGAACATAAGTATAACTCTACCAAGACGTATACGACCTGTCTTGTCGATACAACAACACTTACACTTGGAATAGCTAACGTCTTAAAACTCTGTACAAAAAATGGATTCTCTTAAAACATCGAAAAAAGCTGAAGAACAGTACCCTCCGCCACCATCCGTGGAGGTCGATGATACTGCAACCGAGAACGACAATCTTGCGGAGCTTCGTCAAGAAACCATTGACGAATACTTGACATACGAGCGAATGATGAACATGGGTCTGGATAACGAGGAAGAACGGTATGTAAACGATGACAGTCCCAACGAATCATCATCCACTACCGAGGGATATGAGCACGATGAGCGTCATGAGCCACCACCACTTCCTTCAGCTCACATTCGTTCTGTCACGGTTGAGTTACCGGAGCGTCCACAGGCTCCGCTTCAGTTTTGCGCAGTTCCTGTACCACCCCCTCCAACCATCATCTTGCAAAATGTCCCGCACACCGCCCCGGCCATCTCACTGCCCGTGACTGAAGCCGAAGCTTGGTCTCGGTTCCTTGGACGGGCTCCTAGAGAATTTGCCCCACGTCGTCGACGTTACGATCAACCAGGACATGCCTCCACCAATAGCTACTTTGAGAACTTTAACCGGAGAGGCGTCGTGCCAGATGGCTACTCCTACAGTCGCAGTGCTGGAGGTGTGGGCCATATTACGCGTTCTCACCACGCCATGCCAGCAAGGAACCGTGGACCAAACGGACGAGTTCCGATCGCCATGCCACGTGCTATCGATAGAGACATGGCTCTCCGACAGGAACCCATCGAGCTGTTCGAAATGTGGGCGGATGTTTTTAGCAGGAGCAGAAGGGTCGAGGAAGATGTGGCGACCTTGAGAGAAAGACTTCGCCTCCTACATGAGTTTTACTATAGGCCATAGTGTATGACGTTGGAATGGGTCCGTCGCAGCGTCCATTTGTTGCTTTGGTAATCTCCTAGGGATCTTTTGCCGATGTATTGCTGGCAGCCGTTCGCTCAATCGTTTGTATTTGTCCAACATTGACACGCCGTCATTCACTCATGTATTTGCTATGGAAATAGAAACATTCTTTATCTGCGTTCCATCATTAGCTTCACTAGTACATCATCGCTCGACACAGAAAGTCTACTACCCGCCCACAATGTCTTATTACCAGAGATCCAGCGCATCACCATACTATCTTCCGCTTGACGATCAGCCATACCCGCACCGATACAGACGGAGCATGTCCTCACGGGCGCCGGTGCACATTCCGCACGACTGGGTGTACATGAGCGACAGTCTTCACAACGATATGCGAGCGATGATGGAGGATATTAAGACAAGGAGGATGCAGTGGCAAGAAGAAAGAGAGAAAATGCGTGAAGCGCGGCAGGGAGGTGATACCTGAGGATGTGAGACTGTCACGTGAGAATGTGTGGTACTACGTCGGTGGTAGCTGTCGGAACCAATGTAAGATACTCCGTAGGACTGTTTGAAACCTCAACAAATGAGCCAAGTCTTCCATTTTCCTCGAGGTGGAATAAAGGTTCCGTGATGCTTTGTAGCACGATCCAACTCAAGCAAATACTCTCTGTCTGTAACAGATATGTAAAGAAGGCGGTTCATGCATGCCGATGGTATAATGGCAGTAGAAGGTCGTGCGCCGAGATTTCTGTATGTCGAAATGAAGTTTAGTTGTTGACATCTAAATGTGCCAGATCACCCGAATGATGAGGCCGCGTCAAAACGATGGAATCTAGAAGACATCATGGGAACGACGGAAACGACGAATCAACCATCAGTTTCGGACTTGTAAGTGCAGACTGTTCCAACCTGACCTCTAGAGGCTTTCTACATTGAAGAAGCATGCAGTACGAGTGTAGATCATGGCTGATAAAGACATGCCCCAACGAAACGCCGTTCATTCGACATGGCCTATGGTGTCGCAAAAACTGGCGATCCATGGCACACGGTGCACCGTCGGCTGACGAACATAATCGAAAAATTGCGACCAGCGTTGCTATGGGTTGTTGCGGGTATCCGCAGGATGTAGCGTAATTTGAATCCACAAGCATTGGATGTGTGCACCGTTCGTCTCCAGGGGCGTTAGGAATCGTGGGATATCTTGCTGTAGTACGAGATTGATAGGAGAAGAGCCAAAGCAGGTATTCGAGATCGAATGCGACGTAATCAGATATGCTTTG
The DNA here is from genome assembly GCA_002952155.1 of Alternaria solani. Taxonomy (NCBI): domain Eukaryota; kingdom Fungi; phylum Ascomycota; class Dothideomycetes; order Pleosporales; family Pleosporaceae; genus Alternaria; species Alternaria solani. The sequence goes on from CP022029.1 coordinate 1,981,239, forward strand.
GTTAGCATTGGCCAGCGGAATGTCAATCTCGATGACCCGGGGAAGGGAGTAATCAAGAGTGAGGCGGATGAGGCGAATAGGCGATGCGCGAGTGGTATTTGAAATTGTAAATCGCGGACATTCCCTCCGTATGCCAAAGGCTAGCTTTCGTTTGGTCGCATCCGAATCGCTTAGGCATACACCGTGGGACATCCGGCGGTGTAACACAGACGACAACGATGGTGTCCATACCCCACTCAAGTCTTGAGTAACAGCCCATCCGCACATCGATTGCCCTGGTGATGTTTGTGTAAGTTCCTCCCTAGTTTGATAGGCATGTATCGACACGGTAGACTATTTTACTTACCAGAAAGAAAGATGATCGTCATCTCGCAGGCACTTTCGAGTCTTCTAGGACAATGCACAAAACCGATCGTCCTATCGCATCTCGGCACGGTCGCTTGTCAAGACGCGTGTTCGTTCTTTCTGTGCTCGACGCGATCGCGTTGTTTGCTCTACCCTTGTTAGCGATCGGCTAGAGTCGTATTACGTGGCTGAGGTTCCGCCTGCGTCGGAGAGCCGGCGTAAACGAAGAACAGCTTTGGAAAGTAGACCACTCGCGTCCTGCTAACGTGTTTTCATCATTGGTAGAACCCCACGGAGTCTATTGACATTCTGGGCCAAGGTTCACGATACGAAACGTTTGAGTGGCACTGGTGACTCTGAAGCCAACTCAACTCCCGCCGTGTGAACAAAACCTGCTTTCAGCACACGTGGAACATTCTGTCTGCCTCAGAAATGCTCCAAGTATTGTATAAAATCAATTCATGTTCGCCCATCTTCTTCCCACAAGATTTCGCACACTATCTTACCTTTATCCATCGCTTCGTGTTGTACGATTATCGTATCCTTCTATTGAAGGCACCGCATAGCAATGTACCAGATGGCTCCGTACAGGCGACAGAAACGAGGTTTCGGGTGGCAATATGACAACTACCCGGCTTTTGATATAGCAGCAAACCTTGGTGGATACGGGTGGAATAGCAGTTTTGACACCCAGTACTACGACCCGCCAGGCACTGTCGAACAAGCAACACGATCACATGTAGAGGCACAAAACAAATTTGAAAAAGCAAAGGAGAAATATGAAGAAGCCAAAAAGGAATACGAAGAATGCGAGAAGAAGGGTATGTCGCCTGCCACCCGCATGTAAGGCGTAGACTGATCATACCCCCACTTCTAGTCAAAGAAGCAGAACAGATGCTAAAGTTTGCAAAGTATCGTGCTCAAACTTGGTGAAATGAATGGAGCATTTCTCGAGTGGTAGCTGACAGCACAAATACTGGTGTAGGCGGAGATGGGCTTGTTGGTGTCTCGGATTCCATGGAGGTGTTCTGAGTAACGTGCTTTTGCCTCGTTTTATATGGTGGACTGTTGCTTTATCTCATAAGGACTCCCGAAGCTAATTTCAGGCTGGTTGAGGGTGACGATGGGCGCGGTAAGGTAGGTAGAGATTAGCTGGAGGCAATCGCAATCGCCTGGCAAGCCAGCCCAAACAGGCACGCAGCTTCGCGATATAGTGCAACGTGTCGTATACGATTACCACATGATACCAGCTAAGATGCATAATTGTGTACCCTCTTCGTTTGGCGCAGCTTCTCGTGTTGTTCTGGGCGTCATCGTGAACAATGCGTCGCGCGTTTGGGTCTCGCTTTCGTTTCGTTCTTCGTTGTTCCCAGAAACCCTGTGTTGGTCAACTCACTTTCTTGAACATATAACCACCACACCTAAGCCTGCAGCGCAAAACACAAGCCTCATTTTTCTCCCATCATAGCACCACCAAACCTTACATCATGACCGCTCATGCTCCTTCGACTGCTCGCGCGCCTCAGCCTCCCAGAACCGCAGATTTATCTGGTGCATGACCCATATACAAGGAATTCGAGTATGATTCTGAAGCTGAAACTTTGGTTGGGAGTGAGTCTGATGATGACGATGATGCTCACCTGGCATCGGCCAATAGTCAGCCTGCAGCTGGCTACGGAACTGCCGGGTGGCCTTCAAGTAACGAGCCCGGCGCGCCTGTTCAGAACACCATAGACGCAACGGATCGCGCACAAAAGTCAAAAGAGGTGGGAGACGCAGCTGAACGATCTTCGTCGGTCATTGCAGATGCTAGACGAAAGCAGGATGGGGGAAAGTCCTGCCACCGGCATTAATGGCGTGACGTGTCAACCCGGTGCGAAGCGTGTTTTCGAATATAAACATTGGAGTGAAGGCGTACGGTAGAGACAATGGGCCTGCTTGTGCAGTGTTCGTATGGTCGTGGACAGCAAAGGGTGAAGTGATCGTTGTATGTCAATGACGTCATTGCGGTTTCTTTTCGGCCGGTTCGGCTTGTCGTCTCTCGTCGCGTCGCGTCCTCTTGAACAGATTACCAAGACCTCTCACAATCACACTCTGCCTCTCAGGGAACTTGTATCAGCCTGTGCACAACTTCAGTGCCAAATTCGCTTTCTGGGTCTTCTGGCTGGATTTTGTCGGACTGCACTACCAACTCAGGTCGCGTCGCACGTTCCGTGCTCAACCGGTTCTCATGCTTCGCATTCACCCACAATCCTGCATGCGGACACTGTCGTCGGTGTTGTTCATTGTCTTGAGTGAACTCCGATCATCGTATTACAGCAGCCTGTAAGATTACTCCATGACTTCTGACTATCCAGGGACGTTATCCAGAGCGCTGGCGCCCGAGACGCCCGGGACATACGCTCGGGATCCACAAGCGAGGCGTTCTACAGCGAACTTTCCATCGTACCTGCCCCGATTACTCGGCCGCCATTCATTTTCTTCAGCGTTACTGATTCCTCAATCTTGGCAGTAGTTGTTGCTCCCAATGACAGATGCGGGGGACGGCTTGGCACACATGCAGCAGCGCTATCTCGCAGCGATAAGATATACCGAAGTCTTTCCCCCACCTTTCCGCCAGGTTAAACGACTACAGGCTATGGCTATGTTTTCCATTATGGCGATAGTCTCATGCAACGAGCATACCAAGCATTCCCAACGTGACGGAACTCTCGGAACAATCGTTGTCTGCTTGAACAACACGTAGCATCCAACATTGCTTGATACCCGCCAAAGAGCAGCAGAAAGCTTGCCTTTCTGATACACATAAGACCAATATGGACACAGGATTTGAGAGGGAGCCCCGGAGAAAGCACAGAAAGAACGTGGCTTGCTAAACGTGGAGTAGATCGGGCCGTGCTTTCCACCGGAAGTAGCCTGGCTGCGTGGATCCTACTACCTACAGGCCCCCTACACGCTCTGATCTCTACTCTTATCGTGTAAGCCTGAGATACCATCTCTGTTCGTTGTCATTGCCGTAAGTCACTCGAGGCTTATCTAGTCCGCAACGTTCCAAGGAATGTATAAATTACAGTAGGAGCATCGAGAGCTAGCAGTGTCTTCTCAGGTACATTGTTGATGAACATGCGTTGCTCTCTCCTTACCTCGACGGCTCTTCTTGGTATAGTCAGCTCTTCCGCTGTGCCCTTTCTTGGATATGATCGAAGAGTAGTCCGTGATTACTTCGACAAACGAACCGACAATGGAACGGCATACTCTTGCTTGGCCGAGGCTGCTACAACCACAGTAGCACCAAAAATCAACCCATGGGCTCCTTTGACACCAGAAGAGAATCTGGCTGTTTGGACCTTACTCCATTCTCCGACCTCCGGTCTGAACCTTACGGATCCCACTGAGGCTGTACTAACAGACAACTACGTGTACGTTACATCTCAGATAATGAGATCTGGCTGACAGGTACGCAGGTTCTGGGTAGATGCATTACATACCAACAAGAGTGAGGTGCTACCGTACATAGACGGTAATGCGACGATGCCTGCCAAGTATGCGCGTGCTATCATCTTCGAAGGTGGGAAAGCTGAGCCAGACTCCCAAGAGTACATGATCGGACCTCTCCCAGTGTCTTCAGAGACCATCATCGAGAAGTTGGATTATATTTACAACGGCGGTGCTGGTGGTTCTGTGCCATACAACGCCCGGTATTTCGATGGCCCAAGATCCAGTGCGACGGATCCACTCATCGCATCCATTATGTCAAATATCTCAGATATAACGGCTGCTCTCTTCCAAGGGGGTGTGTACTATGGATCAAGTGACGAAAGATCGAATCTTTCGTTGACCTCCGGCACACCCCTGTCTTTCGACGGTACTAGCGCATTCCGCAACATTATGTTCCGTTTTCCAGGTCCAGCAACCTACATGACACCTTTGGATTTCTTTCTCTTGATCGACTGCACTGGCACTGATCCTTCTCTCTATTCGCTGAATGGATTTGTGACGAACGAGAAGTTTTACCCTACAGTCGCAGAGTTGCGGGCTGCATTCGAGGCAGGCGAGCTTGCTATGGAATACGATCAGACTCTTGACGCAAGCTGGGCTTTAGTCGATTACAAGCCAGAGTTGGGTGTGCGAGACCTCGAAGACCGGTTGGCACCGAGCACTCTTGAGATTGGGGGAAAGCGATACAAGCTTGACAAGGAAAATCAATACGTTGAGTACATGGGCTGGTCTTTCTACATGTCATTCTCACGAACGCTTGGCATCATGTTCTATGACATCAAGTTCAAGGGCGAGCGCATTTTGTACGAGCTGTCGATGCAAGAGGCTACCGCGCAATACGGTAAGTATTTCCTACATCGCTTGTTACTTAGAAGCTGAGTTCTGAAGGTGGCAACCAACCCAAGGCTGCCAATACAGTATACCACGACACCTACTACCAACTCGGTACCGAAATGGGTAGCTTGGTGGAAGGCTTCGACTGTCCATGGGGATCGACATTCTGGAATATCACCTACCCGTCTTACAACACAACGCGAGTCAACACTAATGCGATCTGCATCTTCGAAACCGACATGAACTTTCCTCTCTCACGTCATCGTACGGGTGCATCCAACGACTACGGCTTTAGCAACCTCGGCAGCGTCAAGGGCGCCGGGTTGATCGTTCGCGCGATTGCAACTGTTGGCAATTACGACTACATGTTCGACTATTCCTTCCATATGGACGGTTCGCTCGAAGTTATTGTGCGTGCGTCCGGGTATCTGCAATCTAGCTTCTATTACCCAGCACAGGCGAAGTTTGGGCCGAGAATTCAACAAGCTACACAAGGCTCGCTTCACGATCACATTGTCACATACAAGGCAGACTTTGACATAGTTGGCGCTGCCAACTCACTCCAAGTGTCGGAACTGGTAGCCGTCAATCAATCTCAGCCATGGTTCCCCGAGCTTGGCGAATTCGAGCAAATGGAGATGAACATCTCATGCATGGCTGAAGAGCAACAATTCAACTGGGCTCCCAACAATCAGGCGATGTATGTCGTGTTGAACCCGAACGCTACGAATGCCTGGGGTGAGAAGCGCGGCTACCGGCTCGTACCTGGCCGTTCCGATATCCACCTCTCGACCCTCAACTCACCCTGGTCGCTCAAAAACTCAGAGTTCGCGAAGTCACACCTTGCCGTTACACGCCAGCACGACAACGAGCCTTTCGCAAACAGTGTCCAGAATATCAACCTCCCTTTCACACCGCAGCAAGACTTTGGCAAGTTCTTTGACGGCGAATCGGTTGAAGGTGAAGATTTGGTCATCTGGTTCAATCTTGGCATGCATCATTACACCAGGAGCGAAGATGTACCTGTGACTTTGTACACGGAGGCGTACTCTAGTATCGTATTTGCACCGCAAAACTTCTTCGATAGGGCGCAAGATGGAGATTTGCTCAATCGTAGGTGGATCGAGATTGACGATGATGGAAACATGACGTTCAATGCATACGGCGTGGGGCTCGATGTTTGCCCAGTCATCCTTGAAGAGCCTACAGCACTACTAGGCGGTGTTGGTGAGCTGTAAGACGGGCTCATTTGTGGAATAGAAGAACATGGCTTCCTCAGCACCCTATTGTTAGCGAGAAAATCTAATGTAACTGCTGTTGTACGTCATACGATGGTATCTGCTCTTGCATTGGAATCCTCTGGCTATAATAGAAGCCACGTACACCTCATTCTTGTTGGCTTCGCTAATGCCATCAGTCTACAGTGTACACAGATCGAGTGACGAGTATAAACTAATTTTGGTATATATTGGGGAATGTAGGCGTGATGAGCTGCCACATGTGACAAAACTGGGCTATCACTGGAGTCCTTGCAAACATTCATCACTGCGTTGTACGTGAGCACACAGTGGCAGATCTCTCAATACTCACACAATAGAACTGGTGCTTTTCTTCTCTTCCCTTCGCTGCCCACACCTCATCCCTACCGCTCACCATGTACCTTCCGGTAAGCACTGTCATTACGGCTACAAGCCTCCTTGCCGTCTCCAAACTCGGTGTTTCAGACCTAGCGACAAATGATCTGTCTCTGTTGACGTCTTCCGCGATTGTGGTAGCCTGTCAAGATGGTGCAAAGCCGCCGCCATCTCTTGTCACATCCATCCAGTTTGTTACATCGATAGCATTTATAACTTCGGAACCGAGTCCTGAAGTTACTGTGATACCACCTACCAAGCCTAGTACTACTGAGCTGTCTTCTTCGACCGCCAGCATTACCGACAGCACCTCTCGTCCAACCTCCACCGGAACATCACCATCTACCTCTACCATGACCCCAACCCAGACTTCAGATCCAGAGGCAAAATCTGGACCCTGGCTAAGCGCAGGCAAAATTGGTGGAATAATCGTTGGCTCCGTCTTTGGCCTCATCTTCCTCAGCCTCATCATCTATACTCTTTATGCTGCTTCCCGCGGCATCAACGTATGTGATTGTTTCGGCGGCTGTTGTGGCAAACACGACAACGACGACGATGAGGAAAACCGTCAAGAGCCTTTGCCTTCGCGGTCAGACGACACGTATCCGCATTCCAGTGTCGTTCAGACTGGTCCTGGAGAGGGCTATACAGCGTATCGTCCTGCGCGCCCGAGTGGCGATCATCCACCTGTTCCGCTTCCCTCGGCGTTGCCGCAGCAGGTCGAGATGCAGCAGAGGCATTCAGGGAGATTGCAGAGGGGGCAGAGGGGTGCTTAGTCATAAATGGGTTATAGATTCGTAGAAGTCCTCTAGACGATAAAACCGGCGTGTCATCTGCTTCTGCACCATCGCGCAATGTTGATATAGCTTTTATTTGGCATTACCGTTGTCTCGGCGACTGATGTCGTTGTTTGTTGAGACATGCTTGCGAGTGGGTGTTGGGATTTAGTTACTGGACGTTGGAGCTGTACAACTTCTGCATGTAGAGGTGTTTGTCATATTCACAATATTCAATGCTCGCTAATGCCGCATTATCGACATATAAACCTACACAGGTTCCAATCATAACACCAAAATAGGCAAAAATTATGCGTCCATCTCAGTCTATCATTACCATACACAAGCTATTTTCTAGTGTTCCCACTGCTCAATTCGATATCCACAAAGTCATGCTTCCCATCCTCTTTGACCACGCGACTATAGTGTGGAGGCAGCTCAACCGACGAACGCGCACCGAGACTATCTCCTACATGACCGCCCTGATGGCCGTCCCCAACATATGGTGAAGGGCCGCGACAAGAGTGCTCGCAATCTACGAGCTCGATAGTCTTGGACTTGCCCTCGGTGTCTTGACGCCGTTTAGCTGCGCGAGTCCTGCGCCATTTGAGTCCAAGGAGTGATAGTGGGTAAGCGGCGAAAATGCATAAAACTGCAATGGCTGCGCCGATGACGATGACGATGTGGTGGTCGAGAGGTGGCTTGGGCTCGGATCGTTCGAAGAGCTTCGCGTTAGCAGCTTGCGGCCAGGAGAAAGCGGACATCTTGGACATGTTTGCTATACTTGCAATTGTGGTTGCAGGTTGTTGTATGTGGAATGCTGGCAATGGTTGAAAAGCTGTTACCTAAAGCGTGAGTTAAAGTAACCTGTCAGATCCGCTGGAAGAGGTATGTATCGTCAAGAAGCTTTGCAATGCTTTTCAAATTAAGCGAGCATTGCATCGTGTACTTGAACAATGTCGTTTGTGAATAGTGTCGCGACTCTGTTATCTTCAACCGTGCGTACTTTTCATTGCGATTGTCTGGGACCAGCGAAGCCCCACGGAAAAGCAATTCCACATGAGCCGCAGTCGTTCGCGCAATTCCGGTAGTTTCTTGCAGCTAATCACGCGTTGAGGAAACCATTGGTCATTGCATTGCTCTTCCAAATGCGTAGTCTGCTGTCCGTTTCTCCAGGAACTTTCTCCGCGTTGATCGTTGTTGAGAAGATTGACTGGGTATCCCCGGAGGCGCACCGAGGGTGTGGCGGGTGCATGCAACGCTGCGGTGTCGCAATGCAGATCACCCGGGTGAATGCATGTTGGGGATCATTTCATGGCTATGCGACGAGCCTAGAGCCAGCCATGGTGTCGTCCAAGCGTCGCGTCTCATGTATATTTGCCGCATATTAACATATGCAGGTTGTCGGGCTGGCACGCGTCCTTTTCGATTGTCTAATGCGCCAGGCGGAGCATCGAATCGAATCCTACTGACGTGTCGCGATTCCTGTCTGATGCACGGTTGTGAGGTGGTTGGACGGATGCGGACAAAGGATTTTCATGCGTGGATGCGGAGTGCATATGGAACCACGCTAAATTGGGGCTCGGAAGACGCCTCCGAGGGGGGTTACGCGTCCCTACGTCATTAGCGAGAACCTCACACCATGCATCGCAGCTGCATTGTTCATTGACAACAAGCGAACGCGGCTGAGTACAGGACGCAAATCAAAGAAAGATGAACGCTGGCAGCAAGATGAGATGAATTAGTTGTGGAGTAGACATCACAGATGAACTGAAGCAGAGCAATGTTGTGGGTATTTGAAATGTTTCATTGAAATGACTTATTATAAGTTTATAGACGGACTGGGTATTCTCCAGTATTGCCGCGAACCATTCCTATCCCGCCCAGGTCTCATGAGAGACGGAGCGTGTTCAGCTCGTGGCTGATGTCGCTAGCCGATGAAAGAAGCTGTCGAAAGGGACTTTTCATGTCGATGGTTGAAGGACGACCTTGCGGGCCGAGGCGCTTACAAAAGACCAGCGATGGCAAGGAGACCACCAGCGACGGCACCCATGGCAGGGACGTTGTTGTAGTCGGCAGCACCAGTGGAGGCAGCGGAGCTGGCAGCAGAAGCAGCAGAGCTAGCACGGCTGGCGATGGCGCTGGTAGCAGATGCGATCTCAGAGGCGCGCGAGCCAGTGGCGGTAGCGGCCTCGGACTCAAGGCTGCTAAGGGCGGAGGAGGCGTCGCTCTGGATGGAGGAGGCGATGGAGGAAGCAGCAGAGCCGGCCTCGCTGGTGAGGGAAGCCACGCCGGAACCAATGTCAGAGGTGAGCGAGCTGACGAGCGAGGCGATATCAGAGGGGGCGCCGCCTACGGCAGAGGTGACACGGGAGAGGATGGAGTCGATCTGGGCGTTGGCAACGCCGGCGGCGATGACGGCAGTGGCAATGGTGGAGAAACGCATCTTGATGGTGTTTGGATTTGGTGGGTTGTTTGGGTGGAAAGGTAGTAGTTTGTGTGATGTGGAGAGTGTGTGTGTGAGTTGTTGTGGATGGGGGTGGAAGGGCAGGGCGAGGTGAGGGCTCTTATACCAGGCGAGTGCATAACAACTAGCGTGATTGCATGTCGCCATTCGCCATAGCCCCAGCCAGCAACAAACACGGCAGTCGCAGCCCTTGCTCGGTTGCGCCTCCTCCACAATTCCTAGCCACGCAAAGCCAGTGGGCAGTGACGCCACATGGCTCGCACTGGCCGTGTGCTTGACTGGATGCGGCAACCCATCGCACCCCATCCCAGTCCTCGGCGCCCGTTCCTGCTTTTTCCAGAGAAGCTTGATCCGGGGCCCTTTCACCGTCTGAGCCTATGACGTCGTTTCTCGCCCCTCCAATTCGTCCGCTCTGCAATGTATCGAGATTAACTGGGGGCTGCAGTCGTCCTGCAATGCCCCGTCTCATGCGTTTGGCTGAAAGACCGGCAGCGAGGCTATGCCCATACGCCACTCTGGGCCACGATGAGGCGTCCAAACATGCTATTTCCAGCGTTGCACGTTGCCGTGATCAACTTACTCTGAAACAAGTAAGCACTTGTCTTGTCGTCTGGCCAAGCTTTCCGACCGCCAGCGCGATTAACGCGACGTGGAACTCAAGGTCCCTGGCTGCAGATTCAATTCGGCCGACATACAGCCACCCGACGTTTTCGTGTCTCGATGCTCAGCTCTTTGCATGTGTACCACGATGCTGTACATGCGCGCGGCCCACCTGCTGTCAAGGCAACCAAGCCAGCAGTCACCGCCGCCTCCAATCTAGGGGCCCCGGAGCTGGGTGCGCCTTTTTGCCTTGCAAGGTGCCCATGAGACAAGCATGTCGTCATTGCCCGACCTTCTCTTGTGTTCCAAAGCCACCAATCTCTGAGACGGCCAACGCTCCCCCCCCCCGAAACCCGGGCGCACGTCACTGCAGAGGCCGAGACGACGGCTATGACGAAGAGTAATCTTGGATGAATGTCATGGTTCGAGCAGACGGTGAACTCAAGGCGGCAAGGCAGGACTGGCGGTGCCTGGCCACGCATCCCTACTCGGGTATTCGCGTCGCAACCCTGTCCCGATTAGCGCCAAGCCCGTCCTTGCCGGTACCCCAAAGCTAGCCCACCGCATTCGCCCGTTTGCCATGGAATTCCATCAGAACGTCTTCAACTTTCGATCGTCGGGTCTTGTTCCCGACGCGCGTTGTTGATGTCACTGTTGTTCCTCCAGCATGGCTCGAGTCACGACGTTTTTCCGGCGCCGACGCCGCCCAGTTCGTTCCCCCTTTGCCGCGCGCTTTTCCATTGCCATGACTAAGAGTATTCGTCGCGCCCCCACGAGACTCGCATTGACAAATGCCACAGCAGGTATTATGCCACGAGACGCGTGCTTAGCACATTCTCTTTCCCACGAACACGTGGAACCCCTCTTGTCATTGCTGGACACGCTTCGATTCGTCGTAGGGAGCACACGTCGCTCCTGTCTTACAAGCCCGGGCGATTTAGCCTCTTCCAGCCGCTAAGCTGACGGCTACCGTAGTGTTCGCAGGTTGGGCTACCAAGTGGGCTGACAGGTCGTCTCGTAGTCAAGCTGATTTGGTTATACAAGAGACGTTGAGCCGTTGCTGACATCTTTGGTTAGCGCCTGATTCGCTTACTCACCTGCTTGCCTGATCCAAGTCAGCGATTACCAGCCAATATCCGCATCTTTTCCTCCATCTCACAAGTATGCCCGTGCGACATGCACCTCTACTTCTTGACTCAACCCCCGATATTCTTAATCAATGCTCTCCTGGACGGCTCCAATGTTCATAAAAAAAGGCCGCTACGATCCCTTTTCAGTCTTGGGGCGCCTGAAGCCAAATACAGAGGGCGTCGTAGCCGCTGAGGCTGCACACCAACATCATGTGTGACAGCGCATCGCAACGACACCAAATAAGAGCTCGTGTGGCCCGCCTCGAGCGCTAGAGAGGCACGTTGAGTGGAGAATTGCTACCTTTTGGGCGCTCTTCTCGCTTTTCCACGCCCATTTTATTTGATTGCGACCGTGTTCGGTCGCATTTTACTCAGGTTTGTCCAGGGCTAATACAGCACATTACCCTCTTGAAGTCGCATGAGAGTGCAGGAACACATCTTCATCACCATGTTCGGGACACATGCTAGACTCTGATCAAGTGCGATGGGTTTAAGAAACAAACCCGTGGACCCATCAACCCGCTGAGCCACATTCTTCACGTCAAGGTACGCACGATTTGCAGCAAGCGCACGAGGCTTCCACATGTGGGCTACCAAGGCTGTGATCGCTTGAGACCCATACAGATGGCGCTTAGTTGCATACGACTGGAATGTAGTGCTCAGCATTCCAGTAAAGGGCTTTGTTAGCTGTAATTCTTCTTATCTGCATAACCAACTCAGAGCCTGCCTGGATCGTCTTGTCGATGGCTCCTGTTTGTATACCAACGCTGCGACAGTTAGCCTGAGCACGACAGCACAACCATGGCCATGTTGTCCACCATTACAGAACCTTCCGCTCACACGCCTTCACCAAAGCATCGCGCCGCTCAGATCATGACGACATCGCCGACAAACTCTGGCACAGACGACGGCCGCTCGCTCTCTACTCCAACCGCGATCGGAATCGGCGTCGCTATCGGCATCGTCGGTACCGTATTCATCCTTATCATAGTACTATTGCTCCACCGTGCCTGGACACTCCGTCGCCCACAGCCAACAAGAGAGTACCGGCAGGCGAAGCTTTGGAAAGGCTTTGAGCCAGTCACACCCAGCACGGCAAGAACGACCTTTGTCGGAACCAGAATGACGAATATATACTTGACGGAGCTACCCACACCAGTTACACCTGCGTTCCTCATGAGTCCGCCGCTACAAGGAGGCGAAGAGCATGGGTACGAGAGTAGGGATCGACGGCACAGCGAGCCCGCTTGATGGTATCCGATACCTGCAGTGTACTGCTTCACGAACATTCCCTCAGAGATACGATTTTAACGACCAACGCAAAACAATACCATCCACCAATCTGAACTGGAAGCGCCAATTCACTCCTTTTCCAGATTCCCGACAACGCATTCTTGAATATGGGTCTCCACGAATAGTGCTCAAACTCGACTCGTCCTCAACTGCTACTCCACCTGACCACCCTCTGTTCATTCGTAGATATCTAGGGAGAGCTAGGTTTCGCTTTCTTCGATGGCAGGTCCCCTCCCCTTGGACAGGGGACCAACGGAGCCGCTTCGATGGCGCTTGGTCTGCGATTGCCGCGGCTTGCTCTTGAAGCTTCTTGATCATCTCGTGCGCTGTTGTGAGCTCAGCCTTTAGACGGCCATTCTCATAAGTCAGACGCTCGATCCCAGGTTTGAGTGCGATCTCGGATTCAGGCCCTTTAGTAGGTTGCTCTGCAACCAGTCTTTCCGGAGCAGCCCCAGCACTGCAAGTCCAGTTCGATTTTCTTCGACCAAACATGGAGTCTGGATCCTGATATGGAATGAGAGTAACCAAGTCTGCTTTGTACTGTGGACCAATGCCGCCGCGCGTTACAAAGAAGGGAATTGGGGGCACAATCAACATCTCCAATGGGGTACGATTAACCATCTTGGTGGTCAGCTGCAAGGATGGTGTTGAAGGAAGCTGTAAAAACCCGAGTTCGATTGCCAAAGTTAGTGGCGCGCGTCGCCCTCGCAGAAGTATACCGGCTAACTTCAGTAGGCAGGCGCATCGAAGTAAACGCCGAATGGCGACCGTTTACAGGAGCAAATGGAGGGCATCATGTTGAGAACTATGCATCAGGTGGCAGCAGTGTGTGAGCTTGCTACTGACTTGGTCCCATCAGCATCTTACAGAGTTCAACTTGTTACCCATATTTAGTAGAACATGTATTGCTAGAGAAATCAAAATGCACGACGAGCCTGATCAAGCATGCGACGTTGCTGGATCAGTTCAGTTGTTGTGCGACAATAATACCATATGGACCAGATTTCTATTTACGGTGTTGTAAGTGGAGAAATCATGGGTGCTATCGATAGCGACGATCTGCCCCACCTTCTATGGCCACAAAACTTTGCAAAAAGAAACCCGTCATGCCACTCGAGTTCTGCAAACAGCTGGCAATGATTTTGGAGCAAAAAAAGCGACCGATGTGGGACTCGAACTATGCTCTGATTAGTATCCATATTTGGAACGGCTGATAGGATGAACTTACCCCACAGCCTCAGCCTTAGGAGGGCTGCGCGCTACCATTGCGCCAACCGGCCAGATGCTTCTTGTTGGGAAAATTGTGAGTTTGTTAACATATATCCCAACAAAACATTTTCACCAGAAACGCATCCTGACCGAGCAACACTGATGCTTCAAGACATCGCTCCTCCAACCTAAATCGGCCAAGTTCGGCTCTCGACATTCGGTCCTTCCATCGTGATGAGACTTCTTTCTCCAGGGTCTAATAACTGAACCTTCCACAAGAGCACAAAGAACCAAGACCAAAATGACTACACATACATCTCCGTGATGGCATTTCTCAAATACTATTTCCCACTCTCACTATGTACCCGTTTCGTAGTAAAACACTCGCTATTTGAACAAGGAATCGCCAAACCAAAGTATCGTAAAACATGGCCAGAACATAGATGCGTAACCATCAACCCGTCACTTCCCCTCTGATCCCTCACGACCAAACCATGATCAAGCGCTCTCAGCCCTTCCACTACTATTGCTACTACCTTCGCGACTACTCCTCCTCTTCCCGATCGGTCTAACCGGCGGTCTCATATCGCTTCTCCCCTCCGTCGCAGCCTCATACCCCCTATCTTCATCCATTTCACTCATACTCGACGCATTGCTCAGCATGCTGGCTCTCTTGCTCTGCCAGGGTAGATTCCCTTCAATAGGCGTACTAGGTCGAGAGCCCACGCCACTTCTCTGTGGCGGTTGTCTTGCCGACTGCGCGTTACCCTGTGTGATGGTCGAGCTAGAGCGGAGGGAAGACTTGCGGCTCGTGGTTGTACTGGTGGACGTGTTACTCCATCGACGCTCACGGCTTTCGGCAGGCCGGAGACGACCGTCCAAGTCGAGGTCCGGGGTGGGTGTTGTGCTTCGCGAGGAGCTACGAGAATGTGATCCGTCTCTTCCTCTGGGGGTTTGCAGTAGACTTTGTCGCCGTTTCCGTGAGCCCGAGTGCGAGAGGCTGTGACTGTGACCGTGGAGATGGCCGCTCTTTTCTACGTCGGCGCTTCGCCCGCTGAGACCGCGGGCGCGCTTCCAGCCTCGCCAGCCGGTCCACCATAGCCAGCCTCCTTCTTCTCTTGCAATCTCGCGTTGTCTGGCGCGGACGCGTTTCCGCAGCTCTGCTCGTCGCTCGTTTTCCGTGGCCCAGTATTCGTCTCTGTAGACTTCCCACTCTTGGCGGAAGTCGGGTGTGAAGGGCTTCGGGAGCAGGAGGAGCTTGATGTAGTCGCCTCCCGGTGCAATGTCTTCCTCGGCGTATTCTTTTCCGTCTTCGACGATGCGATGGCGGGGTCGGCCGCCGTCCAAAGCATGCTTGTTTTCCTGCGCAACGTTGATGAAGTGGTAGGAGCTGCCGCCCTGCTCTCCACCCCACAGGCCACCAGAGAAGGGCACGACAAAGCGACCCCATTCCACCAGCTCTCTCCACCACGGGCCCCGTATGACGACAATCTTGGCATTCATGCCTCTGAGGCCTCGGTTTGCAACGCCGATCCACCGGCGCGGCCATCTTACTCCTCTCTCCCACTGTCCAGTGGCCCAGAAGAGCAGCGCGGTGACGACGCCAGTTATGAAGCCAACTTTTTGCAGCATATCAACGAGCCAGTACTGTGACCCTCCGATACCTTTGCCGTCCTCTCGTGGGCGCAGCCACAGCAGGTAGAAGCAGAAGCCTATCCATACTGCCAGCAGCGTGAGGACGAACGTGTTCTGCCGCCGGCGGGCGCGCAGGGTAAGGTACTGGCTGCGAAGACTGGCTTCGAGTATCAGGAGGTTGAGGTAGATCTGCGGCGGCGACGAGGGGAGGAGGGAGGTCGGGTCGCTGAGGACGGGCGGTCGCGGCGTCTTGATGGTGGGCAGGCGGCCGTGGTGGGCATTGTGGGGTGTGTCTTGGAGGATGGAAGCAGAGTACGGCGGCGGGTCGCGCTCGACGCTCTCAGCGACCCTGTGCAGGCTTGTGCTCGGCGGCGGTGCACCTTTGACAATCTGGTCGAGTGTCTGCGGCGCCATCAATTACTTCTCTCCACCGTCAAATGCTGTTGTGCTGTCGGTGCGTATGGCAATGACATGTGAATGCGACACGGGCGGCGGCTATGTAGATGGTAGTGCGGGTATGCTATGCGTGACTTGAGTCTGTCTTCTACTTGCTCTTCTTCTTCTTCTCTCTGTCATCATCAGACGAGTCGCGTACACGTTCAGAAGAATGCGCAGCGCGTCGGGAGGGGTACTCGTGCCTATATCGAGCGAACGCTGTGTTTCCGGCGCGAGTCGGTCAGTCGCTCCGATGATGCACCTGTCTCGCTTAGCCGGAGCGGTGAAGACATGGATTGCTGGCATACAACTCTACCCCACAGTGCTAGCTCCGTATAGGCAGGCTCCTTCACTGAGATGGCTGCCACCACCTTAGCCCTGCAGCAGTCACCACCAGCGTCGACGGAACGGAGCGGGGGTGAAATATGCAGGGGCTCATGTGAGATCGTCTTGCGGAAGTGAGGGGTCCCATTCACCCATGCAAATCGACCACACGGGTGGGTCGAGGTGGAGAGAGCATCACGAAGTATGCGTGGAGGAATACCTGGTGTTGAAGAAGACTCTATCTATGCTGAGACAAAGTGGCATGATCCAACATGCCCAACCTTGCAACGCTATACCGAGACCAAACGCCAAACAATGCAATCCTTCCAACACGCAGACATCTATGCACGACCCCGCCCTTGCTCTCTCCGTCTAACTTCGTTCATCTCGTCCAACATGACGCGGTTGAACTGCTCCCAGCCATCCAGGTACACGTGGTGGCCGGCCTTGTGAATGATAATCACCTTGCCTATGCCATGGTCGTTCTTCTTCTCCTCGGCCGAGGCGTTTGCTAGCAGACGCTCGCGTTCTTGCTTCATCTTCTCCTCGGCCGCATACCCGCCGGCCACGTCCATCCAGTCGTTCTCTCCATACATGAAGATGACTGGGTAGCCTGTCTCGCGCGGCGTGGTGGAACTAGCTGCGGCATCGCCATCTGCGGTAGGCCTCTCGTGCGGTTGTATATATTGTCTACCGACAGCCTGGATTCTTCGAATCATCGGGCTGCGAGCGAAAGCGCCAGGGGCGAGCAGGTAGGAAAGCGCATACTCGGAACTTCCCCGCTGGCGGAACAGAGCGTAGCTGTAGTCGTGCAGGGCCTGTGCCTCCTCCTCTGGTAATTGCGAGAAGCGGCGTGAGGTCCAACCTGATACGAGACGAGGACCGAGAGGCCCTGACCAACGCACAAAGGTAAAGGGCGAGACCATGTTGGCCTCCCAGAGAGAGTACAGCCACCACGGCAATCGCCTTTTTGGTGGTTGTTTAGCCTCTTTTGTAGTGTCGGCTGTCAAGTGTTAGCGAAATGCAACAACTCTGTTAACGATCAACGTACCATTCTTCGTCCGCTGGTTCATGAAGTTGTTGTTGTCTGCTGTCGATGGCTGCACGCCATTCTGGTTTGTCTCGGCGGCATCCTGAGTGAACTCATTCGCCATGGTCGAGTCTTGCGGATCAGGCATCTCCTCGTCGACTGCATACGGGTCTTCTGGAATACCGACCGGAGACGCAAGAATCAACTTGTTGAGATGTCCCGGGTACTTGAGCGCATAAGCAACAGCCAGGTACCCTCCTAGGCTGTGTCCCAGCAATGTGAACTTTTCCAGGCCCCTCTTTATCCGCCACTCCTCGAGCGCATCCACGAACCACGACTCGGTCTCTGAGATCTTGCCCTCCTTGTCCTTGGCATGGATCTTGAAGGTTGGCCGACTGCTCCGGCCCATACCGAGAAGGTCCAGCGCAAAGACTTTCCAGCCCTCGGCACGCGACAACGACTCGAAGTTGCGGTAGAAGAAGCCCAGTCCAGCGCCGTACCCGTGTAGCATGACCAAGTTGTTCTCCACCTCTTCGCCCAGTCGCTCCACGGAGAACTCGTTCAGCGCACGATCCTTGCCACTGAGCTGAACCATTTGCGAGTTCCATCTCCGCGGTCCGTACGGGTCGTTGGTGGCGTTTGTCGTCGTCTGGTCCTCGGAATGCTTGGGTGGCGCATGAAGGTCTGCGGATGATGGGGTGGCCGAAGCAGGTGCGGAGCCTGTTTGCGTGTGTGTGGGCGGGCTCTGGAGATGCGGAATGTAGGATAGGACGCGATGCTCGGTTCTGGAGGATGGCGCAGGTCAGTATACATGTCCCATTTGCCTCTTTGCAGGACATTACTCACGCCATGGGCGATAGGCCGGCCCACCACTGGTCGAAGCCCGACTTGGCTGATAGGGGGAACCACTTGGAGAACCTGCCCTGTGCCTCTCCCTGCTCCTTTGCGCGTTGGCTCGCCAGCATAGCCTGCTGGCCGCCCTGCCTCGCCTCTTCGGTCTCGTGTCCTGCCATTGTCGAATTCGCTTTGCTCTCAATTCTAATCGGGGTGCTTAGGCTCAGACTGATGTAGCTTGCGCCACCAAATCCCACGCTCTTGTGTATGAGATTTCGGGCGCTGGGTCGTGCTAGGTAACTGCGTAGCATTCGCAGGCGCGCAGAGAGCAACAAGGGGTGGGGGACGCGGAAGAGAAAAGGCGAAGAGTGCCGTAGAGGAGGAATGGTGGCGGTGTTATATCGTGTCGCAGAGCGCCCTTGAAGGCGCCGCCCGCGACGAATCTGCTTTGGCACAGGAATGTTGACGTAGCCTCTGGACGAGTTACGGTGGCGGAAACGCGATTGTGACGCGGAGATAAGAGGGCCGGCGTCGACTGCGCGTGTCGGACGAGAAATCTGGCCGCCCCCGATGCTACACAATCGAATACGCTGGACGGCGATGGAGGCACGTCTGACATGAGATGTCGAGATTCAAATCTGCTATGGAACATGGAGATTCAACAAGTCGCGGTTGACATTCCTATCCACTACCCCCGACGACCCCACTACCAGGGTCGTGCTAACATGCTTGAGCTGCGAGGCTCAACACTCCATCGCCCGCATACTCCTACCCTCTGACCTATCACATGCCCCAGACCCACCACACCGCGATCAGGGTTAGATACTTCACGCTCGTGATTTGCGTGCCTGACCTCGCGATCCATCACTCCAATGTTACCGCTTTGGGTA
The DNA here is from genome assembly GCA_002952155.1 of Alternaria solani. Classification (NCBI taxonomy): domain Eukaryota; kingdom Fungi; phylum Ascomycota; class Dothideomycetes; order Pleosporales; family Pleosporaceae; genus Alternaria; species Alternaria solani. The sequence continues at coordinate 2,000,173 of CP022029.1, forward strand.
TAGTAATCTTAATGTGGCAACTAGATTTGTTCATTCTCATTATCGTCATTTCGTACCCACGCCGTGCCACAAACTCCGTCCCAAATGCAAATGTCCTGCATGCATCAATACAATCGTATACACTCTACATGACATCTCCTTGAGCACCCAGCCCTGTCCGGCGGTCCTCGATCCAGCGCAGTCTTCATCTTCTTCACATGCCCATGCGACTTCAACATTCTCGAGGCTGTGATTTGTTGGTCTCGTCTTACATCATCTCAAATTCGCTGACTGATGCTCGAGTTGTACGCCGTCTTGGCGTGGCGTCAGGGTACCGCCAGTCGAATCGGACCAGCTGTGGCTGCATAGTTGTGGTTCCGGCGGTCATAGCTATCCCCGTGGGAATGTTTGCCGACTGGAAAGTTTATACGTATCGCTTCTTCTTGGATCCTCACACAAATGGCTTGGGCTCCTGCGCGTACGTGATCGTGTTGGCACTGACCACGCTGTTCAGACTCATACGCGTGCCCCTGGGGTCGACTACACTGCCAGGCCTTTGGTGCTTGTGCAGACGTCCAGGGTTGCTTGAGCTTCCTGTGTCGGTTCTGTACTGGTTGGAAAATGGTCGTTGTGGAGGTGCGACACCAGGCTTCTCATACAGCGTCTCTTCGCTTGCGGGCGCTTGGTTCAGTACACTCTGGGGTTCTGGGCGACGCTTTCGCTTGATGCAGCAGCAGTTACGGTCGTATGGGTAGGCCCAGAAGAGATAGCAAACTGCCCAGATCAAGACAATGCATGGTACGACTCCCAGGCACACAATGAGGGCGATGGCTGTTCCCGAAATTCCACCACTGCCACTAGAGTCTTCTAAGAACCGTGCTTGGAGGTGGGCGATAGCGGGCATGGTTGTCGTAAGAGAGTGTTGTTCGGTGGAGTGAGGGTTCGACGTTTAGTTTGGCGGTGAGGCTTTGGTGTTATGCGTGATGTCAATGGCAGGGAGAAGTCACAGTCGGAACAGGTCAAGAGGTGTGGAAGCGACTAGGGTAGATTGGACACGGAGAGTTGTGAAGCGACAGTTGGGCGCGGGAGCGTCTGGAACGATGGACAGGTACTGAAACACAGAGCATGACAGTTGCCGGTGAAGCGCTTTGTATGCAGGTCTGGATGAGCCACCCGTGGAGACGTCATGGGTGGTGGAAAATGGACTGACGCACATGGCCGCGATGCCGAGAAGTCAGAACTCGTGGCGTTTGCGCGTTCACGCACTAGAGTTGCGCTACACTCTTGGTGCGAAGCCGACTCTCGGTAGCCTTTCTTTTCACACACACTCCTGGGGGTGTGATGCTGTTCTCGGATGAATTATTCATTGAATCTCGTCAACTACCCTGACCTACACACCTGATACTGAGGCGGCCAGGGACCTGAGACCGGTCCTGATCTCCAGGGGCTGGCGTTTCTGATGCTTTACCACAGGCTGCACAGCCTACAACTCAGGCCGTATTTGCCGTAAGCCCGAAAGCCTGAAGGATCGTGAGCGCTACAGGCGACCAAGTCATTGACGTGTTGTGTCCTAGTATGAAGCATTAGCCCTGTTTTCAGCTAGCGGGTCCGGAAAGCGCGGCGATGACCGCATGGGTGTGAGGCTAGCCCAGCCCTGATCACCACGTGTGGGGTTGACGTCTGCATCGCTTGAAATCAAGATCTTCATGAGCACACTGCCATTGGCCTCAGGCTCTGTGCAGCGCGCTTGGTGCAGTCGCTGAAGTCAGGAAATGAAGGGTGCAGGACTGTGTCGACCTTGTTAGACGGAGGTGGGGCGACCCGATCTCATCTGACAATAGGCGAAACGCGCATCTTGCAAGCGCCGACCTTCAGGGATCAAACTGCAGGACCAGTACGTACCGCCGTGCTTAGCAATAGTTTTTGAGATGCTGCGCGAATTGCTCTGCCAAACCTCTTGTCTACCGGCTTCGCCCAAATCTACGACCTCAAGACTCTTGAGATTATCTTCATTAGTACTCGCGTCCTTTGCGGCCCGAAGTGTCGATTGGAACAACGACTCGGTTTCGTGCCATGGCATGGTCTGGTCGCTCTCGGCGTGGATGAGGACCAAGTTGAACCTTGAGCAAGTTCCTGGTTCATTCATCAGTATCGGAACAGACGGATCAGAGGAGATTTGGACACCAAGAAAATCCTGGAATAGTCCCACAATAGTGTGTGCTATGATCAACTTACGCGCCATTGTTGCCAGGCGATCATCGCTTCGCCAGGTGTCTACCATCCTACGGGCAAACCAGGCTTGGAAGGCAGGGAATATCTTGACGGGCGCAAGAACGGGAACAATGCCACCGATGGAATACGAAGAAAACGCGTTACCGGCATTCGAAAAGGCTGCACACAGAACCAGGCCGGCAAACTCGATGCCGAGATTGGTCGCATAGCGGTGTGCGATGCCGGCCACAACTGCAGTTCCCAATGAATGTCCGAGAAGTACGATTCGCTCTGGTGGTATGAGACAGGTGCTTAAAGCCCAGTTGACTACAGCCTCTGCATCGTTCAGTAAGCCACCCTCCGAGGGGTCGCCCGTTGAGATGCCAAAGCCGCGATAGTCGAATGCTAAGACGAACATCTTCTCAGACGCCCCAGCAGAGTACGATCGATACTCTATTGTACGGCGCTCTTGGCCTAATGTAGCAGAGTTACCATGGAAGTAGATGAGGAGTCTTGCTTCTGGATCGTCGCGTAGCAATCTCCAGGCAAGCGTATGCTCTACGTCAGTACCTGTCTTCTCTTGTATGAAGGCCTCGGCGTTCCTGGCATATACTCCCAACGGAGCTATAAGCCATGCAAAAAGCCGCTCTCCGTCTTTTGAAGTGATGCGGAAGGGGACGACCTGGTTCTCTGATTGCATAAGCCCAAGAAACCTAAGAAACCTTCCGGCGCAATAATATCTTGTGATGCAAGATGAGGGGAGCCGACGTACTCAAGAAACCCGCTCTTTCGGGCTGTGTCAACCATTTGCCTGGGAAAAAAGTGAAATTATGCAGATATAGCATTTCTAACATGATTAGCGTTGGCCTAATTCATTCAATCGTCAGGTGCTTCTAACGTTTTTGGACCCATGGCAAGCAACATAGCAGCGTGGCCGGGACCCATATTAGACTAAGAAAAGACAGAGTCGTGCCGATGGAACTGGAGATGCTCATGATGGAGTTGGTCGTGTGCACGATGGCGGATGCGATGTGCTTTCGGAGACGTGCGGGAAAATTAGCGCGTCGTCCATGATCCCTCGCAGTTACTGCCCGCTCAAGCGCGCAACCAATCTCTGGGCATCAAAGTGCGACCTTTTTGCGGCTTTGTTTTCCTGAAGAATGGTGTTGCTAATGACTGTGCATTGATGCATATATATTAGGTGCGATAGCTCGCTGGTGCAGTTGTCTGTCGGGTGAGGGGTAGTGGTGGGCGGGCACGCGGCTTCATGGCCGCGGCGTTTAGCCAAGTGCCCCCTCATCGCGACTGCAACACCACTTCGAAGACACCAACATCAACACCCAGAGAAGCCCTCGAGCACGTCTGCGCTCAACCCGTGTGCGAACAACGACTCAACATCGCGACCCCGAGTGACTAGAATGTATTGCAATGAAGTACTCAAACATTAACAGTAAACTCCTACCTACAACAGACTTGGATGCACAAACTTCCCGGACTAAAGTTACTTCAATGACCAAAGTTACAACGCTGCAACGCTTGGCACGATTATCTCTGGGTGTGTCCTTTGTGGGGTTATTACCAGAGCTTTCGGTAGCATGTTCAACTAACCACGACTCGTATCTACGTATCCTTATGCTTGTCGGTCGACGCTCGTCTCAAACCTGGCGAGAAGTCCTCTTGGATATCTTCCAGCTCTGCCGGTCTCAGGCCTTCCTTACGCCAATGCAGAACCTGGTATGATTCAGGACGCTCAGGCAGCTCGGGTTCTGCAGACTGACCGAGGAAGAAAGCTGCCTCAGTATACATGCTGGGATGACGGGCGACATTCAACCGCTGGTCTGCCAGGTTGACAATGCTCAAAGCGCGACTCGTTTCAAAGTCCGTCGCAGAGGTGCGCTTCAGGACTGCTTCAGCTTCCTTGTACTCCTCAGACTCTAACACAGCTTCAGCAGTTGCAACGTTGCGTGCCTTTTGACGAGCGTTGTACGGATTGTGATAAGTGGGTACATGCTCAGCGGATGGTTTTGGCTCGTCCGCCTCCTTGCGAAGAGGTTTACGCATGCTGTCAATGTCCTGTGTCCAGATGTCGCTAAAGACACGCGATTCATTGGCGTCATTAGAACCAGTGTCTGTATTCTGAGAATATATGGAAGACTCTGGATACGGAGAGTGACGAGCTGTATATAGATTACCGCCATCATACGTAGTCTGTGGGAGCAGGGTCGAAGTACGACGAGATGATTCCGGATCAACGTCGGATGCGTCTGGATCGACAGTGAAGAATCGATCAACGTTATCGTCGGACGGCGGATCTGGGGTCCGGTTTGGTGACTTGGCTTTACGGAAGACCTTAGCCTTCGCTGCCTGGAAGAGCGTCGGCTTCTTGTTGCTTTCGAGCTGAGTCAGAGTGGGCGCGCGAGACATTGCATATGGAACAAATCCCGTCTCGACATCGATATCAGAAGGATGTTTCATGGCCAAAGCACCTTTGTTTAGTGAATTGCGCTTCCAAATCATCTGCGGTGTGATTGGTTTCAGCTCTCCAGAGTTCCACTGACGAAGCTGCTTCTCCAAATCATGACAATTGAGACACTCGCCTCTAAAACGCAGATAGACCAAGTACGCAATCATAGCGATTTGTAGTAAGGCAAGAGCGATAATTACCCCGAGGATAACGTACGCAAAAGTTTCGTCGAACTTTGACTTTCCAGCGAGCGGGACGGCTGTGTCTGAGGTGGGTAGCGATGTTGGAGAGGATGTAACCACCGATGAGATCGAGATGGTGGACTGCAGCACACTGCTGCGCAGAGAAGCTGAAGAGCTGGTAGATGTCGTCGTCTCAGGCGTTGATGTCGAGGACAAGGATGGAGTGATCGTAGCTTGGACAAAATCTGTGGGGTATACAGTTGTGAACTCAGTAACTAGGACCGCGTCCATGTTGACTCGGATTGTTGAAAGTCAAGTATGCCTTTACTGTGCTGATTCTTGTCTTGTCCGGGTGGAATTTCGGTTTGCCACTCACTTGCTTTGTTGGATTCTCGCACTTTTTTGGCATAGTATGGAAGACAAATGTTATAGGCGACACAGATACATTGTCAAGGCGCAGATCATAATCTGCTCACAATGCACAGAAGACCTGACTGGGTTGTGAATTTGTTCCAATGTCGAACCCGTCGAGGTACTGCTCTGTATCTTGACAATGTCAACCAATCAACTGCAAAGTTAGCATGCGTAGAGATTGGCATCCATCACAATTATGAACAGTCAATCATACTTTTTATCGGAATCTTTTTCTGCTTGAGCGTGGGTCAGTGAAATGGATCATAGTGAATGGAGAGGCTCCAAAAGCAAGCTTTAGGACATACAAGGTATTTGATTAGGAGAGGCATGGTAGCTTCCTCACTTACCATCATGAGACTACGGAGTGTGCAAGGCCATGCGCATGGGTACTGCTTCTCCGATGGAGACCACTGTATCTAATGTCATGTATGAAGCTACGGTATCAACTGACTGATCGCGGTCGCGCAAAGGGCCATGAGATATACTAAGAGACGCTGGTTTACATCAGGGAGCAACCACCTCTTCCGGCAGCCAGTGACAGACCACCCTGTCAATTGCTTGTCATGGGCTCAATCACCATTCTCACGCTTTTTTAATGAAAAGGAATTGTTTCCTTACGACCAAGATCTGAACGAAGCCAGACTGGATCAGCAACGAGCAAAATTACGGGCGATAATTCATTTTCAGAATCACGCAGAGTTCAAAACCAGAATTGATCAAGTCTTCGTAGAGACTATTTGTAACATTAAGATTATCAAAGTTCCAGAATCGACGAGTAACGTCTCTACGACGTAAACAACGCACGATAAGGTGGAACGGAGATGGGGCGTTTGTATCCTTCCTACATGTGCTTGTTGGGCTCGACATGCTCGGCGTGCGAGATTGAGCCTTGCTTAGCGGCAACTTCCTCGACACGACGCTCGATGTCGAGACCCCAGTCGTTCTTGTTCATGCCGGGCACGAAGAGAGGAGCGTTTGTGAAGAGGTAGTTCATCTCCTCAAGCGGGCGCTTGGCAGTCTCGGGCAGGAAGCAGTAGAAGAAGATGGCGTTGGTGAAGTTGCAAACCTGTGTATTCTGTTAGCATTGCGTGACGGTTTTGGAACTGCAGAGATACTTACGACGAACAGCAGGTAGAACTTCCATCCTGCAGTTTCCATGCCGAGCTCGGTGACTTGACCGATCATGGTGTTGAAGGCGAAAGAGGTCATGGTGGCGATGGACACACCCTTGGAACGGGTCTTGGTGTCGAAGATTTCGGCGGGAATAATCCAAGATAGCGGTCCGCAGGTAGAGCTGAAGCAGAAGTTGTACAGCCAAGTGACAGCAATGAAGCCCCAAGAAGCAGCCTTGTTTCCAGTTGAGCCAGGAGGGAAGACAGCCAACATGGTGGTCGAAATGATGAAGGTAATTCCGTTACCGATGTTGCCACCGATCAAAGTCCAGCGGCGTCCCAATCGGTCGATGAAGGCGATGCAGAGCGCTTGTCCGCAAAGAGCAAGAACGGAAGATATGGCTTGGTACTTGAGTGCGTCGGGACCGCTAATACCCATCTGGTTGTAGATGGTGACCGAGTAGTACTGAATAGCCGAAACACCAGTCATTTGGACAGAGGCTTGGAGTGCACAGGCGAGGAAAAGACGGCGGAAGCACGACTTGTCGCGGAAGAGCTCCATGTAAGATTGAGCCTCATTTTCGCGCTCGAATGTGAGGGCATCCTGAATTTGCTGGAACTCAGCTTGGACCCAGACGTCGTTGGTATCGCCGTGAGCGTGGAGTTTGGCCAAGTTCCGGAGACCTTCCTCGACCTTGCCTTTACTGATGAGCCATCTGGGCGACTCGGGGAACAGCATGATAAGAGCGGCCAAGAAGACGGCGGGTACGACCTGGATACCCAGAGAAACACGGAATTGGGCGTTCTGGCTGGCATCAAAACCAATATCAACACCGTAACTGATCCAGGCGGCGGCAAGGGCACCAATTCCTAACATGAACTGCACCAGACCACCAATACGTCCACGGATGCTAGGATGGGCCAATTCGGATTGGTACAAGGGGATGATCATGACAAGCTGACCGACACCGACACCAGCGAGGACACGTCCGGCATAGAGGTAGTTGAGGTTGACGGCAGCAGTCTGCAGCGCACCACCGAGCATGAAGATCTACAAGGACGGGGTTGTTAGCAAAAGTAGCCGCAGGGCGAGATATTGGCGATTGCTTACACAGGCACCAATGAGAATGGTCAATCGTCGTCCAAGGTAGTCACCAATGGGACCACCGAACATGGCGCCGAAGAAGGCACCGCCCGTGAAGACGGACACAACGGCGCCCTTTGCATTTGGATCGGGGTCATTGAACTCGCGCTTAAAGGCCCCGGAAGCAATGACCTGGGCAATGACACCGAGATCATAACCGTAGAGCAGCGAACCAAGGGATGCAAAGAGACCCACGAGGAACTGGTAGACTTTGGGAGGGAGCGCCATGTCGACTGCCGGCGAGGTTGACAGGAGCAGTGCAGCGGAGAGGGAGATGCGGTGCGTGGAGAGACCCACTATCAGCAGGCTGCTGGGCCTTTATACACGATGCTCTCATTTTCCCCATGGCTGGCTGGCCCTGTCCTTGCTGCTCAGTCGCATGGCCGACCACGGTCTGGGGAACGCATCAGACGAGACTACTCCACGGTCTCCACGAAGAGCGGGGGCACTGACTCGACTCCGCGTTTATTACCTCCGCAACCCGCCTATTCATCCTGGCTCTACCAACCATCGGCGTCAACACCGAGGCGGCGGCACTTGCTCGGTTGATCGTAGCCCGAATTGTACCTCTGCCGCCAACGCGAAGCCGTTAGCAAGTGCATAGTCGACGTGCAGCTGCGGGATGCAGCACCTTTCGACTGGTGGAATGCGTCTTGGCTCCCCGTGACTTGGCGCGGTTGTTTAGCCGCAAACGACGGTAGCGTGACAGGTGGCCGGAACGAGATAAGTTAGCGTCCACTGCCCAAATTCCACGAATGGGAGAGGGCGTCAGCGTCGGATGCATCAGCCAGTTCGGTGTTGGCACCGGCGCCGAGCCGGAATGTCGCAGGAACGCCATAGACCCTTTGACGACGTCGGAGAAGTCATGCCACTACCATCGTGACTTTTGATCTTGGGTTTGGAATCCTCCTCCGATAATACAAACAAACTCTGCCCACAAGCATAGTCGTCCCCTCTTGTCAACATCACAGACATCATGGCTACCTTTACCAAGATTGACGAGAGCGAAACGCCCTCCATCACTATCCATCCTTCCCACAAGATTGCTAAGATCAACGACAACATCTATGGCGGCTTTACCGAGTAAGTCCAGGACAGACGCCCTTTGCATGGCGTTGGGTGTGCATGCTTTTTCCTCGGCTAACCAACCACGCGCCAGGCACATGGGCCGCTGCATCTACGGCGGCATATATGACCCCGGCAATTCTTTGTCAGACGAGCGAGGCTTCCGCAAAGACGTCATTGAAGCTTTCAAGGAACTCAACGTGCCGGTAGTACGGTATCCAGGCGGCAATTTCGTAGCCACGTACCATTGGCTTGATGGTGTAGGGCCCAAGGAGAATAGGCCAAAGAGGTAAGATTTCTGCGCGCGGTTGCTAGTGCGTGGCGCTCTCTGATCTGCGCACCTGCCTCGCAGCATGCAGCCTCGGCTTGGTGTGCGCTTGTTGCTTGTTGCGTTGGCGCCAGATGCTTGTTGTTCATGTGACATCGAACTGAGCCATCATTCCTTCACTGCGTTGCATACGAGAAGCTAACTCCGAGTCTAGACCCGAGCTTGCATGGATTGGCATCGAGCCCAATTCGTTCGGCACAGACGAGTTTATGCAATGGTGTGAGGAAGTCGGCACAGAGCCTTACCTCTGCCTTAACTTCGGAACCGGCACCTTGGACGAAGGTATGCGCAGCACATTTGGTCTGGCAAAACGCAGTCTGACCGGATATAGCGCTTGGATGGCTCGAGTACTGCAACTCGGACCGTGACACATACTACGCCAACCTCCGTCGGAAGAATGGCCGCGAGAAGCCTTACAACGTACGTCCATGAACATTACACGCCCTAGACCCATGTACTACAGTAATACTGACAGCCACATAGGTCAAGTACTGGGCCCTCGGTAACGAATGCTGGGGCCCGTGGCAAGTCGAGCAGATGACCAAAGAGGACTACGCCAAAAAAGCGTATCAGTGGGCAAAAGCACTCAAGCTCCTCGACCCTAGCATCACCACCATCCTTTGCGGTGAAACCGGCTACTCCTCCTGGGACTACTATGTTCTCAACCAGTGCGTCAAATGGGATGTCCACGGTCTCAGCGGCGACACCACCAAGTCGCTGATCGACATGCACTCCATCCACATCTATACTGCCGACAAAGAACATCTAGCCAACGCGACAGCTCCCCGTGCGGCTGAGCGGGCAGTACAGATGGCTGCAAGCTTGATTGACCTTGCACGTATCGAGAACAAGGTCCCAGAGACAGTGCCCAGGCAAACCATCTGCTTTGACGAGTGGAACGTCTGGGATCCCGTCCGCGCCCCTGGTGAGCTTGGTGCGGAAGAGAAGTACACACTTTCCGATGCTCTCGCCGTGGCCAACTTCCTCAACGGCTTCATCCGCCAAGCAAAGGACATGGGAATGGCGACTGTCGCACAAAGTGTCAATGTCATCTCCCCGTTGATGACAACCAAAGACGGTCTTGTCAAGCAGACTTCCTGGTGGCCATTGCTCCTCTTCTCAAAGTACATGCGCGGCCATACCATTGCGCTCAATGTTCGTGCCCCAGAATACACAGGCCGCACGAACCCCAGCTGGATCCGCAACACCATCGAGACGCCTTACCTGGATTGCAGTGCCACGCTCAGCGATGATGGTTTCATCAACCTGGCTGTTACCAATGTCAACGAGAAGCTGGACTTTGAGGTTGACATTCCGGGACTGAAGGCCGACAAGGTCGAAGTGCACACCGTCACTGGCGACAACGTGGACGTGGTCAACACCGAGGGCGTGCAAAATGTTGGCATCAAAGAGAGCAGCTGGGATGGACAAGGCAAGTTCAAGTTTGGCAAGCACTCCTTCACTCTACTGAGGTGGAAGGCCTAAATGTTCTGTGGAGCGTAGTACGTATTCGAGTGATGGGATTTTGGGATGACTATAGACAATTAGATATATGACACGACCATGGCTGATACAGCAACAACTATGCATACGGAATGCGTTATGAGATTGATCTTGCATTTCCAAGTACGATGTGGCCCTGGCATACCACCTCATAATTCCCCTGTTTCCATGTACTTCCTTGCTACCATCAACCACCCGTCTCGATATGCCCTCAGCTCATCTGCATGTGTATATAGTAAGAATGACCCAGCCACCACAGCACCGGGGAACAGAATCAATGAAACAAAGTACAGCACCATACCCCACCACGCGCTTTCGAGGCCCTTGCGCATAGCCTTTTCCTCACTCGCTTTTGGAAAGCTTCCTTTGGGTACTTCTTTGCCCAAGAAATTGCACAGGGGCTCCCAACTCAGATTCTCATCGGTGTCAAGCTCCAGCAGGCGGTCCCTGGGTACCAACGATCGAACAGTATCGTGATGCTTGTCAAAGGCTGCTTTCGCGGCAGGACCACCATAGTTGTTATTGTTGTGCGCCTGGAACACCGAATGTACGAGTCGCGTCAATGGAGCCAGCTGTGTGAGGTTGAGTTGTCGACAAATCGTGAACAGCCGCCACGTATCAAGACACCATATGCTCTCTTGCATACTCTGTTCCCAGTCTTCGTACTTTCTCTTTGTCAGGATGACTTTGGCGTCTGGATAGGCTTCAACCAATTGCGGGGCAAACACACAGCCAGGTATATCCATGACAGTGTCGTAGTCGGCTAGGAGTTTGTCGAATTCCTCTTTGCCGTAGGGTTTCATCCTCCGTTGATGTTCAGGCCGGTCTTGAGATGGTAGAAGGGTGACGTTGACGGCTTCTTCCCACAGCGCAAGTTCAGATGGTTTGGCAAGAACGTCGCGCATCTGATGTGAGGAATATCCTAGTTTGCGGAGCGCGACGGCGATGGATGTTGTCCCTGTGCGGCACATGCCAAGGACCAGGATACGCATGGGTTTCTGGCGAATGCGCTCATCACGGTCGATCAATCTCTGCGTAGACATGGTCGGTATGATATGCGACAAGCTCACATTCCCCGTATTGATTCGTGTAGTTTTTTTTAATCCTCAGACGAAGATACGTTTCTCAAAACTCGTCGATTCAGCACCGTGGTGATGCATTAGGCTAATAAGCGGGCGACCGGGTGAACAGGGCCGCAGGTGCGAACCGCAGGTCTGGAACGGCCAATCCTGTGCACAGCATGCAGGGCAATGCGAACCGAGCATGGAAGTAGCTTGCAGTGTCTCATGTCGAGGCTCGACTCCGCAACTCTGCTTCCCAGTTTGAGATGAAGGTGCTGGTGAGGTGATGCAGCTCCAATGTGCTCGGCGACTCTGGATCCTCCATGTATCGTATTTCGTATCCTTTGTTTGCCCACTTGGCTGCCGTGGCCCAATCTTCCGCTCTGGCATGGCTTATGGCTGCGATCCTGTAGGCTTTGGCGTAGTAATCGGCAAGGCCCTCGTCTTGTACGAGTTGGGCGAGCTGCATGCTCACTGCAGCATCCTTTCGCGCCTGACGTTTCCCAGCCTTGGACTGTGGAGCCGCGAGAACGAGTTGGGGCTCGAACTTTGTGAATGCGTTCTTGATCGTAACTCGGCGGTTATCGCTGGCTTGTTGAGCGGCGCGCTCCTGTGCGCATGCTTCGCAATGGCACTTGAACCCGAACCGGTCTAGCTGCCTCTGGCGGTCTTCTTGGCTGAGCAGTAAGGAGATGTAAGACACAAAAAACTCTTCTCCTACTTTTATCTTGCGTGTCGCGTACACTGTGCGCTTGTTTAGCTTTTCGCTCCAGTAGTAGCTGGTATTGGGTCGGCACGAGTGGTTGATGCGAGCAATCTTGGGGAACAGGCCGACTTGATCGCCGGTATTGTACGCATTGTTGCGGAAGATGGTACCCAGAGAGTCTGTGCTCCTCTGGTCTGCAGTATTAGATTCGTGTGTCAGCGAGAGAATCTCCTCTTTTGCCTCGAGCGATAGTGTGTCAAATTGGTCATGGAGTAGCTTTGCCACTGCTGCCATGGGATATGGGCTTCCTTTCGCGAGCTTTGGTAAGCGGATCTTGAGAACGGGCGTCTCGCGCATGACAATGTCGCCAATCTCCATGTCATGCGTAGCGAAGGCTCCCAACCCTTTTCCCTCACTGGCTTCGACAACATAGCTTTGCGGCGGCCCGAGGCAAATGGGTTGCTGAAAATGCCTCGTGGAATCAGGGGGGCATTGTGTTGGATGTGCGAGAGTTGACAGAGAGACGGATAAAAGGACGCAAATGACATGAGAAAGCATGATGAGAGGTCCCAGGACGTGAGAGGCAGATGCTAACCTGGACATGATGACGGCGTACCTGAGACTATGTATACGCAGGCATGGTGTGAAACGCGTTTCATACTGATGTCTCGTAGTGCTGTCCTCGTGCAGCAGCGGTGCCGGAGTCTTGAATCTGAGAGGAGCGCCATCTTGGGCATCTGTAGAGTCTGCTGTCGACGCGATGGCTGGAGTTGTTCAACGTGGCCGCGCAATGGACTGGAGAAATGATGATGGCGTCTTGGCCACCGAGTGGCTTCTCCACTGACGGAACGGGGCCGCGACATGACCAAACGCGAAAACACGCGATCTAGCAAGCTCCATCGTGTGCATCAGCCTGGCCATATCACGACCCGCATCCCTATCTGATCCCTTGCATCAGGGCGCACGACGCGAGGTCGCGATTGACGCGTGGACAGCCGATGCCGCCCTCCAGACTGCCGATAACGAGTTGGTATGCCGTCAACCCCAACCGTGACAGCAACTTCCCCGCGTCCCTAGTGGGGCCGCTGTCCATTCGGTGCCCGATTCCATGATAGCAGCAGCCATGGGGAATACGATACTCCGACGCACGCCGTCATCGGACTGGTCTGCACACATGCCGCAACGGTAGCCTCGAGCCTTTGACCTGATACACGCCCACACAGGCACTGCAAACATCATGGTGTAGGTGCCACATGTGCACACGTGCAGGCGTACGCCATACTGACCATCTGCAGCTACACAGCATCCTTTGCCTTCTTCGAGGCGCTCTGGGAGTATGGCGTCAGCCATGTCTTTGTCAACCTCGGGTCGGACCATCCCTCCATCATCGAGGCTATCGTCAAGGGCCAGAACGAGAAGAAGGGGCAGTTCCCCAAGATCATCACATGTCCCAACGAGGTAGGTGCTCGAGGCCCATTGTGGCTCCCATTGTGGCTAAGCGCAAAGGCTGACGGGCACAGATGGTCGCCCTCTCCATGGCGGACGGATACGCCAGACTGACGGGCAAACCTCAGTGCGTCATCGTACACGTCGACGTGGGCACCCAGGGCCTCGGGGCCGCCGTACACAACGCCTCATGCGGTCGCGCACCCGTTCTCATATTCGCCGGCCTGTCGCCATTCACCATCGAAGGCGAGATGCGCGGCAGCAGGACCGAATACATCCACTGGATACAAGACGTGCCGGACCAGAAGCAGATTGTGGCACAGTACTGCAGATATGCCGGGGAGATCAAGTCGGGCAAAAACGTCAAGCAGATGGTCAATCGGGCCTTGTCCTTTGCCATGAGTGATCCCAAGGGGCCCGTCTACCTCTACGGCGCTCGTGAGCCCATGGAAGAGGATCTGACACCGTACAAGCTGCAGATGGACTACTGGCAGCCTGTTGAGCCGGCTGCTCTTCCTCCAAAGGGCGTCAAGACGATTGCTGAAGCCCTGGTCAACGCCCAGGAGCCGCTCATCATCACCGGATACTCTGGTCGAAACCACGACGCAGTGCAAGAGCTCGTGCGCCTGGCCGACAACGTCAAAGGCATTCGCGTGCTAGACACTGGCGGATGCGACATGTGTTTTCCGGCGAACCACCCAGCCTGGCTTGGCCTTCGATACGGCAACGATCCCGCCATCAAGTCTGCCGATGTCATTCTAGTCCTTGACTGCGACGTGCCGTGGATCAATACTCAGTGCCACCCCAAGGAGAACGCAAAGATCCTTCATGTCGATGTTGACCCCCTGAAACAGCAGATGCCCGTCTTCTACCTCAACGCCATACAACGCTACCGAGCCGACTCGTACACCTCACTGACACAGCTTAACGAATACCTCGAGTCGCAGCTCAAGGAAAAGCTTTCTAGCCAGCTCTTCAGCCAGCGATGGTCAGCACTGCAAGCGTCGCACAAGAAGAAACTTGAAGGCATCGCTAGCGAGGCCAAGGTCGACGACAACGGCCATTTCAGCACACCATACCTCTGCTCCCAGCTCAAGAAGCTCTGCCCAAATGACACCATCTGGGCGATTGAGGCAGTCACCCAGACCGGCTTTGTGGCGGATCAGATCCAAGCTACACTTCCAGGCTCATGGATAAACTGCGGTGGTGGTGGTCTTGGGTGGTCTGGAGGTGGTGCGCTTGGTATCAAGCTCGCGACCGACTCAGAAGGAAAGAAGCAATTTGTTTGCCAGATTGTTGGCGACGGCACATACCTCTTCTCCGTCCCCGGATCGGTATACTGGATCGCCCAGCGTTACAACATCCCCATTCTTACTGTCGTACTCAATAACAAAGGTTGGAACGCACCGCGAAGGTCTATGCTACTAGTACATCCCGACGGAGAGGGCTCTAAAGTCAGCAATGAGGAGCTCAATATTAGCTTCGCACCGACCCCAGATTATTCGGGCATCGCCAAGGCGGCAAGCGGTGGGCACATTTGGGCTGCCCATGCAAGTACTGCGGACGAGCTCAGCAAATTACTTCCGGAAGCCATCAAGAGTGTACTCAGTGGGACGTCAGCAGTCCTGGACGCGCATCTCGAGGGACCAGAGGGCAAATATGGAGGTGGAAAGGGTCGTCTGGGCTGAGCGCAACTTTGTTGATGCGTCTTCATCACCTCGGAAAAGGTTGAGCTGCTGTGTTGCGCATATTGTGGTTCATGCTGGAGAAACATGTGAAATTGAACTATTTCCCCACCCCCAAGCATCTATGGGAGCCACATAGTACTGACAGTATGAGCTTTCCAAGCAATGTACTCGCGTTAATCAGGAGGCCGGGTGTCTCTTTCGGGCCGAATATCACCCTCGGCCGAGCAGTGCGTGACCGAACGTGGCTGCTACTCTGAACTTACAAGCACCACCATACCAGAACGCAGTCAGCCTCGAGAAATAAGGCTCAATGGGTACTTGGCAGCCTGGATATCTTTTCCGGACGTCGACGTGCCACACTGTGGCTGTGAGCAAGGAGGGCACTGAGATGTATAAATGACAATGAAGCCTCGAAGTATCAGAGGAAGCACCAGACATCTCCACACTGCAACAACAGCCCACTGTTTCACCGTTCATCGTTCCATCATCCCGAAAATGCATTTCAGACCACCCATCACGAACACGGCTCTCGCCTTCGCTTTAGGCGCGATGGCTGCGTCTATACCTTGCGATCAATACGTGTCTTGTTCACCAACCGTGCCTCCAAACAACGTGTCCGTAGACAGTATCAATGCGACTGCTTTTGCGTTGATGGTAAGTAATCCAATACACTGCACAACAATCAAGATAGCTAATGGTTACAGTACGGATATCCTCTTACCCTCTATGTCCAGACTTTTGAGCCGACCCTCCGGGCAGTTGGCGCCAACGCTATTCAGCACGAAGAAAGCCTATCCGCCGAGGGTCTTGAGGTCCTGGTCCGACCGAACGTTGATACGTTGTACTCCAAAGTTGCGATTGATCTTTCGCATGCAGATGTAGTACTCTCCCTCCCTGCTATTCCCGATGATAGATATTACGTCGTTCCTTTCTATGATTTGTGAGTCACTCCCAGCCGACTGGCTTCAGCCGTACAGGCCTCAACTGACTCTTGCTCAAATCTTTAGGTATGGGAACAATTTTGCCAATCTCGGGTCCGTCATCGATAGTCCTCCGGGGGACTATCTCATCACGGTCGCAGGAGATGATGAGCCAGGCCTCCTAATGCTCGATAAAGACAAATCTCGACGCTCCAAATACAAGGGAATCATCAAGTCACCCACCGCGTATGGAGGCATCATGCTTCGCATCGTTCTCAAGAACAACACAACCGACGTTGATGAAGTCAAAGCCATTCAGTCTCACATCAAGATGAAAACGATTGGACGCAAGGGAAAATCCGTAGCCCCAGCCCTAACGCCTGGTCTTCTCGGCGATGGCCAACTCTCACCTGCTGCCCTCCTCCTTCCGTTCAACTTCAGCGTCGCTCAGACAACTCAGACTCTCCAGCTCTTGGCTAAGCTGCACCCATCGAATCCACCCGTGGAAAGATCAGACCTGGATCGCGTCAACTCCATGCTTGCCGCCGCTGGCATCAGAGACGGGGACTACACCGCCCCAGCTGGCCTCGACTATGCCCAAGTCCACAGTATCATGGGCGAAGACTTCCTATCCCTTCTGGACCCATCAAGTCACGCCTTCAACCAAAACGGCTGGTTCACCCTCCTCCCCAACATGAGCGGCAATTTCGGCATACAGTACATCGCTCGTGCATACATTGCGTGGTTCGGCTACCTCCGGCTCGCTCATTACGTAGCAGCATATCCTACCTACAACGATCCGGCGCTGCCCGTCACTGCGCTCGTTACAATGCGGCTGGCAGCGAATGAGTCTTACATCATGACCTTCTCTGGGAAGCCGCCTGTCACCGGTTTCTGGAGCCTCACGGCATACGACAGCACGAATTACTTGGTACCGAATGACCTGGAGCGATATGCACTGGGTGATCGCAGCAACCTGACCTACCCGGACGGTACGCAACTCTACGCGGATGCGGGCAGCGATGGAGCATTCTCCATCTTGATCCAGCCAGCAGATGTGGCACCGAGCTCAAACTGGACTAATAACTGGCTGCCCGCCCCTGTTGGCGGTGGAGACTTTTCCGTGAATCGTAAGTTGCTATATGGACTCGAAAACAAAAAGAGACGTGCTAATGAACGGCATTTAGTGAGATGGTATGGGGTCACTCCGGCGCTTTCGAACGGAAGCTATGTGTACCCTATCGTGACCAAGCAGGGGAGTGTCTATTAGGCGCTCGATCAGCATGGTATCAAGATAGATTAGCCTACTACATTCGCTATAGATTGGTTTGAAGGGTATTGAGAAGCGAGAGATAGTGTTGGGAGGTTGTGAGCTTTCAAAATTCATGTTCGCTACATCCACTCGTTTAAAAGGCTGGCAAGGAACGATGGTTGCTTGCCATAGCAGTAATATTATTGTTCACAATGGTAATGATATCGAGCTCCTGCTGAATGGTATAGAGAGTCGTTTCGCTCCCTCGCTTGTATACGAGTATGTTGTGCATGGATTCAGACGTGCTATGGTCAGCAACCCACCTAAAACGAATTTACTAATCCGAAGTCCTCAAATGGAATGTTCATGGAGATATCACGCATCCTGGTTCTATGTGCCAATAATATACACCTGGCTGATGCTGAAACCCCATGTCCCTTGTTTACGGACTCGTAATGCCATGCTTCGGATCGGCCACGTTCGTTGGTCAAGTAGCAAAGTGTGGAATGCCGGTAATGAGCGTTTGGCCCAACAAAAGAGGCGCAAACACCTTCAAGACCCTTATTGGCTACAAATCAACATGACTGCGCATGATACGTTCAGTGTCTTGACATCTCTTGCGTGTTCATCCAACATCCCCTCTAAAGTCTTTGCTCTTGCGGCCTCAAAAGCTCCCTTAACAATAGCCTGTCTTGTTAGATTTAGGAAGTCGTTTGCTGTCGCGCAATATTTATGAGCACCTGTGACAGCACGAAAATGCATGGATCCAATTGCCCACACAGCTCGCGCTTAGTCCTGCGAGATATCACGTACTGTTTTCGATGCTGTTTGTCAGTATAGGAATACACTTATTCATCGGACTGAGCTGCAAACAGCTTCTGTGGCTTCTGCATCTCCTCGAAAGCTTTGTCACAATAACATGGGCAATCTTCTCGCGCCTGGCATACAACTTCGACGACGAAGATCTCTTCTGACCAAAATGACAATATCAAGCACTCACGTAGATGCTTCTCGAGACAGTGTCTCTTGTGTGGCTACATATTATAAAGCATCTCTTGTGTTGTGTGCTTCATCAATGAAGACCTCTTGAGAGATGTATTGATGACCAGGTAAGACCATGTCACGACTCAGCTCTTATATATTTGCATTATGCGCCAGTAGTCGGACTTCTCTTGGCGCAGTGCAGCAATGTATACTTCACGCTTTCATCGTAGACTGAAGTCAAGTGGGGACTCGGGGGATAGTCTAGAGCGGCGAATCCGGTGCGACTAATGGTGGCCTCGCATCTTCCTCCGTATATTGGCACCCAGATACGTTTCATCGTAATAACATATGTCGCGCATGTGAGAGGTCAAGTGTGTTACCGGCCGCGGTCTTCTCCCAGGACAGCCCAAGTGGACTCGCCAATACGCTTGTGGGTATACAAGACTACAAGTTCAGCTAAGTATGTTGTTGCACCCACCAGTTAGCAGATTAAGCGACTTGTCGCCACGCCCCATTGCACCATGTTCAACGGTCCATCCCGTAATATTATCGTTCCCTAGCGGCTCCCTTACCTTATCTGCATCTGGGCAGAGGCTGAAGCGGTGCTTGGTATCTTGGAGCGGAAATGGTCATCCTGTGAAGCTTGGTTGGCTCGCCTGGTACCCTGAATATAGACAGTTGGTTTCAGGGTTACTCGTCCCACACACTCTTCGCCCGTGTGGTCGCTCGACAGATTTCTGTCCACGATCTTAAAGTCACTCCGACTGCTAGTATCGCCTCAGGACTTTTGCAATTTTTGTGCTCGCATTAATTAACGATCAGTGGGGGAGGAGTGAGACCTTTGCGTGACTAAGTGTGTGGTCGAAAAAGGCATCCCGCTACGGGCACAAATATTCCACCGACCCGCTTTACCCCGCACACGCTACTGGCAACCGCTGATCTGTCAAGCTTCATCACCACATTGTCCGTAGCGGTTGTACTGCCAAGCTCCTGACAAGAAATCCTTCATGCGTTCTCCTACCTATGAAGGATCACGACCCCAGATGCCAACTACGGGGTAAGGCTTGACCTTGTTCATCGCCAAGTGGACCCTTCCCCGGATTCGCTGCGATAGACCGAGAAACAGCTTGGAACAGCAGGTGTTGCGGTAAACATGGGACGATGGTAGTCCTCGTGCATGTCCCCGCATGGTATGACTGTAATGATGGTGAGGTAGCATTGGGAGTATGGCTCGGCAACAAAGCCTTCGAGACGAGGCAGCGAAGATAAGAGGCCACTCACCCTTCGCTCAGGAGAATCATCACTGAGCTGAACTCTGAACTCTGAACTTTACTCAAACGTTTCACAACCAAGACCACTCATCATCAACGAATGGGCTGCTTCAACACTCATGCATCGGGTACTCTGGACCCGCCAGAGGTCCGCAACTGGCGGATCCACCTCATCGCACTCATCGCTTCGATGTCTGCACTAGCTAGTAGGTCCCAGTGTAGTAATGTGCGTGCAGAAGTCTAACACGCGAGTAGTGGGCTATGACACAGCCGTCATCGGTGGGACCATGGCTCTCACCTCCTTCATTCGTGATTTCGGCATGAATGACATTGCAAAGAGCAACCGTGACACGATTCAAGGCAACATTGTCTCCACATTTCAGGTCAGTGCCGGTGCTTCTAGCATCCTGTTACCACAGACTGACCATATATAGGCCGGATGTTTTTTCGGTGCGCTTATCGCTTTCCCTTTCGCCGAACGCATCGGACGAAAGAAGACGATGATAATAGCTTCCACAATATTTCTACTCGGTGGCACACTCATGACTGCTTCCCGAGGCAGTCTCAACATGATATATGGTGGACGAGCTGTAGCAGGCCTCGGCATTGGTGCATCGAGTATGGTTGTACCTGTCTACATCTCTGAAACTGCGCCACCTTCCATCCGTGGCAGACTGGTTGGCATATTCGAGATTGCTTCCCAAGGCGGAGGTATGCTGGGCTTCTGGATCAACTATGCTTGTGATCGATCCATCAGTGTCGAAGGCACGACGCAGTGGGTAGTACCGCTCGCGATCCAGCTCATTCCTGGTCTACTATTGCTTCTCGGTGTCGCATGGTGTCCAGAGTCACCGCGATACCTCGCAAAGAACGACAATTTCGAAGGAGCAGAACGTATCTTGTGTAAGATTCGGTGCCTCGACGGATCACATGCGTACATTCAGCACGAGATGAGCGAGATTCGGGCGCAAGTCGAGGAACGCAGCGCTAACCGTCAGAGCAAGAAGGCCCAGTTCATGAAGCTGTTCCAGAAGGGCGTAAGAAACCGAATGGCCATCGGTCTTGCACTCATGTTCTTGCAATCTTTCACAGGCGTAAGTACATGCAACCATGTGTAGCGGAGCAGATTCTGACGACGGCAGGTAAATATCATTACGTACTACGCGCCCCGTATTTTTGAAACGCTGGGCATTGCTGGCACTTCGCTCAAGCTATTTTCCACTGGCTTCTACGGTATCGCAAAGACACTCGGCATGTTCACCTTTACCTTCATCGTGGTCGAGAAGGTTGGGCGTCGCAAGGGACTTATCTGGGGAGCAGCGCTCGGTTGCATCCCCATGTGGTATATTGGAGGATATGTCATGAAAGCTGATCCCGCTGGAGCTGCTTTGAGAGGCGATGTTTCTCGTAACGGTTGGGGTTACCTGGCCATGGTCTGCGTTTACGTCAACGCCTTCATCATCTGCGCTACATGGCAAGGCATAACCTGGACCTACGCATCGGAGATCTTCCCACTAGACATCCGCATGCTGTGCGTATCGCTGACGACTGCTGACACCTGGCTTGGTTCGTTCATCATCGCGCGCAGCACACCGTACATGATCTCGGATCTTGGCTACGGTGCATACTTCTTCTTTGCTACCATTCTTGTAATGATGGGTGTTTGGAGTTTCTTCTTCGTACCGGAGACGAAAGGCATTAGTCTTGAGGAGATGGACGCCCTTTTCCTGAGGCCCATGCATCAGGCTGTATGGGCGCAGCTGCGCGGTAGGCCGATTTTGACCAATGAGGAGGTCATCGCAAGAAATAAGGGGTTGGAGCCGGGACACGAGAAAAATGTTGGCGTGGAGAGGATCGAAGTCGTAAAGAGATAAGACCAATGAACGGCGATGAGGGGGGCACGATCAATGATGGTGGACTAGTTTGCCTCATGCCCCTTGTCGCCGAAGAAGACGGGTAGACGCGCATGGACACATTCGCGGCATTCAATCCAAAACTCGTCTTCAATACCTTCCTCATCTCTTATCTCTACACATCTCTTTCTTTGTGCATATACATTTAACCAAGACTCATGTCGTCCAGCTTGATCCGTTCTCTGCAGCTCTTGCCCAATACAAGCTCGACACCAAATCCTCCTCGATGTTCCGCGCCCATAGCAATAATACATCTCTTCCTTCATGCGCCCCTGTCGATACAGTATAATTTCTAGTCTGGTTCGTCACTACCCATTTCGGGTAGGATGACATCACCAAAGGTCCATGCGTGAGCATCCCTGTTGTCTCATTGCTTCCCTGCCACACCTGCAAAGGCCCTGCATAAGAGAGCGTATGACGTCCGATACGTGCCCACTCGGCGTCGGTATATTCATCGGCGGGAGCGGGTATCGCACCAGGCTCAGTAGACCATAGATTCACAGAGACATAACCAAGAGGGTGATAGATGAGAATCCCCGCAGGATGATGACCGAGCCCGCCCGGACGGGGACGATCGGTGCCATTTAGGTATTTCCTGGTGCGCTGTTAGGAAAATACGATATGCAGGATGAGGACAGCGGGATATTACGATGTCTGGTTCAGGATTTGCCAAGCACCGCCGAGTACGGCAGCGATGTTGTCTGGAAGTACCATCGTGTGGAGGATGAAGCACGAGTTGATAAAATGACAATTACTCAGGTAAAAGACGAAGGGCAGTTCTTGCGCATTGATAACCACGATCTTTCATACCCATAAACGTGCCAGATATCTTTGCCAGACGTTCATCGGTGATACCTGCAGTGCTGACCTGCGTGTAATATAATTCATAACAAAAGATCAGTATGTCAGCACCTGGATTCTGAATACCAGTAGGAAAATCTGCTCTATCGCCCACACCTGACCAAGCGATTGTTGCAGAGACACCAACCACCATAGTGTAAGCTTCATCAATATCCACACCCTCGGGACTAACACATCTCGCTTGACGCCCGATAGCTAATTGGTACCTAATTAAAGGTTTTGCAAATATTCTTGAAACATGGTTGTGTCTCGGCTTCGCCGTAATTGTGAATCAGCTATTACTTCTTACCTCGTTCTAGTAAAGAACGACATATCCTCGGATGCGCCGTTTTCCATTGCATGATTGAAGTCTGGGGGGTCTCATGTCTGCCCACGGTAATGGCACCTGTGTTACGACATATGAAAGAAGCGACACAGGATGAGCGTAGGGATGTACCAAGAGCTAGAGGTCATAGAGTATCGCTATGGAATCGAAGCTCTCTAGTATATGCAGCCCGCAGCTTGAACAGTCTAGATTGGCCCGGGCTCGTTTCGAAATTGAGCGAAGGTTCCTAGACCATGAAAGAAGGATGCAGCTGACGTAATCGGCGCTTAGCGTCAATCCCCACTTTCTCCCACGAGAGTACAAGAGTTCTGTCCAGTTGCACCACAGCCGGAACAACTTGAGTACGCTCCAAGACACCTGATAATGCAAGCCTTCCTCTACAGAACACCTGTTACGTGCGCTTGCGAAAATCCCACAATAGCGACATGAACATTCGAGAACAACCACGGCACCAGCAACGAATACCTCTAGCTGTGCATGCTAAGCTTCGACGACAAGCCTAGGCTCATGTATCCAGCATGACGCTTCCTAGGCCGATACTACAAGATTCAGCGAAACCGCGCCGTCTGTTTGGCACCTGCGGGTTTTCCGGAACAACCATCGTGCTGTACTATGCATCGTATCCAGGTATTGCCTAGAAAAGAAGCCCTTGGGAATTGCCAAGGCACCCGGACGCGGTGATTGGCCGAAAGGACGGATGATCTGCGTTGGGCCGAGTGCTTGCGCAGTACCAAGGCAGTGTCTGTAATCTGATTGGTCGCTAATTCGCATGAGGGATTGGCCGAAAGACTATCTTGTAGACCGACTTCAGGTATGTCGAGAAGGAGGCGGACTCTCGCGTTTATTTACGCCATTCATCGATCCCCGGCAGCTTAAAATCCAGACATTCATCATAAACGAATGAAAATGTTCAAGAAGAGCCGCACGAAGGACCGTAACCAAACTCCCCCCCCTCGTTGTCGTTGTCGGTCTCGTTCTCATCAGGAATGGCGCTTCTTCCGGAAATCTGGATCTTGCTATCGTATTCAGGTAACTTTGAGGAAGCCAAACGACGGCCCATGGTGAATTGCATTCAAACTCTAATGCAGGATACACTATCAACGAGAACTCTTTACTTAGCACCTAATTCCGATCCCTTTAGTGGGGTGTCACTTTGTAGTATAAGACTCAACACATCATGAGTGCTGATGATCAAGCAGACTTTCATCTTCTGCAATTCTTCCAAAATCTAACTGTCGAACTTCTGTCATCTACATTATGGCTTTGCTCACTCCTTCATTGTTGGGGAAAACGCTTCTACTGTGTTCCTTGATCACCACTGCCATCTCAGCACCGGTCGATAATGGACCAACAGTCACGCTGGCCTCAGGCGTTATCGTAGGAACTACTACTAAGCCTACAAACCAACCATCTTTGACAGCCTCAGCCAACGCCTACTTGGGGGTGCCTTTCGCGAAGTCGCCTCCCGTGCGCTTCTCGCCACCAGAAGCAGCAATACCATGGTCTACTCCTCTGCAGGCCCAGAACATCAAGCCAGCATGCATTCAGCAGTTCCCGGGTACTGGCGAGCTCCGTGCTAAGGTCATAGAGTACTTCAACAACCCTACTTACCCACCTCCTGAGGAGAGTGAGGACTGCCTGTACCTCAACGTATATACGCCTCCGGGAGTTACGGCTTCCAGCAAAAAGGCCGTCATGTTTTGGCTTTTCGGGGTATGCTTTGCTCTTTTCTGTATTTTGTGAAACGATACTGATCAGTGCAGGGTAACCTCGCTTTTGGAACTGGAGGACTAGCATACTATGATGGAAGCTCTCTCGCAATCAATGAAGACGTCGTTGTAGTCACTATCAACTATCGCACAAATAGTAAGTGTCTTTGTCCCTTCAAGTATCAACGGTCAGTGGCTAACATGCTTAACCTCAGTCTTCGGTTTCTCCAACTCACCCGAAGTGCCTTTTGGATCTCAGAACGCTGGTTTCTTGGACCAAAGATTCGCATTGCAATGGGTACAAGAGAACATCTCCCAGTTCGGAGGCGATCCGACTCGCGTGATGATTTTCGGCGAATCCGCAGGCGGCGAATCAGTCAAGCAATTGCTAGCCAACCCACCAAACCCGTTACCCTTCTCGTCAGCCATTCTTGAGTCTCAGAATGCAGTACTCCCTGGAAATGGCCTGCAAAACTACAAGCAGGTACTGCTAAACTTTGGCTGCGCGAACGTCGATTGTCTTCGCAAGGTACCTGCGATAGATATCAAAGCGTACATTGAGTCGGAGTCGCTGTCCTTTCCACCAGTCAACAACGATGGCACCTCAACACCCGATGTCAGACTTAGCATATCCACTGGGAAGTTCGCCAATGTACCGACGATGTTAGGGTCCAATTTGAATGAAGCACGTGTCTTCTTAGACGTGGCTGGCTTGACCGATGGTACTGCCGCTGTAAGCAGCTTCTTTGATCGGTACAACATCACGTCGAAAGCCGTTCGGGACTCTATCATCGCCGCATATGCCGCGCAAGGTATCACCAATCTCTATGAAGTAGCCGACAGGCTGGGGACAGATCTAGTCTTCACATGCACGACTGGACGGCTGGCGAATTACCTTGCCATTTCCGGACGCGCAACTTATCGGTATCTATTCGCCCCTGCTTTCCCCTCCGTTGCGCTCTTCCCCAACCCAGGCGCATACCACACGATCGAGATTCCCGAGGTCTTTGGCACGTATCCGCTTTCGAACCAGTTCGGTACTGCAACACAACAGCAGATCCAACTCAGTGCTTTCATGCAGAAAACGTGGGCGAACTTTGCAAAGAACCCTGCTGGAGGTGTGGGATGGCCGAAGGTTGGCAGTGCTTTTGGAAAGGAACTGGGTGTATTAGGAAAGGATGGCAGTAGTGGAGTGACCGTTCGGCCATTGCTTGAGGCGGATTACGCTTGCCCACTCTATGCCGGCATTGAAGATATCCTGGGATTATCCTTCAAGTGAGCGATATGAATAAGCTCTGCATTGCACCTACAGAAACTTGTTATGAAATCTTGATCACTATTGGTCTGTTACATACACACGACTAATTCCGAACGACCACTAGAGTATGATTTTGAGCAGAACGGCCACTACAGTATTTGCGCTGCAACCCACGAATAAAAACAACCAATAGAACAGGCCCTCGTGACGTGAGGATGCCACCAGTTAGCACTGCGACCGATCCTACGACACCGGCGATGATGCCATAGCGGGAGAAGATCTCGATCTATGAGGGGCATTTATCACCGAGAGTTGGGCATATGATATCCGAAGACATTACCACTCAATGCACGGAAACCAGCCGAGAGAACAAGAAGCCAAAATGAGTTTATGTGCAGGATATAAGTAAAGGTAGTTAGCAGATCAGACTTGACGCTCACCGCAATGTTGGAGTAGGGCAACTATCACGCCGCAGCCGCTGGAATCACTGCGAACAACTTCACGTCAACGTACCGCAGCACCATTCTTGTGCCGACATCGCATAATACGACAATGTCCTCGCCGCAGCAAACACAAAACGCTCTACCAGACCTGCCTCCTCCAAGTCAACGAGTCGCCCTCGTGCTTGCCGTGAGCCTCTTCCTCTGTGATGCCCTCTTCTTCATCTTCTACTTGTCGCTCCACGTCATACCCCTAGTCAAGCGGTGGAACGCTCCACATCGTCGACACGCCGAGATACACCCTCAGATCACGAACTAGCTGCACATCTTCGAGCGTCTGAACTTGTTGCTGCTGGCCAACTTCACCCTAAATATCATCAAGAGCCACATCTTTACATGACCTCAGGATCGTTAGTTGTGCCTATATTCTTCTGGCTGCTCGTCGAACTGCATTCTGGACTTGACTTACCTTGGGGTTACGAGAAGACCTATACTACCCAAGGATTGGGGCGGTGGTGCACGGAAGCATAGTCTCCATAATGCACGAGGCGGCGGAGGCTACGAACCATGCTTTACCTGGTGGGATAGCCTTCTGGACCGGGCCGGACATAGCCAAAGAGCATGTTGAATGATTGCACACGAACCACGCCTAACCTTCTCACACCGCATAGCCAAAGTGAACGGACATATACTGCTTCTGCACAGCCTGTGAGTCGCACCAGGCGTACAATAGTCGCACGCACCAGTTTCGCTTAATAGCTCCATGATCTTAATGGTTTTCTCGAGCATGGTAATTGGCGGGCGGGGAGCGTCCGCGGGAAGAGGGAAAATTTCAGGGCCGCTAAACATCAGGCGCCAGCCCCTTTAGAACGCCACAACCGGCAGAAAGCTGGATTCATGATAGTTGGTGCAACTTCGCGAAAGTCTTATATCTAAGAAGCCTCTTTAGTGAGGCAATGGTAAGCATCGCTCTTCGTCCTTCGTTTTGCCTATCAAGTCACTCGTTTCGATCTGTGCACTGCATTAGTGACTACACTCGTTAGAATTTGCATACAGCCGAATCATTCATTATGGCCTCAAGATTTATTTTCACTTCTCTCCTCAGTCTGGTTGCTGCGCAAAGAGGCTCAACAACAACCATCTCCGTTCCATGGATTGGTGTCGCCTCCACTGACGCACCGCCCGTCTTCACCGATTTCTACGCCTCCGTTATTACGGCGGATCCCACCGCCACTACTCTTTCACTCGCCTGCGCTTCTTCTCTTGATTGCGGTCTCTTCCCCGCTCAGACTCTCGTCGTCGGTCCTTCGACTTACAACATTAATATGGGAGACCCAAGCCCAGATTCGGACTTCACCGCTACGATGGACTGCGTGATTGCTAAGAGCGCGGTTTGCAAGGAAACTGCTGGTGGTAGCGAAGCCAACTTCCCTGGCAGCAGCACGACGACGTATGACGCGGAGATGGTGGGCACATTTGGCGTGATAGTCACGGCTGGTGCGGACAAACTCGATGTTCAGGCGGCCACCACTACCACAGAGGCTGCAGAGTCCTCTGCTACGACAAAGAGCGCGCACAACATGTCTGGCTCCATGGCGGAATCTGTTGCAAGCACTGGTGTTGCAGTGGGTTCTGGAAGTGTCAGTCCAACTGGCATCTCAGGTTATGTGGTGGAGGCTACTGGGGCTGCGGATGCTAATGCTGTTGTGGGTGGTGGCCTTCTTACTGTTGTTGCTGGTGTGATTGGGGGACTCCTCTTGTAAAAAATTGCAAATGAGGAACAACATCAGAAGAGGTGTTCAAGTTACGCTCCAAGGTTTATTTGGACGTATTCGATGGAAGATTCCGGTCACGCTGCCTGGACGGGGATGAACTCGTTCTTATACCAACTTGACCCGACTCTGTCAAACTAATGGATACTGGATAAAACATCTGTGAATGTCATTAGGCAATCTACACCAGATATTTGTATGATGCTTCGGGAAAGTGGAAGACCTCCACATCTTCGACCAGTCTGTGTTGCATACTCTGCTCATAGCAACGCGAGTTTGCACACCTGCTGGAAGACGATGATCAAGAGCCTTGTATGGAGCGGACAGCGTGGCGGGCCTTATATCTATAAACATGTATCAGAGCACAATCAGGCCATGACCCAAATACGTCGTAATGCAAGCGAAGTTCTTTTCCTGTAGTCTTTCCACAGTCCGAGGGTTCATGACATATGCAAGATCATTCGATCGTGTCGAAAGACAACAAATGGGACTTGCAGCTTCGGAGGGAGAGTAGAAGCAGCAATAGCCCCGCACACTAGGCCCAAAGCTGACTAGATGTCGTTGTGCCCCTCCCCACGTGGTTGTCACGGGCCGAATGTACTTCACTCTGACATGACGTTCCGTGTGCCTTCAGCGAAAATGATGTCCTCTGTGGTTCGGCTCCTTGATACGAGGAGCAACGTGGTGACATGACCTGCCATGTCCAATGACGAAGCGCAGCCACAAAACCGCTAGTCCGGAAGCCTAAGACGACCGAGAGCCTAGTCCAACAAGCAACAAAGTGGCCTCGCACGACGACTAAATTGGGCAAAACTGATACATTGGACAATCCTTGAACAGAATTCGAGCTTGAAGATGTTGAACGTCCCTTCATTGTATCGGAGATCAACCACGCTTCCAAATCACCACGGCACCATGTCCCCATCCCCAGCACCAAACCCCGACCCAAACCAAGGACTCAACCACACCACCATCACCCTTCGATCAGGTACAATAGCTCACACATGGACACCCAACACCCGACCTACCGCAACTGTAGTCTTACAGCATGGTTACGCGGAATACGCCTCCCGGTACCTACACTCGCACCACAAACTCATCACACACTTCCTCGGCGCCGGATACTCCGTCTACGCCATGGACATCTGGGGCCACGGTTCCTCCCCAGGTAATGTCCGCGCAGTAGTCCACGTGGGAAAAGCCGTCGCTGATCACCTTGAACTACGCGACCACGCCGTGAAGCTGGGTAAACCAGTGATATTGTTTGGACACTCACTCGGCGGCCTCATTACTGCTGGAAGCACAACACTGAATCCAAACGATATAAAGGGTGTGGTTCTCACTGGTCCCGCATTCCCAGGCCCGTTCCCTTACGCAGCAAGGTTAGCGGTAGGCGTAGCAGCGCGGACTATGCCGACGGTTTCTATACCGGGTCGCCACGTCGACATCTCAGGTCTCACACGACGTAAATCTGAGATTGAAAAGTATCTCGCTGATCCCTTGTTCTCGAAAAAGGCGATTTGCTTCTTGACTGCTGCTACGGCTGTAGATGTTACGGAAGCTGTCATGGCAAAAGTAGGAGACTGGACTGTACCGACGATGGTCTTGCATGGAGATGCGGATACGTACTGTGATTGGAAGGGCAGTGAAAGGTTTGTGCATGGGATTGGAAGTGCGGATAAAGAGTTTGGTGTTTATGCAGGAGCAAGGCATGAGCTGCTGCATGACGAGTGTGGGGACGAGGTTTTGGAGAAGGTATTGAGGTGGGTGGAGGGACATGTTTAGTGTAGAATCTGGCGTTGGAAACTCGCTGTCTAGGTATGAAAGGATGTTTCAAAGTCCTGAACGCCGCCCGATGCAGTGCTGTTATGGACCCTAATAGTACAGCCATGTGTGAACCAGATGAGTGATTATACAAGATGCCAATGTCCGTGCCTGGTGTCCACCATCTTAAGGAATAGATGCCGTGTTTATGTAGTGAACCCCCGTCTGTAGAAGAGAGACCGAAGTCGTGAAAGTACTGGAAGTTGAGAAGGAGGGTACTGCGCTGCATGCCTGACTCCTGCTGCGCATGTTCCGAAGATGACTTCCCAATGTGTCTAGATAGTGCTTCCACTACTAAATACCTTTCCAAAAGCATCGCCCTCCTCCATGCTCAGTCCCTCATCTAGGATGTCGTGCGCCATGTTCACAACCTCGTCCTCAATACCCGCTTCTAGCACTAAGCCTTCGCTAAATGCCAAGCGGGTAAGCGCAACGAGATACGCATGCTGCCCACCCAGTGTATTCACCAGCTTGCTCTTGACATCGAAGTTGGCATTTGTCGTCGCAACGTGATAGATCAGCTTCATCGTCGCGTTGATGGAATCGACCTTCCGATCTTGAGTCGGCGAAACAGGATGTCGATAGAGACTTGTGACGCAGTGATCAAGGTACTTGATCAGTCGGCCAATGCACAGCCGATTCTGAGCTAGACGACTAGAGCCGTACTCTGGGACAGAGAATTGTGTCAGTACTGAGATGACGAGAAATCTGAGGTCCCAGAGATCTGCTTCGGAGAGTGCTGGGGTGGCATTGGGAGAAGCTGCGGGATCGGAGATGAGCTTGGGTATCTCGGTGAAAAGGTTGGTCAGGCGATTGATGAGAGCATCTTCGTTGTTTGCTTGATTGTCTTGAGGAGAGTCTGCAGTGGTTATGGGTCCTACTGAGGTGGGTAGTGCAGAGGTGCCAAGGATGCGCAACATGAGCATGATCTGTGATTGTGGCTGCTCTTTGACCAGGAGCATGATAGCAAAGGTCGAAGGTATCGCTTGCCATAAACGGACTATAGCTTCAGGGTCTACTGATGAAAGACAGCTGCTCGCGACGAGATATAGTAGTTCCAGACAGTCCTCGACGTCGATGTGAGACGCAATTTCGCGTTGCTTTGGAGAGTAGAGATCGGCGATGGCTTTGTCACCTCCTTTGGCAGCTTTCGAGACGGGGTCGGCTACGAGATCAACGGAGGCGATGATGAGCGGTACGACGCGCTCTGTGATGCTGACTGCAGTCTCGGTCGGTTCACATGCCAGAACGAAATGCAGCGCATCAAGTATCAAGGAAATGGGAGCGTAGTGCTTCTCAGTATGACACCGCTTCCATAAATCAAGGAAGATGTGGCATATCTGTAGGGCTAACTCGTGCACATCAGAGGTGGCTATTTTCGCCAGTGCATCATACACAATCGAAGACAGCTTCTTGGACAGATCAGAAGGGAATGCATGCAGGGTAAGTGCTTCGAGTGTGCGATCGGTGCCATTGGACGAGGGATGTGAGAGCAGGCGATGGAGAAGGGTGAATCGTCGATGGTCACGTCGAAAGTGCTCGAGCAGTGCAGCGTCAAGCACAGGTGCTATGGCAGGTGCAGGCTCTTCTTCTTTTGGCTGGCTTCGTGGTTGGCTCAGCGACAGCGCAGGCAGTGGTATGGGGCTTTGGTCCATGGTTTGTCGTTTCCTCTTGCCTGCCTGCTTGGGTGTCGCCGTCTTCTGCCTCTCGCCATACTTGGACGGCGAAGCCATGACAATGTCGTCGTCGGCGAAGCCATCGCCCAACGGACCTCTTGTCTTCTGCGCCCTCTTCGGGGTGCCTGCTGGACTGACGACAGGCGGACCCGACTTTGGCCGCGACGGCATGGTCCTCCCAGGGCGCCGTGCCATGCTCGTGTCTCGCGCCTCATGCTGGTTGAACATGTTGTCCGTCTGCACCGACTCCTTCTCCCGGCGCAGCTTGTCCATTTCGGCCCGCAGTCTGGCGAGCTCGGTACTGTGCGCCTGCTGCTGGTCGGCCAGCTGGCGCTCGTGTTTGCGGCTTTCGGCATCGTAGCGTCTTCGCAGGGTGTCGGCCTCGCCCGACTTTGTCTGCAGCTTCCCCTTGAGCTCATTGGCTTCTCTTCTCTCGCGCGCCTTGTCTTGCTCTAACTGCGATGTTTAGCGGGATGACTGGGAGCGGAAGTGACGGACATGGCACCTTCTTGATACGCTGGAGCAGTGCGTTGGGGTCGGCCTGTGAAGGGCGTGGCTGCTCTTGCACGTGCTCTGGGACCTGCACCTGGCCATGGTATGTCTGCCCGTGTCCGTTCTGGCCGTAGTCGTCGTCATGGCCGTGGTCGCGGTCGTGGGCGTACGCGTATTCGTGGTCCTGCGGTGCGCGCGTGGGGCCAGACGCGTCGTCCAAGTTGACTACCTCGTCGCCGTCTTCGAGGCCATAGTCGGAGTCGGCTTCTGGGTCAAACAGTGGCTTCTTGTGGTGCTGCTGCTGATATTGTTGTTGTTGTTGTTGTTGTTGTTGTTGTTGTGGCTGCTGTGTCGCCCTGATGGCGCTTGCCTCGAGGTGGTCGAGCGCGTTGGCGGGGAGGTCGTCGAGGTCGTCGTCGGAAAAGTCGTCCAGGTCATCGTCAGCCATTGTCGGTCCATCTGCCACTTGCAGTCGGCGAGTGCATGTCCCAAAGCGGTCGCAATGCGGGGCGCGACGCGTCGTGTAGCTTGGTGCTGGGCCGGGAAATTCACATGCAGCGTGTGTCGCTAAGCGCAGGCGGCCATGACGTCTGCCCGTGGTTACTTGTCCGCAATTTCACAGCCTGCCGCCCACTCAGCCAGACTAGTAGCTTGCTTGCTTGCTTGCTTGCTGCCACCACAAGACCCTTCTCACCACCCCGCCATCCTCGACCCAAACCCCCTCCCCCTTCCCGCCATCGCGCCTTCCTGTCCGGTCCTCCCCCGGCTGTGCCCCCTATCCACTCAAAACCCCCCTCCCCCCCTTCTCCCTCCAACAGCCGGCGCAACCGGCCTCGCCCTCGCACACCATGGCGCGTCCAAGAAAGGACGTCAAGTTCAACCACCAGACCCGCAGCGCCAGCAATGGAAGAGCCCGGAGACCCTCGCAGAGCATGTCCGAGTTCAGCGACCCGGGCAGTCCCACCATCAAGGAGGAGACGACGCCTCCGGTATGTCCTTGTGCCTCTCTGCCTGCATGGCCCAACAGCTGATCGCGCCAGGCCGCCGAACAACCCCCACAGAGCGAGTACGAGAAGAAAAAGGCAAACTTCATAACGCGCACAGTATGGACCCTCGTCATGATTGCAGGCTTCTTCTGGGCCCTCGGTGCCGGCCATCTCTTCATCATCATCATCGTCACGGCGGTCCAGGTCATATCCTTCAAGGAGGTCATTGCAATCGCAAACGTTCCCAGCAAGGCCCGCAGCCTGCGCTTCACCAAGTCGCTCAACTGGTACTTTCTCGGCACCGCCATGTACTTTCTGTACGGCGAGAGCGTCATATACTACTTCAAGCATGTCCTCATGGTCGACCGTCTGCTGCTTCCCCTGGCTACCCACCACCGCTTCATCTCCTTTATGCTGTACATTATCGGTACGTTTGTGAATCCTATACACCGCGCCTCTACTAATTCCTCCAGGCTTCATCTTCTTCGTCTTCTCGCTGCAAAAGGGTCACTACAAGTTCCAATTCACCCAGTTCGCCTGGACGCACATGGCCCTCTTCCTCATCGTCGGACAGGCACACTTTGTCATCAACAACATTTTCGAGGGCTTCATCTGGTTCATCCTCCCCGTCTCCATGGTCATCACCAACGACATCTTTGCCTACCTTTGCGGTATCACGTTTGGAAGGACACCCCTCATCCAGATCTCGCCAAAGAAGACATGGGAGGGCTTCCTAGGCGCCTGGTTCTTCACCGTTCTCTGGGGCATTCTCGTTACCCACTTCGTCGCACGCTACAAGTACTTCATCTGCCCTGTTAACGACCTTGGCGCAAACATCTGGTCTGGCCTCGAGTGTCGACCCAACCCCGTCTTCGTCGCGCGCGACTACTCAGTTCCTTTCCTTCCCGAGGGCCTTCCGATTCCCCGCACCTTTAGCATCATGCCCGTGCAGTTCCACGTCATCATGCTCGGAACTTTTGCGTCTCTCATCGCGCCTTTTGGTGGCTTCTTCGCTTCTGGTCTCAAGCGCACGTTCAAGATCAAGGACTTTGGTGACTCTATCCCCGGCCATGGTGGAATGACTGACCGCATGGACTGTCAGTTCATCATGGGCTCCATCGCCTTCTTCTACTACTCGAGTTTCATCGCTGTCCACCACACTACTGTCGGCGGAGTGATTGAGGCGGCCATCACCGGACTGACCTACGAGGAGCAAATGGATGTTGTCAAGATCCTGAGCAAGCACTTGGTGAACCAGGACGTAATATCACCAAAGGTATGTACCAACTCTCTTCAAACACGACCGTGTACTGACTGGTGCAGCTACTGGAACTTCTTTCCGAGGAAATTGTGAGAAGATGAGCAGGTCGCTGTAGAGATTTCAGCGCGGGGTCTTTTTTTTTGTCTGGCACTTTAGGGGGGTACGAAACGTTACGCCGGATGCTGTTTCGACATAATACGACAAAGAGAGTGGCAGGGGTTATGCATTAGATGGGATGGTATTTGGGCGTATATACCCTTTTGCAATTCGGCACGGGATCTGAAAAGCACTTGAAGAGTGCGTGTGTGCATGTAATAATAAACACCAAGCTCCAACCAGTGCTTCTGCATGCAGCTAGTCGTCCCGAGCCGAAGCCGCGCACGGATGCTGCATCTCATGCTCCCGCATCGAAACTTTGGGCATTGCACACCCGTCAACGCCAATGCCACGCCGCCCCTTCGTCAACGACGGACTGTGGCGATGCCTCTGTCCCGGCTTTCCGTCGAATGCTGCAACAACACCGTACATCAGCAGAGGAGCGCCTAGATCGCCACACGCCCATGCATCGCGAAAAGATGCGCCGTCCCACTGCGGCCGTCAGTCGCGAGCCTACAACGGTTCCAACGCGCCCTTCGCCACCAATGACTCCTTCTTCTCGCAGCCCGGCACTTCTGCCACTGGATTTCGCCCGTTCGGACAGAAGCTGCACCCTTCGCGCCTCCAAAGGCCCGGAGACAAGGTTGCACTCGCGCAGCAACCGACGCATATCCTCTACGAACATGCGCGAGCCGAGGGCGCAAAAGGCAACTGGGACGAGGTCATGAACATCTGCAGAGTCCTCATCAGAGACCGAGGAGAGCGGCCAAACAAGGAAATGTATGCAGCGTTACTGCATAGCTTCGTCGACCCCAAGACTGGCACAGCGGGCAAGGTGCGCAAGGTGCTCGAAGAAATGGGCTTCTGGAACGATGCCGACGGGGCGCTGGTTGGACAACCCAAGATCGAGCTGGATGCGTGGGGCTGTGAAAACGTTCTCCAAGTGCTTGCCGTCCACCCCGACTACCTCCTTCGCGACGAAATACTCGAGTACATGAAGTCGCGCTGGTTCAACCTGTCGGACCGCGCACGCAACTTCGTCGTAGCGGGTATGCTACGTGACCGCCATTTCGAACACGCACTAGCCATGTTGGACGAAATGGTTCGCAATAAGGCACGCGTCGAGAGCTGGCTGTTTGACAAGGCGATATGGATCATGCTCGAGTTTGGAGAAGTCGAGGAAGCTTTCCATGTGCTCAGTCTCAAGGAAGCTGCAAAGAGTAAGAGCAGCGGGACAGGTGCTGTAGAGCTCAGTAATGCTCTCTGGGGAGCTTTGCTGGATGCCGCATCGCACAAACTGCTTCTCGACGAGACAACCCTCGTTTGGACGACCCAAGTCCAACCAGGCTACCTCAAACCGGCAACCGGCGCCTGTTTGTCTGTCCTCAACCTCGCCTCGCGACACGGAGATGTCCCTCTCGCTACCGACGTTTTCCGCGTCCTGACGGAACGAGGCACAACATTGAGCACGCACCACTACGAGCTGCTCATTTCCGCATATCTCAATGCCAATGAGCTGCAATCCGCCCTATCCGTTATTCTCATCATGGTAGACGTCAACTTGAAGGTCAGCCCTGGAACTTGTGATCCTCTTTACTGGTACCTGTCCACTGGAACACCCGACGAAGAGAGCCGACCTATGCAAGCCTTCAGACATCTGCAGGACTTTGAGGCTGCGGGCCGCAAGGTACCCACCGCAGCTGTGAACGCATGTATCCAAGCCAGCATCGCACGCAAGCGCCTCGACGAGGCCATTGATATTTACAAGGCTCTGCATACCGTCTCTCATGCTGGGCCCAACACCGGCACCTTCAACATCCTCTTCCGGGGATGTCACTTGGAAGGGCGTAAAGAGCTTGCCATGTTCCTAGCTAACGAGATGGTCAAGTTGGGTCTCAGACCCAGTCGTCTCACATACGACCGTCTGATCCTAGTTTGCCTCACAGCCGGCGACTTGGAAGACGCTATACTATACTACGAGGAAATGGTTTCAACCGGTGCCACAGTCGGTAAGAAGGGCCCTTTGAAGCCCAGAAAGAATACATGGGAGGCACTGATCAACAAGTGCGTCCAAAAAGGTGACGAGAGAGCAGTCGCACTTTTGAAGGATTACAAAGATGGCGTTGAAGAACCACGGAGGGGTCTAGAGAAGGCAGTAGTAGACCGCTTCGAGTATGGCATCATACGAAACGCAGATCTCACGGATATCGGACGAGAAATGACCGAGATCACGGGTTCCAATGTTGTGGAAGATCAGCATGTCAGGCCAACGTCCGAGGTTGGTAGAACCCCAGCTGCTGTACCTGACACGGAACTGTCGGAGGAACAAAGTGGGCCGAGTTCTTCAGGAAGGAGTCTGAGTGCGAGTACGGAGTCGGAGAAAGATAGAGGCCGATGATCCTGGGGTTATGAAAGCTAGTAAGCGCGCCGACCGGTCCTAGAATTGGAACCATCACGCGGAACTGTCAAAAAGCAGCATGCGATAAGCTCGGGCCAAGAATGATAAGCTGTGCCATGATCTCACACAATCTCTAATCCTGCCGCATACGTAGCCACATCGCCTCACTGACAGTTGCTTTCTCATCAACTCTTAGCCGACCCCACGGCGTGGAGCTTCCAGGCGGGTTCCCTGATTCCATTGCTCGATCCATCATCAAATCTGGGCCGCGTACTACCCACGGTGAGCAATTTGCGTTACTCGCACAAGCTGCCATCTTCCGGCGTTACGGAGCGCGCACGACAATGGTGGGGATAGCACAACTGCCGCGGCTTGTGCCTTGGCCAATTACACATCACGCGTATCAAGATTTTTAAGCTAACTAGGGTCTTCTTGGAAAAGCTTAAATCCTTCCAATCCTTACCGCAGAGCCTCTCGTACAATCCGGCCCACATCAAGCCTCAACCGTCATGATAGCGTTGCAACATGGCGAAGGATTTTACTCCTCGGCCGCTGGTCTCGAGGCGAGCGAGGCCGAACTATGGCCGCCGGCGCGCCCTACTCTTTGGTCGAAGACGAGTCAATTCCCGCAAGCTCGGACCCCATACCGGTCAGGATCTCATGCCGTTTGTGGAGGTTGGTTGCGGTGTATGTATGGGGTCGGTGGTAAAACGAGGTATCCGGCGCTCTGCAGCAGCTGCTGCACTGTATCTCCGGTGGTTATCCCCAAGGTGGAGACATTTAGTGCTCAATACCGCACTGACTGGAGTGTCTCCATGATAATGCCCACGCTACAGGATATTGTGGAGAGGGGACTGGAGTACAAGTAGTGAGCTGCTGTCCTGACCGTGTCCTTCTGTAGTCCCTCTTCTCCCCTTCTTCTGTCTCATTTCCCTCCGTCAATCTTCACCATGGGACTCAGCGGCAAGACTCTCCAGACGGTGCAGCTGTTGCTAGTCGTTCTGCCAGCCTTTGTGCTGTTCGGATACAACCAGTCTGGTGTTGGTGGTCTTTTGTCACTCCGTGACTGGAACGATCACTTCCCGGAGATTAATACTATCGACACTACCGGCGCAGAGAAGAGCAACAATTCGACAAAACAAGGTGCTGTCGTCGCTACCTTCACCCTTGGTGCTCTCTTTGGTGCTCTGTCTTGCTCATGGATTGGCGACGTCCTCGGTCGGCGAAAGGTCATCTTCGGTGGCGCCGCCCTGACTTTGGTCGGTGAAATCCTACAGTGCACCAGTTTCCAGCTCGCGCAATTCGTCGTCGGTCGCTTCATCCTAGGATGGGGAGTCGGTGCTCTCAGTGCTACCGTCCCCGTTTGGCAGTCCGAGTGCTCATCGTCTGCCAACCGCGGTAAGCACGTTGTGCTTGACGGCTGCTTCATCTCTCTCGGCTACCTGCTCGAAGCGTGGATCAACCTCGGTTTCTTCGAACAAGACAACCTGCCTCTCCAGTGGCGCATTCCTCTCGCCATTCCCACCGTTATTTCTATTGTTCCCATGCTCGCCGTTTTCAGCATTCCTGAATCGCCTCGCTGGCTGGTCGCCAAGGGGCGTGTTGAGGAGGCTCGCGTCAGTCTGTCAAGCTTCAAGGGCTTGGAGTTGCACGACCCCGAGATCACCACTGAGATTAGTGGTATCGAACTCGCGCTCGAAGATACTGGTCGTAGCGCAGCGAAGATGAGCGACATCTTCACTATGGGCAAAGACAAGCTCTTCTACCGCTTTTCACTCTGTATCTTCCTACAGTTTTTACAACAAATGTGCGGTAGCAACCTCATCTCCACCTACTCGACTGTAAGTTCCACTTCTTATCGACTACAAAGTCACGTCCTAATAATGTGCCATAGATCATTTTCCAACAAGGTCTCGGTCTTGACTCGGAAGTCTCCCGCATCCTGTCCGGTGGCGCCCTCACCTGGAAGTTCCTCTCCTGCTTCGTCGCCTTTTTCACCATCGACCGTTTCGGTCGGCGCAAGCTCTTCATGTTCAGCGGAGCGGGTATGGCATCTTGCATGCTGGCTCTAGCCGTCGCATCCAGCTTCCCCAAGTCGAACAAAGCTGCACAGATCGCTAGCGCTCTCTTCGTGTTCCTGTTCAACTTCTTCATTCCGATTGGCTTCCTCGGAGCGAACTTCTTGTACTGCACTGAAGTTGCGCCAACAAGGCTTCGTGTGCCTATGGCGGGTATCTCCACTGCTGTAAGCTTCATTCCCCGATTCTTAGCTCTGAAAGGATAGCGGCTGACGTGTAAACAGAACCATTGGCTCTGGAACTTCGTCGTCAACATGGCAACCCCCGTCGCCATCGAAACCATCGGCTGGAAATACTACCTCGTCTTCCTTATCATCTCAGCTATCATCCTGCCTGTCGTTTGGTTCGCTTACCCCGAGACTATGGGTCGCAGCCTGGAGGAGCTGGAGATGATGTTCACAGAAGGCAAGAACGTTCGCGAAATCGTCAAGATGTCAAGGAAGCCTTTCACCAGCGGGCTCATGACGGACCACGTCCTCGAGAAGGTCGCCAAGGACGAGGAGGAGTATGCGCGCTGAGCGCTTAGGGAAGGAAATGATTTTGTCAGCACAAAGAGCGAAAGTGTCTAGATCATCGCGAATAAAGGCGATGCTATGAATATATGAAATGAACTACGAGTGACCCACAGCTTCAATCTATGAAGGAACATGTTTTGCTGTGTAAAGGATGTGTTGAACATGTATTATCGAAAATTTGCGCGGTCCGTGAACATAACAATTCTCTTATCATCATAGCAGAAAGCATCCATGGGTGGTGTTACACTCTTTTATCTGTAGTATACTTCTATCTGCGACGTTTCTTATTCTCGTGCCTCCTTCTGCGTCTCTTTTTTCCGTACGTTTTCTCCAACGATGGCAATGCACAAAACAAAGCGATGGCAATTTCATCATCACGAGACGATCAAGAACACACGAAGAACAAGATCGGCCGCAGAATTGGCCGTCTCCGCGATAACCCCGAACCCGATCATCCGTCTTGAAGCTAATTTCGGCCCCATCTGTGGCGAAGGAGGATGCCTGAAGTCGATGGCACGAAGCTTCTTCAAGCGCTAGAGCACCGTAGTCAATTCGCTGCTCCAGCTCCATTCATCCCCATATGACGTCACATGATCTGCACAGAAAAGGCTTGCAGCGCTAGTCCGCACTCCGCCACCCCGCCCTCCCATTGCCTCCGAGGTACTGCCATAGGTTGAGCGCTACAACAATTTACCTGTTTGCCAACGGCTCTGAATGTCGCGCTCACCTGCCCAGCTCTATTGAGTGGTGCGAGGTTTTGGTTGCTCATCTTCACGCTCGATCGGCTGAACGCTAGCCACAGCCGAGGGCTATGCGTGCAAGACCTCGTATCCGGTGTCTAAGCCATGTGATGCGGGTTAGTTGGACGCCCTGAAGGAGATCGTGGGTATGAGTTGCTTTCGCGATGTCGGAAAGTCGAATATATAAGCGTACGTTGCGCTGTGGCTTGGGGGTATTGTTACTGCTCAAGGGACACGTTAAAGTTATCAACTCCTTTACAGACCTCGTTCTCAAGTCCTCCATCATCTAAAATTCTCAAAGGTAGAATCTCCAAGTCAAAAGACATGAGCGCCACTCGAACCAATCAAGAAGAGCTTCCCCCAAGCTACCACAATGAAGAAACGGGTGGCCCTCCAACCTATACATCTGTCGCGCGTGCCTTGACGACCCTCTCGGAAGGCGACCCTGACGAAACCATCCCCGTTCCCATGGTATCTCGCACAGTCGCCAACTCAATCCACAACTACAATCCATTCTCGCGCAAACAAGGCGAAATAAAACAAACCATAATCGTCCGTCAAATGAAGCGTTCACAGTACCTGGCCCACTATGCTAAGGATACGGAGGGAAAGTTTGTGGGTACGGGAACTCCGGCACCGGATCTAGGGTTAGTATTTGTGCCGGGGAAGAGTAGTAGTGAAGAGTTGCTCAAGCAGGCTAATGAGGTGGCGCTGGGGGTGCAGAGGAGGAGGGGGAAAGGGATTGGGAAGTTCGGAATGCCACAGGATGATAGTAGTAGTGCAATGATGGGAGCTGCAACTACTTCGGCGATAGGATAGCGAGGGACGAGAGTAGGGTTTTCGAGAAACACTTGTATTCTTGGCTCGTCATACTCTGTTTTATGAGCAAAGTCGTCGTTCTACCCGTGTCCGACAAGTAGAGATTGTTGTGCACTGAATTCACAGTCATAAGGCAAAGCCGATCAGCTTACGCGCAAGCATCTTCAAACGCTTCACCATTTCTGATAGTAAGTATTCGATTCCTTGGTCGATTTCAGACTCCAGTTACAGCCTGCAAGCTTCCTCCTCGTTCCACATCTAATAATAGCCCTTATCGTCCCATGGACTCCTTTTCTTCGCCCACTCCTCGATCGGCGTCAAGTTCACACCCAACTCTTCTACCAAAGAGCTCATATCAACATTGAACGGCTCATCTTCCGCCTCATTGTAATACGTATACGCCTTGAACATCTGACTGACAATCGTATCAGTTTCAAGACCCCGGCCCTGCATGGTCTTACCAATCTTGTCGCAAAAGTCTGCCACAGTCTGGTTCTCATAACTTAGCTGCTTGCCCCAGGCTTTCGATAACTTCTCAGTCAGTTGGGACAAAACCACGGTCTCAGGACCTCCGATAGGGATATCGCGGCCTGCGAGCTCGGGGTGATGCATCGCTGCCATCATGATTTGGGCGACGTCATGGTGACATATCCATGACACGTGAAGATCGGGTTTGTGGCAGTAGACAACGGTATCGCGGTCGCGGATGGGAGGTAGAGCCCAGCCTTCGAGCAGATTGTCGAGATAGACTACTGGCTCGATACTGATTGTGGGCACCGACTCGCGTAACAACCTTCTCATTTCTCTCCGGTCGTCCTGGGCTACAATGCCTTGTGATTCTTTGGGTACCGGCATACTGGTGTTGAAAACCACCAATGGGACTTTGGCATTCTTCGCGGCTTCCCCAATGTATTTGGCTGCGGCAATGATGGGCTCTGATTGGTTGAATGATGTAGATGGTAGATTAAGCAACACCCTGTCGGCGCCTTGGAGCACTTTTGCAATGGCATTCCGATCCGTAAAATCTGCAGCAAAGGTTTCCACGGGTTTCTCGTCCACCAGGACGGGTTTGGGATTGCGGCTAACGGCGACAACTGAGTACCCTGCGCGGGCCAGGGCGTGGACCTGATGTCGGCCTTGGACTCCGGATGCACCGAAAACAACTACGCGCATTTTGACAAAATTACGTGGCGAGCTTTCGATTGGAAGATTCTGGGTACTTATCGAAGTTGGTGTCCGTGAGACCCTGCAGCATCAGGGTCGTTGAGCCACCATGTCTGCTTGTGGAAGCGGAGTTTCAAGGGTCCCGAGGTCGGATAGTCGTTGGCGAGCCGGGAGGCAGCGAGGGAACCCGGGAAATATTACCCGCATCGGTCGCTTAACTGTCTGGGTGGTATGACGCCTGTTGAACCACGAGTGTGTAGAATTGCTTTTTGGGGCTCCTGAAGAATGCCCGATTCGTATGGCAATGGTCATTGGGTTATGGTTTGGGATACGCCTGTTGAACCATATCCGCGTTTGTAACTCTGTCGGATATCAATTTGATTGTTCCCGTATCGGAGGTTCGCTTTGTGGTTTCATCGGACGTCGGAGTCGGAATTGAAGTCGGTCCCGGGGTGCGAAGAGACTAATTTCACGCTCATCAACAGCGATGGCTCTCTCACTCAGGAACTAGTGAACCAATGTGATAGTTGCCTCCTTACTTGTGAATTAACTCGATATGCTGATGCGGAAGTTGGAGTATCTCCACCCTTGTAGAAAGCATAGTGGCATCCACATACCTTTTCGCCCTTATCAAGCCTTAAGATAGATCTAGGCTATATCCGATTGCGATTTATCGGTAGCGTTGCCACAAGGACCCAAAGCGATACCACCGTTGAGATGGGCCAATCCAGAAGTGCTAGCCCGGATATAACTCTACAATTGCTAAGGAGGGTATGCTACCAAACAAAAACGACCCCTTTCCTTGGTATATGGGAGTCGCTTCGATGGATCGGTGCGAAAAGGGTTTAGTTAGCAAATCAGGAAGGCTGCTTCGCACTCGATGGAAGCATTAGATCAGATGAAACAGCCATGAGTAAGACGTGAGGTAATGACGAGGATGTTTTGACGCAGGGCCTTCATGTCGCGCAATGTAAAAGATAGCCCATAAAAGCAATGTGATCTCCGGAAACCAATGAGGCCGTGCAAAGGCTGTAGGCGCGCAAATGGGACCAAAGCTCAATTCGAAAACCCGTGACGGCAATCATTCGACGTGTTAATGGCGCAGGTCTAGCGCCTACCAGAAGGAAGTGTCGATAATGAGTTTGGTTACTTTCTTTGTTCAAAGTTAAACGGGGGGCAGGCGGACCAAGGTCCAGATAGGCACCAGCGATGCATCTAAACCGCAAGGGTCCTTTTTTCGCCTGTTCGTACGACCTGCTCCTCAAGGCCTTCTGAATTTGGCTAAACTTCGAGAAGTCAATGCCTGCGTCTTCACTGCTCCATTGTGTCGTTGATGACAGCGAATATCCGGTTGTGAAGCTGTAATCCATGTCGAACCTGATGTTTCCGGTCTTGCAAGTCCGGTACTGTAGTAATTCGAGGGCCGACAGCTGCATAATGGTCGTTTGTTATTATACTTACTCCGCGCATCGTTGGTACCTGGAGATGTGTTGCAGTCGCGATACCTCGCCTGCAGCTGGAAACCTCAGAATCGGCTTCATGCATTGTCATTTGATCGGTCAACCCGACGAGAGGTCCCTTTCTATCTTTGATATGCTGGGTTTGCTGGGGGCAGTAAGACCATGTATCCTGATTGGGCCGGGAACACATCTCCGCGCATATGCTTATTGAGCCCTCTATGTCATTAATTGAGCTTTGTTCGCCAACAAGACTGCTCTGCAAACTACGGTGATGACAGGATCACAGAGCCGACGTAGATAATCTACAGCCTCGCGATTTGCCGCTTTGTTCTTGGTTGTGGGCAGAGAATTGCTGTTGGTGAGGACCTCTTTTCCTCTCATGAGATTAATGATCCCTCTATCACACCTTCCCTGTTCGGCCGGGACCGGCGCTTGGGTTATGCGTATGGTCAAAGTCCAACAGCCTATCGGAAGTTTCGTAGGGGGCGGAAGACTTGACCGAGAGGATTCACCAAGCAAAATGACGTCGGGTGGAGTTGCAGTGTACAACACCAAACCGAGTAAACGTACGACGAGCTTCTACAAGAGCTAGCCTTCCGATATGACACACACGTACATCCGCGGAGGGATGTGTCTAAAGCAGCATCTGCGTTCTTCTTGTCTCGATTAGGTTTATGCAAAAGCAACGAGCTCGCGAGCTCATCGAATTGGGAATTGGGAATGTTGTCATCTGAGTAGTGCTTGTGATGGGTTGAAGGATGCAGGACCTTTTCTTCTCTTGCTTGTTTCTCACGACTGTGCATCCACGGGTAATTCCAGGAGCAGCTGTGGGGTCTTAGGGTAAATTGGCGACTCGCATTAGCGGCGGCAC
Organism: Alternaria solani; assembly: GCA_002952155.1. Lineage (NCBI taxonomy): Eukaryota > Fungi > Ascomycota > Dothideomycetes > Pleosporales > Pleosporaceae > Alternaria > Alternaria solani. The sequence goes on from CP022029.1 coordinate 2,044,561, forward strand.
GTGGTTCAACGTCGAACGTCTCCCGAGACGACTAGGGCAGACCACTCAACCGTACCTGACGCGATTGCTGCTACTCCTGAACTGGTCGAGGACCTCTGGACAAGCATGCCAACATCATGCCACTGGTTAGCCTCCCCCGCCGCCATATCAGCGTGCGCGTTTCTACCACCGCCCCTCGATGCGACTGCCCAACTGGCGGACGACTCTTCTTTGGGCAACCCCAGCGACGTTATGAGTACCAGCGTCGCGGAGCGCGCATTCCTTTGTAGCGCCCTGCAATGCCACTTTGGTTCTATTGGTGGCGGTAAACGCCGCCGCATAGCCATCTCCATCGGCATGTCGCGTCGATCCTGTGCGGGCATGTCTCCCGCACCGTCATAGGCTTTTTCTCGACTCTCTGCGGCACACCGTAGACTTGCGCACCCAGTACCGGTCCCACGCGTTCGAGTAAGCACACCGGTCGAGACTGCCCCGCTCGGCATCATATCTTTGGGCTTGGTTATGTCGTCTACGGTCGTCGATGCCGCCAACCATGGATGAGCAGCTAATTATTTCCTGACCACAACCCATCTGCTGTCCACACATCATTTCAGAATCACCTCAAGTATTCTCAGCGATTCTGATCCTACTAGACACGTAGGGATTCTTCAATACACCATACTGTCTTCCAACAGCTTATTGTACCATTCGGCGTTGATTTCTTCTTCCGCATTCGACATCTGATGTTGATTCTGCGAAAGTGGTAGCGAATCACCCTGGAACACAAGACCTCACGGAAAAAATTGTTATCATGAGCTTGGTATTCATGCCTCCTAATCAACATTTCCCCCATACACCAACCGGGCATACTCCCATCATGGCTGGGCAGCCAGGATACTCTGTGTATCCTCCACACCAAGCACAGCCAGCGCAAACACCAGAGTCCGCTGGTCACGACCACTACGGCCTCACGTCGCATCTCAATGCACCGGCTCTACGACATGAGGGACACATGGGATACCAGTATGTGGGAGACTTTGCGCCGCCCATCCACCAGCCGTCCAGCTTGCACGCTTTTGGCTCGAGCGCAGACGTCAACGCTAACTTAACATCGACTTCGAACGCATATCCGATCAGAGACCACGACTCAACTTTCACGCCTTCTAACCGGTCTACGAGATCGCACATCACACCGACCATCTCTCCTTCGCAAACCCAGTTCGATGCCAGCGATGCGCCCCAGTTCTACGAAGAGCCTAGTACCGCCAAAGGACGGCACGATAGTCTATACCCAAAGGAAGAAGCTGCTTCTCCGACGACGACTCCGCCGTCTGGACGACGGAGACCCAGATTGCAGTACGCCGAGCCAGGCTCAGCGCGAGCTATATATCTCGAAAAAAATCGGAATGCTGCAAGCAAGTGTCGGACCAAACAAAAACGGGAGCAGGAACAGCTGGTTGACAGATCTCGGACAGTCGAGCGCAGAAACCGTATTCTAAAAGCGGAACTGGAACTGCTAGAGACAGAACGACGGCAGTGGATGGACCTTGCCAATGCGCATATGAACTGTCCAGATCAGCGGATAGCCATCTATCTGCAGAACCAAGCAGACAAGCTGGGTTCAAGACAACCACCAGGCCCCTCACGGCAGAACTGAGAGGACTGCCCTGAGATCTTGTCATTCTTTCCGCAATCGGTGCCGAGAAGATTTTTGAGCCCCAGAGACGATGATTCCCTTCGGCGCGAAGGCGGAGAGACGTCGGAGCTCCACCTTGCAGATCCAAATTTCGTGCAGCATGATTCGCATGGTAGCTGTCGGGATCTTGCATGACCTACGTAATGCCTACATGGGTTGAAGGTTTTACGAACTTCCACATCCTGCAAGAATACCCACACCGCCGAACTCAGGCCCCAGTTGCCTGATTAGTCAAAGAGTTGGGGATATTTTCCGACGTAGAATGGACGGAAGGGGACCCGCCAATCACGACAATACCTCCTGATACTGGCGTCTTAGAGCTTGGGTATTGGCAGGAGCATACTCGCACTTGTTCTTGGCAACGACTGGACTACAGACACGGGGGAGAAGCAGGCCCTAGGACCCATCATCACAAGGATCGCGATTAGCAGGTAGAAGAGCTTTCAACCATTTCTTTCTCATGCCTCCAAGGTCTGCTGTTGCTGCCCCTCCACACAATTTGACGATATACCCTCGCCATAGTGATGCTGGACATTCCTCCCTTGTCAGAGCCAAGATCCTGTGATCACCACGTACACAACGGCTGTTTTCCATACGCTGTCGTCTGCCGGGGTAGGCTCTCTGGTTCAATGGCGGTATTATGATGAGGTGATTATTGTCTGGTAACAACGATATCTGTACAGCTCATTGGCCCGCGCATATATCACCAAGTCTGCTTCGAAACAAATCGCTTCCTGCCCAGTATTCTTCCCGTCCATTTGTGGTTCTTTGAAGGCCTATTCTCAGGACAAAGGATCCGTGAAATTGCTGACACTTTCTCAGCCGCGGGAAGGAATCCTTTCACCAGTGCGTACATTATTCTTCACCTCCCGACTTCCTAGCATATGTTCCTCATCCGTGCCTGTCGCTCTATTGTGGGAATGTTGGAGCTCGACAGGTGACCTGCTTCGTAGTCTCTTCTGGTACGCGTCTGTAATTTGACTTGGATGGGCCCAGTTGAACGCCAGCATTACGAACAACATGAGTGTGGCATCAAAGACATAGAGGTATACCTCATGGCTGAGTAGATATCCTGCGTTGCCTCCGATGTATTCAACGACACGAAAGATACTTCGAATCATAATGAGAGCGCTGGCGAAGTATAAGGTGAAGAGATGACGTTTCCATGGTAGCTCGGACAGACTGGCCCGGGGCACAGTGGATGAGGTATGTATGGCTGGGCTAGATCGCCGGGATTTGAACAACGACAACGGTGTGTAGCGCTTCTTCAGAGGAAGATCTCTGACGAGGCGGTAGTGGAAAACTCCCGATACGACGATAAAGAGGCCAAAGAATATCAATTGGACGAACAGTCCACCAATGATGATCTGCTCACCGGTATGCATAGCCTCAAGTGTACCTGAAGCTTGAATACCGCCGCCTACATCAGATATTAGCGTGCAGACCGATGACAGCAACGCATTGGGGGCCTACCTGCGCCTTGCATCAAGAAGCTAAACACATCTCCTGCAACAAACAGCTTGGTAAGCCATTTATTTCGCACCAAAGAATACCGCTCGCCATCCACCAGCAGGATAATTCGACCTAGTATGATGTAGATGGATGCTGCGAACAGTGCCGGAGCAAGTAGAATGAGCAACGACTGCACGATGAACGGTCCGAGTGCCCAAATATCATCATGCGAGAGGCAGCGTCCGATGAAGCCAATGACCTCGACTGTATCAACTTGTCAGTGACGCCGTCACGAACGTGGGTCATTCTCAGCCTTACATAGACCTCCAACCACGAGTGGTGTAAAGTACCATGTCTTCTTCTTAATGAGCTGGAAAACATGGGCAAAAGTGGTCAGACCGAATACAACCACGAATATAACCGCCGCGACTCTTGAGGGGATGTACCGGTATAGAACGTATGCGGTTGGGTCGTCGAGCGCTGGTCGGTCTACGTTGTCGGACATGTTCGGCTGTGGTAAGAGAGAATTTGGCAAACAATGCGTCTTTAAAATTAAGCCTCCTATATTTCAGGATGCACAGTCGAGACATCTTAAAGAACAAACCCACGGCGCAATCCTTCGCCTAAATCAAGGCTCCATTGGAGTTGTTGTACGAAATACGCTTTGCGAGATACGCTGCCAAGACCTTTTGCCGTTTCGGGAGATTTGGTGGGTCCCGTATTGGCCGTATGGAATTTGCCGTACTAGCCGCAGGACTTGGAACTTAAACGGTGCAGCACCCGTTTCGTCAATACGTTTTCCAGTTGCTGCGCCTTTCTTTGAGTCTGCCTTGGGTATTGCAGCGCAAAGTCATTGCTAAGACGATAAACGATCATCAGCAGCGTCAGGGGGTCTGCTGTCCTCATACTAACACACCTGCGCAAGCCGGATAACTGTTGATGCGATACTACGAGCGCGGTGTTCATGGTACCAAGATTTGTAACGAGGTCGGTCCTCAAGAGGCTGCTGGGGTGGATGTTGCACTCCAGGCTTGGGTATGAATGATCCGTTGTGGCCAGTCAAGCCATTTCAGAAGATCCGGTGTGGCTGCCAGTAATTGTTCGGACGCAACGAGAAGCCATTGAGGCCATTTCACTACCCACCATACTGGACGACATTGAGCCAGCAGTGCAGCAAAGTGGGTCGTAATAATGCAGGTCACCGGATTATGGCTTGCGAGGAGATTCAAGAACCGATTGCTTAGCCTGGCAGGCCAGAGAAAGAGCAGGGAGTATTCGTCACGGTCGGGTGATATATGCCGAAAGCGCAGCCAGGTTACGTTGAGTTCGTCGATAGCGGTGGCACAGGCTTCTTTGTCCTGGCTGTCTAGTAGAAGCTCTGTAAGCTCTTTGAGCCGGAGGATCTCTTGGGGGTTCTCTTCCCTTGCAAGCGTGTCCAATGCATCCAACGTTTCCGGGGGCACCATGTCCGTCATGTGAGCGAACACTGAGCTATCTTTGATCCGATCCCAGTGTGGAATTACTACAATCTTGATGCCTTGTATCAGCATGAAGCAGTGGTGCAGTGCGCGGATGGGGTCATCGGGGCGTTCAAGCTGTGCTGACCCGAAGTTGTAGGTTAGGATGACGGTGGATAGCATAAACATGGGTATCGCCAGCTCAACATTCGGGGTCTCTAAATTCTTCCGATAGGTGTCCAAGGCATGGCTGATATGTGAGTCTGCCTGGAGCAAGAGGCCTTGTCTTTCGCTGGGCGCAAGCAAGGATGCTTTATGGACTGCTGAAAGAGCCAGGAAGCCGCGAAGGAGGAAAGGGTATTCAAAGCCCAACTCGATGAATTCATTCTGCGAACCACGTTATCATCAGCCTAGTAGTCCTCACACAAGTCGCAAAGAGTGCGATATCTCACCTGCCAAACGACACTCCGGATTGCCGGGTTCGGGTGCAACGACTTGGCGCACGACTTTGTCCAGTGATGCAGCAAACGCAGATCAGCGAGTGGCAGTTCGGAATTACTCGGAATGGCTTCAGGGCTTTCGGCACCATGTGTATCAATGAAAGGCGAAGTAACGCCTGGGCTGTTTTGTGGAGACGTTGAGTAGCTGTCTGGCATGGATGGAAAATGGCAATGAATGTCCAAGCGAACACAATTTCCACAGCGGGGGCGCGCTTCATTGCACTATGAAACTTGGTAAGTACAGAGGCACGTATTGCGATATGGAAGCCTCGCAGCCTCTTGCTCCTTGTCGCGCTCGGGATCTGAGCTTGAGAGGCCATTTCCTGGGGTAGAAGCAGCATGTCAAACAGATTGCTGTGATTGGCTATAGAACGCTGCGGAAGGATCGAGTGTTGACACGTACTTTGGTATGTCTCTGTTTGCATTGGAAGCATCCTTTTCGCGACTTGGTATGGGTCTTGCGCTTTGCGACGCGCTGTTCCGTCATAGCGGCGATGATGAGTTGGGTTGGGCTGCGTGAGTGCAACAGAAAGGTACGATGGTTTGCGGCTGGGTTGCGGCTCAAGGCGGTCGGTCATGTGAGCCACTAGCCGAGCCATTCGCGTGGGATGCGCTTCCCCGCGGGCCTCTCGGCTCCTTGCATTCTTCTTACTTCTTTGTGAGCAAGCCCGACTTCCCTCGAGCGATTCTCCCAGCAGATGCATCATGCGACAGAAACGGAGCTTTGTAAGAAGAGCATGACATGTGCTTATTTGCTTTGCTTGACAAGTCCGATGACGCCATGTTCGTCCGTGGATATGGAGAAATCGGCTTTTGCAATAGTTGTAAGATTTTCTCTCATAAAGGAAACTATAATATCATTGCATGGTAACATGGCCGCAAAACCATGGTACCACAATGAGTCAATCGCGTTGGGTGTATAAAATCATCCTTTGCAGCTCCATTGTCCTCCACTACAATCATACCAACAAGCAAGTCAACTACTTTAGTACTTTCTTCATCATGTTCGACGGGCACAACCCATACCGCTGTATCGGAAAAGGCTCTTGCGGCAGTGTTTGGATTGCCGAGGAATACAGCACATGCGTCGTCAAGCGCGAGGACGGAAGCCCAGGACGATCGATCACGAACGACTACAACATGCATGTCAAGATCAGTCACAGCATCAGTCGACATATCGCTTCCATGCCGCTCGCAATACCTCGATGTAATGTGCTTATCCAGCCAAACGACGTGTCCTGGTGGAAGCCGCGTCTCCCTCGCTTCCCCACTGGCTATGACGAGTGCAGGGCGCTCCTATCGGAGAGAATCCCCAAAGTAGCCCGATCAGTCAGCGACAAGATTGTAGATCTGTGTCTGCCTGGGAATCCGCCGACGGCTGCCTTTGTGAAGGGCAACAGAGATGATGGCGATTGCCTCATTCGGCCTTACCTAGGGCGGCGGAGAGGAAACAGATCAACAAGCACATGGCGCCTCCAGCGCTTCAGCCTCCGAAACGTTCCGCTGCATGTCGACCAGATGGAGCATCTCTGCCTCGACATTGGCGCGTATGCGATGACCATGGCGGATGCGCTTGCCTTGATGTACTGGGTTGCTGAAGTCGACGGGGACGACATGGAATTTGTTCTTGCGCCTCCCAGATGCACATCATCGCCGACGTTGCAGTCAGAGTATCTCGGCGAACATGTCATGTGGGTTCTGGACTTTGATCGTGTGAAGCACATGTCCATGGATGCAGCTGGGTTGGAGCAAGCGCGTGCTGCATTTTTCAGGAACGATGCCTACTACCCCCGGCCAGGTGGCACTGAGGCAGCTGACGATGCGCTTTGGGAGGCTTTCAAGGCGAGGTTCTTGAAAACGAGTTTGGAGATATTAGGGAACGGGAGTCCCCGTCTGGATCTTGCACAGACGCTGATGGGGATGATTGAGCGGGAAGGGTATAGCAGGCCGGCTAGGAAGGAGGAACTCGAGAAGCGTGGTGCGACTGCCGAGCAGAGCTAGTTGCCACTACATACATTGCCACTATATTGCCACTGAGGGACGCATGTCAGCGTCTGAAGTTTTTTCAAGTTTTTTCTTTGGCTGTGATGTGTGGGACGAGCATGTGGTAAAAGTTGGTGTTGTGGTGGGGAATGGCGAGGAATGGCGAGGAATGGCGAGGGTCTTTCTGGGCAGGAACCAGAAGCTTAGCGTGCAATGCGTGCAGGGTGACGTACCCACCTTTCGGTCGCGCCTGCCCGCCTGGGTTGAGGCAGTATCCCTCGCGCCTCGACTGTCGCCATGTGCCAACACGGAATATTGCTCGCCCTACCCAACCGACGAGTGCGCGAATCATGGTGCGCATAAAAGGAAAACGACACCGTCGACGCTCGAACTGACTACCCGCAGGCATCGCTACTGCGCCAACTTGTAGCCGGGCCTCGCGCCAGGCACGCTGAAGCCGGCCTCGACCTGTGCTATGTGACGGACAACAGTCAGTACAGCCGCTCCCTCGACTCACACACACAGCCCGTGTTTGCACCTCCTCCTGACAGCAGCCAGTAATCGCCACATCCGGCCCCAGCGGCACGTACCCCCAGCGCGCCTACCGCAACCCGCTCGACTCGCTCGTCAAGTTTCTCGACGCCAAACACGGCCAGGACTGGGCGATATGGGAGTTCCGCGCCGAGGGGACGGGCTACCCAGACTCGGAGGTGTACAACCGTGTCTACCACTATCCCTTCCCCGACCACCATCCGCCGCCCTTTGCCCTCATCCCCAACATCATGGCCAGCATGCGCAACTGGCTGCACGAGAAGAAGGGCCGCGTCGTCGTGGTACACTGCAAGGCCGGCAAGGGGCGGTCGGGCACTGCTAGCTGCAGCTATCTGATCAGCGAGGAGGGCTGGCCGGTGCACAAGGCTCTGGACCGCTTCACGGAGCGGCGCATGCGGCCCAACATGGGCAAGGGCGTCAGCATCCCCAGCCAGCTGCGCTGGATAGACTACGTCGACCGCTGGGCCAAGCACGGCAAGATCTACGTGGAGCGCCAGGTGGAGATTCTCGAGGTGCACTGCTGGGGCCTCCGGGACGGCGTCAAGATCCAGGTCGAGGGCTTTGTCGAGGACGGCAAGCTCATCAAGAACTTCCACACCTTTACCCGCGACGAGCGAGAGATTGTGCGGGGCGAGGTCAAGACTACGGGCATGGCACAGGCGGTGCAAGAGGTCATGTACAAGAACGGCTTCGGCCCATCAAAGACCAGCGAAGGCTCCAAGAATGCGTCCACGTCCTCGCTCGAGCAGCAGAGCAACGCCGACGGCACCCCGGCCGAAGCAAGAGCATCGCGCGAGAGCCTGCCCATGGGCACCGGCGACGTCGTCTTCCGCCCGTCCAAGCGTGTCGTCCTTCCCACAAACGATATCAACATCGACGTCGAGCGCCGTAACAAGGCCGCCTTCGATCTGACCATGGTCACCGCCGTCGCCCACGTCTGGTTCAACACATACTTTGAAGGCAACGGCCCCGAGCAGAACGGCAACGTCGACCAATCCGGCATCTTCGAGATTGCATGGGAGGCCATGGACGGCATCAAGGGCTCATCGCGCAAGGGCACACAGGCATTCGAGCGCATAGCAGTAGTCTGGCGCGCGCTGTCTAGCGACGAAGGCCGACCTGGTGTTGTCATCACAGAACCCAAAGAGGGTGAGCCCGTCTCACAAGCGGGTCCTGCAGATTGGAGGGGTACCAAAGGGGTGGAGCCGTCCGAAGACAAAGACCTAGGTGTTCGTACAGCCAGTCCACCCAACGCGGATTCAGATATCAGCCGCGCGAATAGCGTCCGCAGCGAGAACAAGAACAACGCCAACATCGTTACCGTCCCCGGCCGAAGAGATAGTGGAGACAGCGACACCAAACATGTCCGATCACACGGTCCGAATGGAGAACAAGTCTTGGCAGAGCCAGATGGTTCCCGAGCAAGTACAGAGGCTAGCGGCAGTGGGCCGACGGCGCCAGCCTCGCACCCCACACCATCTGCTCGCCTAGATGACTCTAGCAATGCTGCTAGTGACTCGCAATCCATAGACCAGCCTACTGGGTCACATAAGAGCGGGGGCCATGTCAGTGGAGTTGCGGAAAGCCTAAAGTACCACATCTCAGGAGCAGCTCACACGAGTGATCTACCCGATGGAAAGCCTGAGAGCGAAATGAAGGATGCCAAGGAGCACGGCCTGGGACACATGACTTTTGGCAAGAAGAAGTCGAGTTCGTGAGCGCTTACATCGTTGCACCGACGGCAAAACTCGTGCATCGGCGTCGATAACTCTGTACACGGATTCGGGAAACGCGGGGCGTTATTTGGAGAACTTGCATGACAGACCAGGAAGCTTGCGGTTGGCGTCTGGTCAGCGTATCACATGTGTGCACGAAGCGTGTCTGGCGCATTTTGCATGGTGCCGTATGCATTGGTGGGGCGTTGTACAGCGCGATTCTTTCCTTGTCAGACATTGCTTTGATCCTGTACGAGTCTCCAAGATTGAGCATGGCTTTGCTTTTTCTCAGATATACCATTTGTCTTTGAGCCATTGGAGAATGCTAGATACTACCGACGGAAGTTTCCTCGTCACAGTGGCGCTCACTGTAGAAGCGACTCTGTACTACATATATGTGAGGACGGGGAGTGAGGCGAGCTGTCCAGATGCTCGCTAATGCAGTCGGCATGCTCCTTCCGCCATCTGGCCACTGATCACGACACACGAACCACCATCACTGCAGCTCAGCATGGGAGCACAGCATCAATCGTTGAGCCTTTTGGCAAGACGTGTGTGCGTCGTGATGACAAGGTAGCACTGCGGCACCGGCAGCGCAGCGCAGGCTGGTGTAGATGACAGTCGCAGCGCCACCGAAGCTACTGCAGATATAAAAGCGGTACGCAGTTGCAATGAACGCGTGTCGGGAACTTTGATCCAAGGCTTCGAGCTAGAGGTGCAGATATCTTCTAGAGACTTGATTGGAATCGGTGATAGCGAGCGCATCCACACCCTTACCCACATACACACCAGCGAGGCTGAAGTCTTTGTCAGACAAGGCTGAGCTACGCTTCGCTATAACATTGGCTACCCACTCACCGGTCGCGACATTACCATATTCTCAGCCGATCTATGCACTACCGTTTGTACGGGCCAATACTTTGACGAAACGTTTCTCGTACGGGAATTCCGCTCGCTAGGCAGCAGATTTAAACCACAGTGTTCATCAGGTATGTGAGGCTTCCACTCCCTAATGATCCCGTGTTGATATGAAGATAAACGGTATAGCCGAGCACATTCGCTCCAGCAATCTCAACCTTGCTGCGTCCGGCTAGGCAGAACTCGTCATTTGCTAGATCCGCAGCAAGTCACTGCGGGGTAGTCAAGGACGGTAATACAGAAGGCTGTAGCCTAAACGTAGTGTTGGGTGGGATAGAAGTCTGATTAGCAAGTGCTGTGGGTCGGAGATAGAAGCAGAACGAGCTTAGGCTTCACTTGCGGCTCTGCTTATGGATAAAAGGTGCTGAGACGCACGTCCGCCACCTTCTCCCCCTCACTCCGAGATTGTTTTGCCTGTAGTTGCTTTCTTTCGCATACATCTCACATTCAGTTGGGAGTTTCACGAGTCTATCAACAACCTCACCCCATACAACACGCCTATCGATCGACACATAGTACAGGGCTAGCCTCGCACACTGGCAAATTTGGAGCCCATGAACGACCCAGAAACATCCAAGGCATCTCCCGATATCGCACCTTTACCCGCCGCGGGAGATAAGGAGCTTTCCGATACCGCCTTGTCTTCACCAGTCGTTGTATCAACCCCATCAGTGACCTCTGAACCACAGGACCTCTCTCTACACAAGCAAAGCATGGATTCATCACAGGGAACCATAGAGACTCAAGCAATTGACAAAGGCCAGACAACTGAAGAGAAGCAGAGTCCTGTTCCTTCATCGGAGCTCGAGAAGCCAGTAGTCGAGGTGACCATTGCAAAGAAGAAGACCGACAAGCAGAGGAAGCACGCATCAAAGAAGTCAAAAAATAAAGCTGACGGAAGTTCTGCGTCCGACGCTAGTGATTCTGGTAGTGATAGTGAGTCTGAGGACAGCAGCGAGGATGAGAAGGCTAAGCGCAAGAGGAAGCGGAAGTTGGCAGCGAAGCGAGCAGCGGTAAAGAAGAAGAGAAAGCAGAAGGCAAAGGCGAAAGCGAGGAAGAGCAAGAGTAGAAAACATGATTTCGTAAGCGAGGATGAAGCTTCGTCTGATTCATCCGACTCAGGCTCAGACTCTGAACTTGAGGATGACAACAAGAAGAGCAGGCGCAAAGCCTGGAAAGCGAAATCCAAGAAGAAGAAAAAGAACAAGCTTGATAGCTCCAGCGATGACAGCACCTCTGATAGTTCGAGCTCTTCTAGCAGCGATTCTGACTCTGAAGATGAGAAGTCGAAGCGTAAGCGAGCGAAAGCAAAGGCGAAACGGAAGGCCAAGAAGTCAAAGAAGGTCGATAGCTCTGCATCGTCGGACTCATCAATATCCGATGACGATACTCCCGTGGCACCAACTTCCCCGCCAGAGCCCCCGCTTCCAGAAGACGATCTCGATACCCAGGTGGCCAGATTAAGTGGTATTCTCAGCAACCTCCAAGCTAAGAAGGCTTCTCTCAATGCCGCTGCCGCCGCCGCCGCTGTGTCCACCACGAAACTTGAAAAGCCAGTCAAGAAGAACGTCCTTGAATTCAAGCGCGTTGATCAAGTCTTTGATATGAAAATCCGTGATTGGAAACTCGTTGAGAGTAATTCCGACCAGAAAGACGAGTTTGATTGCGTGTTCACGGTGCGGAGGAGACTCAACTGGGAAGGCAAGTATCAAGAGACGCAACTGGACATCAAGTCTAAGCTTCTCCGCAATGCACTTCAAGACGTGTTCAAGGATTGCAAGAGCATCAGCCTTGTCGAAGACACACCGCAGATTGATCCACACACGCTGTATCACTACTATGATGAGCTAAAGGCCTTTATCAAGAAGACTCTCAAACCAAAGCTGAAGAAGGCAAAGAAGACCAAAGACCAGAAGCGCCTCAAGCAGCAGATTGCGCAATGCAAACTTCTCCTAAGCTATGTCGATGAAGACTATTCTGCGACACGCAAGGCTCTGCGGCCGATGCTCAAAGCGGGTACCATCACGTATGATCTCGTATGGGCATTGTTCAAGCCAAACACTATCGCGTATACGCCAACGTACCACAACAAAGATGACCCTCGCTGCTTCAAGGTTGACACAACGTACGAATACGAGAGCTGGATGACAGGAATCAAGTCTTGGTATGTAGACGGAAAGTACCTCGAGTACGATGGAAAGTCATTCGGCCTTGGAGACCATCAGATCACGATACAAGCCTTCAAGGGGCACAAGAAGATTACTAGCCTCTCTGCTTATCCGTTGAAGTACCACAAAGACCCAGAGGTGAGAAGACTACTACACACTGTCAAGTATCCTTACTAATGATTCCCCAGGGTATTAGGAATCAACTCATTGAGCGGGGCAAGAAGTTTGTCGCGCTCCAAGGTATGAACTTCCGCCTACAAAAGGGCATCGCATACATGAAGCACAAGAACAACATTATCCGCTTCATTATCAATGGCCGCGTCATGGTCGACCCGGCCATCTTCCGTCGCATCAATCCCAATTATCCGCTGTCCTATCTCAAGCAAGACGAGCTAGCACAGAACGAGGAGAATGGTGAAGAAGATGACGAGAGTGATGAAGATTGCTGCTGTGGATCTAATGAAGGCGAGGAAAAAGAGGAGCAGGACAAGATGCGCATCGTCATGTGGAAAGACAAGAAAGGCAAGAAGCACCCCATCCGTGTGCCGCAGAGTGTAGTCGACAAGGAAAAGGGTGAGAGTCCTGACAAGTCAATCGAGACGGACAAAGACGGCAACGAAGTCAAGCAGCAGGTCTTTACCGAAGAGGAGCTGATTATTGCTTCGCCAGGTAAGCCGTGACTGTGCGAAACGTTATCTAAGGCATACACTGACTTTGTATCTTTACATGTGTAGTCGTACTTGGATTCGCCTTTTCCGAGAAACTTTGGCTCGAGTTTTCACTCTCTGGAATTGACGAGATCAAGTGGAATGCCGAGGCCTTTGATAGCCTTGTGCTGCCTAGTCGCATCAAACAGAACCTGAAAGGGTTGGTCTCGTCCCATCGGTTCAATGCCGCGAAGACGATTGACGACGTCATCCAAGGCAAGGGTAAAGGACTCAACGTTGTACTGCACGGACCGCCGGGCGTTGGCAAGACGCTCACGGGCGAATCTATTGCTGAGTACCTAAAGTGTCCGCTCTATGCCGTGTCCGCAGGCGAGCTAGGCACCAACAGTCGGTCGCTCGAGACGGATCTCAATCGCATCATGGACATTACGCACTCGTGGGGCGCTATCCTGCTTCTTGACGAAGCCGACGTCTTCCTTGAGGCTCGTCAACCCCACGACATCCATCGTAACAGCCTCGTGTCTGTCTTCTTGCGTCTGACGGAGTACTACCAAGGCATCCTCTTCTTGACGACCAACCGTGTCGAGACGTTTGACGAAGCGTTTCAGAGCAGGATCCACATGGGCATCCGGTACGAGAATCTGCAAGCCAAGGCGAGGAAGAAGATCTGGCAGCATCATGTCGGCAAAGTGGAGCAGATGGGGCGGGAAGCCGAGGCGGAGAAGAAGAGCGAGAACAGGGCCGAGGACAGTGGAGAAGTGAAGATGAAGGTAGAGAAGATTGAGGAGGTGATGAAGCCGTTTACGGAAGCGGACTTTGACGAGCTGAGTAAGAGGAATATGAATGGCCGACAGGTACGTCTCGTGGATGTGCGGAAAGCATGCGAAGGTCAACTAACACACGACTGCAGATTAAGAACACGGTCAAAACGTCGCAGTCGATTGCGCTGGCTGAGAAGTCGGTGTTTAGCATGGAGCATGTCAAGCGTGTGCTCGAGGTCGCCGAGGCATTCGAGGATGACATGCGTGGCGGCAAGGGCTACCGCGATGCGATGAGACAGTACACTTGATGTAGGTGTCTGAGATTGGCGGGCAAGTCGATGCCAAGGTTGACGGAATATGTACTATTGGGCTGGATGTTGGAGCAGCGGCTTTTCTGTTTGGCTCATACGTACATGGCTATGTTCGGTCTGGTAGACACCAAGGGCATTTTTTCTTCTTGTTCAAGTTTACCATGCATCCGGGGTATTGCTCGTGACACGTCTATCCAATTGCTTTTGAGGTAGTTTCCGAGGATCGAGGAGCATCCATCATGATGCTGTCATGAGACGCGGTAGTTGGTGCCCGGGCTTTGGGGGATAGCACTAGACCCAACGCGGAAGACGACGACGCAATTCTTCCGTGTGGAAAGACAGGAGGCGCAAGAAGATCAACCATGGTTAGCAGAGGGGGGTTCATGTGCTGCAGTGCGCCCGCGGCCAACTCGGCGGCATTCTCCTCTACCGGTGGAGCAGACGCCCAAGTTTCGAGGGCGCTCAGAGGCCATGGCGAGGCAGCACTGCACAGCAGATGGCTTCGCAGGATCATGTAGGTTCCAGGCTCTCGCTCGCTCGCCTCCAGCGCCAAGCAGCGGCTGGCGTCCTTGTCGACGGCGTCCCCACGCAACCCTCGGTGTCCTTTTACGGGGCGCGTTGCTCCAGGGCGGAAATACTTCAACCTTCCCTTTTATTCCCGCCAACGTCGTGTCCACGCCGCCGGCTTGGATCCTGTCGCGTTGTCGTTGCTTGTCCAGCACTCGGACCTCGGATTCATTGCCCGCCCACAGCTGCGCGCGCGCCATGGATGACCAAGGCACGCAGCCCTCGACCAGTCCCGCTCCATCCAACACCAGCTCCACGGCCATGCACGGCGATGCGCCGCCACCCAGGAAGAAGCAAAAGCGCAACAAACCCACGCTGAGCTGCGAGGAGTGTGTCGAGCGCAAGACCAAAGTGAGTTGCATCGCCCGGGGCGCAAAGTGCAGCCAGCCAGTGCAAGACTAACCCACAGGCCCAGTGTGACCGCACTCGTCCCCATTGCTTGGCCTGCATCAAGCGACAGTCGACATGCAAATACTCGGAAATCGCCAACCTAATCGCATCTTCGGCAGACAAGTGAGTATCCATGGCCTTCTTGCATGCACACGCTTTGCTGACAGCTGTGTGTGTCTACAGGGTTAGCGCCGGTCGCAATGCGGGTCGGTCCAGGAAAACGAGCGCGAGGCCGTCGTTGCAGCTTGGCAGCGACCCGCAACCACATGGCAAGCCGCCCATTAAGGTAATCCACAATTCTTGGTTCTTGTCCTACCATTCCCCCCCGACCTTCTGCGAACCCAATCTCACTTGCTTCTTTCTAATCCATTGCTTTTTCTGACTGCTCCCCCACCCCCCAGGTCCAGATCCAGGTGCCACCAACACCAATCAGAACACAATATCGAAGCGTGTCATTGTCGTCTACAGGATCCTCACCCTTCCTGCTGTCCAACATACCCTACTCCAATCATACACCTGCGCCCTTTTTTGGTCTAGGATCTGAGCATCCTTTTGCCAACTACTGGACCAGTCGTGGCGGGCTCGCCGAGGTCGTCGGCGTACTGCCAGCCAAAGAACAAGCAGATATCCTAGTTGACAAATACTTCGATGCTGTCGACCCAGTGTACCCCATGGTTCACCGTAGGAACTTCTATGCTGACTATGAACGCTTCTGGTCCCTATCTCAAGAAGAGAAGCACACTACCGACCCCGTGCTGGTAGCTCTGCATTTTGTTGTGTACGCCATGGGCACGCAATTCATCCATACTACCGACAATCGCGAGCGGGCGCAGATTGCAGAGTTTTACATCTCAGCTGCCCAGCAAGCTTTACGCATATCGTCATACCTCAGTCGAGCTTCAGTCAGAACACTGCAGGCCATGGTTCTGATAGGATACTTCCTGATGAATGACAACCATGCCTCGGATGCATGGGCCTTTGGTGGTGTTCTCGTACGGCAAGCATACGCCATGGGGCTACATCGCGACCCAGATGTCATTGCACCTCGATGTTCAACAAGTGACAAGCAGCAACGGCGCAAGTTGTGGCAAGCCATCTATTTCCAGGACACTTTCCTTACTGTGCTGCTCAAGCTTCCACCCACGAGTGTGTTTTCAGACATACAACCAGAGTCGCTCAGCGATGATCTCGATGACTACATACCGAATGCTGCTTCGAGCAACGGTGCCACAGACCCTGTAATCAACCCCATGAGCATCAGCAACATCGCTTCCAACCATGATCTTTACCCTCCGTATGAACTCTCGGATCGGAGATACATCCGCTCCATGTGGCACATGGCCAATCTCGTGTCTCGTACTGTCTGCATACCACGGTCACTGGCAACGCCCTTGACTACATCGACCAAGCATAAACTTGACCTTATCAACGAATACTTTGCCCTTCACAAGACTTTCCCCCCAGATCTTACAGCATCTGACGACGTTACTATACGATACATGGCAGAAACAAATCCGCGCGGTCTACGCCAGAACCTCTTCTTCCGGAGCAACTTCTGGCACTGCGTCATGACGATACAGGCTGATGAGAATCCTGCCGAGGGTGTACCATGCGACGTCAAAGGTGCCCTGGACGCAGCAAGGATGGCATTGCAGTCTTTCTTCCACTTCTGGGAGTACCTCAGAATTGATGCCAGTGTGTGGTGGGTGTTCCAGCACCGAGCTTTTGAAGAAGCGGTACGTTGTACTCGGTGTGTATGCCATCGCTCCGTCACTAACACCCAATTTAGCTCCTCATGGCACGCATCCTCGGTCAACAAGCACAACCCCTATCACCCAGTCATAACGGCCTACCTCCCTCCGCCGATCCATTGCTCAAGGACGCGAAAGAGGATGCGCGAAAGTGCCTTGATATTCTCGATCTTGTAGGCATCGCACCCGAGATGCAGAAAACCAGGACCGAAGTACTCAGAACTGCGTTTCTGGACATATTGTGGTAGTCTGTATGTGTATAGGATCGAACAGCTGTGGTAACAGCGTCGACCCATCTGATTAGCTAATGTAATCTAAATCCTTTACAAAGTGGACATCACCGGAAGCGAAAAGGCAGATAACGGGAGCGGACACGTGAAGCGGGTTAGCTGTGGTGTGTATGTGCCGGCCACTGGCTGATGACGAGGCGCGGTGAGCCATCGCTAAGCTCACAGCATATGGTTCTATCCAATGTCTGTGTAGAGATGAGTCGCGTACGATGTTAAACTATTTCATTCGGGGGTATCTAATGTGAACTGTGTAATAGGGCCGACACCTAGAAGCGTTCGTGCACCTTGGCCGCCTTTCCCGTTGACTTGGTGTCAATCGTGCAATCGCTGGCTGCACCGGGACTGCCTCTTCTTTCCAGGTCCGCTATATGCTTACGGCTCTTCTCTGTTGTTTGCCGTTGTCCACGTTCATCCAGAACTGTGGATGTGACATAACCAGGCAGTCCTTGCTGTTGCTGCCATGATTCGGATGGTAGGCTTCTACCGCCCAGGAAAATCTCCTCATCAGAGCTAGCACTCTCTCTTCGAGCTCTCGAGGTTGTGATCGTGATGGATTTCTTGATCGACGGTTTGAGGTTGCTGAGTTGTTGTCCCGATTGCAGCGGTTGTGAACCCTGCGAAGGCTTGCTCCACGGTAAAGCCGAGGCAGAGCGGGTAATCTCCAGGGCCTGCTTCATGAGCGGCCTGAGAGTGGCAATAGATCCGGCTGTTATGCCTAACCCTACTTCCACGGTACTCCAAATCGCAAAGTCGGTTGTTCGATAAAGAAAGTCGCCCTTGTATCCCTCCAGTGTGGTCGTATAAGGAAGGCGGATAATCGTTGCTGTCGAGCCGCTGTTCATCAATGTCAGACACGCTAGCACGCAAGGAGCTCGTTACTTACATTGCGGCAAGAGCAATAACCCCAGCGACTACGAATTTCATGCGCTTCTTCATGTGCAAATCCTTGACAATGAGAACGGGAAGCATCGCGAAGACCCAGTCGGCAAAGGCGTTGAGTCCAGACACGACAAAGGTAAAATTCATGACCAAGGTCGCCGACAGGCAGGTTCCAGTGTGATTGGGGTTTAGGTCCCACCAAAAGGAAATGGGTTTACACTGGAAGATGACGACCGAGGTGTACGCAACGCCCACAATTGCAGAGACCACCATGATGAATCGGATGATCCAGATATGTATCGGCGCGACGGTGATGCGTAGCAGGAAAAATCCAACAGCGATCTTGAGCATGCATGTCGACAGTGTGTAGAATATTTCGCAAAAGTACCAGAAGTGAAGGGCCGTTTGCGCGCGTTCATCGGAAAGCTTTTCACGGCGTACGCCTGTGCCATGGACTGCACCGCCGATTTGGGATACGGAATATCCTGTGAAGAAGCAGAGGGTGACGACCATGCAGTAGTCGTCAATGCCGAATCCTTTGACCATGAAAATCCTACAGCTTCGGTCAGTATCGCGGTCAAAAACGTGAATCCGAGGTGGATCATACCTGACATAGCACCGAAGTCCAACAGTGACCCATGCGAGGATCATGAATGTGATGGCTATCGCCAGCACCGAACCACTTCGGTCCTCCATTCTCGGCGGTGTGTCGGAGCGAATCGACAAAACAAGCTTATGTAGGCGAGGAGAGGAGTTTATGAGTTTGGACAACCACGATTCGAATACGAAACCGCAGCATATTGTATTTTGACATCTGCGGCTTCCCTTCGTCGACGATCTTGCCTCACAGACGTCTCAACACTTTCTCCGAGCCGTGTCTCTCCTGGCACTGTGAGCGCTAGAATGCTGTTAGCAACAACACCGAGGCTCCTTTGGGTATCCTTGCGACGGTAGTCGACACAGGTTACTGTTCGAGCCAGGTTCTTTGTGGGGCAGAGCGATATGGCCAGGCACTGGAAGATCGGCAACGTGCTTCGCTAAGCGTATGCCATGCGATCAAGGGGGTTATCAGGCGGTGCCTGGAACAACCATAAAGCCACTACTTTGCCAAAATAAACCACAGAGCTTGTAGTGCTCAGCTAGACCCTCAGTATGAAAAGCCTCTCGCTACTTTTGTCAACATGGTGGTTGCAACTATGAGGCGTGCAGCGGGCGCTTGGGTCGGGAGCTTTTAGCGAGTCAAATTGGGTTCGGAATCATGCAAGCATGAACGCCGCCCCGTCGAAGACGACGCTTACTATGTATGGTGAGGAACGAGCTCCGGCGATGCCTACCTTACCCGAAGGAGCGAAAGGAGAGAGGACGATCATACCCCATGTCAAGCTGCTTTTGGACATGGAAGAGCAAAGGCCTCGCAGGATGTACATGCAAATTCAAGTGCCGTGTTTTAGCGGGTCCCCAGGGTTCAGGAACCGTTCCGTGGTCAGACAGCTTTGCTTGGCCATGACATCCAGAGGAGCAAAATATTCTGCGCGCTTGCGCGTTTGTAGTTGTGCTGTCCTCCGAAAAGTGCTACTACATGCGCGCCGTCACAACTGGAGATGGAGACAAACTCTAGCAGTCAATGGCATCTTCCCCGTGCCGTGCCGAACCTCCGCCTTCGCGCTACACAAAGTGCTTCCAGTTCCCCGGTGGTGGCCGTATGCTCGGAGGTGGCTTTCAACTACAATGCAATATCAAATTCCTCCAGACTGTAGCAGTCTATGATGCGCGCCTAACGATGCACAGGCGCTCTTTGTCTGCGTAGCCACAAGCAGTGACATTTTACAAAAACAAACAAATAACAAGAGAAAAAGCCATGCTGACCTTGCATTGGCGCTTCTGCATGCGACATAGCCGATGGACAACTCGCAAATTTTCGGTATGGTGGGCTCTTGTCTCCTGTGAATGTCACCAGCGAATCGATTTCCAGCCTTCCTGGCCCATGTTCAGCAACAGCCCAGGGCTGGATGCGTTCACAGCTCCAGCACTAACCCGGATGTTACCGAAGTGAGACCGTTTGTAGGGATACATAGCAAACCGACTCTTGGGGTGCTCGAAGGCGACTGCTGCCAGAAGCAATGAGTTTGACTTTGCTTTCTTTCCCATATATAGTTCTACACTGCCAAAAGGTCTCGATGCAATTCCGTTGGTCAGTTTGAATGATGTGGCACGGTTGATGGTGTCGGCACGGCGATCCCGTCAACGTTCTCAAATGCGGAGAGTTAGGGGCGTTAGAGCAGGTGTGCCTTGATTTGGCATGCGTGCGGCAGGGCGTTGGAGCTTCCTTCAGCGCTACTGCGGAGCCAGGATGCTTCTTGGGAGTTTCACCATTACCTTGACCCACTGACTAAAGCCCCGATAGCGGATACTGCCCTGATCGGGTAGCAACACCCACCCTGTCGGACTAGGTCATGCAACAATTTCTGCTGGGCAAAAGTGGGCAGCCGACCTTCCCCAGCCTCTTACCCGACATCCGAAACGTCGCCTTCTTTCCATTACTCGGATGCTATTCAGATAGATTTTTCCCCGTACAACGGCGAGCGGCGGGTGTTACGTCATTTCATTCTGTCAGCCGTGACACAGGCGAAGCTTGCGACCCCCAGGCGCAACGAAACCCCCCTTGAGATGCAGCGGCAGAGGAGTGCCCTGACACGCCTGTGTCCTCCCGGTCCATAACCGACCAGGATCCGGAAGCAACCGGCCACTGCAGTCATCGAAGAGCTAGCCAAGACGTGCACAGTCATACGCAGGGTAATTACGAGTCGTAAACAGATCAAGGAGATTTACAGATGATCAATATACTCTTCATAAGCTTCAATCCAATCAACAAGGCATGGCAAGAACATGCTGCGATGGTCGTCGTTCTGCCGCTGGGACAAGTTCAGGATTTTGACAAGTATGAAACCTAGGTGTACGCGCATGAGTCGCTGCATCAGACTCCTAAGCTCTGTCTCATCCTGGGTACCACGTCCATGGATGTCCCCTGACTATAGATCTGGTAAGGGACACGACATGTAGGCATGGCCTATGCCGACCGGAGATATCACGTCCTCATGGGGTAAAATCGACCACCCTACCTAGCCGAAAGGTGTTCGATGTTTCCCTTTGATGGCGTGATATGAATTGAAGGAAAGACAACGTTGAAAATGATCGCTTCACGAAATGCTTGTGAAGATAGACGACGCCAAAAGGTACAATGAAGGGGAGAAGATTGGACCGGCTCCCGTGCCGCGGTATGCCAAAATCGTTGGACCACTCACCCTATAAAGGGGTTAGTTCCCCCAGGCACGCGTGGTCTCCATTCCAAGTTTGCAGATACGACTTGCAGCTATCTGTCCAGAGACGCAGTGCCGGTGGTCTTGTAGTCGTGAGAAGGATGCCAAAGTAACTTGCACCTGCTTATACAAGTCAAGCTCTTTTGTGTACAGTAAACACCGGGTAAATGCCCCGCATTGAACCTTCGTTTGGGACTCCGTAATCAAATGCAATATATTCGAACAAATAGCAATGTCTCACTTATATTGTTAAAGGTTCCATGCATGTTCTCCCGGACCGTTGTGTACTGTCGAGGTCCTACAGCGAGGTTCCAAAACAGTGTCAGCCTTGATTTTGAGGCCGAGACTAAACTCACAGCCAATGACAGCCACAGTCGCGAGATCCATTAGCGATATCTACCACATCGAGGCTCCTCTACATAGTATTGCGGCTCTTGTGGTCCATGTCATCCTAAATTACTACGTGCATGCGGGGCCACTGACACGGGAAGGCTTCCTGGCTTCAGTTGGCTACTGAAGTAAGTCTATAAAGTCTCGGACTTTGCTATCCTGGATGCGTTGCACCTCACTCTCCCGAAACCTCACCTCCTTGGTAATATCACAATGGCACCTTACGCTCTCGTTGCCGCTGCTCTTTTGGGCCTGGCCACTGCTCAAACACCAGGAAACACGCCAGAAGTGCACCCCAGGCTCACCACGTGGAAGTGCACCAAGGCTGGAGGATGCAAATCGCAGAACACGGCTCTTGTCACCGACTCAGCTGCTCATTGGATCCACCAAAAGGGCAACTCAACACTGGGTTGCGGGAGCTGGGGAAGTGGGCCTGATCCAACGGCCTGCCCTGACGAGGAATCATGCGCCAAGAACTGCATCATGGAAGGCATCCAAGACTACTCAACGATGGGTGTTTATACCAGAGAAGGAGAAGTCCGCTTGGACATGTACAACTCCAATGGCGGAGTCGCGAGCCCCAGGGTTTACATTTTAGCCGAAGATGAGGAGAACTACGAGATGTTGCAATTGACGGGTAACGAATTGGCCTTTGATGTGGACATGTCGAAGCTACCGTGCGGTATGAATGGTGCCCTCTATCTCAGCGAGATGGAAGCTGATGGCGGACGTTCTCGGCTCAATCCAGGTGGTGCTGCCTACGGCACAGGATACTGTGATGCTCAATGCTATGTCACACCTTGGATCAACGGTGTAGTAAGTACAGCCCTCCTGCCCCGTTGATGCCGGTTCTCACTAGCTATAGGGAAACGTCCAAGGGCAAGGTGTTTGCTGCAACGAGATGGATATCTGGGAGGCCAATGCTCGTGCCAACCAGATCGCGCCGCATACATGCAGTAAAGATGGTGTTTTCGGCTGCACCGGGGATGAATGCGGCAAGGCTGGCTTGTGCGACAAAAACGGATGCGGAGATAACCCGTACAAACACCGGAGCTCACCAGACTACTACGGTCCTGGTCTCAAAGTCGACACCAATAAGCCCTTCACTGTTGTCACGCAGTTCCCAGCCGAGGACGGTGTTCTCCAGGCTATCGTGCGAAAGTACGTCCAGGACGGTGTCGTCATCGAGAACGCTATGCGTAATATCACCATGGATCAGGAGTACTGCTCGGCTCAGCCTGGGGCCGAAATGTACACCAAGCTTGGTGGCCACAAGGGTATGGGTGACGCAATGGCCCGTGGTATGGTTCTCGCGCTGAGCATTTGGTGGGATGAGGGTGGTGCTATGCAATGGCTCGACGGGTCTGTGAACAACGCTGGTCCTTGTAATGCGACTGAGGGCTTCCCAGAGGCTATCCGACAGATTGAGAAGACACCTACGGTCACTTTTAGCCAGATCAAATGGGGTGAGATTGGATCTACGTTTGCTGAGAAGAACTCTACAGGTTTCCATTGGACGGCGTAGAAAGCCATATTGGCGGGTGGTTAGCCAATGTATATCTCAGCTCCTTCTTAGAAGACCGAGCGCGGCTACACCTGTTCTCTGACAAAGATGCAGTACTGTGTTCGCAAGGGCTGCGGTTGTTCGTTGTCGGCTGAGAGTGTGTGACCTTTATCAGCAAGCATGACCTTCCAGGTTGCTGTCGCGTTGCGGCACAGTAAGATAATGATTCAAACGCCCTTTCCATGTGCTTGCTGAGGCCAGAATGCGATGAATGCGATGAGGGACAATGTTGCCGGACGACGGCGGCATAATCGACTAATGCACTAGGCCCTTTATGGAATGAGCGGACCCGCATTTTGACTCAACCAAGGCTCAGCCCTTTCCACATTCCTCTGCTGTCCCTCAACCTTGGCTGTTTGCAGTAACAAGAAGCGGTACGCCCTTCTATGTTACATGTCTAGATGATCGCTGACTCACATGCATCGTACTTACGTGCCTACTGACGCGCCTGGTTGGCCTGTGAACAGAAATGGAGATGGCACGAGAGAACGCCAACAGCGTACGAGTGCTGCGCGCGATGAGAGCTTGGTAATGAAGCAGATGACTGTGCTGTTCATTTTTATGTAGATGTTTCAATGGTTCAGCGACGTGTATAAGAGCGAGTAGATGGTTCACCATCGTCGGCCATCAGCAAGCAAACATTTCCGCGTCGCACATCATCACCGACATCACCCCTCAAAGAGATTTCAAATTCACATCACTTTATCCGAAGCCTACGCCTGTCTTCATCAAACAAAAGGACGTTCGTGGATTCACGAAACCTCGACCATGACATCAGCCAGCCGAGATAGCTCCAGCACATCACCCAAGAGCGACACAATGTCGACAATGTCGACAACGTCAAGTACAACAATAACATCCACAAAGTCCTTGCTTCGTTCCATACTCCCACACAAGCGGTCGAAGGGGGCTGTTGAGCCGAAGAAGAGAGAATCACCAGTGGAGAAGGCCAATCGAGACCTGAACCACGCGGACGCCCTGTATCATTCAGCGCAATATAAATAGGAACAGGAGCATTAAGTCTTACAATCAGTGGATTTCCCATTACCGGTTGCATACAACACGACCTAATCTTGGCTTTCGCGTTAGGCAGTAGTCTCGAAGAGAAGCTTAGAGTGCAGCATGTAAAAAAAAGCAACATCTTTTTCTCTGCTAGTTTAACAATGGAACTGCGATCATCTCGAGT
Organism: Alternaria solani; assembly: GCA_002952155.1. Taxonomy (NCBI): domain Eukaryota; kingdom Fungi; phylum Ascomycota; class Dothideomycetes; order Pleosporales; family Pleosporaceae; genus Alternaria; species Alternaria solani. Next base: position 2,069,055 of record CP022029.1, read on the forward strand.
TAGTAGCCATGCATCTTCATCTCTGGTCTCCTTATATCGCGGGGTGAACGAGTGCGGAATCACTGCAAGTGACCGGCACAGTGAGTGTCGAGCGATGATTCTACCCTACCTTCGTCATGCGCGGTCTGGCGATTTGCTGCATTACGCTCGCACCTTAAGTAGCTCTCCAATGTTGCCTGCAGCCTAACCGCTCTCTCACCTGGACCCTGAAATTGAAATTGCAGATGAGCCTGGACATAGCGCCCTACGTGAAGTGGTATCTGACCCGCTCAGACAACCATTACACATACTCCTCCGTCTCCACGACACACAATCAAGTCTATCTTATAAGTAAAGGACAGTTCTCCAATATTTGAACGCGAAAACAAAGATCGATCTAGCATCCCACGACCACCCACACCTATCGATATCGCACATGGACGGCCTCAAGCGTGCACGGGTCATCAAAAGCGAGATAGAGAAGAACGTCTCCGTCCTCACGCCTGAGGAGAAGAAGACCAACACCCAGCGCAACGACGGCGAAGACCCTGAGAACGTCATTATCAAAAGTCTGCGCCAAGAGCAAAAGCTCTCCTGGAACGAAATCGCGAACCACCTCAACCAGGAGCGCCTCAGCAAGGGTGAAGCAGCAATCTTCACAGACGCCGCCGTCTACAGCCGCTTCGTCCGTAACGCACCTCGTGTTGCGACATCCGTCAGCGAGATTGGCTTCGACCCGAAGGACTACATGCACCTGCGCCACCCGAACCAGTACACTGAGGCTCAAGGAACAGGGGCTGTCAGCAAGGCGGGCAAGAAGCGCATCAAGAACTACGACAATGCGACTGAACTCAAAGCCAATATCCGCCAGCCAGTCACTATGGAGCCACACGACAACGATCTGGAGGGAGCAGAAAAGACTGAACAGCTCATGAAGGCAGTAGCAAAGTGTGAGCGCAACTTTTGGAAGTATGTCGCGGATGAGATGGAGAGGACAACTACCAAGATGTATGATCCTGAGGAGCTTGCGAGGCGCTATCACGCAATTTGAGGTGGTTGGAGGGTATGCTCTTAGGGTCAGCGCATCCTGTGTAGGTAACACGATTTAGTGGTATATGCGGTGTCGCAAAGGATGCGAGAGGCACCAGCTTGCGTACAGTAGACTAGATGATGCAAATAGTCACTTGAACTTTCAAAAGTTTTTGCCAAGGACTGTCTTTCTTTGTGTTCGCAACAGCCATAATAGGCATCGAAACTTCGTTTACATTCTAGGCACTCTCTACACTTTCACCTTCGCCATGACATTTTGTACAACCCAGAACCCAATCGTGTTACCCTTCAGGGGGTACCTAACAAGTAAACGTAGGAGGACCAGGGTTTGTGTAGCTTGTGGGGATTGGGTAGTTGATGTTGATCAAGATACCGGGGTCGGTAGCCTTGTATGCGCCAGGAAAGGCGACGAGGTTCGAGGGCGTCTTGCTGCCACCACCAGTAACCTCAAGTTGCGCGCAAGAAAGGTAAAACTGCGCCCCGCCCTTGCTCTGAGCTGTATGGATGGCGATATGCTCGTTGCGCATCAAGTACTTTCCGGGCGCGATGCATTGGGGGATCTTGATGTCGTAGTTGGCAGCACCTGTGCGCACAGCGGTCAATAGACGTTGGTAGAAAAACGCAGATGGGAATTCCTTACTCTGCCAGGTCAACTGAGCACCGAACTTGGGTTGCTCGGCATAGATGCGGAACCAGACAGCGCCGGTAGGGTCCCATGTGTTGATGTCTTGACCTTCCGGTACCTTGGCGAGGTATGACTGGAAAGGCCCAGGGTGGTAAGCGTTGGGATTAACGCTGACCTTGACATTCGAGCCAGCAGCAACACTTAGAGTTGACGTGCCGGCCTTGAGCTGGTTGCAGCGGATGTCATTGCTGGTCACATCGCCAACAAATCCATTGTCTTGCCAGTTCTTGGCTTGGCGGACATGAGACCAGGCTGTGTCACCGTTGATGCTTGGGAGGGTATCTGCGAGTAGTTAGGCCTGGATGACCAGAATATATACGCGAAGCAACAGAGCGTACAGTGAGCGCTTGCCAAAGAAGCGGCAGCTAGTAGAACGACAGATGTTTTCATCTTGGCAAGGACTTTGAATGATTGTCAAGATGCAATGAATATGCAGTTGGTACCGGCATATCGATCATTCCCGAGTGAGATATATACTTTGCCGTGCGCCATGGGCTTGCTGACTCCCTACGACAGCCACCGGCAGTAAACGCAAAGAGACGGTCAGCATCGCATCAGACCCGAATATTGAGCACGGCATGATGGTAATGGAAGAAAGACTGGACTGAGTCGAGTGCGGGATAAATTGCGAAAGATGAACACAATATATCTGGAGTGGGAGGCTGCTACAGGTAACACAACGCTAGAGACGGATGTCGCTTCCGGTCTGAATTGCGGCCAATAGCAGCACCAACCATGCTTGAGATGCCCAAATTGACCACGTCATCGCCATGGATTTGGTACTATGCATTTTATGAGAAACGGTCACATGCCTACAAAGACGGGAATGCATTCTCTAGACCCAGCAGATATGGTAAACTCGACATGCAGGCCAAGTGAGCTCCCCGATGCCAGGTGTCGATGTCGCTCTCGCACGAACAAACAACAGCAGGTTCGAGGGTTTCGACGTGTCTGAAACGTTCTGGGTATCATAATTTCTATGACATTACTCTACTGGAACTCCACGAGATTGCAAGTTCTGATGCGCAAGTTCTACACATGTCCCCTGGTCTCCACATCGCTGTCCTGCCTGGCCACATACTTGCCCTCATCTGCCCCCGTCACAACCGCCATATCCTCATCAGCAGCCACATCAAAGTTCCTTCCTCTGTACTCCGGACCCAATGCCGTGAGTAGGATAACGTACGCATACACACAACCCATGAAGATGCAAATCACCAGGCCGTACTTGTAGCGGCTTGCACTGCCTTTGGGTGGAAGCGGAAATCTCTCACCAATCGTCGCTTCGATGGTGGATGAAGCAGAAGATGCGAGGTTACCAAGTTGATACGATGTACCGACAACGAACGTTCGGAACGATCCCGGGGACAGCTCCATGAGGTGGATGGGAATTACTCCCCAGGCTCCTTGAACACAGAATTGTTGGAAGAAGGCTGCTGCAATGACAGCGTTGCTAGAGACAAATGTGTAAGGGTAGAGTAGAGCGCCGCCAATGACACACATGACAATTATACTGATGCGACGTCCGAAGATGGACGAGCAATATCCGATGACAGTACCGCCAGTCATGGCCCCGAGGTTGGCGACTACTTGGGTGACAGTAACCCGGTTGGCAGAGAAGTTGTATTGGTTGCTCAGCATGGTCGGGTAAAGGTCTTGACTTCCATGAGACATGAAGTTAAAACCTGCCATCAGCAACACAAGATAGACAAGTAGAAGCCAGTGGCGCTTGAGTGCAACCTTGCCTTCTTGGGCGAACACTTTGGCGGCGTTCGGTTGTTCTTCGCGAATCCGCTTGCGCTCGAGGTAGGCTTGTGTCTCTGGGAGACAGAGTCGGAAGAGGATGATCAGAACTGGTGGGCCAGCACCGAACCAGAACAGTGGTCTCCATCCGTGACCGACGGTATCTACGAAGGCGCGGGCAAACACGGTGGCAAGTAGGTAGCCGAAGGCATATCCTTGTTGTAGCATTCCGGATATGATACCACGAGCTTGTGCAGGACAATCCTCAAGAGCTGCAATTGTGTTAGTCATCTATACGGGTCGAGGGAGAGAGAAAACACGTACCGGTTGCGGTTGCATTGCCATACAATCCGCCCATTGCAATACCGAATAGCGCTCTTACCCCCAAGAACTGTTTGTACGTGGAGCAAAACCCGGTACCAAGCTCGAGGATGATGAAGAGAACATTATTGATGATGAACGGCCACTTTCTTCCATAACGATCCGCTGCCAGACCAAAGATGATGCTACCCACGCTCCGCAGCATGAGCACCAGCGTGATTCCCCAGGTGATGTCGGCCTTGGTCTTTCCGAATGATTCAGCAAGATCCTCGACAGTAAGAGAAACGGTGAAGAAATCAAACGCATCCCAGGTCCACGCGAAGAATGCGACCAGAAAGAAGAGCCACTGTTGCAGATTCAGCATGCGCAGGAGGGTGATCGGGTTAGCGACTTTGTCGCGGGCAGGCTTGAGCGACGGAATGCGCGTGGCGATGTAGCGACCAGCCGTCATTTTCTGGGCCGGTAACGCGTATTCGCGCTGCTCAGTAGTGTCGTACTTGTCGTCCGACATGGTAGTAATGGATGATATCAAACTGCTGGGGGAGTCGAGGCGTTGTGGAATAGATTGTCGCCTCCCATAGGGAATGGTAGGCAAGGTCTTAGACTACCAAGGCCTGTTGCGGGCACAACGCTCTTTAATCACTTCAGGCATGCACCCGATCATCGTCCGACTTACCCAGTGCGTGCTTACTGATAACCAAGGCGACCACCCGTACATGCATCTCGACATGCTCATGACGTCCCCGCAACCCCGCATGTGCCCACGGTGTCCAATGACACCCTTGCGGAGGGCGGCAATACGGTCCTCGGAGGGTTAGCACGCGACATGGGAGAGGCGATACGACAGGGGCTACTGCGTGCTAAGAGTGGTCAAGAGGTGATAAGCGTCGCTTGGCTACAAACGGATTGCACAGAAAAGCTTTGCTGGAGGCCGCCCAAAAGCTTGGTCGACGTCAAAGGCTTGGGCTGCCAACAGTCCGACGTGTTTACTCCTAACATGTCTGCCGGCCCTTGTGGGGCGCAGAGTGCTTCAAGCACATCAGAGTTCTTATAACGCTCATTCTCCATGCTCTTGATTACTTTTGTACGGTTCGGTTCGCAGGCATTGCGTACTCATGTTGACGCGAGCAGCGTGCAAGTAATTTTTCCAAAATGGCACCGTTCTGGGCAAGTGGCACGGGCGCCGTCTTCTCCACCGACTTATCCCCGCACTACCGAGCGCCTGCACATGCGGAGATGGATGACATGCCGACGATCCGGGGTCGGCAAAGTTGCTACGATTTTTGATTCTTTGGAACACTGAGGGCCATCACATATAGAAGAATCCATGGACGGAAGTGTAACAAATAACCATGCTTTTCATCGTGGATACTGAAAGCTACATTCGTGCCAGAACGCCATATAATGCTCAAATAACGGATACAAGATCTAATCGTAGCAATCGCTAATGCCATACGCTCATGCTCTCAAATGCAGTACTAACGCGCTCATGCTCATCGCTCATAGGACTCATGATCAATGCATGGGAAAACTCAAGCTCGGCTGGATGCGGCCCTTGACCCTTCTGCGGAGCTGCCAAACTCCTCGGTCAATCGCTCCAGTTCCGTCATGCGAAGTGCCTCCTCAACGCTCCGTACAAAATGCCTTGGACCGCCGCACATGTCAACGATTCCGCTCTTATCGAACAGCTGATAAACTGGACTAGACTCTTTGGGAACGCGGCAGAAGAAGACTCTGACTTGCCTGCTTCTGTAAGACTCGACAATCTCGGCGAGGACCTGCGCTCCAGCACCGTCAAGCGATGTGACGCCATGGACATCGAAGATGATGTTCTTGTTGTGCTCTGCGCGGCGAACACGGGGTAGAGCGGGATGTGCCTTGTCAGTGCCATGGTCTTCGAGACGGCGAAGACGGGTCTTGAGATTTCCAGTGTTGGCGAAGGTCAGAGGTTCTGGAATCTTGACAATCAGACACCCTTCGATGAACTCGACATGTCCCGAATAATTTTCAGCGTTGGAAAATTGGTTCGTGGTTCCTGGCACACGACCCAAGATTTGGATGCGCGGACGTACTGAATGCCGGATCAAGCGTAGGATGGAAAGACCAATACCGACTCCGATGCCGCGCTTCAGGTCCCAGATGATGGTGATGACGAAAATGAGACCCATGAGGATAAGCTCCGACCAGCCTCGAATCTTGAGGAAGAACTTGACATCGTGCGGTGCTTCTTCGACAAGTGAATATGCTACAACAGAGACCATGGCGCAAAGAACGCCTTTTGGCAGGTAGTAGAAATATGGTAGCATGAAAACGGTGCACAGGATGGTGATGATTGACAGCAGCACTGAGCTCATAGGGGTCAGCCCCCCAGTGGATGCGTTGACCTTGGAACGACCGTAGCCACCAAAGGCTGGAAGTGCCATGAACAGCCCTCCGGTGATGTTTGCTGTTCCTAGCGCAATGAGTTCGCGGTTCGCACTGAGGGGCATGTGAACGCCATCCTTGTTCAGGTCGCCGCTGCCCAAGGATTTTGCGGCAACCGAAGACTCGAAGAAACCGAGCATAGCAATGATTAGAGCGGTGTTGATGGCGTCTGATACATACTTGAGGTGCGACGTCTCGAAGGGAAAGTGAACCGAGAATAACTTGGCGCTGGAGTTGACGTCTCCAAGAACGGCCAGGCCTTGTTGGTCTAAACGATATCTCCAGGTAAGCAGAGCAGATAGTACGACGACTACGAATCGATCGGGAATGTATGCGACACTGGGGTATCGTGGCTGCAAACGCTTCTTGAACTCTCTGCACGTTTGTCAGTTGTGGTAGCAGAAAGACGGTACTGTGGAACGCACCTGAAGAACATGATGATGAAAAAGGCGGTAAAGGACATGGCACATGTGAGCCCGTGGGCGCGACCCACGTTGCGGAAGAGGAAGACGACCTTGTCCAAGCAGCTGCCATGCGAGACCTGGTCGGCAGCCAGCCTGGCAAGCCCCATCTGAGGAATGAGCTGATCGACGAAAATGACGACACCAATGGCGCTGATGAAGCCTCGCAGGAAGGGCCGACTTAGAACGTTGTCCAGGAAGCCAAGTCTGAAGAAGCCTGCAACGAGGATGAAAGCACCAGCCATACATGTCACGATGCCCGCAATCTCAGCATTGCGCCTGCCATCGTTGTCGTGCGTGGTGCCCTTTTTGATGTTCTCGCGCACGATTTCGCCGATGAGGAGCGAGCCAGGCGCTTCGGGACCGACAATCATCTGCGGACAGGTACCTAGGACAGCGTAGATGAGGGGGTTGAGGGCGAAGCTATAGAGGCCATGGACGGGGGGCAGGTGGGCGAGGTTGGAGGCGTACGAGAGGGCCATGGGGATGTAGAAGGAGGCCATGGTGATGGCAGCGACGAGGTCGCCCTTGAAGTAGCGCCACTTGTACTGCTGGGTCCAGTTGAGGACGGGGATGTAGTACTTGAGGTACATCATGCGCTTGTCCTTGATGCCATGGCGCTCGGCGAGCCAGCGCGTGGTGCTCATCTTCTGCCCGTTCTTCTTGTTGAGCACGCCGTCGGCGAAGGCGTCGCCCAGCAGCGCATGCGCCTCATCGGGCTCGCCAGGCTCTGCCGTCTCTCGAATGCCTGGAAACGCGCCACCGAAGCTCTGCTCCGAGTGAATGCTGCCCGCAAAGCTGCCGTAGTTGCGATGTGCCGACGGCCTCGCGTCGGCGCAGTTCTGCTGATTGAGCAGCCGGGTGCGCGCCGTCGGCTCTAGGTCGATCTCGATGATGCCGCCCGGAGCAGGCACGCCGTCGTGAGTCGAGTGGACTGACGTCGCATCCGTCGTGGGCTGGATGCCGTGGGGGGAGAAGTCGAGGTCGTGGGGGCTCTGGCTGCTGGAGGGCTCGGGCTCGGGCTCAGGCTCGTCGTCGTCGTAGTAGCGGCGGGGGTGCATGGTTTCCTCTGGAGAGCTGGACCTGTCCGAGGGCACATGGGCCTGGCGAAGCTGGCTGGGCGTCGACGGAGCGTGGGCGTGCCGGGCGCTGGCATTTGAAGAGTCGCGCGAGTGTGAAGCCATGCTGTGCGAAGCGACAGACGAGGCAGCGAATCGGAGCGAGGGTGATGGCCGTGCTGCAGAGACAACAGGCGTCTATGGTCGACGACACAGGCACAGGCACAGACACAGGCACAGAGACTGCGAGCTTTTCTCACCGCAAAGCATAGCGCTCCCGAGGCAGGGCGGGCGAGAGAAAAGCATGGACGGCGTGGAGCAGCTGGTCATTTGGCACGGCGGCAGAGAATCCTCCCTAGCTTCCCACCCTGGGATCAGTGCACGTGCTGTGTGTGTCACATTCTGGTCATGTCATGGCGGCACCGCTGAATGGCTAACAACCAACGGCGGCAGCAACGCAATCAGCCCTGCAGTAGCCCCGTCTTCGGAGCTCGAGTTTGGCAAAGTCCCCGCCAAAACGGCCATGGAGTCATCGTGGGCTGCTCCATTCAGTCCGCGCCGACCATTGTCCTTACTCCGGTCTCCGCCCGCAACAAGCAAAGAGCACATATCAAACCCAGCATTCCGGCTTCTTGCTTGAATCCCACACGACACACTCAATTGCCGCCTGCTGCACACAACAATGTCGTTCCCCACACTCCATGCCCGCGCAGAGGCCAAACCTCTCGAGCACCGTTCGTGGTAAGTATGCACGCACCTAGACTCACTCGGCGCATGCACCTTGCTCACTGACGCCCGCAGCCTCACACCCACGACGGCCAAGAAGCTGCTCGACGCAGGCTACCCCGTGCTTGTCGAGCGCTCACCCAAAGACCCAAACTATGCCCGCATCTTCAAGGACGAGGAATTCCAACAGGCAGGCGCAACCCTCATCGAAGAGGGCGCATACAAAAATGCGCCCAAGGACAATCGCATCATCATTGGCCTGAAAGAACTGCCCGAGGACGACTTCCCCCTCGAGCAAACCTTTGTCCACTTTGCCCACTGCTACAAGCAACAGGGCGGCTGGGAAAAGGTCCTGGCCAGGTTCCCCCGCGGAGGAGGCACCCTATACGACCTCGAGTTCTTGCAGGATGAGTCAGGCAGGCGTGTGGCTGCCTTTGGCTACCACGCCGGCTTTGTCGGTGCCGCGCTTGCTATCAAGGTGCGTTCGGGAAAGCGCAATGCTGTCTGTCTCCACCCCATGCTAACTGCACCCAGACTTGGTCGTGGCAGCTCACCCACCCCAACGGCGAGCCTCTTCCAGGTCTCGAAACCTTCACCCAAGGCCGCGGATACTACAACAACGAGAGCGAGCTGATCGCCCAGCTCAACGAGGACGTCGCAGCCGGTGAGAAGGTTGCTGGCCACAAGCCCACCAGTTTGGTTCTCGGCGCCCTTGGACGATGTGGCTCCGGTGCCGTCGACCTTCTCGAGAAGATTGGCTGCCCCGAGATCAAGAAGTGGGATCTGGCCGAGACCACGGAGCGTGACGGTCCCTACCCAGAGATCATCCAGTCGGACATTTTCGTCAACTGCATCTACCTCTCCAAGCCCATCCCACCCTTTGTCAACAAGGAGAGCCTCAAGTCGCCAGACCGCAGACTCAGCGTCGTATGTGACGTCTCGTGCGACACGACAAATCCCCACAACCCCATCCCCATCTACGACATCAACACTACCTTTGACAAGCCCACCATCGACGTCGCCGTCGAGGGCAACGGTCCCAGGCTGTCCGTCATCTCCATCGACCACCTCCCCTCTGCCCTGCCCCGCGAATCATCAGAGGCCTTTAGCAATGCTCTGCTGCCTAGCCTCATGGCCCTCAAGGACCGATCCACCACGCCCGTCTGGCAAGGCGCAGAGAAGCTGTTCCAGGAAAAGGTGCAGACTCTGCCCGGCGGTGTTCCCAAAAAGGAAGTGTAGAACTTTCCCTCTCACATCAGTCCTACAAATGACACTGTACCATGTAAAAGGTAGAAATGAATAATGCTTATGACTATACCATCTCTTGTCTGTATCACACTAAAGGAGTGGCTAACTCTCTATGCGGATAAAGTACGTCTACTACTATATATAAAGGTCTACCTTAGTAGTCCTAAGAGTTAGTTCTTAGGAACAAGTAAGTGCGATAGACAGAGTTAGTATAATAGCATAATTAGAAGATTAATATAATATTATAGAGGTTATATAAGAATAAAGTATAATTCTTAGATTAAATACTAGAGTCTTATATAAAGTTAAATATAATAAACTATAGAAGTCTATTACCTAAGCTATATACTTAATAAGTATTATACTTATATATATATATATATATAAGTTTTATAGATAAGTAGTACTATATATACTCTACTATTAGCTAGTAAGTAGTACTTATAGAAGAGTATATACTTATAAACTAGTATTTAACTACTTACTAATAAGTAGTTATATAACTATAGTATATAACTACGCTATAGTTCTTTAACTATACTACTTAATTCTTTAAAGTATATATACTTACCTCTAACTTCTTCTAAGTATAGTTTATAATAACTACTAAGCTTTAAGTAGCTAATAAGGCTACTACGTAGTATAAATTATAAAAAAGAAAGTAAATTAAAATAAAAGAGTTTATAATACAAGAGAATAGCTAGTATAAAAATACTTTATAGAAGTTTAGAGTATATAGTAATAAGATAAAATAAAATAGTAAATATATACTAAAGAGAGTATACTATCTTAAAGACGCTATAAATACTATAATTATATAGAGTATAATATATAAATATATAATTATAAAGTAGAAGTAGCGTTTTAATACTACTTTATAGTTTTTTATACTATATTATACTAGATTAGATTAAAATAGGATATAATAGAGGGATTTTTAGTAGAGTCTTAGTATAGGTAGGCTATAAAGCCTGCTAGGCTACGAAGTATACACCTACGTTACTTGCAGAAAACATAAAATTATAAGCGCTAGTAAGGGTAGAGTAGAGATCTAATAGTAGCTATGCTTAGCAAGGTACTACGCTATCTAGGGCTACATGGCATCCCGTTATTGATAATGACCCTTCTATCTCTTCGCAATGTTATCTAGTGCCGACGTTCATGGCAACCCTATGGCTGGTGTGGGTCGACCGTCCTCCCTGCTAGTAGTGGCGAGGTCGTGTACTATCTAACGTCGTTAATACAGCTCGTGCCCGTGGACCTCCAAGGTCTTGCCTGGCCTGCAGCATTATTAACCTCTTTGCAAAACCACCTTACTACTTCGCCGCAACAAACTCCTTACGCTGTTTCATACCCGCAAACGGACACTCTCCTGCTCCCCGATCCTTCATAAACTCGACTGCCGCCCTCATCTCCTCAAGGCCCTTGCCCTCCTGCGGTGGCGGTCCGATCGTTTTCAGGTCATACCCTGTTGGCTTATACCTATCGCCTTTGCTGCCGGGTTTTCTAGCGCCAAACATTCTCAGAAGCACTGTGCCAGGACTCCAAGTCGACCAGAAGCCAGGTTGAACATACCAAGGCTGGAAACCCCTATGACTAAAGTTGTACAAGCCCTCAGGATTTGGAACAGACGCGACGGATTGATAGGCGAAAATCTCTGGGCGGGGTAGCACAAGGTAGCGGAGGATCATCTTGCGGATTTTCCTGATAGTGAACAGGAGAGCACACACGAACGGCCCAGGAGCTTCGATACAGAGGCTTGTCCTCATCGTATCATCCAGATCCGAACCAACGATCTGCCTAAGGAGTGCCGTGACTCCCTTGCCCATCTTCTTGGTGGCTGAATCAATGTAGACTCTCACATACTGATCTCCTGTTGTCGTCGGCTTCGCAACCTCTTTCTCATATTCTTTCGTCCATTCAATCAGCTCAGTCACGAAATGCAACCCATCTTGCCATCCTAACTCGAAGCCTTTCAATGGAGTAAATGGGATCTCCAAGTCTTCGCCAAGGTTGCGATGAAAAATTCCCACGGCGCACTTTTCGACATCGCCGAGCTTCCGCCACTCTTCGTTGTCTATAACGTGCAAGATCTCTAATGCTCCGTCGCCCAACGTGTGCAGAAGATCTGTGTCTAGAATCTTCCCCGCCTTACGGTACCGAGCATGGAGGTAGTTCATTCGTGCAACAGCATCCATGTAGCGCTCAGAATCCCGTGGCTGCGTCTGTGACTCGCGCAGAAGAATCTCCGTATCAACTGCGCGCCTTCCTGCATTTCTGATGTTATTCTGACCCGTAACGGCGAACAGCTTTGACATCGTTGGTATTCCGCCCGCCTACATAACCAAGTCAGCGACAATACCCCAAGGGTTAAAGTACTACCACGCACCTTCAAAAGCGCAACACTTCGCGCCTTGTTCATCGCGTAAGGAAACTCAAGCGATTGCAGCTGAGTCATTATCTCGAATGCTTCCTGCGTAGTCATGCTCGACAACGGCCTTTTGCCATCTGCAAAGGGAGACGTGATGCTGTTGGTACGCTTATAACGCAACCAACGAACAAGGGCAAGGTATGCAAGTGCAACACCCACGAAGACAAAATGCTTCGCGATAAAAGCTCGCACGCATGGTAGTGACATTGACAAATTCGAAGGCTGAAATACTTTTAGAGTCATGATGAGGGCTGAGTGGAAACAGATTGCAGCGTTTTCTAAAAGAGAACAGGGCAGATGGCCTAGGCTATATATATGCCGTTATCGAGCCAGTGAACTGCAGAATTCACGAAACGAAGATTGGAAAAGCCTCCACATGAATTGCGCTAGGTGTTCCCAGTATTACGGTTGGCTTAACATCGTTCAGGACAAACCGATTGGATGTTCGCAATGCGTTCTCATATGGGCCCATGATGAGACATATCGGAAGCAATGAACCAATCAAAGCCCAGCCAATCACCGAGGTAAAGATTTTACGCGACGAACATGCCAAGGCAACCTTTACTCTATGGCTCCAACCTTGCGAGACGAACCGAAACTGGGCGTGATTCCTGGCCATCCGATTGAAAGTGTGTAGTGGGTACGGTTCTATCAGTCACCAGGGGAAATGGTTGGTTGGTTGATTGGTTGGTATTCATTTTGCGTCCATAGGATGGGGATTAAGTCCACCATCACCGCCTCCCGAAGGGCATATAGGGCGTGCTAAGCTATGGAATTACAGTGCTGCCACACTACCTAAGAAAGCATTTCTTGCCTACGCGGTTATTGCTACCATTTCAAGCTACAGCTACCCGTCCAGCTGGGGAGACTGAGCGGTGTGTGTACATGAGGGTGGATCCCTTGTGTGTGTGTGTGTGTGTGTGTGTGTGTGTGTGTGTGTGTGTGTGTGTTCAGAGGCAGTTTAGTGCCGTGAGAGGAAGAAAAAGAAAAAGAGGATAGGTGTGGAAAGCCGGTGCTCTGTCGGATTGTGCCGTAGCTCTTCGCATGGAGAGCCTTGCGTTAGGCCTAGCGATGCCCTTATATTGCAATAGCAAGGAGTGTCAACGCTGTCTCCTTGTCTTAGTGGTAGTTGTGGCCTTCGACCGAACGTGAAAATCTGCGTAGCGCACAGGCTATTTTTAACAGATTTCAGCTCACAGGGGAGCTAAAAGACAAAAGAGGACAACGCGCTAGCCACAACGCCTGCAGTAGAAAGAAGACGCTAAGGGATAAATTTAAGAAGGTATCTAAGTTATATTTTAATAAAAAATTAATAAAATTAGCCTTATAGTAAACTAGAAAAGTAAATATTTAGTAAGGAGAAATATCTAGTAATATATATACTCTATAAGAAATTAGTTTACTTTAAATAAATTAGCTTAATTAGTTTAATTATATAATAGCTATATCTTAGTATATTTTAATTAATAAATATACCTCTTAGCTTTATAAAGAGCTAAGTTATATAAGTTAGTAAAGTAAGTAGTTAGAGTTTAAAGAAGATAATAATAATAATAAGAAAAGGAAGTTCTAATAACTTATAAATAAGTTATAATAAAAATAAATAATAATACTATAAAAACTACTTAAACTATACTAATAGGTTATTATAAGTACTAGTAAGGATTAAAACTATATTACTATTTTTATAATAATAATAGTAAAAGATTTAAAGCTTAAATATATAGTATATATAAAATAATTTTATATTTAGTATACTAAGAAATTATAATAATTTATAATATAAGTATATACTTTATAAGTTAGTATACTTTATAAGTTACTTATACTAAGACCTTACTAAAACTTCGTTAATTATAGCGTATTATAACTTACTTTTATATAATATTATATAAAAGACTATAAAATAATATTAAGTTATAACTTTAACTTAATAATTATATAATTATATATTAAACCTTATATTATTATAATATTTAAAGTATTATTAAGATAGTTTATTTTTTAGTATATACTTACTTTTTTATTTTTTTCTTATTACTATACGCCTTTAACCCTTATAATATTATTTTATACTTATTATTTCTTACTATTATAAACCTTCCTACTTTTAATTACTTTTTTATATATAATTTAAATTATATAGTAAACTTATTAACTACTTAAAGCTTAGTAATCTCTATTTAAGCTAATACTACCTTAAATATAATTATTACTTTACTTTTTAAAACTTTCTTAAAGGCTTTTACTATATAAAATAGTAAGTTATTTATATACTTTTAAATCCTTTACTTTACTAATATTAATTATAACTCTAATTAAAGGGTATTACTAGGGATTTATAATAGCTAAGGTAAGTAACTAATAAATAGTAATAAAGAAGTATATTACTTTTTATTTTCTATAAGTATAAGGGTATTATAAAAATATAACTTTAAAAAAATAAAAACTATTTATTACTTTACTTATTAGTTATAAAAGTTAATAGAAAATTTAAAGTAATAATATAGTTTAAATATTAAACTAATTAGTATTTTATAGTAGTAAAGCTTTTATATTTATATTTAATAAATAATATTAAGATAATTTACTAAAAGTAATTAAAAAAGATACTTATTAAACCTAAGTAGGCCTAGTAAGGATTACTAGTATTAATTAGTAATATAATTATAATATATTATAAAAAGAGGGAAAAGAAGGTAAAGTAGTATTAAACTAAGTATTAAAGTTTACTATAACTTATTCTAAGTTAAAGAAGACTAATCTAGTACTTTTATACTATATTTAAATATTATTAAAAGTAATTATAATATTATAAATCTACTTAAAGTATAGTAAGAACTTAAGTTTAATAATATAGTTAATAAATTTATGTATAAGCTCTTTAGCTTAGTAGCTATTATAGTAAAGGAACTAAGTATAAAGGTAAATTAGACTTAATATTAGTAATAAGTATATAATAGGTAAGGGAATAGCTTAAAGGCCTATAAGATATATACTAATAAGAAAAAATACTTATATAAATAATATAATATAACTTATATAATTTTCTATTTTCTATTAGTATAGGAGTATTACTAAAATAAAACTTTAAGAAAATAAAAAGTAGCTATCCCTCTACTTATTAGTTATAAGAGTTAATAAGAAAGATAAAGTAATAATATAGTTTAAATATAAGACTAATTAATATATTATAGTAGTAAAGCTCTAATATCTATATATAAAAACTAAAGTTAAAAGTATTTACTAAAGGTAACTAAAAAGATACCTATTAAACCTTAGGAGGCCTAATAGAGATTACTAATATTAGCTAGTAATATAATTATAATATATTATAAGGGGGAAAGAAGATATAGTATATTTACTATAACTAAGAGGGGGTTATATAAAACCTAGCTACTTCTAACCTTTATACTAATTTTAACTTATAAGTTTTAATACTATATATAATTATCTTATACTATAATAGAGTTTATAAGGAAGTAGCTAACCTAAGTAAGTAGCTAACACTAAACTAGTATACTACCTATATACCTTTATTATATAAGATTATAACTATAATAAGGCTAAAAGACTTATACTAAAGTAGATATATAGCTTACTATCTTTAATATTAATATGTAACGCGTTAAAAGCGTTAATTAAGCTATAAATATATATAATATACTTTTAAGAACCCTTATTTAATAATATACTAAGAAGTATATATAATTTAACTATAAAGTAAATATAAGGCGCCTAATAAAATTAGAAGAGGAGGCTATAGTTAAAAGAGTTCTTAAGTAGTTTATATAAGGCCTTACGCCCTTAAAGTCTTAAATATAAGAAATAGTAAATAGACTTCTAAGAGAAAGGGGTAGTAATCCTATTAGTAAAAACTAGGTTAATAACTTTATTAAGTAAACTCCTAAGCTCTATACCTACTAAAGCTATTTATATAATTACTAGTAAGCTACTTATAAGGACCCTATAGCTATTTAGCGCTAATTTAACTTAGTATAAATAATAAAACTAAAATAAGGGGTCTTATATAGTAATATTTATAACTTTAATAAGACTAGCTTTATTATAAGTAAGATACTATTATAGATAGTTATTATAGGCTTAGAAGGATTAGGGAAGTAAAAGAAAATCTAGCTAGGTAACTATAAGTAAGTTATAATTATCTAAGGTATTAAGGCTATAAGTTACTTACTCTTACCCTTTATTATCTTTATAGGTAGTATACTTATTAATATTTAGTTTAAAAACTTACTATATAATTAAAGTCTTTAAGTAAGCCCTATTAGCTAAATAAATAAATAGCTTACTCTTACTTAGTAAAAGTACTTTAATAAGTATATAAAGTTAAGAACTATAGGTATATACTAGCTACTTATAGTTAATAGCTATAAGAGCTATAGCTTACTTAAATTCTAAGATCTTTATAAGGAGAAAAAAATAATCCTTCTTTATATACCTTTATATTTATTATACCTACTATAGCCTCTTAATATTAGCTATTTTATACTATTAAAGTGTAAGTATAGTAACTAGATCTTAGCCTTAGTATATAACTATATATACTTTATTAGTAAAGAAACCTTCCTCTAAGTATTAGAGCTAGCTTTTAAATAGTCTCTTATAGTAAAGAATATTAAGGTAGGCCTTAGAGGTACTAAGCTAGTCTTATATAACTTAGAAACTATTCTATTAAAGCTTAATATAAGGTTATAGACCCTAGTACTATTACTACTAAGGTAGGGTATATAAGAGGTGTAGATACTAGGTAACACCTATAAAATTAAGGCGTAAGCTATACTTATTTAATAAAGGATTAAAAAGTATTATAAGTCCTTTATAAGCTTATATAATATAAAGATTTATTAGCTAAGTAAAGGCGCGTAGTAGATTATATATAATATAGTATTATTATAAGAGGGATAGGTGCATATATAAAAGGTAATTAATAAGCTTATAAAGCGTTAGTTAAGAACATAAAAGTATAATAAGATAGAGGAGACCCTAATAGTAGAGGAAGTATAAGACTTAATTACTAAGAGGGTAGGTAGAAAGTATTATATAAGTAAAAGGCCTATATATAAGGTATATAGCGTAAGGCATTATAAATATTATAGTAAAAAATAATATAACTCCTACACCTATAAGGTAGAAATAGATAATATAAAAAATAGTAGTAAGTTTAAAGAATAGATTAGCTTACTATAATTCTTAATAAGTGCGTTACGCGTTACGTAATAGAGGTATATAAGTAGTATACTAGTTTAGCGTTAGCTACTTACTTAGGTTAGCTACTTACTTATAAACTATAATATATAACTACTTTATATATAGATACTATAATCCTTAATATATAGATACTATAATCCTTAATATACTATACTATAAGAATTATTACACCCTAGTAGAGGAGGTCCTATTTATACTATTTAATAATATAAAAGATCTAAGTATTATATATATACGTAAGCTACCCCTAAAAGTCTTCTAATAGTTAGAAGAGTAAAAACCTAAGGTCCTTTAGTACTTTTACTATACTAAACCTAATAAGGACCTTATAAGGGGACTAAGGTTAGCTATATTATATTAATAGAGAGGGTAAAGAAGACTATAATAATAATCCTAAGGAGGAAGGTAGTTAAGTTTATATTTATTATATATATAAATATATATTACCTTATTAAGCTTATTAGGTATAGCTACTTAGCTATAGTAGCCTTAGGCGTTAGTAAAAAGACTAAGAAGTAGCTATACTAATAAATCCTAGATAATAATATAGTAGTTAAGAAGAGAGATTTAGGTATTATAAAGAGGGAGTTTAAACGTATACTATAGGGTAAGTAAAATAAGGTATAAATAACTATACTACTAGTATTCTTATAGCGAAAGTTAATTATCTAGTAGTAATAGTATTATATATAGCTATATTTAAATATAGCTATAACTATAACTATAAAGGTAGGAAAAGGAGGTTATAGTTAGTAGTAATATAGATATTATAAAGAAGAGATATAATATAGTAGAGGTAAAGGTAGGAGCAGCTATAAAGCGTAGAAATAGTAAAGGATAGTATATAAGTTAAAAGGTTACGTCTTATCTCTAGTAGGCGTATAATACTATAATATATCCTTAGTATCTAGTATTTATAATATACTATATACGTACTAGTAGTTCCTAAACGTAGGTATAAGCCTATAGTTACCTAGTTAGTACTTTATCTTAAAAAAAGTCTCTAAACGTACTATTATAATAAAAGAAGATCTATAAAAGCTAAAGCTAAATAACTTATATTAAGTATTTAGTCCTAATAGAGCTTTAGATATAAAACCCTCTACTATATATAGTTATAAAGGATTAGGCTTTACCTTACCTTCTTATATAAAGCTATAATATAGAGATATATAAGAGAGAGAAGACTTAGATACTACTCCTTAAGTAATATAATTTTTATCTTATACTTTATAAATACTTTATAAGAGGCTAGTCTATAATAATTATATTACTTTAACTATAAATCCTTCTAATCTCTATTCTACCTTTTATAATAAATAACCTTAGCCCCTAAGGTAACTTTAGTATTAGTTATAATACTAGTAGTAATAAAAATACTCTAAAGAAGAGAATAGAATAGGATAACTATATATTAGTAGCGCTAAGTATCCTAATCTATAACCTTACTTAAGAGGTTAATAAGCTATATATAGCTAAAGCCCTTTAATCTTAATTTAATATAACCTCCTAATAGCTCTTACCTTCCCTTTACTTTATACTAATATAGCGTAAACTACTACTCCTCTTAGGAGAACTATTTAATAGTAATAAGTTAGTATTTAGGGCTTTACCTTTAACTATATTATATAAGTTAATTACTAGTATAGATTTTATTAAGGACTTTAAGGATTACTATATATTTTTTAAATAAACCTTAGTACTTAAGTTAAGTATAAAGTAGCTTCTACTTATAGATATAGTAGCCCTAATAAAGACTTTAACTTAATTAACTTTATAAAATACTTTTAATTTTACTATAAAGATATTTTTAGTTAGGAAAAGATATAAGTAGCCTTAGATAGCTTATATTAAAGATAATAAGAATCCTTTACTAATTTCTTCTTAGAGTTTATATAAGTTCTAAGCTAAAGTAAAGAGGATATATAAAGTAATAAGTAAAAACTTTAAAAGCTTTATAATATACTTAATAAGTTTATCTACTAAGTTATATTATATAAGGAGGTAACTTAGACTAACTACTAGATAAGGGTCTTAATATACTAATTTATTATAGTAGATATTAAGATAGCTATAATTAAGCGCTAAACTATAGACTATTAAATAGTACTAGGGCCTATAAAATAGGACTATAATAGTAATATAAAGCTATTAACTATAGTATAAATAAGAATAGAAAAAGGGCCTAAAAGGGATAGTAAGAACTAATAAGTAAAAGGGTTAGTATATAACTTAGCGTCTTAGGTAAATAGTAATACTTTCTAGTAATATTATAGAGATAATATATATATATAATAAATATATAATAGTTACTTTATAAGAGAATATCTAAATAAAGTAGTCTTATAAGTAACCTTACTATAATAAGTAGAAAAGAATAAGAGTAGAAGTAACTTAGGAAACTAAAGGCCCTAAGTTAAAGTAGTAACTAAAGGCTTTATAAAGCTAATATAGAGATAAACTAAATAGCTATAATAAGTAAGTAAATAGACTTAGAGGTTATAAGTAAATTACTTTTCTTATTCCTTATACTCTTAGATAGGTTAGTTTTTATAAATACTTTAGTTAACTTAAGGTATAACTACTTCTATACTATTAGTAATAGGCTTACTACTTATATAAAGTAAGAAACTATTTTAATCTTACTACGCTAGCTTTTATAAGTAAAGGGGTTAAGAAAAGATTATATATTACTAAGATTATATTATTCCTTTATAATATTAATAGTTAGTTATTATATATATTAGCTTATATAATCCTAGGACTTAGTTATAATATAATACTAAGGAAGCCTTAAATAACTAAGAAAGGTGTTATACTAAATCTTTAGTAGTAGTATATATATATTAAGAGTATAAGTAGAATAACTATATATAAAAGTAAGAAGTATAGAATTATAGCTAAAGTACTAGGCTTTATTAAACTATATACTACTTAGCTAAATACCTTCTCTACTAGTAAAGACTAAACTTATAGTAACTAGCTAATTATAAGTTTTTATACTATAAATTAACTACTTTAGGACTAAGTTATAGTATAAATAATAGATTAAAGTAGTAAATATACTATCTTACCTTAGCTATATAAGTTCTAGGATTTATTTAATAAAGAGAAAGCTAGTAGCTTACTACTATACTATAGTACTTTTAACTAGTACGTTAGGCTAACCCTTAATAAAAATAGTTATATACTAAACTTACCTTAAAGCCTACTTTATAATATACTAAGAGAATACCTTTAAGAGATTTAGAAGTAGCTTACTAACCTTATAGATAAAAGATTAATCTAAGCTTCCTCCTTCTTAGTAGGAGCTCTAGTACCCTTTATTAAAAAGAAGAATAAGAAGTAGTACTTTTACGTAAACTACTAAAGACTTAATAAGATTACTAAAGTAAATAGGTATTTCTTACTACTAATTAAGGGAACTATCTAAGAACTCTCTTTAGTAGTATAGTTTATAAAAGTTAATATCTAGTTAATATTTTACTAAATTAAGATTATAGAAAAGAATAAATATTTTACTATATTTTATATATACTTTAGCCTCTTTAAATAGTAAGTATACGTATTTAAGCTCTTAGGCGCCTTTATAACCTTTTAGTAATATATTAACTATACTTTATAAGAAACTCTAAGAGTTAACTTATTAGTATATATAGATAGTATAAGAAGGGACTACTTTAAGACAGTTAAGGGAGTACTTAGCCTCTTATATAATACTAGCTTATACTTTAATATAGATAAATATAAGTTTTCTATAAAGAGAGTTTAATACTTAAGCTATATTCTTAAAGCTAATAGTTTAGTTTAAGTAGACTTAGAGAAGGTATAAGTAATAAAGGAGTAAGAAGCCTTTATAAATATAAGAGGAGTTTATAGCTTCTTTAGATTTACTAACTTCTACTATAACTTTATTAACTACTTCTCTAAACTAGTAGCACCTTTATACTAACTTATAAAATATAATATTATATACTAGTAAGAAGATAAGGAATAAAAAGCTTTTTATTAACTAGAAAGTATATTTATCTTAATGCTAGTACTTGTATAATAGGGCCTTAAATAAGATATAGTAGTAGAAGTAAACTACTTAAGGGTAACCCTTAGGGGCTACCTATTATAATAGATAAATAGTATACTATACTTAGTTATATACTACTCTATGTCCCTTACGCTAGAATAATAGAACTATATAATTTATAATAAAGAGCTTACTATAGTAGTAAAATATATTAAAGTATAGTTAACTAAACTAATAAAGATAGCTAAACTATTTATTATACTAATATATAGACTATAAGAACTTAAACTAGTTTATAAGAGTATATACTCTTAGTAAATAGAAGTACTAATAAGCTAAGTTTCTATCTTACTTTAGGTATATACTCTAGTTCTAGCTAAGATACTTAGTTATATAGCTAAGTATACTAAGCTACTATAAGTAAAATATATAGACGTTTAGTTAATTTAAGAAATATATTATAACCCTACTATAAGTATAATTAACTATAATATATAAGACTTTAGGGCTAAATATAGCCTTTACTAAAGCTTTACTATTTATAAAGAAGTATATATAAGACCTCTAAGAGAAGGTACTATAATAAATAAGTAATACTAAGCTAAGTATAATATAGTTTAAAAAGGCCTTTATAGCTTTCCTATTAAAGCTAATACTAAGTAATAAATTAAAAATTATTTACTATTCGTGTATAGGACTCTACTCTAGAAAGGAGTTATATAGGTACCTTTATAGGAACTACTTACTATAGTAATAATCTAATATATATATAAACTATACCTTATAGAATACTTAGGTAAGAATATAACGTTTTATATTATTTACTAAGACTACTATATCTATAAAAGTTAGTTTTTCTAAAAGTAATAAAAGCTATAACTCTTATAACTTATATAACTTCTATAACTAGAGAGTAAAAAATTTTTTTTATCCTTCTTTAAGTATTAAAAGCTATAACTTACGTAGCTTACGCTACTTATACTACTAGAGTGAAAATTATACTACTAGCTAAGGTAGCCTTACTAGAGTAAATATATATAATCTCTTAATTAGGATTAGTGCTTACTAATAAGTAATCTGTTTTTATAATAAGTTTAAAATTAAAAACTAAATAGAAAAATTTTTAAAAAAAAGGTTTTATCTTATATCTCTTACTAAGACTATTTCTATAAATAGTAATATTAAAAGTTATTATATTAAAGTTATAGTAGTACTTGTAGGATTATTTCTCTAGCTTATCTTATCTTTTTTTTTAAATCTCTAGATTAAACTTTAGATAACTAGCTTATACGCTAAGATACTAAAGTAAGTAAAGGTCTAGAAGATTAAGAAAAGCTTACTTATCCTTACCTATTTTCGCTTAGGCTCTAGCTAGCTAGAATAATAACAAATTTAATTTCTTTTAAATTAAAACTAATAAACGGTAATATTTTTACCCTTAGACTTACCTTATTACAGAATATTACATAATTATATTATTATTTAGACTATTATCTAGAGGATAGTTTACTTATATTATTAATATCTATTTTATTTTTATAGTTATATTTTTTTTAATTAAACGGTTTTTCTAATCTAGCTACTTTAGTAAGTCTAGTAACTCTAGTAACCTACTAGCTTATTATTATTAAACTTTTTAAGTAAGGCGACTTTAGTAACTTTAGCTAAAAGAGGTATATAGCGTAAATTATATAAACTACTAGTAATTAGCTAGCTACTCTCCTTTCTTACCTCTTATCTTTTTTTCTTAACCTACTAGAATAGTATATTAGCTAACGTTATATAGTATATTTATAACTACTACTACAATAGTCTATATATATCCTAGCCTAAAAGATAAGACTTACTTTAACCTTTACTAATAATAAATAAGTTCTAGTCCTAAATCTTTATAGATTTTATTATAATATACTTAAGAAAGGTATAAAGGGCTTATAATACTTACTTATTATTACTAATAAACTATAAAAATTTTATCTAGCTAGAAGCTATAATATTAATAAGTACTAAGTTATTTAAATTTTAATAATAAACGAACTAGTAAAAGACATAAGTATAATACTATTAAAAGATACTATAATAAATTATAGTAAAGGTATAGTTCCTAGATACTTAGTTTTACTATAGGTAGCTATATAAATAAGATAATAGTTAGGTTAAAACTAAAGCCCTAAACTTTATATAGTTCTAGAAAGTTATAGTAATATTAAAGAGAAGAGAAATTTATAAAGAAAAAGATTTTTAAACTATAGTTTATAATCTACCTCTAAGCTTATAACTATAGTACTTAAGGATAAAGAAATATTTAAGTAACTTAAATTTCCTTCTCTTAACTCTTATACTTAAATATCTTTTATACTTTAGTATCTCTAATATATCTAATATATCTAGTAAATCTAGTAACTCTAGTAACTCTAGTATTACTAATATAAAGAGTATTATATATAATATTATTATAAGTATAAAGTGTGTAGTTTTAGATAGCTTAGTAACTATCTTAGTAACTATAGTAAGTATTAAGTAGTATAGTAAGTAAAAAATTACTATTAAAATTAACTTCTTTAAAAGTAACCCTAAGTTCTATACTAAGATTAAATCCCTTTATTTATTATATTAGTTTACTAAGGATGAACCTATTAATAAGTTTAGGGACTTAATATTTATTACTAAAGTCCTTCTTATAAGTACTATCTTTATACTAGCTAGTAAAGGTATAAGTATAGTTAATAAGTCCTTTACTCTTCTTTAAGATAAACAGGTTTAGTATATATATAATAAATAAGTTACTAGTAATATAATAACTAATAAGTAGTATAAGTACTTAGATAAGGTCTATAATAAGGACTTTAATTAATAGCTACTATATATTATAAATATTACTTACTAGTTAAAGGAGAGATAAGTAGTAAATAATTAATTTAATAATAAAGTAGATATTAATAGCTTAAGATATAATAGGATTAAGGTGTATAATAGTAGTAAGTATAGTATAATAGCTATTATAGCTTTAATAGCTATAGTAAGTGTAGTAGTAATATATAAAAGTACTACTACTATAAATATATAAACTTTATACCTACTTAAAAGGAATTATAATTCTAATTATAACTATAACTAAAATTATATTAGTAGTAGTACTACTTATACTCTTAAAATATAATTACTATAATATAATAAAGCTTCTTAATTATTAAGTAATATTAGTAGCAATTATAATAGTAGAGATACTAAGGTAGTATAAGGTATAATATAAGTAGAGTAGATAGAAAGGTATTATAAGTAAAAAGAGACTTTTAGATATACTACGATAGTTTAGGTTTAGTTTCAAAATCTCTTAGTAATATAATATAAGATAATACTATAGTCCCTATCCCTAAGGCCTAAGGGGGTAAGTGCTAACTTATATATAGTATAGTTTTAAAATATATAGTAGTGATTCTATAAGTTCCTAACTAGTATTATTACTAATTATAGCTTAGATAAGCTAGGCTACTTCTAGATAATACTATTTAAGATAGTTAATATTTAATAATTACTATTTATAGTATACTACCCCTAGACTAATAGTAGTATAAAGTGATCTAACTAAGAAGTATAAGTAGTACCCTAAGTGTAAGTAAATCTTTTATAAACTAACTAGGTAGACTTATTACTAGCGTACTTACTAGTACTAAATAATAAAGACTTATTTATTATAAGTATAAGCCTAAACCTACTACTTAATAGCTATAATACATCTTTAATCTAAGCCTACTATAAACTATAGGTAAGTAAATACACCTTAAGAGGAAAAGTAATACTATTTATAAAATACTTTTATAAAGGAATCTTACTAGCTTAGTCTATAATTACCTAAATATAGTAATAATAGTAGGAATAAATAAACTAAAGTAAGTAACTAGTAGAGTAATACTAAGTTAAGGATAAAGTATAGTTCTTACTATAAAATATTAAGATAGTTAAGGTAAGTAAAAAACTTAACTAGGTTTAGGTATAATATATAGCTACTTTAGTCTCTACCTTTATTAGTAATACTAGACCTCTTACGAAGCTTATATAAAATAGTTTATATTAATCTAGTTAAATAAGCTATAAAAGACCCTCTCTTAAGCTAATAATAGGAAGACTCTTATTTAAGCTTAGTAAAGATACTAGGGAAAGAAGACTTAGCCTTATAAGAATAGAAAGTAAAATAGATACTATAAGAAAAGAAAGTATATAGATTTAATAAGTAGTAGGTACTACTTAAGTAAGAGGCATAGATTACCTTAACTTAGTACCTTAAAGAAAACTTCTTAAATACTAAAGCGTAGGATATATTTCTTAAGATAAAGTAAGAGGGAAGTCCTAATATACCCTAGTATATATAGTAATATAGAGTACTAAAACACTAGCTTAGGGTATTATAACCTTTAATATAAAGCTTATATAGATTTTATAAAATACTAAAATTAATATACTACTTAATATTTTAGTACTACCTTAAAGGTAGTATACTTATTATAGATAAAGAAAATTACCTTAGGAGGCTACTATAATAGATCTAAAGATCTACTAGCTTAGAGTTATTATAAAAATTACTTATAAACTAAGCTAAAGCTATATTATAACTAAAATAAAGCTTACTAACTATTTTAACTTATCTTCCTTTTTATTAGAAGACTTAGTAATAAGTAAAGGATAACTAATAAGGTAGTAATAAGATAAAGTCCTTACAAGGATAGTATAATAGCCTCTAAGAGCTTTAATAAAAGTAGTATAGAAATACTTAAGAGTTTTAGGGGGAGTAAGATAGTAATATTTAAGAACTTAAAGACGCTATATTAAGTTAGTAATAAACTTAATAAAAGTTAATATAAAGTTTATATATACTTAAATACCCTCTAAAGTATTAGTAAGATAATACTAGCTCTTAGTAAGAGAACTAAGGCTAGTACTAATTTAGTAAAGAATTAGATCCTAAGAGTATAAACTATAAGTACTAGCTAAAGATAAGGTAGTAATATATAGAATAAGCTAACTATATAAACTAAAAGAAGAAGACAGAGTACTAACTACTAAGGTGGTAATACTAGTAATATAAGCCTTAGTTAAGGCTTCTTTAAACCTATAATAAGCCTTATAAAACTAAGAAAAGGTTAGTATATAAACTAGAGCTAATATAGAAATAAACTAACTTAATTAAAATACTTTATAGCCTTTAATTTACTCTTCTTAATATATATAGTCTTATTTTCTATATTTATAATTAGAACGTAGTAGCTTATAGCTTAGTAGAGAGCTAGACTAAAGGTAAGAAGGTTAATAAAATAAAGGTAAGTTATCTTCTTAACGTAGTAAATAGTATAGGATTAACTAAAGCTAGGCTTATAATTAATATAACCCTAGGTAGAAGTTAACTTGTAGCAGTATAAGTAGAAGAACTTAATATAAACTAAAGCTAAGTCCTTATTATTAAAACTACTATTAATAATATAACTACTAGTAATATAGCGCTTTAAAATAATTCGTAAATAATATAGCTCTAAGATAGAAAATAACTTACCTCCTTATTATAACTATAATAAAGTAGTTAGTAGAGGTAATATAAGTTATTACTACCTTTACTAGTAGCTAATATAGAGGGGTATTATTATAAAAAGGTACTAGCTATTAAGAGATAGAGTACTAAGGTAAGGAAGCTAAGAAGAAGGTTATATATAGAAAAAGGGCTAATATAAAGTTAGGTTAAGATAAGGTAAGTAAGGTATAGATTAATAAGAGATAGAGGGTTAGTAGATTTTAGTATAACTAGTATAGAAAAAATTTTCTTACTTTATATCATATATAGATATATACTATACCTAATATAAGACTAATATAATACTAACGTAGACGTATACTATATATAATACTATACTACTACTATAATAAAGGGGGGAAAATCTTTCTTACGTAGTATCTTATATAGAAATATAATAAACTTAACGTAATACTAGTATAATACTATAAAGTATATAGAAAGAGTACGTTAGGGAGTATATAAAGGACTAGGCTTTACTTAGCCTTCTTACGTAAGGCTATAATATAGATATATAAAAAGGAGAGAAGACCTAGATACTACTCCTTAAGTAGTATAATTTCTATTTTACATTTTATAAATACTTTATCAGAGTCTAGTCTATAATAGAGGGATATATTTATAATATAATAGATACCTTATAACTATTAATTACCTAGTTTATAATAAAAAAATATAATAAGTATTATTACACCTTATAAAGTAAGTTAAATATAGATATTAATAATGTAATAACTCTATAAGGTGTCTATAGACTCTAGAAGGTCTAATATCTATAGTCTAAGGTATTAAGTTATATCCTAAATTATAAGATTAATAATATAAGTTAAGTAAGGAGTTATATTCTTATTTAAATACTAGGTAATATTAATATTCTTAAGTTGTTATTTGATATATATATTATAATAGTAGTATTATTACTTATACTATTATATATAATGATAAGAAGGTATAATATAACGTTAATCTTTATAAGTACCTTAATAATAATAGCTACTATAGAAATACTAGTATACTTTCTATATAGTAGTAAAAAGTTTAATAAATATCTTAATACCTTCTATATATATTTAATTTAGTACTTTTTAATAGTAAGAAAGCTAAGGTAGTTAGCAACTAACTATATATTAAGAGTAATAGATAACTTAGTATCTAAACTAATATTATTAAGTAGGGTAAACTTAGGCTTAGAGTACTACTAATTAAGTATCTTATTAAATTTATAATAAGTAGTTATTACAGTTCTAATTCAAACAAAGTTAATAATATATAGAGATAATAGTAACTTAATATATTTAATAAGCTAGTTACTATTAGTAACTACTTATACTAGTTTACTCTCTAAGGCTTTAATAGTAAAGAGTAGTACTATAATAAAAGTATATAAAGTAAATAAAGTAAATAAAGTAGTTAGTTTACTATATATAAAGGTTTAAACTACTTTATATACCTTAGTATTTTAATAACTTATAATATATTTTATACTAATAGCTAATCTACTACTAAAATACTAAAGAACCTAACTATATTTGAAGTAAAAATTATAAGGCTACTTAGTTATATAGTCTACCCCTTCTCTAATATTAGTCTATTTAAAATTAGTATAAACTATAGAATTCTAGCGTATATATTTAGTATTAAAGTATCTTTAGTATATACTTTAAACTACTACTACAATTTTTATATATTTACTACTACTATTTACTACTCTTTATTAACTATATACTTATAGGGCTATTTAATTATATAAGTAACTTAATATTTCCCCCTAGCTATAACTTGTTTACTAGTAATATAGAGATTTTAGGGTAATAGAGCGATATAAAGTAATAAATTAATAAGTATATTATATATATAGTATAAAGGTAGTGTCTATTATATAATAAAAGATTATAATTAAAAATAGGTTATAATAGTCTCACTATTTTAATAGTTATAGCTTATTAGTTTCTTAAACCCTATAGTTTAGTAAAAGGCTAGAAGAATAAAATCTATATAATATAATAGTATAGTAGCTAAAAGAAGAGTTTTTAGAATTAATGTAAATAAAAAAGGGATTTATATAGTTAAACTAAAGTTTAAAATACTAAGTAGTTATATAATTAGCTATTTAGTATACTAAGAACGCTACTAATATAAGTACTAATATGTATATTAAACCTATATACTTATTTCTCTTAGTATTACTATTTTTATCCTCCTTTTAGCTATTATTATTACTTTTATCTTTATGTTTAGCCTTATCTTAATCCTTATCCTCTATCTACTTTACTTAATTATTATTACTAAACCTATAGAAATTAGTTTACCTATCCTTTAGGAAATTTACCTCTTTATCTAATTTATGTAGCTCCTCCTTATACTCTTTTTTTTTTACTATATATATACTTCGTACTACTATCTTTATACTTATAATTAGCTTTAATAATAAGTATAGTATATTCTTTATAATAAGTTGATAATATATATATATATACAGATAAAAGTTATTATAAATAGATACTTAGTACTAAGACTTAAGTATAGCTAACTCCTTAAGAGTTAAACTCTACAGCTAGTTTATCTATATCTTCTTCTTATTCTTATTAAGAATTTTTTTCTTTTAAAACGTTAGTAAACTTTAAAAATAGGTCTTATATATAATATTCTTAAGAAAACTACTAAGTATTAATAGACCTATTACAGGCTAAGGACTTAAATATTATTTTACTTAGGCCTAAATTCTAATTCTTAGGTTAATAAAAGTTAATAATAATAGTTGTTAACTTTATAGTATATATTATCCTACTTCTTATATACTTTATATAAGGTAGTCTTTAGCTACTCCCCTACTAACTACTAGTATAGATTTATAACAAATAGCTATATTAAGGTATAGCACTTAAAGATATAAAACTATAGTTCTATAAGCTACTTAGAGTAATTATTTACTAGTATAATATTCCTATCTTTACTTTCTTTCTTAAGCTTTTTCTTATAATAAGACTTAGTACTATGGTTTATATTATTTACTATATAAATTGCAACTTACTTAGTATTTAAAGTTACTTTCTTATTATACTAAAGAATAGTAGATAGAGGTGCTAGGTAGCCTTTCTATATACTACTACTACTACTATATTAAGCTAAGATTAAGTTAATTTTCTTCTCTTTTAATAGCTAACCTTACTTAAGTTTATATATACTATAATAATTATTTATAATTAATACCTTAGTTATAGTAGTATACTCTTCTAGTATAAAGCTAACTAGACCTTCTTAAACTAGTAAATAAAAGGTAGAGTAGTTATCTTACTACTATTTATACTTAATAGCTATTATAGTATAGTAATTAATTCTAGCTATAAGTATTAAGGTTATAATTATTAGGATTACTATTATTAGGAATATTATCTAAGTATAAGGTAATTTATATTGTAAGTAACTTATACCTTAATAAATCTACTATTATTTCTAGGTAATAATATTATTATATCTAACTTTAATAATAATACTAACTTAACTATTATCTTACCTTCTTATTACAGTTATAGTATATACTACAAATACTATAGTATATAAGCTACGCGTAAGATTATAGCTACTAGTAGTAAAGCTTTTTATAAAACTACTTTTACCTTTAAGTATTAGGTATATTACTTTAAGTAAAGTAGTAGGTTATTATAGTTATTTATTATAATATCTAGTTAATTAAAGCTAAGCTATTACTCTTTATAAGATTAAAAGATATTAGAAGAGTACTAAGCTTTTTTTACTCGTAACCTTATTATACTAACTCTTCTATAAGCTTACTATTTTATATATAGTAAATTAAGATATTAATTTTTAGAGAACTACTTTAAAGGCTAATTAAGAGAGTATAAAAGTATTTTTAGTTAACTATATTATAGGTAAGATACTATACTTACTATTTCTTAGTTTATAACTAACTATAATAGACCTTAACTATAATATCATTTAAATAAAGTAAGTAGCCTTTTAGAAGTAAGATAGTAACCTTATAAGGTACTACTATTAGAAGTTTGATATTAATATCTAGTCTTCTTATATAGCTTCTCTAGTACTTAATACCCTTTTTATATTAGA
This sequence comes from Alternaria solani, assembly GCA_002952155.1. Classification (NCBI taxonomy): domain Eukaryota; kingdom Fungi; phylum Ascomycota; class Dothideomycetes; order Pleosporales; family Pleosporaceae; genus Alternaria; species Alternaria solani. The sequence continues at coordinate 2,100,077 of CP022029.1, forward strand.
AATAAACTCTTTTATAACTTTTTTATTATTATTTTTACTAAATCTATATATTAAATATAAACTAATATATATATTTTCCTCTTTAACCCTAAATTTATAAACCTAACCTAAGTAAGTAAACTTAATATAGTATTAACCTAGCTTTAACCCTAAGTATATTATAACTTCCTCTAACCCTAACCTATATAAAGTAGAATAATATAGGTTAGCTTAAGGTTTAGTTAAAGTTAATACTAAAATAACCTAACTATAACTTGATTTTAACCTATCTAATAGCGTATTAATAACTATATAAAGAAATAATATCTTTTTTATAAAAAAAGTTTTAGTCTTCTATTCAAAAGTAACTATTAGAGTAATAAGCTTAGAATTTATAGCCTTAGTAATACGGTAACTTATATCCTTTATTAATTAGCTATCAGTTCTTATTAAAGAAGAATATAATTATAAAGTACTTTTTTATATATAAATAGTATTAGCTATATACCTTTACCTTTACTTTTAATTTTACTTACTTATATAGCTACTTAGGTATTATAAGTAATAAAAGCTATTATAATAGTACTATAAAGTAGATAAAAGTAATAGTTCTAAACTTTAAGCTCTTAATTTTTTTCTTGTTCTCTTATACTTACTCTATATATACTACTTACATTAACTATATATAATTGTTTTAAATTACTTATATTACTTAATAAAAGTATTATACTCTTAATACTTTACTTACTTTACTTTAGTATACTAATATACTTTATAATACTCTAAGTATAATTTCTAAAGTACCCCTAAAAGTATTAGTTTTATAGCTTAGGCTAGTTTAGTAAAGGTTCTTTTATAATAGCTAGTTCTAGTTACTATAAGGAAGGCACCTACTCTACTAAAGGTCTAGTAGAAGATACCTCTAAAGAAGAATAATAAAAGTAAAGGATAAGCTACTATACCCTTATAATAATAATAAGTACTACTTTTATAAACTCTAAGTTTATAAGTTAACTTTAGTAATCTTAAATTATAAGACTATATATACTACTTAGTAAAGAAATATATATTATTACTTTAGCTTAGTTACTAGTACTAGCTAAGTATAAAGTAATTAATATAGTAGAAGAAGCTCTATTAGATATTAATGATCTAGTGTATAGCCTTATTAACTAGTTAGAAAATAAAACTTTATAATAGTAGTAAGTTATCTTGATAATTAAGTTCTATAATAGTTTCTTAGCTCTTTAACTATTCTTCTACTTTATACTTAAGGTAGTAAAGATATTTAAGAGCCCTCTTTAATTAATAAATAAATGTTAAGAATACTAAGCTTTTATCGAAGATTACTTTTTATTAAGAAAACTACTAGTATATAAGATTAGCAGAATAATAAGATATTTATTCCTATAAGGATAGTAAAGAAGTTAGAAGTAAGCTTAATAAAGAACTATATTTATACTTAAAAGTTATATAAAATACTTAGCTTCTAAACTATAAAGAATATAGCTTTTATACCTAAATATCTTAGACTATAAGATACTATACTTTTCTTTAGCTAGATAATAGTTATATATATCTAAGATAAGAACTATAATAGTAATTAATATATTTATAGATAAGACTAAGTAGTACTAAAAACTAAACTTAAGACTATATACTAATTTATAAAAGATAAAACCTTAGAGAATATTAAGTCTTTTATACTAAATCTAAATAACTTAAATAACTTAAAAGTAGAGTTTAATATATATAAAACAGATAAGTTTAACCTTACTTATAATATAAGAAGAGCTAAGCTTAATATATAACTAAATAAAAAGCTATCTTTCTTAAGAAAAATTTTAGCTACTATATATATAAACTAGTTCTTATTATTAAAGTACTAGTAATATACTATAATATACTAATAACCTATAAGAGAAAGTTATTAGTAAAAGTACTTAAGATATGCTTAGTCTACTAGCTTTAGCCTTTATAAACTATTTTTTTATTATTATAGTAACGTAGTTTATAAGTAAGTAGCTAACCTAAGTAAGTAGCTAACGCTAAGCTAGTATACTACTTATAATTTTTTGTTTTCTGCGTAAGTGTAGGGGTATTATTAAAAAAGAACTTTAAAAATAAATAAAAAGTAGCTATCCCTCTACTTATTAGTTATAAAAGTTAATAAAAAGACGAAGTAATAACGTAGTTTAAATATAGGACTAATTAGCGTTTTATAGTAGTAGAGCTCTAATATCTATACGCGAAAACTAAAGTTAAAAAATTTACTAAAGGTAACTAAAAAGATACCTATTAAACTTTAGGAGGCCTAAAAGGGATCGCTAGCTATTAGCTAGTGATATAAATATAATATATTATAAAAGGGAGAGAGGATATAGTATATTTACTATAACTAAGAGGGGGTTATATGAAAGCTAGCTACTTCTAACCTTTATATTAATACTAACTTATAAGCTTTACTACCTTCTCTAAGACTTATACTATATATAAATTACTACGTATTTAAATTACTATATATATAATATATTTCCTCTTTATCCTTATCTAGGAGATCTTCTAGCCTAGCCTAAAAACCCTAGCTAGATAAGTGCTAATTAATATATCTATAAGTATATAATATACCTATACTATATACACTTAGGAGCCGCCTAGAGCGGTCCTTAATAAGTTAGATAAGTAATTACCTAAGTTCTACTACCTCTTATAGACTAAGATAGTAGATAATATTAATATTATTAATACCTCTAATGTTAGCGATATTTAAGTAGAGAGGATAGTAAAGAAGAGTAGAACGTAAGTACTAAAGGATATAAAGGAGGTAGTCTATAAGGCCTAGATTAATAATCCTAGTAGTAGTAAGGTCCTTATAGTTAGCTATCTTACTATCTTAGTACTAGGAATGGGGTTAAGCTAAGGGACTAAGGCCTAGCTATAATAGTAAATAAGTAACATTAGGAGGGTAATAGAGGATTAATATCTTTAGCTTAAGAAGAGGGAATTTAAAAGGATACTATAAGGATAAGAGAATAAGGCGTAGATAGCGCTAGTACTAACATTCCTCTAACTAAAGCTAATTATTAGATAGTAGTAGCTATACTATAGGTAGCTAGTTAGTTATTCTTAAGAAGGGGTAGTAATAGAGGTAGTAGTAGTAGGAGGTACTGTTAGAGGCAGTAGCTATAAAGGGTAGAAATAGTAAAGGATAGCGTATAAGTTAGAAGGTTACGTCTTATCTCTAGTAGGTATATAATACTATTATATATCTTTAGTGTCTAGCGCTTATAATATACTACGTACATACTAGTAGTTACTAAATATAGGTATAAGCCTATAGTTACTAAGTTAGCACTTAATCTTAAAAAAAGTCTCTAAATATACTATAATAATATAAAAAAAAGTCTATAAAGGCTAAAGCTAAGTATACTACTTATATACCTTCTTCGTGTAACGCGTAACGCACTTATTAAGAATTATAGTAAGCTAATCTATTCTTTAAACTTACTACTATTTTTTATATTATCTATTTCTACCTTATAGGTGTAGGAGTTATATTATTTTTTACTATAATATTTATAATGCCTTACGCTATATACCTTATATATAGGCCTTTTACTTATATAATACTTTCTACCTACCCTCTTAGTAATTAAGTCTTATACTTCCTCTACTATTAGGGTCTCCTCTATCTTATTATACTTTTATGTTCTTAACTAACGCTTTATAAGCTTATTAATTACCTTTTATATATGCACCTATCCCTCTTATAATAATACTATATTATATATAATCTACTACGCGCCTTTACTTAGCTAATAAATCTTTATATTATATAAGCTTATAAAGGACTTATAATACTTTTTAATCCTTTATTAAATAAGTATAGCTTACGCCTTAATTTTATAGGTGTTACCTAGTATCTACACCTCTTATATACCCTACCTTAGTAGTAATAGTACTAGGGTCTATAACCTTATATTAAGCTTTAATAGAATAGTTTCTAAGTTATATAAGACTAGCTTAGTACCTCTAAGGCCTACCTTAATATTCTTTACTATAAGAGACTATTTAAAAGCTAGCTCTAATACTTAGAGGAAGGTTTCTTTACTAATAAAGTATATATAGTTATATACTAAGGCTAAGATCTAGTTACTATACTTACACTTTAATAGTATAAAATAGCTAATATTAAGAGGCTATAGTAGGTATAATAAATATAAAGGTATATAAAGAAGGATTATTTTTTTCTCCTTATAAAGATCTTAGAATTTAAGTAAGCTATAGCTCTTATAGCTTTAAACTATAAGTAGCTAGTATAGTAGAGTAACTAGGTCTAAAGGTAGATTAGTCCTAGTATTAGTAATAAGTATATAATAGCTAAGGGAATAGCCTAAAGGGCCTTTAGATACATACTAAAGAAGATAATAACTACTACCTATATATATAATAATAATATAACGTACATTAAGTACCTATTCCTAATAGAGCTTTAGATATAAACCTCTCTTCTATATATAGTAACTAATTAGAACTTAACTATATAACCTTTTAGCCTTAGGAGGGCTGCGCGCTACTTTATAAATAAGTATATAAATATATTCTATTAAGCTTTATAGAACCCTATATTCTATAGTACTTAGATAGGAATAAATTATAATAATTGCAATTGAAAGGTAATAATAAGTATTATAAGAAATAATAGAGAAATAGTAAATTAAAGAGCTTTTAGATATAAGAAATTTAATAAAAACTATAATAAGGTAATATATAATAAGAGATTAATAATAAATAAATAGGAGTATAGAAGACCTCTAAAAAGAGAACTATAGTTATACTAGAAGGATACTAGGATACTTACTAAAAATAATAGCTAAACTATAGCTATATAGATACCTAAGAGGGGTATAGACTAAGGGAATTAAGATAATAAGCTAGCTAAGGAAGGGTAGTTAAAGTTATATTAATATTACTAAAGTTATAAAGGAGATTTTAGAGTATATAAAAGAAAGAGTAATATATCTTTTACTAAAGGACTATTAGTTATAGGAAAAAGTAATTAGTTAATCTTATATATTACTATCCTCTATTATAATACTCTTTATAGTACTACTTACTATACTTATTATATACGTTACGTAGATAAGTAAGAACTAATAAGTAAGGATTAAGAGAGGTAAAAGAACCTAATCTATTACTAAACTACTAACTAAAAGCTAGAATATAGATTAGTTTACTACTACTACTAGAATAAAGAAAATAGAAGTTCTAGCTAATAGTATAATAATATTAGTAGATTTACTAAGTATACTAGTAGTAATACTAGGATATTCTATTTACTTAGATATCCTACCTATATAGCCTATTAGTAGTAATATAGTAAAGGTCCTTTATATAATAGTAGCCTTACTCTAGTAGCTAGAAAACTAAGACCTAATAGTAGCTATATAACTCCTACTATACTTAGCTAAAATAGTGCTAGTCTTTAGTAGTACTAATATTACTATATTTCTAGAACGCTTTAAGGATATATTTAAGTATTATAAACTTAGTAATAAAGTTATAGTTAATAGGCTTTTATCTTACTATAAACTAGAGTAATAAACTATTATTTAAGCTTCTAATACCTCTAATATAGTGCTAATTAATAAGTTATAGAAAGACTTTAGAGAAGCGCTTAGGAAGTTATTTAGGAGTAATAATAAGAGTTAGTAAGAAGCGTAAGCTAAATACTTTAAGTATTAGCGTCTTTAGTATTAAGTAAGGTCTAATTTAAATATTAAAGAATACCTATAAGAGTTTTAGATTTATAGTAAGTATTATATTAAAGCTATAACTATTAATAAAGAATACTAAGGTTTCTACCTAGTTAAAGGATTACTACTTAGATAGGTAACTAAAGTACTTAAGAGATTTAGCTTTAGAACTAATATTCCCTAAGAGTTTAGCTATAAGAAGATTAGTAACTACCTAACTACTTACCTTAAAGTAGAAGAAGAAGTATATATACTTAACTTATTAGAGGTAATTAAGGAAATTACCTCTAAAATAGAGTTTACTCTATCTAAGCTAATAGCTATTTAGTACTTACCTATAGTAAGCTATAACCTATCTAATATCTTTATATAAGTGTTCTAAGCCCTAAAGTTAGTAATCCCTATTAGAGGAGATAATTAGTACTATTAACTAACTTAGTTACCCCCTAGAAAGGCCCCTACTAATATAGAAGTAGATAAGTTAGTTAATAAAATACTAAATATAAAGATTAATTAGGCTAGCCTAGAGCTTAAACTATAGAAACTATAATAGATATACTAAGAGACTAAACTTATAAGTAACTTAGGGGTTTATATAGAAGTAGAATATAGAGTTAATAATAAGATAAACTAGAACTACTTAATAAGTAGTTAGGAAACTAAGAGGTTATAGGTAGTAGGTTAGTATTAACTCTAATAGTATAGTAGGTATTAATAGAAGGGTAATTAGACTTATAGGAACTAATCCTATAATATCTAATCTTATAGTAATAACTCCTAAAGCTACTAAAGCTAACTGCCTTAGTATAACTAAGCTTAGGTATTTAATATAGTAATTAATTATTAGGTATATAATAAACTTAACTACTAGAAAGATAACTACTTTACCCTTAGAGCTTTTATTAATAAAAGCTAAGTCTATATAGATAATAGATCTACTCTACACTAAGGTACTAAGGATAACTTATAGGGTAAAGTTATATAGTTAGGATAGCGTCTCTAGGCTAAAGTTATCTTAGTATAAATTAAGTAAAGATAGCTTAAATAAAATATTAACCTACTAATAGTAACTACGCCTTTTAAGGAGAAACTAGTACTAGTAGTAGTAAAGAATAATACTATATTAGTATAGCTAGTCCTAGACTTAGCTAGAAGGCTCTAAGAATATAAAGTTAATTAGTTCTAGTAGTTATCTAGTATCTTTACTAAAGATAAATTAGACTTTAAACCTAGGATAGGTTTAGGTAGTAAGTATAATAATACTATAATAGTATCTACTACTATAGTAAGAATACTTCTAGAAAAGAAAAACTATATAAGCTATAACTAGTCTAAAGTCTAGAAGCCTTATTAGAAGACTATCTTATAGAGACTAAGTAATAAGTATATTATATATTTAAAAAGGTTTAAGAATAAGTCTAAGAGTCTTTTAAAAGTTATTAAGCTAGAAAGGATAGTTTAATTTAATAATAGTAATCTTATAGACTAGTATATAGATACTACTAAGTTATAATAAATAGGTATAAGCCTAAAGGACTATATAAGTAATAAGCTAGCCCTAAGGAAGTATAAGATTATTAATAGATAAAAGCCTAATACGCGTTTAGTTATTAAGAGTATCCTTACTATAATAATACTACTCTAGATTAGTACTCTCTTTAGCAATATATTAGAAGTTTATAAAAGTCTCTTTAGTATAAACTATATTATAGAGGAACTAGAGAAGTTTAATAATAGTATAGTTATAATAAATAATAAAAAAGGCCCCTACTAAAGAAGACGAGTAAGGAGGCTATACTAGAGGGAGTATTAGTATAATTACCCTAAGTACCTTACTAGACTACGTTTTAGTAAAAGTGTAAGAGGGATAAGTAACTAACTACTAAGGACTTAAGGTAGAATATTAAATTAACTTAAAGACTAGTTATATCTAGTAAAGTATTATTACTAATACTAAGAATAACTATAATATAGAAGAAGAGGAAGATAATAACCTAAGGACTATTTAGAAGTCCTATAACTATCTAATAAGTATAAAGTATCTTTAATAAGAGTACCTAAAAGTCCCTATTAATATTTATAGTAGCTTATTCCTAGCTTTACTTAACTCTAAGGTAGAGCTTAATACTATAAAGAGAGAGGTAGTAAAACGCGCTATACTACTAATAACCTCTCTACTAAGTAGTATAAAGAGTGTATATATAGTTATAGCTAATAGTAGTATAGCGTACTTTATTAGTATTATATAAGAAGTACTTATAGTTATTAGTTTAATTAAAGTAGGAACTAGCTTCTTTATAGTAAAGACTTACACTAAGTTAATTATACTAGGTAACCTATTTCTAATAGACTCTTAGGTATATATTAAGTATATAATAAATAGTCTAATATATTATTATATATTTAGTAAGGATAGCTAATATAATACTTAGTTTATATATATAAAGTAATAAGCTCTCTAAGCTAAGCCTTTATATAGGACCTATAGTAAGAAAAGCTATAGGAGTATAGTAGCTAGCGCGCTACTCTAAAGATTAACTAAAAAGCTAGTAGAAGATATAGTATCTAAGGTAGTTAGATTAGTTAAATTAGTTAAGGTATAGATAGTAGATAAAGGGGAGGGGATAGGTGTTTAGATAGAGATATAGCTAGTAAGTAAGTATAAGCTAAAGAAGAGGAGGAATTATTTATTATAAGTAAATAGTAATTCTATTAGTAAAGGAGCTAATAGTAGTATTATAATAGCAGATAGAGAAGGTATTTATATAGTAGTAATAGAGGGGTATAAATAGCTATTAGATAACGTGCTAAATATACTAGTATAGTAAGTAGAAACTAAAGATATAATAAAGAAGATAGAAGTAGTATTCTAAAAAAAAAACTTAGTATAAGTAGAGTAAGGATAGCTACTCCTAATAGGAGTAATAATAGTAGTACTAACCTTACTTAATCAGCTTATTTTAGAACTAAGACTAAATAATATTTAGATTAATAGAGCGCATAAATAAAAAGGCGTTAAAGTAGAACTTATTAATAACTTAGGCTAACTAGCGTAAGATATTAAAGGTAGGCTAGACTAGAAAGAAAGAGCTACTATAAAATAAATCTCTAATACTAATAGTAAAATAGCTTCTTTTAATAAATACTTTAAACTATAGTATACTATATTTCTTAGAGGGACTAGAATTACGCCTAAATATATTTTAGAAATAGATATATCCCCTAAGCTTTAGCTAGGGGAATAAGAAATACTTATAGAAGTACTATTTTACTATAAAGGCGCTGTAGTATAAGACTTTAAGGAATTAGGATAAGTTAGTAAGGATATTATCCTACTAGTTATTATTAATATAGTGCTATACTAAGCGTAAAGAGTAGACTAATTCCTAGTCCTAAAGAAGCTTTAGTAGGTTATTATTAATATAATTTAAGATTATATTAATAAAGGAACCTTAGAACTTTATAAAAGTTAGTACTATAATCCTTAGTTCTTTATAGCTTAGAAAGATAAAAGAAACTAGTTAATTAATAACGCCTAGAAACTTAATAGAGTAATAATTTAAGGTATAAACCTCTTACCTAATCCTAATAAGTTTTTAGAAGAGTTTATAAGGTATATTATTATAAGTTTATTAGACTTCTTCTTAAGGTATAACTTAGCTAAACTCTATAAGGACTTAAGGGATATAATAGCCTTTTCTACTCCCTTAAGGTTAGTAAGGTAATACACTCTTCTTATAAGAATAATAAACTTACCTATAGAATTTATATAAGTTATAATAAAGATTTATAAAGACTATATCCCTAATTACTATATACTATACCTAGATAACGTTTATATTAAGGGACTAAAGACTAAGTATAATAATAAGGAAGTAGAGCTAAGTATCTAATAGTTTATAGCTAAATACCTTCTAAATATTAATAAAGTGTTAGTAGATATAGAGTACGTAGGTATAACTATCTTAGGCTATAAATTTAACTTCTACTACCTATCTATAATTATAGTAGGCTACTATATTGATAAGAATAGATAATACCTAGATAAGAAAAATGCTAATAAGATTATTAACTAGCTAGATTACTATAACGCTAAAGAGTTCTTAACGTTTATTAGTATATATATATATATTTGTATATAAGTACTTAGATTCATAATTATTACTACCCTATTATCTATATTACTATATAAGAATACACTATTTATTTAGAAAACTATTAAAAAGTAAGCTATAGAGTATCTTAAGTAAGCCCTTATAAGCGCCTTAGCGTTAGTCTTAATAAACTATAGTAAACCTCTATACTAAATTATACTTACCTATTATAGTAGTAAGAAAGGATAAAGAGTAGTATTTTTATATATTAATCTAATTAGTTATTAGCACCTTATATAGTTTAAGAGTAAAGTATATTTAGTAATAAAGTAAAACTAGGATTTAAGTAAATATAAATATAAGGCGCTATTACTAGTACTAAAGAAGTTTTACTTATACCTTTATAGAGTACGCTTTATTATAGAAATAGATATAAAGATGTTAATTACTTAGTTATAATAAAGTATAACTAACCTTCTTAGAGTACTTATTACTTACTAGCTAGCACTCCTTAATATATAAGAGTTTAATATTATCTATACTATAGAGAAGAAGAATATAGTTACTAATACACTATTAAGGAAACTAGAACTAAATAGCTAGGAGCTACTAGAAGAGCTAAAGAAGGATATAAAGGACTTTATTAATACTTACCTTAAACCTATTTAGCTCTTAATTTATAAAGTACTTATACTTTAGTATAGTATGTATAGAGCTAACTTATTCTTTAATAATAAGCTATTAGAAGATAACTATAATAAAAGGTCTTAGATAATACCTACTTAGATATAATTCTATAAAAGGCTTAATTACCTTTTAGCTACTAAATTCTAGAAGTTTAAAAAGAAGGCTTTAAGTATAGTAGTATAAGAACGCTACCTATTTATACTCCTAATAAGTAGAAGGCTACTTAGAAGGGTAGTTAATAACTTAGTTTAATAACTAGAAATTATTAAATTATTATATAATAAGGCTAGGTACTATAGTAGGGAAAGTACTTAATAGAAAGTTTAGGTAGACTACTATTAAAAAAGATAGTATAAATAAGTTAAGAAGTACGTTTAGTCCTATCCTAAGTACTAATTATACGCGTTAGCTATAGTATAAGAAGAGCTGTAGCTTATAGAACTACTAAATATCCTTTTTAGATAGATTATAATTAATATAGTATATATACTACTTAGGCGTAATAGTAAGAAGTTCTTAGTACTAGCTTATAACTATATATCTTAATAGGTTAAAGCTAAAGCGCTAGTAAAGAATAACTTTAGTAGTGTACTAAAGTTCCTTAAGTATAATATATTCTATAGATAGGGGCTACTAATAAAGATAATAGTAGATAAAGGACTAGAAAATAAGAGATTAGTTAAGGATATCTAACTATAATAGAGTATTAATAGTGTTATATCTAGTTTATATTATCCCTAGAGCAAAGGACTTATTAAATAAGAATATATACTAATTATTATAGCTCTAAAGAAGCTTTAGGGTTACTAGATAAATAACTTATAAAATATTATTTAGGTAGATTATATAACTATTAAACGCTTAATAGGTAAAACCCTAGTATACTTAGTATTAAGATAGTAGTATATACCCCTTATTAAGATATTAATTCCTATATAGTAGACTTTACTATAGAAGGACGTTTAGGATACGTCTATACTACTTATATAAAGAGCTAAATAATTTAATTAGAGGGATAAGAGACTTAAGGAAGCTATAAATTAAATAGTCTAGCTACGCTATTAGAATAACAACTACTTTAATAATATAAAATTCTTTTAGCCTACTAAGTTAGCTATAGGTAACTTAGTTCTACTCTAAGGTTTATTTTATAATAAAGATTAATCTACGCTTACTAAGTTCCTACCTAAGTAGAAAAGACTATTTTAAATTTTTAACGATTATAATAAAGGTTAGTAATAGTTAAAGAAACTAGATAGTATAGTATTCTAGAGCTAATCCTTAGGTAACTACCTAAAGGTCTTTTACTAGTAAATAATAGTAGACCTAGAAGAGATTAATAATACTAGGAGCTAACTAGAACTAAAGTAGATACTACCTTAGGAGGAAAGAAATAACTCTTTAAGTATAGAAGATAATAACCTAAGTTTAGATAAATGATATTAGTAGAATATACTAAGTAGTAGAAAGGATCTAATTACTAGTTAGTAATAAAGTAAGTAGCTATAATAACTATAAAAAGTAATTAAGACTAACCTTATAGAATAGTAGGGTATAGAATAAGTAGAATTAAAAGTAAAGTAAGTAGTTATAGTAAAGTTAAGAAGCCTATCTAGGTTTAACCTATAGGACTATTAGTTATTTATTTTAGAATAGCCTACCCCTAATAGTAGTACAACTATAGGCTTAGTAATAAAGGTAAGAACTATTACTATTTTATAAGTAGGAAAGGTAAAAAGGTTAAGGGAAGAAAGTAAGTAGTTATAAGGATATATAAGAGCGGAAGAATACTAGGAGTAAAAAAGGAATTCTATAAAAAGGCTATTAGATAAGTATTAGATAGTAAAATACCTAATAATAAAGTAATCCCTAATATAAAATATAGAAAGTAATATAGATAACTTCTTATAACTTACACCTAGGCTTCTTAGAAGGAGTCTTATTTAAATCTTTATCTTTATTATTTTTATTAATACTAGAATCTATATAAATATTACTCTTAGAGTTACCTTTTAAAAATATATTATTAATATAGTCCTAAGTTTATTAAATAAGGGAAGGAATACTATACTTATAAGTTAAATAGTATTTAGTTATAGGGGAAGCCTTAGGAAGAGGCGTAACTTTATAAATTACCTTCTTCTTCTTAAGGGAGGGTATCTTCTACTTCTTAGGGGAAGATATCTTATAAAGTAATAGTATCTTAGGCGTAGACTTAGTTAGTAACCTAAAGTTAAACTTAAGTAAAATCTTTTTAATATTAGCTATAGCTTCCTAAAGACACTTTAGTATAGTATTATATGTAGTATAAGTAATACCCTTTAAAGTATTACTTAGATTAATAGGCTAAAAGCGCTTTTTAGGATTATACTTAGAATTACTAAAGGCTATATCCTTAGAACTAACCTTACCCTAAATAGTACTACTATCTATATATAACTAAAGAGTATTTAAGGGGTTTAGAATAAGGGTAGTTAAGCGTATAGCGTAAGAAGGGAGCTAGAAGAGAGGAAGAGGAACGAAGAGGTTAGTAGGTATAGTAAGTAGTAAGATAAGACTATATATTTTAAACTAGCCTAAAGGATTAGTTAGTACTAGATTTAGCTATAAGGAACCCTATATCTAAATATTAATTAGTAACTTACGCGTTATAGAATAAGTTACCTTAGTACTAGTTATATAGTAGTTAGTATAAGTACTACGTAAGAAGATAAACCTATTAAGTATAGTAGTATAATAGGTATTAAATAGGTAAGTTAAACCCTTTTTATAGTTACTATATATCTTATTAGCGCTATTAAATAGGGCGTTATTACTATAAGTAGAGTTATAGGTAAAAGTACTATAGGCTAAATAGTAGTATAAGATAGTAATAAGAAGAGAGTTAAAAATAAAGTACTTTTAATTCCTACCTAGTATAAAGAATTTACTAATAGTAAGGCCCTCTTCTTAAAAATTAAACTAATTAGCTTTCTAGTATAGAGTTAAGGAGTAAGAATTAAAAGTATTAAGAATAGTATAAGTAAAACTAACCTAAGAAAAATCCTATAGTAATAAAGCTATAAGACCTTAACTAGTAAGCTACTAAGCTAGAAGTATATTATAGGTAAGTCCTATAAATCTATAACTATAATAACTAGATATTAGAAGAATATTTAGAAAGAATAAACTAAGGAAAGGTATTAACTTACTAAACGCTTCTATTATAAAAGAAAATGAAGGATAAGGAAGCTCTACCTAGAGCTTAGTAACGTAGTTACTAAGATAACTAAATACTACTTAGTTATAGGTAGCTTTATCTATAACTTTAATAATATTACTATTATCTAAGCTAGCTATCTAACTAGCTATTATTATAGTCTTTAAGTTAGAACTAATAGTATTTTTAGCCTCTAGATTACTATTATCTAGTAAAATAGAAATAGTAGTAGTATTAGAAGTATTAATATTAAGTAATATAGAAGTAGTAAGGTTATCTATAAGCTAATAGAAGATATAGTAAGAGTAAGAATATATAGCTTAATAGTAGTTAAGTTTAGAATTTAAGTAATCTTTAGACTTAGTAGAGATAGCCTTAGGCGTAGTAATAAGATATTTAGTAAGAGTAAGGGGAAGTAAATATAAAGTACTAGAGAGTTAAAGAAATACTCCCTAATAGTAAGTAGATATAAAGTTATAATAAATAATACTAGTACTATAGATAGGTAGACCTAAGTATAAATAACCTTTAGATAGCTTCTTACTACTAGTAAGAGAAGTGGAGGGAGATATCTTAAAAGAAGGGTATAAGATAGTAAAGTAAGAGTAAGAAGAGGTAAATAGATAACTAATAAAGAAAAGAGAGTATAGATAAGAAGAAGAGAAGCGTAGTAGGATAGAGAAGTAAGGATAAAGAAGTATTATAAGAGAATTTAGTATTAAGTAACTACCTTAAAGCCTATTAGCTATAGTAATAGACTTATACTATAAATGTAACTAGCTAGTAATATAGAATATAGGAAAATACCTACTAAACTAAAAGAATAGTAAGTCTATAGATACTAACTATATACTAAAAAAGGAATAGTATAGTAAGTATCCTAAAGAAGAATATATATAGTAAAGGAATAGAGAGAGGATCTAAAGGTCTATTAGTATAAGTAAAGACTAAGGACTAAAAGATAAAGGAAAGGATAGCTACTAGTTAAGAATTAAAGCTTACTAATAGACTTAGAAAAGTAGTAGAATTAAGAGAATTAAACTTAAATAACTTAGGAAGGACTTAGGAATATAAGAAATAGAATAAGAATATAAGGGCTAAGGTAGGAATATAAGAATACTCTACCCTAATATATTTAGTAGAGGGATATAACCTTAAGCTATAAGTAGCTCTTAGGTAGGTAAAGGTAGAAAGAAGTAAGAATAAGAAGGCTAAATCCTAGTATATATAGAATTAGGTTAGCTTTAGCCTTTATAGACTTTCTTTTTATTATTATAGTACGTTTAGAGACTTTTTTTAAGATAAAGCGCTAACTAGGTAGCTATAGGCTTATATAAGCCTACGTTAAGTAACTACTAGTACGTACGTAGTATATTATAAACGCTAGACACTAAAGATATATAATAGTATTATACACCTACTAGAGATAAGACGTAACCTTCTAACTTATACGCTATCTCTTACTATCCTTAACTATCCTCTACTATCCTTTACTATTTCTACCCTTTATAGCTACTACTACCGCCGCCACCCCTTCTTAAGAATAACTAACTAGCTACCTATAGTATTACTACTACTTAATAGTTAGCTTTAGTTAAAGGAATATTAGTAGTAGTATAGCCTAGGCCTTATTCTCTTATCCCTATAGTATCTCTTTAAATTCCCTCTCCTTAAGCCTAGGATACTAGTTATTAAGCGCCCTTTTAATATTAATAGCTTAGTAGTATAGCTATTTCTTAGTCTCTTTACTCTACTTACTAAAGGTAAGGTAGGTAAGGTAGCTAAATGTAAGAAGATTAATAAGGTAGTAGGCGTTAGCGTAGATAAGCTCCTTACGCTTTATAACCCTCTTTAGGTACTATATTCTAGTCTCCTTATAAGTTACCTTTATAATAATATTACTAACCCTAAACTTCTTAATAAGGTACTAGTTAAGAGATTAGCTATTACTAAGGATTTAGAGTATTATAGGTGTTTACGCTTCTAGCTCCTTACTAACTACTAGATTTAGCTCCTAAGTATATATAAGGCTTACATTATTTATATTTAATAGGTTAAGGGGCTTCTTACTAAAGAGAATACGCTAGCCTAGCTAGATAGCTATAAGGAGTTACCTTAAGGGATATATAGTATTTATATATAGTATAATTTAATTATATATAGTAGGATACTTAAAGTAAGTTAGTATTAGTATAAAGGTTAGAAGTAGCTAGGTTTTTATATAACCTCCTCTTAGTTATAGTAAATATACTATATCCTCTCTCCCCTTTATAATATATTATAATTATATTACTAGCTAATAGCTAGTAATCCCTATTAGGCCCTCCTAAGGTTTAATAGGTGTCTTTTTTTAGTTACCTTTAGTAAATTCTTTTAACTTTAGTTTTTACGTATAGATATTAGAGCTTTACTACTATAAAACGCTAATTAGTCCTATATTTAAACTACGTTATTACTTTATCTTTTTTATTAACTTTTGCGACTAATAAGTAGAGGGATAGCTGCTTTTTATTTTTTTAAAGTTTTATTTTAATAATACCCCTATACTTAGAGAAAATAGAAAATTATATAGAATTAGGAATAAATACTAAATACTCTTTAGATAAGTAGACTAAAGAAGAGGGGTCCTTCTTCTTAAGTAAGAGAGGGAAGTATAGGAAGCTAAAAGTAGAAAAGAGTTATAAGAGTAAGTTATAAAAATAGGAAGAATAAAGCTAAATATATATTAGATAGCCTAAAATACTAAGAGACTATAACTTTAAAGCTAAATAATAATAAGTAATATTAATAAGTTCTATATAGTAGTAATAGAGGTTAGTATTAAGAGATAAAATACTAACGCTAACTTTAGAACTTAGAGTAAGAGAAGAGTCTAGAATATAATAAGGACTTAATAATATAAAAAAAAGTAAAAATATTAATAGTATAAACTAAATAGCGCTTAGTTATAGCTAGCGCTAGACTAACCTACTAGAACCTATAGCTAATCTTTTATCTCTTAGTAAATAAAGTTAGATATAATATATAAAAGTATATATAGTAAAGGATAATAGTCTAAAAGTAAGATAATATAAGTAATAGAAAGCTTAAGTAGAGGGAGTATCTTCCTTAGTAGTACCCTCTAATTCCTCCTTAGACTTATTATTAGTATTACTAAAAGAAAGGTTAAAGTTACTAACCTTACCCTTAGTACTCTAAATAAGGTAGAGACTAAACTTATTAATAGCTTTCTTATTAGCTTAAGTAATAGATAACTTAGTATAAGGAGGCTTTATAGTAGTATTTAGAGCCTTACTAGCCTTAGTATAAGTAAGTAGAATAGGAGAATTAAGATTAAGGATATTAGAAGTCTTAAGAGGGTAAGCTATACTACTAAGGGTAATACTATAATAAATAAGTTTAGTTCCTATAAAGTAAAACTTAGCTATAAGCTTAAAAATAAGGGAGCGTATATCTAAATAACTATTAGTAACTTATAGTAAAAGGAATAAGTAGATATCTCCTAAGCTTAGAGATAGTTAATATATATACTATCCTTATATAGCTTAGAATTAATATATATAATAACGTAATAAGGATAAACCTTAGTATAAGACCTAAGATTATACTAACTATAGTAATAAGTAGAAGGGTCCTTAGAATTAATTACCTCTAGCTAGTAAGTACCTTAATAATAGTATAATAGGAGTATTATATCCTAAGCCTTTTATATTATTAAAATAATTATCTATTACTTATTCCTCTCTTAGCTACTTAATATTATCTATAATAAGTAGTAACTATTAATTAAAGTACTTATTATAGACCTCCTCTAAGTACTTATTCTACTTGTTAGTTATCTTAGTACTAGTAACCTATATATTATATATACGCTAGACTTATCTATCCTAAAGAAGAGTAAAGGACTTATTAGCTATATTTATACCTTTACTAGCTAGTAAAAGGATAGTAACTGTAAGGAGGAACTTAGTAATTCTTTTCTAGTAAGCTAATATAATAGGCTAAGGGATTAAATTTAAGTTTTTAACTTAGGCTTAAAGTTATTTTTAAAGAGGTTAATCTTAATAATAACTTTATACTTACTATACTACTTAAAAGTTACTACTATAGTTACTAGGATAGTTACTAAGCTATCTAAAACTAGGCACTTTATACTTATAATAATATTAGAGTTACTAAATATACTAGATATACTAGATAAACTAGATATATAAGAGATGTTAGAGATATTAGAGATATTAAAGTATAAGAGTTAAGAGAAGGAAATTTAAGTAGTTACTTAAATATTTCTTTATCCTTAAGTACTATAGTTATAAGCTTAGAGGTAAGCTATAAACTATAGTTTAAAAACTCCTCTTCTTTATAAATTTCTCTTCTCCCTAATATTACTATAAATTTCTAGAACTATAGTTTAGGGCTTTAGTTTTAACCTAACTATTATTAAATCTATATAGCTACCTATAGTAAAACTAAGTATTAAGGAAATATACCTTTACTATAATTTATTATAGTATTATTTAATAGTATTATACTTACGTCTTTTACTAGCACGTTTATTATTTAAATAGTATAATAGGAGCGCTTTAATATCTAAGTTAATAATAATATAAGCTATCTTCTTATAGAGTTCGAAATATATACTAATAGTTTTATAAGTAGGCTAAAGACAAATTATAATAGTTTAGTTAAAAGTAAATAAGGAAGTAAGGTAGTTAGGATTAATAGTAAGAATAGAAAGCGTAGGCCTAAGGCTTTCCTAAGCTACCTTAAGCTTCTTTAAGAGTATCTAGAACTTAAGTAGGAATTTAAGGTTAATAAAGTAGTAGCTATACTCTTAAACTATAAGAAAGATATATTAAATAGATATTTAGTAGGATAAAAGAAGAAAAAGGTAGGACTTATAAGACTTAATAATAAACGTATATCCTAAATTAGTATTAAGATAGTTAAAGAGTAGAATACCTACTAAACTCTAGCTGCCTAGAACTAGTTACTTAGTAAGTAATACCTTAGTAGCTTTACTAGAGTTTAGCTATACTAGAGTAGAGGTCTAAAGAGTAATTAGCTTAGTTATAGATATAAAATAAGTTATATTAACTATCTCCTTATTACTATCTTAACTAAGAGCGTTAATAGTAGAATTACTAATAGAGCTAAGAGGTAATTATAAGGAAATAGTAGAAAGGTAAAAGGATATAGAGTAATAGTAGTAGGGGTAGAAAAATAAAAGGTTAAAGGAGTTAGGTTCTAAGACTAAGTAGCCTTTAGACTAGGTGTAAACTACTTAAGGCGTAAATAGTAGATATAAAAAAAGGAAAGTAAGAGGTAAAGGCTTAATACTAAGACTCTTATAGACCTTAGTAAGACTACTAAGCGCTAGAGGCGCTTATAAAAATATAGTTAAGGAGGGTTACTTAACTAAGGCTAAAAGGCCCTTAGATATAGAAGTACTAGGATTAATAGTATTAGTAGTAGTATTATTAGTAGTTAAGAGAGGTAGAGATTTATAAGTAGGCGTAGTAGGCTTATTAATAAGAGTAAAGCTAGATATAATA
Organism: Alternaria solani; assembly: GCA_002952155.1. Classification (NCBI taxonomy): domain Eukaryota; kingdom Fungi; phylum Ascomycota; class Dothideomycetes; order Pleosporales; family Pleosporaceae; genus Alternaria; species Alternaria solani. The sequence goes on from CP022029.1 coordinate 2,119,347, forward strand.
AGGAAGATTATAGTATAATAAGGGATAAAGAAGAAAGAAGATAGTAAGTAGTAGTAATAGAAAAGTAAGGTATTAAAGAAGGAATTAGTAATAGTATTATTATTAGTAAAAGCGTTACTAAGGACCTAAAGAACCTTTAGGTAAAAAGATATAGCGCCTAATAACTAGGGTTTAGTAAAAAGTAGGGTAGTATAATAAGTATACTAAGGAGTTAGAAAATATAGTATAAGTTTTATAAAGAGTATAAAGAAGATAACTAAATATTTTATTAGAATATAAGAAGTAGAATATAGACGCTACTATTAAGTAGCACTAAAGGGTTATTAGATAAAGGTTAGAATATAAGCCCTTACCTTATTTATAAGTTTTAATAGCCTATAAAAGGAGAGGAAGAGGAGTAACTCTAAGAAAAAGGATAAAGGAATAAGTAGCGCTAGGAAAGAGCTATATAAAGTTATAAGAGCTAGGTAGGATAATAAATTATAAGAACCTAAAAGATAATTATATAAGAAAATCTAGGGGAGGTATAAGATTAGGGAAAAACTAAACTTAGAGGAGAATAGGTAGATATATTAGCTTACGTATAGATAGTTATTAGAGTTATAAGAAGAAGAGGAGGCCTTCTTCTTAAGTAAGGGAGGGATATAGTAAAGGAACTAAGTTTAGGTAAGGTAGACGTTACGTATAAAAGGGTAGGCTAGTTAAGTAGGTAGCTTATATTTAGGGTAAGAAGAGAATAGTAGATAAAGAGTATAAAAGAGGAAGAAAAAGTCCCTCTTTATATACTCTAAGAGAATACGCTATCTATACGCTAGACTAGGTAGAATCTAGAAGTGTAGCCTAAGCTAGTCCTAATAAAGTCTAGTAGTGTAAAGGAAAGAAGAAGAAAGAAAGAAGACTAAAGTAAGAGATAAGCGTCTTCTACTCTTTAAGATATAAGTAGTAGAGTAGTAAGGCTATATCCTTATAGTCTAAAGGTAGATTAGTCCTAGTATTAGTAATAGGTATATAATAGCTAAGGGAATAGCTTAAAGGGCCTTTAGATAAATACTAAAGAAGATAATAACTACTACTTATATATATAATAATAATATAACTTATATTAAGTACCTATTCCTAATAGAGCTTTAGATACGAACCTCTTTACTATACTAGTATATACCTATAGCGCTTAACTTTATATACGTATTAAAGTACTCTAACTAGGTAAGAGTAAGCTAATTATTTATCTCGCTATTAGGCCTACTTAAAGAATCTAATTATATAGTAGGTCTTTAAACTAAACGTTAATATAGACACTACCTATTAAGATAATAAAGGGTAGGAGTAAGTAACCTATAGCCCTAAAGCCTTAGATAATAGTAACTTACTTATAGTTACTTAGCTAGATTTTCTTCTTTCTCCCTAATCCTTCTAAGCCTATAATAACTATCTATAATAGTATCTTACTTATAATAAAGCTAGTCTTATTAAAGTTATAGATGTTACTATCTAGGACCCCCTACTTTAGTTTTATTACTTACACTAAGTTAAACTAGTGCTAGATAGCTATAAAGTCTTTATAGGTAGCTTACTAGTAATTATATAAATAGATATAGTAGGTATAGAGCTTAGGAGTCTACTTAATAAAGTTATTAACTTAGTTTTTACTAATAGGATTACTATCCCTTTCTCTTAGAAGTCTATCTACTATTTCTTATATTTAAGACTTTAAGGGTGTAAGGCCTTATATAAACTACTTAAGAACTCTTTAGACTATAGCCCCCTCTTCTAATTTTATTTAGCGCCCTATATTTACTTTATAGTTATATTATACACCCTTCCTAGTATATTATTAAATAAGGGTTCTCTAAGGTATATTATATATATTTATAGCTTAATTAACGCTTTAAACGCGTTACGTATTAATATTAAAGATAGTAAACTATATATCTACTTTAGTATAAGTCTTTTAGGCTTATTATAGTTAAAATATTACGTAATAGAGGTATATAGGTAGTATAATAGTTTAGCGTTAGCTACTTACTTAGGTTAGCTACTTACTTATAAATAATATTAGTTATATTTAATAAACTTTCTTAATAAACTTATATATTCTATTTAGTAATCTTATCTAGAAGGCCTTTATTAGATAACTTTCTTAGAATAATAAAGTTATTTTCCTAAAGTTAAAGAAGAATATAACTATAAATAAAAACTAGTAGCTTATATATAATATAAAAAGTAATAGTAAGTAGTTAAGATAGTAAATAAGCTTTAGGTAATTAAATAATTACTAATAAAGAAAGTGTTTACTATAAACTTAAAGTATAATATCTTTAATTACTCTTAATTTACTAATAAAGGATAGTACTTACTTTAGGAAAAGAACTAGTTAAACTAAGATAAGGACGTTAGCTAAGTAAATATAATATTATACTTTATTAAGAAACTTACTTTAGAGCTAGATAAGCTTTATTAGTTTATAGAATTAGAATCTAATTCTATAATATTACTTATAAATACTATTAGTATAATAAAATCTTACTTAAGTATATTTATAACTTTAGATATTACTATTTTTTCTACTCCTACCCTTACTTTTATTATAGTAATTATAATAAGAGTTAAAGACTATCTAAATAAAAGTAAGTCTAAAATTTAAGTAGTAATACTATAAATTAAATTCTATTATTATAAATATTATAATAATACTAAATACTTACTAATACCTAATTATAATTTATAATACTAATATATCTTTATTTTTTATAATTTTAACTAACTTTACTCTCTTATTCTTACTCTTTTCTTTTTTTTCTTTTTAAACTTTATTATAGTAGTACTAATAACTATAGATAAAAGAGTTATAATAGGACTATAACCTTAGAAAGAAAAGGTTTATTATAGTATATAAAGTAATAAATTATAATATACCTCTTTATATACTCTACTACATAGCTAAAAGAGGATATAACTATATTACTTCCTCTTAGTAATAAAAGTCTTAGAGAATATATTATACCTTCTTTCTTATACTTAACTTTTACTTTAGGAATACTACTCTTCTCTTAATATATCTAATTAAATACTACTATATTAGACTTATACCTTAAGGTACTCTTAGCTATAATAAGTTTTATACTTTAATACTAAGATATTAGTATTTTTATATACTTTAATACTTATATATTAGTTTCTATATATAAACTATAACATCTTACTACTATAAAACACTAGTTAGATATATATTTAAACGATATAATTAGTTTATCTTTTTTATTAGCTTTTATAACTAATAGGTTAATAGATAACTACTTATTTTTTTTAAAGTTATATTTTAATAATATCTTTATACTAATAGAAGATAGAGAATTAAGAACTAAGATATCAAAGTAACTTAGCCTCTAATAGTAATTATAATAATAGATATTACTTACTTATTCTTACTAAGATAAACTCTTAATAAGTTGAATTTCTATAAGATATTATAACTACTTTTACTAACTCTTTAATTATAATATATAAGTAAGTATAATTTAAGGTAATAAAATTAACTTTTATACTATATATATAAATAGCTAAGAGCTAATTATAGCTAAATTACTATATAAAACTCTTAAAAAAGTATACTACTTAGTTATATAAAATATAATACTAAGTATATAAAGTATAAAGTTAGTAGCTTAGTTCTAGCTAATATAAGTACTACTTTATATTGTAACTAACTTATTAGCTATTTCTTATATTTACCTAAGTATAAGAATTAAACTCTATATATTAAACTTCTTTATAAATTATAATATTATCTCTTCTTTATCCTTTACTAGTAATAAATTTTATAAGTAAGTTAGTAACCTAAGTAAGTTAGTAACGTAAAACCTATATACTACTTATATATAACTATAATATAATATCTTAACTATAACAATCTTATATAATATATACTAAAGCTAATATATAGTTTACTATCTTTAATCTTAATATATAACGTATCTAAAGCCTAACTTAAGCTATAATTTTATATAATATACTTTAAGGTACTCTATCTAACTAATATACTAGAAAGTATATATAATAAAACTATTAAGTAAACTTAAAGCGCCTAATAAAATTAAAAGAAAAGGCTTTAGTCTAAAGAGTTCTTAAGTATTTAGAATAAAGACTTATATCCTTAAGGTCTATTATATAAGAAATAGTAAATAGGCTTCTTTAATTATAAAGTAGTAACCCTATTAGTAAAAACTAAGTTAATAACTTTATTAAGTAGACTCCTAAGCTCTATAAGTACTAAAACTAACTATATAACTATTAGTAAGCTACTTATAAGGATCTTATAGCTATTTAGTACTAGTTTAACTTAATATAAAAGATAAAATAAAAAGAAGAGATTATAGATAGTAATATCTATAACTTTAATTAGACTAGGTTTATAATAAGTAGGATTTTAGTATAAATAGTTATTATAGGTTTAGAAATAGCTAGAAGAAAGAAAGTTATCTAGCTAGGTTACTAAAAGTTAGTTACTATTATCTATATTATTAAGGCTATAGGTTACTTACTCCTACCCTTTATAATATTTATAATTAGTATACTTATAAATACTTAGTTTAAAAACTTACTATATAATTAAATCTTTAAAGTTAGCCCTAATAGCTATATATATAACTAGCTTACTCTTACTTAGTTAGAGTACTTTTATAAGTATATAAAGTTAAGTACTATAGATATATACTTACTTCTTATAATAATTAGCTATAAGAGCTATAGTGTACTTAAATTCTAAGATCTTTAGAAAGAAAATAATATTATTCTTTACTATATACTTCTATATTTATTATACCTACTATAGCCTTTTAATATTAGTTACTTTATACTACTAAAGTATAGGTATAGTAACTAGATCTTAGCCTTAGTATATAACTATATATATTATATTACTAAAGAAGCCTTTCTCTAAGGATTTAAGCTAGCTTTTAATTAAGCTCTAATAGTAGAGATTTTTAAAGTAGGCTTTAGAGGTACTAAAATAGTCTTATATAACTTAGAAACTATTTTATTAAAGCTTAATATAAGGTTATAGACTCTTATACTATTATTACTAAGGAAAAGTATATAAGAGGTGTAGATACTATATAATATATATAAAATTAAGATATAATTTATACTAATTTAATAAAGGATTTAAAACTATCTTAGATTATTTATAAGCTTATTAAATAGAAAGATTAAGTAGCTAAGTAAAGGCGTATAGTAAATTATATATAATATAGTATTATTATAAGAAGGATAAGTATATATATAAAGTATACTTAATAAGCTTATAAAGTATTAGATAAGAGAATAAAAGTATATCTAAATAAAGGAGACCCTAATAATAAGTAAAGTAGAAGACTTAATTACTAAGATAGTAGTTAGGGAGCGTAATACTAGTAATATATAGATATATTTAAGGTATATAGTATAAAGTACTATAAATATTATAGTAAATAATAATATAACCCCTATATCTATAAGGTAGAAATAAATAATACTAAAGATAGTAGTTAGTTTAAAGAATAATTTAGCTTACTTAGATATCTTAGAAGTATATTATATATTATATAATAGTTATATATAAGTAGTATAGAGGTTTTATATTACTTACTTACTTAGGTTACTATTATAAGGTAATAAGAAGGATTCTCTCCTTAACGTAAGGGTTAGGGTTAGAGGCTAACTAGCGACTACGTTAGAAGGTAATAATCTTAGTAGGGCTATAATTACGTAGATAGTATCTTACTAAGATAAGATATCTAGCTAAGAGGATAGATACTATAGTATTTAGAGATGCTATAACATCTAAGGAATCTAGGGATACTAGGTAATAGTAAGAAGATATAGATATCTAGGACCTATAGTAATAAGTATAAGAATATATTAGATCTTATTATTATACTTATTATAGTTAACTTAAATAGTTTATCTCTTATATAGATTATTAACTAGTTATTCTATTATTTATAGAATTAGTATTATTTATCCTTTAGTTATAATAATAACTCTTTTCTACTTAATTATTCTATACACTACCTTATAGACTACCCCTTTAGTTTATCTTACCTTAGTATAGACTAAGCTTAGAGAAGTATAGCTAGACCTTATATAATACTTTAACTACCTTAGATATAAGTAGACTATTTAACTAATAGGACTACCTAATTAAGATTTAGTAATAGCTTATTAAGGAAGTACTTAAAATAATATAGCTTAGGGCTAAAGACCCTTAACGCTAGTACACCTTACCTTAGAGAATAATAAGATACTTAAAGTATCTAATAATAAGGGAGAGAATCCTAGTATTACTAAGCTATAGAATCTTAGGTAATATATAAATACGTAGGCTTAGTAGATTATTAAGATATAAGTAATAATTAATTAGCTTATAGGGTAACTAATAATAATACTTAATAAATAACTTATTTCTACTAAGAAACCTAAGATAGCGTTACTAAAGAAATATAGTAGAGAATAAGAAAAGCTATACGTATTCCTTACTAATATTAACCTATACTGTAAATATAATAAGGTACTAAATAACTAAGAAAAGATTATTATAGTAAGTATATATATAAAGGATAAGGCTTCTAACTAGATATAACCCTACGTAGATAATTACCTACTATATATAGAATATATAGGTACTAAGGAAGGAACCTATACCTTATTTATAAGTTAGATAGAGTTTAAGTAAGAGATAGGATATATCTTTAGAGAAGTAGACGCTTAGAACTAAGTAGAGAAAAAGATTACTCGCCTAAGGTAGACTATATTAGTATTAGTATATATAGTAGAATTTAAGTAACTATAAGTATAGATTAATTAGGATAATATAGTACTTTAAATACTATTTAAAGTAGGCCTTAAGGAAAATATTAAGGATAGCCTTATATACTATAATAAGCCTAGAACGCTATACGCTCTAATTAAGTTAGTAATATAAATTAATAATAGGCTTTAGGAATAGAATAATTAGAAGAAATACTTTAGACCTAATATACCTAATATAAAGAGATAGCGTAGTAGATTTAATAAGGATAGTAATACTATTATAACTAGTAAGGTATAAGATAAGCCTAAAGATAAGAAGACCTAAGGATAAAGATAAGATAGTCTCTCTAAGGAAGAACGCTAGAAGCGTTATAATAATAAAGTATATCTTAGATATAGTAAGATAAGATACTTTACCTAAGACTATAAGGAAGAATAAGTTAAATAAGTAGCTATTAAGATTAGAATAATTAAGTAAGGTATACCTTACCTATTTAGGATAGAACTAGATAATAACTTAAGTAACTTAGACCTATATAAGGAAGTATACTTAGAGGATATAGAAGACTATAAAGTTATTCTATAAGTTAAGTTAGATAATAAAGTCTTAGCTATAGATAAACTAAGGACTATAGACTAGAAAGATAAAAGAAAAGTTATAATAGAATAACTAGCTAATAACTAGTGTTAGATATATAGAAATAAGTTATATTATACTAATAACTATAAGATTTAAAGCTAAATTATAATTACTAGTAAGAACGCTAAAGTAATTAAGTATAAAGCTATATACTAATAGCTCTACTTTAATAACCTTATAGCTAAGGTCTTAGACTAAGAAGCCCCTAAAGTAGAAGATACTAAGGAATATAAGAAAGAATACTAGTATAACTATAAGATAGATTATAAGTTCTATAAAAAGAATAAGGAAGAGTATAACTTAGACTAAGGATAGTACTACTACCTAAGTCTCTAGGTAGATAAGTATCTAGTAGATAACTACTATATCTATAAACTAGAAAAAGTAAAAATATATAAATAACTCCTTTAGACATAATATAAAAATAAATATAAATTCTATTAAGAATAACTTAATAAGGTATAATAGGTAGATAGCTACTACTATACTATATTATTATTAAATATCTATAAGGTTATAGATTACTTAATCTATAAAGCTAAGAAGGCTTAACTAAGGAAGAGGATTACTAGAGAGGAGATACCTTATATTAATATTTATTAGAGCTTCTATTATAATAATAGGTATTTAATATACTATAGCTTAAAGAATAATATAAGTGATTTCCTAAAGTATAAAAGAGAGAAGTAGTTAAAAAACTAAGATACTATTAGGGATAAAGTCTTACTAATAAAGGTATACTAAAAAAGACCCTTAGGAAGGTATAAGATACTAATAGTTAAGTAAAGTAGTTACTTATAACTATATCTATACTAGGTTAAGATATCTAGGCGCTTATAGATAGTAAGGCTATAAGGATAATAATCTTACCTTAAGTAGTAGAGAAGTATAAGATACCTTACTAGGTTAAAGATAACCTAGTACTAGTAGTACTAGCTAATAAGAAACCTATAGAATATAGAGGTAGTATAATAAGCTTAGAGACTAAATTAATAAAGCTATAAATAGTAGGTATTAAGTACTTTATAAATATTAATATTATAGATCTAAGAAAACTAGATATATTAATTAGTTATAACTAGCTAAATACCTATAACCCTACTATTAATTAGCGAAACTAGATAATACTTAGAAGAGAACTTATATATAAGGTTACTAGAGTATATTATAGAGTAAGCCTAAAGAACTAAAGCTTAACTTAGGATAGGAGGTTTAGTAAGATCTTACCTTATAAGATTAGGAGAATCTATAAGAAGGACCCTTAAAAAGTAAGAGTTATATAGATAAGATAAGTTATAACTATAAAGGAAGGACCCTTACTACTAAAGATACTAAGAGAGTATTAGACTAATAAGTTTAGAGAACTCTTTAAGGAAAATAAGGCTACTAATCTAGTAGACTATTAGGATTAGGATTATAAGATTATCTTAGATAATAGAGCTAAGCTAAGCCTAAGACTAATATATCCTATATTACCTAAGTATAATACTAAGCTAAGGGAGTATATCTAAAAAAATCTAAAGAAGGGATTTATCTAACTAGGATTAGGCCTAATAGCTTTACTTATCTTATTTATAAAGAAGCCTAATAGGAAGTAGTAACTATATATTAACTTCTAAAGGTTAAATAGTATTATTTAAAAGAACTAATATCCCTTACTACTTATAACTAAGCTTATAGATTATCTCTAGGGAGCTAAGTAGTTTATAAAGTTTAATATTAAAGAAGGATTCTACTAAATTAGGATTAAGGAAGGCTATAAATAGATAATAGCGTTTAAGACTAAATATAAACTATTTAAGTATATAGTAATACCTTTTAGGTTAATAAATACCTTAGTAATATTTTAGTTAGTTATTAATAACGCCCTTTATAAGTACCTTAGAATCTTTATTATAGTATATATTAATAATATACTAGTATACACTAATAGAACGCTTAAAGAATATATAGAATATATTAAGAAAGTACTTAAGAAGCTTAAAGAATATAAGCTATACCTATAGCTAGTAAAGTATAAATTCTATATAAAGGAAATAGAATACTTAGGCTTTATAATATCTATAGAGGGAGTAAAGATAAACTTAAAGAAGATAGTAGCTATATAGGAGTAGCTAACTCCTAAAATAGTTAAGGATATATAATTCTTTCTTAGATTTACTAACTACTACTAGAAGTTTATTAAGGATTACTTAAAGATTATAATACCCCTCTCTAAGATTATAAAGAAAGAGGTAGGTTTTAAATAAAATAAGGAATATTAAGGAGCATTTAATTAGATTAAATAAATCTTCCTTAAAGTACCTATACTAGAGATATATAACTTAAAATAAGAGATATAAGTTAAGACTAATATATTAGATTATATACTTAGAGCTATATTATTATAGTAGTACCTAGATAAGAAATAAAGACTAGTTTTCTACTATTTAAGTAAGTTCTCTAGAGTAGAACTTAACTATAATATTTATAATAAGGAGCTACTAGGAGTAGTTAACTCCTTTAAATAGTAGGAAGTCTATTTATTAGGACTACTATACTAGATTAAGGTTTTTTACTAATTATTAGAACTTAGTAAGTTTTATAACTATAAAGAAACTTAATTAATAATAAGTTTAATAGGCTAAGATATTAGCTTAGTTTAACTTTAAGATAACTTACTACGCTAGAATACTTAATAAAGTAGTAGATACTCTAAGTAAGAGATTTAACTTACGTAATAAAGGTTATAAAAAACTATATAATACTATATTTAAGAAAGCGCTAAATAGTACTTTATATTATAACTAACTAGAACTAGCTAAGATAGCTAAGGTTACTAAGTAGGTAGAAATACTATAGTAGTAATAGTAGTAGAGAACTACTAGCTAGTAGTTTAAGCCTAATAAGAATATCTCTAATAAACTATTATAAGATAAGTAAGAGTACTAAGATATAATTTTAAGTAATTAAATATATATACCTCTATATATAAGATTAAGTCTTATTAAGGAACTATATAAGTTTAAGGAATATAGATATATATTACTAAAAGAAATAGTTAGATAACTAGCTAAGGTATTTATAATACTATACTTATAAGTAAAGGTTTAGGACGTCTTAGGTAACTATTTAGCTTATTACTAGAATAAGCCTAAGAGATATAAGCCCTATAGCTTATTATAACCCTTATAGCTACTAATAAGACTATAGAGTAGCGTAATAATAGACTTAATAGTAAAGCTCCTAAAGTTATTAAAACTAAGATCTAGAAGATTATATAATATAGTTCTAGTTATTATATACTAATATATAAAAGGAGTAATATTTATACTTACTAAAGAGACTATTATAGTAGAAGAATACGTATATAAGGGTAGTAAGGCACTAATATTAGAATATAGAATACCTAAGGAGTTTATTACTAATTATAATAAACTATTTACGTCTAAGTATTAAGATATATTCTTAGTAAAATTAGGTATAAAGAAGAAGCTATTAACTAGCTTCTACCCTAAAACTAATAGCTAGATAGAAAGAATAAACTAAATACTAGAATAGTATCTAAGGATATACACTAATAAGCTATAAGATAACTAGGTTAAACTCTTACTAATAGTATAATTAGCTTATAATAGTACTAAGTTAGTAATAATAAAGTACTTACTATACTACGTAAACTATAGATATAAGCTAGTTACTTATTAAGATCTAAAAGATATTAAAAGTATTATAGTAGGTATAGATAATAAAGCCTACTTAATATAAGAATTATATAAAGATTTAAGTAAGAATATAGTTTATAAGAACCTTATAATAGCTAAAGTAGCTAATAAATAAAGGATTAAGAGACTAACCTTTAAGAAAGAGGATAAAGTTTTCCTATTATAATAGAACTTAAAAACTAAGTAACTAAGTAGAAAACTAGATAACTTCTAAATAGGACTATTTAAAATCCTAGAGGAAATAAGTAAAGTAAACTATAAACTCTAACTACTACTAAGTATATATATCTACTTTATCTTTTATAAGAAACTCTTAGAAAGAGTACCTCTAGATACTAAGCTAGCTACTAATATAGAGCTTAAAGATAATAAGTATAAAGTTAAAGAGATTAAGGACCTATAGAAAATTAGTTATTAGTAGAAATACTTAGTTAAGTAGTTAGGATAGCCTAAGAGCTAAAATACCTAGGAACTAAAGGGAAATTTAATAAACTATAAGTTATAGGTATATAAGTACTATTAGAGATACCTAGAGAAGGGAGGATTAGATTCTCTAAGGAAGAAAAGAAGTTAGAAAAAGGGTTAAAAGAAGTATTAGCTTATAACTAGCCTAAGTTAGTTAATAGTCTAGGTAGTAATAGTTTAATAGCTAGAAAGTTTATACTAGGAGTAAAACTCCCCTTAGCTTACTCTTTTATATAATCTTAAAGACTTAAAATAGTATAATCTTAATTAGTAAATACTTACTCTTACGCCTTAGTCTTTACTACTTCTAGGTAAAGCTAAGTAACCTTAGCCTTAGTATAAAGGAGTACTAGGCGCTTCTTATACTTCTTAGCCTTAACCTTCTCTTACTCTTCTTTAGTTATAAATAAGCTATACTTAGCTTTTACTAAAATATAGCCTATATACTACCTAGAGGTAGTATCTATAAAATAATAAAGATTCTTCTCTTTATACTACTTATAATAAAAGGTTATCTTATTCCCCTACTAGTAGATATAGTTAGTATAAGCCTAGCGCTATTAAGTTAAATTCTAGGTATAGATATATTAAGAAGTCTAAACTTTAGGTATATTTAGGAAAGGTAAAGAAAGGAGAAAAGAGAGGATATAATATTATAGGAATACCTAAACCTATACTACTACTACTAGACTAAGTGTAGAAGAATAATAATCTAGGGTATTAGGATAATATACCTAAGAGGGGGGGTAATATTATAAGGTAATAAGAGATTACTTTTTTTAATATAAGTTATATAAAGGAAGACTATTAGGTAGATATAATAGATAAATATAGATTTAGGGTAGGGCTCTAATTATATATTAGGAATAGTATCCTACTAAGACTTAGCTTCTAGGAGGCTAGTAAGGATTAGGAGGCTATAATCCTTTTAAGTCTCCCTTAAAGAAGGGAGGATAAAGAGGATAGGACCTATAGTAATAAGTATAAGAATATATTAGATCTTATTATTATACTTATTATAGTTAACTTAAATAGTTTATCTCTTATATAGATTATTAACTAGTTATTCTATTATTTATAGAATTAGTATTATTTATCCTTTAGTTATAATAATAACTCTTTTCTACCTAATTATTTTATATACTACTTTATAGACTACTACTTTAGTTTACCTTACCTTAATATAAACTAAGTTTAGAGAAGTATAGCTAGACCCTATATAATAGTTAATTATTAAATAGTAATAACTATACTATAAGTAGTTAGTTAATAATTCTTAAGAAAAGATAATAGTAGTAATAATAAAAATAGTAGCTATAAAAAGTAAAAATAATAAAAAATAATAAATAATAATAAAAAATAGTAGAAAATAGTATATAAATTTTAGAGCTATATACTACAGTTCTTAGTTTATATAAATACTATATATCTTTAGTATTTAGTAACTTTAAAATACTATATATATAGTTATAGTACTAACTATAAAGTTATTTAAGCTTATAGTTACTTAGTTAATACTTAATTTAATAAAATAGGCTCTAAATATATTATAATAATAATAATAAAAAGTTTATAAAGGCTAAAACTAAATACTTCTTTATAAACGTATTAAAGTACTTTAATTACTAAAAACTAATATTATTTATAGTCTAACTATTCTTTAAGACTAATATAAGCTAGTTCTAAAGTATAATTTTCTTTTTATACTAAGTAAATAGTTATTAGTACTTTATAAAAATAATATAAAAGAAAATAATTTATTCTATTATACTACTACTTTAAATTACTATAGTTTATATATAGTTACTTAAGTAAATTTATTTTAGTTATTCTTATCTTATAAAAGCTATAATTAGAGCTTTAGTTAATATTATACTTATTTTAAAGCTAGTATTATTAAATTTATAAGTATTTATCTTTTATATACTATACTTAGGCTTAGTATTAGCTACTAGCTAGAACTAAGTTTAGATAGCCTTAGAATCTTTATAAATACTTTTTTATAGTAATACTTATAATTTAACTTTACTTAAAGCTTTAGTTAATACTTAATAAATATACTAAGTTATCTTATATTAACTTAAGCTAGAGTATACTTAGTATATAATAACTTAGCTATATTAGCTATATTTATAAAGTAAAGTTAAAATTCTTACTTAATTAACTTATGTTTATACTTAATAATTTTATTATTATTATTATTATTAGCTTATAATCTTCTTATACTAGTTATTTAGTATATTTATAGTATTATATTACTTATAAGATATTAAAGATAGCTATAATAGTTTAAACTAAAAGATATATATTATAATATAAAAGGAATAGTTAAGGTAGAAAGTTATATATACTTTAATAAAATTACTTCTTATAGTAGTATAATATACTAGCTATAAGGTAATAGCTCTAGACTACTAGACTACCTAAAAGAGTAGTAATAACTAAGATAGTTATTTCTATCTAGAATAGTATATATAGGTAAGTAAGGCCTTCTAAGAGTAATATATACTAACCTCTCTTTAGGCTTAGTAGTACTTACTCTTCTTAAGTCCTTATACTAGCTACTTACTCTTAGCCCCTATAATATATATATAAAGAAATAAGTAAGAATTATTATTATTACTTCTTATACTATATTATAGTAATATAGAGTTATCCCCTACTATTCTCTTATAGTATAAAGTAAATACTATTACTTATAAATACCCTTTTATATATATCTTACTTAATAACTTAAAGTATATTATATATCTTAGCTTTCTTTAATAGTTTTACCTAATATTATTAGTAGAGTATTATAGAGTAAAGATAGTTCTAGTAAGATCTTAGTATAAGTAGGCTATAAAGCTTACTAAGCTATAAAGTATACACTTACGTTATATTTATATCTAGTAGACTTTTAGTAAAGTAGGCTACTAACCTATCTAGCTTACTTACCTATCTAGGATATTACTATACTATATAAAGCTATATATTTTAAGAACTTATTAGTTAGAGCTAAAGCTTAAGTCTTATATAGTTTAAGAAAGTTATATTAGAACTTAAAGTTAGGAGGGTTATGTATTCCCTATATACGGACTTTGCAGGTCTTAGACTCTGAAATTGCTTTGTTGCTCTCACTTCTTGCAGTAAGGGTCACGGTAGCTTCTTTGGAGCAGGCGCCTTCGCATCTCACAGCAACGTTAACTGTCTTCTGCTTCCCGGCCTTTGCATACGCGAGCGCGTTGGGCACAGCGATCTTCCAACCTTCGCCCTGGACGTCTGCGCTCAGACGGTAGATATCGGAACCAAGGTATTCCGATAGGTCTTGCGGATGAAGGTTGGTGGCGAGACCTGCAGCTTTGCCGGTGTTCTTCAGCTCGAACGTGCAGTAGGTGCCATCAGTGGGGCTCTCCGAGTACGCGGTACTTGCGACCTTACCAGAACCAAGCTCGATACCATGGTGAGCAGATGTCACATTCGTCGCGGTCGAGGCAACGCCCACGACGTAGTGTAATACCCCAGCGTCATCCATTATCTTGTCGAGAATGTACATGTGCAGACCGTTTGCCTCATCGATGTACTCGTACTCCGAGCCGGAGTCCGTGCCAGCATGGAACAGCGCATCCACCAACTGCCTGTAGTCACCAATCGTCCAGTATCTCGCTGTTCCGTTGGGAAGATAAAAGTCAATTTGACGCGCATCCTGTGGGTTTGCATCAATCGTCCACTGGAAGGGCTGCACACGATCGCTGTTCTTGGTCTTGCTAATCATCACGCCAGAATCGGGGCAGAAGGAATCAGCACCAAGGCGCTGTACGACTTCCAAATTGTAGTTGTTGTAGCCACCACCATCGCACAGAGCGTCAAGGGATATGTTGCATGGGGATGCAAGGTCGCCAACAGCGCCAAGCGATATATTGAATCCCATCAAGCTGCCAACCGGGTCAACAGAGCGAGCAGTGATCTGCGCGACGACAGGACCAGAAGCGGCGAGACCGGAGCGCGAGACCTGAAGGATTGGCGTTGAGTCAATGAGGCCAATCTGATGTTTGTCACGCATGGTGTGTAGAGATCCCATGGAAGACCCTTGTACGGGAGGAATCTGCCACCGTGTATGAGGACCTCCGGGTCCATTGAAGGTTCCCCGAGAAAGCATGCTCCAAGGACCAGTGTATGTGCGTCGGGGCGGATTGCTAAAGGGGTTATTGTAGTTGTCGCCAATACCGAGCAAATGCGACAGCTCGTGAGCGAAGGTGGACATGCCACTAGATTCACCTTGAGTCGAGGAACCGCCACCAGCATTCGGCCAGATCGTAGAGGCTGCAGCCCACGATGACCACTCAACATAGCGAGTACTGGCCCAATTTGGAAGCGTAGAATTGCCTGGTGGTCCGAACTCCTCTGGGACATCTTCCTTGGAAAGGAACTTCATCTCACCGAATTCCTGCCATGTTGAAGATTCGTCTTGACCAGCAGAGAGGATGAAAGCCAACTCATATGAGTCGGCTGTATCGTTTCCAACGTCTGCACGCCATGCTCCGAGCGCATCAGTTCTGAGATCGACTGAGCATGGTGGACCTTCGGGGCATGCGCCTTCGTTGAAACCACCCTCTTCATCGTCCACCCCGTACTGGTAGCTTCTTGAAGGCATGCGGTATGGCCCAAAAACAGTCAGATTGACACCGTACTTGCCGAAAGAATCACCCATCCAGTATTCGTGAAGTGTATGGCCTTGATTGATATCGTTGGGTACATTGAGCAGATCGTGGTAGAACTTTGGTACGTCGTCGCGGCTCAAACCAGATGCAATGGGCTGTGGATTACCGAAGATATCCGATTGAGCTGGTAGAGTGACGACGAATGGGGAGTCCGGGTAGTCTATGGCCACCATTGCAATGTTGAAGTTCCGATCTCTGCCCTTGCGCGCCGGGTCGGCCCAATCGGTCGTTGGTGGTGCCTTGTAATCTGCTCGAAACTTAGTATGTGTTGGGCGCTGTTCATAACACTCAGACATACCATCCCATGTCATGTTGTCTGGGTTGACCCAATTCTGAGGATCGATGGGCGTGAATGGATCCAAGGCCTGGTTCTGGCGCGGGACCACAGCAGAGGATGCAAAGTGGAGCATCATTCCAATGACGGTGGTCATTGAGGCTTGAGGTCGAGCTGGAGCCACCATCATTTCTCGCGAAATTCTATGATGTCAGCTGGATGAGGTACAGACAGAGTGCGCGAGGATCAGATGTCGACAGAGAGGCAGCGTGCTATCATATACTCGAAAGCGCATCATCCATGCTGGGTTACTTAGTGTACCCATGGTGCCGGCTAACGTCGTGCAAGATGGACATGCAAGATGGAGAGTGCATATCCGACTGCCTCTTCCGGCTAGGTTGGTCTAGCCCGTTGGCTTGGCAAGCCAACACCTGCTGTTTTAAGCATGACGAGTTGCAGCTGTTGATAACGGCTTCGCTAGGTGCTGCACATTCGTTGATCTGATACGTGTTTGTGTCCAAGGAGAAGATGCCTTGTGCGGTGCAAGGCTTGGTCGTATAAGGCTTGGTTGTGCAGCGTCGTCTTGGTAGACTCTGCGAAGCTTGTGTGCTTTCAATGCAACCGCTGTTCAGCCTCTTCATCTGAGGGTGCGTCTGAATGTGTTTGAAAAGTGTACAAGACACGCGGTGGAATTACGATCATCTTGATGGGGTCGTGTGGTCATGTATTGTTCATTCATGGCGTTCTTGTGTCGGTGTTGGAAGAAAGGGCAGTACTGAGAGCAGGATGGCCAGTACTGAGTAGGGTAGGTAAGCGGGGTAGTTAGCTAGTGGCAAGGGGCGAGGCCCAAGCTCCAGCCCACGCGTGCCTGCAGTCTACCTAGGCCCTCACCACCACCTGCCCTCGCTTCATGTTCCTTGGACGTGCAATCCGAGCACTGCGACGACCCATGACGAGCGCATACTACCTCGCAAGACCCCTGTCATCCCGGTCTCGCAGCCCCTCACCTAACATGGCCGACACTCTGTCTCTCGACGAGATGCCAACGCTCAGCTTGCTGTATAAGCTGAAGAAGATCGTGCCCCACGACGACCATGCCCCGTCCAAATATGAGGCGTCGGCTGCTCTCAACGACAAGATCAGTGTTATACGGCAAGACATCACGACACTCGCCGTCGATACCATTGTCAACGCCGCCAATGCTTCGTTGCTAGGCGGCGGAGGCGTCGACGGCGCCATCCACCGCGCAGCCGGGCCGGGCCTGCTGGACGAGTGCGAGACGCTCGGTGGGTGTGAGACGGGCAGCGCCAAGATTACAGATGGGTACGAGTTGCCAAGCAAGAAAGTCATCCACGCTGTTGGTCCGATATACTGGAAGGAAGGCGCGGCGCGCTCAGCAGAACTGCTCTCGGGCTGCTACCGCACCAGCTTGAGCTTGGCAGTTGACAACGGGTGCAAGAGCATTGCCTTTTCAGCCTTGAGCACTGGTGTATACGGCTACCCGAGCGGTGAAGCTAGCCGCGTTGCGCTCGAGACAGTGCGCACGTTTCTTGAGCAAGAGGGCAAGGCGGACAAGCTTGACCGCGTCATCTTCTGCAATTTCCTTCAAAAGGACGAGGACGCCTACTTCAACAACATCCCGTAAGTCCCACATGCTGCCTCATCCACCCTCATCGACTGACTCTAACTCAGCGCTTTCTTCCCACCCGTCGGCTCCGACTCCAAGGCGCAAGAGCAACAGTCTACCGAGCCATCCGCACTCGCTTCCCAACTTCCCGACGCCCCGACCGCCGAGCTTCAAGATGCCGACGATGCCGAGCAGCCATCTGCAAAAAAGCAGAAGACGTCAGATACCGACGATGATTTTGTTGTCATTGAGAAGGAAGACGTCGATGACGACAAGTCCAAACCCGAGTTCTGAAGCTATTAGTGCTGCATTGCATGCAATGGAACAAGGAATTATGAATATCACGTTCGAGATACGCTGGTATCAGTCATGAATTGGGCATCACAGGCGTTTGGTGCTCTGGCGTGCGAGGTTTATACCCTGGATACGATTGACGAATCCCAATTGTTACATTCTCCTCCATTGCTTGCCTACGCATTGAATGTTATGATACAACAGAAAAAAGTATGAAAAAACCAATGGCGTACAACAACAAGGACAACCACCCCCGCCTACGTGGCATACTTTCCTCGCCTGTCCTACTGCCAATGCGTTTCCTGGGGAGGGATGTTGTTTTGGTACAGTGAAGATGAGCGACGTGGGCCATGCACCAAACCATCGGATGGATCTGGCAGACGTGGCATATCAGTGAGGTCTTGGCTTTGACGTGGTGCAGGGTGCGCACCACCGCTGCATGTCGTGATAGGGCTTACAAACGGTCTAGGCGGCGTGGGAAGAGGTGGGGTCTTCGCGGTACAATCAAGACCAGCATGGACTTCCACGTCCGATGCTTTCTTTCGACGCAGGATGAGAGGGTGCTGATAAAGATACTGCCGGGATGAGGTAACAAGGAACAAGATTAGACCCAGTCCGACCATCACGCCCATGACGCTGACAGCAGTTATCCATCCTGCCTTGACAGCGCCAGAATTCTGGCGATGCGTATCTATATAGTCGGACGTTGATGTGGGTGTAGGCGTGGACACTGCGGTATAGGCAGGAGACAAAGAAGGCGACCAGACTGGCTCTGTTGGCACAGGCACAACAGCAGGATCAGACCATGCAGGTTGTGTCCATGCTGGCTCGCTCCATGCCGGCGCAGGTGATGTCCATTCCCACTGGCGGGCCTGAACACTATCATGCATAGTCGACGACGGACTCTGCACGGTGCCCGTTTGTATCACCATTACTGTGACTTTTGTTGGTTCTGAGGTAGACCGGAAAACGCTCACCGGCGCTGCAGAGATGGCCGATGCACAAAAAAGAGTGAGAACGAGAAGTCGTGGGAACATTGTTGAGTGAGCTACTGGCAATGCCGATGTTTACAGCCGAACAAGGAAAGGTGATGGACAATGACACCCGATTGTCGTGGATATTGAATTAGTTTGTCTCGTTCTTTGCTGTTCCCTGTGACCGATCTCGTATGCTGCGTGACAATGGTTCACTCCCTTTGCGTGATTTATTGAGCTTTTATATGTATGGCAATTTGATGTTTGTCTTCATGTTATGAACTTGTTGTAGATACATGAGGTACACTGTGAAAACATATCACAGATTCGTCAGAAAGCGGCCATGAATAGTAACAATGGCGAACGGACTTCACCATATGAACACAACATGTCTCGACCGAACGGACTACAGCGCTACTACAACAGTCCTCAGTCACAAGTTTCGAATGTGCTTGACTGGCCCGACATATGCGTGTCGACCACGAACAACATAGTAAATGACTGCGAACAAGACGACGGCACCATAACCCAAGACGGCCCAGTTCATGTCTGCTACCGTCGGCCGAGGTCCAACAGGGAAAAAGCAAAATATCCAAGCAAAGAAGAGAAAGAGTACGGCAATGATGTTTATCGGCAATCCTAGCCTCCCCAGGTCAAACTTGGATGGCAAAAGCGGCTCACCGCGTATCCGTTTCAATGCTACGCACGAGATTGAGATCAGATACGAGGTCAGCATTGAAGCAACGCCAAGAGAAATGACCTGCATGAATGCAACTGTGGAGCCGAGGTTGATGAATGAGAGGATGACGACGAAGACCATCGTTATATAGGCAGAGTTGACTGGCACTTCCCGCTTGGGCGAAACCTGCAATAGGTCAGAACATGGTTCTCACCAAAAGATGACGACCGCTGGAGTCTACAGACCTTGCTAAAAACACGGCCAAAAGGAATGCCGTCATCGCGAGCGAAAGCAAAAACCTGACGCGAACTTGCAGCCACAACTGCAGCGCACGCGAAGATGGCAATAACCAACATCAGAACCGTAAGCGCAGTGGCGCCTCCTGCCGATTTGGTCGTGTCCACGAATACTTGGATAAAGGGTGTTCCAAGCGGCGTTGTAAGGACGGAGACCGTGTCGGTCACACAAAAGCAAAAGGTAATGGCCATGATCCATCCAAGGAGCCCGTTGCCAAGCCAAGTCCACATCATGGCGCGAGGGATGACATGAGCGGCGTCACGTACTTCTTCCGCCATGTGAGCACCAGCTTCAACTCCAACGAATGTACTAGTAGCGCTTGTAAGGCCAAGGATGACCGCGAACGGGAGATTACCCCACATCATATTGTCCTGGAAGACGGAGAATACGTCGCTCGACGAGTGAGTCCTGTCGCTCATGACCCAGAGTGGTATAACAACAGCGAAGAACCCAACAATGTGTAGTATCACAACGCCGCCCTCCACCAGTGGTAGATATCCAGAGAGGAACGTGTTGAAGATCAGGCATACAGCCAGGATCGCCCAGATGAGGAGTGTGCCATGCCAAGCTTCCGGGGAGTATGACGGGTTATTCAAGATGATGAGTCCTTGAATCTGCTTGCCCGCCAGATACGAGACGGTCGCTGCCGCTGCCTGCCAGCCTAGGACACCTAGCCAGCCCACCAGATAGCTGAGAAATCTCTGGCAGCTGGGCGGCGCGAACTCAGATACCCAGTGGTATTGGCCGCCAGATGTGGGCGCCCTGCGAAACGTGAGCGAGTGTGCCTGGAAAGCGCCGGCCATACTCACATAGATGCCATTTCAGCAAGAGAGGCGACTACGAAACCAAATCCGACCATGACGATGAGATATCCCCAGATCAGGCCGGCGGTCCCACCATTAGCCAGTGCAAAGACCGACGTAGCCAGGATGGTTTCCCAGGTCGATAGTAGAACTATGCAGAAGCCCAAGATGGTGAGGGAACGGAAGTTTCGCCGTGTCTCTTGCGTCTTTCCCATGCGATACATGTCATGTGCATCCGCTGTTGTCGCGTTCTTCTCAGCCAAGTTGTCGTCATGGCTTCGGTCGTGGTATTCATCTCCATCTTCCCTGGCACAAGATTCTGCAGCTTTTTGAGAAGCCATGATACGGAGACGCAGTCGTGATTACTCTGTAATAGGAGCCCAAGATTGGGAGATGGAACCTCTTCATTCTCAGGGTAGGCATCCAACTTATGTTCAAAGACTCATGCGCCTATTATCTAGCCGATTTACGCCCTGCGTCCGACATGGAAGCTCAACAAACCCTGGAGGACGGGCTATAGAGGAAACATCGTTTTGCGCGTTGATACCGCATTGAACCCAACCAGCGCTGATTCCGTGCATGCAATTGGTGGAGATTCGGGCGTAGAGTAAGCAGCGATACCTGTCGTCACACAACGCAGATCGAACTGCCGAAGGTATGCAGACCAGGCAGGTCGTACCGACAGAGAGGTGATACCATGTCTGAGAATGCAAGCAATTTTCCATTGAGAACTTGACTGGTCATTCTTGCAGGTGCCATGCGAAGTTCAGGCCACTTCTGCACGTCGTACATGTTTGCGGGTCTAGACGCTTGTTCTGGAAGATCGTGAACAGAATGACTAGATAAGGCGTGATGTTCCGAAGGTGGGCACGGCCATCGGCGAAGGCGACATGCGATACTGACAATCGCGTTAGTAGAGTTCTGGAGAGAGAGGATGAGATGATTCGAAAGTGCTGGAGCGTCTGCTCCTAGCCCCGACTGAAGCAGGCTAGTGCGAAACCCCCTTCTTGGCCACCGTCGGCGTCTTCGGCGTCTTCGGCTTCTTCTTTCGCTCGCGTCGCGCTTTCACCGCAACGTGGAAACCTTCTCACTCTACAACAGACTTTCAACAGATTAAATGCCTTCTTCCGAGTCAAGAAATCATGCTCGCCCGGCCCCACTCGCATGCCTGGAGTGTCGTCGTACACATCTCAAGTGCGACGGAGGCACACCCATCTGCACGCGGTGCCAAACCCGTGGTCTTGTGTGTACTTACAAGCGCTCTGGACGGGGTCGCCGACGCGGCATAACGCGTTCGGATACTGGGGACCAGTCGACGTTGCAGCAGACACTGCCCGCTTCTCCGAATCCCGTCGCGCAATCTGTTGTCAATCAAGCGCCAACTTGCAGTCCTTCTGAAGCGCAATGGTATCCACTCGACACTGCGACCGCGTCACCCGATCCGGCTGTGCTACAACGCGGACCATCGGATAGTCCACCACGTCAGCATATCTCATGGGCTGACGATGAGCAGCTGGTTAATCTCTACTACCTAAACTTCCATCCAAGCCATCCAATTCTGCTCCCGAGGCATATGTATTGGCAACAAGGATATCCTCGATACTTGAAAGCCATAGTCCAATTTATTGGTGGTCGTTTCTTTCATGCGACGTCGTTGGAAGATTCGCGTGAGAGCGTGACGCGAGAATTCCACCAGAACAATGAAGACACAGTCGAGATGGTACAAGCAGGACTTCTTTATGCCATTAACTTGTTCGCGGAGAATTCCTCTGAGCAGGGGCAGAAACTGCTTGACACAACGATCGAACGCGCTTTGCGACTGGGAATGCAGCAAAGGGACTTTGCTACAACCCATGCTGGTGATCTCACAGTGCTGGAAGAAAGCATGCGAAGAACCTGGTATGAATTGTATGTGATCGACGGCTGCATCGCCGCGTTGCAACGAAAATCAACATTCAAGACCAACACGGTCAACGCCGACGTGCTATTGCCATGCGACGACTTCACCTACGAAGCCGGCATGTGCTTTATGCCAGCAACAATGGCAGACTTCCACGGTAGCGTGTTCGCAGAAGAAGAAAAGGTCTTCTCGTCCTTCTGCTATCGCATCGAAGCAGTGCGCCTGCTTGGGCGGGTTTTGAAAATTACAGGAAAGCACGGTGTGGACAGAGATCTCGTACAAGCTGTTGACAACGCACTTGCTGCTTTTCTCTACCACCTACCACGCTCCAAAAGCGAAGCGGAGATATCGAATACGTTCGGTGATCTGGACGAGCTCATGCTTCAAGCGCACACTATAATCCAATGGAGCACCATTTTGCTGCACTATCCCAGAGGAGATTTGATCTCTCAAGATCTACTGACGCACGACGTGCTGGGTGCCAACTGTACGAAGCTTCTCTGTCCCTGCAACCGTCAGCATGTACACTCCGTGAAGGCCGTTGAAGCTTCCAAAACTATATCCATGCTAGCCGCTCTGCGATCTACAACCCAGAAACACACTCCATTGTTCGTATATCCGTTGGCCTTGGCTGCCGTAGTGCAGCTTTCCATCGGCGCTATGCACGACAAAAGCACTAGGGGTTGCCTGGACCAACATTCCGATAGAGTCAAACTGCTCTTGGGCGTACTCAAGTCCATGAGTCGACAATGGTCGGCTGCTGGAATTGTGCTATGCACATTGAAAAGAGTAGCTTCGGCAGTGTTCCGTACTTCTAATGGTGCATCTCCCAGCAGCACAGTAAATCCACCCGCGGCATCAATGGAAAACGTCACGTTCCCCGATTTTGATTTGCAAGATCTGTATGGACTTGTAGGTCTGGACAACTCTACATTAGGTGTATGAAAGAGTGTCCACGCTTCTGGAAAGCCATCCGGTGGAAGCCACGGTACTAAAAAGACAATTTGGCTACTTTATTGGTAGAAAATCCATGTGAGGGCGAACGTTTGTACACGTTTGCTGAGAAGACGGCCCATACTGCTGGTCGGCTTGATCATTGCCGAGGTTCTTACGAAGGTTTCCGTTCAGCCTACAGTGTCCCACTCTTCATCTTGATGGGGAGACGCATCAATCGCTGATCACCTGGTGTTGGCTGGGGAAGCCGTCCAGCACGGATATTGGTTTGCAAGGAAGGGTGCAATAGTTTCGGTGCCGCTAGGCTCGCATCCCTTTCTTTCCGCAAAGTCAAGAAATCACTTTCCTTTACACCATCCCCAAGATGTTTGTTCTTGTCCTTGTGGTCCCTCACAGTCATCCAAGGAACAGCTTCACATCGCTGGGGACAAGCTGGATAGTCATGACCAGTCCAGATCTTGACATCCTCCGGTAGCTCTAGCAGCTTCCGCGCTGAAGCATACAAACTCTTCGCACTACCACCTGGGAAGTCACATCTTGCCGTGCCGATATCAGCATGGAATATGGAGTCGCCGCAGAACACGTTGTCTTAACCTTAATCAGTCACCTATCGCGATGATTATTCCAAGATTACTCACCGCCTATCCGATATCCAATATGATCTGGAGTATGTCCAGGAAGGTGCATGACCTCCGCTTTCAATTGTCCAATCTTAAACACCTCATCGTCTTCAAAAAGATGATCGAATGCGCTTTCATACTCAACAGCCGTGATCCCATATCTAGGAGCAAATCGGATCTGAACTTCTCGGATCCGCTTACCAATGCAGATCGGCGGCCGGAATCCCTGCTGCGAAGAGAGACGTTGTTGGAGGTAGGAAGCTGCCGTAAGATGATCGGCATGTGCATGAGTTTCCAATATCTTCTCGATGTTGTACCCGCCCTCTGATATCATTGCTAGTAACGCATCGGCTGTCTGGGTATCCATCGTCTGGGTGCTCGCGTCGTAATCGAGCACCGGGTCAATGATGACGGCTCTTTTGGTATACGGGTCCGCCACTACATATTGCCATGTCCCTGTGTGTTCCTCGAATGTGCTGTGTACCACGGGTTCCTTCCAAGCTGTAGCCTGTGTAGTGTACTGTGCTCGATTTACTGCGATTGGTTTTGCTTGTATCATTGGAATGATTGGGCTGGCGACGCCAGTGCTTGCTTGGTTTGAGTAGGTGCATGACGGTGTCGAGCTACCCGATTTACTCAATTGTAGGCCGTATCTCGTATGAGTTCGTTGGTCCAGTAAGTTTTGTTGCTGTCTCCTAGTATGGATCTTCGAGACGTAGTGTGACGGATTCCAGAGGTGTCGGGCTGTCCGTGTTCTCGTAACTAATCGTGGGCTGTTCATCTCTTCCAAGGTTATATCGAGACGAAAGTCGCTGTTCATACATGGAGGTTGGCTCGATGCTTCTCTCAATCTGCGTCGCTTTCATAATGGGATTGCTTCTGTGAGTTCCGTTATGGTCCCACCTTTTAAGGCAGGGTTCGGCGTCTACCCCACAAAATGAAACGCCGAAGTCACACGCAAGTCGCCGACGCGACAACTATCCACGGAGCAAAGGAAAGAATTCAGCACAATGAATATGTCGTCTTACCGGGCATCAAGTTCGATTCCAGTGGCATAAATGGCCTTTCTGAGGTTATAGTTAATTCAGACAGCCTTGTAACATCTATGTACAGCTTCAACTACTGCGACAAGGTTTTCCGAGACAAGTGGCGCTTGAAGGAAAGCTCAACGAACTGCAAGAAGACAAAGGCGTTATAGGACTCTTGAACAGAGCCTTATTCCTTCATCAATAGAGATACTGCGACATTTCATTACCTGAACGGCGTGCAGCTAGTAAAGCAGCATGCTAATGTTCTTCATGTTGCACCCAGGAACGTACCACAAATATTCATCAGAGAGCGTGGCCTCGGCAATGAAGTGGCCTTTGCAGGTGTTGACCAGCACTTGCTTCAGCACAAGACATTCGAGAACTCACAGTCACTTAGTGATGCAGTGAGTCTGCCGACGCCGAAGACGTTATCTGCAATCATGTCTCAGGCACCCATCTTCACGCAGAACATCTTGCTCGGCCTGGAAGATAAAGAGCCGCAGTTTGAGTACCATGGCTACACATAACGCCCTCTCTCTTGATAGAAGGCATTGGGGTGCCTTTTGCGGAGTTTAAGTACGACGGGATGCTAAAGAAAATATTCAAGAGTTGTTCTGAGATTGACCTAGTGACTCTTCTATGTGCAGTCAATCATTTGTAGAAAAGACTTCATTTCCCAGGTCTACAGTTGATACCACGTGGATAGGCAATGCAGTGGGCCGACGGGCTGAATCAACCAGCTAACGTAGGTTGTCATGTTCTCAGCTTGCTTTGTAATCCTTCAGATGATCGACGTTCTCGTGCGTTTTTCGAATTTCGTCTCAGATGGTTTGCCTTTTCGTCTATGTACGAATCTCGATACCTGGTAAAGAAAGTTACGCCTCCGACAGTGCTAAATAGTCTTCGTACCAACGCTGATCACACTTGGATAGAATAGCCTCTCCCAAACCGCTCTACTCGGCGTGATAACGCTAGTACTTCCAGCACATTTCCTGTACTTCGATGCTCAGAATCCCCAAGCCGCTCCACCAATAGCTGCAGCTCCACCGATCAACATCGCACCAGTAGGCAGCGACGCACCTGGCGCCCTTCCCTTACTCCCTGTGGATCCTGTCCCAGTTTCCTCGACCCCACTCGCGTCTTCCGTGTTTGCCGGTGTCGGCGTCGGTGTCGGTGCTGGCGTAGCCTCAACGATCGTAGCAACAGCATATCTCAGCGACGTCCATGCTCTCAGTTCTGATTGCGAAAAGATGGTTGGAGAGCCACTAGGAAGGGAAAAGCCCTCCCCAAAAGCGTCGGCGTCGCAGGTAATCGGAACCTCGCTGAACACACCAGTCCACGTACAAGCCCCGTTTCTAGTCTGTACGCCAGAAGCAGTCAGGTGGAACTCCCATGTCTCGGGACCTTGCAACATAGTGAAAGGCGTGCAGCCTTCTAGTTCTGAAATCGGCGTCTCGACAGGCAAAGCGGTTTCATAGAACGAAAGGGCGGCAGACATCATGCTGTTGAATGAGGCAGATAATGCGGACTCAGCAGCCGTAGCTATCCAGGTGAGGGTAAGCGGCATGTCCAGCAACACGAGAAAACTAAGAGCATACCGAGCCAGTCATCGGTCGATGAAGGTGTAGGAGTCGTAGTCGTTGTTTCGGGGCACTTCTTCTCGTAAGTGGTGGCTGTGTCGTCGGAACCCATTAACGTAAGGGTTGGCTCCATGTCCCACATCAAATGTAGATAGGTGAGGTTGTATTGCGCATTAGTCGCGCTCGCTAATAGCGACGCTATTATGAGCCTGTGCATCATCACGTACTGTATGCGACGCGATGCGGTCGTCTTTAGTGTTGCTTGAGATGGTTCAGCACTACGCAGGACGCCTGCAGTCGCGAGACCGTCAGTTTATCAGATATCTCTAGGAAAGGCCAAAGCCAGAACAGGCAGCTGCCAAGGTGTTCTCGACCGGTTGGATGATGAAGGATGCAATCTAACTCTAAGCTTGACAAGCTTGATTTCGAGGCACGGAAGGACAGGGTAACGACGGTAATATTGAAGTTTTAGTGCTAGTGCGCAGTTGTGCCTGCGTGCCTGACAGGCCCAAGCGGATCAACAACAAATGGAACGCGTGCCAGCCGTGTCAATGGCTTGAAGTCATTTCGCCCGTGAGCATCGTGAATGATCCTAGCGCCATACATTGTGAAAGTATATGCTTGTTATCACTACCAGTAGTATCCGCGCGTACGTTCCTGGGGTTTTCTCTATCAGCCCTTGATGCGGCGGCTCCCTTGTGGCGGAAACCGAGAGAATAGCAACACGAGGAAGCCAAGCAATGCGACCGCTGCATTACATACGAAAGTCAGATGGCTTTGGCCGATCTCAGCCAGCGCAGCGAAAGCCAGTCCAAAGACTGCTGTGGTCGATAGGCGCGCGATGTTCTCCACAAGCGTAATGCCGCTCAGCGCGTCGACGCGCTCACTATTCGGTAGCATCTGGAGGATCGATCCTTTGGACGCAGCACCCGTGCCTGCAGCAAAGGGTAGCAGCACAGCAACGAGGTACATTTGCCAACCTTGTGACACGAACACTGCGAGTCCAGTAAGAATGCCATCGAGCAAAAGGCTGAAGCGTGCATAGAGCAGATCAAATGTAAACGTCTCCTGCTCGCTCGTTGGCTCCGGATTAGGCGGCTCTTCATTGTCCAGAGGGTCAACAGTCTCCGTTACTGCAGGCGTTGGTGGTATGATATGGACCTGCACTGGCTGTTCTCTTTCTTCTTCTTCCATCTTACTATTCTCGCCGTCACCAAGCCACTTTCGCCCAGCGGCGACGATGCGAGGGAATACCAGCGACAGGAAGCCGCCTCTCAAGGACGAATACAGGAATATCAACGCTCCATTTTCCTTGGTCCCAAAGTTGAATTCAGCGGTCGCGTACATTTGTAGTAGGACGGGAATATAACCAGTCGCGAGAATACCTAGGAAAACGCCGATGCCAAGGGTCAGGGCTCCAAACTGCATACGCTGGCGACCATCGGGTAATGCCCATTTTTGTGGTGCAAATATGCGCAGAGGGCCGAAGAATCGCACGATGCCAGTGCTTTTGCGAGGTTTCGCTTCTTCGTCTTCTTCAGGTGGTGCCGTGGCTGGGAGCGAGAATGCAACGTACACGCAGCATAGTAGGAACAATGCCAGAGTCATACGGAAGGGTGCAAGTATGCCAAAGTAATCGCCAACCACACCGCCAATCAGGAAACCAATGGCACTCCCAAAGTACATGCAGCCCTGAAGTCGGCCTAACGCACCCGTCCGCCCTTCGTGCTCGACCACATCCGCCACTAGAGAGTTGAGACACAGCACGTAGCCATTCGGACCACCGACTACCGTGATGATCTGCGAGCATTGCACGATCATGATACCCACTTTGCCGCCGTGCATGATACCGATGTTCTGAACAAGCAGGCGAACAGCGGGCCAGAAGACCTGTACAATTAGAGCTAATTTAACGCCTAGACGCTTGATGGTCCATCCAGCTACAAGTAAATTGATAAGGCCAAATATTGTTGTTGATGACGCAAGAAGGGCAAAAGCTCGTGCCATTCCCGCTTCGATCTCCCGTCTGGCGCATTTATCGGTGGCGTTTGGATCTGGCTCATGATGCTCGTAATACGCGTCGCAAGTCAAAATTCGGAAGGCGTACAGCAACGGAACTTGGGTGATACCGAATGTTAAAGAGACGAGAAATGCGCATAGTAAAGCGCGGAATAGCACCGGGACGCTCTGCTTTCCTTCTCTTTCTTTTGGCTCGTCGCGTGGTAGAAGGGGTGTTGACTCTCCAACGGCAGCGGTAGGCCTCGTATCTTGCGTGACAGCCATCTTGAGCACTGCTACAAAGGATGAAGGAAAAGCTTGGTGTTGGGAAAAGTCTTATCGGGATGCGCAAGGCGTGTTGACTAACGCACTACGGAAGCTGCATCCGGACATCGGCGGTATCGCCGCCACGCGCATCTCCAGAATATCCCTCTCCACACCGACATTATCAAGTGGAGGATGACATAGTCATCGCAACGACGGGCAGTGCATTTCCAGAGCTTAAAGCCCAGTGTCACTGTTATTGATATTGGATAGCTATTAGGGACTGTTGGATGACATCAGCACGCGGAATCATTCCGCTCCACTCCGGATGCCTCCTGTCCAACAAACCTACCAACCATCACTCGCCATTCATACGTCTCAACCTCTCCAGCACTCAGGAAAATCGATGACAGATTTTACTTTCTTCACGACTACCTTACTGACTGGTACTTCGTCATCGTCTGTCCTGCTCGAACAAGAAGCTGTTGGGCCGTCATCGTCATCTGTGGTAACTTCGTCCTCAGAAGCTTTCGGAAGGATACTGCTCAGCAAGCTCGTTGCTTGTTTTCATTGGTATCTGCAGAATTTGAATGGTTTAGCCCCGCCGCCTATGCTTTCTCGACCATGTAACGATCTAGGGAAGGACGTAAGAAACCCTTTTTTTCACTTCTTGTAACGAAGAGTTATCACAAGGCTGGATCTGTAATCCATCACAGTTGTTGCCAAACCTTGCGGAATGGATTATTAGGCCATTGGGTCTGGGAACTGGCACCCATATCATCCCACTCGTGAAGCGGCGGAACTATCTTGTAAAAGCTTTGTTCTTATTGCATGATGATGTCACTCGAATTCCGAAGTTGCAATAATAAAGATTCGATTTAGATGCGATATCAAACATTTGTCCTGTTGGTATACATCGCTAAAAGTGGGGTATGCTGATGGTAGTGGTGTCCTTCCTTTCCAAATGAAACGCCGCCTATGCTGTCCATTTATATACCCAATGCCATGCCGAAAAATAGTAAAGTCGTAGCCCCTGTCCTAGCACGCTAGCTGCCGCCGACGGAGTAGAAGAGGGTTCTGATAAAGGCCGATGCCAAGTAGGTTGTCCATCTTTGGCAAGAGTACCAATGTTGTAGTTCGCTTAGGCGAACTCGAAGCGCTCGTTGCAGTGCGACATCTCACGGAAGCAGTGAGGGCAGAGGTCCAGGCCTTGCGATGTCAAGCCAAGTGCGGCTGATGCGGCGTGGAGAGTCTCGCGGGTTGATGTGGGCGCCGTGGAGGAGGCTGGGGTAGGGGCGCCGGAGGCACCAGCCGGGGTAGAAGAGACGGAGTCTGGGGTTATGGTTAATATGGATTGAGGGATTTAATCTGGGGCACGAAACATACCCTTGAAAGATGGCATGTTTATTTTACTGATAGATGGGAATCGGAAATGTGAAAGGAAGAAGTGTGTTGTCCTGTTGGTGTTTAATGTAGGATGAGATGGATGCAGATGTAGATAATGAACCACATCTCCCCGAGCCACACATTCCTCTTATATAACGCCGGCTTCGTCATCCCTTCCCAACATGACCGTGAAAACAGTCACCCAAGAAACATTGGCGAGCAAAAATCGTGCGCAACAAGCACCATCCCGACTTGTCCCGGGCACGTTTCGAGAATTTGCGTCGAACGACATCAAGATGATGCGCCACGTTCGCCTCACGCGCCAAGTGGAGTGATGATAACGCGTGTGGGTCCACTATTAACCGCTAGCGCGGCTGAGATTTTCAGGGCCGCAAGCTTGAGGCTCGCCATCGTACATCAGACATCGGCTAGAATGTGGTTTTGCTTCGAGCCGACTTCGTATTGACCGGCTTGGTGCTGGCTGAGACACGCTTGTGAAATCTTTGACTCTTGTGATGCAGCGACTAGTGGCCCGGACAGATGGAAGACGAAGTTTTGCTGTCAACAGAAGGGCGCCCCAAGACATAGTCAGCGTAGCCGCACTGGGCCTGCCAGCTGTTCACATGTCAGACGTATGGGTCGCTACGGTTTCAGACGACGTCATCGTGTTCTCGTCATCGGCAGTCGCGATCTTCAGGTGCGACGCATCCACCAGCCTCGCCAACTCTGACTCGTCTCATCGCAACTTGGTCACGTTATGGTCGTATGCTACTGACTGACCTGCTGACTTGTCTTTCCAGCTATTTTACCACACGTACCGCTTCAGGAATATTTCTGGTCGAATCCACGCTGTGCAATTTACAGCAATTTGAAGTCGAAATCGACGACACTGGATGTTTCGCATATGGTGCTGATAGCCCTATGTCTATAACGCAGCATGTGCGGGCTGCATGTCGAAGTGAACCCGAAGGCTGCACTTGCCAGGCCTGTAGAGCTTCCTAGAGTTAACTCCGATGAACAAGCAGGACCAAGCAAGTGTCGCATTTAGAAGAACTCATTAAGAAGATCATGCATGTGGTCTACAGATGACCTTTCACTTGATGATGGTTGAGACAGAAGATAAACTAACCTAACGTGGAGCGATGGTTGTTCAGGCGCTGAGTGACAGCTACTCCGCTCTTCTTCGTCTCGGTCATCTCGGTATATTGATGCCGCGAGAATTGCATCGTACCCCGAGGTTAAGAACACATGTATAGGAAACCACAAATGCTGCTCAACTCACCGCACCCATCCCTATACCCAATGTCTCCTTCCAACCCTCTCAACGCAGATTACGCATGGCCACTTTGGGACAATGAACCGATCGAAGGCGCCTTCGCACTCGATACCGACAATGGCATCGACAAAGCGGTCGCCAAGAGCGTTGCCCGCCCCTGGCTCTTCGGCTTCAAGCCTAGACATACTTCATCTAACGGTAGAGCTATTCTGATCTTGGGAGGAGGAGGATATGTGGAGCTCATGGTTGGAAGAGAAGGTGTCCAGGTAGCGAGGTGGTTGTCAGGGTTAGGATTCCATGCTTTCGCCCTGATTCATCGCTTCCCTAATAAGGAGACGAAGAGTCAGGCGCCGGTAGATGATGCGAGACGGGCGTTGAGTCTAATCAAAGACAACGGATTCGCACAAGGAGGTCTGGCAGTATGCGGTCTTTCTTCCGGGGGCCATCTCGCCGCATCATTACTCTCGGAATACCCTACGAGCTGGAGCAGTCCTGATGCGAACGAGGATCTACCTAAGCTCGAATTTGCCATTATTGGTTATGCGCCAATTTCTACGAATGCGAAGGGCCGTCAAATCATTCCGAATAAGCCAGCCCTCGAACCACCTGAGAAGCAGGCGCTGTACGATGAGATGCAGCCAGATGAGCTGTTGAGACATCCCGCACCACCGACATTCGTTGTATATGCTGGTAACGATCCGGTGGTACCTGTGATCAACGCATACCGGCTTGCTGAAGCTATTACGAAAGGTGGTGCGGCTGTCGAGCTTCATGTCTTCTCGGATGCGCCGCATGGGTTTGCATTGGACACACCGGGCATGCCGGTGAGCGGTTGGCCGACTATGTGTGAGAGATGGATGAAGCAGGGTGGGTTTCTTGACTAATCAATGAATGCGACGTGGATGAGATCATGATTTGATCGCTAGCTCTTGTGAAGATTACCTCGTACTCCTTTCTTCAACTTAGGTAGTGGAAACCCAGGCGCAAGATCTCTGGGTATAGTCTTCGGACAGCTGGTACTGTTGTCTACCAAACTCAATATCTAGACCCCAAGACTAGGCGTAGCCGTATGGACTTTGCTTCACTCTTCGAGAGTTTGCTATACCCTATTTCATTTTCTCAAAGCGCTTAGCATGGTCAACTTAAACGCTTGCCAGCAATAGAGCCATCACATTTAAGCTGAATCTGAATCTGATGCTGTGAAGTATGTTCGACACAGGTTCATATCAACAGGCGCGTCGATGACTGAGGATAGCGATACGATCTGCGACAGCCAGGTTTGAGCACTCTTGATGTGCACCGAGTTTGTATTTCGATGTGAGATGCAATGTTTATTTCTTTATCTCTAAGATGACATCGCGCAGCCAATAACACATTACACATATCTGCATGCCCATGTCTAACATTACGCCCATCCTATAGCATAAGACCAATAAACCCAATGAAAGTATGTCTAGACTCATCGATCCGGAACGCGTCAACTCATACACTGGATATCGCCAGATCCCGTTTTGAACGCCTGAATTCAGATGCCACATCATGTTTCCCATGATCAATACAACGATCGTCGCTTGAGTTTGTTCCTGATCTTTGTTAGCATATTCTCTTCACAAGATCGCGCATTACTAAAGAAGTGGACTTACGTAGAACCCCAGCTCAATCGACTCTTCGGTCTCGCTGGCTCACCACCTATTACGCTCCGCGGCCTCTCCTTCTTCTCCTCGATCTCCTTATCAGCTGCCTTTGCTTCCTGGGTGGTCGCGCTCTGGGTAGCGTAGTACCGAGGAGTAGATGGGGAATCACGTCTCGGGTTTGGAGGACGCACAGTCTGTGGAAGAGGAGAGGTTTTCGGTATAGCAAAAGGCTGGGCACCAACAGGCTTAGACGCAATGGCTGATGCAGCGGTAGAAGGACGAATGGACAGGTTCTTATCCTTGGGTGCGAGCACGCGCCTCAACTTAGACTCTTCCCTCTTAACAGACTCCTCAGGCCTTGTCTTCGTAGCATAGGTGGATGTAGAATCAGCCTCCTGGTTCTTCCTGACCATCTTCTGCATCATGACCTTGAGACCCAGACTCCTCCTGCGGTTGCTCTTCAGCTCTCTCAGCTCAGCAGGTGGGACATCATGCGACATCAAGCTCCAGCGATTCGACGATTCTTTTGGCGAGCTCTTGCTACGGACGTGACGTTGGGGGTTTTCTTGGATGCTTCCTTCGCGCTCTGGTACCACTGGCATAGTTGGTAGAGCTTCCACGGGTGGCGCCTCCGCTGTGTGCTTCGTCAGCGGTGGACTCAATTCTTGGATGAGTGTCGCACCACTCGAGCGTGCGGATGAACGATCAGTACGCTCCATGGACATGACGCGCTGTCGGGTGCGTTGCGTTCCAAGCCGTTCGTGATCGAGCATGAGCTGGTACTTGGTCGCTTGTAACTCATCGATCGATTGCTTCAAGCGTTCAATCTCGTCTTGATCTTGCGTGTGGAAGCTAGCAGCTGCGTCAAGCTCGCCCTGTATGTCCTTGACGTAGTGATCCTTCTCCGCAATGGTGTTTCTGAGTAAATCCATCTCTTCATCCTTGTTGGCGAGCGCTTCCCGTAATTCAGACATCTGACCCTCCATGCGCTGGAAGTGTACACGGTGTACTACGCTGGGACGCGCAGTTTCCATATCTTCGTTGACCTCTTTCTCCTGGTTGAGTAGCAGCCTGAAGGTCTCGATTTCTTGCATTGCAGCAAACATACGTGCATTCGCATCGCTCAGTCGCTTTTCGAGAGCAGCCACCTCGGCGTACAGGCGGAGGTTGTCTTGTTGCGTAGTGTTGAACATGGCTTCGAGCTCGTCTTTGTCGTGTTCGTCCTCATCAATCGTCGGTAATCGTCCCACCACAGAGTTGGCCCGACTCCTAGGTTGTGGCTCCGCTTCAGCAAGCTTGACCGCAGCTTCTTCTAGCTGCTCTCGTGTCTGTGTATGTCTGTCCCGCTCCTCCTTCAGGGCCTTTTGAATTTTCTTGGCCATCTCCCACGCCCTTTGTAGTTCGGCTTGCTGGTTGACAACTTCCTCGGTGGTCTTGGTGTTGGCGGCTAGTTGTTGTTGCAGCTTTGCGATGATCACGTCCTTGTCTTCCTCGACCTCCGGCGATGTTCTGCCTTTCCGGACTCGAAGTAACCTCACTTCGAGCGCATTCTCCCCATCCTCGGCCTCTTCAGCAAGTCGTGGACTCAGCTGTCGCTCCATGGAGATCAATCGCTCCCTCATTAGCTTCAACTGGGCGTCCTTGACTTCCATTATGGTTTTGTGTTGTCGGGCCATCTCTTCTAGTTGGCTGTCGCGATCTTGAATGCTCTTGTCCTTCTGCTCGTTACCCTTTCGAAGTGCAAAGAGCTCAATGTCTTTCCGATATACAATTGCTTGATGGTCCCGGCCCAAGTTTTGTTTGATAATCTTCAACTGTTCGCGGAGGCTGGAGTATTCCGCGAAGGTCTGGTTGAGCGCATCGCGTGCGTTATGAAGCTCCTCCTTGGTGACACGGAGTTGGACTTCTCGAGCCTCGTGTGCTGTTTTGGATTCAGTAAGCGATCGTTGCAGTCGCAGAATCTCGCTATCTTTAGCGTCCACAGTGGTTGTTTTTGTATCGCATGTCCCTGATTGTGATGACACAAATGGCTCAATTGGCTCGAAGTGCTCATCCTCGACAGCCGCTGCATTGAGATCGGGCACGATACTCGCATTGGCCTGATCAGAGCGCGTTTGGCTGCGGAGAGTTTCGGAAGGCGAGGGCGAGCGGGG
This sequence comes from Alternaria solani, assembly GCA_002952155.1. Taxonomy (NCBI): domain Eukaryota; kingdom Fungi; phylum Ascomycota; class Dothideomycetes; order Pleosporales; family Pleosporaceae; genus Alternaria; species Alternaria solani. The sequence continues at coordinate 2,155,386 of CP022029.1, forward strand.
TTGAGGATGTGATTCGCCGTCAGGGTTAGTAGCGCCCGCCGCTAAAACCCGCTGAAACACGTCAAACGCAACCATGACAAAAACCAGTACCAACAAGTCTCCGGCTTCGAATTGATGATTCGTGCAGCTGGCGAGTGCGACGAAGTGCAACGCGTTTGCAATAGACGTTTGATGTCTGCTCGCCCAAGTATCTGGAAGCTGGCGTGCGACGAGGAGAAAAGTGCCTGGCAAGGCTGTGACGACGATGGTAGAAAGGGGCGACTCAAAAGCAAAATCCAATACCCTGCGGCGCACGCCGATCGCGGAACCTACTCCCGATGTGACCCTGAAAGCTCCAGTGTTGCGTGTGCTGCGGAGAAGTTGGTAGATGCCACTTGTAACTGGTCTGTCGCCTTGATCGACGTTAGCAAGCCGTTGTGGCGTTGAAGACGCGCAGTAAAGACAAACTGACTGGAAACATACCTGGTCTGGAAATCGGCCACGCGAGCTCGGATGGGTTGCCTACGGAACACACAGTCGGCGCAGCTGTTGAGCCAAGGGCGGATGACAATGTCGAAGACAGGGCAGATGGCTCTGAAGATGTTGATATAGTCTCTCCTGTGACTAAAAGAAAGCTTTGTGGTGAAGCAGGGATAGGTCCTGTACCCGTAGATAACGGGTAACGTTGATCAGTATGTTGGGCTTCGTCAAACGCTCTCAGCATTCTGGCACGAGCCAAGCTATGGAACGGTTCGGAGGTGAGACGTGGAATCGAGAGTTTGAATCAGGCGAGTTGAAGAATGAAGCGGGGTGAGATGCCTGGGTCGCTGTGATAATAGAGTTCATTAAGGTTGACGTCAAATGCTATACGTTGTATGTACCGGACGCAATCGCGGTAAAGATCATACCGCCAAACTCCAAAAAGACGAGAAGAGAGAAAAGACGAACAAGATGGGGCATTGACGAGATAAAGGGGAAGCCCGCATGAACGCGCAGATAACATGAGGGGTTGCAGGTGCCCTGTGACGCCGTACTCGACTACATCCGTGATGGATATCGCAGCAAAAGTAATGGGATCCAACAGGGATCCCCGCAACTATAGCTCACCGGGCTAAATTTCGAACTGCTTGAAGCCTTCGACCAAGCCGTCGCTAATCTTGGACGGTATTGCCCATACGGGCAGATAATGCTGCACTTCGTCAAAAGCAGGGATGTCGCCTGTATTGGCGTCCGACCAGAGGCACACGACCCTTCCAGAAAGTTTCGATTGTTCTTTGGCATTCCACGTCACGCTAACGTTCCAGGGCTGACCAAATTCGCGATGCCATAATCGCACTTCCCGGGCGCCATCCGCACCAACGGGTTTAAAGCGAGGATCTGAAACAGCACCAGCGACGCTCAACGCTGTGATGGGCGAGTCGAAAACAACGCGACATGCGCGCGTATTACGGCCAACAACGCGTATCGTGGCCTGGTTGGAGCTGTTGCCTTTATGGATCGAATAATCGAGCCAGTTGCTGATGTATGTGTTGTTGCGGGATGACGATGCATGCGCTGGCTTCGGCACGACTTTAGCGTCAAGCCCCGACCATTCGCACTGCTTTAGCTCCTTACGCGTCGCGACCTCGGGTGTTGTGCAAATAAGCTGCTTGCCTTGCGCACTGGGTAGTTCGTCAACAATGCGTTGCACATAGCCGTCCAAGCCGGTCAAGGACACAATGTTGTCGCCAGTCTCACAATTGACTCGCTGAACAAAATACACCTTCAAGCGATGATCCCTGCTGAACGGGAACGCCACAAGGTTGTAGATGACGGTTGCCACGCATACCAGGAACAGAAAGGTGGGGATCTGGTATGTGAAGCGGTGGATAAAAGGACCCGTTGGCGCAAGCAGCAGCACAGTAAGCGCTGCGAATGCGAGGTAGATGAACAAGGGCGAATTGCCGTCCGATGGCGTCTGGTAAAGGGCCGAGGTCAGAAGCAAACCGACCTGTCCAACTAAGATGATCACGATAGGCGCCAAGAGCAGAAGTTGAACGATCCAGATCCAGCTCGGTAATTTGCCGCTCCACTCTTGTTCTCCAGGATACACGTTGCCGAGATCTATTCGCCGGGGTCCTTGTGCATGATCTTCGCCTCCCTCGCTGGTTGAGTCTCGCCCGTTGCCGCCATATCTCGTGAATCCGCGTCGATCGCCTCGTAAGAGTGAGGTGGTTTCGGTTGCGTCATCGTCTCCCACAGGGCGATCATCAGAGCGTGCTGCAGTGGTGCTGCCCGTAAGGGGCCTGCTTGCAGTTTCTGAGTTGCGTCGCGATCGGTTCTCTTGCTCGAAGTGGCGGGCATATACTGATTTGCTTGGGGCAAGGAAGAGCTCAAGGTAGGAAAGGAGGATGGCCGCGAACACTGCCGCAAAGTAGAAGAGCGCGGGGTAACCGGCAGCAATTTGATAGTCATTCACAAACACAGTGATGATGGTGAGAAAAACAAAAGAGCCGGTGAAGAGCCAGATCAAAGCGTACATACGCTGGAGTGCAGATGGTCGCATAGCGTCGGCTCCTCGGGCAAGAAACCATGCCGCAAAGACCCAAGCCGAGAGCATCATACTGTTGAAATTGTCAGTACAGAGCCAAGTGACAGCATAGGAGACTTACCTCCAAACAGCGAATGGGCTGCTATAGACGATGAAGGCATTGAATCGGACTATGAGATAGGCCAATGCAACAACGACAGCAGAGGCGGAGACGAAGATGATGGGAAAGCGGAAGAAGCCGCGCCAGCCGTACAGGTGCACCGGATTGTCGTCGTCTGATGAATGGACGTAGGCTTTACGTGCCAACAGGTAGTTCTTGTCGGCCTTGGAAAGACCGAAAGTAAGACCAATCAGTGTGAGAGGTGCGACAACTAGCAGAGTAACACACAGAGCGAATAGAGTATGTAGCTTGAACACGACGAAAACCTTTCCGAAGAGATCGAACCATACGCCGTCACTGCCAGTCCCAGCATTGACTCTGCCGTTGTCAAGAGTTTCCGAGCCACTGAACTCGTGACCGGTGACGGACGCCAGTCCAGATGTAGTTGCCAGAGCTGCTGAAAGCATATGCCACACCGAGTTGATCGAAGTTTCGCGTGAGGAGTCTTCAATCGTGTGATATCGTGCCCTGGGCTCTAAGAAGGCAAAGTCCAGACCGCGCATCCCGAGTTCGCCATGGAAGACTTTGTAGTCGGTTTCGCTCCGAACCAAGCCCTTCTTGAAACCATCTCCGCTCACGACTGTCCCGAAAGGATACTTTGACTTTTTGTAGAACCTAGTGACCTCGGTATCGGTGCTTCTGAATAGGGCAGCTCTGCCACCGGCTCCAACACCCTCAAGATTCACGAATGTGTGGGGGACTTGAGAAATCGGGTTTCGCATAAAAGCTTTGGCACCATTCAGATAGTCCTCTTCGCCGTTGTTGAGCAGCAATACGACAGTTCTCTTGGGCCAGTTCCTGGACTCTGTAAAATAGCAGAGAAGTTGCAAGATGGTCACAACACCGACGCCATCGTCAGTTGCACCATAGCCGCTGCTCACAGAGTCGTAGTGGGCATTCACGAGCACACCGCCATTTTCCGGACTGCGATCGGTAGAGTTGAAAGGCTCGTCATCGTCGGATCCGCGGATAGCGACAATGAGATTGGTGCCTTCAAAGTAGACAGAGGTACTGCCGGATGAAAAGGTCGCATTGGACGTCAAATCGTTGAACAGCTCGACCTGACCCTCTCCCAGGTCCTTGGACCCGACGATGCTCTTGATGCGTGTAAGTAGATAATCGCGCACATGGTCGTTGGCCCGGCTGTTGTAGGGATGGAAGCGGCGAGTGATGTGCTGGAGGTCACCCCAAGCTTCGGTGAGGTTGATGCCGGCTGGCGGGTTAGATGGGTAGTTCGGTACCGTCAGATGGGTAACGAGCAGGGCAGTAAAGAGGCCCACGTAGATGACGGTAGTAAAGAAGATGACTGGCCCTGGGGTAAACGAGAAGGGATTAAGGCGGGCCATGGCAGCTCTCGTGGAGCCACGTATCTTCCAAAGGCTCTCCGTAGACGCAGATGACGCAAGATGCAGTGGGTTCGGTTGTTGTAGCTGCTGGCGGGGCGCGTGTCGTGCATTGCATGTGATGGATCATAGCTCCACGGCGCTAACCGCATGCGTGCCTAGGGGAGAAGGAAGCGCCAAGCATTATGTCACCTTCTTCACGATGACATTTGCACGAGTTGGAATCGGGATATACGCAGTCGGGCGGTGCGCATTGATATTGGCATCTGCGACGAATCGGCTCTTCCTTTGCCATGGGCCTCGAGGCTCGCATGCCGCCGCCGCCACCGCCACCACCTCAGCCGGACGTGGATGCTTTGGACAAGGAGGCATCCCCCCTAGTAGAAGTCGCCGCCGCCGAATTGCCAGTGCTCACTGCAACACCTACAGCGTACCCGGGATGCTGTCTAGCTCTTAGCGAGCCCCTCGTTGCCTACATCGCGTCGCTCCTTCCTCCGCCTCGGTCGCTTGTTCTCTCCGTCGGAAGCGGCTTCGGCCTACTCGAGAGCTACCTCATCGCCAAACCCCACGCGCACCACGTCGTCGGCGTTGAAGTAGAGCCAAGCTCCAACCGCCATCTGCCTCCGTCACACCATCGTGTCGTCTACGGCTCGCGCTTCCTCGACCCGCTGGCTGCAGAAGCCACGCATTGGCTCTTTGTCTACCCGCGACGCGTGGGGCTAGTGCGCGAATATCTGGCAGAACATGGGCAAGGCCGTGTGCAGAGCATCATATGGGCCGGTCCCAAGGCCGACTGGGATGACTATAAGGATTGCTTCGCCGATTGGCATGTCCAAGAGCAGAGCGGCGAGCTGGTCGGGGGAAGAGCATGGGAGTTGATCGCTGTCGCAGACAAAGTCACGCCATAGGACGATGCACCTCAGTACCAAGGGCTGGCCTGGCTTATGGCCACTTGTCTCTGCGGCTCCGACTCCCAAGTGGCATGCATCATCACCACCGCTGAGTATGCCGGCATCTGCGTAACTCGCACGTCTTCTCACGCGGAACCAACATTCATGCCATAATGCTGCGTCCATCACTTGTTCGCGGGCTCTTTGTTTCTTTGTCCCACCTTTTATCACAACAACGACGTAGTTTGCTTTGGTGGACACCAACAGTGTGAACCTCACTTTGACGCCGGGGTTTCCGCCTTTCACTTGTGTTTTTGCTTGTCTGCCACGGCTCCGACAGCATGCTTTGTGCCCCAGGGTACATTTCTGCTGTCCTCTCAACTTTTGTACCTGTCAAGTGGTGCTCACCTTAGTAAGACATCCTCTCGCAGTACGCTATCACATGTGTGCATCCTAACCATCCCCCGAAAACGATACTCATACTTTCAAAGCCCGGCAAATCACCAAATATGGCCGCTGCCCTTCCAGGCTTCGCATTTCATGCTTTCGCAAACCTATGGGATCAACAACCCGAATTGGCCGTCGGTCTCTACGCTGTGGGTGCAGTTGCAGTTGCTGTGCCGCATTACATCCCAACATTCGAGCAAGCCAAGTTGTGGTGTCAAAAGTCTAGACAGTCCACCAAACCTGTCGCCGCATCTACACCCCTCGCTACGAATCCGCCTGGCACTGTCATATCGATATCTTCTCGACATCGTCGCCCTTCCGTCATTGTCATAACGCGATCCGCTTCTACGCCCTTGCCTTCCGAAGCAATCGTGACGGCTGAAGATCATGTCGAAGCTGAAGTGTTGAATTCTTCGGTGTCATCCAATCCCGCTCATGCTACATCCGACTCTCCCGCTATACATTCTGTCAGTTCCAGAGAGAAAAGCACATTCCAAGCCGGACCCGCATCCAGCGCTGCGATTGACACGTCGCCAGAAGTATTCAACGAGGTTCCGAAAGCTGTTCCAGTGGAAACATCAAACACACACTCCGAGCATACCGAACCAACGTCTTCCACGAAGGTTTCCGTCCTGTCAGCCGAGTCGGCGCCAAGCCTGTTGCGACGCTCTATTAGATCGGCCAGTACCCACGCATCAGCAGCGCCAAACAGATCCTCGGAGTCGGAAGACGAATCCGTCAGCAATGCCGTTGATGCTGACTCGTCTGCATCAAACACAGAAGCTTCTAACTGTACAAACGTGGCCTCTGCAGTATCACCGAGCGCCCTCCCACACAGTGTGACCAGCTATGGAAATACTACTTTGGGTGATCCACTAGTGTCCAACAAATCCATGGATCAAAATGCTAGTGTCGTATCTAGCGATGCTACATCTACAGTTGTTGCCACAGCTGTTCAAAAGCTCTCTCGGACGCTATTTGATGTGATCGCCGACAAACTGCCAGCCACACCCACGTTGTACAAGAAGACTGAGACTCCTACAGACAATAACAAGAGGCGAGAACCTTCGCCAAGGACGGCGCTCAGTCAATTACCATTCGAGCACTACTTCTCTAAGACTTTGGAAGGTTCCTCCTGGCTTGGAGAACAGCATCCAGCTTTCACAACCTTAGTGGAGCAATCGCCTAGCCCATTGCCAGCGACATTCGGACGCATAACCGGCGTCGAAACCCAAAAACCGTCTAAAGAAAGCAGTATGGCACAACGTGGGGATCGAAAGCCTACTGCATCATCCTACTACAATAATTTCATCAGCTGGTTAGACGTCGTGCTGATACTGGTGCCTTCAATTCTCATCGCCATAAGCATAGATCTCGCAGGCGATGATCCTTTGGACCAGGATCTCTATGCCACCCTAGTGGCTACATCGTGTACGGTTGTCGTTGGATGTCTTCCTTACCTCGATTTTCGTTGGCCGACCTTGCGGTACTCGTTCCTTGCCCTGTACAGACACTCTCTGGATTTCATGTCTTCCTCCATGATCTGTTTCATTGAAATTTTTCATCGATGGCAAGAAACCCTGTCTGGGGTCATAGGGAAGCAACACGAAAACTACGTCATCGCTGACCGGGCGCCATATGCTGTGTTCATTGGATCGGGGTTCGCTGTCCTGTTCTTCATCACCAGCCGGATGATTACGCGACTGCTCCAACGTGCAGATTTGACTCAATGGCAAGCAAACGTTCTTCGTCTGTACATTGGCTGTGGTGGCTTGCTTGTTACCTTGGCAGTAATTTGGTTGAGCGATTACGTTCAGGACTTCGTCTTGGTCTTCGCCACGACGGGTATTACATACCTGCTTCAGTCGTATCACGGGAAGGTAATGAACTCTACCTATTGCATGGTTTACAGAACCTGCAGATTGATCAAAGAGGCCATGTGGCCATATGTAGCAGTTCATGTCGCCGTCACCACTGCTTTCTACCTCGTCACTCATCCACACCAAATCATCGAGTGCTTCACAAGCACAAATGGCCCCGTATCTTCGCCCTTCAGGCATTGCGCCATCCTGGTGAAATATGGGGTTTTCTCGATCGCTGTGCTTATTATGCACACGTCCATAGTTCCCCGTGGTCTTCGAGTTATACGAGCTTGGGTTGGAGAAAATTTCAATCTCGTCACGAGGAATATGGTTGTGGACACGTATAAATATATTTATATGGTCCTTGACAATAGTAATCTCACGGACCGTCTTCCGAACGTCCAATGGCACCCTAAACTCAGAGGATACCGCTTCTGGAGGTCACTCTTCACGATCATCGACAGCGCTGGCCAAGTTTCTGAAGTCCTCGCGGAATGGGCCGGCCCCGCTCTCAAGGCCAGTACCATGTTGATCATGGCCCTAGTTGTGATGCGTGGATTGATACCTTTGAATCGGGTGCTTTTTGAGCAAACTTGGAACACTATACAACTTTTGGCAGTACAGAGTTCGATACTGGCTACTCATATAGTCCAAGAGACAAAGCTACTGACTGCTACGATTGCTCCATACTCCCAGGCATGGTCCGTGGAGCCACTGATGCGCGTAGTCTTTGATTCCCTTTCAAACGCTTCGACGATGATCTCTGCGACCCTTGCAAAACTCTCAACGAAGCCACTGACTGCTATGAGCGCTCCATTCTTTCAGGCATGGTTCGTGGAGCCACTGATGCGCATAGTCTTTGGCTTCCTCTCAAACGCTTCGACGATGATCTCCGCAGCCCTTGCAAAACTCTCAACGAATCTGGAATACTTGTACCACCTATACGTCAGACCTGTCGCAGTCTACATCGGCATGATATGCCATAGCAACTGGTGTCAAGGTCCAGCTTGGTGGTGGATTCTACGTGCGATAGCTATTATCTTAGCCACCGTCCTTTGTACCGCGGGGTGGGTCGTAGCTGCCAGAGCATACCCCGAATATAAGGTTCGCTCATGCCTTAGCTTTGCAGCCAGTTTCGTGGTTGTCTACATCTTAGGCACCTTCGGGGTTCTGCATTGCACTCAGGACTACCCCATTATTCTTGCATCCGTCATTTGCATACTGCTATACATCCGGCCCGAGACCCAGATACCTGCCCATGTAGCACCTAGCGATGAAGCACCCGGCGACGAAGGGCCTTCTGCCAATGAGCTATTTCCAGACGAAATCCTTGTTGATGTGGAACCTACTGTTCGAGCACTTCCCAGCCCCTCCGTCAATCTGACTGGTCATGCTCCTGGATCTGTTGCTCTCCCTCTGCCTTCTGAGCGGTGGTGGCAGCCAACAATAGATTTTTTCTGTGGCAAGAACGCGGCGCGAGCAGCAAAGGAGAGGGCCATAAGGGAAGCAAGGGCTGCCGCCGATCAAGAGAACGCGAATTTCCAATCGTGCGTTGAACGCATGAGGCTTGACCGGTCTTCATCTCCCGTTGATGACGAGTATCTGCAGAGAGTTAGAGATCTGACACCTCAAACCAACACCACTCAACCGCTGAGCAACGAGGGTGAAATACCGACCGCTACAAGAGGGTGGGACACTACTCAGCCATTTCGACCGATGTATATGTACACTGAGCGGGAATATCAAGCTGCTCTTCGTGGAGAGGTGGATACAAAGGTAACACCAGAAGCTACGCTGGGGCCTCCTGCTGAGACTGATCCAGCTTCTCTCGCCCACGAATCAACGGCGACGGTGACTGCCGATTCGTCAACTTTTACCCCCGCACCTTCATCCGCTATAACATCTGTACCTAGTTTCCTGTTTGCTTCTGCTGCGCCTGCCGCGCCTGCCTCTCTGGCTACGGTTGTGCCTTTGGCCCCCTCTTTCCAAGTCAGGGCTGGTTCTCTACATCTAGCGACAACTTTCGATTCTTTGTCTGTGTCTGCTCCAACAACAACGCCTGCTGTTGCACATGAGCCCACCTTCAGCACAACTGGAGCGTCAGCAGAACTGGACGCTCCAGATGCAATTTCTATCATTACGACTAGCTCGCCGAACTCCGAACCGCAGCCAGAATTTAGTCATGAGGCGAATACTCCAATTGCAACCACGAATACCCTTGTAGGCTCCGACCGCACACCTGCGCACACCTTTGCCTCAGCACCCGTGACGAGACTGGCTGAACTTGGTGTGCCAGCTATCAATCCGGGTAGCGAGCAGATACCATCAAATCTGTCGAAGCCCTCTGTCTCAGCACCTGATGTCCAAAATGCTGAACCCTCCCTCGGCCACAACGAGTTGCTGAACGAAGATGAGCTTGCTGACGAACTGGAAAACCTTGCCGGGGATGATGGAAGTGATTTTGTCGAGAATGTTCAAGCAGACAGTCAAGAACAAGACAAACTACACAACGAAGGTGACAGCAATGAAGAAGAAGATGAAGAATTCAGCTCATGCAGTGACGAGACTGGTCTTGATGATGGGACCTTCGATAGGGAGCTGGTAGATGAACCGGAAGAACTAGATGGCGAAGCTTTAGTAATCGCAAAACAGCTACGTGAGGAGATGGACAGTGGAGCCAGACGAGATGATTTCGCGACTCCGGTGCAAGCGGCTTTCGGTAAAACACCTCCCCTTGCCGATGATCGCCATGGCAATGAGCAGACGGGAAAAAAAGCGGAGGAACAGGATGGAACGACTCCCATGGATGTGGATTCGGGTGGGTTGCCTTCGAGAGATGGAAATGATTATGACGACGAGGATGGTAGTGGAGTCGATACACCTATGGATGGTGTCCAGGAAGATGATGCTAATATGCTTGAGCAGGAAGCATCGTTAGGAACGTCTGGTGACGATGTAACAATGCGAGGTACAAGCGATGAAGGCGTTCCTGGTCGGAACGAAAGAACCGGTGAGGGCGATGAGGGAGGAGATGCAGGCAGCAGCGAGGATCGCCCCGCTTCTTACGATTCATTCCGCGGTGGCGGGGCCATCGATCCCGATAGACCGACAACCCTAACCAATCCGTTGAGGTGGATGGGTGATATGGAAGCAAGGTCCTCAAGCGGAGAGGATTCTGATGGTGAGGCCGACCCCATTAGACATGCCAACAATGGCAGTCAGACTGCAAACAAAAGAGCTGGTTCGGAGAACACAAAGGACGAAGACGAAAGCGATGATAGTGGCGACCATCGTGGCCCAGATGCACGACGTCAGGCATCCGCGGTTGGTGTCACTACTTCGACTGCGTCTTCAGCAGACGGTAGCGAAGCCGTTACTGCCACTGGCAATACTACCACAAAGCACAACGTCGAAGACGGTGAAATGACTGATGTCTCTGTTCCAGGCGGGACCGAAACCGGCGCTGCTGGTCACAAAGCGTCTGCACCGTTGAGATTCAATGCAGACGAATTATGGGAGGCGATTCGAGCCGTTCAAAATACAGATACACAACAGCACGTGGATTTCACAACTCCACGTGGTTTGGAAGGAGGGCAAGATTCCATCACTGACGATGAAGATGACCGTAACAGTGTTCACGCTGATGCAGCCGGCCGTCTTTCCTTTTCCGACGTTCCAAGATCATTGACTACGCAAGCATCCCCCATCGATTCATCGCGTACACATAGTCCTGTTTCGAATGTGAACTCACGTGATGCAGACGAGAATGGTTCACCATCTCAACAGATCGGTGGGCGTTCATCTGAAGAGAACATAGCTGCCGCAATCGAAGCTGAAGGCTGCACGCCTGACTATTCCATTGGAAGATACGCTACTTCCAAATCGGCATCCAACCCGGCTCTCCGTGTCAACTACTCTGACAGTGAGTCAAACTTGTCGGATCCACCTGATAGCATTGATCTTGATACAACTGGAGCGAACTTGCTGACAGAAGAAATGGATGCCAAAGTACCGGTGTTAAAAAAGGGAGGTGAAGAGCTTATCGACAATTCTGAGTTAGTCAGTGAAGACGACCATCCCAGCAGCAAAGAGATGAAGGTCAGCACCCTCGTACCCGCCAGTGACGTTGCTGCTTCCCGGCAAGAACGGAGCGGGGATAGTATGGAATCTCCCACGCGCTCAGCCCTCATGTTCTCACCTCCAACTTCAGCCCCACAACGTACTCAGAAACAACGCTACAGCGGCCCGGTGTCCTTCAACCTGAGAAACAAGGCTGGTGATGCGTCGAAAATCTCATCACCAGCCTAGACATGTGCAGTCGTTACTAACAGTAGTTCTTTTGCGTTGAACAGCACAATCATGGTCACGGAAAACCCACTTTGATCTTCGTCTTATGAGTGTGAGCAACAAAGACAATAGCTTGTAGTAGACTAATGAAAGTCTCGTTTGTGGTTGCTGATCACATTCCGTTCGGACACCAAACGAAAAAAACAACGATGTCTCGGGTGTCGCATTTGCCAACTCGGGAATATGAATTCTCCGGTTTCAGTGTACCATGGCAAGGATGATCGAGCTATGCTTGTAGGAAGTGTACTCCAGGATGATGAACAGAGGGTTCTTAGCAATGACAGACTAAGACAGCTCCACCGAAAGATGGGATGATGTAAAGGTCTCATGATGTGTTGTACCAGTGGACTCTGCAAACAACAATCACAGACACTATGCGCCTCGGCCGCCTGCAAATATCGGGTCAGAAGAGGAAAAGTGGAGAAGAAAGGATGATTCCAGATAGTGAGTCCGGAAAACCAGAAGGCCAGCAAAGAGAAGGCGAACCACACGACGACATTGACATCGCACGAAAGAAGCTCACGTTATCACTACCAGCAACATGGATATACTAGGATCATGGTTACGTCGCGCTTGTAGACCAAAAAGACACGTTGAGCAGCTCACCAACGCTCCTTCGTTATTGGCGCCATCTTCAGAATGAAAGGCTGGTACCGAGGACTGCATCTCCACCATCACTAAGCTTGAAACGCAGGTCTTGTGCCCCACACGTAGGTGATCCGGAAAGTCAAAATGGATGGAGGGCTGGCGCAGGCATTTTCCGCCCATTCTAACATTATATGGACCCAGCTTTCGGCTGAAATTTCCAGACCCAGGAGGGAGTGTGGGTTTAACCGGATCACATTAGATAACTGGTCCACAGTGACCCACTGCATCCAAAGCTTGAATAGCGGTGTCATGAAGACAACGAAGCGCGAAAGTCTGTGTGCCTGGGCGGTGCAGAAAGGATGGTGCGAATCACGATATGACAAGTGATCGGGAAACGTAGTTTTATGAGAAAGAACAGCTTTCTCCTTGTGCCAACACAGTTGTCCGTACCAAATTAGGCTCTATGTCTGCATTTTCATGTTCTTTGAGGCTTTTTGCGATCATCTGGTCGTGCGAATCCGGTTTGGTCATGGAGTTCAGCTCCACACTGAGTCTCTCCTCCACCTCAAACTGGCAACAACTCTATAGCCTAGGTAGTCCCGATGAGCTCGTGCCTTCCTGTGAATTTCAGCCATTACGAAACCAAGTAACCTTCCATCTGTGCAGCAAAGTCGGCGGACACGTATGATATTTATCGTCTGTGAGGCCATTCACTTACTGGAGCAGGAGTTAGTTCATCTGGTGTTATGGATACCTTCTATCCACCACTACCATAATATCTAACTATTCATCTCTTCCATAAGCTGTCGTCTTTGTTCTGATACTTATAAATTCCATGCCGCCGAGACTAAGTGACGGCAATTCATCGCAGTATAGAGGACAACACCAACAACCATTTCTAACGCATACCGCATACTGCTAAGATGAAATACATACTCGGCATCACCAGCTTCATTCTCTTCGCCACCGTCACCATAGCCCGGTCTGGGGTCCGTAGTCCCAAACAGAAGGACCCAGGATGGAGGAAAGCTGACCTTGAATGCGAGCCCTGCAACCACTACTACTGGGGGTGCTACACAGTACGTATTGAGCCTTTCTACATGACCTCTTACATCCGATAGAACGATATTGACCATACCCGACAGAGATGCAGCACCGGAAAAGAGCATGGAACCGAGCATGGGAACGACATGCGATATCCCAACCTAGAATGCCGCGCAATCTGCAAGGATTATGCTGAAAACAATCTTTATGAATGCACGAGGTACCGCTGCACCCTGACAACCGGAAAATGGGGGCAGAACGTCTGGCATAATCAGGTACGTGATTATTTCAGGAGAGAAACCTTGTGGACGTTTTGGCTAACATCAATGTCCGTCAAGCTATACGACGGATGAGCGCAAAGAAGACCGGCTGAAACTATGGGATAGAGATATGATATCCGTTGTAGGAGTGGCTACTCACGAATCTTTTGTAAAGTATTCATGACTGGGAAGCACGAACCACTTGATCGGCATGAACGAGATGTTCTGGATCTTGCTTTCCTCGTAATTCGATCTCGATTATTCCTCCTAAGTAGCGGTAAGAATCAACAGACAAATGAAAGAGCTCTCTCGACCAGTAAGAAAAATGCGCACACTTGGTGGCAGCCATTTGCAATGACAGGAGAGCCTGGGGTTTTCGATTGCATTGAATATTTCACCTCATCTCTCTTTGACACCGCTTCTATGTGAACTGGCCACAAGTGCAGCAATTTCTACGAGGACTTGTCGCAGTGACCAGGACAGCGATACTACCACATCATTTGGGCTTCTCCTGCTCAGCATCTTCGTGACGGTGTAGTCTTCCTGTCGCGGCTACAGATAAGATCTCACCTGCGGAGACAGCGAAAGGTCAGTCACCATTTACGATAGATTGAATGCACAAGCGACGTCGTTGCTGTTCAAGACTAGCGTTCCAGCATGAACCGTGCTACTAAGTACTTGGGACGTGGAAAGGGCATTTGCGTACATGAGACTCAAAATGACTGGAATCTTCACGAATGTCGGTCGACTTAGCGACTTGACTTCGTTTCTTGATATCAACAGCAGCAATAATGCCTACAAGCGAGACTTCACAAGATTTCGTTGTAGATACCTCTTTCAATACACTAAAAACGAAGTCAAGCGGACTAAGACCAAGACTATACGGGCGCTCCCGCAAACGTGCACCTTTGGGGCTTCTTGGTCGAGAAATCTGGTCTCGTTCGGTAAGCTCAATGTATTCTTTCCAACTTTGGGTTGTCGGAACCTGTCGCAACATTGTTGACCCAAGCAACGTTGCACACTTGTCCTTGTCAAGAAGCAGAAGAGAGTCATGACGTGTCTAACACGTACGTGTGTACTCGGGTAGCGGAGCGTGGGTACCATACCAACCCCACTGAGAACCATTGCATTTCAGGTACACGTTAACATTACTAATTCTTATAGCTACGTCTGACCATCATGAGCCCAATCAACCAGTATCATTATCTTCTGATTGGATGCTCGCCCACTGTTGGAATCAATTCGGATGGTCGCGTTACTACGTTACAGTTGTCCTAACTTCCGAAGAAAGATCAACCCTGAGGGCTAGCGGCATCAAAGTCACTAGTAGCTTTTGTTAGGGGTATAAGACCGCACATTCCCCATCACCTATCCCTTCCCTCTACACCGACTTCAAACCTTACTCTCATCTACACCTACTGAAATTGCTTCCTAGATCACTAGGGGCATTTTCTCTCCAGCAAAAGGCACACCAGAACCAATATGAGGCTCATCGCTGTTCTCATGATGGCGCTCGGCTCCACGGTCATCGCCAACGACGAGCCTGTTAAGGATGCGCCGTTCTGGCATAGTTGCAGCGAATGCTGGCACGAGATCAACGACTGCATACTCGTAAGTACCCCTCTCATACTTATCGCGTCTATCCTTCTTTCAGCTCGCTTACTCGTATCAAGAAAAATAACCCTTCACCCTTCCCAAGTCTAGAGTGGCAGATGTATTGCGCAGACCTGCTTTGCAGGATTGAGGAGGATCACCTAGGCTGGTGGTGCTGGAACAACTGCGACTTCGAGCTGGGTTCTTGTTTCTCTGACCCAAAGGAAGGATATCCGCGCAACTGGAAGGGATAGTTGCCGTGGCTTCCCGAACGGCCTCCAGCCTACGGCAGTACCGCGCAAACAAAAAGGATCCACAAGTAATGTCAAGTCTTCACCTACTGGTAGCCATAAAAAGTTTCGAAAATCCAACCTCTTGCCCGAATTGGAGGGCGAGTGAGATGTACGCAAATAGCGCGTAGCTGTCCGTCTGAGATCCATCTATCCAAGGCAACAACAATCAATATAACTGGAGCCGCTATGTTGGTAGACGACCATAGATGTCTCATACTGAATTTTAACGTTCATGAATCCAGGATAATCAATTAGCTCGATGTATCATAGGTGTGGGAAGTGCTTTCTGTGCATGTGTGCGAATGAGAATATCGGTGCGAAGACATCCCAGAATCTCCACTGGTAGCATATAATTGAGTGGCTCATCTCGTTTATGCTGTGATTCCTGATGCGAGCCTCGATCAAAGACATTCACTGAAGACATGGCTTTACGCACAGAGCACCGCAACGCAGTACCGATAACACCTAGACTTCGATGCAATCGCCGGTCACTTACCGCTTACTCACCTTCCCAACTTCTCGTGAAAGAAGCTTCACCGACAGCGCTACGGCCGCGCTCGTTTGTCTAGCGCGTTGTTGTTGTCCCTCACCCATCAGGTATATATTCCTTCGCTCTTGCCTTCCATTTCTCTCCTCTACCTCCACCACCAACTCGATACCCAAACACGGTCTGCACTTCACCACAAACAATTCAACACCACCAACGACAACAAGTTCACAAACATGAAGATCAACCTCCTCGTTCTGGTAGCCACCGCCACTGTCGCCTTTGCTGGTGACACGGACTCCACTACGAAGCTTTGTAACGCGTGTTCGAATCTGTACACACCTTGCAAGGAGGTAAGTGAACGTTATTTCATCACATTATCAGTGAGAGTTCTATACTGACGGCTGATCGCACAAAAGGAATGCAATAGGCACGACAAAGCTTTACAGTGCGTAAAGGAGTGCGAACTTATGTTGTGCGACTTCGTACCCGAAGGTCATAATAGGGCGTGCTGGCCAACCTGCATCTTCAGCGCCTGCAGGACCCGACCAACGTAGGTCTTCCCAGGAAAACATGACACATTTGCTAACTTGTAGGTCAATGGTAGTTCCCAGGCTGCCGCTCTTGCCCAAGAGACTACTTCAGCCCAGTAGAGTACTCATCGGTCGACATTCTCCTTTAGACGACAACGAGGAAAGGTGCGCACGGATTATCAACACGGAGGGAGGAAAGGATAATGACGACTGTTGAATGTGTTCAACAACTGCGGGTATGGGAACGGGAACAACGAATTGACTATGGGACATGATACAGGATCGTCCGTATCGGTGGACTGAATCTCATATCAATCACGACTTACAATGACTGGGCTCTTGACCTTGAATGTGACTGGGTGACCTAACCGAAGCTCAAATGCTTATTATTGATCTAGGAATCTCATTTTGCTCTCTAGTTGCTGCGAGATTCTCCTCGCTCATACTCCAACTAAAACACCTACTCGCCGGTCGAATTTCACTGTACACTGGGCAGATTCTCTGATACTCGAGTTCCAAACTTTGAACACAAAGCCTGAGTACTAGTATCGCGTCTTCAACGTCGCGAAAAGCAGAGCTCTGAACCTTGACTGAGTATTTCACGTCCATCAATCGTCAGTGTTGGTGGGTCTCTCATAACACATAAGCTTGCTATACTGTCAAGACTTGCGGGCCTAACCACTGCTACAGCGACGATTAGGGGTCAGACTGGAGGACGCAAGATTGCTACGACAGGCAGAAGACTCGAAAGCGGCCATACATCTCTTCCACTCGCGTTGTACCTCGATCACTTACCTTGTATGTAGCTATCAAGTCTCCTTCGCATTCGCAGCATTCATTCTGGCGTCAGGTAGCTCATCGCAGCTCGTCAATCCGCCCTCGTCCTTTCTGCTAGTGATTTATCGAGATTCCCGAGTGTTGGCTCCGTGATCAGCTTGTACGAACTTGCAGACCTGCTATCAATCGAATCTGTTGGGAATGCACGAGTTTGCCGCTCATCGACCGCTAGCAAGCGTTCACCTGCCTACGCTCGATCCCGCGCCCACAAGGCAACTATCAGTGCCTGCGAACTCTGGAATTCCCCCCTCCTTCAGTGTTTGCATATCGACGCACAGATCACTATCTCTTCGCTGCTGCATACACCTTCCCTCACCTGCTCGATGCCCAATCGCATTCTCACCTCTTCCAACATATATATTCTGCCGCTTTACTCACTCTCTCTCTTCTCTTCTTATCCACTCAACTCTATCTCTTTGACCCTGCCAACCAACCACCACATTACACATAACCAAACAATTTCAACACCATGAAGTTCACCACCACCATCCCCACCCTCGGCCTCGCCGCCCTCACCATGGCCAACCCCGTCGCGAACCCAAGCCCCGTCGCCGACCCCGTCGCCAGCCCCGTTGCCGATCCCCAAGTCACACCTCCCCCAGTCCAGACTCCCAACTGCCGTACCTGCGACGCCTACTACACCAAGTGCCGTTCTGTAAGTACATTCTTGCCCGTCTCCCTCCACTCCTCTCAACCCTTTCGATCCGCTCTGTGACGTGTTACTAATCGGGAATACACCACATAGTCTTGGGGATGTTGGTTCAACCCTACGGCTTGCGAGACGTCTTGCCGCCTGGACACTTGTCGCATGTGGGACGGATACTGCAAGAACAATTGCGGTTACACCGGCTGCTAGACGGTTGGTCGGACTGCCGGGACTGCGTGACTGTAGGCTGCTGCGAGGTGGAGATGGGATAGCGGGTACGGTTGCTGTCTCGGAAGGAAAAGATTCTTGGTAGTGGTCTTTGGTCTACGGTAGTTAGTGGTGATTCTGTCCTTGGGACATGAAACATGGGATTGGCGTTCATGGATGACTTACATGGACGTGAGATGGATGTTGGTGTTTCTTGACGGTCCTCGCTACGGCGGGTAGACCTACATCGAGGCATCCTACCAATTCTCGATAATGGAACGAAATGATTGAACAATGTTCTCGTCCATGAAATTGTGGTATGTTGCTTTCTTTTCCATGATGCGTCGTGAGATGACCAGTGTTGTCACCACTGTAATGTGTTTGGGAGCCTATGCTCTGCACCTTCCAAACACCGACTCACCATATCGATACTTCACTCGCGACAATACAACGACTTTACAATCAACGTCACCAATGACCCTTCCGTGCGCCAGCAACCCTAAATTAGCCACCATCATCTTCTAACAAGTAATACCGAATACGAAGATTGACCTATAGTGCCAAGACGAAATAGGCTCTTCACGGCCCGCAGTCTGTACTAGGGCTGGCGGTGATGTCGATGGCGGTGTCTGTAGATTAGTATTTCGATGAGTATTTCGATGAGTATTTCGATGAGTATTTCGATAGTATCTCGAGGAGTATCTCGAGGAGTATTTCGATGAGTATCTCGAGGAGTATTTCGATGAGTATTTTAAGGAGTATTTAGGCAGCTCAAGTCTGGTGTGAATGTTATCAGCATTCTGCTTGACCCTCCTACCGTCATCATGAAGTTCACTTTCGCAGCCCTCTCCGCTGTTTTAGCGTCCACCACCACCGCATCACAACTTGCCCTCGAACCCCGCCAGCAATGCACTTCAACCTGGAGCTACCCCGACACCGGCCGCGCACCTCCTGGCAACTACAAGGCCTTCAACCTCGGTAGCTGCACCGCCCAGCTCAGCTTGGACAAAGACCAATACGTCGGCGTACACTGGGCCTTCGAAGCCACCTACGCCGACGGCAGCCGCGCAGAACTCGAGCCCTTCCGCGACTTGAAGAGCTTCGGCGTCAGCGACACCTACTACCCCTACCTGGGAAACAACTTCCTCACGCGGTTCCCAGGGAATTCGACTTTCACGGATGTGCACGAGTTCAGCAGCGTGTGCAAGAACGGACAGGCGCCAGTGTCATGGCGGTTCTACACAACGTCAGGGACAGCGAATGGCTGCTACACGACGGGCCAGATCCGCGCTGTTGGCGGGGTCTCGCGTCCGGCCAAGGTGACAGGTGTGTCTCTGCGGAGGAGCAACGATGCTGGGGACTTTGAGGTTAGCTGGTCGCCGGTATCGAGAGCGGTTGCGTATTCGGTGATTGTGCAGTACCCGACTGGCACAGATGAAGTCGGGAAGCCGTATAAGAATGTGAGGGGTGCACGTGTGCAGGTAAAGTTTTGTTGATGAACGTTAATAGACAAGTGCTAACGGCCGTGTTAGGGAACTTCGACTAGTGTGGCGACGACGACGGGCAGGCATGATGTACAGAGAAAGGCCATCGTTCATGCTGTCGACTCGCAGGGTGTGTGGTCATTTACGAACGATGTTGAAGCGGTTGCTGCTAGCTGGTAGACGATATGTCGGATGCGTGCGGAAGAAATTGCCCGATCGGTCGAGCGGATCCTTGCTTGGGGAAGTCATTATTAAATACGCCTGATAGCATAATATTTCTCATGAAGAGAATGCCAACTGTGGTTCAAGAATCGGCAGCAGAGGCAAAGTACGGTGAAGAAGAGGCAGCAATGTGTCGAGTCGACACGTGAGACAGGTCATCGCAGTGCCACATGGCAAGCGCGCCCGTCGCAGAAGAGCCGAGGCCCAAGCGCCCAGGTCGCGCGACAACGAATGCCATCTCCACACGGCTCCGCATTGTCATCGCATCATGCACGCCGCCTGTCTTGGATTGCCTCGCTGTGTACTGCCTCGCTGTCTATTACCTCTGCTTCTGCTTTTGCCTGGCTGAGCACTTGCTGCCTGTTGTCGAGGCTCTCTCTCGCGCCACCCCAATCAATGCGCCGCTCCTCTCTTATGGGGGCGCGACATCCACGCTCATAATGGCAGACTCGGTTGGTACGTCCAAGGCCATGCATAGGGGACATGGAGGGGTTTTGCTGATTCCAGCTCGACAGATCGCGTCTTCAGCCATGCGCTCAACACAGTCAACAAGATACGGACGGGGTCGCAGAAGCCGCCGTCTGCGACCAGGTTACGCTTGTATGGCCTCTACAAGCAGGCCATGGGTACGTTGGAATAGGGGGAAATGAAGTTGATACGACGGTGCTGACGCAGCACAGAGGGCGATGTCGACGGCATAATGGAGTGTCCGCGAGGAAGCGACGAGCAGTCGCAGCGAGCGCGGGAGAAATGGTACGGCAGCCACCACCCGTCACATAGCCACAGCCTGGGCACGTGAATAACAACCACAGGGACGCTTGGAAACAGCAAAACGGCCTCTCGCGCACAGAAGCCAAGCGCCGCTACATCACCACCCTCATCGACACCATGCACAAGTACGCCTCGCCCTCGCCCGACTCCCGCGAACTAGTCGCCGAGCTCGAGTTCGTCTGGGACCAAGTAAAGTCAAACGTGCCTTCCTCGTCGTCCTCCTCGCCTGTACGCACCGCCGACCACATAGCCCCCGGATACGCCTCACAGCACGAGCTAGGCCAAAGCGGACGAGCAGCCATGAACGCCAGCGGCGACATAGAACAAGACACGCCCGGCCAGATGCTGCCAAAAGAACAGCGTGACATGCCCCTACGCGTCAAATCGCCCATGTCGCAGTCCGAAGAAGATCTCGAGGAGGAAGAAGCCGAAATCGACCGCGGCGAAGTCTTTGTCGATGCCCCGGATAGCCAATACAATCCTACCTCCTACCCGGACGACGACGAAGATCACCAGCCCGAACTAGAAGATGCCGGTGTCCAAACAGATCTCCAGCAGTTGATACGGGCGGAACCTATACCCATACAGACACCCACGCCCGCCCCGCGGAATAGAGGCATGGGCGTGCTGGGCAAACCAATACAGATGAGCATACCGGGACTCGGCGGAACACCAGCCCCCGGGCATGCCGCTGCAGCGTCGAAAGAATCTGTCGCAGACCAGAAGTGGAAAAAGCGCGTAGAGCAGTCATTAATGAAAATGACGGCCGAAGTCGCTGCGCTGCGTGAACAGCTCGAGGCGAGGAGATTATTCGCACATTCGGCGCATTACCGCTTGTTCCGCGGGATATGGAGATGGGTGTGGGCGTGCGTAAAGCATGTAGCCGTCGATGTGTTTATATTAGGCATTGTGCTGCTCTGGATGAGGAGGAAGAAGGATAGGAGGTTAGAAGGCGCGATACGCGTTCTGCTGGGCGATGCGGTGGCGCAGATGCAGAGGGGTGGGGGAACCGTGTTTGGCAGAGTCAGGATACCGCTACTGGGAGGGGGCGGCAAGAAGACGGTCAGCGCGTCGTGAGTTGAAGGGGTGCGACGGTACCGCGAGATATGTTTTTACGATATACGTCAATCTAATACTGACATGTACATGACAGCGGTATGGCGCTTCAAAGTCTTTCTCTCTTCTTTAGAGCACCGATGTCCTCAGTTCATCTCCCCTACGTCCTTCATCCTTACTACCTTCTCTTTTCGACCTTCCCACTCCGCAAGTTTCTCAGGAAAACACTGCCTAACTAGCACCTCCCCATACCCTTTCAACCTGCTTTCCACCTCCTTCAACGCCCCGACAACACCACGCTTCCCTACAGTTACATCCACAGACTTGACCTTCATACCGCCCACAGCTGGCTCTCTTGGTAAAGCAGCGATAACCAAATTACTGACAGTACCACAGAACATGATTACTAGCATGCTCATTGCTGCAGCGTCCGAGAGCTGCGTGCAGAGAAGTGCTTGGCTGAGGAAACCACCGGATATAAGGATGAATGCTGGGATGGTAACGTTATGCATCTGATTGACGGATGTCGCACGCGGTACGGCTGTGTCCTGGACATTGGATGTATCAGTGTCTGCGGTTCGGATGATGAAGATATGTCGTGGTGCTGCGTCGGTGTCGCGCATCAATGCGTAGCCACCACCTTGGCGACCCTCTACGTCTAAGCAGTGTTTCTGTGCGGACCAAATAGGGAGATTTGCGGTTGCTTCGATCAGTAGGATCGACGTGCTGAGGAGCAGGAGGATAGAGATGTCACGGTAACAATACCAGAACAACCCCGCGAGACAGAACTGCAAGACAGCAGTGGCCGTACTGCGGTTTCTCCACATGGTCCATGGCGAGCGGTGTGTCGACGGTCCACTGGTGGGCTCCAAGATCTCGATGACAATATCGTTGTCGCCCGTCTTGCGCAGATACTTCGACTCCAGATCCCGGAGCAATCCCCCAAGTCCGATTCCACTGTTCCGTCTCATACCTCCTTTGCTCACAGGCATATCTACAACCTTGACATCTTCCTCCTCTTGCTCTCTCAGTAACAAAATCTCACTACCACGCACTACCCGCACCAACAACCCCGCGGTGAAAGCCAGCCATCCAAATCCAAAACACGGAGATTCGTCTGCGGAAGATGCAATCGTTGCAGCGAAAGTTTCATGTATGATATCAGGAGCGAGCAGCGTGAGAATGATGACAAATGGCGGGATACGTCCCGAGTCATTCGAGCGGTGGTGGAATCCTGGACCAGAAGGCGAGAGATAGTAGTTTGTTAGGTAGAGTGAGATGTATGCAATCGTGAGGGGGATCGTGGTGCCGCGGTGAGTGGACTGTGTACTTCCTTTGAGAACGGGTGGGTTGGTGCGAGAGTGAGATGCCGAGTGCCTGCTGTCAGTCATGATGTTGCCTTTTTCGATATCGAGGTGTGGCATTGTTGTGATGGAGAGTTGAGAGAGCTTTCTTGTCGCTGGGTGTTGAGAGTAGAAATCTAGTATTGTCAATGCGACAACTTCTGTCCGCGACGGCCCTGGTCGTCAGTTGTCGCGTGATTTCACTAGTTCACTCACAGATGTGTGAATCGTGGCTTGTTGTCCCTCGGTCTGTTGTATTAAACTTTCATACAGCGTCAGAGCTCCGGTAGTTGACGACGTTGCTCAAAAGGAAGGTGCGAGGCTGTAAGTCAAACGAACGTGAAGCCCGTGCGTTTGTGAAAGTGCGTTTGGATCACTTTGTCGTAACGTACCAAAAGATCATCACAGTAAAGGTGAAAAATGTTTTCGTCGCACCATCACACACCTGTACTCACAAAACAACCCCCCACTACAGCACTGCATACCAATTGCATTGCCTTCTAGCTGTGCACCTCTTTCCTCGGTCTACAAAGGAACTCCATCTGGCTCACCTCATCCATCTCCCCACCCGAACTTTGCAATCCCACCGTTCCAGCAGGACCACAGATCAACCGCACCACCCGAATCACATCGATCAATGAACTTGAGCGACCGTATCGGATCACGTGTCGTCGCCTTGCGATACTCAGGGACGTGGTCAGCCTTGATTTCCCTGACTGTCTTGCCCGTCCAGATATTACTAATCCTAATCGCTGTCCCCGTCGATTGATCTTGGGCTGCTGCTAAAAGACCGAGTCTGGGATGTACATCGATGTCCAGATCCAGCTCATCCCGGTTCGCATGTGCAAAGGTCAAGACAGGCTGCGACCAATTCTTGAAAGCCTTGTGGTTGAGCTTACGACGCTTGTGTCCATCGCGGTGGGTAGGATATAGCGACCTGAAGTATTCCTCGTTGTCGTGATGGTTCTCGTAGTTGAACGTCTTTCGTGATGAGTTTCGCGATAAGCGGGGTGCGCGGATGTCGTAGAGGAAAAGAGTGTCCTGGAGGCCAGAGCAGACCAACCTGGTCTCATCGTCGGCGCGTCTGAGCTTTGAAACGGGTGATGGATGGGTGAGAACGTGGCTTGAGCCACCTGATCTTGTGTCGTATAGTCGGATGGTTCCGTTGCGACAGCCAAGCACGACGGTAGTGTATGATATCCATTCCAAGGCTAGCACATCTGAATCGAGTGATTTTACGGCAGTTTGCGAGTCCCATGCTCCTGCTTGAGAGCGGGCAAAGAGTAGCATGGAACTCGAAGCTGCGACTGCGAGATGTTCCGACCAGGTCGCTGCGACATTGTTTGCAAGACCTGGTGAAGGCGTAAAGGTTGATGGTCTGGCTGCAGCACCCCATATCGTTGAGCAGTCTTTTGGTGTAAACTTCTGACCAACGTACTGTGATTGCAGAGTCAGCATGGGACTAAATTCTTGTTTTTCACAAGCTCTATGCAAAACCAAAACCTACCCTGGACGGCATATGATTCGAGAGATCAGGTTTCTATGACTAGAAGTCCAGAGGAGCCCTTCAGTGTAGGCTTCAGTGTTACACGTAGACGAGTGAGCGACTTACCGGATCATCGCGCTCTGGATCGCTAAGCCACAGTTCCGGAGGTCGATCCGAGCCATATGTGGTCACTGCAAGCGCCCCAGTCTGCGGAAGGAAGGACAATGAAGAGACTGTAGATGTCGTCCGCGTTACCTCTGCCCAAGCATCGGGCGTGTAGGTCGCTTTTGGCGACGGCGTACGGAGACTTCCCCGTGCATGACAGAAGTCGGCTTGCTGCATACACACGCTGTTGGATTTCCGAACTGCATAGATTGTATCTTTGTTCGGGTCTCTTTCAAAGAATCGTATGTTGTGAGACTGGCGGCCATGCAGCACCTCTTGTGCATTGTTCTCTATACCGGCTGCGCATGCATCCGGCCAAGAACTATGAAGATAGCGCGATGTTCGTCCAAGACCTATTTCTCTGTCCAGGTTGGTCTGTGCAAAAGTATTGGGATTGCGCCTAACGACGCGCTCCTTGCGTATCTTGTTCGAGCGCGCAATGGCAACATTTTGGATGCGTTCTTTGCGCTCGGTTTTCTTTATATTTTCCGATGAGTATTTGAGATTAGAGCCCTGTGATGCAGTCTGGTTCTGGATCCTGAAGTATTTCTTCTTCTCTGCGTCCCAGAAATATCCTGGTATTGCTTGGCCGTTCATGTTGGAGGTGTGAAGTGAAAAGGCAGAAATGTCGACGCGCCTGATTAGCGCAGTAGCGCACAAGAGGACACGGCGAGTCAGGTACCGTGTTTTCGCGGCTGGCTATCGATAACCAGCTCCTCCGAGGCATGACGCCACCGCTCCATAGCGTTCACATCACTCTGATCTGCGCCTCGATGCGCCCGTATTTGCCGCCATCTTCCCCTCATCGCCCCTCCCTCTCTCCTACACCACAGTATCCCCCTTAGCAGCTGATGCTTCGAATCTCTCCTGCGCTGCAGCCTACTCGCAAAGCATTATCAGCGACGAAATACATTTGCAGAAATCCATTCCACACCTTCATGCGCCTCAACCAAGTTATGGCGCACCTCGACAACTCACACAAGGCGAGCAACTCGTCCGACAAGTTGCAGACGCTACGCTCCCTTCCCAAGTCGAATGTCTTCACATCCAACCTCCCCGCCGACGACGCGTTTCCCAGACCGAAAGACTCGCACGATGCGCCACGGCAGATGCTTGGGCCGCGCATGGTCAAGGGAGCGCTATACACATACGTTCGACCTGATCCACAAGGCGAGTCCGAGCTACTAGCCGTCAGCCAGCGGGCGCTACAAGACATTGGCTTGAAACCAGAAGAGGCCGAGACCGAAGAGTTCAAGGAAGTCGTTGCCGGCAAGAAGATCCTGACATGGGACGAATCGAATCCAGAGGCAGGCATATACCCTTGGGCGCAATGCTATGGAGGCTACCAATTCGGGCAATGGGCAGGCCAACTCGGCGACGGGCGTGCCATCTCCCTGTTCGAGTCCACAAACCCCGCCACAGGCACACGTTACGAGATTCAATTGAAAGGCGCTGGACGAACACCATACTCACGCTTTGCCGACGGCCGAGCAGTCCTCCGCTCTTCCATTCGCGAGTTTGTCGTCTCGGAATACCTCAATGCCATCCACATCCCAAGTACGCGAGCGCTGGCGCTCACCCTGAACAACGGAAGCAAAGTGATGCGCGAACGAACTGAGCCAGGCGCCATCGTCACCCGCTTCGCACAGAGCTGGATCCGCTTCGGCACATTCGACTTGCAGCGCATCCGCGGCGACCGAAACACCCTCCGCATACTCGCAGACTACACAGCCGAGCACGTCTACGGCGGCTGGGACAAGCTCCCGTCTAAGCTTCCCGCTGGTGACGCAAAGGACGTGCACAACCAGATATCCGATGGTGTGGCGAAAGATACTGTGGAGGGCGAGGGCGCAGGAGAGGAGAACCGCTACGTCCGCCTCTACCGCGCAATCGTCCGCCGCAACGCAGAGACTGTCGCAAAATGGCAAGCATACGGCTTCATGAACGGCGTACTAAACACAGACAATACTTCTATCCTCGGATTGAGCATCGATTTCGGCCCCTTTGCATTTTTGGACACCTTCGATCCGACGTACACGCCCAACCACGACGACCACATGTTGCGTTACAGCTACCGCAATCAGCCCACAATCATCTGGTGGAACCTTGTTCGTCTGGGCGAAGCATTCGGCGAGCTCATGGGCGCGGGCGGTAAAGTCGACGAGGCGCAGTTTGTAGAGAAGGGCGTCACAGAAGAAGCAGCAGATGGGATTGTCAAGTGCGCCGAGTCTGCCATTGACCGCGCAGGCGAAGAATACAAGGCCGTGTTTCTGGCAGAGTACAAACGGCTCATGACGCTGCGTCTTGGACTCAAGACGCAAAAAGATAGTGACTTTGAAGAGTTGATGTCGGAGTTGCTGGACTCGCTGGAGAGGTTTGAGTTGGACTTTCATCATGCGTTCCGCAGGTTAGGTGCTATTACGTTGTCGGAGATTGAGACTGAGGATCAGAGGAAAGATGTTGCGGGACGCTTTTTCAAGAAGGACGGGGCGCCGAGGCAGGAAAGCGAGGGGCGTCAGCGTCTGGGCAAGTGGCTGGAGAAGTGGGCTGCGAGGGTCAAGGAGGACTGGGGTGAGGGTAAGGATGAGGAGAGGAAGGCGGCCATGGATGCGGTGAATCCCAACGTGAGTATCCTCTTGACTTGTTCACAGAGACATGCGATGCTAACACCAAAACAGTTCATCCCCCGCTCGTGGATCCTGGACGAACTCATCGAGCGTGTAGAGAAGCAGGGCGAGCGTGAGATTCTGCCCCAGATCATGAAGCTCGCTTTGAACCCCTTCCAAGAAACTTGGGAGTGGAATGCAGATGAGGAAGAGAGGTTCTGTGGCGATGTGCCGAAGCACAAGGGCATGATGCAGTGTAGCTGTAGTTCTTAGGTGACCTCTTGCATGCACCTGGGAAGGTGGTGTAGAGGGTGACGGATAATCCAAATCCTAATCTACACCCCCAACGAGATATTCGCCCACTTCCAAGTTGACACTCCTACCTAGTGCGCGTGCGTATTCCCATCCAAAGTTGACGCGCCATCGACCTCCTCCTTCCAGTGCATCGTTGCTTCCTGCTCCTGCTCTGACCAGTAATCTCATACTAGTCAGCGTCGCAATCTGTGTGTATAGATCCGCCACCTGTGGTACCGTTCCGTCAAGCAATGCTCGGAAGATTGCCAGCAGCCTGTCCAAGGTAAACGGACTGGGCGTCAGCAAATGTCGACTGATCTTTCGGTGCTTGGCTCCCGTCCGCTTGCCCGTAACGCTGAAAGAAGCAGCGCTCGGTGCGCGTCGCTTGTTCTTCCGCTTGTCGGTATGCTTCATGAAGTATGTGACGTCGGTGCGCGAGGGATTGTAGGACGCGAGGTAAGCGGCGATGAGGATGTGTGTCGTAAAGTACGGAAGGCTGTGGGCCGTCATGTTTGCTGGCTTCTTCTTGCTGGGTGTGGCTGATATGACGCCAGCCGATGCTGCGTCCTTTGTGGGTTCGGCGGTATCCGCGATGATTCGATCCAGAACCGAGTCTTCGAGCTGGAAGAGATGCCGCCTGTTGACCATCAAGCGCGAGAAGTCGCGTGTACCGAATTGGCCCGATACCACTGGTTCGACAAACGGACGCCAGAGTCGCATTGCGCAGCTCTTGAAGCTTATGAGGTCTCGCCCGGTGTGCTTTGCAAGCGAGTCGTAGACTGCTTGTAGGAAACGGCCCCATAGCCATGCGTCATCTTCGGCGGCGAGATCGGGTGTGTAGTCGGGGAATTGTTCTAGGGAGGGGGGTTGCAAGAAGATCTTCGGCGGGTGGGCGCCGAGAATGGTGAGGAGTTCGCTACGTGTGTAGGATGGAAAGTGTAGGAAGGTAGCCGATGATGAATGGAGTATGGAGGGGGTGAGCGGGAGCGTTGTTGTGAGGATGAGGGAGAGATTTGGTATCTGGTTATAAAGTCAGTGTCACGCGTTCCATCTCATTCGTGTTGAGCCGTACCATCTCTCCCAGTCTTGCTAGCGCAGCAATCAATGTTCCACCCCCTTCTCTCAACTTGTCCACCGCGTCTAGCACCAGCACAAACTTGTCCCGGCCCTCCAGCAGCTTCTCCATATTGACGCATAGCGCGCTGAGGTTCTCGGTACGCGCATACGGTCGCCTGTCAATCTTCTCATCGTTGAACACGTCGAGCGCATCCAGACTCGCTGCGACAATGCGCTCCAAGAGATGTCGTGTGGTAATGCATTCGCGAATGTTGATGACGGTATGTTGTATGCGGGAGAGGTGGAAGAAAGAGCGCAGAACCGAAGATTTTCCCGTTGCTGTAAGACCGTGGATGTTCAGAAAGGGTGGTGATGGAAGTTGCGCCTGGGTTGCTGTTAGGGGATTGTGTGTGAAGCATTAGGGCTTACATACGCTATAGAGGGCAGCTAGATGTCGTATTTGCTGATCGCGACATGAATATTCAGCCGTGAGTTGCGCAACAATTTCTTCAGGTAACATTGTCGCGATGTTGTTTTGCATGTTGGCAGCACCGTTCATGTCTCGAGGGTCGACGGTGTCGCGCTAGCTTGGCGCCAAACGCGGGTGCACGTGCACTGCCGCCCATGACTTCCACCCTCAGACCTTTCACCAACATTCGTCATCACATTGCATTCAATGTAACCCACAGGAGTCGAGCGTCGTACTATATTCGATGAATTCCACGTGTTTAAATTACCAAGTGACCGCAGCAAGGAGTCGACGTCGCCACCTGACCGTCATGTGCATCCGTGACCGTGTTCGCTGCCTGCAGCTGCAGAGTGGCACAGCCTCGTCACCTTTGGCTGATTGGGGTTCTGATGAACCCCGCGTTCCGTGCCATTTCACCCAGAACATCACACGAATCTGTGACCGCGCACATGGAGACGACCGCCAGTATCATAGCAGTGGTCCAGCTGTGCGAAAAAGTGATCAAATACATCATTGCCGTTTCCGGAGCCAAGGACGAGAAAGCACGCCTTCGGTCCAAGATCAGAGGCTGCAGTAGCCTGTTACTGCAGTTGCAAGACGAAGCAGCCGACTCCGAAGAAGTCGAAGAATGGTCTAAAACCCTGAAGATACTCGCCACTCCGCTGGCCCGCCTCCACGAAGCATTGAGCCTGACAGCCGTGGCATTGTCCTCTCGGGATGGCGTCGGCGAGAAACTGCGATGGCCGTTCAAAGAGAAAGATGTGGGCAGATTGGTAGAGGCGATTGACGGCGAGATGGCATTGGTTTCGCTGGCTCTACATGCAAATACCACGCAACTTCTTATCGAAATCAACGCTCGTTCAAAGCGCAACGAACATGATCTCAGGGAATTAAAGGACGTCTTGGAATCGGACATGGGAACGACTGTTTCTACACTGCAAAATCTTAGCAGAGAATTGCAGACAGTTCAAATTACCCAGAACGGCGTTCGGGGAAGAATCGACAGTCTGCATGAGCGTCATGACACGAAAGAAGTCGCAGAAAAGCGTCAAAATATACTAGATTGGTTAACACCTGTCGATCATGCCTCACAACAGCGAGATGCTATTAGTCGACGGCAAGCTGGCACCGGCGGATGGCTTTTGCAGTCGCAAGCCTACCAAGACTGGCTCAGCACCAGCAATCGCACCTTGTTTTGTCCGGGTATCCCTGGTGCGGGCAAGACGGTGTCGGCCTCCATCATCAACGCCGATCTGTGGGAGCGGTATTGCAGCGACGCTACAGTCGGCTTAGCTCATCTGTTTTGCAACTACAGACGCCAGGACGAGCAGACGTCAGACGCCCTACTTTCGGGTCTGTTGCGACAGCTCCTGGAACCACAAGCGCTGTTGCCAAAACATGTGGTAGAATTGTACGAAGATCGAAAGAAGTGCTCGAGTAGGACAGATGCTATGACGAGGGCCCTACAACAGGTGGCAGCAAGCTACTCCAGGGTTTTCATCGTCATTGATGCCCTTGACGAATGCTCTGCGTCACATGGTTGTCGTACGGCGTTGCTATCGAAAGTTCGAGATCTTCAAAGAACATGTGGTATCAACCTACTGGCCACCTCACGCTTCATACCTGAAATCACGGAGAAGTTCAAGGCAGCATCCATGTTAGAGATCCAAGCAGACAGCAGCGACGTGCGAAAGTACCTCTCCGAGAACATATGTCGTCTGCCAGGATTTGTGCGCAATAACACAGAACTGCAAGAACAAATTATCTCGAAAGTTGTGGAAGCCGTTCGCGGAATGTACGTTTCTTTCGCTTCGGTCCGATGTACCCTACTAACTCAGCCCCAGGTTCCTCTTGGCAAAATTGCATCTCGATTCTCTGATTGGAAAGAGATCAACGAAGGCAGTTCGTCTCGCGTTGGATCGGCTTGCCACTGGTTCTGACGCTTATGATTCTGCCTACGACACTGCAATGGAAAGGATCAAAGGCCAACTTCCTGAACAGACGGAGTTAGCAAAGCAAGCTTTAGCTTTCCTTACTTGCGCCCAAAGACCATTCTCGACTCTGGAACTTCAAATGGCAATGGGCGTTGAGGTCGGCGAGCTCGAACTGGATTCTGATAACTACCCAGATATCGACGATATCTTAGCCTCATGTCTTGGTTTAGTTACTGTAGACGAGGACAGTGGCATCATTCGACTTGTTCACTACACGACACAAGAGTACCTCGAGCGTACACTTGACCGCTGGTTCCCGGAAGCAGAAGCCATGATAACAGACATTTGTCTATCATACTTGTGTTTGAATTGTTATGCGGACCCCGCTCACTTGGATCCTGCACAGGATAGTGCCTGGTATAAGTACGCTGCAACACATTGGGTTCACCATGCTCACCGAGCTCCGTCAAGACTTGAGCGAGTGATCGACTTCCTTACACAAACAATTCCTCTTATGAAGGCTTCTCTTTATTCGGGTTGTTGGCATCACGATCGAAAACGCACGTATCTACGTTTTGGCAATAACAAGGAGCCATGGACCACTGGACTTCACATTGCAGCTCTAATTGGTCTTGAAAAAGCTACTGTCGTACTGCTCCAACGAGGATATGATACGAGCCAAACTGATGCATATGGCCGAGCGCCCCTGCACGTTGCCACGGAGGCAGGGAACAAAACCATCGTTGAGCTGTTGCTCACACATGGTTCTTCCATAGATGCGCGCATCGACGACTGTGACAGAGGGGACACCGCCCTGCATGTTGCCTCGGGGAGGGGTTACGCCGATCTTGTCAAAATCCTTCTAGACAATGGAGCAGCAATCAATTCACAAAACCTCGCCCAAGAAACACCGTTAAGCAGGGCTGTCTTGGACGGGCGGACTGAGGCCGTCAGGGTATTACTCGAGGCGAAAGCTGATACGAGGTCTCCTGACTCGCGCTATAACAATCCAAACACACTACTAAGCAGGGCAGTCAGGTGGTCGAATACTGATTTAATCCAGCTTCTCGTGGCAGCTGGCGTTGATGTCGACGAACGCGATGCGCGGCTAGGTATGACAGCCTTGTGTTATACGGCATTATATCCTGTTGGGATCGACTGTATTCGGATGTTGCTTGAAGCCGGCGCTGATCCCAATCTCTATTCTCACCGTTATGCGAATCGTTCTCCCCTCATGATGACGTGTTCTAAACATGAAGAAGGCTCCATCTCCAAAGTCAAGATGTTGGTCGATGCTGGGGCGAATATTGATTATGTCAACTCGGAAGGAATGACCGCATACGAGTTCGCTAAACAGAGGAACAGTCCCGATGTCGCTGAATATCTCCTCGACCGTGGAGCCAATCCAGAATTAGGTTTGAACGGCCAGCCTAACTTACCCCACGATCAATGGTAGATATGTTTGTGTCGTACAAAAGGAGAAGATTCCTCTCCCTTGCAACAGCATTCGGACTTCAACTCGGATGGTGGAATGTAAGAATCGTTTTGACGTTATTGAAGACGTCCTCCATTATAACAGCAACATGTATTCAAGTCACAGCTATGCTTTACCGAGACCTTTTCCCTCGTCCTCGCTCTCATACTCGACAGTCGCCTCCACATGCTCAGTCATCAAATGCTTGATGCCCTTCATGGACATCACCGCAATCGTCGCAAGCGCCACGAAGGGCACTACACTCCAATAACCCAGTCTATAAGCACGCGCATACGACCAATGGCTCGCCTCCCAGGCAGCCTTGATAATGTCTTCACTCATGCCAGGCACACCAGCGCCTCTGAACCTAGTCACTGAGCTCCCCTTCATGCCTTTCAAAAGCGCGGGCACCGACGACTCGGGCAGACCAGCTGCAATGGCAGCAGAACCAACATCTCCGGCGAGATACGAAGCGATGCGGGAGTTTACGATGGCGTAGATGACGGCGGTACCGAAGGCGCCACCGATGGCTCGTGCGGAGAAGGCGAGGCCCGTGGCTGTTGAAAGGAAGGCGTGGGGTGCTGTGAATTGGATGCAAGCGACGAGGAGTGTGAGTGGGCCAGAGCAACCGATGCCTGTCAAGGCCGTGAAGATGATTTGCTCGGTACCCCAGCTAGGTTTGATGAAGGCGAAGCATACTGTCGCGATGAACATGATGGCGAATGTTACGGCGATCGGTGTTTCTGGATTCGATGTTAGTTATTGTACGGGAGAAGAGAATGATTTTACTTACTTAGATCTTTGAACCTGGTTGCGTACCACGTTACTCCCAGCGAGGTGAAGATTGACGCGATCTTGTAGGACAGCTGTCGGATAGCAATATCCCATGCGTTGTCCTCGAATCCGACGTTGAGAATGAGCTGTGGTGTAACGGAATTAATGGCAGAATAGTAGATCCAACCTTCAATCGCGAAAGCAAAAGTGGACAGCCAGAAGTTCGGCCCAGTGGAGAAGAAGACATGCGCGACGATGCCGTCAGATCGACCCTTCCATTCTGAGTTGTGTTAGCTTCCGACCCTAGTTCAGATCATGGGAGAGTTGTACCATAGAGACAAAATGCGATGAACAGAACGATTCCTACGGCGAGGTTGGCGCAGACATGTGGATTGCTCCACGGATAGGCGCCGCCTGCCCAGTTGAGTGCCAAAAGCATCAAAGTAGCAGCAGCAACGAGCAGAAGAGAGCCTATGGGATCGCACGCCCAAATCCACTCTTTGGGCCTCATCCGCGGATAATCGGTGCGTTTCTTGGGCCAGTAGAATGCAAATAGACCAATGGATGTCATGCCATGTAGTCCGACTTGGATCCAGAATATGTAGCGCCAGCCCGAAGCACTGAGGTCGGTGACAGCGCCGGCTGCTAGACTTCCGACACTGCGAGCATGTCAGTATCTTGCGTCGTATCGTCTCCTGATATACCAAGTGAGGACTTACGTGCCACCTAGGACACCAGCCACGCCTGCTAGTCCATTCGCCAAAGGCCGGTACTTCAAGGGTAGAATCTCGGAAGGAATAGACTGAACGATGGAGATGGTTGCAAGAGTCGTTCCGATGAGGATGCCGCCGCCAATCAACATTGACATGCTCGTAGCTTTGGCGCAGACGATGGCACCAACACAGGCAATGAGAGGAGGTATCGTGGCGAACAGCTTGCGATCCAAGACATCGGACAAGCGTCCGACAGGAGGAGAGAGGACCGATTGCATGAGGAGCGGGCCCTGATCCTATTAGAGACCGATACCACCTTGGAGTTTTAGCGGTTGTACCTGGATGATCCAGCTTGCAAGAGCAGGCTGCCCAAGCTCACGGATGATGAAAGAGAGAACTGATCCTGCAGCCACTACGACGAAGACCTGCGTCATGACGCTAGGTAGTAGGTTAGTCGAGTCCACGAATTGTAGCTCTACTGAACGTACGCAAAACAACAGCAAAAGACAACCATCCACGACCGCCAGGAGAGATTGACATGATGGATATCATCGTTGGCTTCCTGGTCGATGGGGACGATGTTAACATCGCGAGCGTGCGCGGTCTCGATATGGGTGGTTCCCGTCTTGCTGTCCATGACTGTTCACGCTAGATGAGAAGATACGGAGAGAGAAAGTACAAGAGGGCAAGGTCTATATCTAACATGAGCCGGTCTATACTACAGTGGGGCACCACGCAGCAGGTGATTGGCCTGGGCATCCTGTCAGGGAGCTGAGTGGTAGCGACGTTGTCCTGCAACGCCCTACATATCGGCAGATCAAGATGCTGGGGGATGAGCGACTCTCGAGGTGCGTTTGGATGAAGTTTACCGAATGGTCGGGATGTGTGCATGCGGGGCCCCAGGTTGGGCGATGATTGGCGGTCCTTCGCTGTAATGTGATGCGGGGAGGTGCGCCTATGGCTGGGCCGTCGCCTGCATCACCCCGAGATCGACTCCTTCTCTTCTCCCCACAGCATCACGGTTGAGCCTTCCATTGCGACATGTTGTCGCTACTCGATGGGTGTTGGGCGGGGAGCTGGTGAGGGTGAAAGAGGAAGGGGAGGTCGGAGATAAGCAGGGCCGCCCCGCTGGACCCTGAGCGTTTTGTTGTGCACGTCTTTTGCGCGCTCATCATCGTGACCTCCGACCTCTCCAACATCCCAACACTCGACTCAATACCGAACCTCTTAGCCCATATCCGACGCATAGTAGACACATTTCGGCGCTCTTAGACTAACCCACGCACCAGGCTATGCTATGAGCAGCCCACCTCCCCTCGCAGGGCGTCTCGTCCCCCTCAGAACAAAAGACGAGGTGCGCGCCAGTCTGGAGACTCACAGCGTCTATGTCGTCGAGGTGCCGGCCAAATTTGCCAATGTTATCAAGGAGTGAGCCATTCACTCCTGGTGCACTCGCTTGATCTCTGCTAACCTTTGGAACCCCCCTCCAGTGCCGTGCAAGCAGCCCTACCGGACTTCAAGACGTCGGAAATCTCCCATCTACGCCGGGTAGTCCAGTTCAAATATCTGCCGCCGCATCTGCAGAAACAGTTCTATCCGCCCGCGAGGCTCCCCAGAGGTGACGAAGATGATCCTGCCACTGCATTATTATCTTCCTCTGCTACACCTGCACCCTCTGTTTCCCTTTCTGCTGCGTCGTCGTTGTCGTCCTCGGCCGTTGATGGCAGTGAGGCTGCTCATGTTGTGACTATTACTAAAGATTTTGATCTAGTTCGCTATTTCCTTTTGTGTCCGACGCGCTATATGTCGCACGCCAACCTCACGGCTCTCATACGCACCTGTCCGCCTTTCGACGGCAAGACTGCGCAGCCCCGTATCCTTTATGTGACAGTCCCGTCGCTTGCACCAATATCCGCTGAGCAGGCCGCCGAATGGAGCGACAAGTACTGGCCCATCGCGTACAAGAACACCAACCCCTATGGTCCTCATCCGAGTCTCGTACAGCGCAATCAGGAGGAGATACAACCCGAGGCCGGCAGCTGGCTGGCCCTGGCACGGGCGGCCGGCGAGCAGATATCGGAACAGTGCCTTGGCGAGAAGATTGGCGTCGTCATCGTCGACCGCACCAAGAACACCCCGGAGATCATCGCTGTCGCAGGAGACTGCCGCTGGAGATCCTTCAACGGCACCGCAGAACCGCCTACCGGCACAGGAAACGTCATGGCCCACGCCGTCCACCGCGCCATCGCCATGGTAGCGAAGAAGCGACTCCGCGTTGCCGGCACCGACCCCGCCTACCTCGACCGCTCCCTCTTCTGCGACAACCCCCTCACCGGCCTCGAAAAGCTATACTACGAGAAAGACAACATCTCGTCGAGCGGCTACCTGTGCGTCGACCTCGACATCTACCTCACCAACGAGCCCTGCGTCATGTGCTCCATGGCCATCCTACACTCGCGCTTCCGCCGCTGCATCTTCGGCAAGCGCATGCCACACACGGGCGGCATGACAGCAGATGGCCCTGGTGATTCCTCGTCAGCGGGCAGCGGACTGAAGAACGGACTATTTTGGCGACCGAGTGAACTCAACTGGAAGTTCCTGGCTTGGGAGTTCAAGGAGGATGGCAAGGCTGCAGAGGCGGATACTGGCTTCAAGGACACACTGCATGCATAGGCATGAGCACCACGGCTTCAACTGCATTGGATACATGGTATACACACGGCGCATTGGATTAAACGCTCGATACTGTTACACGGGAGACTATACCAGTATGGTTAGGAATAATATTGGCTCAAAATGAGAGCATCTGTACTATAGCCATGGAACACAACCTTCACACTTGACGTTGCTCCCATGGGTTGTAGTGCTGTTGCAGCGAACAAGTCCCGTCATTGACTAAGTAGCATCCCTCTCAGTTCCAAGCCTTCACTTTGAGTCTACCCCTTGCCACCGTCCCCATCCATCTTCCCAACGCTTCCCAAAATCTCCAGAAGCCGACTCCTCTTGACGACATTCTTCTGATCACTTTTCCTCAACCCAAATCCCTGCGTCCCTTGTAACGCAAACAACGTGTACTGTTGCTGTAGCCAGTCCATTCCGCGCAAAGGTGCAGGTTTTCGTTTTATCAGTGGGCAAAAGTGTGGGAGTGAGGGTGAGGTGGCGGATATGTGGTAGGGACGCTGAACGGGCGGGATTGGGGTTTGTGGACTTGTGTGTTCAGTTTTGATATCGGGCGGTGGTGGTATGTGGGATATGATGGTGTGGAAGTGTTCATTCCGTGGAGATGGGTTGAGGGTTGTTGATTTTGGTGTTGGTAGAGGTGCGAAGGTCAAGTTTCTTGTTGGATGGTATGTGGATAGTGTGGAGCCGGGGCGGAGGGAGGGTGAGATGTCGTCTTCCGATGGAGAAGAGTGAGTTGCAGAGACATTGGAGGTCGTTGATGAAGGAGATGGCTGGGTTGGTGCGGGGAGAAACGACTCTGTTGATGTACGTGAGAATAGCTGGTTGTATGAGGTGTCAATGAGTCTGGAACTGTTAGATGTCGAGCGGGCGAAACCTTCGTTGACCAGATCTTGGTTTGGAGTATGAGATAGTACTGAAGGAAGACGCCCGAGACATTCGAGGACTAAGTCTTGCGTGCTGGGCGTATTAGTAGCTTCTTCACCAAAATTATACATCTTGCTTTGCATTGGTGCTGCGAAATCGAAAGAAAATGAAGACGGTAATTGGCTTGTTGATGGTGATGGCGTAGGCGGTAACGGTTTATCAATATCTGCATCGGTATACAACGCTCGAATCGATTGATGAGGACTTCTGAAGCTGCTTGATAAGGCCATACGGTCTGGATGCTGCGGATTCGATGTATGCGTGATAGGCAAGGGTGGTCTCTTCGACTGCGATGCGCGGCTATGTCTTCGATTTCGACGCTCGCCCATAATAGTAGGATGCTTGGTAGCGACAGTCTTTGGTGATTTTGACGAGACCTTTGATGACTTCTCAGTTGTGATAGTCGATGTCATGTTCGTCCTACCCAAGTACTGTGCAGCAACGGCATTCAGATCTGGATCGTCATCGATACTCCACTTCTTCTCGGCCACCCTAGCATCCCCGGCAATATCTTCAACCTCATTGGCCTTTCCAGCTTTGTAACATACGCCGTCCTGGTGAATATGATACTCGCAGCCCTTGACATCACTGTATGCTGTCACAATATCCTCCACAGAATTTCTCATCATGCCTAACATTCTTCTATCGTGCCCAAACATCTTATCAGTAATAAACTGTCTTAACACACTTGACGCGTGCTTTTCCAGGAACAGTAGTTTGAGAACCTCCTGATCAAAGGCTTGTGCTGGATCGAGAACGGAAGCTAGCGTATCGATGATGTAGTCTTGGAAATGCGGTTGCGAGAACGTTGAGCCGACAATGTGCGCGTAGATAAGGTCGATACAAGAGTCGAGACGCAGCGATCTTTGAGCTGAGCAGCTTACGAAGCCGTTGGTGAGCCACTCAATGTAGAGCTTGAAGCCAGCGGGATCGACGTCGCCAAGCTGAATGGGTAGCAAAGGTCGATCATCTCGCACGTGTTGTGGAAGGTAGATTCGAAGGTACGGCGAGCGTTCGGCTATAGCGTAATCGACATCGATGTGCTCTGTTGGGCAATGCTCCGAGAGTGTTGTTCGCCCTGCTAATACAAACGTTACTGACTTGAAGAATGAGGCACTCAAGACCATCGCAACTCCTTGCTAAAGTCTCGGTTGCAAAATACAACAGTACGGAACTGGGAAGCGGCTGCGACATTGTGAGAAAGCCTGAAGCTTGATGACCTCGCTGCAAGCTCACCCCCGACTTTGTTGGAAGGATGACTGTGATTGAGTCGGCTCCGTGCTCCGATGATTGACCGCCTCCAGTCATGATTGATGACCACGGTGGATCATGAGCGTGTTCGTGTGATACAGCTAGCGTGACAAGATTTATCGATGACAAACGCATGCGCCCTTCACGATAATGTTAGTCGATATGATCACTCGTGCTCTTACACAATTCTCCTCATTACAAAACCCAGCGCACGACTGGAATCTAGAGGATCGATCCCACCAGGCTCAATCAAGCAGTGGCTGGTTTCACTACTAAGATTGGAAAACCTCATTGTCGAAAAATGTCATCATCCGACAAGCGCGAGATACAGAAACGGCTCGAGCGTGCTAGCATGCCTCCACATATACCCACGAGTTTCCCCGGGGTCAGCCCGGAAGGATATCTGATTTCCGAAAACGCACGATATTTGCCTTCTCCCAGCAGAGTTCTGGTTTCTAGCCCAAGAAAGCAGAAGAATAAGAAGGCAGAACGAATTTTCGATGGAAGTGAGCATACCGAGGTACCAAACCAGAAGCCCCGCCGTAGAGCAGAAATCGAAAGGCAAATAAAGCAAGATCCATACCACGCACTTCTCGAAGGTGGAGAGCTGCCCAGAGACCTTGATGTCATCGATGGAGCTGAGACGGACGTGCAAAGAGACGTGCAGTCACCGGCCCCCAGGGAAGAGTCACCCAACACGCAACAGTCAAGGCCCGCAGCACCAGCACCGGCCACAGATAAGCTTGCAGAAAGGCCCAGACCACCCATGGTAAGCGTGCTATGCGGCCGACAGGATGCAAAGTCATGCTACTTGACGCGACGTTTGGTTCGTATGCCAGCAAACGACGGAGATGACTTGGCGTCACTCCTCAAAGAACAAAACATCGACCCAGATGCGGCGGAACTGCATCGGTTGTGGCGGCACACTGGTATTATTCCAACGCGTTATCGCGATATCAACTTCGATCCGAACGGCATGAATCCACGGCATACATGGATCGCATGCTGGCCGCTGATAAACGCAGCGATACATGGGTACATGCTAGAGGATTTCGAGTTCGTCGACCGAGTGATGGATCTCCTTGAAGAGAAGGTGGTCAAAGGTGTGCGTCCAGACGTCGATACGATTTTGCATGTCTTTGGTGAGAAGCGACAGCTCATGCCAACAACGCTGCAGCGTTTCCTGGTTGATCGCTGGGTCGACAACAGTACCAGAGGCTTTGAGGACGTCGATCCGTATATATTGCCGGAGCTGTTCGTCTGTACCGCACTCGATACCGCTATGCGACGCTTTTCGCTCGCGCAACCTCCGCCATTGTCGCGTTGTCAGTACCATGCGCATTCAAAGTCAGCAGAGTGCTACAAGAACAGAACTATGCAAGCGGAGGCAATGAGACAGGAACGCCACAAGTATCGTCGTGAGAAAGCAACTCGTGAGGCTGAAAAGGCTGCCGCAGATTCTATCG
The DNA here is from genome assembly GCA_002952155.1 of Alternaria solani. NCBI lineage: Eukaryota > Fungi > Ascomycota > Dothideomycetes > Pleosporales > Pleosporaceae > Alternaria > Alternaria solani. Next base: position 2,195,602 of record CP022029.1, read on the forward strand.
AGTACGGCATTAGGACAGTCGACTGGGAGGCGCGAAGAGCAGAGGCGCATCGAGCGCTTCACGACCAGGTCGACGAATACTTGCTTGCTACCAGCAGCTGGACGGATATCCCGGGCCTAGAAATAGAAGGGAATGCATCGGAAAAGCTTGCGCTGACAGATGACGCTCCTGCGCCAAAATACGGGAAGGGTCCAGAGAGTCGCCTCAAGTTTGGGTCTTCGTCTCCGTCCATGTTCGCGGCGGCACAAGCTGGTGGCGCTGTGAATGAGGTGAAGAATGCCCCACCGACGCGCGAACCACCGCCGCCGCCACCAACAAGCATGCCTGTTGATCGCCACGATGACAATATGGGTCGCATTCAGAGCTTCGAAAAATTGCCGACACAGAGAAAGGTTGGGATGCACGTGCCGTCAGACAGCGACGCACTGCCAGTCGCAGAGAGTATGGAAAGCCGTGTCTTGGACGTGCCAGCTGTTCCGTCAGGGTCCGACGCGTGTGCACGGGCCGCTCCAGGGGAAAACTCTCACCCAAAGAAGCGGGTGACATGTCCGGGGTCGTTTCCAGAATCTAGGTCTGGGAGCTTGAAGGAAAGCATTCCAGGGTGATAATGTTTTCAAGCAGCTTACGGTTAGATCTTTGTCAATCAGAGCAAGTGTCGCTGTCACGTATGAAAGCCTGATATGTGAGCTCAACTGTCTGTTCGTTCTCGATATTTACAATAGGTCAAAGATGGTTTCCAGATGCTTGCGAGCCAGTTAAAAGATCGCCGTGCCATTTACGTGTGAGCCAACCCCTCCTGTCATATGATTAGTGGACTAAAAAGCCTCGTGAATCGTGTGAGTAACGTACCAGGGCAGTTAGCCGGCGCAGATGTGAAAAAGAAGAACCACCTGTTCTTCTCGCGACACGTTTGCGCAAGCTTCTCAAGGTCAAGCATCTCGCCGAGTGGCATACCCCAGAGAGCGAGGATGTACTCATGAAGAAAGTATTCTAACCACGTCAGCCAAAACCGTTCAACGAAGAATTGTGAGAACGTACTCTCGTGTGTGGGCCATGCTTCAAAGGCCGGCGCATCTCCAGCAACCGACGAAAAGTAAGAATCGTGGAGCCAGTCAAGCATCTTCTCTTCCTGGCTCACTCCAGCAAATCGGTGACCGTCTTCGCCGTCTTTACCGCTGCCGTGCTGCAGCGCAGCCTTGGTTCGGTCTTCATCGCTTTTGCTGTCGTACGCTTCCTTCCAACCACTGCGAATGAAAAGCATGTCTCCAGGCTTAATATCACCACCCTGGGCGGCTGGGCGGATATCTATTCCTTGATCTTGGCCGCATTGATACAGGTCCTGCCACGAGATAGGGTAGTAATCGAAGGGGTCATAATTAATGCCTTTCTTGTGCGCGTATCCGCGGTAGTCCAGTAGCACACCCCGTCCTGCGACACCGTGCTCGGCCCAGTGGTGAATTGAGCATTTATGGAGGTCTGCGTTTGGGCCCGTGATATCGCTTCCTTTAGTCTGCGTGGTGTTTTAGTAGCTGCACCAAAGACGCGAATCCTACACATACGCCGTTATAGAACGAACCGCTAGCCATGTGGGCAAAGTGTCGAAATCCGTCCCATTGGGTACCGGACTGGGTGTTCATATGGTAAACATCATCATAAGCAAGTCCTTCCGCTAGGGTCTTGATCTCATGCTTGAAGGGCTCGCGGCCAAACGAAGGCACATTCGGTACGTTGAGGGGCAAGCTGCATCGCGATTAGCCGAAGCGCACGAGATGCATGAGGGCAACACGCACTTTACAGGCACGATCTCGCCACTTCTGATCTCCCTTGCAGCCGCAGCCACACGTGTGGGTGTCAGGAGATTGAGACGACCAAGCTAGCTCTGGTGAGTACATCTCGCGAAAAGCTTAGATTTCGGTTCGCACGCACGTAATCGTTGTCACCCCAAACCCAAGCAGCGTCTTGCGGAGCACCAGGGATCTGCGGTAGCTCTTTTCTGGTCGGAAATTTGGTAGAATCCGGGTCCCAGGGTATGGTATTCGCGGTCTTGTTCATGGTGAGAAAATCTTTAATCTGCGTCAAGCGCTGACTTGCAGTGTTTTCGGAATCTGTCATGTCGATTAGGGCGCCGGTACCTCGCTAGAAACCTTGCTATTGTTTGTACGTGGGTCGCGGAACTTGCGGAAATTGCAATTCTTCAAAGGGATCTTTCTGGATGCTTCCCGGCACATCCGCGACGTTCCGGGTTATTATGACACGTTGACCCCGCATTCTTGAAAGATGGTGGAGCCGCGTATGTGGGGTTCCTAGTTCCGATTCCGCTGACTATCATGAAGCGACTCGTACCCTCAACTTTTGTATCATGCTCTCGGGCATCGTGCGCGTATGACTTCTCCTGAAATCCAGTCATGACCGATCATTCTACTCCTCTCGTTTGCGTGGACAGCGAGGGTTTGCGTCACTCGTTTTTCATTCGTGCAGAGCCTGCAGCTCGACAGAATCGTGTACATTACTGAAATGGATTTACTCTAATGATTGTGTCAGTTGGATCTCATCGCGTGTGGAAATTGGCAGGTTTCGTGGCGCTAGGGTGTGTTCATTGTTGGTGGAAGTTTTGGGAGTGATGACGCACAGCGGTTAATGACTCCAACTGTGGCGTTTGGAGGACCCAAGGATTGCCACCTTGGACACTCTTGGCCAGAAGCTTGTCCTCTGGTCAAGAAAGTCTTGTTTGCTTCGCCGAGTCTTGTTCTCAACGTCAAAGAATGTTGAGCGTAAAGTCGTGTCAATGAAGAGCATCACATCCGCCGGTTGATGCGCTCTAGTAGCTTTAGTAGCATCATCTCATGCGCTAAACTCTGAGCGTCTCGGTGTTACGATGAATCCGAGAGGGTGGACAGATCGGCACGCGATGGAATTTGCTGCCATGCAATAGAACAATACACACATGCTATGGCCATGCGCCTGACTCTCTTCCATACAACACAACGCGTCGAGGCCAAATGCTAAGAGCCTAACTCACTTCAACGATGCACCGGTACCACCTCTCGGTCTCCTGGAGCCCGAGCCGTTTGTCCAGGTCACAGCGCATTCTTCCCGCGGACGATTGGCGTATCATGATTACTTCTCCGTGTATTGATTTAGCCGGTCTCTGTCAGGACATCCCCTTAAGCCGCCTCATTGGCTACAGCACTCTCGCATACTCCGGAGTAAGCACAGCTCGCGAGGAGGCGCAATTCCAGCAATAATCCTTCTAGTGCGAGCAGAGTCGTTGGAGGAAAATTGTCGTCCGCTGCGCCGTTGAACCAAATCCCACTGGCCTCCCTGGCGTCGCGTTAATGAAAGCATATAAACTCCTACCCCAGAATGATTCCCCAGTCTCCACCTCATCCCCGGATCACCTCTTTACCCCATCTTTATATCGACTGACTTGACAGCATGGCTACAGTCGAGAAGCCGGGCGCTCATAGCGCGGAGCACGTTTCTGATACCTCAATCGATCACGCTGTGGCTTATGAGGAGGGCAAGGAGACAGGCCTAAGCGATGCTCATCTCTGTTCCGACGCAGACAACAAACGCATCCTCCGCAAGACGGACATTTGGATGTTGTCGCTTCTTTGCATGGTTTACTTCTTGCAATCGGCCGACAAGGGGATCATCGGATTGACAGCCGTTTACGGTCTCAAGGAGGACGCGCATCTTGTTGGCAACGACTACTCAAACATCGGCAACATTGGATACTACGCGCAACTTGGTGTGCAACCTTTGGCGGCATGGATACTCGTCAAGCTTCGGTACCGCCAAGTCCTCCCCGTCATCATTACTTGCTGGGGTATCTCAGTCGCTGGTGGCCTCGGTGGTTCCAGGAACTACGCTGGGCTGCTCGCGTCCCGATTCTTCCTCGGCGCATTCGAAGCTGCGGTCATTCCATTGTTCTCGATGATCACCATTGCGTTCTATAGACGTTCAGAGCAGCCGTTTCGGGTAGCCTGCTGGTACAGCTGCTATGGTCTTAGCACCTTGATTAGTGCACCTATCGTCTATGGCTTCGGTCGCATCCACTCATCTTCGCTCTACCGGTATCAGATCGTCTACCTCTTCTTCGGACTCTTGACCATCGCTATCGGACTCATTACTTACTGGTGGGCCCACGACAGTCCTGGCGAGGCTCGATACCTGTCGCCAGAGGATCGCTTGAAAGCCGTCGACCGATTGAAGGCCAACCAACAGGGTATCGTCTCGCACAAGTTCAACTGGAAGCACGTCATTGAGGCTGTTACCGAACCCAAATACTGGCTGTACATGATCATGGTCATTGCTGTCAATGCAGGCGCTTCAGTCTCCTCGGTCTTCGGTTCCATCATCCTCCAGAACCTGGCTGGGTTCAGTGCCGATGAAGCCGTCCTACTGAATATGCCTTTTGGGGTGCTTCAGTTTGTGTCCATTCTTGCTGCGTCGTATCTGGCGTACCGGTTCAAGCGCAAATCCCCCTTCTTACTCGGTCTTGTTACCATCGTCATCGTCGGTGTCGCTTTGATGGTAGCGCTTCCGAAAACCCCCTCCAACAAGGGTGGTCTACTTGCAGGCTACTACCTGATCGCCTTCGTATTTGCAATCAATCCCCTGCTCATCTCCTGGATGGGTGCCAACTGTGCCGGACAGACCAAGAAGGCCATTTACTACACGTCCTTCAACGCTGGCAATTCCATAGGCAACATTATCACCCCTTATATCTTCGATGCAAAGTTCAAGCCACAATACGTAAGTAATTCCTTATCTCTTAGCCCAGATTGGAGCTCATCGCTGACCGTGCGTCTTTCTAGGTCAATGCGCTCAAAGGCATCTTGGCAATCTGGTGCATTCTTTGGGCTGTCGTCATCGCTCAAATTTTCCTGATCACCTGGATGCAGAAGAAGAAATGCGATCAGCGTGAAGCAGCGGGTATTCCTAGGAATCCTGTCGACTATTCGATGAGCGGCCATTTCCACGAGGCTGGTGCGGAGGTTCATGGCGAGAACGGTCTGCAAGACATGACGGACAAGGAGAACATCTACTTCCAGTACTTGCTGTAGCTTGATGTATAAGATGGCCATGTCTACTTCTCTTGTTAATAGAAGACATCAATCTCATTGTTGGAATCAATTAAAATGGCCCCAACGGACCGTATGTGACAGCTTCTTAGGCCAGTGCTTCCGACCATTCTGTTTTGGCGATGCTTTTCCAAGTTTTGCTTGTAGATAGGCCTCTCCAGTATGGCGATTACTTTGTGGTGAACGTAGTTGCGGGAGTTGAGAGGTCGCTCGAAAAATGTCGATGTGGGGAGGGTTCGAGACATGCCAGATAAGAAGCGGCAGGAGCATGATTCAGGGCGCTCGCTTATGTCAGCTACACATGACTAACGTGTCGCGTCGCTCATCGGAACATTGACTTCTGACAAGCCCCTCGAACTTCATTCTCCATCACTGATGCTGGACGTCTGACTGTGTCCATGCCATACACACTCGTTGCCTTCGACTCTTCGCCGCTCGTATGATTACATGCACTCAGCGTATTCTCGCCTACCTCCTGATTCCGTGCATCTCAGTCTTCGTGTTGCCGTTGCTATACGCTCGACTACGACCATCAACAAATTCAATGCCTGTTCGAGTATCGCCAGAGGAAGTAGCATCGGCTCTTCTTGCCGAGAAAGGGCTGCAGCTCCAATCCTTACAAACCATTCAGTCACTCTGGGCTGGCTACGGAGAGATATGTCGTGTGCTGGCTAACCCAATAGGCTCGCATGATTCGCCGAAACCCTACATACTCAAGCTCGTCAATCCTCCACCGACCAAGGCAAACGACGAAGGCCACTCTCGAAAAATCTTGAGCTACCAGGTCGAACAATACTTTTATACCCACCTCGCTCCCCACCTGCCAGCAACCTTACCAGTCGCCGAATGCCTTGCTAGCATCAACAAGCACAATACAAATGGTACCTCAATGACTGCGATGCTGTTGAGCGACCTCCGGCAACAGTACCCCGTGGCTGGAGAGAAGCGCGATGTGCTTACGACGACCCAGGCTCATGCAGCGCTCGACTGGCTGTCTGAATTCCATGGCTTCTGGTGGTCTCGCGTCAAGTCTTTGGACTCTTCTTCACTCGTACTGCCTCCACTTGAGGAAGTGCAGCGCGATGGACAAGATGCGTCAAACAAATCAGTCTGGCTGAACGGCGGATATACGTACTTGGCAACGCGGCGGAAGGAGTATAACAGTCTGGCGGCCGATTACGACTCGGAGTGGAACGAACTACTCACTGAGTGGGTCGATGGTGAAGATGTCTCCATATCCGAGATAGCAGCTGCATTCCTGTCGCCGAAGGCGACCGGTTGGACACCAATCCAAGGTTATCAAACTCTCATACACGGTGACGTGAAGTCTGAAAACATGTTCACGAGCAGCTCCGGTAAAGAGGTCGCGTTTTACGACTTCCAATATGTTGGAATTGGTCTTGGAGTCTGCGATCTAGCAAAGTTCCTCACCTGCTCCGTCCCGCTGAGCATGCTGGTTGCCGACCGGCATATCCCACGGGAGTTATCCATGCAAGAAGGCGAGAGACAGCTGCTGGAACGATATTGGAAGAGGCTGGTAGAGATCGGCAAACAAGAGTACACTTGGTCCGTCTTCGTGCGACATTGGGAGACGGCCCTTGTGGACTGGTTGCGCTTCCAGGCCAGCTGGGGTTTCTGGGGAAACACAGACTGGTTGGAGGCCAGGGCGCGGAGCATACTCAAAGACCAAGCATGGAGAGACGCGTTGATCAGTAACGTGGACAAGACGAGCATGAGCAAACAAAGCGAACCTTCTGGGTGAGGGTGGATTTGTTTGCTGTCTACGAAGCCTGTATGCACTCACTCCCTGCGGACGTCGATGAAGCTGGCCCTGGTCCTGTTTCCCCACTTCCAACGGCGATATATATGATCCCTTAATTGGTCTTTGGTAACGATCCGGCTCAATTGGCCAAGTGGGAAGGCGTCGCACTCGTAGCTGATACGATATGCGAAGATACCCCAGTTCGACCCTGGGATTGAGCTGCAAGTTTTATCTTGGGTTTTCTTTTTGCCATCTTCACGACATGCTATGTCTTCATCAGTGCATGCATAGCATCGGCCTGAAATAGTCCAAGACCGACGTTCAGGCAAGAGCGCTCAGCGCATAACCCCAAGAGTCAAAGCTTGGGTAAGGCTGCTACCTTGTTCTCCATATCGACACAGGCGAGAGAAAAAGACGAGAGATCGAGGTCATCGAAAAACTTCCGAACTGTCACATTGTTTAGCTCATTGGTACCTACGCGCACAGCCTCTTTCTCAGATTGTTTTTGTGGCTAGTCACGGCTTGCGACCTAGTCAGCCACCTTGGAGACGTGAATTGGCTGCAGAAGCGGGTTCGAATGGAAGCTCGAATGTCTCGAGCTGACAGGACTGGACAAATAGGGGACCGAGACGTGAGATTTTCAGCACTTAGAATCCCAGTCGAGACTCAAGGACGTTGTATCGCGACTCAGCCTTGGTCTTTCCAGAGAGGATGATCGGCCGCATAGCCTGTGCAATGGCATATCTTCATGGAACTAATATCTTGCTCTCGCGGAATGCCCCATGGCTGGCGGACTTTGGCACGACGACAGACCTATTTGAGATATGACACTCTGCTTTGAGCATGCCTTCACGCTTAGCACGGGCTCGTGCATCTGCGAGACACCTCCTTTCAGGCAAATCTGGACACTGTGGAAGTCTAGCTTTTGCAGAAGATTGGTTAGGATCCGGTGACATAGCGGGTGTGAACGAACATCTTCCAGGCATCGTGAGGTCGAAGGTAGATAAGCGCCCAACCCTGGTATCGTCGAGCGGGGCGTAGCCACGGCAGTCTGGCGGGAATGCCAGAGAACAGGGGGTCCAGTATTGGCGGCCGCACATGCAGTGGCGTCCAGTCAGCGATGCAGGATAATGTGCTGGTGGGGTGATGTGGAAGCGTTAAGCCTCGCCAACAAGGGCCACGACCAGGCTTCGCCCGCCGCTTCGACAGCTCACCACGGTTGTGTCGCGCACCAGAAACATGACATTCCCACAACATCACGCATCTATGTTACTCGGTGGAAATCTCCGTTCTCAGAACAACATCTGTTTTGTCTGAAAAATCGCGTTTTTTCACTCTCAGACCCTATGTACTCCAGATGCGCAGTTCCCCGGCTGTTCAATTGCGGTTTTCTTATTCGCATGATTGGCTCGCGTGGGCTGCGTTGTGTTTCAGCCTCAAAATAAGCGCTAGTCGTTTGCAGCTCTATGATGCGCCATTTATCCAGTCCTGTCCACAAGGCTGACGCGAGAACTAGTGATTTACCTAACGCCCCGCGACGTTATCTGATCCTACGTCTAGAACGTCTACGGCATGTGTACATATGGCTTGCAGGACCCCGCTTATGCGGGATATCCGCCTACAGCAGATCAATCTACACATCCACGATGGATAACCCCTTGGGACTGATTGGTGAGGTCGGGCTGAAAACAGTCGTCGCATCCTTGTTTGGTATATGGATACTGTACTGGCTGGCAATTGGCATATACCGGGTGTATTTCCATCCGCTGTCCAAGATTCCTGGGCCCAAGGTCCGACTCCTAAGACTACATCAAGTGCGAAGCTCTTGCGATGGAACTAACACCATGTAGTTGGCAGCATTCACCTTTTGGTACGAGTTCTACTACGATATCTATCCGCATAGATACCAGTATCTGTGGAAGATTAAACAACTACACGAAGAATATGGTAAGGGTTCATCGCCGCCGTTTGACTTCTTGTTCTAACCATATTGACAGGACCCATCATCCGAATCAATCCTCTGCAGGTCCATATCCATGATCCAGACTATTACGAAACCATCTACGCATCCGGCGTTAGTCACAAGCGTGATCGTTGTAGCTGGTTCCTTCACACCGGCTCCAAGTCCTGGGAGGGATCCACGCTGGATACCATCGACCACGAGCTGCATAAAATGCGACGGAATGCTATTTCACCCTTCTTCAGCAAGCGCTCAGTCCAAGCTCTTGAAGGGCTCGTTGCAAACAATATTAAGAAGCTACTGCGTCGGTTCGCGGGCGAAATAGAGAAGAACGGAGTTAACGGCGGCATTGTAAACCTCAACGACGCATATGCCGCTTTCACCATGGACGTCATTTCCGAATATGGCTTCGGCGAATCGATGAAGAGCTTAGACAATGATGATTATGGTAAAGAGTGGCTGGCCATTCTCCACGAAGGAATGCAGTTGGAGCCATTCGCTCGCCAATTTCCTACCTTCTTCAACTTTCTCTTCGATCTGCCGCCGAACATTGCTGCCAAGTTGGATGCCGGAGCAGGGAAACTGAATACCTTCAATAGCCACATGCTGGGCAAAATTGAGCGCATAATGAATTGGAGCGATGGAGTAGAAGAAACAAAGAATCTGAGGCGGACTATATTCCATGACATAAGAGATAATGTTGGTGGTAAACTTCCCAAGAAGGAGAAACATCCCGTCAGGTTGATGGCGGATGCATGTATCATTCTCGGTGCAGGAACAGAAACAACAGCACGGACTATGGCGGTCACCACCTACTACCTGATCAAACACCCGGAGATAGGCGAGAAGCTGAGACAGGAGCTGAAGACGGTGATGCCAACGGTGAACAATGAGGTCATGCTCCCGCAGTTGGAAGCCTTGCCATACCTAGTAAGCCACCTACCCCATTCGAGGTGACCAGATATGCTAACAGGTTATTCAGGGCGCAGTGATAAACGAAGGCCTCCGCTGCGCCCACGGCGTCTCCACCCGCCAACCCCGCATCGCTACCGGCGAAGACCTCACATACGCGCAATACACCATCCCCAGAGGAACTCCCGTCATGGAATCCTCCTACCTCCTCCACACCGATCCTAACATCTTTCCCGACCCCTTCGCCTTTCGCCCAGAACGTTGGCTCGAGAACCCCCGACTCACGCGTTATCTCTTTGCTTTCGGCCGCGGAAGCCGCAATTGTTTGGGGATGAATTTGGCGACGTCGGAGCTATATCTTGGGCTGGCGATGATTTGGAGAAGGTTCCAGCTGGAGATTTATGATACGGTTGAGAGCAGGGATGTGTTGACGAGCCATGACTGTTTCTTGGGGATGACGGACTTGAAAAGCGAGGGCATAAAGGTCAAGGTTGTTGCGGAGGTGGAAGAATGATTATGAACGTCGGTGTGCCAGTTAGTCTATGGTGTCAAGAGCGATGGCTTGGCGCATTATGATGCGACTATGTTTCAACGTTAAATTCCTTGTTGTGAGTCCTGTTTTGATAGGTTTTTGAGAACAGACGGCTCTTTCGATAGTCAAGCGGGGCGGTGCGGGTCGGAGGGAAGTATAATCACGCTGGTTGTGTTGAAACAGGGGCTGAGAATCTGGGTCGTGAGGCAGCAGTCGGTGCGGACAGGATGATCAATGTCACGCGCACACTTGTAGAAAGCTTCCGAGCTTGTCTATTGAGAAGAGAGGAAAGGTGTTTTCGGTGGCACAAACAAGTCAAGAGCATGTTGCCCGGAACTGGAGTGGCTGCACAACGAAATAAGGCCAGGATGACAAGTAGAAGAGCTTCGCATTACATTTACTATCAACTTCTATAATACTATTATCCCCTTTCTCCTTCTTGCATTCAAGCTTTTGATTCTTTTAGGTATCTTGAAGTGTTCAGACGACGCCCAAGCCACGGTCACTCTGATGCGTATAATACTTTGGAGGTATTATGGGCCAGTCTGGAAGCTCAAACATGGAAGAAAGCTCAGACACTATCGAGTCCGGATACGCTGGCGTCTGTTCCTGTGATTTTGGTTGCTCCTCCTTCGTCTGTTGTGCAGCAATCTTTGGCTCGTCGTTCTTGGATTCCTTGAGAACCTTCCCAGTCCGTACCAACTCCCTTTTCAACACTTCACATAGCTTGTATGGCGCCGCAATAATCCCGCCCCATATGAAACTATGCCCGCGCTTGATGAGAGCAAGAATCTTTGGCAGCACAGTATCCCACTCGTATGCCAATTCCATAATCGTGGAGATGAGAACCAGAAGAAACAAAATAGTCGGGATAAGACCAACAGTCAGCCAGACGAATAACGCAATCTCCAGCGTTGGATACGTCATCCTCACTCTTTCTTCGACAAAGTCAATGACAGCAGGTGGTATGTTGGCGCCACGGATATAGTACCCGATGCTGCCAAGATCCACACTATGCTTCCTGATCGTGCGTACCTTATCGTCGTAGTCGCACATGACGGTTCTCCAATCAGTTCTGAGCGAGTCTGGGTCGGCCCGCTTGAGTCTGATAGACTCGTTGTGGTACTGCACACCTGGCAGCACCTCGCTGAAGCAATGGCCGTGCTTGCACTGCGGATCAGCGTCGTAAAACAACGCGTCGTTGAATATCGCCTTCCTCAGCACCTTTGGATACGTGGCGTACCATTTAGTCCCGAAATGGAAGAGACCGGGCCGGCCTTCTGGATCGAGAGCGAGCGTCCCGTTGGCGTATGTGATGGTAAAATAGACGTAGTGTCCAAGCGCATGGCAGTCGGTGTTGTACAGGCTATCGATGTGAACACCTTCTTTGAAGTATCTGAATGCATAGATCGTTCTAATAGTGGGGAGACTGAATGTACGTTCCGGTCGAGGTTCATCGGTGTACCATATCTGACGCCTTGGTGCTTCGAGGGACAGGTCAGTTCCGCGTTTGGCAATCGTCGGTGTAGTCGTAGGTGCTGGTATGGCTGTACTAGTTGGTCGTGGGAAAACAACAGGACCGTGGCCCATATGTAGGGATAATTTGGGCATGGGCATCGAAATGATACCTCGTGAAGTCGTGGTCGGAGATGGAGGCGGTACGGGGGTGATAGTAGCGGTCGCGGATGGTCCTAGAGGAGGAGAGGTTGTGGCAATGCCACCAAATGTAGTGGGAGACACCAAGGGTGTGATTGCTGCGATTGTAACTAGTGAGACAATCATCTCGACTGCTGCTTCTGAGATATCAAAGTAGCGTGCAGGTTGAGATGAAGATAAAAAGCCAGCTTGCAAAGAGATTCTGATCTTTTTTATAAAAGGTTTAGAGGTCGGAGGGAGACAACCCATAATCGCTTGAAGATGAACCATGGGTGCCGGATCTTGCCTATTCGTGTGCATCGTGTATAGATGGTGCTCAGATGCCCTCGCTACCAAATCCCATATTTCTCCGGCCAGAGTTTCGATCAAAGTCTCCCACCAAAGCGGCGCAACCCTATCAACGTCAGTAAATCAACAGTAATCTATAGGCAACCGCTCATAGATCAGTCGCGTACCATCTTCTTTGCTTTCCTTGGACACCAAACCAAATTGCCTACTGGATATAATCGTCATCAACGAAACCAGCACGTTCGTTGAAGAACATATAGCATGCAGCCGCTGAAATTATGCCAAAACCGAACATTATCACCAAAAGACCGAAGGCAAGTATAGGTAACAGGATCAGATCATCGTAGAGTGTGAATAGGAGGTAGCAAAGATGGCAAGTTGTTGTAAAGCTGTAGACGAAAAAGGCGACGGTTATGGCGACAGCCACGTAGACAGAGGCATAATGCGTGAGGGTATCGTAGGCGCCTCTACATGTGGAAAGCATGCTCTTGGACAGAAATGTGGGAGTTGCTAGGCGGAGATCTATGTTTTGTGCGAGAAGTGATGTGAAAGATCACAAGATGACTGACTGGTGCGAGGAAATGTTTCCAATGGCTTGTCTTTGTAACGTACAACTCTGGTTGGGTAATGAGGGGTTTGCGCATGACGTAACTAGCTCCTCGCTGGTCACTGTGGGCGCGAAGTGATGAATCTTTGGTAGCGGTGACTTGGTACCGCTGTAGAGGATTTTCATAATTACAACGCACTGTGCAGGTAAATTCGAGCTACTCTGGAGATTGAAAAAAATTGTTCTGGATGCTAGAAGGGACGAAAGGAGGTCATGTATGCTTCACGCGAAGTTATCGTGGATCTTTGGTCACGTGGTGCGATGTCGTAGTTGCCAGGCATACCACTGTTCGGAGAAGTTCTTTCTGAGCGCAACTGGGTCTGGAACATCTCCAATCTATTGTGATGCCAAAATTCTACAGTTGTGCATATCCGACACTTGCATTCAGCTACGCATTTCAGACACGCGTGCAGGCGGCGAAAAGTGAGCAGTCGTCCTAGTTATTGATCATTCTACATAATAGCCGGTGCAACTGCTTCACGCACCCTCCCATCCATCCCTTCTCCGCCACCTACTCATCAAGCAACATGTCCAAGACCACCATCACCAGCCACAAGCAAATATTGATCGTAAACGACACCCAAATGACGACCTTCCAAGGCCCATTCTCCAACCACTCTTGTGCCATCTGAGGATCCGCCCAGCTCACGGCCCCGAAGAAGCTCACCATGAGCGCGGTTATGGCGATGGACAAGACGGCGTAGAAGCCGATGCAATTTGTTATTTTGTCGAGTACGCGTTGAACTTTCGCCTTTCGACGGTTGCTTTCGATGGCGAGCGGGCCGAGTTCGGGATCGTAGATCATCTTGTGGTGTTTGTGGGGGCTGTATGGGTTGCATGGGTTGATGTATACGCGAACATTGGTGTCGGGTGTCATTGTGAAGTTGTTGTGGTTTTGGGTGGGTGGGTAGACGGATGAGCCAGTTTTAGGATCGGGCGACATGGTTTGGTGTGCTCGACTGCGTGGCGTGTACGGGGTTGCAGTGTAGTATGATAGTAGCTGAAGCTGCGTGTGAGTGTTGAAGAGATGCAGTTTTGAAATATTCCAGAGTCTTTTATCGTTAAATATTTCCATCGCACGGGATAGTACCTTGGTTGGCTTCTTCGGCTCCAGCCAATGCTGTATCTGTAATCTGGTATGTTTCGGTATGGATACCACGCATGCCCAGGCTACCGCTGGTGCCTGCATCCTAGTCTTTCTCAAAAACTTTGCTATACGAATGCACGATTATGGTTTGCGACGTCCCATTGTCGAAAAGCGTGCCTCTGCGTTGTCCAACTATATTCGTGCTTCCGCGTTGACTCGTCGGAGGTTCCAACTATGAGACATGCAACTCCGGCTCCTTTTGCTCGCCGTTCGTGTTTGAGGAGAAATGTGGATGATTAGACCATTCATCGTCGACCTCCTGCCCAGCAGCCGTAACATCTTGTTGTGCGATATCAGCGGACTCTAAATCATGCTGAGCTAGAGGATTGCCCTCAAACCCATTTGGATTTTCTTCTTCGTATTCGCGCAAGATATCGTCCATCTCTTCTGCCTCGTCGAACTCATCTTTTGGGTCGTTGGGGTTTCTGTACTTGGTCCTGAGAGTTTCTGACATGTCGAAGACATCGCCCGAAGCGAGCTCGGTAGTCCATTTGTCCATGCCCTGGTTGGCCAAAGCATCTGCTGCGTTATTGCCTTCGTCTACGTCGTGAGCCTTCACCCAGGTAATGAGAGTCTTTGCTCTGCACTTCTCACGTTCCCGTATCCTTGCCAAAATGGGTTGGATGATATCTTTGTTCACCACCTCCTTGTTCTTGCTGGTCTTCCAACCATTCTTCTCCCAGTTCGCAACAAACTGTGTAAGGCAGTTTTTTGAATATTCTGAATCGCTGATGATGTGAAGATCGCGATCGATGGGAACGTGGTCAATTGCTCGGGCCATTGCGACTAGTTCGGCTCGGTTGTTGGTCTGGATGTCGCCCCTCAGAGGTTCCTTGACATTTCTGTATCCAACGTCAGTGAATGTTCTAGACTGTAGCATATTATCCTTGCCAGAGTACTTACCTGGGATCTCTTGGGCCGAAATAGACTCCACAACCGGCTCTCGCACCTACACCGCCATTGCCCCGCGAACCACCGTCTGTGTATACCATAACAGGGCCTTTGAAATCACCTGTCGGCTGTCTCTTCCTCTTGCCAAGTTCCTCGGCTGTCTTGACTCTGATGGTGCCTGTCGCATCGTCGAGCTTAAGGCTCGGGTCGAAACCATCTACCGCGCCGAGCGGAAGGGGGCCGAGGCCAGGCTCAGTCTTGACGTTTTGGTTGTCTACGATAAGTGCTGGCGATCCACCCTCGTTCTTTTGGCGCTTGGGTGCGCTCTCCGAAATCTCCCTGCTCCTGTCCAGATTGCCTGTCGCCGATGGAGACCCGGATGTGGAGAGATCCCCTCGTAAGCTGATGGGTTCGCTGATACCTTGAACAAAAGCCTCGGCCTCTTCTATCGTCTTGAAGCTTTTGTATTTGGCAC
This sequence comes from Alternaria solani, assembly GCA_002952155.1. Taxonomy (NCBI): domain Eukaryota; kingdom Fungi; phylum Ascomycota; class Dothideomycetes; order Pleosporales; family Pleosporaceae; genus Alternaria; species Alternaria solani. The sequence goes on from CP022029.1 coordinate 2,210,919, forward strand.
CACTAAAGCCGCTAACCTGGGCTTGCGTAGTCGGCCAATCCGTATACACGCCTGGTGTGCGTCCAATGGCCACGCCGTAGAACTTGTGTTTTCCTCCACCTGCCATTGTTCCGTCCTCGGTCACGTAGGTGTTGGGATAATCCGACCACGGCGGAAACGGGCGGCAAAACGTTACGGATGACCGAGACGAGGGGCTTGTTAAGTGGTTGCGGCGGATATCAGAGTGCCTGATCGTGTCGATGAGATTTGGTGTGTAACACAGAGAATTTGACGTGGTATTGAGGGCCTCGTTGGTGTGACGTACTTACCATACGTTTGTCCTTGAAGAAGAAAATATGACGCGCCGAGAGAAGACCCACGACGCGCCAGGAAGCATGCAGCACCTGCACAGGGGAGAGATTAAGGGCGCTGCCGGGTACGAGGCGTTAACTGTGGTACAGAGTGGCGTTCAGATGGACTATTGGCGGCATTGTTTGTGGTTGGGGTGCCAATTTCGGAGGTGCTTGGACCCTGCAACAAGCTGCTGCAGGATCCAGCCTCATTGTGAGATGGAGGTAACGCGTTCGATGAAGCCCACAACATTGTGAACAATGCAAGACCGAGAGAACATGATAGAGACTAGCTCTATGTGACGGCATGAACCAGACACGTTATGACCCCGAATAAGGCGTATTCCTGCGCCATTCGACGCGTTGTGGCTGAACCTCGGAAGCTCGTACCCCACTACGTTACGCATCTGGTAATTGGTTGGAGCGACATGACCACCAACACATTCCACCTGCACCCTGATAGATACGCCAAAATCATCATGTTTGAAGTAGGACACTGTCCACATATGTCTAGAAGTTTTTCCGCTTACAATGTTCAGGGCCGTCACGCGCCAGACAATTACCGCCTGCGCCTGCATCGCGCGCGCTCAGTCGTATTGACGAGTGCAGAGCTGGTTGAGATCCGCGCAGCACAGCGAACATTCGAGGGCGCCTACGTCCGCACAGCAATCGGCCAGTTTTCTTTTGCGCTTGTGGTGCTAAAGATCTTCACCGCCGAATTCTACTCGATCGGTGCACTGTTCGCAGTCTATGGCGCTGGCATTCTGTTCATCAGTCTGTTCCGGCGACAGCAAGGTCAGTGGAAGAGCGATGATGCAAATGCATGACGACAGAGGTGTGGCTGCTGATAAGGAATAGGTAACAAACAGTTCTTTTCAGAAGTCGGCCAGGATGGCTTGCACAGGAAGAGGTTCCGCACGTCCGGCAATGTAGTCACCGTGTTGACAGCGTTGAGCGTCTCAGCGTACATTTGTCTGCTGGTACTGACGCTTAAGCTGGCGACATGAGCATGGCGTCGCTGACGCCTTTGGATCGTGACGAACGGTCCGGTTATATCCAACAGAGTTTCCACCACAGGCGACGTTGCCTTGGTGCCGTCCCAGACATATGCAGGTGACCAAGGCACCCCCGCAATGCGCAAGGTTCATCTGGGAAGAAGTCTGGGAACTATTTCTTTTCGAAATCTGGGGAAATACATTGCTATGTACGTATATGAGTGCCAAGGACCTTTGCCCGTTACAAGAAACAGTGGGGTGTGCAGCTGCAGACTGACGTTGCGCGATCCACCCACGAACTGGTTTGGCCAACATGGCACGGAATCACCGTGAAAGGAATGGAAGCATTGTACGAGGAGCGAAATGGTTTCGTCGCTCCGAACTACTTTGCAATCTATCTGGCCCGTACCTGCGTGCAAAGGATCAGGCTGGGGTAGCAGTGTGCCTTGGTGGTCGTCTCGAGGTGCAGCGGGAGGCGTGTGGGAATGATTGGCTTTCGTTTCGGGATCGGACTGTGGGGTTGTCCGCTTCCAGCAAGAACACCTGCCAAGTGGTTTGTACTCGGACAGCGACGCGCAGACGAGTCGCGCCTTGTTATCGCACAATCTGACCGTCCAGGCTGGAGGATAAAAACTGCCCACCATGCACTGCTCAACCCGGTTGCGCGCGTTGCTCAAGACTCACCCTCCACTACCGTCCGTGGTTTAGTCCAGCGGCGCACCGTGGTTCCTAGCCCTCCCAACCAAAGGCCGACTTGGAACAGTCATATCGATCCCTTGATAACGTCACCGGCCCGGCCAGCCTGCACTCTCAAATTCACGCGACGACTGCACAGGACGAGTCCTTCTTCTGCACAGCTTCTCCAAACTTCTCGCCAGCTCAACTCAGCACTCTTAGACAGTCTTGCACCGGCAGCAGCGACTCGCGTCCAGAGCCCTGGGTTCTCTCTTAGTGCCGCGCCTGAGCTAGCCTTGGATAAGTATTTCGACCTCTTGGCATGACGCCAAACATGGAAGCAGTCCCGACGCCGACTGTGACCGAACTAGTACATCACAAGCATTCGCATCGACGCCGATCGTCAGTTTCCTCAAATACCTCGACCCCGAACCGCCGCTTCAGCTCCCATTCCACATTCGCCCGATCTGTAATGAGCAAACTCACCCTGCCCCTCGACACCACAACCCAGCCACACTCCAAAAACGACAACGACCTTACTCCCCGCGCCGTCTCCGCCGAGCCACGGTTCCCTGCTGTTGCGCCTGCAAAGAACGTGCAGGCTCTCAAGGAGAGCGCCCTCCAGAATGGCCAGCTGAAGGCTGTCCCCAACCCAGTCAACCACCAGCATCACAATGGCCATCTCGTGACAAAGGATGGCGTGGGCGCTGCCTTGAGCGACACCCCACTGCCATCTGTTCCGGGAAGTCCGCGCGAGTATGGAGAACCGCCGTCGCAGAGCGCTTCCTACTTCGCTGACCGTAACAGCGCGCTCACCCGCAATAGCTCCACCACTTCCACCCCGCGATTACGCCCTACAACGCTCGATATCCCCGGCCTGACCAAGTCAAAGGTCTCGCCCGACGGCAAGATTGCCCAGCGAGATGTCGGCTCCAAGCTCGTCATCGTCATGGTCGGCCTGCCCGCGCGAGGCAAATCATACATTACAAAGAAGATGGCTCGCTACCTGAACTGGCTGCAGCACGATACTAAGATTTTCAACGTGGGAGAGAAGCGGAGAGTGGCTGCGAGTCACAGCGGATTTAGGCTGTCCCAAGCGAACCTCGAGCGCGTCTCCTCACACGTCAAGCAGGCCATTGAGGAGCATCAAGACACGCTGCCGCAAATCGCTGCGAAAATTCTTATCAATGGCGACCCCGCGCACGATGGGCCTGTAGACCCACAGAACCTGCCGGACCCACGCCGGGGTAGCACGGCCATTGCGGAGGATGACGATGGTCCGCCGCTACCACCACCACGAGTCGAAGTCACATCACCAGGCCCCAAGGCGCCTTCACCCAACAATGAGACAACAACGGGCGAGGAGGAGTCGATGGACCAGTCGGCCGACTTTTTCGACCCACAAAACCAACGTGCCGCGGCCTTGCGTGAGCAATGCGCCATGGAGACTTTGGATGACCTGCTCGACTACATCCTGAAGGGCAGTGGGTCTGTGGGCATATTTGACGCGACCAACAGCACGCTTGCGCGACGAAAGCAGATCATGGAGCGGATACGAGACCGTGCTGGACCAGAACTCAACGTCCTGTTCGTCGAGAGCGTCTGCCGTGATCAGAACCTCCTCGAATCCAACATGCGCCTGAAGCTATCCGGTCCCGACTACGCGGACAAGGACCCAGTCGCCGCCTTGGCTGACTTCAAGAAGCGCGTGGCCATCTACGAGAAGAACTACGTTCCAATCGGCGACTACGAAGAGGACAACAACATGCCCTATGTCAAGATGGTGGATGTGGGCAGGAAGATGATCTCGCATCAGATCAGGGGCTTTCTCGCAGGCCAAGCCGTCTACTACCTCCTCAACTTCAACCTCGCACCTCGCATGATTTGGATAACCAGACACGGCGAATCAGAGGACAATGTTGCCGGAAAGATTGGCGGTGATTCCGACCTTAGCGAGAACGGGCGAAAGTACGCAAAGGCGATGACACGCTTCATCGCTGCACAGCGCAAGGACTGGGCCGTTCGACAAGCAGACAAGATGGCCAACACTCACTTCCCACCAGTGGCAGGCGATCACACTCCTCCGAACCCCTACTACAGCCACGAGCTCGAGCAGCGCAACTTCTGTGTCTGGACCTCGATGCTCAAGCGCGGTATCCAAACCGGCCAATACTTTTGCGACGAAGACTTTGAAGTCAAGCAAATGCGCATGCTGGACGAGCTAAACGCAGGTCTCATGGAAGGTCTCACGTACGAAGAAATCCGCACAAAGTTCGCCGACGAATACCTCCAACGGCGCCGCGACAAACTGGCCTACCGCTACCCCGGCCCTGGTGGCGAGGGCTACCTCGACGTCATCAACCGTATCCGTCCTGTTATCGTGGAGCTGGAGCGCATGACGGACCACTGCCTGCTCATTACACATCGGAGCGTTGCCCGTGTACTGTTGGCGTATTTCCAGGGCCTGAAACGAGAGGATGTGGCTGATTTGGATTGTCCACTCGGCATGCTGTATCAGCTTGAGCCTAAGCCGTATGGTGTCGAGTTCAAGGCTTGGAGGTACAACAGCCAGACAGATGACTTTGATCATCTGCCGGATTACAAGTTGAGGAGGGGCGCACCAATGTCGAATAACTAGCAGATGGAAAGATGGGCTTGGGATTGGGATTAGATGCGACGATGATGACGATGATGTGTATTATTATGGTTGGGCTTTTTTTACATTACTGTTTGCGGGATGTTTTGTGTTGGACGCTTGGTCGGGTTTTTGTTAACCTCCTCCTAATGCTGCTCCTCCTTCTTCCCCCCTTGTAATGCTTCTTTGGATGCCCTTGTGTGGTTTGATGCAACGCTTCATGGCTATGAATCATGGTTGTTGGGCATTTACAGGCGTCTTTTTTCTCTTTCTTTCTCTCTCTTTTGATGATTACGTTGGCATGGGCGACGGGGTGGGCGTACGATAGATGGATGGATGGATGGTATGATACAATGATGATTAGACAAGATGTCTTTACTTCACTCGAAAGATGCTGTTTGTGATGGCGGTGATGTGTGCATTGCGCGGAGTCATCTGATGATGGAATGGGTGGCGGTGAGGGTATATAAACCCTCTCTTGATCTCTCTCTCTTCTATTCCTCTACACCATACCTATCTCCCTTTCTCTCCAAAACCGAGATTCATGGTTCTAATGTTTGCCTGACATTTTTGTTCAAAAGAAAGACCGAAACTCTAGATGTGCTCGTCGCCCGCCAGTCTCCTCTCTCTTTTTTCCAAAACACCAAAAGATTATCCCCATCGAAACCTTCTGCCAGCGAGTCCCAAACCGAAAAGTCGATCAAGTAGATCACATGGAAACAACGACCTCCTGTGCGAAGATAGCACTGCAATGGCCGATGGCTTTCGCGGACCAGCAGCTCTGTCGCTCGCTGGTGTCTATCCGAGTACTTCACGCCTTTGCACAAGTTTTACCAAAACACAAACAACAAGATAGGATGTGTGTGCGCCAGCTTCCCTTTTCTCGAAAACATACATATACACGAGATCCATATGTGTGAGCTTTCTTTCCCGGCTACTTGGCAAAATGACATTCGAAAAACGATATGTGAACGATTGCTCTTTCTGGAACCAAAACTTAGCAGAGAGAGAATTATGAGCGAAAAGATTTGTTTCGCTGCAGTGCACACAAAATCGACGTCGAGGATATGATATGGAGACTGGAAAAGGGAAACGAGGACATGAACATCTTCCCTCAGGCTCCTGTCTCCCTTGTTTTGACAAGACCCTGCTTCCAACCTCAGCAAAAATGAACATGAAAAGGACAGAAGCACATGGAATGCTGCTCTTCTTTCCCAAAAAAAGCGACAGTTTACGAATCAATGAGCTTCCGCCTCTCTTCCCCTTACTATCTCGAACGCAACTCGAACCAGAGTCAGTCAGTTTCATCATGGATTGCACTGAAAACTACAAAACTGCTATGGATGAAGATCTTCTGCTGTGTTGCGCATTGCACACAAAAATCCGTGTATCGACAACGCCATGGAGATGGGCAATGCCGGGACACGCATATAAAAACTTCCCTGCTGCGTCTGGCTTTGTCTCCTTCTTCACTACACATACACTGTATTTCTCAAAAGAAAGATCGAGAACCGTCGAGTATGGAGTGTCTGCTCTCTCTCGGTACGAAATTTACGCCAAACTATAGCATGCTCTGTATTCCGTCCTGGGTTCTTTGCGTCATCTCCAGAAACCCGGACAGGCCACATCCGGTTGATGGCTGGTACCAGCTGCCCTCGATTACTCAAAACTACGTTGGTCCCTCGAAATGTGTTGTTGCTCAGCTTTCTTTCACGATATACTTTCCTTCGACAAATCCCACACGCTAAGACTGATGTCGAGCTGCTGCGCTTCTCAAAGCTGTCAGATGAGCACACATGAGTGTGCTGTGTTGCTTCCCAGAACGACACGACCAAAGAAAGGATGGCTGTCGGAGAAACAAGGCCGGAACCTGGATTATAAAAGCTCGTCGTCTATCTCTACTTTTTTCTCTCTACTACACAATACTGTCCGAGTATCCGATCAAAACGGCTGGACCTCCATATCATGTGGCTCTCCAATTTTCTTCTCCAAAAATGGCATGTACACACAGTGATGTGTGTGGCTCTCTGGCGTCCACTGTCTTATTATCCAAAATTACCTTAGGAAGGCCGATGCGTCCGAGAGCCGGCCTGCTCATATAAAATTCCGAAAAAACCTCTCTGGTCTAAAACCGAAGAACGACAACCTTAGTGTTTGCTGGCTTGAGAGCTGGATTCAGGGCATGAGCGACTATAAAACATCCTTCATTCTGCGTTGTCTGCTTCTTCGCCATCGACTCTCTTCTCTTACTCCGCTCCAAAACTTTAGCCAAAAAGTTAAATGGCTGTTGTTTGATCTAAAAAACTCCTATATGAACAGCTGTGCTATGTTTCTGCTCCTCGTTTTCTAAAAACCGTATGGCATTATTTCCATGTAACTCTTTGGCGGAAAAAAAAATAATGGGACGTAGCGCATACGATGGACAGCATATCACAATAAAAGCATACATTATCATGTTCTATGTGCTCGAACAACCGAGGAGCAGCTATAAATCCAGCCCCTGCCAGTCTCTTTTCCTCTCTTCTAAACGACAGACTTTTCCTGGATTCCAAAAGTATTATTGGTCGTTCACGATGTGCTCTGGGCTTGCGTTTCCAAAATATAGGACACTCGAGCGAAACATGCGGAGGTTTCTTCTCAAAATACCTAGTCGACAACGAACCATGCTTATGCGGGCACAGAACTGAATAGGTGCCCGTGGAAACTTGGTAATAAAAGCGTCTTGTGGGATTTTGCCATCCAGTTTCATAATACACCCATCGTGGCATATTTTCCCAACAGGCCATGAGCCGATACCCATCAGTGTGCATACATTTCCCAAAAACTACCAACACCAGGAAACATGTCTTCCTTCTTGCCTTTCACCAACGAATATACCGCCGCTATTATGAGACAAGGAGCGGGGTTGATCTAAAAGATACATTATCGTTCACTTGAGCACGCCGATTGGCTCTGGGAAATACAAATGGCAACTCTCAGTAGTCGAATCGGTGGACAAGGTGGGAAACACTTGACGCGTCATCTGCGTCATCTCTTCTGCAGTGACACACTTCGCAATATTACTCAAATGGACAGAAATGACTCGCATGCCTCGGTCTGTCGATTAGAGACTCTCACTCGTTGTCTCAATGCTTTGGTCGAATGTGAGAACGAGTCGTTGTATGCTCTCAAAGAATTCCACTGAAGAAATCCATGACCACTGGTCTTGCGGTACAAAGATCATGCCGATGTTCTTCATCTCCAGAAGCCTGCTGTATCGTAAAAGCATCATAATACGACATCGTAATGTGGCGATTATGGTTAGCGTCGAGGTTGCGTACATAACGTCTGCCACTGCATTATCATTCTTCTTCGTAAAAAATTAACGACATAATTGGCATTATCAAGAATAAGGCTGCTGTGTCCATGTGGCTTTTCCGGCTCGTTCTCGAAAACCACAAACAAAGAATATGATGAGTGTTCGCGTTGCTGGTCCACACTGACCATAAAGACAAGGCGACTATACCTATGAGACAGGAAGAATACCCTTTCCTAGAAACATGCTGGAGCAAAGAGATGAAGAATATTTCTGGCGTTTTCCCTGCCCGGATGGGGGATACAGCTGATATCAAACCGCCGCGATCTTCTTACATCTTGCAACTCGTTAAACAACATGGTATTTCATCACTCAAAATAGCAGAAAATACCATGACTCAAGCAATGTAGATTACGAAGATTACATGCTGCGCACTGGTGGGCTTCTGCTTTGCTCTCAAATTGACACTGCCAAGGTCCATGTGACAAAATATCGAGAAACGTCGCGTCCACACCACCAACTTCCGGTATGCGATTTGCAATTTTGATAAATCGTATTCATAAGTCGTTGTCCATATGTACTCTGGTTAGCGTTTTGCTGATCAATGTCACCTGCTCATGTCCCTTGTATCATCGGGCCCAAAACGTCACAGATGATCCACCAAGCACATATGTGCCGTCACTCAGTCAATGGCACCTGACTAACGCATGATAAGATCTATATCGTCAGCTACCTTACTCGTTTCCATATCATATCCTCGCAACAATCGTGCAAGGCTCTCTCATATACCAAGTCCGCAGTTTCGGTTCGCCCAAGACATTACCACCCTGCAGCAAAGTATGAGTGTCTATATCCGCCTTTTGATGCTCATCTCCACCTCCGACCTTGATGAACTCTGCCTCGTCGACCGTGGCACCGATCTCGTAGGTACCGCTGCATAACGCAACGATACCAAGCTCAGACTCCACAATTTCTCCGGGTTGTATGACCGGTAGTTTGCGTTGTAGTACTCCCGTCCACGAGAAGCGCTTGTCAAGGTCCAACGCAATGTTGTGCGGGAGGCCAGTGACATGTGGCTGTAGCCTTAGTATCGGCGAGATGGGACGCGGACTTCGGTTACGGACAGACGTCTTCAGTGTAAGAAACTCATCTACTGGTGCCTTGAACTTTGCGCGGCCAAATTGCCGCACGGTATCTTCGCCATCTGCTGCGGGGTAGTCCGAGATGATGGTTGTAGTGATGGCAAGATCCTCAAGTCTGATGGCCTCAACCATCCGCGGCGTCAAGCGGATGCCGCGCAGTTCCAGTTCGCCGTGACGTCCATTCCCGTCTTCTGTCCACGTTCCTCGCACAAGTTTGAGTAGCTCTTCGCGATACCAGAAAGCTTCCCTGCTCGCACGTTCGGTTTCAGGAGAGATTTTGCTCGTGCTAACGACGAATTGACGTTGATTAGCAGGGTTCAAGGATGGAACAGTGGCGTGTGGGTCTTGTAGATAGACCTTTGGAAGGATCATGGCGATCCTACTGACATGCCCTGGCTGTATGACTTCATTGACACCATGTGCTTCGTTCCAAGACTCGTCGCAGTACTTCCCGTCCAGCGTAGGCTTTCGGGCTTGGAGCGATATCGACAATGGGTTTGGCCACGAGTTTCTTAGATCCAGAAGGAGCATGCAGTGCTCTTCGTCGTTCTCGAGGCTTTGCTTCTGGTTGAGGAAAGACCGGAGATGGCTGTCAGCTTTCCCAGATGCCGGTGGAGGTGATGACTCGTGGTCAGCCTTAGCTTGTGAACCCGACGATACGGTATCGAACCAGCCGATGTCGCCGGAAAGGGGTACTATGTCTGGGCGCTGGAGCTGCACACTTGCATTCACAGTGATTGAGATGGGCGCCGACACCTGGCGGGTGAAGAAGTGTTCCTCAACTTCCGATCTTCGCTTCCCAAGGTTGGCGTAGTCGATCTGGATGGTAGCATCCGTCAGTCTTGTGCGGCCGATAACCTCAATAGTAAATTCGGCTTCGGCGCCCGGCTTGATACTCGGTGATTCCTCGGCCTCGTTCTTACACCAACGCAACGATGGATGATGGGCGAGCTGGACCTCTAGTTCGTGCAACTCAGCTGCGGGTAGGTCTTTGTTGGACGTCGCCGCTTGTATTGCGGCAGTCGCGGTATCCTGAAAAGAGATGTGAACAAAGTCGACAGCTGTTACAGCTGAGGTGTTCTTGACAGTAACTGTGAAACGTTTTCTCTCGCCTTCAAGCACCATGACCGCTGACTGTGGTAACGACACTTTGGTGATGACAATGACAGGCTGATCTGGTATTACAGAGAACGTGAGTGACTCTGGCTTCGGCTGAAAGGTGGCCCTATGGTCGATCGATGGCGCAATAGCCGAAGAGGGCCGTGATGCTGGAGCGCCTAGACATGCTTTGAGACCCATGCGCTTCATCTTAGCTTCTCTCTTTGGCTTCCATGGTTCAGGAAATATGGGGAAGAGCCGTTCTCGACATCCAATAAGCTTAACATAGCAACCAATGATCTTCAAGGATCCTGATGTTCGCGCTGTTCCTGTGATCTGGAACTTTTGGGTTCTGTAAGGACCAAGCAGGAAGTGCTCCTCTAGTGCAAAAAACTCCACACCTTCAGCTGCTATCTTCAGCGACTCGACCCCAAGCTCGAACTCATATGGGTTCTGCATGGCGATGACGAAGCGATAGTGCTCATTAGCAACCAGAACTGTTTGTGCAGCATTCGTCTGCGGCTTCTTCAACCACGCATTGTGGAGGAATGGGCCTTCTTTTCCTTGGCTATCTGACTTTAGTTCCGTCCCCTGCCTCTGAGTTAAACGTAGAGGTTCCAATTCCTCAAGTATAAACAATCCGCGGACAAGAAAGTCGTCCCAATATTCTGTCTCAACGTGGTGCAGCCCAAGCTTCTTCGCAGCTGTGACTGTTCTCGTGATGTTCGAGTAAAGCCGGATCTGTTCATCTCGTGCAAGAGACACGAACACGTCAGTGCTGTTAGGCCGGGGCGCTGTACCCGGGCCTGCGACCCGCAGTGAAAGGGCAGTGAAATGGAGAACGCCGTTGAAATCCGGCAACGCTTCGCAGAAACTGAGACACGTTCGCAGTATTTCCAGCTTGAGGCTAAGACTGCCAAAAGTTCGCAAGGAAGAGATTGCCAGAATGGCGTCGACCACACGTTGACTAGCAATGCTGTCTGAAGCACTTTCCGCATTCTCGTCTCTTTGACTGGGTACGGTGATGTCGGGCATGTTCCCCTTCGAATTTGGTATCCCGTATATTCGACTCAGTAGACCCAGAAATTCATCGATACCTTGCTCGACTTCGCCTTCGCCCAAGTTGAGGGCTCCAGTTCCGGAAGTGCCACCACTTGCGATATTTAAAGCGGCAAGACCGGCAGCCGGGTGAACTCCCATCTCAGCTGCTCCCACTTTACGGGCTTGGATTAAGCCAGGAACTAGAGATGTGATGAACTCCTTCATGACGATGGCTTTCTTACGTTGCAATCCCAATGATGACAAAATCGAAGCAACACCAGCCAGTACTACGACGCGGTCCGTAGGATTCATTCCGGAGCTTTCTACAGGTCCAGGTAATGCGCGAAATAGCATGGAAGCGATGTCGTTGCGCGTAGGATGTACATTAAGCCTCGGCACTGAAAGCCGTGCCTTCTGCTTGTACGGTACGTTCTGTACAAGGTGTCGTAACGCGTCGTCGTCGAGGAATCCTGCAGATAGGTTGATTGCAGCCAATAACTTGGAAAACCGTATTACACATTCCGAGAAGGCAAGAGGCGGCAACGATTCTCCAGCGAAGTTGGCCGCACGTGTGTACAGGTTCAGTATCATGTTGACCAAGTCTGGCAGCAGCGAGTTGAGGACATCTAATGAGTTGTCGTGCTTTTGCGGTTTAGCTGGAGTTGAGACGTCGGAAGCACTGTTTGATGGCGTATGCGTTGGTGTGATGCCTCCGCCAACAGGATAGCAAACTTCAGGTATCTGTGAAGGTTGATGAGCAACTGCAATATCGTTCGTGCGAAAGAGGAACAAACCTGAAACTCCATGCCTGACCAAGCAAAGAGAAGCATGCACACCATGATATGCTCAAGAGCTTTGGCATGCCATAGATGATCGCTCAGAGCTCGGGCTCTAGTTGCGCCCTCTGTGAGCTCTCGTACTGCCTCAACCCACTGGCCCGCGCACATGTATAATGTACCAATCACAATTCCAATACGGCCACGTCCCTTGTTCCTAGCCCTCTCGCCGACTCCACCAGAACCAAAGCCGTGGATCGACACGCGGTCTGCAGCAGTCTTCTTGGTTGCAGTGCTAGGTCTGCTAGAATCACTATTCGTCTGATGCAGCGTATTGGCGGCGTTGACGCCTGATATCTCATCGAACGTTGTTGGTGGCGTACGTGTACCTTGCGCACTCGAAGACGCAGTTCTTGGATCCTCTGTGGATAATGGCCCTCCGGAATTTGATGACAACACAGGCATTGACATTCGGTGGCCATCCTTCAGTGCGTTATTTACAGGCGACTCTGGCCTACTGGCGGTAGGCGTTTGAGAATTGCGACGCGAGAACTGCGAAGTCGAGTCAGCTGCGGCCCAGCTGGGTGTGACCTCCATTGCACCATTCTGAGAAGCAGGCGAGACCAGTGTAGGAAGAGCTTGTATAGATTTCGCCAAGGTTGTCATCTCTGCCAACAGGGTTGCCGTAAGATCGCACATGAAGGTTTTCATCGTAGTAGTCTTTAGATGTGATCTTGGTGGGATCAAGAGCGTTTCTTGAGGTAAGCGCGGATGTCGAGACTGGGTTGCTGAATCAAACATCATGATGCTGTGGAGATACGCCCTGGGGAACTGTTCTCGGAGATCTTCGATACCGAACTGGATAGCGTTTGCTTCATCATCGCCGACTGGGGGATCTTCAAATGTCGTACTTGATGTCCCATCAGTCGCACGTGACGGCTGTAGCCAGGCATACTCGGACGCGTCCCCGATTCCAATGACAAGTAGGGGCTCTCTGAACTGCTCAAACGGCGAAAGAGATAGATGAGAAGCCGATGGCATGGAAGTTGACAAGTCATAAAGTAGGGTTCCGTCAGGCCACGCTAAAGGAGAGAACATATCTATGCGGCGCCAAGATCAGTAAACATCTGAGCTAAGCTGGATCACGAGGGGTCGTACTCCGGTCAGGTCGCGGGTCAGGGCTGATGTCACCCAGCCGAACCAGTGACTCTTGTTGCAAGAGGTCGACAAAGGCTATGAAGCGCGAACGCTTGATGCGACCCACGGGGAGAAGCAAGGCCCTAATGCGCGCAGGCGCGATCGGGGACAGAGGGTCGACTGCCATCGCAACATCTGGAGACTGGAGACCTGGCGGCCAGAAACAATAAACTGGATCAAGAGGATAGCGTCGTGCTGGCGGGTGCCTGCATGATGCGTGGAATACGGTGGACGGTGAAACGGTTGGTGATCCTCAAAGCTTCGGCCCTCGTGGCAAGGCCCGAAATGAGCTAACCACTTCCGGCGCTGGCCCCTGCGCCGGTGCCTCCAACATCAAGTGCCACACGAAACACGACGTCTCACCGACAACCCTTCGCCTTCCACCAGGCTGCGCTGCTGTCTTTGATATGTTTCCTACGTTCTGCATAGCGTGAGCATATTCAGGAGTTTTGATCTTGCTGCGCAGGAATATTCGACGGTCTGGCTCGTCCTCACGGCTTTGCCACCGCCTCCCACGTCTTACCAGCACATTTAGTACAACCAGCGCGCTCACATTACAACTTCAACCACAATCCGGACCTATCTCGCGTGGCACCAGCGGGGTAGATTCAGAACGATATTCCGCATTTGAAGCTCTCACACTTCTTTTGCATACAAGTGTTGCTGCGCTCCACTAGGAGATCGTAGCACGACTCATTGCCACTCTGGCTTCAAACATCAACGCCACTCTGTTAGGCATCTTCTGATAATCTTTGCAAGATGGCTGCGATTGATTTTGCGCGGCTGCGCAACCAAACCATGGCCGATGGTTTCGATAGCGAGGTCACGGTCAACACTCGGGCCTTGATCGACAAGGTCCTTGCACGTTACTCCAGCGAACATACGACATTGCGAGAGTTGATACAGAACGCGGCAGATGCGAAAGCAGACCGAGTCATCATTAAGTTCGAGACGGATCCATCTTTGACTGTTCCCACACCACAGGCCGCCGAGGATCCCGTTCTACTGAAGCATATCATCCAACATCACACACTCAAGCGACTCGTTGTAAGCAACAACGGTCAGCCATTCACAACCGCGGACTGGAGTCGTCTAAAAAGTATCGCGGACGGCAATCCAGACGAAACGAAAATTGGCGCTTTCGGCGTCGGGTTCTACAGCGTCTTTGCCGACTGCGATGAGCCGTTTGTAGTTTCAGGAGACCGGACCATGGCGTTCTACTGGAAGGGTAATATGCTTTCGACCAAGGCCGCCCCTGTACCACCCGAACACGATACAAGAGACACCATATTCATGCTCGAATATCGACAAGCAAACCCTGCATCCCCGTCGTACAATCCATCGAAGCTACCGAACTTGCCCACCCTGTGTCAATTTTTGGCAACGAGTCTCACGTTTGTCGGTTTACAAAGCATCGAGCTTCACGTTGATGATTACGTTGTTGCGTCATTCAACAAGAAGATATCACCTCCAGAGGCCATCCGCGTGCCCAATGGATTGAAGACAGAGACCGAAGGGGGGTTGATGCGAGTGACTGATGTTACGCAACAGCACTCTCAGATCGATGCGGCCTGGATGAATGTCATCGCCACTGCTCAGTTGCCCCCAAAGAAGGCAGCAGATCTCGTACAGCAAGAAGTTCGCAACGCAGGTACTTCGCTCCGAAGCTTTTTCTCAAAGTTTGCATCGGCACCTCCTCCTCCCACGAAGAGTGTCAAGCCTGTGCCGGAGAAGACGATTTCCAGTGAAGAAATAGCAGGTGACTCAACAGGCACAATTTTCCTAAAAGTATGTACTGTGGTTGCGGCCACAAAAGTCTCGCAAACTTTTACCAGGGAAATCGAGCGGGCCACCAAGAAATCACCACCAAAGACGATTAAAATCGCACTTTTGACATGTCCATATCAGGACCCATCAACCACTCTGGCAACAGGCTCAGGGAGTTCAGCAGCGCTTGCTGACAAGATCTTCGCGGAAGTCCTCCCAACGAAATCTGGACGAATCTTTATCGGTTTTCCTACCGCCCAGACGACGGGTTATCTTGCACATATCTCGGCACCATCGCTTATTCCGACGGTGGAGCGAGAAAATGTGGATATGAATGCCCGCTACATTTCTACCTGGAACATCGAGCTCCTGCGCGTTGCAGGGTTGGCGTGTCGCATCACCTACGCAGCAGAGTTGGCAGCGTTGCAAACTCAGTTTGGCAAGGAACCTATGGAGACTTTGATCGCGAAGACTGCTTACGTGTTCAAGCAATACACATCTAAATCATCACATCCATCCACAGCTCTCGGGGATAAGATCGACGAGGCGTTCTGGAATTGTTCCAAGGATCGGTCGATTGACATCCTTTCGACCAAGGGATTCTTGCCGAGTAAGCGCGTGCGTATGCCAGCAGAAACTTTGAGCTTTCTAAACGAGGTTCCTATGGTTCCTCAGGAGCTGGCAAATGGCGCGGTTGACTTCATGCTCAACCTACACAACCGCGGTTTCATCACCGAGCTTACGATGCAGGACATCCGCCAGGGCCTGGAGTCACGGGCATTGAACGAGGACGAGCTCACCGAATTTCTCAAGTGGTGCGGAGCCAAGCTGGAAAGCGGCGAAATTGACGTCCCCGGCTCTCGTAGTTTGTTCGAAAACACCGTCGCCAACATCGATGTCCAGCCAGAGAAGAATTCCGGTAGGATTCTTGCCTTGGGCGACATCAGCACGTTTGTGAACCCAGCACGCATCGGTGCGCATTTGCCTCTCCCACCAGACACGATACCTTTCGCTTTCACAAGAGGCATGTCGATGAAACAACTGCAACTCTTTGGTTGGGTGGAGTTGTCGATGGTTCGCTGGCTTCGGCATATGACAACACGCCCACAATTGGATGACTTCACCAAAGACGAGAATCTAGCGCTTTCTGTACTGACTTTGACATCCAAGTGCTGGGAGCAACTTGATGGGACTTCCAAGGAGACAGTTGTTAAGATCTTGACTCCCCACTCGATCTTGCCTACGAAGATGGGCATGCGGCGACCAGCTGAGTCGTACTTTCCTACTGTCAAGCTTTTCGACGATCTGCCGACTGTGACGCCATTCCCAGGCTCCAAGGAGAAGTTTCTCCTAGCACTAGGGGTACGAAAGACTATCGATCTCCCCATGGTGTTTGATAGAATGCGCAGTCGCGATGCGCAGCAGGCTGAGAAGTCTGAGAAGCCGACTTGGAACCACGTTGACCTTATCCGCTACTTCGCATCCGTCATCAACGAGATTCCTGCGAAGGATCTCAACCGCCTCCAACAAACAGCGTTCTTGCCGGGAAACGGTGCTTTGGTAAAGCCAGGCGAGCAGTTCAAAGCTTCGGATCTTTATGCCCCAGACCCGGCTATTGTAGCTCTGGGTCTGACACAGATCAACCTGCCTTTTGAATTCAAGCCTACTACCCGGGAAGGTGTTCTACTCTTGCGTCTTGGACTACGACAATGGCCAGACTCCATCACTATCGCAAACGTTCTCCATCGCGCCGGGCAGGCCAAAGATCTCCAGCTCTACACGCGTGCAATGGAATACTTCTTAACAAATTACTACAAGAACAACTACGCCGCAGAGCACCAAAAGTTTGCCGCCCTGACCCTTCCGATCTTGCCAACCGAACAAGCTCCTTTTCCAGCATTAGTAGGCCCGTTCCAATGCTACACTAATGAGCATGCAGCCTGCCTAGGATTTCCAATCTTACGAAGCGACCTTCGCAGTCATGCCGAGAAGCTGGCGGTCCAGCGTGATCCGAGCATAGGCCCATGTGTTCAGTATCTCATGAAGACACCGCCCAAGACCAAGCTGGATGCGGAAATGCAGTTTGCTTACCTTGCTTCTCGTGGATCTGAGCTCGATCAGTATAAAGGGCTCATTCAAAACCTTGCGACTTCCAATATCGTACCCATTTTCAGGAAGTACTATCTGGATCCTTCCTGCAGTGGTTTTGAGGATAGATCGAAGAACCAAACTGGGAAAACTGAGATGCGCATTCATCATTACGATCCCCCAGAGCATGTCTTTGTTGGCCGTGATCAAGAGTATCGTGGTATCCTTGATTATGTTCACTATGGTGCGGAAGCCACAGTCTTCCTTCTCAAGGTCGGCGCGAAGCACGAGCCTACTACCCATGATCTTGCATATCTTCTCGCCAAGAATCCTGCTCGCTTCCTGAATACCATCGGGCAGGAGAAGTATCTCGATCTGCTTAGAAAGCTGGCCGAACATGCGGCAAATCTGTGGAAGGACAAAGATCTGGTCAAAGCCCTTGTGGCTTCGAGGCTACTTCTTGGCTACCGTGACATAAAAGAAGACACCAAGAAGGTCGCCGATGCTGGTGATGAAGAGATGGACGACCTTGACGAGGACAACGTCCATCGTGAATGGTCTCTCAACAAAGCCGGCGAGATCGTGATCATCGATAACGTCAATTATATGACGAGATTCCGCGACTTTATCATTACAGCCCCGCAAGAAGAGCTCCTCGAGGAATTCTACGCTCGCTTCGGCGTTCAGAAGGTCTCGGAGCTAGTCAAGACCGACCAGCGCATCGGCACAGTGGCACGCGACCAGTCGCCTGCCCAGGATCTTCGAAGAGACATCTTGGAACGCGTGCGCCTGTTCCTCCACGAGTACGAGCGCGACGCTTCATCAAAGGCAATTAGACACGACGCCAAGTGGCTGGGTTCCAATCTGACGGTCCAATGTGTGTCGGATATCTCTATCCGCTACTCGCTGGCAGAACGCAACGTCGCGACATCTTCACGCAAATCCGCTGTGATCATAAAGGTACGTGGTACGGGATATGTGCTGAGTATCACACCGAAATACGATCTCTACGAGGTGTCCAGCGAACTAGTCAGGCTGCTGGTGTCGCGGCCGAAGCGCAACGACGCGATCGCGCTCGAGCGTATCTTGACCGAGCCTCTGCGCCGACTGCAGCAAAAGGGCATCAATGTAGAGCGTATCCTACGGAGGAAAGAGCACGAGGCACGCATCGCCAAACAGGCCGAACAAGAACGCGAAGAAGAAGACCAGCAGCGAGCCGCCGAACAAGCCAAGGCTGGTTATGTAAAGTCCGAGGATAGAGAGAACGTGCCACCCGAGACGCCAGAGAAGGCCAAAGACATGCCTGGTGCGTTTGGTAGTCCAGATACTGGCATGGAGATTGCCAACCGCGGCCGTCAACCGGAGGAGGATCAGGGTCTCATCAACAACTGGGCGAAGAAGCTTGGATTCAAGAATACTCCAAGCGCACCACGTGAAGGCACGCGTGGCACAGATGGCCCTCAGATCAGCCGCGACATCCAAGCTACGAAATCGAACATCCAGAATGCTATCAAGGAATGCCGACCTGCTGGTATGGAGAACATCAACACGAAGCACCACCAAGACCCGACGGAGCTTGACCGAGGAGGGTACTGTAATGGCGAACAATGGGAGAACCTGCACAAGGCCTTTTCTGTGCCCTTCTCAGGTCGACATGTCGATATATACTACGGTCGCGAGGAGACTGCGCCGCTCACCGATTTGCAGTCTCACCTGCAAGCATTCCTGCCGCTCATCTTCGGCCTCACCTCGATCTTTAGCGTCAACCCGGTTGCGGTGAATATTTTCCTCGACAAGAAGTCGAATACAGTGGCCTTCAATATGAACGGTAGTTTGTTTTTCAATCTGGCTTGGTTCATCGCTCTACATAGCGATGGATGTCAGACCAAGGAAGGAAAGCTGCGGGCGTTGGACAGTTGGTTTTGCACGTACTGCCACGAGCTCGCACACAACCTCGTGGCCGACCACAATGCGCGCCATAGTTGGTACCAGCAGCAGATTATCATCGAGTACAGTCAGCAGTATCGCGCTGCATTGCCGAACTTTACACAGGGTCTTTTGATATAGATGGGTTTTTTGGGTTGTCATATGGGTAGACTGATAGACATTGACATTTTAGCAGCGTTTTATATCGTTATCTCTACAACATAAGTTCTATGTATTGATATTTGGCTGTATGTCAAACCGTGTCTCTGTTCATCTATCACGCCCATTACATCACTCAAGTTTGATATTTGCGTTCACTCTAATCTCCCTGCAAACGGCTGCTTCGATCTTGACGAATTAGGCTCCACTCTCTGACTGTAGACCGCTCAATCTCGCTCTCTTACCGAAGCCTTGCCTTCAGCTGTAACGCCTCACAAACGCAGGTGAGTACGACTCCACACCGTTAGCGTACCTTCACCTTCACCGCAGCATAGTGGGACATATAAACCACTTCTCCTACTGACTCTCTTCCTCTTCCACCCTCTACGCTCTACCCACTTTTCTACCTTGCTTTCCAAAATAGACTCGAAAGCTGCGACCACAGGTGACCCGCAAAACACCCACTTGCCCGAATGATCTGACACTGACTTGCGCACAGCAACATGAAGCTTACCACTTTCTCCACGATTGCCCTCGGCTTGGCTACCCTCACCGCCGGCCAGTTCGTAACCACGATCACTTCTGTTTACTGCATCAACCCAAAGTACTGCAGCACCCGCACCTACGTCCAGTCCATCGACGCCGCTACCCCCACCGTCGTAGCTCCTCGCTGCGAGCCTGGCAAGTTCGGTCCAGGATGCTTCCCAATCATCACCCATCCGCCAGGCAACTCTATCCACGCACGCCAGGCTGAACCTACCCCCGCCGTCGTAGCTCCCCGTTGCGAGCCCGGCATGTTCGGTCCCGGATGTTTCCCTGTCGTCTACCCGCCCGCCAACGCTGTCGAGGCACGCGAGGACATGGCCACATCCTGTTTTCCAGGTCGCATCGGTCCCGGCTGCCACATGTGTATTCCCGGCAGGAACGAGCCTGGCTGCCCACCGTCGCCTTGGCCTCCGGCTGATGCGGCGATCACGCCAGCTCCTGTCGAGTCTTACAATCCTCCTCCCAGTCCGGTTCCTACTGCGACTACGTCTCACTTTGGATGTCCGGGGGGCAAGTGTGGTCCTGGTTGTCGGTGGGGCCATGAGTGCGATATGATGTTTGGACGTGGTGCTACTCGGGATCTGGGTGGAAGGAGTCAGAGGGGGGTGAGGCGGGAGGCTGAGGCTACTGCTGTGGCGGAGGCTGTACATAGTACGCTTCTTACGCTGAGGGCTTAGATTGCCGCGGCTTTGGGGTGAGAGACATGAAGGTTTCTGCACCTGCTCAAAAGTGATGATACCCAGGTATGGAAGTATGTAGAGGCTTGGCAAGGCAATGGCTTTAGGCCTGGGCTGGACATATAGTCACTCGACACTAAAGACAAAATGGTTCTTCCCATGGCCATCCCTTTTCGTTAATCGCACCCCACACATCCTCTCACGTATCTCAGATCCCAAACCCCTCAAGCGGATACTCCAAACTGCAAATCCTCTCCGGATACACCACACCCCCACTCCTCCTCACCTGATCCATAACCTCCATAAGCACCTCCGTCTCCTGCAGTCCACAAACCTCACTCTCCATATTCCCATCCCTCACACACCTCGCACACTCATCCGCCTCCCAAAACATCCCATGTCCACCCCCCGGTATCTCCCTAAACCTGTCCACAACGCCATACTCAAACTCCGCCAGCTTCCCCCTCTTCTCGTTGGCCGCAGGGATAAGCGTATACGCCCTCGGCCTCGGCGCATAATCGACCGTCAAATCGCCCAGCGTACCCTGGATCCTGATCGCGTCTCCACTGTTGCCATGTTGCGCATTCGGCGTCGTAGCGACCCTGATACTCGTCCCCGCTACGGCATGCGCGCCCGTGCCGTTCCAATGCAATAACACCGTCGTTGTCTCGTCGACACCCGTATCCCCTTTGCTAACCGCAGATACTACGACTGGTTTCTCTTTCTCTTTGTGTTCAGGCTGGCAATAGTAACACGCCATGAATACCCACGTCAGACTATATATCCCCAGATCCAGCAACGCGCCGCCCGCGAGCTCAGGATTGATCATGCGATGGTCTCTACCAAACTCGTTTTCTACATCGTTCCAGAAGCTGAAATCGGCATAGACGCGAGTGATTGTGCCGAGCCGACCAGACTGGATAATGGAGCATACCTCCCTGCTCAAAGGGAAGAATCTCGTCCACACCGCTTCCATCATGAACCTCTTCTTTTCTTTCGCTAGTCGCCGTAGCTCCGTACATTGCTCTGCATTAACAGTGATGGGCTTTTCTATCAAAACATGTTTGCCTGCTTCCAGAACCAGGCGCGCGTGTTGGTAGTGGTGCGAGTGCGGTGTAGCTATGTACACTATATCTACATCCGGGTCCCGTACGAGGTCCGTGTAGGAACCGTAGCCTTTCGCCGTGTTGGGCGGCACACCGACATTTGAACAAAAGTCTTGGGCGCGTTGTGCGGAAGAGGAAGTCGCGGCTGCGACGACGGTGTGGCGGATGTCGTGTGCATTGCGGGTTTGGGGGTCGATGAGGAGGTCTTTTGTGAATGCTGGGTGTGGGTGTTAAAGAGACGTGGGTTATGTGGGCAGGGAAGGGGGAAGTGTACTCGTTGCTATGCCTCCGCAGCCTGGTTGTTGGAGTTAGCATGTTTGTTTCTGACGATGGATGACATTGCGTACCCAAGATGCCCCACCTCAATGTGAACGGCTCAGAGCTCATGTTGACACAAAATTAGAAGAATGGAGAAAGAAGAAAGAAAGACGGATGGGAAGAGACGAGCTGTATTCATATCATAATCGCTTCAACGACACGCCGAGCCCACTCGGTGTCTAAGACGCCCTGGCTTATGTCGATGCTGCAGGTACATGTAGAACATCAGTGGTGGACATGTTACATCCTCTCGATTGTCGTACCCCGCCTCGGCTGGGTAGACGTGAGGTAGGCCTGACGACGCGACTAGCGGAGAGACGGGATCATATCCGCCCCATCCTTCGACCCCAAAGGGACTTGTTCGCTGTACATGATCGCGATCGTGTGGGGGGTAATCCCGGCCCAAGTTAAACGACGGGTGAATTTGGGGTATATACATTATCACTGCTCAGAAGAGATTTCACCCGCCGAGTCTCATGCACAAGAAGGCATCTTGTGCACCTCACCAAATGCTCGCGTGTAACAAACATGGCAATCCCGAATCAAGGCCCTCCAGAGAATCACTTTTCTGCCCACGAACCGCAAACACAGTGCTCGTATGTAAGCCATAGCTTGATACGACGCTCATCCTCCTACATGGTATCGCCCTTCTTTTACGGGTCGCGAAGTAACCCAATATGCACCACTAGCCTGATTGCTACCATTCTGGAGATGGTTTCTAGGCACGGCGCATGGCAAGCTTCTTGCGCGCCTGGATGGTGTAGGCGTACAAGGCATCCTTGAAAGCGAAAAGGAAGGCGGCAGTAATGACACTCTGGGTGACCTTTGGTCCGATACCTATCAGCGGTTAGTAAATGCCCTCTGCGACGCAGAAATCGCTGCCATACCTCCATACAAGCCAGTGTAGCCCTCCTCCCTGATGATGCGCCTGAAGGTGGTCAACATGTCCTCCCTGGGTCCGTCCCTGCCGGCAACGTGCATGCGGCTCTTGACAGTAATGTACGGGTATGTGATGCTCGTGGCCAACAGCTTGCCCAGCGCACCCAGGTAAAAGGCGTCCGTTGGTGTGACACGCCTCCTCTTCTCTAGCATCTGCTTGAGCTGCTCGAAGACGGTATATTGGAGGATGGGGTTGATGACCAAGACCAAGGCAGGCATGACACCGGCGAACAAGCGTGAAAAGCCCTCTTCACGCACAAGCGCGAAGAGTGTGCCGAGCGTCGAGGGGGCCTTTTGCGGGGCAGGCGCGCCCGGGAGCGACTCGTCCGAAGCGTCCGACTTGCGCGTCGTCATGCGCGTGTTTACCACCCAGATGGGGTTTGTCATGAGGACCGTGGCGCTGCCAGCGAGGGCGCCCGCCATCATGGACTCGATGGTGGTGAGCTTGGACGAGGCGCGGCCGGCCTTGAGCGCGGCCTTTTCGAAGAAGGAGCGGGTCCATTCGTACCCTGGCTGCTGTCAGTGCCCGTTGTACTGTGCCGTGTGCCGAATATCAAGTGCGAGAGTCGTACAGTAGTAGTAGACAAAATTCGTGACGCTGATGCCGAAGAGGGCCGAGTCGAGGCCGGCGTAGAGGCCGGCGACGCCCTCGCGCTTGACGATGCGGCGCGCAGCATTGAGCGTCGACAACTGGGCGCGCTTGGATTCGACCTGGGCGCGGGTAGAGAGGGTGATGAGCGGGTAGCTGGGGGAGTGTGTTAGCAGCCCGCATCCAAGGGTCGTCATGGCGCATACGTCAGGGCCATGGACAGCAGTCCTCCGCCAGCGCCCGCCAGCGCATGCGCAACATTGTCGCTCTGCTGAGCCGCCGTGCTCTGGGGCACCGAAGAAGTCGACTCGATGAGCTTCTCTTGTGCCTTTTCCTGTGTTTGGGACATGATGAATGTAGTTAAGGTCGCTAGTAGTGGCAGGGGCAGGAGCCGTCGCTATCAGAGGCGGAACGTCGTGATCAGAGGCAGCAGCAGCCGTGGAGCCGGTAGTAGTGGAAAAGGAGTGGACGGGAAAGGATCGAATGGACGGTGCAAAGATTACTATCAAAAGGGAAGCGTCTTCCACGGCGCCTGTGATGCCATATGTCTCCGCATTTGAGCTGCGGCTCCGGCTGGGCAAGCGTTTCCGGGGTACAACCGAGGCAACAACTTCCCTGCGCTAGCCGCATCGGGGAATCCTCACCAGACTCCAGCATGTGCAATCTCTAAACTCCATGCGGCATACAACAAACGTGACAACGTACAATGCTTCTGATTGGTGCTTGCTACTCTAACATTCATCGCCCACATATCCTCCTCTCTACGACTCGGAATGGCACGTAGAGTACCGCCGACAGCACCACCGCTACCTCCAACCCGATGTCGCCCGTAGTTTCCGCAATGGGCCCTGTCCACCAGATCTGTCCCATGCACGGGATGATGAGGGCAAAGGAGAGCAGAAACGCGCCCATTGCCGCGACGCCGGGCGGAAGCTTACTCGGCTCGTCCCACGCCTCGTCATCCTCGGTATAAGCCACGAGGCTGCTCCCTCGGAACAGCACGTGTTCAGTCAACGCGATGCCGATGAACGCAGCACTCCAGTACCCTATCACGCCGATAAAGTTCTCCAGGTTGAGGAAGAAGCTCTTCGATGCCTCGACAGCCACGCCAATCACGATTCCGGTGATGACGATGCTGAAGAAGATGCGCGGGATGCGGAAGAGCCAGGGAAGCAGCATCTGCAGGTTCAGTGTTACGCTGTACATTGTCGCCGACAGGTTGCCCAACATGCTGAATGCCAGCACGACGGCGACGAAGCGACCGAATCCGCCGGCAGGGTGAAGCATGGCTGCCAGGACACCGCTCGCTGCGTTGACATCGTAGCCAGCCTGCCATGACGCCATGTTTGGTGTGGCGCCGCCCATGGCTGCACCCAGTGTCATCAAGAGGATGGTTGGGAGAGCGAGCCCGGTGTAGGTGTAGAGTGCGATCCGGAGCGGAGGAGCCTTGGGATGCATGTATGTCGAAAAGTCACTCGCAAGTGCAGCCCACGGGAGCATGAAGCTTGCCACTAGACCACCGAATGAGAGAACCTGCGATGCTGTAGCAGCAGGGGCCGGCACCTGGTGGCCTAGACTCATACCCCCACATCCTGCAGCAATAATGAGTGCCGCCAATGCTGGGATCCACGCCCACCGTTCGTAGTGATGCAGGACTCCGAAACCGCAAAAGGATATGACCAGCGACAAGAGGGCGATGATGACGATACCAACCGTTGCGTTGATGGTCGTTCCATCTTGCACAGCCGACAACGCCATACCACCAATGACACTATCGACAACACAGAATCCCGTCAGAGTAGCAAGGTTGAGCAGTATCAGTAGAGAAACAAAGTACTTCCCAAAGGAAAACCTCGCCTGAACCAGCTGCCGCATACCCGTCTTTGGTCCCCACGTACACATGTATGCCACCGGCACCGTACTTGCCAGCGTGAAGAAGAGAATAACCAGGGCCGCATCCCGGAGACTCAGCGCAAACGACATGGTGCCCACCATACCAAAAGTCACACTGCATACCCGTTAGCTGACATGTCCGGAACAGCATCTCGAGCCGACCACTCACGGCAGGGGATTGCAACTCATGCAGAACCAAAGCGTGAAGATCTTTGAATACTGCGTCTCTAGACGTTCCTCGTACGGCACAGGTGTACACCCTCGTAGCTCAACATCTCCTTTCTTTTCCAGAAAACTCAGCACCCCTCTCCACCCTCGCACTCTGTCTTGCTTGCCCACCACCGTGACATCGTCGCTGCTCTGGGTCTCCACTCCTCCTCCTGCTGCTACCGTTCCCACTTCCCCGACCGAGAGATTGGGCCGCTTAATGTCTTCCTGCGGAGCAACCCTGCTGCTACTTGCTCCCCTTGCGTCGTCGGGCATGTCTGCCATGTCTTTTCCGTGGGCTGGATTGGGTTCCTTGGCTCGTGAACGTTTTCGCCGCTCCACCCCGAGATATTGTGCGTGCGTACTGTAAGGTTTCGTCACAAGCCCTTTTTTCGCAACCACTATCGACACACAACTTCCCGAGATAATGGTACAGGGCCGTTTTTTTGATGCCCCACCGAAAGCTGATCCAGCTACGTCCAGGTATGGCTTGCAGTGCGATAAAAAATAATTTTGGAACGGCGTTTGTCCAAGCTGAGCGGGCGTGTAATGTGATAACGAATCTAGTTCCCCGGTGTGTGTGTGCGGCGTCTTTTCCTGGAACTGAAGAAAAATCCGATTCTATATAACCTGAATCATTTGCTCCACCTACAGCATCGTAGTTATGACTCCATCACAAGTGGCGTTTTGGGGATTGTGTTATCGTGAGAGAAATTTTTAAACCCTCTTTTTTTCCTTCCTAATCCCTTTGGTCGTGTGGTAACCGGCGTAGGTTGCCCGCGCTGGGCTTAGGCGCGCACCCCGTCAGTCGGCACCAAAACGTAAAACTGACGGGCGGCCCAGGACGATCTCGCCCACCTCGCCGTCAGCTAAGCCGACAGCCGTCTTGTTAGCCGTCAAAATAACCGCGACTGGCACCGGTAGCGTTGTCCACAGTGCCCCCGGGACCAGAATCCGACATGACGGATGTGGGCGTATGTGTGTGTGGTGTGGCCATGCCTGATTTCTCGGCTGCATGCTCGCTGCGCAATGGCCTGATGAATGTAGACGCGCTCGCCGACTTCTCGCCGGTCTGCACCGGTCCATCTCCATCATGTTGCCCGGAATGGGTGGGCAGCGGCCAACCACACAGCGTGCGGTGCTTGATACTCCGACGGTCATTGTAGCGGCTTCGGGAAGAGCAGACTTGTTTATCATGGACCTTGGGCGCTGCGGCGTAGCCTTGCATGAGGCTGTCGCTCCTCGCTCTCTTCCATCGCGTCAATTGTCTGTTTGGAATCCAAGTCTCTGGTCATGGCTGCTGCTGCTGCTGCTGCTGCTGCTATGGATGACAAGCAGGAACCTATACCGGTAGATGAGGCTGCTATAGCACCTGAGCTGCCGGTAGAAGGTGAAGTCGAAGTACCATACAGTATCTATACGAGTAAAGAGAAATGGCTCATTGTAGCCATGGTGGCGTTGGCGGGGTTCTATAGGTATGTTTCTTCCTACTCATATGAGGTCATATCTAACATTCCCATAGCCCTCTCCCAGCAAACATCTACTTCCCAGCCATACCAACACTCGCCCGCGCCTTTGGCAAATCAATAGAAGACATCAACCAAACCGTTACCGTGTACCTGGTCTTCCAAGGAATCAGCCCTATGCTATGGGGACCCATCAGTGACCGCTACGGCCGCCGCCTCGTCTACCTGGTGTGTCTCGGCATCCTCGTCGCATCGAGCATCGGGCTAGCTCTCTGTCCCACGAACCACTTCTGGCTGCTCCTCTTCCTACGCTGTTTCCAGTCCGGCGGTAGCGCATCTACCATCGCCTTGGGCGCGGGTGTCATTGGCGACATTTCCACATCCCGAGAAAGAGGAGGATACTTTGGCATGTTCAACCTCGGTCCCATGCTCGCGCCTTGCATCGCTCCGGCCATTGGCGGCGCGCTGTCCCAGGGGCTGGGCTGGCGATCCATCTTCTGGTCCATTGTCATCATGGTCGCGGGCTGCCTGCTCTGCATCGCCCTTTTCTTGCCCGAGACCCTGCGCTCCATTGCCGGAAATGGGAGTATCCCTGTGCCCCGCTTCCAGCGCGCTATCCTGCCCATTGTAGGCCAAAAAGCAACGAAGGAAGCTTTTGACCCGGATTCGCGCGCCAAGACCAAGCACAGCGTCAATCCATTCGTGCTCTTCAGCTACCCTGATGTCATTGTCCTGCTTACTTTTACCGGCCTGGTGTACGCTGTCAATTACACTATTACCGCCACCATCTCCTCGGCGTTTGCAAAGATTTACCCGGACTTATCGGAGACGGTGCTGGGGCTCTGCTATCTGCCTGTCGGGGCGGGCATGATTCTGGGTTCTACCATGACGGGCAAGATGCTCGATTGGCAGTACGCGAGTATGAAGGAGCGGTGTGGCGACAAGTTTACGATTGAGCATGCGAGGCTGCGCATCATGCCGTTCTACCTGAGCCTCTTCATCGTCTGCGTCATAAGTTGGGGTTGGACGATCCAGGCTAATGCTCATATCGCCGTGCCGCTGGTTCTCGGCGTCATGCTTGGTTGGACGTCGATTGGTATCCTGAATACGACTATGACGCTGAATATCGATATCTTGCAGTCGCGCAGCTCGGGCGCTACGGCGTGTACGAATCTGGTGCGCTGCTCGCTGGCTGCCATCTTGGTGGCGATTATCGATCGCCAGGCAGCAGCCTGGGGCGATGGCTGGACGTATACGTTTTGGGGCGGTATCTGTTGTTTGTTGTTGCCGCTCATGTTCCTGGAGATCAGGATGGGGCCGGTGTGGCGGAAGAAGCGGGAAGCAAAGGAAATCGAGTCTGAAAAGGCTTGATTGGGGGGCATTTGGAGAGGTAATGAGTAACGGCCGTTTGGTTGCATAAAAGCACTATACCCCTTTGTTAGTTTAGCATAGCGTCACATGGCTTCGCAGCGTTTCAATGCTATTTCACCAATTCTTCGATTGATTCTTGATATGTAAAGAGACTCCTATGTGAAATTGCTGGAAGAGTTCTGGATGCGCAATGGCTGTCAGA
Organism: Alternaria solani; assembly: GCA_002952155.1. Lineage (NCBI taxonomy): Eukaryota > Fungi > Ascomycota > Dothideomycetes > Pleosporales > Pleosporaceae > Alternaria > Alternaria solani. The sequence goes on from CP022029.1 coordinate 2,239,356, forward strand.
CAATATGACTCTGAAAACTACTCGAAGTTTCGTAAATTCAAAGGCCATCACAAAGGTCTGATTCAAGAGGCCGCTCAATACAATTACGTTCAGGTGTTTTTATTGAAGACCCAGTGTGTTCACACGACTCCAAGTTGCATACTGCTGTGCGCCTTAGAAGACGTGACCGAGGAACCTCGTAAGATCCGGGTATTCCAGTGCTATATTCTTTGAACGATGCGCAATCATGACATCGTTTGTGCCTGTAATGTCGGTCGTACGGCCACAGCAGTAATGATACTCGGGCCATTGACGACCCTTTCTGTCCCTGAACTTTTCTTCGATTTCCCATTTCATATCCAGGTAACTATGCTTGAAGCTAAGAACCCTCAGGTCGGATCCTTGCTTAGTCATGAAACGCAGGATATGGTTGGCGAGCTTCTGCATCGGAATTTTACGCAAGGCCAAGTGTAGACTTGAGGGAAACTTACTCTCGAAATCGTCGTCATCAAGGTCGACCTCGACAATGTTTAAGATTCGAAGAGCGCGTAAAGTGGGTGTTGCAGAGATAACAGTCTGGGATTTTGTCAGTAACGGATGGTTCAGGATCGCAAATGGTTATCTTACCAGCATAGCCGCAAAATCCACATTGCGGCGAAACCCATCCTCGAGTTCTGGGAGATGATCCACATCTAAGAATGGCATGTCGATCGCCAACCTCTCCAATCTGGTGCAGGCTCCCAGGATAGATGCCATGTCCTCAGCAGAGAAAAAAGGACTAGACCCCCACGTTGCAGTATTAATCCAGAGCGAGGTAAGCGTCTGACAGTGGGCTAAAACACAATCTTTGGCGACGAGCCCATGCCCCGAGAGGTCCATCTGAAGTATCTGGAGTTTAGGGCAAATCTTGAGCAACCTTTCTATAGCTTGAATGGTTCTTGCCGACTCGTCCAAGAGGTCTTCAAGGGAGATCACGAACTCATATAATTCGCCGGTATCGTCGGTATAGAACGAAGATAATCCCTCAAGGAAAGGAACGAGGGAGTTGCACCCGTGTATATGAAGAGTACGCAACTTCGATAGATTGAAGTTCCTGCATGGTTGTAGATCTCCTGCCTTTGCAACATCCAGGTAATAGAGTCGCAAGGTTGTGAGGTTCGGGAACAGTGGACTGTCTCTTGCGTGACTGAGCAGCGCGGACAAGGACATCGAAGACTTTCCAGGTGAGTTATAGCGGCCATCGAGTAAACAAAGATCCATGACTTTCGGACAATGCCGAGAGATGAACTTGATATCGTTGGCTATATGCTGATGCCGTGTCCCGTATGGTTCTATCGCCAACTGTATCGATGAGACTTCAGACAATGATGGGCCTGTCCACTCGCGATTTTCTGCAGAATCGAGATCGAAAACTTCTGAGGAGCCAGGATTAGTGAGCCAACTGTGAGTATTCAGGACTTCTATCTTGCGCTGACACGATATTACGAGGCCCCATGTGAGGGCGTTCAGGGAGAAGGAGGTCCTGAGGCTTCGAATTCTGTCTCGAGGAATTGCTGCAATGATCTGTTTCAAGCGGTCTTGTCCATCTTTTGTTCCATAGATTATCAAATCCCGAACATGACTCAAAACGCCTGAGCGTTGATGTAGTAAGGTCGCCATGGAGCGAGGAGACGCAATGCTCAAGTTCGTCTCGAGTTTCTCCCACATCATGGGTGCCATAGAATCTCTCCATGCGCGACTGACAAGGCAGATTGATCCTTGGTCAACCTTCTGTCGCACCTAAATGAGTATGTTAGCATAGCTGACACATCAAAAACTGTTGTATGATCAGACTCACGAAAGCGAACACATTACCGACCATCTCAGGTGGCAGGTCGGAGAAGGTCGCAGGCGCCATGGATGGGCGTGGGTGTGGGCAGATGCTGGCAGTCGTATAGTTGATGCTGGCAGTCGTAGAGTCGATGCTGTTAGTAGAAGAGAAGAGAAAATCCCAGGGTTTTTATACCAAGCGAGGTGACGGTAATAATGAAAGAACTCGGCTCGTGCAGTGTCTACGCTCCGCCTAGACTTGTAGATATGCAAAGGGCCCTTCACCGCGCTAGGCTGCTTGCGTATCCGTAGGCAACAATGACTAGCGAATTGTAAAGTGAATTGCTTTGCAGACTGGCGATATGGGATATACCTTCTTCGTTTGAGGTAACTTTTGAAGGCATCTAACGCGGCTTTAGTGTCTTTCACCACGGGCTAATGCAGAGCTGCCTCTGGTCCGTATCTGGATAAGAGTGAGATCAGAGAATATATATGTTCATGGAGGGTAAAGTCAGTATAGTTGGTGCATATCTCAGCTTTTGGCATTTGTATACATGTCGAGCAGCACTCTTCGCTATGACACTAGTAGCCTACCAGAGTTCTTAGGAGGAGATCATTGGGTGCGGGAATTTGATGCCTACCCAGCGAGTCGCTTTCTGTATGATGAAGTTGTCTGGAAACTCTCTGTGCGCGCTTTCCAATGGCACTGCGACTACCGCATTGAAACCCGACCCATCCTGAATACTTCCGCTGGTGTAGGTAGATTGCAGGACTTCATGGCCATTCGATCTGTTGATCGGGCGCCTTGCCAGTCCGTAGGGAGGGATAGCATCGATATGGAAGACATTTGGTGGTAGACCTTGCTTTGCCATGTAACGAAGGACCTGGTTGGCAAAGTTCTGCATGGCTACTTCGTGCAACTGGTGGATCACATCATCCGCAAGCGAGTCATCACCGTTCTCATCCGTAATATTGGGAAATGCGAGCTTAGGCCTATTGAGCATTCCAAGAGTGTGGAGTGTGGAGTATTGGGCAAGTTCAGCCTGTTGTACGCATTAGTAGCGACCAAAACACAGTCAACCTTTTATAACGCACCAGAACGCCCTCAAGCTCTTCGTTGTCCTCTTCCGTTCCGTTGAGGTAAAAGTCTCGTCCTAGGTCGGTCATCGATCTCAGGCTGACTGGCGGAAAATCGATCGCGAGCCTTTCAAGTTTTTTGCAAGCCTTCATAATGCTTCTTAGATCACGTTTTGAGAAGTAGACCGGCTGTTCGGCCGGATCGTTGCCAACGACAAGCGAACGCAGTGTATCGGCGTGAGACAAGAGACAATCTTTGCCTACACAGCCGGATTCGGGGAGCGCTAGAAAGAGGTCCTCAAGTTTGGGACATGCTTTGAGAAATCTCTCAATAGAGCGTATAGTCTTCTTTGGCTTATCATTGGTTAATGATAGCTCAATCGACAGCATCTTCAGCACCCCAGATATCTCAGAGTATGACTGGGTTAAGCTGTCAAGAAAAGAAATCAGACAGTGGCAATTCTTGAGTCTCAATTGCTGCAACCTTGTGACGTCGAAGTTGTGACTGAATGGTCGTGAGCCATCTGGCACGAGATCCATTGAATCCAAGGTTACGGATGTGAGTTGTGAGAATAGTTGGCCTTCATTTGCAAAGAAGAGTATGTCCTGTAGTGAGTCTGCAGAGAGGCTTGCGTCGCTCAAGTTGAGATCTTCTAGTGTCGGATATGCGTCCAAAGCTTTGCGCAAGTTCTCGAAAGTCTCCTGGGCATGTCCCTCCTTCAGTGTGAGAAAAAGTCTTGCCTGCTTCACTCCGGACATCATTGAGGCTGACCATGCGCGTTGCGAGCCGCTTGTCGGGCCAAGAGTCATAACCGCAGTATCAACATCAATCCCTTCGAGTTTGCGTTGCGACTTCAACAAATGCCGGAAGGTTGAGTTTTGTACCCTGAATTTACAACTTATCGTGCGAAGTTGGTCGCGTGGAAGGGCTGTTATGAGCAATGTGAGATCATCTTGCGGGTTGGTCCACCATGGCCCGGCTACCAATATCTTCAGTTCTCGTACGTGTGGTAAGAAACCGGGATCCGTATCCAATAAACGTGTCAAACGTGAGTCACCAGAACGTCCCAAATCGATTTCAACCTTTTCCCACATAATAGGTGCCATGATGTCGTTCCATGAGTGATTAACGAGGCAGACGGCGCATTGATCGCGTCTCTGTCGTACAAAGGCAAGTATGTTGCTGACCATCTCCACAGGTAGATCAGCAAAGACGGCCATAGCTTTTGGATGTCGAGTTGGTCGAGAAGACGTCGGAGGTCATTGTTGACAAGATGAATGTGCCGGGCATAAGACGCAAGCACAACACTATTGAATGACACTATATCGGATGTCGCAGGCCGTTATAAAGGAGACTGTCTTCTGATTGTGTGGTGTTTGTGCCCGTTTGTGCCCGTCTGCGCACCGCAAAGACCAAGCAGGTCATCGAACAACAGTACCTACCGTTCAGGTCTCATTCTGTAGTAAATGCATAGCAGAAATGTGGCGTTGCTTTTTTTCCGAATCGACCGGGTAGGATGAAAGCGTTGTGCATTTCCTGTACTTTGGCTCGTGCTCGCACCATGATGCTGTTTTTGACTTTACATGGCCTCAATACGAATACCGGCCCCAGATAACGTTGTAGTGGTACGTGGTGGCAATATGCCCAGAGCGAGGTTTGGCCGGCGAATGCCGGTTCGGGAGGCGGGTAGTCCTAGAGAGGATTGGGGTGATTGCCACTGAATGCACATTTGTCGCATGTTCATGGCGGAGTGTAAATAGGCAGCCAGTCAGCGTGCAGAAGACGGGCCGCAGGGGTGGTTGTGGTGCAGCGACATGGGATGTGGTGAGAGGTGTGGTGGGTTTTGGGCGGTCCAAAAATAGAAGCGACGATGCTGGGGTACCCGCTCAGCTGCCATAACTGACCAAAATGCCCCGAAGCAGGCAGGCACGACCCGCCATAGCACCTGAAGGACCGCAAATTACCACGCGCTGGACCCTCGACGACGCGACCTCACCGCGCGCTGCCATCGCAAACAAGGCCGTCGGCATCTCGCGACGAGAAACACTGAGCGACGGCGCTGGGCGCATCGCATCCTATCGTTGGACGGCTTCGCGCTGGACTCGCAGGCCCCGTTGCGACAGCAGCCGCTGCCAGAGACATCCCATTCATCCCTCCCCCCTTGGGGCCAGAAAGAAGTAAACATCGGGCGTGGCTCGGACAGGCTGGCCATCACTCTCTACGGGCACTGCGGGCTATATCCATGGCCTGCTATTGGTGTTAGCGCAGTCGCGATTCATCCCCAGGCTCTCATGGCACGCTGACGGGCCGAGGAAGCAGCAGAGCGCGACATACGCCGTGGAGAACCATGCAGGTCGACTTTGGCGACGAGGGAGAGACGGAGCACAGTCTGCACCTCACAGCCAACGCCCACCAACACTACGAACACGCCGGGCCAGGCAGCGCGCCCGCCTACTCACACTCGCCTTTCCGGCATCCAGGCGGCGACGGCCGTGTGCCAGCAATCGATCCGGGACTGGAGCAGAGCACAGGTGCTGCCAGCCGCAATGTGCACACGCCCATGTCGGCCGTCCCCCATCAGGCCCAGTCCAGTCACCTACTTCAGCCTGACAATGCCGCCCACCTCGCACACGGCTTCTATGGCGACATGCGCAGCTCCCAGACCCCCCCAGCGTCTGCGAATGCCTCGCCGCGCTTTGCCCACATCTCCCCCACCAGCCAGCCGCGCCAGGTGCCATCGCACGCCGCGCACTACGAGCCCGCCGACCGCGACACGCCCTCGCGCGACGTATCCGACGACACCATCGACCATGCCTATGCCGCCTTCATCCTCTACTGCAACCCAAACTTCCCCACCACCATCGACACGACCGAACTCGTCAAGCTGTTCCGGACGCCGCCCAAGAGCGACGGCAACGCCTTCAGCACGTGGACGCTCTTCGAGCTGATACGCAAGTTTGACGCAAAAGAAATCAAGACATGGACACAACTGGCGCTGGACCTGGGAGTCAAGCCGCCAAACACAGACGAGGGCCAGAGCACGCAAAAGGTGCAGCAGTACTCCGTCAGGCTAAAGGTAAGAGCTCTTCAATTCACTTGTATTCCGAGTCATTTCATACCAATACACTGCTTCATCAGTCTTCTCGTTTTCTGGCGTCATTGGTTCCCGCACTGTGTTCATGCATGTCATCCGGGTCGTGCGGCGCAGTCGATATAAGCCTCCAACGCCTCATTGTGATCGGGACCATGTAGTTGGTATCCGGCGCAGTATGCGAACCGAGCCACTGACAGGACCGACGTACCTGAGATGAACTGTACTTCGCGGCTGGGTCGCGATTATGGCTTCAACAAGGCAGTGGGGGCGCAGGATTTTTTTTCTCACAACATGGCACTGGGGATCTTCCATACTACTTGCCATAGCAATCCTCCTGAGCTCTGCTAATTACAAACAGCGATGGATGCGCGCCATGCACATTGATGCCTTCTTCGAGTATCTGCTGGGCAAGCAACACCCCTACTTCCTGCAGATACCCCACCCCCACAACCCATTCCCGAGTGAAGGACGCGATGGGGTTCCTCTGGAGGAGGATCTGGCTATCCGGGCTCTCGATCCCAAATTCAAACCTAAGCGCGGGCGACGGAAAGCTGACGACGGAGATGATGACATTGACTTTGATGAAAGCACACCGGCTCGTAAGCGCCCACAGTTGGACACGTCAATACCGTTTGGCAACGTCCTGCAGCCCCAATCAGCGTATCCTACAAGCGCCCATCCCAACAACATCCACGGCGGCTTTCTCACACCACAAGACCCATGGACTTCAGTCTCTGCCGTCACGCCTTCTTCAGCTTTGACGGCAGCTTCAGCACCAAGTCGTCTAGGACAGAGTAACCTGACGCCGTATTCAGATTCTCCAATGTCTGGACAGCATATTCGGTGGCGACTGAACACGCAGGACACTCCTCAGACCCCTCACCCACTGTCCGCAGTAACCCCACAGTCGGCCTATCCGTTCTTCGATGAACCCCAGTCTGCTGTCACACCATCCAGTGCGAGATCGCGCTCTCGTCGGCGTCACGGTCCCGCGGTATCGTCGGCATGGTCAGCCAGCAACACCTCGTCCACTGGCAAGTTGCGTGGCCGGCCTCCACAGAACCGTTCAATACGAGACGGACCATACACTACCTTCCCGGCCAACCCGAAGACCAAAGAAGGACCACCCATCGACCGAACGCCAGGCAATCTTACCCCCATTGTCGAGCGCGCGCACTCCGACCCCCCAGCTCCCGAGAACTCCTTCCGCTTCCCTCCAACCCCCGCATCCGCCATTTCACCCTCCAAAATGGAAGGCCAGTTCACAGGCGGCATGCCTCAAAAGCAACGCCTAAGTCTGCAAGTCCCTCAGAACGTCGGAAATCCCGTTGTCCGCCTCGTCACGCCAACCGTCCTCGTAAACGGAGAGGAAAACTCCTCCCCAGGCACGAATCTAGGCCCTTCCCCCGCTTCAACACAAGTCTCACCAGGTCACCACCCGTATGAGCAACAGAGCATGTATCAAAAACAACCTGACAGACCAACCCACCAGACATACCACGGGGCACTTACGCCCTCTGAAACGCCAGCGCAAACAAGACCGCCACCACCGCCGCGCTCGCAAACGTCTCCAGCAGACATTTCAACAGCCACATCCCCACTGCCAGCCATCGCGCCCGAGACGATCAACCGCGCTCTCGCCGCAGAACTGATCCGCGCCCCACTCACAAACCGCCGCAAACGGTTGAGGGGCAACGAAGCAAAAACACTGGCTACAGCCATCCTACAGCCGCTCTACTCGAAACCCGCATCTGGTCTTTCTTCCTCGACTTCGCCTGCAAACAGCAAAGTCATGTCTGACTCTGCACTCGGTGTAGCGATAGCGAGTTGTCTAGGCCTTACGTCTGCGGTTGGCGTGGGCATCGGCGGGCCGACGGGAGGCGTGCGGCGTGTAGAATGTATACGGTTCCGTGTCGGCGGAGACGGGTACGAGTCACCTGTTGATGATGAAGATGAAGAGAGTGAGAGTCCGCGTGACGGGACAAGGATCAAAGAGACGTTTGATGTCTTTTTTGGAGTGAACTTTGGGGGCTTGGTCGGGGAGTGGGTTGTCAAGGGCCTGGAGGTGGGTGGGTCGAGTGAGGAGATGATGGGCGAGCTGGGTGGAGAGGGGGCGAGGGGGAGAGAGGAGGGGGAGAGGAATGAGACGCCGGCGGCGTGGAAGACAAAGTTCCTGGATGCACAGCGCAGGTTGTGGGAGAAGGAAGAGGAGGTTAAGAGTCTCAAGGATAAGATTCTTGAGGCTGTTTTGTAGTGCTATGCTTCGTTCCGTTGAGCAGCACAGGGACGGAAGGTGCTGCGTTTTTAGGAGGGATTTCTTGTGTATATTGGGCGTATGGTTGGGAGGTTGGTTCTGCTATATACCCCCGTTGCTGTTTTGGGATTGGGTTCGGGATGGACAGGAAAATCTTGTATGTCGGAATGGATGTCTGTAGATAGCATAGCGTATATAGGCTGTTGTGGAATTTGTGCATCGTATTGTTATATCTTGGATATTCAATCATGTGATATGTCTGCCAACCAGTTCTAACATGGCTCCAAACATATCAGGCTTCCTCCTTCTCCCACGGCTTCTTCCTCTGCGGCTTACTCGGCTGCGTGCCCTGTCCCTCTAGCACGGTAGGTGGAATCTCTTTGATTCCCGGCACCGGCTTCCCACTCGTAATCAACTCGACGATGTGCGCAAACGACGTTGGGTACGGCGCCGGTGGTTCGCTTGTGCTTGTCGGCGGTGGCATGATACCGCTTGCCTCGGTGCTTGGAGGTAGCTCGCTAGTTGTGCTTATCGGCAGGCTGGTTGTGGACGCATTGGGAGTAGCGGTGCCGGGTGGGAGCATCTCGTCGACGACCGAGGAGGCGAGGACATTGTGGGGTGTTGGCGGGGTTGGGGCAGGCCGGTTACGCGCGTTGCGGTAGGCTTTGTAGGCGTCGAAGTCTATGTTCTTGTTGTACTTTCTGGAGAGTTGTTAGCACGCTGTTGATTATACAGGTGACATGGTGTCGTGCCTCGCATAGTAAAAGCATCGCGCGCGCAATGCTAGCTCCGTCGCCTGTTCTGGGGTGCTGTTGCTGCCAACGATGGCTTGCAGACCGGCTTGGAATTCAATGTCGTCGTCCCAGTTGTAGCGATCTAGGGCCTCGTAGATGTCGTTTAGACCATCCTCGGTACTGGTGACGCTCATGGCGAGGAAGAGGGCGATCTGATGCCCAACCAAAACAAGCCCGGTCCAACTACAGAATACCTTAAGAGAGCAGATAAATCACGACCTCAAGGGCCAAGGACACGCAGGTTCATCTGCTATGGCGGAGCATGGATGCAGCCTATCGGGCTTGTAAACACTGCTGGTGGCACTGTGGGGTAAAGGTAGCCCGAGGTGATGAAGGAGGCTCAAGCTTCCAGACTACGCCTCGCTAAACGCGCGCCAAGTTTCTCAGCTTCAGCCCACGACCACGGAGCTCTCCAACCTTCTCTCACCCCTCACTCCTCCATCAACCACTCTGCCCCTTCACACCCACTTTCCCGCCTTCTTTCCTTGTCCATTGAGCTTCTATTCCTTTCGATACCCGTTTTGATACCCACGTTACCCAGCCATGTCCGAGTTCATCGGGTTAGTCGCAGCTCTCCAATTCGAGCTGGAGCTCCAGCTGACGTCGGACGCGTAGATCTCGCATTTCTCTCATCTCAAAGAGCGACATCCGGTGAGTTTGACACGGCCTCGCTTCATTGTGCGACGCGACTAACGTCCCGCAGCTATGTCGGCACGCTCGTTGAGATCAACTCAGAGGCCTCCACAGTCTCATTAGACAATGTGCGCTCCTTTGGCACAGAGGGTCGCAAGGGCGGCAAAGACGAATACCCGCCATCAGACGTCGTATACGAGCAGATTGTCTTTCGCGGCAGCGACGTGAAGGATCTGCGCATCGAGGAGCCTGTCAAGGAGAAGGCCCAGCCTGCAATGCCCCAGGACCCAGCCATCATCGGAGTAAGTCTATGACAACACCCTGCTTTTTTTCTTTTTTCGATGATGTAAAATTTTCGGATGTAAATCATTAAACCACCGAGAGCGCAAAACCGTGTGGATATTTTCCGTTGCCTTCCTTCTGAGATCCCTACCTACAAGCTGTTCTTGTCACATTTTGTTGGAAGCAAAGCTGACGCGACGCATGCGCCACAGGTACAACAAGCCCAGTCGCGGCAAGAGGGCAGTCCACAAGACATTGCCGGTCGCCAACAACCGCCGCCGAATTTTCCTCAACCAGGTCAATTCCCGCCTGGTGGATACCCTCCGTTCGGTGGCCCTGGCGGCCCTGGTGGTGCATATGGCAACCGATTCGGTCCTCCGGGCGGTTTCCCTGGCGGCCCAGGTCCCTTCCCAGGTCCTGGAGGCCCACCAGGCGCGTTTGGCATGCCGCCGCCTCCATTTGGAGCGCCTCCAGGCTGGTTCCCTCCAGGCCAAGGCTTCCACCAGCCTCCTGGTCCGTTCGCACCGAACATGTCTATTGGCCCTCCCGGCTTGAACCAGAACCAACCTCCACAAGGCCCACGAGGCCCGTCAGGTCCCCAAGCAGGCAAGGATGAGAAGCCAGGTCAGCCACAGCAACCAAAGGTCGCCGAGGCGGATGGTGCGTCAGTCAAGCCACAACAAAAGAACGGCGCAAAGGCATCTGGCTCAACACCAACAGCGGCTGCTGCAGGCAAGCAGGCTCCCCCGCCACCGGTCGACTCAAAGCCTGATGTTGCGGCTGCATTGGCACCACCTCACCCCAAAACGACTCAGCCGCCGTCCAAGGGTGGGCCCAAAGGTGGACGAATCATCCCCGCTGTGCCGATCCCAAGCCCGAGAGCAGCAAAGACGGCGCCTCATGCCCAGGAAGGGGCTGCTACTTCTGCCGCTCCCGTACAGATGCCCAGCGCCGCTCAGCAGCAGAATGCTACCCAACTAGCAACTGCAGCTGTCGCCGAGGCCATGGCCAAGCTCAACCTCCAGAACAAGGGTCAGGCGCAAGGTCAACCACCAAGTCAGCCTCCTGTCTCGGATCCCATGAACAACCTGGCACAACAGGTACAGGGCATGCGCGACCAACAGAGTCGTCAGCACCAGCCCCGTCAGCGAGGAACAGGCGAGTTCCGTGGTCGGGGCGGAAGGGGAGGACGGGGTGGCGCTCATCCTCAACACCCCAAGATGGAGGTGCCCACAACCGATTTCGACTTTGAGTCGGCAAATGCAAAGTTCAACAAGCAGGACTTGATCAAGGAAGCCATTGCCTCTGGCTCTCCAATGGGCGATGCGCCAGCTGTTCCAGCTGTCGAGGCTGCATCCGCACAAAAGGAGGAGGTCGTCATCCCTGGCGGATCCATGTACGACAAGAGCTCTTTCTTCGACAACATCTCGAGCGAACTCAAGGATAGGGAAGAGGCTGCCATGCGTGGCCAGGAATTCAGGAGCCAGGAGCGCCAGAAGAACATGGAGACCTTTGGCCAGGGCAGCGTTGACGGCTTCCGTGGCGGTCGAGGTCGTGGACGTGGCCGTGGACGTGGTCGCGGCTTTGGCAGCGGTTACCGTGGTCGTGGTGGTGCCCCCAGGGGTCGTGGCGGCGCGGAGTTTGGTGCTCAGCCTGCCGCTTAATAGGTGGTAGAGGGCCCAGTGAATCCAAACCTCCAAAGCGGCGTTGCCTTGAATGGCTTCGCGCAGCTGCTCTTCCAGCGATCTCATTCTATGTTTTTGTTTTCAGTTTCAGCACTGCGAGCGTGTCTTTTGTGTGTCTTGTTCCGTCATCTCATCCACCCCATCCACAGCTCTATGGGCGTGGGTACGATTTTGAATGTTCCTTTTTTCTTTCTGGCGGCGTGTCTAGTGGCCGTCTTTGTATTTGTAGATCTGAAGGAGAGGGAAAAGTCCGGAACACTTAGGGTGGGAGGTCATTTAGGAGGGTGGTATAGGCAAGGCCTGACTGAAGTCAAAAGGCAAAGGCATACGTGCTATGATGATGAATGAAGATTATGAAGTCTTGATCTACATGTTTGTTTGGTTTGACTTGGTTATGTTGTTGGTGCCTGTGATGGGGGTGAAGTTTTATGGTTGCTACGGTACTACTGATACAGGGAGGTTTTGTGTTCGTATCACGAGCTACTGACTGGTGCTGAAGCTTCCTTCTGCTTCTGAGTCCTAAGTCTAGCCAAAAGGGAAGAGCACTAACGTGTATGTTGCTGTTCGCAGCAATACAAAGACCTCGCACTAGCTGGGTGCGTACTGTGTTCGATCGATCAGGATGTTAGTTTTCTGCAGTTTGGAACTAAACACCACGCTAGAGACGGGGATACGAGGGAAAGGAATAACAGGAGCTCCTAGGTGGCTGGCTGTAGCATGTAATCGCACAAGAGATATACAGCTGCAAACAGTAAAGCCAGGTGTTTGGATAATACACCTCTACCGCGATTTATCACAATGTCATTTAACAGTGTTATGCTTGCGTCTTTTCCCAGCACATTTATTATTTGAATAGTAATTGCACAAGAGACGGTCAGTCTGTGGATGTTGTGGGTGTTCGAGCAGTTAAAGTTGGAGGCACGGCAAGCTCTGCAGTGACGACAGACAGGGAGAGAGAAGCGAGGAAGTGATAGTGGGGAAGCGGAAAGCGGAGGGAATAGATGAAGAAAATAAGCTTATTATGTGGAAGGAGTGTGAAGCAAAAAGATGGTATACGTAATATGGACGAGGAGAGGCAGGAGGTAGTCTTAGATGGGGGCTGAATAGTTCAATTTGGCCTGATGTCGCAGCACTCTAGGAAGAAATTTGTGTCTTTGTACTTGTTCGATGCGTTTATGAGAGCCCGGGGTGCTGTTAGAATCCCAGAATTCGCGCTCAGACAATGATACTATCTGAATGTGTTGCACACTTCCTCAGCTCATTTTGCACCTGTCTTTCCTCGACGCCCTTGGCAGTCTTGTCGTGCCTGTACTGCTTGTCTCAATTCTGTTTGAACAGTTGAAACTTCATCGGATGTACCGGGACAGCAACAATATGCTCTTGACCATTCATAGCGCGCGTTACGCCGTATCTGTAGTAACAACAAGGCCAACGGTGCCCATTTCCATCGGAAACAGGACTTTCAATACAGTTCCCATGTTCCGGCGCCATGGCTAGAGCTCTGATATTGGACCCATTCCCAGCGAGCAGACGAAAGACTTCTGTAACGAATGCCTGCATGATTGCTTGTGAGGTATATACGTGTTCCTCTGGAAGGACAACCCGCCCTAGGCTATCTGGATCTGGATACATTCCATAATCGATGCTGGGTGGTGTGAAAATGCGCAGCATCTTTAGATTTTGGTGTTTCGTAATAGGAATCTAGTCCGCTGATCAGTAACTGACTCATGCACGTGAGTTTCTCGCGTACCAGTAGAGATTCTATTTCATTCAGAACATAGTCGCCGTCATATTTCTTCAACAGCTTGAAATTTGCACCACGATATCGAGCGTGACCAAGGTTGATCGGACAGAAGTTGATTGCCAAGTGGACAAGGTTTGGCGCTTGCACCTGTAGCTGATCGAGCTCAAGGCCGTTGTGGTGCCGACCTTGCATTCTAGATGAAGCTGCTAGAGCAAGGCGCTTCAACGAATTTCTGTGGCCAGCCAGACATGCTACGTCGATCAAACGCCCTTTACCAGTATCTAGCCAAATCCTTTTTATTGACGAAGTGGCCCTCAGTAAAGTTTCGATCGCTTGTACATCCGCGTCCGAGGGAGTCGTCGAGGGATCGAGTGTTATCTTTAGCTTTTTCAGGGCAGGTACTCGTGAAGCGCCTGGAGCGAGAGCCGTAAGAAAGGCTCCAACATTGCGACATTGTGCGACAGACAGCTCAAGTAGAGTTGAGAAATCAATGGCAGTGAATATCGAAGCAGGATACGTCTTGAGATCCAGCCGACATAACTCGAGATAGTCCAGCTGCAGATTCTGACCGGCTGCTCCTGGCGCTCCAAATGCATCATGTCCATGCGAGTCACGGAAGGAGAACTCGTTAGAGTAGCCCTTCAAACTCAGGGCCTTGAGTTCTGGTGTATTCTTGAGAAGATAAGCGTTGTTCTCGTACACGCCGCCCTTCCTGTAGACAATGGGGATTCGAAGATGTCGAATGTTGCGCAACATAGGCGTGACCCATGAGCCATGTATGGCGAGATTAGGACTGAAAGAGGAACTGGTATCCCATACCATACGCCGAAGCTGAAGTATTTGAAGTGTTTGCTGGGATTGTAGAAGGCTCAACAATGTAGGCACACTGATAGCGGTGTCGACTCTGATCGTCGAAAGACAATTTCTAGGGAGAGCGCCAATGATGAGCTTGAAAGCAATCCCAAATTCGGAATTCATATCAAACTCCATGTTGTTGTCCAGTTCGGTGGAGATGGTAACGATACGCACATGGGCAAGGACTCCGTTATCTGGTTTCAGCAAACAAGCCAAGTCTCCTGGTAAAGTGTTTGCGACTCTCAGTGTAAGTTTTTCCCAGAGGAAAGGCGCCATTAGATCTCTCCAATCGCGACTCACAAGGCAAGCGGATTTTCTGTGATTGTTTTGGAGGAGAGGGCGAAAGACTCCCACCTTCATCTCAGTGGGGAGGGCGGAGAACGTCGGGGCGATACTGGGTTCCGCCATCGTAGGAGATAGTAGCGCTGGTTGTGGGAGATATAGAAGAACACCTTCTGTGGTCTGGAGAACAGAGTGTGGTGTATTATTGGCACTTCCAGGAGCGTCCGTTTGCTCTTTTTGACTGGGCGGGCCGTGCGTAGGGTGATTAGCGCACTTGTCTCGTCAATCACCTTCAGTGAAGGCAGATATAGTGCCCTAAAGGTAATTGTCGTGTTCTGAATGAAATGCTAATAACGTGAAACACGGGGATGAAGCGGAGCGCTGCACTTGCACATTTCAGATGCAATTCGAGGAATTGATAAAATCTCGACAATTATTACAAATCTGCTCATGACCATAGTAGTATGTGCAGTGGATGGCCGAATGAAGCAGTGCTGGTGACGGTTCGAGGACTCTCTAAAGCCTACTTAGGATGATAAGTGGCATCTTGCACATACTCACTCAAGGTTGCGTCAACATGAATCTTTTACTAGCCACAGCTTGAACCTGTGTCGTACTTCAGCATGCTGTTTCCTGGAGTATCACAAGATCTAAAGGACGAGTTGTCCAAATGCACTCATCTTCGGAGCCGCTTCCAGTTGTAGACGAAATAAGGTGCCACCCTGCCCAACCATGAAAGATCGCACAAGAACGATCTATGAGGGTGGAAAGGGCATCTCGTGATTCCCTTGGAAGTGCATCTCGTGGTTCAATAATCGACAAAACGATGTGGTGTAAGAAGATAAGGAGATGGTTCTAGCAAGCGCCATGATGTCAATGTACGACGGATGACGTGGGCGCAGAAGGTCCGGCTACGGTCCGGGAACTAGCTCCTTCGTAAAATGGGCACCAACTCCAAAAATAGCACACCAAGACAATACCCCGACTTCAAGCCCTCCTTACCGGGCACCAGCCTCGTATTTGCGCCACTACTGGTATATAGGATGACGTTTGGTAGGGCTCAACAGCGCAACTTGGCCACCAAGTGGTGATCCTCAACTGAGATCGGCAGCCTGCGGGCCTTTTCGGCGGCGCGCTTGGACACACCAGTGACACCTCACGCGGCGAAATATCCGACGGAGAATAGGAGTCGGTACGCTCGGATCTTGAACATAACGTTCATGGAAACGAATGCCGCAAGATGCGCAATATACAAGGCAGATGGCCCACGGTAATTCATTCGATACATAAGCAGACTTCAGCCTAACGAAAACCTACCACAACAAATTTACCTCGCATACACCCAGCCCGCCAACTCACAACACAGACCCATCAATATGGTCTCCTTCACAACTCTCCTCGCATTCGCTGCTGGCGCTGTCCACGCCACTCCCGTCACAACCCAGCCACCGGCGATCCCATCCAACTGGACATGGCACGTTGAGGGATGGTCTGCCGGCTGCGCACGCGGCGGCTGCTACTACGACTTCAACGTCTCGGTACCCACCATCGAGGGCTTCACTCTCGGTGCCAAGGCATACTGCTCCGGTTCTGAGAACGGCTGGTACCGCAAGGGCAACTGGTACGCACCATGCCGCATCTTGGAGGGTACCAACTCTGGTATCTCTGCGAAATTCAGCGAGCGGACTAGCGACACCAGTGGCTCCCCGGAAGAGATCTTGTTGAGCTTCGAGAAGCTTCCCTACGAACCCTTGAACGCGTACGTCTCCCTTGTATCTTCCTAGTGTTCTCAAGGAAACATGAATATGTGACTAACGAATGGACTTGCAGGCCTGGATACAACTACACCGGTTCTCACAAGGCGATCTACAACCAGTTTGTCGCGCCTGAGCAGGAGTTTGATGTCACGCCCACTACGGTGACTGTGATCTTGTAAAGAGGAAATCGTATCTGATTAGTCTAATTGTTTAATCGTCCTGAAATTAACCATTTCGATCCATACCTCCAACTTTCTTATATTCTATACATGTTTCATACTGGTTCCTGATGCTCATAGAAGGCGAGAGACATCATGCTGCTGCAAGAGCAAAAAAGGCTGCGTGCCAGAATGTGCATCTTTTCCCTTGCCCGACCAGCATCGTGTAGATTAGATGTTGATATATGATTCTGAGAGGACTAGAGTCGCGATACAGGCGTATGAGAAGTATACGAAGAGTGTGACACTGAAGCTAACCACCTTTGTGAATCCGGAGTGCATTGGTAGAGACTGCGGCATCTGGGTCGAACGATTTGGTAGGCGGGGAACGGAACATCAAATGTACGTATGACCTGGCCCCTTTATCGTCAAGTCAAAGATTATGCATCCACTGTATGTGCTGAATCCGCCAGGTGTGGCTACAATATCGCGTCTTTTTCTTACAGTAGTATGCAATTCCATCGCTTTTTTAAGAAGTTCAAAAGAACACAAAATTTTCGAGGTTACAGTAGGCATCCCGCGTCGTGGACGAATATTACTAACGCATCTGTTCTCCCCAGACCTTCTACAACGTTGTCATTTTCTCCAGTTGTGTTCGTCACTAGAGGAGGCAAGCCCCTAGGCCGACCGCTGTAGGAGCTCATAGAGGAGAAACTACGTCGCCTAACCTTGGAGAAGGATAATATCAGTGGGCTTGCTTCGGCCCCCACTCCCGAGTCTTTAAACGACAGGATGGATGGGCAACGCAAAGGGATGCCGCCGAAGAATGGTTGGATTTGTAACTTCTTTATCTAGTATCATTTTGACTTATTAGAAATGGCTACCAAAGAGACTAGCGGTTATCACGAACATGAACCTTTACGAGCGCATGCTAGATGTACGTCGGCCAATTCGCTAGAAGCAGTCAAAATGTATTAGATGTGGAGACAGGCGTCGGACAACCATCAACTTGCTCTTCTACCAATCATAGATTTGTGAGAACACATCTCATGAGCCACTACGCGTCATACAACAAGGATGCTGGACCATAGTTGCCATCTAATTTATTCCCTCCACCCACTTCATCCTATGGTACTACTAGGGCACATACCTAGGTATCAGCTTAAGCTAATCACACCTTCCTTTATTCTCCATAATTAAAATAAACGGGTCCTTTTTTAATGAGGGTATCTGTAAGTGTAAGGATCGTGATTTGTATGACAATGGTTATTGGGTCGTGCTTTGGTGAATGGGTGGATTGTCGCATAGCTTTAGTTTTGTTTCGCTAGAGCCCGCTTGGTCTGGGTCACCGTGAGATCCTTATCAGAAGAACTAGATTGGACGAATTCGTATGCGAGGTCTGCATTAATAATTTTTACCGCATGCGTCTCTTCGACTACGTGTTAAGATCACAGTATAAAGGCTTGTCGTGCTGCTTCAACAGGATTGTAAAGCACCTCCCCGTATCAGTTCATCTAGACTCTTGCTCGATCTACCCCTACCATGAAGTTGTTTACTAACAAACTAATCGCCGTCTTGGCCTTCCTTCCATACACGATTGCCGCTTCTGTCAATATGTTGCAAACAGAAGGTCCTCAACGTTCAGCTAGCCGCTTCCGGGGACACAGTGGTTAAGGTGGCCATTACCAATGTCGGTGACACCACTTTGAACCTTCTCAGCACCGGAACTCTTCTGGACGAAAAACTGCCCGTTGAGCGAATTAAGTTGTACTCCAACAATAGCTGTAAGTGGCAAAGTCATTTCCCAACCCCCTAATCAAGAGCAATCACCAGCAATACTTGGTTCAGCGACGCCTCTATGGAAGCCATGGTCCTTCAGGACCTGGCTACACCGACGCTTTCATACTAGCCAACCTTGGAAGTGAGTTGCCGCTGACGAAAACTTAGCTATGAGGGTACCATTTGAGGGTATCACGATTCAGCTTGACACAAGCGCGTTATCTGTCGATAATTTCTTCATCCTGGAATCTGGAGGCAGGAAAGAGCTTGCTATCGACGCTGCTGCATTACACAACCTGAGCAGTGGTGGAAATTTCGACGTATTCGCCAACGGTATGTTGCCATACGCCAACGAGAACTCCACCGAGCTTGTGGGCGTCTTGAGATACGACTCAAACACACTCAGCATCTCCGTCGATGGTACAAGGGTAGCCGCAGTCCACGAGTCATCAGTGAAACGCTCTTTTGTTCCCCCGACTATATGCGATACAACATGTTACGAGGCAATTCGGATAGCCCTGCGGAATTGCAAAGAGCTGGCGTCCGGTGCCGCGACAGCAGCCGAAGCCGGAGACAGCAGGCTAATCACGTTCTTCAAATCGTCATCGAAAAGGGTCAGAGATCAGGTCTCTACTCGGATGAGGGCAGTTGCAGAGGAATGCAATACCTGGTCATTGAGGACGTGGTCATCTTATGGAGGCCAAACAGATAGAGTTTGCTCGCAGGGCAACATACCTGTGTATACTTACCATTTGGAGGGGTCGAGCTACATCAGGTACTGTGAATTATTCCTTACGGGACCTCCCGCTGCTTCAAGAGACTGCAAACGACTCGATCAAGGAACCACGGTTTTGCATGAAATGACGCATGCTCAGAGGGTTTTCAGCCCAGGCACGCAGGACCATGCATACGGATTCGATATGACGGTTCAGCTTTCAACCGATCAGGCACTGGAAAATGCAGATTCATATACGCTGTTCGCACACTGTAAGTTCACGCCTCATCGCGTAGTCTATGCTAACTATTCTGTAGTTGTGTACCTAGGCTGCCCGGCGTGGTAAGGAAGACATGAGAGGCTTTCAAGAAGGGATTGAACTTACGTATGTGAGTGTGGAAGGCTGGATACTACCTAGGTAGCAGAGGCTGTAAAAGCATTGAGTTATCATTCCTCAAGTTGTAAGCCTTGGTTGATTACTGTCAACAAGTAAGAAGAAACTTTCTCCGTTAGAGCCCAATTCCGCTCGGTGCCTTCTCTAGTACATGTCCAGCTCCTCACGCGTGTTCCATGAATACATCGATTTCGGTCAGATTGGGGCCCGGCGATATGTGTGTTGCGAGTGCTGTCAGAAATGGTCCGACGTTGCTGCAGTCGTACAGTGAGAGCGATTGTAGGCAAGCAAAATCTACGTAGTCAAATGCCTTGTCCGCGGGATATATGGCCAGATCGAGGTAAAGTAGCTTGAAGCGCGAGAACTGAAGCGGCTGTACGAAAAACTTTGCAGTCGAGCAAAGTATTGAGAGAAGGCGTCTCCCTTAATTTTACTCCGTCGCCTTCAACAAACGAATCGCGAAGTTCTAAGCTTTTCTAATCATGTTTGCACTGTTTTGGTATGTATGATCACCAAAGCCGATATGAACTCCGAGCTGTTTCAACTCGCGTAGCGCGGCAGAAACCAAAGATCCATACGTGACTATCCCGAGGTATGCATTTGCGTCTTCGCTCGCTTTCGTACGTATCGCGGGTTGTGAGACGAAAGGAGGTGTTCGCAATCGAGGGGCAGCCAGACCGCGTGCAGATCGAGGCTTTCGTGGTTTGCTGCGAGGCCACTTAGCTCTCCATTAGTATATACCCAGGTACCTCCACACACTTCCCTTCAAGCCACAACGCCGCCAGGCTTCTTCTCTGTTGTCAGATAGGTGACGTGATCATCGCGCCCGTACCTAGGAATGCCTGGATGCTCGATCTTCTCGGCCAGCCCGCAGGCAATGTGACGAATCCTGGCGAGACTCTCGGAGCTCTTGCGCGTTATGGAAGACAGTGAGCAGATGTATCGTGTAGCACGCGATGGCCGTATGAGCCATGGGAGGTGGATTGCTAACTAGACATGACGTCGCTGGGGTGCGAGCTACCCGAGGATACTAGGTCAATTCGACTACGTGAGATCCCTGTGGAAAGATCGCTGCCGCATAATCGCACTCGTGGAACGTGGAACAGGAACCCTTCAGACGATGGCTTGGAGTTTCTTCAACCCTCGATGCCTCATGGGGTAAGATGCGGCGAGGACTATGGATGACGTAGGACTCTATCGCAGAACGTGGAACGCCCACAATCCGAACACCTTTTTCCTGGCAAATATCCGCGCATCATTGTCACAGTCATCGCAAATAAGAGCGAGCACACAGTAGGAGTGACTTCCACGCTTATGCCAAGAACGGTATGCATGGATACTTACCCGCATGTTGTGAATCACGTCTCCTCTTGTGTCGTTGATCCAAAGCACTCGTACGTTGTGGCGAGGCGAACCTTATGAACCGGAAGATCATCCACTAGAACACCGAAGGGCGATCTGTACTGCATTACATTGAGATGCTCACGTAAATGCTGCTACATGCAGTCAGCACAAGGTGCATGATCACTCACATGACTGCTTATCTGCGTAGGCATTTGGCGGAAGAGGATGATAGCCCCACTAAGACCGTGGCGCAGACTCCACACGATGGAGGTTTGACCTGCCGCTCAAAACGTCTCGTGTCAATATTACAAATAAATGGTTATTCTTTCATCAAATCAGCAATCTTCAATAGTATAGTGGTCAGTATTTCCGCTTGTCACTCCAGCCTCTGGCTCTTGACAAATTCGCGGGAGACCTGGGTTCAATTCCCAGTTGGAGAGATTTCACGATTTCCTTTTTGCCTTTTTGCCATCTCGTTCCAGTATCCATCCTTAGTCGGACAGCCTCATGTCCGGTATCTTTTTTGCCTTTTCGCCTTTTTGCCATCTCGTTCCAGTATCCATCCTTAGTCGGACAGCCTCATGTCCGGTATCTTTTTTGCCTTTTCGCCTTCTATCCACATACCTGATTATGGAAGGCATACCGATGCAGCGAGATGCGACGCTGTGAGAGTAGTCAACGTTATGCTGTCGCTCTGCGCCTCCTTGCAGGGACCGTAAAATCACAACGCCGCTCTCACCGTGACACCACATTACACACAACCGCCCAACCGCCTTGCGTCACTGGCGTTTATTGTCGCCTTCTCCTGAAGGCACTCACACCACGGGTGACGTCGAAGGTTGGGAGCGCCTACGCTCCAGGCGCCTATGAACATAGCAATAAACACTATGTCGAAATAGCAATTGCATATCCGTCGTTAAACAGTAATGTCCAAGCCTAAATAACATCAACCCGAAACCCCAGAAGGTCATTCTCTCGGAAGGCATCACGCCTTCGGGGTCAAGCGAGCGCACTTCATACCATTGTCGCGCAAATGCAGAGTTTGTGTCTGTCTTCGATGTTGTGGCTGCAGGCGGCCTTGCCTGTTGCCTGTTGCCTGGAACAGAAACAGCCTAGCGCCATGCAACTGGGAAGACGCATCCCTAGGTTTCGCCCACCACCTCTGCTTGTTCATTCTCACCCACAACCGTCAATCTTTCTAGCATGACGAATCTCTCCGAGCTGCCAGCAGAGACACGGCGCGAAATTCTTATCCACGCCGTCAACGTCCGCGGTCTTAGGCGCGGGCTAAGATTGAGGCTTGTGAACAGTACGCATGCCCAAGCATCCTGCAATTGTGATTACGGCAACACAATATGCTAAACCTTGACAGAGGAATTCTCGGAAGAAGTAACGAATGCACTCTACCAATCCTACGTATTGGAGGGTTACCAGGAGAGATGGTTGTATACCAAATCAGATTTGCAGCACGAGTTCGATGCGTTTTGGCAGTCCTACCTTACCTACAAGATCATGCGGAGGAACTGGGACAATACCGATTTAGATGGACGCGTATACCGTGCTACCGAAAGCCTTAGGACAGATATGCCCCTTGATGCTCGCCGGCGTGTCTTTCGCCAGATAAGCCAGTCTGAGCGAAAGAGCAACGGGAAATTGTTTGAGATTGATCTTTATGAACGCATACACCGCGCAGCCGAGCGTCTTTTCCAGGTGAATCATCCTGGCGAAAAGAGCAAAGAGATATCGCACAAGGTTTTAAAGCAGTATATCTATGCTTTTTGTCGGCATCCGCAGCGCATGTTGAAGAGCGTACGTCTTAAATTCAGGCGATACAAGACGTGTCCCTTCAGTGATCCACTGCACTTCCTAGAGATGGCCCTGGTGAACGACTGTGAAGAAGGGATCAAGCTTGCACTCGACGACCCAGCTATAGACGACATGTTGTCGCATGACATCGAGCGTGGTTCTGCGCCTTTATGTCATCACTACATTATCACGACAGCCGCCGAGTGTGGTAACCTGGTGTTGCTTGGAAAGATCTTCTCAAATCCAACTTTTCAGCAGAGGCACAACGAACTTGGACGACAGGTCTTTGAGGCTGCGGTAGAAAAGGGGCGGTTGGATGCCATAAGATTCATCATGGATAAACGTAGGCACTCATCAAATTTCAGCACTAGGTACCAATCGACTGAGGATGCAGTGCGCTCTGGAGTATTGAAAAGCCGATCGGTCAACTTCTACTCTCAGCTCTCCGAACTGCTGGCATTTCGATTGAAAAAAGATAATGGTCTCGTCAAGAACGAACGGGACACGCACCTTAGTCGTGTCAGAAGGAATTATCTTGAGCACGACCACATGCTTCGCATCATCGCATTGGGTAGCCCGCAGAGAGCCGACGTTGCAGAATGGCTTCTCAATCACGGAGCTTCCGCCTCGCTGACAGCAGATGGGGAGAAACCATTCATGATAAGCACCCAAAGCGTATTTTGGCCTCCGCTCGAACGAGCTGTCAAAGGCGGTAACGAGAAAATTGTCCGTCTACTCTTGGATCGTGGACCGAATCTTAGCGCTTTTCAGACGTCTTGCTGCTATGAAGAGGCCGCAAAGCAAGGGCGTCTGGACATAGTCCGCAAGTTAGTCGAGTACGGTGCACGTGTCGGGTCGAGGCCGTCGACGTGTCGTGAGCTGCACTGGAGGTGTACACTGATGATGCATGCCGTACGGACAGAGAACGAGGGCCTGTGTCGATATCTGGTTGAACATGGAACCTGTGTCAGTGACGGCGCCTTGAATGCAGCTATCGATGAGTTGCTGGTATCAATGGTCAAGCTCCTGCTCGAACTAGGCGCCGTGGTTACGGAACATAATATCCGCAGGGCAAAACTCTTGGAATCTCCTGCTTTGTTTCCCGACAAGGGTATGGATGAGTTTGTCAACGTACGACCCGCTCGCAAGTTCCAATTTCCATATGGTACATACGGGGGAAGACGCCTTCAAATGAGCAGTAATGCAGACACGAGTAGATCAGAAGTCATTGCCTTGCTGGAAGCGCACAACAACGACAACTGAAGTCGCGTCGAAGCACGTACTAGT
This sequence comes from Alternaria solani, assembly GCA_002952155.1. Classification (NCBI taxonomy): domain Eukaryota; kingdom Fungi; phylum Ascomycota; class Dothideomycetes; order Pleosporales; family Pleosporaceae; genus Alternaria; species Alternaria solani. Next base: position 2,263,085 of record CP022029.1, read on the forward strand.
CATTCGAAGCTGGATCTGCGTTTCTCACGCCGTCTCACGCAACGGTTGTCAACCGGACAAGCGAAACGCACGTGCTATACGCTGTACGCAGGGAAGTTCCGACACATAAAGGACCTACATCGGTCACCGAACTTTCAGCGAACAACGCACGATTCAACAATTACATTGAAAGCTTTGCGCAAAGGAGTCCTTGCATGGCGCATCACAACAACGTTCAGCACGCAAAATTCCGTCTTTGCAGACTATTGAAAGCCCACAGTGCTGAGCGGTCCGTGGCATGAGTATGCACGCACAGGGCGCGCATCTCCATCGTCAGATCTGACAGGTGAAGCACCGACAGTGCTCCGAGCAAGGAACCGATGCGGAATGCACCGCGTGTCAACCTAGTCAGCTAGAAGAGCCAGAATGTGGCAGCAAGTGGGGAACATGCCTGTCCAAACCCAGTTTGAAATTCACCTTGTCCCAGTTAGATTTTTTTCAAAACAACGTGCAGTGGTCACGAGGCCCGATGCGGCGGTGACAACACGACGTATCCCTTTGCCTAAAAAAGCTTCGAGTGCTTTTGCACCACACCCTGCCAAGTGACCATGCGTACCATGTCTGAATAAACGTGTTTCTATCGTGCGACGCGCGCATCTCGCGCTTTTTCACGATGTGGAGCGAGATGGATGCTCGACGACTGCGCCGCCACGCCATCCATCACCATCATCGTCACATCTGCCGCGTACTTTTCTTCCTAGCCACGACGGCATACACGCGGCATCTCCATCAACGCCTCTTCATGACATCGCGGCACACACACACACACACACACATGCACACACGCGGCATGTTCGTGGCGTCGCCGTAGCCCACGCGAATCCTCCCTCATCTCGCATCTCCCCTCGATCCTACATCCTCCTTCCATCCTTCCAACGCCTCAATTCATCTCACGTCCTCTCGCTCTCGCTCTCCCGCCTCCGAAGCTAAGAAGCGGCTGTTTCATGTTTTTTTTCTTTTTTTCTTCTCGCGACACCCTTGCCAGCGCAGCATTTCTCGGTCCCTGCGTCAGCTAAGAAGAAGCGTGCCAAGTCGACGACGTTTGTTTCGAAACCGACTAGGGTATGGGTAGATTGGCTGGGTCTAGCGACGAGCTAGCGAGAGAGAGGGAAAGCGAGAAAGAGAGAGAAAGTTGATGATGGTGGGAAAAGATGCACCGTGCGTAGGCTAGGTGACATCTTTGTGTGTGTGTGTGCTAGGATAAATTCAAGACGGAGCCCATAACCCCCAGCTACCATCCTGGTGGAGATCATGTGGGAAAATTGCACATGGGCATCTTCTCAATCCCGCGATCCTGCGCACGCGATCCCTTTGATGTCGCTTTGCAATTTGGACCAGGTTGTTGGAAATCATGGTCTGGAATAAGAAGGGTTGATGGATACCAGACTATTGATTTAGGAATATTGGCGAGATGAAATCGTTCTGTTTGAACGGAGGACAGCGTTGTTCTTGGCCGTGGTCGTGGTCGTGCATATAGCCGACTTTAACTTGCCTTGTGATCGTCAATATACCGAACACACCAAGACCGGATCGTCAGTTGAGCCCAGCCGGGTTGCTGTGCTGTTCTTTCTCTCTTTGCTGTGCTGTTCTTTCTCTCTTACTCGCCCGAAGTCGTCCCGGCTTGTCTCATCACATCACACCGTACTCTGTAATTGTTACCTAGGTACCATTCAAGTATGGTCGTGTGACCTTTTCGCTCCCGCCCTATATTCGAAGATCATTTGCTCAATCTGTTACAATAGGGCTGAACGCGACGACCCGCGCATCATACAGTACATACACCGTCTCCTCGGTCTTTTTCTTACTTGCTAGTCAGTTCGTATCCAATTAATATGTCACATAGGGCTGCATGTCCACGATCTTGTTCAAGATTTCGTGATTGGCGAAAAACCGTCACGGAACGCTGATCGGCGGTCGGTTGGCCTCTCGGATACTCTGTTCCGTTCAGCGTTGTTGTTCCTGATAGATAACACAGGAAACCAAGGAGATGGGCAGGAGCAAATGGGAAACGGATCAACTCGTTTGATCAGCCGTTTTGGTGGGCGGGGGTGGTTACCGTGGAAGGAAGGTATAGCATTGCTGGAGATGATTTTTACTGGAATAGGCGGGTATGGGAAAAGGGTGGTGCGGAATGGAGATGGACAGGAGGATGCGAACGATGATTATCGCAATCACGGTAGTCGGTAATGACGCGGTCGGTGTTTTGGGCTTGCTTACTCGTGCGTGCGTCATTGCTGCTATTGGTGCTCTTGCGTGGAGAGGACATGATTGACATGCACTGCAGACAGAGGCTGTTGGAGTTTGTGTACGGACTACTCTCCCAATAGGCTGTGATGTGCTGTAAACTATCCTCGATGCATTGTTTTTGTTGCGCGTTGTCAATTGAGCTCCGAAGCAGACCGATTACGCAGGCGAAAATACAAGCTCCTGTCATCCAATCAACTTGCGCAATTCGTCTAGTGACGCAACGCTACCAAGCAAAGTGCTGTTCATGCATGCAGGCGAACACGTCGTCAGGGTCCAGGCTCAACAGCCATCATCGGTTGAAAATGAACATTTTTATTGTTACGGCAGCTAGGGTAAAGTGCGTCACTGTGCGTGAGCGCTACCTTCTCAACTTGTCCTGCCCTTCTGCCGATCCACTAGACATTGCGTTTGCTCGAACCAAGATTAACACCCCAACAAAAGTCGAAAAAGGTATCTCCTCCACATCGCATGTCGCAACCGGTAAAAGATCCACCGCCTAAACAGGTCGGGATTTCAGTCGAATAGGAGAGCGGAAAAAGGAAGTTGAAAGTGAGAATGATCATGAGACATGGTTTGTTTCAAGACGGCCTCAGCCACGTATAGCAAAACATTGCCTGTCGAATAAATGCCCTCATCCCTTGTGCTCATATGACCGTGATGAGAGATTCTCCCAAAATAAACTCGAAACTAAAAAGTTTCAGAATGGTAATAAAAAAGAACAACATATGGAAATGTGGTGGGTGCGTGTGCCTGGGTATAACCCTGCATGCCCCCGGTACGAGGCTGCTTCTGCTGGCGATTTTACAAAAACGTATCGAAGATGAACAATGCGCGAATACGAAGGGGTAATAAAGTTGCAGTGTTCAAACGACCTGCTGAGAAATCGAAGCGAAATAATTGAAGCGAGAGTGACGATGCGCCGTGGAATAGAGAAAGGATCAAGTTGTCGCTGAATAGTAATTATCGAGTCAAAGCCGAAGCCGGGTATCATCATGAGTGAAACAGATCCCAAGCTCTTGCACACAGTCCAATGAATTCTTCCTTCTTTTTCAGTTGAGTTTCTGGCGAGTCACGGCCGGCGCCAAAGGGACCGAGGCGCGGTTGTTGACGACCTAGCGGCGGGGTACCGTTGTCTTGTTCGTATTCGTCGCGGCCGCGTCTCCGAGAACTGCCACTGCGGTGCAGATCAGGCCTCGATGCGTATGCTGACGATCCGTTCTTGGGCATTGGCGAGGGGGGTGTTGGGGGCTGGTGACCACCGTAGTGGACCAGACGGGGCAGGAGATCCTCGCGGCCCCCGGATAGTTGTTGGACGGCCTCCTCAGCAGACTTGTACTCTCGGGGCCTTGATGTCGGGGGCGGCTGTGTGAATTGTGGGGGCGGGAAGCTTGGTGATGGCATTGGGGGCTGGACGTTGGAGTGCGACGAGTGTCCTGGGCTGTTCTGGTGGTAGGGATTCCGCGATGTTCCCAGAGGCTCTGGGAAGACGTCTGAGATGGGGGGTAACCGGTTGTTGGTCTGCTGTGCGGGTACATGGTGGATGTGGGATGATTGCGACAGGTTTGACGGGGCGTTGGCCAGTTGCCGTGAGGGCGGTGCATTGCCGCGCAGACCGGTAAAGGTCTGGTTGATGGGCGCTGACTGGATGACACGGTCGTTGGAGAAGGACGAGTGTGAAGGAGGCGCAATGGAGAGACCGGGTGGTGGGCCCTTCCGGCGAGAAGTTTGCGGTGTCTTGATTGTTCGTCCAAACGCACCAATCTCAGTGCCCCGTGTCTCTTCGGCCTCGGGTGGTCCGCTCTTGCCGCCCTTCTGGCGCGCCTCGATGATTTGCCTTTGACGTTCCCTCACATCCAAGCTTCTTTGCAGCTGCTCGCGCATGCCGGGGTCCTGGGTGTGGAAGCCAGGCGAGAGGCAGGCGAGGCCAACGTCGTGGAGGTTGGCACTGCCCTGGCCCGAGGGCCGTGCAGTGAGGGCGCCCGACGAGTGGACAATGTTGTGGTTGGCGAGGTTGAGGCGCTGGGGCCGATGCCTGGTGGTGGTGGGCATGTCTGGCGACGTGGGCTCCTTCTTGACTACGACCTTGGGGACGGGGCCGCGGGACCTGCGAGACGAGGGACGGTTAGACATGAGGGACATGATATCTCTGTGCGGAGGAGACATGGAGGTGCAGGTGGGAGAGGAGGCCGAAGGAGGACGGCATGACGAGGAAGAAGATCGGGAAGAAAGACTAAACGACGTACGAAAGAGGTGAGGGCTTTGTCTCTGCTCTGTGCTGTGCACCGGGACTGGAGGAGGTAGGTGAAGCATCTTCTCTTGGTGGCAGCTTGGAGCGAGAGTTGGGCGTCACTTGGTGGGGAGAGAGAGTCGAGGGCGCAATGGGAGCATATGTCCTCGACGAGCCTACGCCGTCTGCGGGCGCTGGTGCCGCATGCTGGGCAGGGGCCGGGGGATTGGCGACAACGGTGGTCATGGTCGCGTGTGGGCGTCCGTGTGGTGGGCGGTGGGAGGGGCAGATAGATTGTAGGAGTGAAGTGTGGCAGGGCCGTGTAGGAAGTTCCGCTACACCAAGTGTCGAGGCAAGTGGGCTCGCCTGGGTGGGTCAGAGGCTGGTGCAACACTAGGCCGGGGTGCGCACGTCTGGGCGGCGAGTTGTGCGTGAGGATATGCACGCGGGCGGAGAGTGCGAGGGGGAGGGGGGGAAAGGAATTTGCAGTGCGACAGACAAGAAGCAGCGCTGGCAGGCGGCGGAGAGAGAGACAGCACACGTCGTGTCTTTTTGGGGGCGCGGGTGTGGAGGGGATAAAAATGGCTCGCACAGACTTGTGTTTGCACAGGGCGGGCAGGGACTGACTGGGTCGAGCGATACAGCGGCTGGCATGCAGTAGACGACGTACCTCCAGACGCGCCAGGACAGGCCGGGGGGTTGCGGTTGGCACGGGCGGCCCTATCGCGAGCGTGTGAGCCAGGCCCTCCATGCGCAGTCTGAGTTGGGCATGCCTAGGGCGAGCAGATGGGCGCGCCCTCTGCGGGAGCTCGCTGCACCACACAGGCGCCACTCGACCACCCACTGTTTCGCATCCGCGGGCGGGCATCCATGGTGCGAGCCATGGGCATGGGAGTGAAGTCTGCCACGGCCTATTGCCCCCGCCGTTGTTCCAAGACGCCCGCAGTCACTCACTCACCACCATTCACCACCCTCAGCCTCGCCGTCCATTCCAGCTGGGTGTCGGTCCAGCTGTGAGCAGCACCATCCTCACCATGACTGGCCGTCGTGGTGCATGGCAAGGCGTTGCAGGCCCATTGCCAATACTCGGCCTGTGTCCAATCACACGCCCGCCAGCACATGCCTGCCCGGCCGGCCCTAGACGAGCCCTCGACCTGTTTCACGCCGGCGCATCAGCGGTTTGACGACGCTCAAAGCAGACGGCCATGGACACGGCGCGGACGCGGATTAATTGGCCAGGAACATCGTTCATGGCCGTCGTGTTTCACCAAGGCCGACGCTCCAATACCGCTAGCCAATGTTTGTTTCCCCCCCCCAGCCCTAGTCGACTCGGCCTTAGTCATTCGACGCTGAGCCAGGGTCCTTTGTCGGCATCTTTCACACGTGGCCGGCAACGTTCGCCCGGTCCTGGGATGCTGCTCCTCCCTTGCCTGTCACATGGCGCCTTCCTCGCCACACTGCGCCTTCCTCATCACTCGTGTCGTCTCGCCCGCCCCTTCCTGCGTGACTCACTCACCTCTAACGAAGAGCCGCGGCCCACCTCGTCTTGAAACGCACACAGCTGCCTGTCCACCACCGCAGCCGGCATCTCCGACTCACATCCAGCAAAATTATGTTCCGACCGTTGCGCAGAAACCATTCAATGCCGTGCATCTAACAGACCCTGATACCACGGTCGATTCTGCAGCCATAGTTCCGCGATTGCACCAATGCCAGCGCGACTGCCTCATACCACGAGCATTATGCTTTGGCTAGCACCCCTCCGTCGCTTTTCCTCGGCGACTACCCCATCTCCTGCAACATCCATCATCTCTTTGTCTTGAGCCGCATCAATGCCATCTACCAGCTTGTTTTGGTCGACTCTAGAGTCAACTCAATCACATGGAAACCCTGAAGCTAACGGCAGGGTATTACACTTGCAACCAAGCGCATTGCACTCACTCATTTCAGCCTTGACACTCCACCACTCCTTCTCATCACCTTCGCTACTGCCCGGCTCTGCCGTCTCTGCCGTCTCCGCTCAGCCGTCGGCCGTTTTCAATTCTTCCACATCCCCAGTCGACACAGAGACGATCAGGTACCGACTCGACACGCTCTCCAGGATAATCTCAGGCAGTCCATCCAGAAGCGGTAATCACACCATCGCCTCTCCGATACGGAACCGGTGGGGCTTAACACGCTCTTGCATCCAACCGAGCGACTGGGATAGCGCGGTTTTCCCACGACCGTCCAATCAAGAAAAGGATCGCCCGAGTCTATTTCGGGAAGTGATCGTATTACCTCTAGCCGTGGCAGCACTCTAGCACGCGTGCTATTACCCTGCGGTTGGGAATGAGCAATTACTGTCATCTGTTGGGATAAGTCTCACGTAGATGCTTTCTTGGCGCGCTATTGAATGTCACTGTATCGAGCGCGGGGATGAGTCCGACGTTCTGAACCTTCGCGTAGACTGACAAAGTGGTGAGGAGATCAGGCCAGAGTTCATGGCAATACGTCTGGCGAATGACATGCGCAAGGATACCGTTGGGCGTCCTCATTCGCGGCCCGCACGCAACGTGTACAGCTGCAACATGCGGCATGGAACCTAACCGCAGCACATCTATTCGCCCTTCCTACACATTGCTGAGCTTACACCTTCGACTACATCTGTTCTCCAGAGGCAGCGCTGTACAACGCTCACAAGTATGCAACCTTCTCCACTGGGACAATTGCGTCAACGCAGATCTGCCGTCCCACGTCTACCACTTCACGTCTAGCACCCGCATCCAGCCGAACGCACCCGTTGCGGCGACCATCTGACTGTTGTACCAATACTCTCCCCTAAGCCTTCCGCAGTTGCACCGAGAGATGTGCAGCGCTATGCACCTCGACGGTTTCGGATCGAACCGCAGAAGCACGTCGCGCGTGCGCTGTGGCTTAGTGGCTGGATGAGCTGCGTGTCTGATCTGCGCCGTAGATCATGTTCTGTCATGTGGTGGCCTCTGTACAAAAGCAACACGGGCGAGGCTTGCCAGTGGCTTGAGTGGGGGAGATTCAGGGTCTGGTGGTGGGTTGGCTGACTCTGTGGTTACGGAGCTAGATGTTTCATGCGTAGCAGATCCCGAGAGAACTGTCACCGTCATCATCATCGTCACCATCCTCCTATGCATGTATGCACGACACGGCACGGCTTCGGAGATTTTGCTCTGAACGGTTTCAGTGCGACGGTGGTATCGCTGTGGTACTACCATTACCCAGCGCTATAGCTTCTCATTCGAATCGACCAAGTCTCTAGTCTGCAGTGCACGACAGATCGCTTGCAGAATCGCCCGCCATTACGGTGTCGTGTCCTGCATGAGAGTTTTGCTCACAGCATAGACAGACTCCCCTGTGGAACGAGCATCGTTGATGAGAAGAGAGTCAGAAAGAGCGGCAACATTCGGTTTTCGGCCTCCGAGAAGCCGAGCTAAATACTGTTGATGCCGCTTGGCTGAGCGTCCAGAAGCTTTGTGGTCATCGGGAGATGAGCGCGCAAACGATCTGTGATCTGAGCGGCTCAACATGTGCAATGATGGTCGTCATCCTCTCTGGGTAGTACTTATCTAGTATACAGTATGCCATCCCGCTTTGTACCACCACATTCTTTGTTTGAAATTGTGTGATATTGGCATCTCTTCCCTGTCCAGTCCATGGCTACGTAACACCATGACAACCATGGCTATGCGCTCCGATTCTCTTCGGAGAAGACACACTCTTTTCGCATGTTGACGAGCCCTTTTGTGTTGCGACGTACATGTTCGAGAAACGGGATATACTAATGCCCGGCGAGTAGAACTCTAACGTTTGTCGACGATATGTAATGGAGAGAGTGCATACTGAATGAGCTGCTGGAAGATTTGAGGAGGAGCGCGTATGGCCTCTCTGTGGACGCGGTTTTCGCGGTTAGTATGACGTGTTGAGTGCGTATACAGGTCTTGGGGTGTATGCACAGCGCATTGGGCATCACTCTTAGTTTTACTGTTACCGTTGAGAAGATGGTAGACTAAGATGTTAGCCTAGTGTGTAGTGAGAATAAGAAAGCATATGCTAGGTAACGATTTGGTAATGTAAAGTTGAACAAGTAGTTGGTGTACCTTGGAGAATTAGAACGACATCTACTAATTCCTAAATGACAATGTAAGATAGCGTCGACACATGAAGCGCGAATACCGCCTTGACTACAGAGAATCGCTATCTATCTTCGTGTTGCGTACGGAATGCTTTGAGATTCGAGGTTGTTATTAGCATTGCAAATAGTAGCAGCACCAGCAACGAAAAAGGACAGACAGAGCAGGAGTACGTCAAAGGCGTCAAAGAAGGTTCTTTGGAATGCTTGACATGACGCTTGTTCCCAGCCTTCGCTTTTTCCAGTCCTCGAAGCTCTCTTCTTGCGGACTGGCGTGTAGTGTAACGATTAAACTTCCAAAAAGCCTATTAATGACCGTGTGTTTTGTCGTACACGAGCATTCAAAGCGGAGCGCGTAAGACAATACGAACGAGGCAGTCAACACCCAACTCTGATGTGTGAGTTTTCCAGTCATACATTCGAACGTGTGAATCTGGTCTAACAGGTGGCTCCACGGCGGCGAAGTGGCCACAGGCAGTGGGCGTACAGTCTATACAGACGGAATACAACCGGCACGCTGATGAATCGTTCAATTTTCCACTTCCAGACCCCACCGTTCCTTGAGCAGTGATGGTGGTTGGGCTCGGCGAGCTAGAGTTGAAGCATAGCTCCGGATAGTAACAAACATGTGGAAGTGGTTTTAGGAGAGCAAGTCGTTTGTCCATCACCAGACCGTCGAGAACCAATGCACTACCAACCTAAAGGACGATGTGTTTTGCCTCTCAAATCGTCAATGACGAGGAAAGCTTTGCTTTGTGCAAATGCTGTGGTACTTTCCGTGCTCTTAATCTTGAAATCCATGTAACAGAAAACAGAGTGGCAGGATAGCGGTAGTGACTACGGTGCTCCGATTCTGCATTGCCGAGCAGGATGTGCTAATCATGAAGACTAGATTCGAGAGTGTAAAGCCGCTTTTTCGGTCTCCTGGGAGGCCTACTGGGTCGCGATAATCATTGGTTCTGAGCTTTGGGGTGAAGACTAGACTCTTACCAGGGCCTTGCATCTTCTTGAGAGACACGGAAGTGAGTAACTCGAGCACAGAGCTTCACATGCCAAGTAGGGAGGCAAGTACGTAAAGGTGGCTGGGAGAGGCTTCCTTCTTGACATTGCGAATCCGCATAGAGACACCCCCTCTCAACCCCGTACATCGAAATGAATAGCAAGACGCGAAACATCAGGTCACGTCGCCAATGCGCCCAGCTTTGTTAAAGCGCATGGCATTCACGTCGTCCTGGTGTTTACACTCGTGAGGGCGACGAGGCTGCGACAGGCGGCTTGAGCGGAACACTGAGCTATGCAAACATCGCGAGGCTGGGGAGTTAGGCGATGAGTTGGCAATTGCGGTGTGTTGTAGAAGCGCGACTAGACGGGTAGGTTTGTGTGTTTTGGTGATGGCGATATTGAAGTTGAGAGGGGAGTGCCTGTCAGGGTGCAGGAAAAGCACGAGAACAAAGCACCGAGGCTGTCGCGGCGGTGAGGCTGGAGTATCGTGTGCCTAGCAAAAGCAATACCATGGTTGTCCTGCGTATGAGACAGTGTTTCGCGACATGGACGCATTCCATCGTCGCTCAGCTGTGTATGTGGAATCTGTGAGTTATGGTCATCACCCAATTGCGCAAGACCGTTCTACAGCGACGGATCACAAGAAGACCTGGAATACAAGAACTAGCTCGTCCCAAAGATTCACAGAACTACGGTTCGTCAATCTATTGCCTACCGCAGGCCACCGACAAGCCTGGCAGCGCCATCCCCACAGGTCAACGTCACACTTACTTAATCCACCTCCCCTGATGCATCCCGAGCGGTCCAAAACACGCGCCTCCAACCCCCCCTTTCCCAACACAGCGCCTCTCGCACCCGCGTAATCCAAAAGCGAAATGACATGCAACGCCAATGCGATGCCCAAAACCTGCATCGCTAGCTGGAAATTGCATTGTGTGTGGCATTTCAGGTGTTCTCGATGACGGCCAATGCCTGGCTAGCGGGTAAAGCTAAGCGGGGGGACGGGGCGGGAAAGAAGGGACAGGGGTGCTATTCAAGGAAAAGCGTGCCGCAGACGCTGCATCATAGGTCTGTTTTTGGTGGCATGGGATGGTGAAGGGAAAAAGTAGCTACGTCATATGGCGAGCCAAGGAGGCTGGGAGCATGGCACTACCCACCGTGCAGGTTTGGGAATGGTCGTCTTAAAAGTTGGCACTGCCACATGTGTGTCGTCTTTGTCCTGCATCTGTCTTTTACTTCCTTGCATCTGCACTCTGTTTCATCATACCATACTAATACCTTGTTGCGCATCTTCGACGTCGGACGTTGAAAGCTTATCGCATAACGCAATACCACACCCGACGGGAACGGATAGTCGATCGTAACGGTCGCAGATCACCGAGAAGAACCACCGAAATCATGTCTGGCGCACAGGAAAAGCCGCTCAATGAGTACGTGATGACTTCCATGGCAGAAGTGACATTGCGCGTCGCATTCGCCATGCAGGGGGACTGAGGTAACTAACACACCAACCATAGGCTCCTCTCCCGCTCAATGGTCGACATCTACGTCGGCCCCGAAAACACGCACTGGATCCTCCACGAGAAGCTCCTCTGCCACCACTCGCCCTTTTTCCGCAAAATCTTCTACAACAAGTCCAACTCGTCGTCGCGCACACAATCCTTCGGCCTCCCCGAAGAAGAAGACGCGCCTTTCAAGACGTTTGTCGGCTGGCTCTACTCGTCCTCGCTGCCCGTGCCACGCGAGGAGGCCGACCTCGGCGTCTGCTTCGACCTGTACCTGATGGCGGAGAAATTCGAGATCCCCGGGCTCGTCTCCGACGTGCTGCAGGTCGTCCGGGAATGGTACAAGTACAGCGACACGTACCCGGGACTGCGCCGCGTGCAATACATCTACGCCAACACCGAAGAAGGCAGCCCCATGCGCCACATGCTCGTGCACGCCGTTGCGCGCATGATGGTCATCGAAAAGGGGATCCCCGCGCACTGGGACAAGGCACTGCGCAAGAACGGCCAGCTCGCCGTCGACATCATCAAGGCGATCCAGGACTGGCGGCTCGAGGAGGACGTCGTACCCGATGCGCGCGAGGAGCCTGCCGAGGCCGAGGACCTCGTCGATGTCGAGCAGGAGACTGCCAAGCTGGACGAGGAGGCCGAGCACGAGATTGATGATGATGTCCGCGCTGAGCATCTGCACGAGCAGGAGACGGCGGATGATACCGATGATACGGTTGTCGAGAGCCCGACGAATGAGACTAAGCGTCCCCAGCCGACGCAGCAGAAGAGTGGGAAGGGGGGTGAGGAGCTCAAGAGTAAGGATAATGGGCTTGCGAAGGACTTTTCCAAGTTTAGCCTCAAGGAGATGCCGAATGAGATGGCGAACGGCGACTACGGCACTCTCCGCGCGTAAGCTGGGTTTGCGCTGTTGACCTTTCTTTTTCCTCACCTTTTTGGATTCAATTTGCATGGTTCGTTGCGCGTTGTAGGGAGGATATATCCGGCGTTTGGATGACGTGATTCTGACGTTTCGTCTCTTGTTGGGTTTTCTATTCAAAAAGAGAAGATAATGTCTTAATATCGTTTTTACGTTTAGTCTTTGTATTAAATCCGCAATTGGAACAAAACTTCATTCAGTGTGCCGCTTGTACTTTGTGTTGGCTGACTCGATTACGCGTGCCACACCGTGGACATTTTCCTTTCATGCAACATCTCCGTCTTGTTTCCGTGACATCTGTTTATCTTGAACACGCGATTTCACTATTAAATACTATATATTACAAGTAAAGTCCGTTAAGACTCATCCACTCATCACCCCATAATCGTCCCCCCAGCAGGCCTCCTACCAAACAACGCCCTCGGCGCAACCCCATTCGAGCAAGTCTGCACCGCATTAACACAGATACCACCTCCACCCCTGCAGCAAGTGTTCACAACACACAGCTGATTAGCACCACAGTCCTCGTTCACTTTGCAGGTAGGGCTGCTGCAAGCAGTGGTACCGGGTACGCAGAGACCGCCGCCTCCACTGACGGCGCCACAGATGCAGCCTGTGCCGCAGTAGACGTACTTGGTGCAGGATGATGGTGAACAACTGGGGTTAGTGCACAGTCCCTTTGCGCATCCGCCGCTGGCGCAGACTTTGCCGCAGGCGCCGCAGTTGTTGGGGTCGGTCATGAGGTCGGGCGAGGATGTTGCGGTCGCGGTTACCGTGAGTGTTGTGGTAGGAGTCGTGGTCTCCGTGGCGACGACTGCTTGTGTCGAAGTAATGGTGACAGTTAGGACGGTTTCGGTAAAGGTAGTGGATGTGGACATGCTGACTTCCGTAGCGGTGCTGCTGACCACTTCGGTAACGGTGGGGGTCGCGATAGAGAGGCAGGAGCAGGCTGCGGAGATCTGTGCGCACTCGTATTTTTGGAGACCTGAGGGGGCGGAGGGGCAGAGTGTAGGTTCTGGTGTTGGAGTTGGCTCCATGGTGGTAGAGGGCTCCATGGTGGTAGATGACTCCAGGATGGTAGATGATTCCATGGTGGTAGAAGATGACTCGATAATGGTGGAAGACGACTCCATGATAGTAGAAGATGACTCCATAATACTCGAAACTTCAGTCGTAGAATGCTCTGTGGTGATCGAAGACGAGGTAGACGAGACTTCCACAGCACTTGACGTCGCTGTAGATGAAACCTCCATGGCGCTCAAACTTGCTGTAGAAGAGATCTCAACGATGCTCGAACTTGCCGTGGAATACACGTCAACAACGCTCGAAGAAGTTGCGTACGCAGACTCAACTACGCTCGAGTACTCGTACGAGGGCATCTGAGAAGTAGTCGCATACCCAGAGAAAGAAGCTGGGATCACGCTCAATACCTCAGACGACGCGTATGCCGCCATACTGGAGGGTTTCGCGAGCGACAAACTCGCAGTGCTTGAGCATTTCGTAGACGTGGAGGAAGGCGTCACAGTGCTAGTAGACTTCTTACTTCCAGTACACGAGGTGCTGCTGGAACTGGCCGTGTGTCCATAGTCTCGCTTGACGGGGGGTTCGGCTGTGACGGTGACTACCACAGTTCCGACCTTTGGGGCGCAGAGATCGACGGTGGAGGTTCTGGGAATGTAAGCACACGCTCATTCGTATTCATGAGGAGAAACCTACACGGTGTCTGTCACTGTGACTGCATCGGCGGTCAGGGTAGTAGTTCCAGTCACTGAAGTCTCGTCCGTGTTTGTAAAGGTCGAAAGGAGTGTGGTAGTCTCGAGAGTCTCCACGATGGAGGTCAGAGTCGATGTGCTTACGGCGACCGAAGTGACCGTCACGGTAGGGATGCTGAGGAGCGACGAGCAGAATTCTGCGGCGGTTGGTACAGCGTGCAATGCATCGACAACCGGTGAGACGAGCTCACACGCAGTCTCTTTGGGCTGGTTGAGTCCAGGGATTTCTTCCTGGGCTGAACTGGCAACTGCCAAAGAAAGCAGGAGTGAAGTGATTGATGTGCGCATGTTGATATGGATTTCCGATTCTGGGCCGAATGTGGACTTGCTTGTGCCACTGATTAAACGAAAGACTTGGGTGATCACTCAGATAGAAAGAAGTGCCAGTATATATACATTCTCAAAGACATTCAGCTGCGCATCGTCTTGGTGGCGCTCGGCATGGCTGAAGCTATACAAGGTCAGACCAGTCTACTCGGAGATTCCGAAGGCGGTTATGCCCTCACCTCCACCAAAAAGGGTCCTTAGTGAAGACTGGAGCGGAACGACTCCGAATTCAAATCTCCTATAGTACGAGATTTCTACGGAAGCGCTAAGCTGTGGATATGCACTTGCCCTGAACGGGTGTCGTTGTAAGAACGAGGCTGCACGGCTGAACACGTTAAGCCCAGATGACTTAGCAGATCTGTAAAGGATAGATGGGGCGCTTTGTAGCGTATCGAATGGACAATGCGTCATGCAGGAGTGGTTTGGCGAGAAGGGTGATGTGTTCCTGGCTAGTGCAGATCTGGAGAAAGCTCGATCTAGACCCCCCCCACCCCCCCCCCCCCCCCCCCCCCCTGTCCGTGCTTCACTACGGACAAGGCGATAGTCAGCGCCTCAACTTACGACGGTTGAATCGCATGCATAAAGTGCTCGGTGCACAGTCAGAGAGCATCGTCAGGAGAAGCCACAGAAGCGGATGTAAAGATGGTGCAAATCGATTTGGTCGAAAAGCGTAATGGGTATCCTTGATTGACAACGGTTATTGTTACAAACGTTAGCAGTTCGCGTGGGTGTGCTATTGTGCAGTACGGCGCTCGTCGGGCATGTTCCGGCGTTCCTTCGCTGTGACCTTCTTGCGACGGCGTTCGATGACCTTGTCGCGCTGCTTCGACTTCATGGTCTCGAAGCGCTTGACCAGGGCAATCTTCTTCTGCTCGGACTTCTTGAGGAAGAAGGGCTGCTTGCCCTCCTTGACGAGCTCCTTCTCCTTCTTCTTGTGCTCGCGCGCCACTTCTTGCAGCTTCTCCTTGTTCTCGCGCGCCTTCTGCTGCGACTCCATGGAAAGCAGCTTCTTCTTCAGCCGCTCCTTTTCGTCCTCGTTCTTCGTCTTCTTGATGGTTTGGCGTAGTTCTGATATCTCGGATGCGCGGTAGTCGTTGAGGAAGGAATAGCGCTTCCCTGTCACAAACTCATCGGGCGGAGGCCCTGAAGCACTGTCGAAGCGGGGGTCGCGGAAGACTGGCTTTTTCACTTCGACCACATTCCGTTTACGCGAGACCATGCGCTTGCTTGACTGGACGGCAGGTGCGTGTTTGCTCGAGCGCGCATGGGGGGCAGCATCGGAGTCGGAATCTTCATCGTCGCTGCCTTTTTGGGGTCTTTGTTTGTCTTCGCCCTTGCTCTTGGCTGTCTTCGCTTTCTTGCTAGGTTGTGCACCGCTTGCAAGCTTTTCGGCCTTGATCTGCCGCAGCCTCTCCCTCAATGCCTCGAGCTTGTCCTCTTGTGATGTTGATGCGTCGTCGCCGCGTTTACGCTTTCGGTCTGCTGGTTGTTGTTTCGAGAGGGCGTCTTGTGCTTTGGCTAGTGCTCCGAATGAGACTTTGCTCATTTGGGCTTTTACTTGGTCGTCGTCCGAGGCGTCTGACTGGACGGTGTTAGTGGTAATCGACTCAGCAGACGTCTTTAATGCTCACCATATCCTCATCCTCGGAACCATCATCTTGCTCGTCGTCTGAGCTGATTACGTTACCACCCTCGTCTGCCTCAATGACCGACGCAGAGGACGACCGGTCGGTGACCTCGTAGTAGCTTTCGGCATCTGAACTGTCTTCGGCTGCGCGTAGAGTGCGGTCGAGTTTCTTTGACAGCACCATTTTGGGCTTGATGGTGGTGGTGGTGATAGTGTCTTGGGCGCCGTCGCACGGGATTCTGTCGCGCTCTTGGTTCGCCGCGGTGTACCAACATTTTTGTGGACCCCACCTCCGGCACTTTGATTCGCCGACACGCCCGACGACAGGCAACTGCGCCCAAATTTTGGAGACGGCCTCACACCGTCTGGCTGCATGCTTCGCCTGCTGCGTCTTCACCTCGCCAGGTTCCTCACCACTCACACCTCTCCTGTCGCCGAGCGTTTGTCGCCATCGCACGTGCTCCATGGCCGCAGTCGCATCAGCTCGGTACAGCATCCCCCACTGCGCTCCAGTCGCAACTTCTTCCACTAACACCGACTCCCAAAAGACCAAGACAGGTCGAGACAGCACAATCCTTGAGCAGCCGCTCACTGCCTTCGAAACCTCCAGCATGAGCGATTTCTTCAACCCGAATGCGCTGCCATTCCGCCCGGGCGGCTTCGACCGTCGCGAGCAGAATTTCGCCGCCTTCGAGAACCAGCTTCCACCGCACCCTCCTCCTCCTCCTTTCCAGCCACCACCACCAGGGCCTCAGGGACCTTATGGGCCCCCCAATGGCTTCTTCAACCAGGAATTCGCGCCGCCTCCCCCGCCCCAGCAGCCCCCGCACATGTTCAACAACCAGCAGGCGCAGGCTGAATTCGCAGGCTATCAACAGGCGCTGGCATACCACCACTGGATGTTGCAGAATGGCCACCCGAACCACCCACCGCCGCCTCCTCCGTTCCCCCTAGGTCCAGATGCTTTCGCCGGGCGTCCACCTCCACACATGCCGCTTCATGGCCAGCCGCCGTTTCGTGGGCCGCCATTTGGCCAGCCACCCTACGGACACCAGTCGCATCACGGTGGGCTGCTGCCTATGCCTCAACACCAGCGTCAGATGTTCCCGAACCGACCGCCCTATCCGGGCATGATGCAACAGCAGGCGAATTTCCCCCATGGAGCAAGGAATGGGGACATACAGTACGCTTTTGATGCCTTGTGGAAGGGTCTAAAATCCAGGAATCGTGTGGCTAATTCTTCTCACAGGGCACCAACTCCTCCAGGCAAAAAGTCAAAGTCTGGGCTTACGGCCAATGGGCATGCTAAGCAGAAAGAGTATGGTACCCTCCACCGCATCACTGCGTTTGAAACAAAGTGCTCTCGGATTAACAAGCTTCACAGTACCCCCAAGCCTCCGAAAGCTGCCGCCGATAAGAAGGGACGCTATGGCGATGACAAGATCATGCTCCCTGCACCGCAGCCCACGCAAGAGTATCTAGACCAGGCCGCTGAAGAACCTACCCCCACCGACACACCCGGTCAAATGCTGGTGATTCTAGATCTCAACGGCACGGTTCTCTACCGCCCAAACAGAAACGCCAAGACTATGATACAACGCCCTTTCTTGAAGCCGTTCCTGCGGTACCTCTTCGACAACTTCAAAGTCATGGTGTGGTCTAGCGCGAGGCCGGACAATGTCAAGGCCCTCGTCACCCAAGCTTTAGATAACGATCTGCGTTCGAAACTCGTAGCGCAGTGGGCCCGTGATAGTTTCGGACTCTCGCCGGCAAACTACCAGCAAAACGTGCAAGTGTACAAGAATTTGAAGCTGGTATGGAGCCGCAGCCAGATCCAGTCTTTTCATCCCGAGTACGAAGCTGGCACTGGCAAATTCGGCCAGCACAACACGGTGCTCATCGACGACTCCTCACTCAAGGCGAGCGCCCAGCCACACAACCTCTTGGAGATTCCAGAATTCTCAGCCACGCCCGAGCAAATGGAAGGCGACGTGCTGCGTGAGGTAGCAGGCTACCTCGAGGCACTGAGAACGCAGACGGACGTCTCAAAATTCATCAGGAAGGAGCCATTCGCCGCAGACGGACGTTACACATTCGACTGGCCCGATGCCGAGGCTGGAGGCGGCGAGTTGACCAACAAGGTTTCTGCTAATGCTGGCGGCGCAGCTACTACGAGTAAGAAGAAGAACAAAAAGGCAAAAGCCAAAGAGGCGGCCGCCGCCGCTGCAGCAGCAAGTAGAGCTAACACTCCTTTGAACCAGACGGTTGATACCTCGGCGAGTGTGGCGCTGAATACTGCTGTGTTGCAACAGCAACAGCAGCAGCAGCAGCAGCAACAGCAACAACAACAACATGCATGAAGTTAGTAATTGTTTGATGGATGGCATAGGAGAAGAGCACCTTTGAGTCACTTCTTACATCAAGGCATGGCGAGCGGACATAGACGGGACTCATTGCATAGGCAGCTTGGTTTTAGCGGATATTGGCTTTTGGATACCCATGACGTGGGGCATGACGGATGAGCACAACGTACAGCCGTGCGCTGCAAAGTTTAATACCAATACTTGTAAGAACTGTGAATTGTTTTATTATGTGTCTTTGCCATGGTTATGTGTTTGTCGCGCGTGTGTAGATGAGTCGTCTCTTTGAGCATTGACATGATTGTTCTTGCTTTACGTTGAATATAGAGTATCTAGAAGGCATGTATTCCACAGGCGCATGTGTGGCAGCGATTTTGATGTGCCCAGCGCACATTTATACTGCAGTGCTCGTCACAAATGTACCAAAAGTACATTGCATTATTCGTGTCAGCCGTATTGTGATTGCGCTTCGAGCCAGAAGTTGTGTAGTAGCACGACTGACTTCCTAGAAGCCTAGGATGGTGGTCAGTGTGTTGGTTGATCTCTTCGAGGGTTGCCCCGCTATACCCCGCACTTGCAACGTCACTTCCCCTTGTGACGTGAAGACAATTACTACGACGTGCCTGGCGATGGTGGAGAGGCTGCGGGTTTAGGGCTCAACTCAAGCCTTGCTTTTTTCCTGACATCATATTTTAGTTTTTTTTTTCATCTTCCATCGAACAGCAACAGGTCGCTTAGCTCAGTTGGTTAGAGCGTGGTGCTAATAACGCCAAGGTCGAGGGTAAGCATTCATCCAAAAAGCAGCGTAATAGCCACGTGTTAACTCCGTCATCAGGTTCGACCCCCTTAGTGACCATCAATTTTTTTTCTCTCTTTTCTTCTTTTTTTCATTTTTTCCTTTCTTAGCTACTTCGCATGTCTAGCCACTACCATATCCTATACGTTTTATAAAGTAAGATATGCACTTACACCCACACCAGGTACCTATTTTCCCCCGGTGGCAAGGTCGTATCCCAGGACCTCGTAGAACTCACTCACTTGCTTGTCGAGCTTCTCGCTATGTTTCCTGATGATCAGTGGAGCTTCTTCGAAAAGGACACCCTGGGATAAATGCGCCATGTTCAGTAGTACAATGCCTTGAATCACTCTACTCCAGTACGCGGTGAACTATGAGTGCCATCAAGTCAGCGTTCTGTAATTCGGTGTCGGATATGGAAGTACTTACTAACGTTTCCATCTTCTTATAGTAGCCAAGGAAGTCTTTTGAGTTTCGTAGCGCACTCTCCGCTGCCTTCTTGATGAACTCCCTATCTACCAGAAACCCGTTGATATGATTGAGGATCTCCGGCACTCTGTCTACAGCTCTTCTCAACTCTTGCTCTTGCTCACTGTACAGCTTTGCCAAACTTTGCTTCAATTTCGCATGATCCAGCATTGTCCGACTATCCACCAGAGCCTGGGCATTACAATACTGAATCTTCTCAAAGATGGTGTCGATGACCTCGAAGTGGTGTCTCAGCTCATCTTTTTGCAAGCGGATGAATCCTTCCTCGAGCTTCTCCGTCGTTTTGTGGGCGGTTTGCTGCACTCCTTTGAGCACGCTGTCGATGTTTTCGAGGATCTGCTGTGTCGCCGCCTCCAAAGATCAGGTTTACACCGTCGTTGAACCAGCCTTGAACTTTGGCGCTTGCAAACTGCTCGCCTGTCCATATTAATGTTTGCTTGGCTAGAGGTTTGAGCGCTTCGGCAGCGGTGACAACAACCAGCGCCATTTTTGGAATGGACGAGAACTGTCGATGAATATGGGAAGGCTGTGGATGTATAGTAATGGAAAAATAAGGCTCAAACTGCTGACGATAGAGCTACTAAGAGGTAAAGTGAAGTGACACTACTATTGACCTGCGACGTATTATTTATACCACTCGTGAGGCATATGCCTCTGCCACTTCAGCACCATTACCAGTATCCTCAGCTAGCCATCGCGACGTCGCGAAAGAAAGGTGTGAGTCTAGATCTCAAAGATGGCGACAAGTCCCATACAACGATGTGCCGAAGCTGAACAGCGAGGCTGCTTGCTTCCGTTGACATGGGATGCGCCGCTAAACCAATCACTGCAGGCCTCGCATCGATCCAACTACGGTCTTCGCCTGTCCTGATCCTTGTCCCAGCCCTTGGCTCATCCCAAAACGACATTTCGATAAGGTCCAGCTGAAAATTCTGCCATTTGTGGAAGACAATGCTGAAGACGAATCTGATCTGGGATACGAAGACAAGCCAAGTCGCTAGACTGCAGTAGCATCACGAATGCTACCTACTGTGTTTGTATTCGTTGCCGTTATTTTGTTCATGGTCTTCCATATCCCGGACTATACCTTTGGCACAGCATCCCCGACACTGCCCATATCCATACTCAACGCATCTCTACACGTCCCACCCTCACACACTATAACCCCCTCCTTACCCCCATCCATACTCTTCACCAACTCATTCCTTTGGCTCAGCCACTCACCCATCCCTTTGCCCACTCTACTAACCGTACCAAGACCAGCAGGCCTCTCCCGATACCTCTGCAACCACTCGTCTACCTTCTGCCCTTTACCCGTGATAACGCTATGTCTGATACCCAATTTCCCGACAACGACCGCGTCCATCATGCTCGGGAAAAGGAAAGGATGTTGCATGATCTCAGCTTCAAACGCGGACGCCGTGTCGCGCGCTTTCTTTGTATACTCCTCGTCTTCCAGCAATGCGCCCAAGCGGTCCAGGTTCTGTGCTGAAACGCCGTTGGTGCCCGGCTCAGCATTATCCATGCCGTCTTTCAACCGCAAGATAAGATCCTTTTGGTCTTCGGGCGTGGAGAAGAAACCAAGATGTTGCTTGTCCCAGAACATCCTCAGCTGTGTTTGTTGCAGCTCGTCGGCCCACCGGAGGTAGCTGTCGTTGAAGGTAGCTTCGTACAGGGAGATGAGGCCGGAAATCAGGTAGGCGTAGTCGTCTGCGAAACCAGGTGCGTCGCCGCGGCCCTCGCGGTAGACGCGGATGAGGGTCTTGGTGTCGGGGTTGTAGAGCTCTTTTTGCAGGAAGGCGGCTGCTTTTTCGGCTGCAGCGAGGTATGTTTTCGAGCGCGAAGGGTCTTGGGATGAGAGGGCGGCAGATGTTCTTGCTAGGGCGCCGATGGCGAGGCCGTTCCAGGATACGACGATTTTGTCGTCTAGACCCGGTCGTGGGCGCTCTTTGTTGCGGTGCTCGAGGAGCTTTTGCCGGCCTTCGGTTAGTATCTTGCTGACTTCATCTTCTGACAGGCCGAACTGTTTCGCTAGGTCTGCTGGTGTAGCGGTGATGGCTAGTACGTTCTGGTTGATCAGTTCGTCGTGCGCATCGTGTTCTGGCGCGACATTGCCCTCGTCGTGAACGTTGTAGTATCTTGCGAGGATCTCAGCGTCTCGGTCGCCTAGTATGTCTTGGAACTCCTTCAACGTCCACACGTAGAAAGCGCCTTCTCGCTTTTCCTTGTCGTTCGGCCGGTATAGTGAATCGGCGTCCTCGGACGAGAAGAAGCCTCCGCTTTCGGCGTGCATCGGCGGGCTGGTCAGATATGTCGCAATGTCGTGGACTGCGGAAAGATGTTCAGGGCTCTTTGTCATGAGATACGCGTCTAGGTATACAGGAAGGAGTTGCGCCTGATCGTAGAGCATCTTCTCGAAATGCGGCAGGCTCCAATCCTTGGTGACAGAGTATCGCGCAAAACCGTTTCCAATCTGATCGTGTATGCCACCCTTGTTCATCGCGTCCAGTGTCGCTAGCACCATATCTTTCGCGTGTGTACAGTCCTTTGCTCCGAGCACTTCTCTGACCGCATTCGGATATTCTGATAGCTTGAGGAGGAACTGGAGGTTTGAGGGCGTAGGGAACTTGGGCGCACTGCCGAAGCCTGCGTGCTTCTTGTCGTATCGCTTCTTGAAGTGCTGGATTACTTAGCAAAAGTCTTTGCACCAGAACAATCGACTCACCTCATATGCTTCATCCAGAAGATCCAGATCCAGGCCTTCATGAGCTGCGCCGTCTTTCCTGCTAATGTTCCCGTCTTCAGCAAAGTCTCGCAGTTGTGCTGTAATCTCCTTCGCCGAGTCCAGACACCTCTGACGCTGGTCTCTCCACACGTCACGAATTTTCTTGAGTATGCCAACAAAGCCAATGTGCTCGCCCATCGCCATCGTGGACCCTGGACCGGGCCAGTACGTCCCGCCGAATATCGGCTCCAGGTCTGGTGTAATGAAAGCATTCAGGGGCCATCCTCCCGAGCCAGTTGTTGCCTGTACATAGTTCATGTATATGCGGTCGACATCCGGACGCTCTTCGCGATCAATCTTTATCGGTATGAAGTTCTCGTTCAGCAGCTTTGCCACCTCGTCGTTCTCGAACGACTCGCGCTCCATGACGTGACACCAATGGCATGCTGCATAGCCTATGCTGATGAATATGAGCCTATTCGACTTTTTCGCCAGCTCGATGGCCTCTGGTCCCCACATCTGCCATGCGACCGGGTTGTTCATGTGACCTCGAACATACGGGCTTCGACTCTCGTTCAGGCGGTTTCTCAGCTTCAGAACATCGCCCGAGGTGGGAGACGCGCCGGAAGAATTATGCGCGTCCATTTTCAGGATAGAAGTACGAAAGTTGCGCTGTTGCGCTTGAGACGTGAATGGCGGGGTCACAGTAGCTAGAGCTGGTATACGGCGGGGTGGCGCGGTCGCGACGGTGGTGCGTACAGGGCGACAGGATCCTCTCAGGTTGAATTTTACCGGAGGCATACAGCAAGGAAAAAAAGAACTATCGTGGAATACGGTGGCGCGCGGCTCCGAGGCTACTGGACGTTATCAGTGCAATAGCTCCGGCACCCCTGCCCGTTCGCAACCCCGCCAACGACGTAATCTCCAGAACCCTGAGTGGCTGGGGGGCGGCGCGGGGTCTGGTTTGAGGCAATCGGCATCCTTCTGGGCTGCATTGATTTTGCAGAGTATGCATCACACCAACGTATGGCGCTATTTCATGACGTGCGTGGTACGCATTTCTCGAAGATTCCACCCGCTGCTCTTTTCTGGTAGCGAAGTCACCACGACACTACGATCCGTCCGACGATCCGCGGACATGAGACGAGACGGCGGTTCCTACTTTTCCAGGAAATTTTCGACGTGAGCACAGCGTGCCCTGATGTGTATCTGCCCGAACCGAGTCGCAGCGTCGCGCGATTGTGATCTGATCTTCTGGTGTCGTGTATAAACTGAAATGAAGAGCAACCCGGAGGATGAATGGTTCCTGGATAAGGTGATGAATCACATTACTGCGCAAGGGTTACACGCCAATGACAGTCACGAGGGACGGAAACCTCTCATATCCTATGCTACAGGCCCCATGGCCGGCGGATGAGTTGAATTGGAAGAACCCAGATGGAGATGAGTTTTGCAAGAGACATTGCGAAGCGGCAATAAACCTGCTAAGGAATGTATCAAGCCATCAGACGCTCGACAGTAGTGGATATTTGGTGAGCAGCATTGAATTACCCTTGCTAGTATCGTCTGTGCAGAAAGACCATCGCGACGGTAGTGATAGCAGCTGTCTTCGCGTTGCACCTCACCTCGTGGCAGTCGCTCTTGCCTCGCCCTAGCCGCGTTTGCCTAATCCGGAGTCGATAAACAATCACCAGCTTTCTCCTCC
This sequence comes from Alternaria solani, assembly GCA_002952155.1. Lineage (NCBI taxonomy): Eukaryota > Fungi > Ascomycota > Dothideomycetes > Pleosporales > Pleosporaceae > Alternaria > Alternaria solani. Next base: position 2,286,978 of record CP022029.1, read on the forward strand.
CTCACTTAACCCCACCACCATTTTGTTTCCTCACACCACATTCCTTCATTTGTCACACTCTCTACCTACGCCCTTCACAGCCTGTCTGTCAGAAACACTCTCTTCTCTTTGATTTCACCCAACTACATTCACTTCTTCCGTCTCGGGTGTGCCACGGTCGCACTTCAAGATCTCCCAGCTCTCAGAAAGCCGGCAACTAGGTAAGTGACTCTTGACGTATCGCCATGCTTTCAGGATGCAAGAGTACTGGTAAGAGGCAGAGACAGATGCGGCATAAACTGTCGATTTCTTCTACAATGTGGATTTGTCTGACACAGTAAACAGTCTTCCAGTCCAATCTCCTCCCCAAGTGATCCGATATCCTTGCCACTCGCTAGTACTACATATTCGAGCTCTTCGATCTCTTCAGAAATGCGCTACTCCACTCTTGTCGCCGTATCTCTAGTCGCTAGCGTCCTTGCACGACCGCAGCTCCATGGAAGACAGCCGAAGATGGTCATTGAGACCAAGATGATCACCCAGACCGTCGTGATCACTCTGACTAGAGGCTATACTCCCCCCACGTCTACTTCTTCGGCATTCTCTTCCATCACCCCTCCTGTGGCTATTCCGACGCCGGAGCCGGAGCCGCAACCCGCCCCCATACCAGAGCCCTCGCTGTCGTGGTCTCCACACCCCTCGGGCATCGATCAGGCCTATCTCTCGTCCGGGCCCGATTATCAAGCCGCGGTGCTGTTCCATCACAACGCTGCCCGTGCAAACCATAACGCTGATCCGCTGACTTGGGACTCTGACTGTGAGGCCAATGCCCGTATCGCTGCTAGCAGGTGCAATTTCGAGCACTACATCCCCCAGGGCGCCGGTCAAGGTCAAAACCTGTTTGTCGTGTCTGGTGATGCCTTCAACGCCACGGCAGGTATCTCGGAGAGCTGGTACCATGGCGAACTTGACCCAATGATGCCCTGGTTCGGCAAGAGCAACCTCCCACACGAAGTTTTCGAGCAAGTCGGCCATCTTACACAGATGGTTTGGAAGGAGACTACCAAGGTCGGATGCGTCTCGCTTGACTGTGGTGCGTAATCTGTCCATACGAATTGCATGTGAGATGGATACTGGCCTCGTACACTGATCTTTAGGTACAGCCATGACCGTCAACGGACAGAGTTCGACCATGAATAAATATACCGTCTGTAACTACGGCCCGGCAGGTAACTACCGCGGCCAGTATGCGGAGAACGTCGAGCCTCCAGTTCCCTCTGCCAAACTCGTAGGCTGGGCAGACTAGTTGTCACTCCGGCTGCGCATACTTGCATGCAAGCAGTATCGACGTAGCTTTAGATGTAGCTTACATCGAATGATCGTGGCCCGAAAGGCTGAAATTCAACTATGCATGCTGTGTGAGGATACCTGAGTCTGAGATATCAGATTTAATCATCAAGAAGAGTTCTCATTCGCCGATAGCATCGGCGTATCATGTTTACGAGAATGTAGCAGTCGTGGACATGGGTGGATGACGTTGCGCGCCATCCTCCGCGGCTAGCGACGCGTGCCCTATCCAACGCGTCGCGCTTTCCAACCTCTTTTCAATCACCATCGCCTTCTCGCCATTACATCCTGCACTGACAGAAGACCGCTTGACGCCTTCCTTCCTGCGATTCGAGTTTGTGCCGTCGCAGAAAGCGCAGATTGCTTTCGCGCGCTTCAGACCAGCGTCTTGATCGTTGCTATACCTCACCTCATCTTCGTTTTCCTCTCTGCTGTATCATATGTCGTCTTCTGGACACGGACCACATCATTTGTTCAACAGAGCGATGACGGAATATGATTTTCATGGTCTCGGAAACTCAAAGTGGCGTCTTCGATCCATCGCGTTGAGCAGTATCTTCGACAAAAACCCTCCGGGTCGCACCTCTAATGCAGCAACTTTCACTATGAAAGAAAATATCTTGCCACCTGCGTAGGCTTCGACAGTCAACGCGCCAATTCATTTAAGCAGCGAACCGTGGTCAATGCACCGCAATCATGGGACAACGTATAATTGACCTCGTCTGCGAGCATATAGCTATTCTCCCCGCCTACAACTCATCCACCAGTCGGAAACTACCAGTGCTACCAAGTCCCCATTTAGGACTGTTTGTAATCACCAAGCGAGAGAGCTTGTCCAGCCGCTGCAATGTCGACACCTGCCATACTCGACTCCCCACTACCTCTACCGATTGAGCTCAAGTGTATGATCTGCGACCTTGTAAGCAGTCACGACCACATTTCCATACATATAGTGTATCTAGCAATTGCTGACTGAATTGTAGCTTCCAATCAAGTTTCTAAAGCATGTTCGCCTTGTCGACAAAGCATGGAGCCACGCAGCTGGAACGATTTTATGGCAAACCTTCAACAGTACCCTTAAAGAGATCTTCGAACGTAAGATCAATGCGCTACTTCGATCCACGACTGTTGTAGGTCTGATCAAGAAGTTGGTCATCCATACAAATGGTTCCGTAGGTCGTCGGGTTTCATCAATCTCGGAAACTTCAAGCCGTACAAGACGGCTTCTCTCTGTGCTGCCACTCGATGGTCTCCGAGAATTCACAACCGACCTCGACCTCAACGAATCCACAATTCATCGTCTTCTTACAACCCAAACCAAGCTACTGAAGCTTGCCGTCCCCTCCGAGACTCTGTGCGACAATGGTTTAATGGCAAATCTAGACCGATTAACCGACTTGACGCTGGTCTCAAAGGACAAACAGGTACTCGGTCAAGAATACTACTTCGCCTTCACAAAGACTCTCCGAAACCTTGCGCTCAAACTTATGTACGACGATGAGTGGATTGGAGGGGAATATTATGTCTGGAAAATCCCAAACATAACCCCACTCCTTCAATTACGCAGTTTAGAGATGCATTCTACGCTCATCAAGAAGGGACAAGATGACTTCGGCGGACTAACCGATTTGAGTAAGCTGGAATCTCTGCTTCTCAGTAACTGTCCAAAGATATCAGCCACGGTCCAGTCTCTTACAAATGGATTTCTCGAGTGCGAGAATTTTGCGCTCAAATCGCTTATCATCCGCCAGACGGGTTGGAAAAACGAGGAGGAACCATTTTATACTGAGCTCGAATCCCTTTTTGATGCCCTCCCAGCCCTCGAGACGCTCTGCATTACCGTAGTCGATAGGAAACGCCCGTCCATGCAAAGTATATGCCGCCATGGCAATGCTCTGCGCTTCCTCTACGTCGATCATTTCCCTAATCTTTTCGACTATGCAAACGACACTGCGCCTAAGATTAAGCGATATACCCCTCAAGAACTTGAGCAGCTCGTATTATGTTGCCCAAACATCGAGGGGCTCAGCCTAAATTTCATCGGAATGAACCTGGAAAGCTGGTGGCCAGAAGACCTATTCAGTGTCTACGACAAAAAGGGGGATGTAAGCCTGGCCGATCTCCTAGTAAGTATCCCAAGACTGTGCCGATGTTGGTTTCCTAGTGTATCACTAACTGCTGCACAGCTACCCATCATCAGACTTCGTAAGCTGCGAAATCTCCGCATCACCCACCCTCTTTTTCATCCACCGGACGAACCCGAAGTCAAGGGCTTTCCTTTCGCAAACCAGTATCAGACTCGGTACCAGCAGGTAGCTGATAACATCATGCAATTTCTTGCTGAGCACAAATCGACCGTCGAACTACTTGCCTTCGGTCCGGGATACTGGCCAGATTACATGTTTCCGTACGATTCGTACGAGGACGTAAACGGGCACTATGCACCCCATTACTACTACCGCCGTGGGGTGATGACAGTGGCAATGGGGGGAGGGAGGCAGACAACGCGCATTGTTGCTGTTCCTGTGGTCGAAAAGGCTAAGCATGAGGACATCATTTTCACCAAGTGAGCAGCCAGGTGTCACGTACCTTAAAACCTTTTACGGTACGAGATGATGTATACCTCTACGTGGGGTGTTAGTTACGGTAGGGGAGGGACAAGCTCCTGCGTGATACATCGGATGCGCGCTCATCTACTACTGGGTTATCACATTAAGATGATGCACGTGCTGGTGACAAGACGCAAGCACAGCGCTGCTGAATGACACTGCGTTGGATCGCAGTAAAGGTGCGTTATGGGTTATTGTATACGCTGCACAGCGTTGTAGAAACGTGACAAGAATGACGAACGGACATTTAACTTTCATAATACTCAGTGACTAAGTTTGATATCGCAACATGCGCCCAGTACTGTGAAGCGTATTTGGTGAGACTTCACCTTAGAGGCTTGTGTGATGACATCATAAAGTGCGCTAACTCCAAACGCGTATAGCCTAGTTCAGGGCCCGAGGTTGTCGCTGGATGTCTACACATCACATCACATCACTTGCTGCCAGAGCTCATCGAAACTCGCGATTACCTTCCATCTCAGCTATGCGGCATCTCCGGTTCTCGCAGCTTCGCATCACTTCGTTGTTCCACTATGTGCCTGGATTGTTTGGCAGCAATCGCTGAACAAACATCTCCTGGACGTTATCATTAAAAGATCTCTGGCACTCTCAACAACATAACATGATGTCGCAAAACGTGTGTACTCGGGTGCATTAGAATATGCAGCGCGGCTGCCTACCACGCTTCTCTCATAAACGTAATTCGTCGTACATCTCCTACCATGGCCCCACTGCAACGTTGTCAGTCCTTTGAACCGGCTGCCTTTGCTCTTTCACTGAAGAGAGCAATGCGCTGCGAAAAGGAGCATTGCCATTTCTAGTGAGCGAGCTATCACTCTTGTTGCCTATTCCCTAGCCTGCCATAGCTCACATCGCCTTCACTTAGTCCACACTCATGTCAAGGCAGCGGCCAATGCGCACCTCTATCGTGTATAAATGTTACCACCACCGGCTCTTATTCTCATTAGCCCATCAACCAACCGCACAAACCCAACTCTAGTTCTATCACACTCGACCCGCAACATCCCGAGAAAACCTAGCAAGTTCAGCATGGCCTCATCACCGCACATGCAAAATTACATTGGAAGACTATCAGAGGAGCTGCGGCTTTAGATCTGCGAGTTTGTGAGTCGCAATAAATACCAATTACCTTTGTGGTACTAATGCCTATGTAGTTGCCCACCTCAGCGCTCAAGAACCTCGGACTAGCCAGCAAACGATGGCGAAAGACTAGTTCGACTTTGCTCTGGAAAACCTTCGAGTATGACCTCCATCGATATAGCCAGTTCCATGATCTCATCCTGTCTTTACCCGATGGAATTCTTGAAAACGTCAAGAACTTTAAGATTATTACTCCACTCGGTAATTCTACGGCGATAATGCAGCTAGTATCGTGCCTTGCACGGAATATGCTGAGAACCGTAGAGTTCACGGGAGTGGGTGTTAAAGTCTTGGGCTTGTTGTTCTGCTCTCAACATTTGATAGAGAAGTTCACATTCCGGGAACATTCAGAAAGCACTCTATTCCTCGACCGTTTTATCCTTGCGCACAGCCTGAAGCAGCTTCGAGAGCTGAAGATGACATCCAAAATCCAGGACAACATCTATGACTTTTGGCTCTCGAACACGCCAGCTCTGGAAACTCTAAGTCTCGGGTCTGACCTCGAACTTGGTACTCGCTATGCAGATCCAGTTCGTCTCAACATATCGAATCACGTTTACCGTATGGCACCCCTAAGGCTTCGGCGTCTCTCACTAGTCTCATTGGTACTAGTGAATGGAGCCACATGTCTTGGAGGTACCATCGATCTGCCATCTCTTGAGGCATTGGATTTGATTCAGTCTCGTGGAGTGTCACCTTTCCTTCGGGAGTTCAGCAAGCTATATACGAGCTCAACTGAGTCCACTCTGAAGTCGCTCAATGTGACACATCCTTTCGAAGAAGCGGAGCTGGTTGAGTCGCTAGACCAGTTTATCGGGTGTGTTACAGGTCTGGAGACGTTGTTTATGGCGACTCAAGAGTCTAGGCGCATCAACGTGCATGAGATATGCCGACATGGACAAACTCTGCGATTTCTCCACTTGGATCCGTTGTATTGTCCAGAGGATCTTACCTGGACTGAAATCAGTCAATGTTACACACCTAAAGAGCTGGGAACACTTGCTGCTGGATGCCCACACATTGAGGAGCTTGGTGTTCATGCCGCCTTCATCCATATCGACCTTATAGGCCACGGCGCATCATTCTCCATATCCGATACAGAAAATGTTGCAAAAGCTCTAGACGCACTAGCCGACTTTCGTTCGCTTCGCAGCTTGCGACTCACCCACTTGTTCGCCTTGAATGAGTTCAGGATAACTTCCTATCCGTATCTACGCGCAGGGCAGTTCTGCCGACTAGCGGGTGAGCTCATGCAGTACCTTGTCGAGCAAGGTTCGTCAATCGAGATCTTTACGGCCAGCCCTACGGCGGGCGTGGACCCTGGAAAGATGGGCGACGACTTTCAAGGTCACAGTTGGCCTCACTACTACTACGTGCGCGGTACTGTGACCATACCTTTCCGTCACCAACATCGCACTCAGGTCCAGGCCATACCAGTGACGGAGGAGAACATTACAGATTACATTCGATTACCATCGCTGCTCTTCAGAACTGAGGTAGGCGACATCAAAATTTATGGATAACCAACTTCTTTGGCTTGGTTATGGGATTTCTTGGCTATCTCAAAGATTGGTGAATATGGTATCGCGAGCTTAGCATACTATTCGCTATGACAGGGCATATTACGCTGATCGGCTGATATCTCTCATCGACGGCGAGAAGTCAATCTTATCTGGGAAGTGAATAGCGCGAGAATGTATGGCATGAGTATATAGCCTTTGTAGATAAATACATTATCTCTTTTCAAAAGTCATGCATCCATGAACTGTATGTTCTTTTTTGCATCCACGTGCCAGTAGATATTCGGTAGTGACAACTGCGCAAACGGCTAGAACCATGACTTTGAAGAGCTCCTTTTTAGATCAGAAACACGTCAAGAAGTATCACAGAAGGCGCAGAAACGGACTAGGACACATGGCAGCAGCCCAATTATTTTTAAGCTCTCACGCATGTAGCGCATCATTTGTATTTCTGATCCAGACAACACAGGTACATTATATGTTCTCTAAGACACAAGGAGCGCGACGGCAAAACATATATGGCCGCTATGTAGCTTTGTTTGGATTCTCCCAGACATAAAACCTTCCCATGGTAGATATTGGTTAAAAAGTCAACAAGGATAATATTGTAGAATAGAAACCTCTCAAGTCCGCAGAAGTTTCTTTCTTATATCGACGTCGGCTGCGTAGATTCCATCGCGTGCACGTGAGGCTATCTTTTTAAAATCTTTTTTACGCCCTTCACTCGACACAGACACACATCCACATCCCGAAATAAATCTTCTGTTACATGAACTGAAAAGCCACGATTGCCCACGTCTATCATTTCAGTACCCACACCACCTTTATTTCTCCCACCGCAAACAAGTCTCCGAGAACAAAAGAAACCCATGTTACCCGTCCGGTAGCCTACAAAACTGTGAAACACGACCATGTCAGAAATATTTCCATTTATGGTGAAACATGAGAAAAACGAAGCAGAGAAAAATCAATACCCCGAATGATCTACAAGAAGAAAACAAGCAAGCAAAAGAAGAAGGGGAAGAAGAAGCTTTCCACATATACTTTGAAGCTACCGTAGATCAAACTAGTCAGCACCCACAAACACCCTGCATCAGCCAACGGGTATGCTAGAACAGCAGGAGTATAAGAAGTTAGCGTGTGGCGCCATGTTTCGTGGTACAGTAACCGGGGCGATCAGGCCACACCCGGCGGCGCCTCCGAAAGGTACCAGAAACTCTTCCTCTCGTCGTTCAATACCAAGAACAATACTACACTTTCACGTTACATTCGAACAAAGAAAGTCAAGTCAGGTAACCAGACATCAAAGGTGTGTGTGTTAGTCAAATATATTCAATACACCGACAGACCATTCTACGCATCCTTTTACGCAAGTGGGTAACACTCTTCTTCCCCCGCATCCATTTCCATAAAAAGGCTCGCCATGGTATATTCCAACCAGTAATTTCCCTTCCCCTCCAAACCACGTACGCCGTTGCCCATTTCGTGAGGGTTAATCCCAGGTAATACAATATAAGAATAAACGATATACCATGCCTGAAAGCAAGAACGTAAACCCAGTAATAACAAAAAACAAAAAACCCCACACACAACAACAGCAACCTTTCCTTATTAAAAGAAAAAAAAGACTCCGGCCCTGTTTTTGTTTGAGAGACAATGTGTATAGAAAGGCGGGCAGGGGGGGTTGTCATCCGTATAGCCGTACAAGCGAATCGTAGTGATATGTAACAATGGAAGCCAAGGGGGATAAGAGTAATGGTATATGAACAATAGAATGCAAATATGCCACCCGAGCCATGCAAACAGTGCGACGGTGCGTTGGCTGAAGAGAACAGAACGCGCGGCGGAGTATTAGGAGGCCTATGTGCGGTGCGTGGGGAGACTTGGATGGACGGGCTGCGCAATCAAGCAGTATCCGCGATGCTCATGTTACCCATGCCATCGACAATGTTGTGCTTGCCGTTGACGGGCTCGTCGACAGTCGAGTTGTTTGTGCTAGGGTTGGAGCTACTCTTTGGCGATTGAGCGGAACTGCTGAGAGCTGGCGTGAGCATAGTTGGCGAATCGATGCGATCGTAACGGAACATCTTCTTCTCGACCTAATATTCATTAGTCGGGGCCCTTGCAGTATGTGTGCAGATTCACAAGACCACTTACCGAGACGCACTGCTTGCCGGGAATGACCTTCTTGGCCTTCTCAAGCTCAGGCTTGAGTGCTTGGACAAACTTCTCGTAGTCATCGCGGCTGAGCGTGTCCAGCATCTTCTGGATGACGTAGTTGCCGTATCCGTCTCTGAGGAGGTTCATGACGTTTGACTCGCCTCGCTCGTTCTTCGCAAGGATAACCGATACGAGTTCTCGCCGTTGCGCATCATCGCTGCACTTGAGGCACTGCTCAACGACGTTGCTGGCGAACTTGTGCTTTGAGAAAGCGAGGAACTGCGCCTTGATGAGAGCGACAATCTTGGCCCTGTCCTCAGGCAAGCCGTGCTCGATGACATGCTGAGTGACGTAGTTGCCGTATTGGTCGGTGATGAGTTTGGGTCCTTCGGCGTGGAGTTCAGTCAGGATGAACCTTCGCTGCGGCTCCGGTACCTTCTCGAGTAGTCGCTGGATAACACGGCATCCGTAGGAGTTGACCGACAGTATGCCGACATTGCCTCTGAAAGCCTCAACGATCCTTTGAATGTACTGCATCGGGACTCGGTCGATGACCTTTTGAATGACGTGGTTGCCGTTCTGGTCCTTGACGGTCTTGAGAACATCCTTTTCGAGCTCCTTGACCATCTCGGCTTGCTGCTCAGTAAGCGCATGCTCAAGTGCCTACTGCAGTTAGTATGTGTTCCAAGCCGCATGAACGAGAACCATACCTTTTGAACGACCCGGCATGCGTACATCTGATTCGCAAGCTCAAGTACGTGACCCTTCATCTTGCCAACAAGAATCTTCTTCTGGACCTGGTCTCCGTGCTCGAAGAACTTTTGGATAACGTAGTTGCCGAAGACATCCTGCATCAGCTGCAGCGCATCTTCTTCAAGCTCCCTGAAAACGCTCTCCTTGACCTCGCTGTTGGCTGACTCAAGCTTCTGCTGGATGAAGCGAGAGCCATGCTGGTCTCCGGCAAACTCGACCACGTGGCCTTTGATGTCGGTAAGCTCCCAGCGCTTGCTTTGCTTCTGCTCTCTCTTGAAGTTGGCCAATTCAAGGCTCATTGCACCGAGACCATCGCTAACCTGCTGCTCGCGAGGACCTCTGGGTGCTGGCCCGGTTGACAACATTGATACTGCTGGAGTCATGTTCATGTGTTGCGGTATCGCAGACAGAGGGTAGGCGTGGGCAAGACCATACTGCTGGTACTGGTATTGGTTCTGTACTTGGGCCGCGGGAAAGAGGTTTTGGTACTGCTGCTGATGAAGCTGGCTTGGAGAGATGAAGTTACGTTGTTGTGACATCTGGAACCCGGCCAGTTTGTTCTGTAGCTGCGTAACACTGTTGGGGTGGGCGAGCATCTGCTCGCTGGTATACGGATTCAGACGATCGTAGACAGGCGGTGTGTTGATGGAGGAGTAGAAGGGACTTTGACGAGCCCCAGTGCCGTTCGGTGCGCTTCGACTATTGTCGAGTTGGTAGGATCGTAGCTGAGAATACTGGCCATTGAGTTGGGCGCTGGGGTAGCCATCTGGGGTGTATGAGCCGGTGGGCACATCGTTCATGTCTTGCCCGGGTGTGTGTGCTGGGGTGAAAGCGTTGATGCTGAAGGACCTGTGCGGTGCCATGCGCGCATCGAGGTCTTGTTCGCTGTTCAGCCTTCCGAGAGTCTGGAATGACTCGCTTTGTATTGAGCCGCTTCGCTCGTTGAAGGCACGGCCGCCAGCCATGGAGAAGGACGATGTTTGGCGGGAAGGCTGAGTTAGTCTCGAGAATGCATCCGGAGCCTGGCTGAACGGCGCTGGCTCGGCACCATGTCGGGACGGAGGCAGGCTTCCGTTCTGTGAGGGGGCGCCACTTGAAGACGCAAGGTAATCTGAGTTTGCTACGCTGCGGCGGTCGTCATTCGGAGAGTGGACGGAGCCCGTGTCTGGCCACGATGTGACACCAGTATCGGGGCGCGAAGAGTTGATGTCTGCTTGGCCGAATCCAAAGTTGGTGAAGCCAGTGTTGAGTGATTCGATCTGGCGCGATGTGAAGTTTGATGTGGTAGGGTCAAGGAATGGCTTCACTGGCTTTGCTTGTGAGCCTTGGCCTCCAAGCGAGCCTCTTGTGTAGGGAGAGAAGGCGGATGAGGAGTTGTCGCTATACTGCTGGACGGGCTGCGCTTGGGCGATAGACCGCTTCCGTGCCGGCGACACTCCGGAGCTTCTAGGATGAGGTACGTTGCCGGATGGGGTCTCTCCCCAGGCTGGCCGAGCAGCAGACCTCCATTCGGTCTCGGAGTTGGTGAGTAGGGAGCCAGAGCCAGTCTTGCCCTCAACATGCTCGGTCGGGGTGCCCATGGCAGCGCCGTTCTCTATGCGTATGTCAGTATTACAGGTGCATGATGTGTCGTGGGCGGTGGCATACCTCGAGGGCGCGAGTTGTCTCGGCCTTTTGAGCCAAGCGGAAAGGTGCCGATTGGGGCATTCCAGATGTTCTTGCTCCAGGGGGATGCGCGTGAGAGTTCAGTGTCGGCGCCGTTGCTGTTGAGCGAGGCTCCGTTGGAGTAGTCGCGCGATCGAGTCTGGAGGATGTGTGTTAGCACGCCATAGCGTATTGCTGAGAAATGCGGCTGCTCACGTTGCCCGCCATGACTGCCATGCTACGACTTGAGTCGCCAGGAGAAGTCTTCATTTACACAGGTCGAGTGTGAGGTTGTCAGAGTGCGGAGAATAGAGCAGACTGGTGGATGGTGCGGCGCGGGGTGGCTTATGCGTGCGCGAGGGTGGGACTAAGCTCAGGCGTCAGCGCAGGGAAGGGCAGGTGCGGGGGGTTGCAGATTACTGACGATGTATTGCAGCTGATATAGCGAGGGACAATGGAGATGATGTACGAAGAATGTGCGCACGAAGGCGGCGGCGAACAAAGAGGTCCCGGGGTCCGCGTGAGGAGTGTGGGTGGGAAAGTAGAGGCCGCCCGTGGTCGCGTTCGGGTGCGGAAGCGAGAGAGGTGGTGATGTCTCTAACCAGAGTTCATGCTAATCTCGAAGCAACAATGTCGCGCACCAGGCGGGGGGTCGCATTAAGGGTTCAGCGACCAAATGCAGCGGCGGGGATGCAAGGGCGCGGGACGGTGGAGCAGCAGGGCAGGAATAGACTCGAGGGGAGGAAAATATATCTGCTGGCTTGGGGGAGGGCGGTGGTGTGTGTCTATGTTTGTGTGTGTGGGTGTGTGGACAAGCGGGAGCAAGAAGTTTGGTAGCGGGCGTCTTGGAGACCGGGCGCAGCTTCAGAGGGCGAGGGTTGCGCGCCAGTTGGGTGGGTTGGAAAGATGTCTTTTTGGCGATGAGGATGCGACTGCGCTGGGCCCTGGCAAAGATAGGATCGGCAGCTAAGTTTGGCGTCCGCTGGGGAAAGGCACGCTAAGGCTCCAGGTTGCACCAAAAGCGTCGCCTAGATGTCTTCGGGTGCTTGGTGCAGGCGAGGCGTGCGGGAATGAGGAAATCGACGATGACGGGACGAGAGATGATCTCCATAAGAACAAACGTCGTCGCCGTTTTCTTCTCTCGCTGTCACCACCGGCTGCAATGCGCTCGCGTGTGCCAAGCACGAGTCAGGGACCATGCGGCAACGGAATCCGGACGATCCTCTGTGATGCGAGCTGTCGTTATGGCAGCCTGAGACACGGCGGGCATGGGATAGGACGCCAGAGGCATTATCTACAGGCCCGCCATGTTTCACCACCACCTTGCTGCCACGTCCAAGCTCGCTGTCTTGCTCTCTTTCTCTGTCTGCTACGCCTTTGCCATTGCATGTTTGCCCGCGGGACAAGACTTTTAGGCAATGGTCTTCGACCCGAGCCCACCAGGTGCTGCCTCGTCGACGCCAATTGACGTCTCTGCATACTCGGAGCGAGCGGTAGCACTAGCTGTCGAGCTCGATGCAGCCCGGAACTTGTATCCATCTTCAGAAGTATCCAACGTGATTGCTTGGAGGCACAGCAGACGACTCACGGAAACCATGGTTGCACACACTGTGGGTTCAACCATCACTCAATGGGTGCAGCAAAGCCTGGCAGGCTCGTGACCTGCACCGTCCATGGACTGCTCTCGCTCAGAATGCTCCCTGCAATTGTAACGCCTCCTAGCTGCGGGTTTGCGCAGCGAGGCTGCAAGTCGGATGTGAGGCGTCCAGTGAGCCACCCGTCGCTCCGCTCTGTGCGCATATGGTGGCAGCTGTGCTGCGCTGGCGCCGTAAGAAGCAGAGCAAACTGGCTGCGACTGCCGGATACGTCAGGCACGTTGACAAAGTTATTCACCCGCTAGCTTTAACTATGGCTGTCATAAGTGCTTCACATCTACACCGCCCTCAGTGGTTGAGGTGTTGCACAGGGCAAGTCACCGACGAACGGCCGCAAACATCGCGATGCAGCAACTCCGAGTGACTTGGTGAGCTGGTGACAGCACTCTACCTCACATACCGACCTCCTAGCGCTTCTAGAAGGCCATATGCGACATTGCAAGCGACAGCCAGCGGCAGCCCGGCGACATCCCCGGGGTTCAGGAGTCGCTTGGCGTCAGGCAAGCGAGAGGCATCAAACGTCCCGAAGCCTCAGAGGCTCAAACACCGGGCCTGCCTGGCGATGAGATGTTTGACGGCGGGGACGGTGGAGTAGCCAAGTGCTGGCCAGAGTGCATCCGTGTGACCATGACCAAGTCGCTGCAGTCACTTGCAACGCGTGTTGGCGATTGCGACAATGCAGGCGGAGCGGACGCTTGGTGCCAAATATGTGGAACTCTACGAAGATGAAGGGCTGCTGCTTCAAGGCTATGTCGAACGCAAGAGAGACGTGCCTGAGGAGGCTCGAGTTCCATCACCACATGGCGCTCCCTGCGCACAGCGGCCCACAAATCCATCGTTCATTACGCGCGTTGCTGTGCTATGTGCTATCGACCAGCATCGGCCTGTATCGCTCCACACGTCTGGCAAGACGTTCGTCTCAGCCCTCGCTGTCACCCCTCTCTCCGCGCCCGTTGTCACAACCAGTCTCAAACACTGCGCGTCTCACACGGCCAAGCTTAACACGACTTCCAGATTGCCATGTTGACGTCGCGAGTACATAGTCTGGGGCTGTCGCTCAAGCGAAGCCTCAGGACGAGTACGTGCCGGCTCACGATCCACTCCCGATCCACACGGTCGAGTCTCGACCTTTTGGCTAAATCCCACCCCCCGTCATTCGTTATTACCGCCCCTTGCATTTTGCAAAGGCTCTCCACACTGCACCGCGTCGTCTTGACTGGTGTTTGTTTTGGTCTGTTTGCGGCGGCCTCGAAGTTTTCTTTGTCTCGGTCTTGGGAACGGTCGCGTGCAAACGGCTTTGTCTGCTGTCGTCTTGTGCGGCCGTGCTGAGCAGATCACCGGCGCCAACAGGGCCAAAAATAAGATCGAGAGGATGAGGGTGCTACCGTCATCTTATTGCGCTCCACCGACTCGGCTTAGCGCAGGCGGCTTGCTCTCCTAAACTAGATGGGCAGGAAGGTGCGCGGTGTAGCGTCGATCGCTGATTCGCCCTGGCTGCATCGTTCCTGCATTGGTGACTGCAGAGGCGGCTTCCCTGCGCATCCATCAAAATACCTAAGGTTCCCTTCACACCTCGACCTCCTTGCCCACCTCCTCCTCTACCGTCTCGCCTCGCCCGTCTCTCGCTCTCTTCTCCATCGACTTATCGCTTCACTCTTTCAGCGATATCTCGCCTTACGCTCTTTCCGAAACCCGTGTCTCTCGTTACTTGCTTATCCACCCGCTTGCGAAACGACGGTGCTATCCAGGTGCGTATCCGCTACTTCCCGTCTGCGTCCGTCGCACCCTGCCTAGCATCCGAGAACCAACAACCACAACACCAAACAGAAGCAACGTGCTCGCTACACAACGGAACCTAACGTGCAAACAGCAACTACACTCCTTAATCATTACTACCCATCCCAGAGTCATCTGCACGCCCTCGCCACGCCATAACGACACACAATATCACCAATATCATAATGATCAACATCAGCCTTAGCAAGCGCAACGAGGATGGCAGCCTCAGCTCCACCCACCTCGCTCTCCTCGTGACCCTCATGATGCTGGTTCTTGTCGGCATGCTGTGCATCGCAGGCCTCATGTTCCTTCGCAGCATCCGCAGAGCCCGGAAACAAGCCGCGGCAGAACCAGAGCTCCCAGTCTACGAGAAGCGCCAATCAAATGTCAACCGCCTGACCATCACTGCGATGCCGTACAAGGGCCGTGAGTCTGTCATCACCTACTCGGAAAAGCAGAACCTCATGGACAGCCCCACCAGCCCGGTACCCGAGATCCGCATCACCTTCCCCGACGAGGTTGACGAGTCTGGCAAGCAACAGTCGGGTCGCGTTGTGGTGGTCCGTGTTGGAGACCACAGCGTTGGACTCGAGCCAGTGCACGAGGACCTCCCGCCGTACCAGCAAGACGCATCAGACCGCTTCGACTCGCTCGACCTGGATCGCATGGGCGGGCTCAAGGAGAAGGACGACAAATACTACTCATAAATCTCACGACACCACACGTCAAGACCCGGCCAGACCGCTGATACTCCCGGCCTAGCATCTCGGGCACCCCCAGCCATTTGGCTACGACCGACTTTACACCTTGATGACGGCTATACCGCGCTGCTTGTCTGCTTCTCCGTTCCCTGCCGAAGCTGTGGAATAGCCGGCAGGGCGTCCACTCTTATGTACATTCTCGGAGTTGACTGGCCATTTTGCTGTATACCCACTCTGATGACTGGCCATCTCCTCACCAAGGTTTTCATACCTCTTACATAACTCTTATTCATTAATGTATGATATCCACCTCACTCTCTAGCGACTGTGCAGAGCAGCATGAGAGCCAATACAATCCTTTGTCAAGACTGAAATGTGTGTCGAATATACCAAAGCCAAGTGAACGCTGCGCGCGATGCATCTTGATGCAGATTGCAAGTCGCGCTGGAACATGATGTCAAGCTTCGTATTCATCGATAGCAGATCGTAAGCGGTGCTCGTAATTACGGCGCGTACCTCGATGGCGGATGCATGACATCGGCGGCTCGGCGAAATGGGCGATCCACAGTGGATGCTTGCGACACATCCTCACTTTTGCTTAAACCACGCATCAACTTTGTTCCCATGGATTCTGTCGCTCCTTGAGGCCCCTTCCGCCGTCCGAATACCATTAGACATCCGATTGGCATCTCCCGCGAGCCAATTGGTCCCCCTGCTCCGCCCGCCATGGAGAACGAGGTCTTTACGCCGCTGTCCGACATCACCGGCCAGAGCAGCGCTCGCAAAGCCGTCAAGTTTGCGGACCAGCCAGAGCCGCGAGAGACAGTGCGAGCTCCCCGAAGACAAGTCCACGACCCGGACAAGGCCAAGAAGGTTGGACAGGTGCACTTCAAAGCGCAGCATGGCATCATTGTCGCCTTCTTTACCTTTATATTGTACGCTCTCTTATCAGAGTCCATCCCCAGGCTCCGCGTCTAGACGCGCCATGCTGAGGTGAACAGAATCCTCCACGTCCTCGGCATCTACCTCTTCACCAGCGGCTTCCTCCTCACGCGATTGGTCCTCGACCACAAGTCAGAATGCGCCCTGCCCCCAGTCGACTCCGCCAACGCGTACACAGCCGGCGATGCTGGAAAGGGGTGCTGGCACCCAAAGACGTTCGACAAGGCCGTCGTCATCATCGTTGACGCGCTGCGATACGACTTTACAGTTCCCTTTCCAGAACAGTTTGAGCCCATCGACCTCGCCGCCGCGGCCGAGAACCCGTCTCAAGCCCCTCCAGTCGATCCGCGCCATTTCCACAATGCGTTCCCTGTACTTTACGAGACGGCAAAGAACCAGCCACAGCATGCGTTCCTCCTGCCCTTCATCGCCGACCCGCCGACGGCCACGATGCAGCGGTTGAAAGGGCTCACAACGGGGACATTGCCTACCTTCATCGACGTGGGCAGCAACTTTGCTGGCCAGGAGATTGAGGAAGACAATCTGGTCGGACAAATGAAGAATGCGAGCAAGAGGATGGTTCACCTTGGAGACGACACATGGCACGCGCTCTTCCCCAACTACTTTGAGCCAAACCTCACGCACGCATACGACTCGTTCAATGTCTGGGACCTACACACTGTTGACAACGGCGTCACGGAGCATATCTTCCCACTTCTGAAGGCTGAGAATGCCACAAAGTGGGATGTCATCTTCGGCCACTACCTGGGCGTGGACCATGCGGGACACCGCTATGGGCCTGATCACCCTGCTATGACCGCGAAGCTGAACCAGATGGATGAGGTCTTCCGCCGCATGATTCAGGAGATTGACGACGATACACTGCTGGTTGTTATGGGAGATCACGGCATGGACGGAAAGGGCGACCACGGAGGAGAGTCGGACGACGAGATACAGGCGGCGCTGTGGATGTACTCAAAGAAGGGCGTGTTTGGTCGCAGCGATCCAGCTTATGTCACACCTCCTGCCAACGCAAAGACCCGACCGGTTGGTCAGATCGATCTCGTCCCTACTCTGTCGCTTCTCCTCGGCCTGCCAATACCCTTCAACAACCTCGGAAAGCCCATCGAGGAAGCATTCATTGGCAAGAACGGCGACGATTACAAGAACTTGGCGGCCGTCAACCGTCTGACCGCCGCGCAGATCCACAACTACCAGCACGAATATGCCAAGGTCCGTGGTATCGCAGACAGCGCCAGGGCTTCTTCGCTTTCGCTGTGGAAGAGTGCAAATGACGCATGGAACTCGCTAGGAAAGTCCAAGGCCAACAGCGACGAGATGCGCCAAGCATACGAGGCTTTCGGTGCTTATCAGCGCGATACGCTCCGTCTTTGTCGTGACCTTTGGGCTCGATTTGACATTCCCAGGATGGTCAGTGGTGTCGTGATCTTGGCCGCAAGTCTGATTGTAGTCGCTCTCTACGCCAGGATCCTTCACGGAGACCGTGCCGACGTCACCCCCGTCTTCTTCACCCGAGGCGCCATTGGCTTGGTCCTTGGAGGTATCCTCGGTCTTCCCATTACCATCTTCATGCCTGAAGACTCCCGATCGCATATCCTTGTCTTATCCTCTGCTCTTACTGGGATCATTGGCAGCGCCTCAACTTTCTACGCCCTGAGCTACCGCATGATGCCCCCTATGCCAAACAACATCTGGGGCTGGACGAGCGCCTTCTTCACTCTCGCGCTCTCCGGGGGCTTCGCAGCAAACTCCTTTACCATCTGGGAAGATGAGATCCTGCTACACTTCCTGACCACCTTCGGAGTCCTTGCGCTCATCTCCTCGTTCCGCCAGAAGAGAATCGCAGATCGAACGCTCGGTGCTTACCACTCCATCCTCTTCACCGTGTTGCTTAGAGTTGCCAGCTTCTCCCGCCTATGCCGGGAAGAGCAGATGCCCTACTGCAAATCCACATACTACGGCTCCGCCCTATCGACAACCTCCGCACCCTGGCAACTTGCTATCCCCGTCGCAGCTGCCATTCTCATCCCTACGTTCATCAAGAGCTACTACGACGGCACGAAATCCTACCAGCACAACGCCACGCTCTGGATCGGCCTCGCGCTGCGCTTCGGCTTGTTGCTGTCCGCCGCATACTGGACTCTGGATGCTGCCGACGACGGCGAGTGGGCGCCCGCTTGGTCAAACATTATCGGCATCACGAAACGCTTGGTCGCACAGATCGTGCTAGCCATCGCCCTCGGATTCGGATACTCCATTTACAACTGGTCGAAGCCCCTCCTGAACGTCATCATTGACAAAGATGGCGGCGGCGTCGATGAGAATGGGAAACCTAAGGAAGCCGTTACCATCCTTGGCTTTGCAAATGTACATGGCAGTCGGTACGCACTGCTGATTACGATTTGGTACCTCGCTATCGCTGTGCTACAGAAGCCAATGGGCGCTGGTGCCATTGGGATTTTGGTCTGGCAATTGTTTTCGCTCTTTGAAATCATCGATACGAATAACTTGCGTCAATCCGCTATTGGGCCCGTGGTCCTGGGTCTGCTAGGTTCTTTCCACTTTTTCAAAACTGGACACCAGGCTACGCTCAGCAGTATACAGTGGGAATCCGCCTTCATTCCCTTGGCCAAGATCCGCTATCCATGGACGCCTATCATCGTTCTTTTGAACACGTTTGGTGCACAGATCCTGTGCGCTATTGCGGTGCCCGCATGCGTGCTGTGGAAGGTGAAGCCGCAGAAAAAGGGCGTGTTGTCGGTTGTTACGAAAGCCGTGGCGACGCACATTTTGTTTTATGCGACGACGCAGCTCGCGACGACGATGTGGGCGGGGCACTTGAGACGGCATTTGATGCTGTATAGGATCTTTTGCCCGAGGTTTATGCTCGGTGCGGCGGTGCTGGTGACGGTAGATGTGGTGCTGATTGTCGTGGCGTTGTGGGGGACGAGGATGAGTATGGTGAGTACGGCGGAGGTTTTTGGGTTTGGGGGGTGAGTGAGTGGGAAGACGGTGAAGGATAATGAGTTGGATAGTTGGAGAGTTGGAGAACAATGGAGACGGAGGTGGTGGGTTGTGGAGATTGCATTGCATATAGCGTTTTATTCATCTCTTTGCGTTTGAAGTTTAAGAGCGTGGCCTAAATCTGATTCTGTGGCTTCCTTGCCCGTGGTTTCCCCATGCCATCTCTGGTAGTTGTTGTTCTTGCCTTGGTACACATCGTTTACATCCGCGACCGGTTCGTGCCGTGCTCAAACGGACCAGAGTGGTCGAGATTGGCCCATCTTTGCACCATTCTCTCACCTATTACTTCTTGCTATCCTACACGCGGTGACGTGGCAGCGGCGCAAGGTAAAGGTAAAGGTAAAGGTAAAGGCAGCCGTCTCTGGTCACTCGTGCTATATCAACCTCTTCTCGGTTCAATCTCCGTCTCTCCTCCATCACAAATTGAAGTTACTGTAGAGCAGGATGTCACTGCCAAACAGTAGACAAAAACTTTCATGAAGAGCAACCCTCAACGATACACTCCTCTAGTCTCGGTTGGCGCTTTCTGCTGTTCTACAAAAGCCATCGCCGGCCTCACCTCACTCCCAGTCTGCCCCGAAGGCGCATTAACGTCCAATAGTCAACAAGTCAGTTATAGCTTCAGTATGAAGTCCGCCCAGCATCAACACGTGGAGGAAAACCTCTATGGTATCCTCATAGAGGAAGACCTCATCGATGACTCGACCGGCATCATTCCAATGGTCGGACTGAAGACGCCATTGAGTCTCAAAGACCGGTTCGCGCGCCGGCTGTCCAAGATGCTGGGCGCGAAAGTGGATATACAGGAGCGCCGGGATGGCAAGGCTATGGATATTTATCTTACGCGCAACCGGTGCGTAGGTCAACCGAGTGTTGGCCTTGATGATGAACTTCGCAAGTTCGTGCGAGCACTGGAAGAGGCGTTGGCATTGATTGCGAAACATGCGGATGGTAGGTTGAACACGACGACACTTTGAGTTCATTACTGATATCACCAGGTCCGCATCACGTACTTGAAATCGCATGCGATGAACTCTGGGACGCCGCGCTCCTGTTCAGCTACAGCAAGGTTAACTCGGTTATCCAAACCCTCAAGAAGACATTCCAGGATAATCAGGAAACAATGGAGGACCTCATCACGAGGATGTTCGGCATGGACGATCCCGAACTCAAAGACTCCATGTTAGACCGCGAGCTTGGTGACGGGATTATTTCGCTCTCACAACAGATCACCAGCTTCAACGGTTCGATGAAAGAGCTGAATAAACTCATACAGACCGCCTCAGGGATGACAAGGACGCTCCTCCACATGCAGGAACGAATCAGGTCACTTCTTGAGAAGACACGGTTTGCAAACAAGTTATACGAGCTTATCTGCACGCTGGGCTTTCCTGAGCGAGTCCACAGTACTATTGTCAGGTCTGCAAGAGCTTCGGAAGCATTCAGAAACGTCACGTTTCATTTCAGACCCAGCTCTCCGGGCAAGACTGTGTCTTTTGCGACCCCAGTGGAGAACCCCACGAAGCCTTCCCCACCACATCAACGACAAGAGAAGTCTAAGCGGCGCCAGAGGTTCGAAGCGGCGGCCACCACACCAAAACCGGTGGCTCCTCGTGTACCTTCTCATCCACAGCCAGCTATCTCTAGCCAATCTGTTCCGACAACAGACCTTGCCCTCGATCGCCTCCAGCCTACAGTCAAGCAAGAGACCACACAACTCATCAGGTCCGTACTGCAGAAGAAACTTCTGCCCATACAGACCAACGCATGGTACGCCTTTGGCTTTGTCACGACCAGAGACGAAGACGAAGAACAGCAGCTAGCGGGCCTGTATATGGCTTTACTCCAAGACAACCTGGAAGAGATTAGCCGCGAGCTTCAGATCGCTCTAGAGAACAACACGCTCGTTGCTCTCTTCGACAAGCACGATTATGGCCACTTTCGCGAATTATTCCCGTTCCTGGCGACTTTCCTTACCACGCCACCCAAGCAGCGCAGTACCGTCTGGCGGCTCAGACAGTTCATAGAAGATCCCCTCGATGATGAGCCTCCGGCGTGTCTCCAGCGCGATTACGGGTTTAAATTTTGCCGCCAGCGGGAAGAAGTGCTTCGCCTCAAGCAGATCTATGCCTGTATGCTGCGCAAATTGGGTCCGAAGAACTTGCATACTGCTTGCATTCACGGTCGGCTTCTTGAGACGGCGCTTGAAGAGGGGGTGGATGTTGATCCCAAGGACAAGCGGTTCCTGAGCAATGACTATGGCTCGCCGTTCCTGGGGCTGGATAACGAGAGTGGAACGGAGGCGTACCGTGGGCCGTTCTATCGGAGAACGCTAAGACTCTAGAAGAGATGCGCGATTGATGAGTGGCATGCATGGCGCAAGAATTGGTTGAGTGGGCTCTCGGAAGAGAGAACTTTGCGCTTTTGAAATTACGGCACGACTGCGGTGCATGGTGGGTGCCGTGGGCGTAGGCGTAGGGCATTGGCTTCCAGTTTTGGTATTCATGCTGCGTTATGGCTTTGTGGACCGCGTATGGGGATCTTTTGAGCATCCTTTTACTCAAAACGGTGCAAAACCATGAGGTTTGCTTTCTGAGCGAGGCGATAGCATGGACATGCTTTTGGGCGATATGAGTTTGGTTCCATGACTGCATGCTTTTCTTTTCTCAAAAATTCGGACTTGCTTAAGGAAATGAAATATCTACTTGGGTTGCTCGAGGGACCAAAACCGAAGTGGCTAAGGCATGTAATGTAGTGTCTTCCGACCTCTTTCTGTCGTCTTTGACACCCATAGCCAATCAAACAGATCTCTTTACACTCTGCTCTTATTTATGCACTTCCCACTTCCGCACGTCATTGCCAATCCTTGTGACAGCGCGGTACACGTGACGTCCAAGTCCGAGGAAGCATATAACCTCCTCCTCCACACCCCATCTTCTTCTCCATCATATATCTCTTTAACAGACTTTTCTCCAAAAAGTGTACCGCGATCAAGCTATAGGGACTGTGTAAAAAGATTCGTCACACCAAAATACATCTTTCCCAGTATTTTTCCTCGTTCCAAAAACGTACGAAGCATGACGCATGTCCTGATCTAAGATCTCTTCCCCAAAGCCTTGCATGGCAAAAACCGAAGGACGTTGAAAAATGGATACGATCGAATGCATATCAAAAATACAATCTAGCGCGCACATGTTCTGAAAGGACCAAAGATTTTCTCGAATGTCTCCAAGTCGTCCCTCTCCACTACCATTCCCGTACCTCGAAGCCGCGACTACCCTCATCATCTCACTACCTGCTTTGTGAGGCTCGTACTCCAAAGAACGGACAGCAAATACTAATGGCTTGCTGGCCCGGACGACCAAAAATCTTAGTTGACTTGCCGTTATGCCGCGCGTGCTCTCCTGTTCCGCTGCGTCAAAACCAATACAGTGCGTATTCATGTTCGGATCTCGAAAAGCACTATGAGAATGACATGCTGTGTGGCGTCGGTTGCGCTTCGCTGCGATACAAGTTCTGGAACCTAAAAGAAGAGACCATGTGGTTTTCCGACTGTGCTCGCGCCTATGGTTGGGGCTAATATGCGTGCTGGCTGTATAAACCTCGTTCGAGCGCGTGCGCAGTTTATCATCCTACGTTCTTCACTCTTCTCTTTCAGCAAAACGAACCAGCGATTTCAAAATCCGAGATTTCAAAATGTAACTGACCTTGAGGCATGGCGTGCGTCTCCCTCGGTGTTCCCTCTCTTGGAACAAGATAAGAAGTGCACGATTTGATGCTGGCTCAACAAACGGAAGGTGATTTATGTGTGTGTCGGCGGAGTCTGAGCAACGACTTCGATATTAAAACTTAAAGGGCGGCTGCTGTTCTCATGCGCAATGCGACTGAGCCGTGCCTGACCCCGACGGCAAGAGAACATGACACTTGGCTACCTGGTGTAGGCTAGAGTATAAAACTTTGCATCTTATACGCCCTTGCTTTCTTATCCTCATGCCGCAGCTGCGGCTGGCCAAAATCGACTTTATCGAAAATACATGTCGCGGCTCGAACGTTGAACACGGATACTGTATAGTCGTGCACGCTCGTCGCGCTTCTCGCGCGGTTTCAAAACGTGATGTGACGACGTCATGGTGGATTCGGCGTGTTCCTGTTAGAGTAGAAAGGACACAAGATTATGTTTGGTCGTTCGGTTCTCGTATGCGAGCTTCGGCCGGATTCAAATTGCCTAGTGTTCGTGCTCGCTCGCCGCTGCCCATGTCGCGAATCGATGGGTGCAGATGTGATATTGACATCACACCGCTGTGTTGTTTTCAAAAGGATATGCTGAGGATTGATGGGTTGGTGGTTTGCCGCGGGTATTGTGTACGCGTAAAGTACGCGTCCAGGGCGGTGATGATCGGCATCATGATGTCAAATATGATGACGTAAACTCTTAGCGTGGAAGTGACGCGTGCCGGGGGTTATCCTTTGAACCATTATCGCGGCCAGCATCCTCTTCCGCATTGTGCATTATAACGCAAACGACCATCTCCTCCGGTCTTTATCGCGATCTCGATGGCATCGGAGGCGCACCTCGGTACATACGGCGACGCGAACCCTCACGCTCTTCGATCCGCCATCCTTCATGAAGCGCGCTTCGACCAGCTCTCGACCATCTTCCATGTCTACAGCCTCAGCACCCTCAGTCACGTCTGCGCATACACACTTTGTTTCGTTTTTTTGTAGATTCAAGTTTTCTGTCCCGCTATACAAACTTCCGCCGTAACCAGTTCTGCCATTAATCTCGCTGTTGTAGACACTTCCACCATGAAAAGAATCGCAACCATAACCATCACAAAACATCCACCCGATACCAGAACATCCACGCTATCAACACAAAAATCTCACCAGTAAATAGAGGAAGAGCCAGAACAAACACGACAAAGAAGGAGAAAAAAGAGAACAGACTACCGTCTCCACTCGTAGATCATTCTAAAAACGGATAGTACCTCTGCATTACCAATGCAGGCACAGAGAAAGGTATCTAGTAACCGACTGATGATCTCCGGACTCGTGTTTTAGAAATCGTGCGTCTTTCCCTTCAGTCTACTTCTTCTTGGGAGTGCTCTTACTCTTATCCTCCTTTGGACTGGAACTTGACGTTGTACTCCTGGTTATTTGTCTCGGCGAAGGACTCGTGTCCCGGCTTGCGACAGCGTCTCCTGTGGCACGATCTCTTGTAGGAGTCGCTGCAGGGGGGGTTGCACTATGGTGCCTAGAACGCTTGAAAATATTCTGATTGGAGAAATCTTCCCTGTTCATCTCCTGCTCCTGCTCCCAGGTCATTGGTACCTTTTGTTATTGTGCCTGTCTCGACAACCGTCCTAGTCCCTGTTGTGGCGATTGTGTTGATGCCTCGTGCTTGCGCTTGCCTGATCCTGATCCATGTCCGGACGCTGAGTTTGAAGGTCGGGGTGAGGCCCGGGATGAGCCCTGATTTCCGGTCTCTTTCTCTTCCTTTTTCTGCTGACACGTGTCACAAAATACCCATCTTTCCGAAACCGCGCTGCGGCCAGTTCTCTTGTAAACGCAATCTTTAATGTTACAACAACTAGACTCATGCCATTTGGAATGGCAGCTGTGGCACTCGGCTTCCCCAACGAAACACATATTATTTACCAAAGGTGGAGTGTTGCTTTAGGTAAGAACGATCGGATGGCCAGTGAATAGAATTAGCTAACGAGATACTTATGGAGAACTGATCGTGTTTGATTATTCAAGTGCTCAGGTAGGACGAGCTATCTGTATGATACTGGCAGGCAGTAGGTCTCTAAACTTTTGATGTAATAGTAGATTGGGAGGCTTTCTGTTGTTACTTTTGGTAGAAAAAACATGCAGCAGGTCGGGGTATATATATCTACTCGTGACAAACAGATTAAGTTATCGTCAATCTCTAGGTGTGACTCTTCAGATGTGACTCTATATATGACAAGTCCTGTGCTCTAACGACTAACAAACCACTTTGAGCTAGCAGATCAATTATCATTGTTTGCAACGTTATCCTTCTTTACTAGAAAATATGCAATCGCTAGAACATTAACAAAGCATAATTATAATCACACAACCTTGCTCCAGACAATCAAGCTATATTCAATTCTCTTCTCTATTAACTATCGATATCGCGTTGCACAAGAAGGCCTCTCAATAGAATAAGACTCAATAACATGACCGTTAACACCGATAGTGTTTACATTAGAGCACTACACTAGAATCATAATCGATAGTATACAAAGACGGAGTAGAGAGTCTTGTTTTGAGTTGATACTATGGACATGTGGTATTCGCGACACCTCTAATTCCAGAGCCTCTTTGACGGTGTAAGAAGCGAAGAGATTTTGGAATTTACAAGTAGCTCATCGTTCATTTTGAATCATATACTATAGTTGAATGAATAGTAACTGTAGCAATGTTTCATAATTGCGCACATACAGCAACTCTGTGTAAACTATAGTTTACGTTTGTAGATTTACTCAAATTGTCTTTAGTGGTTTTTTTTTGAATATAAGAAGCTTTACGAGAGATTACATACATCGTGGGTGCAGCAACAAAGCAAGAGAAAGAGGTGCCGGATCTCTCGATGCAGCACCACACTAGAACTCAATGAAATCTTGAATATGAAGACGTTTATCGCTAACAGACGTGAAGAACTACACCTAGCAACCAGCCAAACCTTGTTCAACTCTACGTGTGAGATATCTTGTGGTTATAACCTCTTCCTACGCGTTGGGACCAGGTTTCCTGGTCGGTTTCTTCTTTGGGTCTTGTTTCACTTCACTTCCTCCTGGCAGGTCCCTTGCCCTTGTCGGGTTTCTTACCCTTGTCAGATTTGTCCTGCTTTGGTCCGGAACTTGACGATGAACTTTGAGTTGTAGACTTCGACGCAGTACCCGTGTTCTGGCGTGCGGCAGTCTGCCCTGTAGTAGTATTGACTGGGGTCCGTACATGTTGAGTATGCGAGCCCGGAACAGAATGAGACGCGCCGGTTGAATGAGGTGGCGTATGCGTTGATGTTGGCGCTCGCGCTGGCGATAGGTCCACAAAGTCATTCACAAAAGCATTCCTGTCAACGGACTCCTTGGAGCTTGCCCTCGATGAGGCACGACTACGCTGTTCTTTCCCTTTACCGTGACTGGCGGAGGACTGGTTTGCAACATGGGAGGAACTTCTGCTAGCATGGGGTGCTGGGGACTGCTCCCTGGAACTTGTAGGGCTAGGTTCAGCGGACAGATTACGGTTGTAATTACTCCCGATTGCCCATTTGTAAGTATTGAATTCTTTGTCAGTAGGATCATGAAATGGGTTATACTCCCTTGGCTTAGAGCTCGAGGCCGATTCTCCGGTATTGCGTCTTGTCGGACCACTCGTAGAACTACTTGAGGTCGGCTTGCTTCCGGCGGTGTGTACTACAGCACCGGTTGTAGACACGCTCGGTACAGATTTAGCTGGAGCAGAGCTCTTCGACGCAGGATAACTGTAGTCTGGAGAAGGAGATTTGCGTGCTTGTGATTCTGGGTCTAGATGAGTGGCTTTGCCTTTTCCCTTGCCTTTATGCCTATCATCTTCTGGACCCGAAGGGTTGGGACGTTTTGTTTTGGGAGTATCTATGCCACCGGACTTAGAAGAGCCCTCGCCGTTGTAACCCCGAGGATAGTAAAATGATTTATTTTCCAACTCTGTAGCCTTTCTAGGGTTCGACGATTGCGGACCTCCAGTCGGCTGATGTTCTGGCTTCATGGCAAGCAGAACCGAGAGCGCCGCATCTTGTCTTTCGTTTTGCGACCAAGGTCTCGGCTTTGGAGTCTGCTTTCCGCCCTCTTCCCATTCTTTTCTCCTGGACCTCCACCCTTGAATTGCTAGTTGTATAAACAGGACTATGAATTCATCCGAGCAAGATTTACTGGGCCAGTGGTAAATGAAAGACTCTTCCTCTCCAACTGTTTTATAGAAGCTTATAGTCGCGTATGGTAATTCCTTGCATTCGGAACACTCAGAATTAGGCAAAATTATAGGATCCAGCACTTCGAATTGGTTTATAGTGTGGCATGCATTAGGCACGATGCAATTTGTTGTTTCTGTATAAATTACATGCTTCTGTTTGCACTCGTATGGCTGTTTCTGACACATAATGTTGTGGTGTACTGATGTTGGGGAAAGAGACCTCTGACGAATGTTGATTTTTTTGGTTCCAGGCTGATAAGACTGCTTGATGAAGTATATGTGAGTTGCTGCTGGTACTGGAGTGTTCGAGTGCTAAGTCTTTAGCTATAGACGTAAGATGGCGTTATTTGACAAGGGTACACCGGCCGGCAGTGGATCTTTGGAGTGTTGGTATAGTAGTTGTTGCAAATAAGGTATCAGTTTTATCGTTGTCGCTATTCTATGGAAAGAGGTGTTTAAAAGATTCAGATATTTATATGTTCTTTGGGAACGTAGGGTCTGAAGACGAGTGAATGTGTGTGTGTGACTTGCTTTGGAGTCAACGATCTAGCAGCTGACAATCAGTTAGGACATTGACTCCTATCTAGCGTGAATCGACAGAAATTCTGCGACAGGCATAATCAGTTTTTGATTTACATACTTCACAGAATTCGCACGACTGCACAACTTGAAGTGTAGACCTCATTGAACCGCCACCTTCGCGGGCGGTCAACTGGATCTTGGCCACAAGTCTCTGATCCATTGCGCTGGCGGACTTCGTGGCTCTTGAAGACCATTGCCGCCGTTCGTTGCTTCCGGAAAATTGACGATAGGAACTTGGGTGGCCTGTTTCCGGCTCTGGAATGCACGTTTATGGTCGCTCCGGTCGTATGGCGGGTTATAAAGCTTGATCCAGTCACCAGTCGCTTCTTGGACTATAGTGCCATATACTGTAGCACGCAGTGGTCCTTGTGATTGGTCAAGTAGCGATGAGTATTGAAGAACTGACTCTGATAGTTGTGAGCGAGGCACTGGTGAGTCTGATGGCGGCATCGGCGATTACTTCTGGAGAGCTAAAGCGCTCAGTGATCAGGCGATTGAGGCGTCTCAGATGTACTTTTGCCAGTGGAATAGACTATAATGACGATGGTCCGGCCGTATGGCTAATGTTAGGCCTTGTAGGACCAAGAAGCCTGCAAGCGTGAAGAAATGGTAGCTTGCCTGGCTGCGAACAACTCAAGTGCGAACGGCGATTTACGTGGAAGTGCGATGTTTCTGATAGCCTTCGTAGATGCGTTAGTGGTTTATCATCAGCGGATTTGTAGTGAGTTGGTGACGTGGCGTTGAAGGACGCAGTGACGAACGGTGGTGGTAATAGCGCGGTGTCAGAATATTGTGGACAATCACGGAATACCTTCTAGGTACCTAGCGTCGGAACGCAGCCGAACACGTAACATTTTTGCGAATACAACCCGATGACGAAGTTCAGAAAAGATAGGTTGATACAGTCATGCACGAGGAAAAACACAATACTCATCTCCCAACCTGCTCTTTCCCGCCATGACACTACCACCGCTGCGAAAGCGGCCAACACTCCAGACTCGCAACCGCGCCAACTTTGAAATGATGTGTCAAGCCCGGACATCCAAGCGTGCTATCTCTGTTAGCAAACGCTCAAAGTATCTACAGAGCGATGAGCTTACTTGTAAAACTTGTTCCCGACGCCCAAAACCATCTGCCCATTCCTACACTCGTTTGCCGAAAAGAGAATGCAATAGCCACCTGGATCTGGGCCGATCGACTGAGGAAGAGCTTTGGGTGGAACGAAAGTGATGCATGACGACAAGCCTGGAGCGGGAGGTGAGTGCCACTCGCATTGTTCCGTGGCGGTGGGAGTGAAGTTCGGGCCTGGGCACGTGTACACGCCGCCAGGCCGACCAACCTTGGCGTTGCATAGGGAGGATTGTGGGTCTCCGTAGGTTACCAATTTGACTGGTGCGCGTGAAAACAAAGAAGAGTCAGTAGCATTGAAGAGAAGGATGTTGTCAGTTGGGGGCGTGTTGACGGGAGCAGTAGCGGCGATCGCGAAGAAGACCGTGACCGGTAGTGTTAGCATGTTGTCAAATATATATGTTTAAGCTCAGATACCAGGTAAGGAGCTCTACGAGTTGACTTAGTAGGTGGTCCTCTGTGTCGGGTGGCGTAAGGGTATAGAAAGGGTGGAGAGAGCTAATGCAGATGGCGAACCCTGATATACGCCATCTTTGTACGACCATCGCGATGGAAGTAGAAGACGTTGGTTTCTCTAAATCAGAGACCGAAGCAGCTGGAATAGAATGATATGTTTCTTCTATCCATGCACATCACAATTACAGAGATGAATGCGTAAGCGACTTTGAAGCTTTTGGTGCCGTATACAACTTGGTGGCGGCGAAGTATCATCGTACAGTGTAACAACTTCCCCCTACACTATCCTACGTCCGTCTTTGCAAGATGTCTATATAGTCACAAATGAAACATATCCTTTCCAATACAAAACAATCCTCTGCATCACTAATATTTGCATTCGATGGCTAGACATAAGGCGAAACCTAATCACCACTACTCCAGTGGCCACTGGTTTTGCTTTGAGCGAGACTGACTCATAGCCAAAGCTCTCTTTGTTCTTCTAGAACCCATCTCGTAAAGATAATCCAACCATTTACTAATGCTTCCCGAGAACAGGAACTTCTCATTAAATCTGCACAAACCACCTAGGCACATAATCTTCCCGCCTGCGTTCGCCCCTTTCTCTCATTCAATCCACCCTCTCCCCACACACCTCAAAACTGATTCTTCGCACACTTCATGCTAGTCCACCACTCATTCTTCCCTCCCATCTCCGAGATACCCGGACAATTAAAAGTCTGAAACACCCTCTTCTCCCAAACCCTCAACGGCTCCCCCTTGCAATTCTTCTCCTTGAACAACATGCAGTAGCCGCCTGGGTCAGGCCCGATGGAGCGCGGTCGTTGGATAATGTTGGAAAAGTCAATACACGAGCTTCCCTCAGTGTATGCCTTGTAGTTACAGGTACCGAGGAATCCGGAGCCGAGACAGTATTTGACGCCGCTTTTGTCGTCGATGTGTCTGCCTTTGCAGTTTGGGCTTTCGGTGATTGGAATGTAGGGGCTTAGTGCGAAGGGAGGGCTTGTGTAAGGGATGGCTGCGGCGAGACTGGCGAATAAGGTGAGGATGGTGGGAGGGCGCATGAGGAGTCGTGTTGTTGGATTTCTCGTTGCGATTATCGAGGTCGTGATTCTGACGCCGTGATGATGCAATACTAGTTTGTTGTGTAGGCAGTACTCGTGTTCTTCTTTGTTGGCATTGCAGTAAGAGAAAGAGAAGAACGACCGTGGAGCTATCTTTATACATACGTGGTGTTGTTTGGACTGGGCAACAATCCTGAGTGCGCGATTCAATGTGAAGTGTGTTTGAATCAACACGCTACATTGGGAGATCATTTTTCGTGTGGTTTGTTCGACTTTGCGAAATAGTTGAATGCAGATGCCATCAATGCGAGAAAATGTGAAGACGAGGAAAGGCTAGCGCGATCCGAGTAATAGTTCTAGCCGTTGCAGGAGTAGAGGCCGCTGTATGTTGTGACGCCGGATTGGTAGTTTTGAGGACTGTAATGGCTTGTAGCATAGAGAAGGGAAGTGGTGGTGGTGATGGGTAGAGCTGAGAGGACGCGGGTTGGAAGAGTGGGAAGAAGCATTGCAAGAGATGAGTAAGTTCTGGAGAGATTTCTAGTACTATGAGGATGGACTTGCTGTTTCGCGATCGGTGGTGTAGTAAGCAACAGAGTCTACAGCTAATAGTATGCCGTAATCCCCTTGATAACACCGCGCTATGCTGACCTTAGTACAAATAGTACAATTTCTATTTCTCTGTCGATCAAAAGAAGCGCAAAAGAGTAGAATAAACAACCTCTATGAACAAACAAATGGAATCCTTGTATTACCAACAAGACTTTTCTCAAACATAGGAGCGAAGCCGAAGCTGAGATTATACCCATGACGAATGAGTCGAGGACGAGAAGGAAAACAAAAACAAAAGGGACTATACACAGCGACAGCAGACAATAACAAGACGAAGAATAGAACGACACACCTCCCACCTCATCTCCGGCTCATCCGCAGACGTTGTCGTCGTCGCTAACCACCACTTCCCATTACCCCCACTCTCTCACTCACTCTCTCCCCTTCTGACCAACCCATCATCATCATCATCATCATCATCAATACGGCGCCCTCGAAATCCCACTCCCCACACTCTCCAAATCATCCCCCTCATCATCCCCCACCCCAATACTATCCAAAAACCCCGAAAAGTCCGGTTTCCCACTCGTCGACAAGCCCGTCCCCCTCCTCCTCTCCCCACTCCTCCCTCTACTAACTCCACTCTTCACACTCCTACTCTTCTTCACACCCGGCGCCGGCGCTCCATTCGGCGCCGTCTTCGGTCTCGCAAAATCCCTCGCCTCGCTCTGTCCATTCAACAAATCTTCCGGGATCGGCGGCACAGGCGGCAAGTTATCCATCGTATACGTGCTCTCCCTGCCTCCGGCGGGACCAAAGTTCATAGACGTAGCTGTAGTGGGTCGGGGCGTAGACGTAGCAGCGGGCGTAGTAGGCGATTCCGGGTTTCGTATCCCCCCTTCTCCGCCATCCTTGACCGGGCCCGTAGTAATAAACGACGCGTCGGACATGGAATGCACACTAACCATTGAATCGCTCGTCGACGAAGCATCGTGGTCACTTAAGCTCTTTCGCGCCCGGTGGCTCGGCGCGCGGTGCGAATACCCTGTCCGTGGCGCGCCACCGTGACTCGTACTCAGTGCGCGTCTTAAATCATCGACTCGCACCGTAGACCGCAGACTCGACGACGAATTCGGTGTGTTGCCGCCAGGACTCCTGCTGCGATTCGGACTCGATAAGCGACCGACAAGCCCGTATGCTGCGGACGGCGGACGACTATGCGCACGTCGTGGCGACTGGGCGGGCGAGCTGCCACCACTGCTATCTAGATGCTCATTCGGAATGTGGACGCCGAGGTAGTTGTTCTTTTGTGTTGCGGCGGTGTAATGCGTCCCCGTCTTCGATCCTGAGATGGAAGCAGACGACGAGTCTTTTGTGTGGGATGCTAGACACGCGTCTCTCGACCAGTCAGAGAGGAGATCTTCTCGGACCTTGAACGAGAGTTCAGGTGGGCCCTGGTGGTTTGGAGGCTGCTGCACAGGTTGATGGATAGTAGGGATCGATGCATTAGCTCCGCGACCAGGTGAGCCAGGGGGCGAAGAAGGCGGCGAGTATAAGGAAGTCGAGTAACCTTCCGATATCTTTTCGACCAACGCTTCTCTATTATCAAACGGCTTTAGAGCTTCATTCTCGACAATCTCCGTTGGCACAGCAACAGGTGTGGGGTGAGGTGTTTCTATGAGCTCAATGGGCATGGGTGGGACGCGAATGCTCTTCATCCACAGACCCTTGCTGCTTCTACGCGAGATCTCGTTGTGCAAGGAGCGCCCGACGGAAGAGACCTCAAAGTCGAGGGCTATGCTGAGCGCCCAGAGGTAGCCATGTACTAAGCTGCCCAGGCGCAGTTTAGCACCTGGGTCTTCGATGGTAACAATATCTTCTTGTAGTCGCATGATCATTGGCAGTCCACTCCTCGCTGCGTTTACTCCAAGTCTGCTGACTAGAGTAGTGAGTAGCAAGTGCAGAAGCAAGTAGTCCGCCTCAGAATCAAGGTAATGAAGCGCGTTCTCGTAGACAGCGAGATGAAGCAGTGGCAGGAACGTGTCCCTACCACGTTTCGACACTCTCTCCCTGTTCGACGCATTCGAAACTGCACGTCTGGCCAACGCATTCTTATCATTCTCCTTCTCCTTCCGCCTGTAGTTATCCACAATTTTCAGATCTTCCTTGTTCTTTTCCGTATTCAGCCACGTAATCAGCGCATCAACATAGGCTTTCCTGACGTGGCCGCTAGGATCGCGTAGAAGCCATTGTGTGCCTTCCCAAACACTCACACCGACTTTGCTCCGCGACACAGACGCAGTTGATCCGTCTGGTCTGCGCGCATTTGCCGTCTTGATAATGGCCTTGACCGCATCGAGAGCAGTGATGCGTGCCGTTTCGAAGGAAAAGAACCGGTCTACATGCGTCTTTTCTTGCATGCTGATCGAATCTGCGACGGCGTCTATCGCAGCTTCGGGGTTCTGTATCGCTTCGGTGGTGGACGAAACGCTCGAGAGACGTGACGGCTTGAGGCGGCTCAGGATGGCTTCCACCATGTCAGAGATCTGGTCCGTGTAGTATACATGTGTCGCGAGATCCGCCATGCATCTCTGTACGGTATCCAGCAGTTGCAGCCTCACGTTCGAGGGCTTCTTGACAACCTCCGTAACTACAGTGTTTATGTTGGTCGTCGACGATTGGTTGCTGATGTCCTTTTCTCCCACAATAGATGTTGTCTGCTGATGATGCGGTACAATGTTCGATCCCGGCCCACCAAGCTGAAGGAGTAGTAATGAATGAGAGATGAGTCCGACAAGAACATCCATGACACTGAGCCCGATGAAGTTGATCGTCGAAGCGAGAAGATAGTCGATGATAGTCGCCAGAACCAGCTGTTGTTCGAGGTCCTCTTCCACGATTGGACTGCGAACCAGGGCTTCCACTGCGCCTACCAGGATTGTGTATCGGTCCTGGACAGGGACCCATGCGCAGATCATGGCCATGAGAGTGGTTGCCCAATGGCAGCTTTCGCTTGGTGCAGCCTCCTGTACGCTCTTGACATGCGATCCAATAAACTTGAGCACTGCTGAAGTCGCAAGCCGAAGCTGCCCCCGGTTCACGCCCTGGAATATGCTCCTCAGCGCCTGGAGCGCGAGTACTCCAACCTCCTCTTCCGCAAGCTTATCCGCATCCTCCGTCGTTCCGGATGCCGCAATCGGGTCGCCGTCTTCGTCGTCGGTCCGTGCGGTAGATACACTTTGCCGCCGTCGCAATGCCAGCTCCTTGTCGTGGTCGCCCTTCGTGGCTTCCCGTGCCTCCAGCCTCTTAAGGTATGCGCCGCTCTCTGAGTGTATGTTGAGGAGTATGACTGGTATGACGGCGCCCAACTGGCGCCCTGTCTGTGACCCCAGTGACTCAGACGAGGCGATCGCCTTCAACGCCTGTAGTCCAGCCTTGCGGTATCTGACTGCGACGGGCCAGCTAACCGGTGCCTTGCCCGTCTTGACAGTCTCCTTGGACGCGAACTGAGCATACAACTGCACAATCTCCTCGTACTTCTTGATATAGTCCTGGTCGGCTGCGAGGGCGGCGGGATCCTGATGCGCGCATAGCGCCTCGAACGTCGGCACTGATTCCTCCACCATGGTAACGTCGTTTGAGTTGAGAATGGTGCGCAGGATACGCAGCACAGCGCTCGCATAGAGGGGGAGATCGCGCGGGCATTTCTCAATCAGCGCCCTGATAATCTGCAGCGTCACCTGCACATTGCCTGTCCGGAGTCTCCACACATCCTTGGTCGCCCGCTTGTCCAGGAAGTCGACGACCTTTTGCAGCTTACTGCGGCGGGTGCTCGCGTAGAAGAGCAGGTAGCTGAGCTCGCTCGAATTGGCCTTTGCTTCCGCATCGGTCTTCTGGACTTTTGGGTAGCATTTGAGGACCAGGACCTGGTGCTTGGGGCGACACGCCTGCCGCGCTGCGTTCATTGAAGCTCAGAGCAGTGGTGACGTTGCGGATTCGGAAGAGGTAAGCGGTGCAGCGATTGACTGGGTGACGGGGACACGGGCGGCGGCGGCGGCGGCGGCGGCGGCGGCGATGCGATGCGATGACGAACAGCGGGGGAGGGTGAGTGAGTCGTGGAAGATTAGGACAGCAGAGAGGTGGAATGGCCGGGAGATTCAGGACCGCTGCATTATTCGGGCGTGGCTGCGTTCACTAGCACCGGTGCGTGCATGTGCAAACGGACGGTCGCGGAGAAAGGAGGATAAGGCAGTAAGTTAGTCGAGGGCGTGGGTGTGGATAAACATGTTCGGCCGTCTCCATGTCCGACGACCCAGAGATGTGGTCACTGCCCAACGTCGTCCGCCAAGCCCCAACGGCGGAACACCAAAATATGTATAGTCACGATTGCGTGAGACGAGTCGAGATTTAGACATTGGAATCGCTATAATGCGTCTATGCTACACTTCCTTCTGCGAGTCGAGCTTTGAACATTGAACCTGCAATATTGGCGTCTATGCTACGATTCCTTCTTCGAGTCGTCTCCACCATCTAGGCTCTTGGAGTCGTCTCCATCACCTAGGCTCTTGGAGTCGTCTCCATCTCCTAGGCTCTTGGAGTCGTCTCCATCTCCTAGGCTCTTGGAATTGTCTCCATCTCCTAGGCTCTCGGATTTTTTGTTGTATTTTGCTTTCTTCAGCGCCTTGGCTTCCTTCTTTTGCACGTTCAGAACACTACCTATGCGCCCACGAGTCACCCACCCGCTCTTCGATAGCCGCGTCCTAGCATCAGGCGTATCGCCGCCAATATTAATCACGGGCCCTTGTTCCTGCAACTCCGGATCTGGCAACATGAACGCGTCCGTCTCCGCATCTTCCCTCTTAAACTTCTTCAGCCACTTCTTCTCCTCGGCACCGTACGTGGCGCTCCCACCCCTTCCGTACTTTTCACGAGCCTGCTTTTTCGGCAACCCCGTATTGGTCGAGTAAAGGTCTACGCCGGATTCTTTCAACTGCTCGCGCATTATCTTTGGCAACATGGATTGTGTGCCTTCCTTGATGGAGCGGACCACCGACTTCCTGACGTTAAATAGCCGTTGGTTGAGAGACGCCTCATTGCCAAGTTTGTCTGGTCTTGAAGCTACCCATTGCACCACGCGTCCATCGCTCACGG
Source organism: Alternaria solani (assembly GCA_002952155.1). Taxonomy (NCBI): domain Eukaryota; kingdom Fungi; phylum Ascomycota; class Dothideomycetes; order Pleosporales; family Pleosporaceae; genus Alternaria; species Alternaria solani. The sequence continues at coordinate 2,323,180 of CP022029.1, forward strand.
GGTCAATCAAGTAGATTGTGTCTGCAGGCATAGCCTTCATGATAAAGTCCGGTCGCAGATGTGGGAAATACGAATGCATCCATTGCCAACGGCGATGATCTGCCGCCTTTATCCTTTCCTCTTTGCGAAGCATCTTGCTTTGTAAGCGCAGGCGGAACTCTACAGCGCAGCCAGCCTCGAGGAATTGGAATGCGCGATCTATCGACAGCCGGAAGTAGGCGACCGGACTAGTGTCGGTAAAGACGATGTTTTTGAGCCCGGCGAGCGGTCTGCCCTTCTTGGGCGTGGGCATTGAGAACGTGTGCGCTTTGGCCGTGGAGAATTCTGTCAAGCGTTGGGGTAAACTTTTGTCAGCCTTGCCCTCGCTCTTAGACTCGCCCTCGCCCTCGCCCTCTTCGGCTAGAAATTGTTGAGCCAACCCTTTGTCCAGCGCATCCATGCACCAGATAAATTGACCCTCTTTGACGTGGTTATCGTGAAGCTCTTGCAATGATATCTTCTCCGCTATCACGCCCCGCTTTGAACCGTGCTTACTCGTCTCCCAGAGTTTAACCTCGTGTTCCAGGGTTTCCAGCGCCGGATATGTATACGGTGAAAACGTCAGCACCTTGTGCTGCCCGAGGACTGTCCTTGCCTTGGCTGTCTTGTATAGGTTGAGCGCACGTCGTTGCTCGAGGCGTGGCGCAGGACATGTAGGGCGCGTGATGTGAGAGACGCATTGTGGGCGGTATATTGTTTGGAGGGCGCGTATCGGTATTCGCACGGGTGGGAGAAGGAGCGACCGGAATTCGACAGTCGGGACCCGCATCGTTGGTGGCATGGTGGCGGCGCGATGAAAGAAAGCGTGGGCGCTGTTCGAGACCGAAAGTTGTGTTCCTGACTCGGGTTGCGCACGGATCCTTGGCATCATGACATCGCGTAGTGAAGTAGATCATCCGCAGTAATCATCACCTGACAAGAACACTACGCTAGGGGCTTGACTGCTCATCACTACTGATAGATATGTCTGTAGTAGAGATTAGATAACGTCTGCCTGTAGACGCTTCCCGACGTCGTCAGCTATGCGCCATTCCACCCGCCTATAATCGCTCATCACCTACTCCTTGACACAACTTCGTTTCCATGCGCCATCTGCGCGTCACCATACAATACAGTGCTGCTTCTTCATCCTAACACGTGGCTTCGCCAGCTCGTGGCTCATAGAACGAGGACACCAAGCGCTCCTCTCGTACCGACCCCACACTTTTACCACCGAATTCGTTCCCTCTTCCTTGAGTCGATTGCATTAGGCGCTATATTATCTCTCGGATCGAACGCTAGTCGATTCCACAGGGGATATCGTAGGGAAGATGCAGGAGTCAGCCATACAATGGCCACTTGGCTTAACCATCGGAGATTTGGCTGGTGCAGGCGTTACAGCGATTGTCGCGCGTCTCGATGCCGTTGTCAAGATCTTCGGGCCCTCGGAATCGTGCTTCTTCGAACGCGAGAAGCTCATATATCAGCGTCTCGGGCGCGACCACGGCGGCATCGTTCGCTATTTTGGCGTCTTGGAAAATGCTCTTGTCTTGCAGTTTGCGAGCCAGACATCTATTAGGCAGCACCTTGCAAGGCAGAAACAGATTCCGCTTTCTCTTAAGCTTCGCTGGGTTGAACAGCTGTTTGATGCTGTACGGTTTATCCATTCAAGGAGCGTACTCCATGGCGACATATCGTGTAATAATGTTTTCCTTGATGACGACCTTAATGTGAAGCTTGGTGATTTCGCTGGCTCGGCTATTGACGACCTTCCACCACTCATCTGCTATGAGACTAGTCACGAACTTCCTGGCGAGGATATCTCAACGAAGACTGAACTCTTTGCCCTCGGTTCTACTGTTTATGAGATAATGACTGGCTCGAAACCATACAAGGGTCTACCTGATCACGAAGTATCTGCTGCTTTCTCTGAGGGTCGCTTCCCTGATCTAGGATCTGTCTCTGCATTCAGGCATACGATTATGAGATGTTGGACGCAAACTTACTCGACTGTAGAAGAAGCCCTTCGAGATATCGAATTAGAGGGTAGGTTTAGCCCTCTAGCCAAGCTGCTAAGCTAACCACTCGCACAGTTGCTACCATAAAAGAGCCACCCGCGTCCCGTTTCTACGCTCTTCTTAGCCATCGCACGGTCCTGATTCCTTTATTCCTGGCTGTTGTTTCCCTGGTTCCGTTTGTAGGCTGGGCAAGGCGCTGGAGATCATTTAGATGATCTATGTCAGCAGCATTCATGGCTAATGATTCTGCCAAACTGACCTAGCCAGTTGGAGGACATTGCAGGCATTCTCTAGGCTGTTCACAGGACCCAGTGACGATCACGTTCCCGTTTAGGTTCTCACCGGGAGAAGCATCTGGGCAATAATGACCATATCCTTTTTCTGAGACCTCTTCCTGCTTTTCGAATTTCCTCCTCCCATACTTAACGAGTTGTTGCAACTGCAAAGGACAAGTAAAGGGTCCGACTACAGCTTTTGCCCTTGGCAACCACGAGCGACTGTGGTGATAAAGTACAATCCTCTTCCAGCTTTCTCGTATATCTTCAAACATTGCTCACAGATCCTGCGAGTCTGGAAACAGCACTTCATGTCAAAAGACATACTTCAAGATGTTTTCTCGGCTCTTGAAGAGGACGTTGGACAAAGGCTTCCAAGACTTCTTGAGCATGCTGCATGCGACGTGAAGACCGCCCCAAGGGAGGGCTTCAACAGCCATCGAATTTGAACTTGCTCAGACCAGCTATGGTACCACTCTAAGTGGGGACCTCTCACAACTAAGCTACCGCCTGCTAGACCCAGAGCGCCAAAGAAGCCTCGAAATATGAAGTCTCCAGGGGGTCCAAATTCCACAAGAACAAAATCGGGCTTGTGGTTTAGTGGTATAATACTCCCTTAGCATCAACCCCTGAGCAATAAAACGCACAGGAGAGGCCTGGGAGTGGTCCAGGGTTCGATTCCCTGCAAGTCCATTTTTGCCCATCTTTTGCGCTCGCTGCCGTTGTCTGGTTGTGGTGGTCGTGGTGGACGGCATCGTGGACGGGTCTCTCATTTTTTTCGTCGGATGTGGAGTCGTTCCCAATCTGGACGCGCCCAGCGAGTCGGCATCGCCCGTCAGCCACCCGCGTCTGACTCAAAGTTATTACAAGCACAAACAGGCGCGGACAAGATGAAGAGACGAACAAGGTGCAGCTGAGGTTGACAGCGTCGCAACCCCACATTCCACTTCCCTTTTTAGTGCCCGCTCACGGCGCGTCTCATTGGTGCATTCCACCCGGGCCGCGCTCGTGTCACGACCACCTCACTCATCAACACTGCTCAGCCACCGACGCCCTCATGGTCATGCCGCGACGCCGTTGTCCCGACGCATCCTGGGTCCTGGCGATTGGTACGCAGCCCTCCCGTGCCTGGACACCGGTTGATGACGGATGGACGGAAAGTGTCAGCTTCTGTTCCCACGTTTGCGCATTCGCGCAGTCGCTCTGAGCCTTGGAAAGCTTGTGACAGCTCTCCAGGCATCCTTCAAGAACGCCACGATGTCCTCCACAACGTGGCCATCTTCTTCTACTCACAAAACGTCTTACTGCCTGTACTGCGAGCGCGAGCATTCGCCATAGACTTCTTTTACAACTTTGCGCAATGTTCACCATGGCATCAAGCAGCCATGCGCAGGCCGGCTTACCCAGACTGAGCACGACCAAGCGGATATGTAGAAGGGATTCGTTGTCCTCGTCCAGGACCCGTGACTCGGGTTATAACAGCGATCCTGAGACTCTCTCGCCCCTGGAAGCTGGAACGTTGGATCAAGGTACATCCTACTACAAGACCTGGCCGAAGCTCAGATCGCTAACAGCGCAGCAGACATTCTTTTCGCACCCCTTCCATATGTGCCGAGCATTCTTGTCAACAACAAGGCTACCTTTTCCAAGAGACGCAACGTCGATAGGCCATGGTTGGCTGGCCGAAACAGCATCACAAGTAACCCTGCAGCAATCACCACCAGTCAGGCATTCCTCCAAACCACATCTCCAGAGGCTCCAAAAATAGGACCCGTCGGCACTCTGCTTGACATTCCACATAAGGATATCCCTCAAGACAGGCCATCGTCCGAGGATGAAGATATAGAGCGGTGGATCAGCGACAATCTCCCATCCAGCAAGCGCCCTAGAGAACGAGTAACATCCATCGTCTCAATCTCATCCACAAGCAGTTGCGACATGCATACAAGTACCGACTTTAGCGACGACGATATGGATCGCAATGTGCAGGCTATACGGCCCTTTCCGACATCCACCGAGAAGATTATCGATCTCATCTTACGCAAGGTCGAGATCAACCTCCGCAACGCGGCTTACAAGCAATGTACGGGAAGCAAAGCCGCAAACACACAAGGCAGAGGCACGCTCTCCTCAAGCCAGAGCAGTCGCAAGACGTCCGTGAGCTCAGGAACCAAACGCAAAGCCCGCCTAGAAGGCAGTCTGCCACCAGAGGACGATGACGACGACGGTGCAAACAAGCGACGCCGGGGCTCCACGGCAACTACCACGGACGATTCCGAGACTGGAGCAAAGTTCGCATGTCCTTTCTACAAACATGAACCGGACAGGTATCGCAACAGGCGCACTTGTCCCGGACCTGGCTGGCCATCTGTCCATCGGATGAAAGAACACCTCTACCGATCGCATTCCCAACCTATATTCTGTCCCATCTGTTATGAGACTTTCACTTCAGACAAGGCGCAGTCAAACCACGTACGCCTGCGACAGTGCGAGAACTCCCCGCCCCGGGAGATTGAAGGAATCGACCGCGAGACTATTCGGACGCTAAAGAAGCGCACCCCTGCGTACATGCTAGAGGAAGACAAGTGGAGAGACGTATATCAGGTTCTCTTTCCAGATGTGGCTGATGCCGAGATACCCAGTCCATGTATGATGTCTTCCTATACTGAACAACTATAATCAGCTAACACGCATCAGTCTACGATTGCGACTCACCAAGCGAAATGTCGCGGCGCTTCCGCAGAGATCTTTTGTATCGCGTGCACCAAGAACTGATGATCGAGGCCGGACAAGTACCGAGTCCTGTCGAGCGAGAGATCATGCAGCGCGTAGCCCAAATCGTGCGCCGCTGCGAGCAAGATCTGCTGAACCAAGCACAGCCGACATCCTTCAGTACAACCCGACGTAGTAGTGTCATGTCTACAAACAGTGCGCCCCGCGCTACGCCTCTACCCGAGCCTGCTCTGACGGTTCAGAGGCCGTCTCCGGTAGTGCCACCTAATGTGTCTGGACGGGATCAGGAATACGTCACAGTTGTCGAGGCGGATGCTCTACCGTTCGTTCCTGAACCTGCAGTCGATTGGGGCCTCTGGGACTACCCGTCGTACAATCCGTTCGGCCTAGGAATTGACTGGGAAGCTGCGTTTCCTTCTGGAGCTGAGCTGCAGTATACGGGTAACGATGAGTCGGCTACGAGCTTTTTGGTGCCAATGCGGACGTAACCGGTTCAGAGTAACTAGTGTCTTGATGGACGGAGAGATTTTAATTAGACAGCGTATAGAGAGATGCTGTGTGCATCTGGTATAGCGTCTAGTGTTTTGTCGTAGGTGCGGCCTCGTAAAATACATGCCGCCTTTTGTATGGCATTCACGGGGTCAACCAAGAAGACGTTTTAATCACCTTGAACACGTTATACAATGGCGTCTTTATGTGACAGCTTTTAGAGTTTGACTCAACGGGACAACGACGAATATAGCCGACAAAGACCTCGCACTGATGCATGTAGCAATCAGGCTACCTCAACAACAGCAACGACACAGTGCATACCAAGGTCATTGCCGTGTTTTGACAGCGAAAGGCCGCAAAAATGACCGAACGCTGGAGTGGCGCAGACAACAAACAAGGGCCAGACTCGGGCCTCGGAAACTAATGTCGGGACGATGCAGAGACAGACATGCGTGGGTCTTCCTAGCGGGAATGACTCGCGTCAACGGGCGTTGTTGTGAGAGCAACAATTCCGCAAGACGTCTTTCACGCTGCAAGTGAGCCAGAACGCTGGCTTGAAATCTTGGAGCATGATGCGACGATGCAACGACATTTTGCAGTGTACCTGACGAGAAAGAGAAGCATCTGAAGAGCGCAGGGCTAGAAGCAAAGTTGCGCAGCTATGACGCTCGCGGCAGGCGAGACACGTGCGCCCAAGATTCCTGGGCATTGGCTGCGCGACGCTCCCCACCAGCTAAACCCAGCTGCATTGCTTCATTCTCCATAATCTGCAATCCTACAGGCAGAGCTTTCCGACGCGGGCAGTTTTTATATCTTCCTGGCATTCCTGGAACTCCCGCACATCCCGGACTCGTTCGCGTTGGCTAAGCCATGAAGTTCGGAACGACTCTGCGCAAGAGCGTGTATGCGCCATGGAAGGACAAGTACATCGACTACGACAAGCTCAAGAAGCTGTTGAAGGACAATGAGGACGATGATTCGTGGACGGCCGACGACGAGAGCGCGTTTGTCGACGAGCTGGCCAATGTGCAATTGGAGAAAGTGCACAACTTCATCACCGACATCTCGCAGAAGCTGCGCGACCGGACCACGGCATGCGAGAAGAAGCTTGAGCCGCTGGCCATGGGCATCCAGGCCGAAGGCGATGAGGAGGGCAAGGGCGACAAGGAGAACAAGGAGGGCAAAGGCGCGGGCCTGTTGGCCGACGCGTCGGGCGATGCGTCCAAGAAGCCGGAGCTCAGCCAGCAGGAGCGGGAGAAGGTGCTCAAGGAAGTTTTGCGCGAGCTCGACAACATCACCAAAGAGACCAAGGAGCTCGAGAGCTTCAGCCGCGTCAACTTCACGGCTGTCATCAAGGCCACCAAGAAGCACGACAAGCTCCGTGGCAGCTCCTACCGCCTGCGGCCCTTTATCGATGCGCGCATTGCTCGGCACCCGCTGCACACCGAGGATGCCTCGCCGCTGCTGTACAGACTGTCGGCGCTGTACTCTTTCGTCCGCCAGAGCTTGGAGGGCAGGTCCAAGGAGGCTCTTTCCTTTGGCGAGGGCAGCACCGACGGCGAGAGCTTCACCTCGCACAAGTGTACGACGCGCGCCCTACTGCTGACGACTACCTGCTAACACGACACAGTCTGGGTCCACATGGACAACCTCTTCGAAGTCAAGACCGTCATACTCCGCCGTCTTCCCGTCCTCGTCTACAACCCCCAGTCGGCCAATGTGGCTGAAGGCACGCAGCGCGACCCGACCATCACATCCATCTACTTTGACAACCCCAACTTCGCCCTCTACTCCGACAAGGTCACCGGCAAGCCCGATGCCGCGTCGCTGCGCCTCCGGTGGTACGGCCAGCTCAATGAGAAGCCCGAGATCATGTTCGAGAAAAAGGTCATCAAGGAGGGCAACGCCGCCGAAGAGGTCCGCTTCCCCATCAAGGCCAAATACGTGCAGGCCTTCCTCGAGGACAAGTACCACATGGAGAAGAGCATCGACAAGATGACCTACCGCCCCAACCACAACCAAGAGGAGATTGACAAGTTCAAGAAGGCGGTTGGCGACATCCAGGGCTTCGTCAAGGAGCAAAAGCTGCAGCCCATGTTGCGCGCCAACTACACCCGCACTGCCTTCCAGATCCCGGGCGACGACCGCGTCCGCATCTCTCTCGACACCAACCTGGCCCTCATCCGCGAAGACGCGCTCGACGACGACAGGCCGTGTCGGGACCCTGAAGACTGGCACCGCCGCGACATTGACAACGCGCAAATGGAGTTTCCCTTCAAGGCCCTCAAGAAGGGCGAGCTGCACAAGTTCCCCTACGCCTTGCTTGAAATCAAGGTCAAGGGCATGAAGAAGTACGAGTGGATCGAAGACCTGATGCACAGCCATCTCGTCAAGGAATCCCCCCGCTTCTCAAAGTTTGTCCACGGTGTCGCGAAGCTGTTTGAGGATAACGTCAATACATTCCCCTTCTGGCTCAGCGAGGTCGACAACGACATCCGAAAGGAGCCCGAGAAGGCGTTTGACGACGAGCAGGAGAAAAAGCGCAAGGCGGCAGAAGACGAGTTTGCAGTCGGGTCTCTATTTGGTGCAAAGGCTAGCCCTAGCTACCGCGCCTCCATCGCTTCCCCCATTGGTTCACCAGCGGCAACACGCTCTGTACCCAAGAGCGCGTCTGCAGCAGCACACTCCATGCCCGTTGTCAAGCCCCCGTTCCCGACGATTGGAAGCCACCTCTCTCAGCGCAGTCAACGCAACGGAGATGGACAAGACAGTGGCAACAACAACACCAACACCCGCATCAACGAGGAAGCCGACTTGGACGACGAAGACACGCTCCTCATCGCCGGCAACCAGAATGGCAAAGCCGCCAAAGCAAGCGGCCTCGCCTCCCTCTTCCCATCCTTCTCCACCTCCAAATACGCTCGCAAACAGGCTTCGGCACGCAAAATTCAATTGCCGCCTGGCATCCGGGACCCGGGTATCTGGATCAAAGACCAGGGCCCCGTCCGCGTAGAAGCAAAAGTCTGGCTCGCGAACCAGCGTACGTTTATCAAGTGGCAGCACGTCTCTGTGCTTTTGGCTTCTCTGTCCCTCGGCCTATATAATGCTGCGGGCGAAGGGAATGATATTGCGCGTGCGTTGGCTGTAGTGTATACGTGTATTGCTGCGTTTACGCTGGCCTGGGGATACGCTATGTATATTTACCGTGCGAGGCTGATTCGGGAAAGGAGTGGGAAGGATTTTGATGCAATCACGGGGCCGTTGGTGGTTTGTGTGGGGTTGGCGGTGGCGTTGTGTTTGAATTTTGGGTTCAAGTATAATGCGTTGGTTAGGGAGAGGGGGGAGCATCTACATCATCATCATCACCATGGGAATGCGAGTTTGGGGGAGCAGATGGAGCTTAGGGTTTGAGAGAGAGGGAGATGGGCGTGATGAGTTAGGGGTGGGTGGATTGTTTTTTTTTGTAACGAGCACGAGTGATGGTGTTGGATGTTGTTTTCGTTGCTCGCAATGTGTCTTTGGAAAATGAGGTATTACTGTTGGTTTGGATGTTTGTGTATGCTGGAGTAGGTATTGCACGTGTAAAATAGCAGAGTAATGGTAGAACGGTGTGTACATGTCAGCGCTGTTGTGGGATAGTTGGAGATGTGGTGATACATACGTAACTTTATAGAAGAGTGTATAATTACAGTATAAAGAGTCATTTATTTAAATAATATAAGTACTTTATATTAATATTAGAATATAACATCAGTAGCGTAGCTTAACCCGCGAATTAGCTAAATCGGTGCACGGGCACTGTATTAGTATAGCCAAGAATGCTAATCTGCCTGAACAGTATAAACTCTAGTCCCTAGTTGTCCTCTGGCGACGCAAACTCAACATCACATTGCTAGGATGGAAGCCACAAGTTACCCGAGACGGGTCGTTCTTCGATTCAGTTCCAAGTACGAGCGCGACGAGCCGAAAATCATTGCGCAATACCTCGCATCAAGCCAATCTGGAGTCATGAGTTATTTCATCCATTCCATACCCCCCGGCCAATCCCACAGGGCCCATAGCGTCCTCGATCTCCATTACATTGAGAATCCAACTGCCAATCTTGACGAAATCCCATACGAAGTTTTCCTTGTGAAAAAACAGGCTGATTTGTATGTTCTTCTACTAAAACCGAAAACTGTACTTTAACAACCCGTCAGCGTCTTCCACAAGCTCGATGATGGTGCTAGTAAGAAAGCTCACGCACTCTGTCAAAGCCTGCATTGGGGCACTGACCGTCCTTAATCTGATGAATTGCCTGGCGTTTCTGCATGACATATGGGGCAATCTCCGGGTAGATTTGAGTCCTGAATAGCAAAAGGCTTAGTGGCAGATCCCGCTGTTGCCCACTTGCAGGTACACAAATTCAACGATCAGGACGAGCGTTCGCTGTGGTACATCGGATGTATTCTTGCCTGGTTAGATGCGCAGGGGTTCGGAGACAGGTCGCATAGGTTTTGACTCGAAACTCGCACATTGTAGTGCAGCGTTGAGAACGTCCATGGGACACAAAGTGACAGAATGGAGAGCAGTATATAAGTACTATCTGCTTTGCTAAGAAACAAACCTGGCCTGAAAACAGTCCGCGCCACATGAGTCATGATAAGAGGTAAGAACACTTTGAAGAATAATAATTTGATTGGCCGCAGGCCTTTATCTGGGGAAAGAGCTTGGCCAGGGTTGTAGCACACCCTCTTCCTGATATGTGCTTATCCAATCAAGCCCTGGAGAACTCTGAAAGCTGTGCGAATGAAACTCGAGCCTCGCTTGAGATGCCATTACTGTATGGTGCGCAAGCTGGGCGTCTAGTTACACACCAGTTAGCTTCATCCGCTAGTCAAGATGAGATGGCCAAGTCCGGTGGCATGCATATACGCTCTTCGTCGCTCACGGGCAACCGGAATTGCCTTGGTGTTCACAAACTCACCAGTGCTACCTAGCGCCACTACGCAGTGTTCACACTTCCATGTCATGGCACATTACATAGCACCCAAAATTGGTAGACCTACGAGCCACTAGCTAACGGTTTTTAATGTTGTCTATTGCCGCTTAGTGTTTTGATGCTCCGGGCATTTCGCGGGCATTTCTACCACCTGTTGGGTGTTAATGCGGAACTCGGTTAGGCGCAAAGTCAAGCCCTTCCTGCAGATTACCTACCTAGGACGGAACTGGTGGACGCATGGCGATTCCTTCACGAGCGCACCCATGCAATCAATAGCGTCAATCCTACACGAAGACGCTCTGCACAGGTGGCAGTGCTAGTCGCCGCGGACAGCGACCCGATCGCGATATATGCGGACTGCACCTAGGGATACGCAATAGTACTACTTATAGTATTATTTGATGGTGTTATACGTACGTCTTTTACGAGCACGCTTCTTATTTAAATATATATATCCTTACCCTACTATTGTTTCAATAATTATAAGTAGGTGGTCTAGTGGCCGCTTCTCTCAAAATCAACATGTGTCCTTAAGCTCTGTTGTCGCAGTATTAGTGGACATTACGATCAACCAACACGCAACACAAAGGGATATCTTGGAAATAGATCCCCCTTCGTGGTACGTACTTTCCGCAGCTAGCCACCATTCCAATGTCACAAAACATGTGCGACAACATGCGACAACAGCGTCGTAAGACAAATTCTCCGTATTCCTCCCATCGTTTTGCGCAACAGGTGTGTCGCCGACTATAAATACCGGAGAGAAGAAACATTGACGGACAAAAAAGGATACCAGCCTCAGGTACCACTAGCGTAGTGGCTGGTGCAGCGGTGACAGGGCAGGTGGTTGGCGGACGCATTAGTTTTGCGTTTCGTTTCGCAACGCTCAAGCTTTGTGGATGGTGCTTGATCCAGAACACCATGTGCATTCCCGGTGGGTGATGGTTGACACATCGCTGTGCTCCCTCCTCATACTCGTCACACATTTACCTCAGCTCTGGCCACCAGCCTTGTAGTCCAGATCGATACCGCCAAGCGTCCAACGACGACATCGTGCTGTAGTCGAACCAGAGTTTGACAGCTTCTCCTAGTTCCTACGGTTAGCCGGAAGAAAATGTAACGGTTCTTGATTCGGCGTAGCACGGAGCTCGTGCGAGGGCGGAAAAAGGCAAGTTGCTGAGGCTACCGAAGGGAAGGTGAAACGTGACGCCGACCTTGCAGGCATGCGAGGCCCACAGACCGGGCGCCGAACGGTTTTGTTGATGTTAGTTTTCGTACGCTGCTGCGTGTGTAGGTACAGAGCTGGGATGTCGTCAGAGTATCAGTTTGGCTATAGGGTTGAACTTGAGCTTTGTAAGATGACACAACGAAATGTGTGTCTCGCGCAAAGTCTGCCGCCACCGCTTAGGGCGGAGGTGGCAAGGCAGAAAGCTCCACAGGATGTTGATCGTACCCAGGTGTCCAAGGGGCGCATGATCTTGGTAATAAAGTGGACATTTGCCAGCCGGGCCCAATTTACACGGGATGTAAGGACGCGTACAGCCTCAATGCTGTACAAGATCCAAAGGGGACCGCGTAATACGGCAACGGCTGCCGACAGGCTTTCCAGCAATGGACAGTGCTGTGGTGACCGGTCTCGACAGCGCGTCGTTGAGCGGACGATGAGGTGGTCATGCATTGGGGCGTCGAAGGAGTGGAGCGAGTGGCCAGGATGCGCCTGGACGATCTGCAGGCACAGACTGCCAAGCTTCCGCTTTCGACCACCTCAACCACCCGTCCTGCATCTGTTCCACTGCCATGACATCGTCGCAACACCGACGAGTCAAGGAGGCTCGCGCGTCTCTTATCTCCCCTTATCCGACACCATGGCATTCGCGATGCTTGCTGATAGCGAAGCATGTCTTCGAAACGGCTCGACGATGAGGATTGACCACCGAACAGACCCTGTGTCGAAAAATTGCTATGCTTTTGCCTGCATATAGGCTACGCCCCTAGCTCAAAGGCGGCTCTCGCTGCTGCACACCATCTAACCATGATTGCTCCATGGATCCCGGGAAAAGCCCCGCACATTGAAGCGGAAAAGGATGTGAATGTGATTGGTGTCACGACGTCGAGAGAGCACGTTTGTACTCGGTTTTGCGGGTTAGTGTGCAAACGATACGGAACCGGCCTATCAGTATTTGTGTGCGAGCGGATCCTTGGTGCGTCACTCCAGTATATCACCAACCTCCTAGTGGCGCGTGTCGATTTTCCATTTTCTTAAGAGAGGGCGGTGGGCTGTTCCGTTCAGCTGCCATCCAGTTTCCTCCCCAGGCCACATTCCCACGACCTCGAGGAGTACTTTGTCCAGAACAGAAAAGAGGTGCAGCCTGGAGTTATTTGCCGGCCGTTTGCATCTGCACGTTCCTGGACTGGGTCTGCACGTGACTGTTAGCCTCGTGCTCACCTCTCACCTTACTACGTATAGAGCAGGCGCGTTCGACTACCGCAAACAAGAGTCGCTCGACCCCTCCTTCGATTCTCTCCCCTCAACCACACCATCACACTCGCTTTCGCTGTTCTGGCCATTCCATTCGCTTCAATTTATCCTCATATCTTCTCCGTCAAATAACTTCGACCGAGCATGAGGATTTCCGCCCTGCTCGCCGCCATCGGCGCTGCATCACTGGCCGTCGCCTCTCCGGTCCTGCCCTCGCGGACTCAGCCCCAGAATGAAGCCCGCCAGGCCAATGGTACCACTCCACCCTGTGCCCAAGTCTCCAACTACGTCTACGGCGATGGCACTCAACCTGCCCACTTGACTATCCCTGCTCAGATGGCGTGGGACTGCATCAACGACGTTCCTTTCAACGCTTCATCAGGCAAGCGACTTCTTCAAGCACTCAAACCCTATATCGAGTGGCAGAGCACGCTCGCTGAGCTGAAGAACCCACCTGCCGAGTATGCTGAAAAGGTACAGCCTCCCGTCGACATCTTTGGCGGACTCGACACCATGGACCGTTACATCGACGCCGGTTACTACAAGAACGAGTACGAATTTGGCTGGAGCCTCTACACCCTGATCCAATCAGCCCACGATGGACATTTCTCCTACATTCCAGACTCGGTTGGTTCCATCTTCGCCTGGGGTCGCCCTATTCCTCTAGTCTCGGTTTCCGAGGACGGAGAGCAGCTGCCCGCTGTCTTTGTCTTTGCTGATGTTCTCGGTATGCAATACAACAACATCTCCTACACACCCTCGCCTGTTGTTCGTATCGATGACAAGGACGCGAGCGAGTTTCTCGAGGATCTGAGCCAGTTTGGCTCCCTCCAGGATCGCGACGCGCTCTACAACAACGTCTTCTACGAGCTCGCCCAGGTCAGCCTTGGTACTCAAGGTAGCGGAACCGGTATGTTTACTGGAGGTGGTCGTGGACGCTGGGTCTACCCTGGTGCCACCACAACCCTGCACTTCGCCAACGGTTCTTCTTATACAATGGAAAACTACGCTCGTCCTAGCATTCCGTTCCGTGGAATCGCCACTGGTGAAGACTTGGCCAGGAAGTGGTTCAGCTATGGCTCTGCAGGTCCCTCGTTCGCCGATACACGTGCTCAATCAGAGGAAGAGGGGGTGACCACCCTCGCTGCTGGCGCCGCGGCTCCTGGTTTCCCTACTCCAGAGGCCGCTGGCCCCATGAACCTTATCAACGGCTTCTACATCAACGGTGCTGGCTACGAGGATGTTGCGGTATTGCAAGTCCCCAACTTTGTCGGATCTAGTAGCGCAGAGATTCCTTTCCAGCAGCTGACCCAAAACTTCATCCCCAAGGCCCTCGCAGACGGAAAGACCAAACTCATCATCGATCTGCAAGCCAACGGTGGTGGCACTATTCTCCAAGGCTACGACATGTTCAAGCAGTTGTTCCCCGACCTCGAGCCCCAAGGCACCAACCGCTGGAGGGCGTTTGAGGCGTTGGACCTTGTCGGACAGGCCACAAGCAAGTTTGCAAGCCAGTTCCCTAGAGAGTACAGCAGCAACCGTACCATTGCTTTCGCTCAGGCCTCTTACTTTGACTACCACATGGACATGAAGGCTGACGGTACTCCATTCTCTTCGTGGGACGAGAAGCTCAGTCCGCAGGAGGTCAATGGTGAGCTATACTCCACGCCAGCTCAATGGAACCTCTCCGATGTCTACGTTCCTTACGTATCTGGCGGCATCAATGTCACTGGCTATGGCCCCCTAGCCAACGTCACAGGACCGCCAAAGTTTGCACCAGAGAACATTGTCATCGTGACCGACGGCTACTGCGCTTCCACTTGCACCATCTTCAGCGAGTTGATGAAGCAGCAGGCGGGCGTAAAGACCATTGCCATGGGCGGCCGCAGCAACAAGAACCCCATCCAGGCCATCGGCGGCGTCAAGGGCGTCAACAACTACGCATTCGGCTACATCCAGCAAACCGTACAATACGCCGTCAAATTTGACCCTTCACTCAACGAGTCGATTTTGGTAGACGACTACTACAGCGACATCGTCTTCTCCCGTGCTGTAAGCGGCGCTGGAGGCGTCAACACCCGGGATGGTCTCCGCGCGAACGACACTTCGGGTGTGGCGTTGCAGTTCCAGTACGAGGAGGCTGATTGCCGTCTCTACTACACGCCGGAGATGACGGTTGATATCACGGCGTTGTGGAAGTCGGCTGCTGATGCTCAGTGGAAGAACAGCGACAAGTGCGTTTCCAACAGCCGTTACGGCGGTGACGGAAAGCGCGCTGCTATCCCCACGGTCAGCAAAGTCACAACGAAGCTTAGCCCGCCAGTCTCGAAGGCCAAGATTGCCAAGGTGGAGGTGGAGAAGAAGGTCCAGGCGTTTGAGAAGAGCTTCAACCTGGAGACTAAGTGTGGGCTCAAGGGAAATGGGTTCATGGAGCCGTAAGCGTGGTTATTGTTACTACGAGGGAAGTCATGGATTCGATTATCTTCTTTTTCTCACTACCGAGCGTGGAGTTTATGGCGCCTGGATCTTCGACAAAAGTGGGCTTTTGTTTGCATAGGGGAGTAATGTGTATTGATTGGGTGAAGGGTAGTGAGTATGAGAGATGATATGTCAGACACCAGGTATGAGTGGTGCGTCAATGAAATACCCCTATGATCCGATTATTGTGTTTCTCTTCTGGTAGAAGCTTTTGTGCTGACGGTACATGAAGTGGTTTTCACCGTGATTAAGTTTCTAAACTACATTGGCGAGAGATGTTTGTAATCATCAGGACGGAAACATGACATATGCTGTGAATAGCTTTTTGTGGTGAGAGGCCACTTCTCGACATCCACTTGTATACGTCCACCTTTGGCAAAGAGTACAGAGTACAGGATGAATAACACGGCACATATTGAGAATATCAACATGAGATTTGAGAAGTCGTGTTTTTGCAAAGCACACGACTTTTGTCCCATGAAAATGACGTCTTTATGTTTCGAGACCGGTCGTCTCATGTGCAGGTGTGCGCTGGTATGCGAGCTTGTTTTTGAGTAGTGTAGAGAAAGGAGATGCTGAGGCGAAACATTTTGACGTCCTGGACATATTTTTGGCAACGGTATTTGATGAGGTGTGGAAGAGTTGGTGCAGGACATATAGCCATAGCTACCAAAATTTTGGCAAGAGGGGCGGGGAGCCTGCCACAGGGTGACAAAAATGTAGGTTTTTGGGGAGAATAGAAGCACTCCATAGATCTGACAGACTCGTAATTTTGGTTCTTACTAAGAGGTCGTGTAAATGAGGAGATAAAGAGGCGGGAGAGAAAGAGGTTTTTATATATCGCGCGCGTAATGCGCTCGGCAGAGGCCGTAGCTTATTGCATAGTTGTTTTTGGGAGAAGTGCTCAGCGTCGGTATATGTAATCTGATTTTCTTGTGTCTCTTGCATAGATCCCTCTTATTTGCGATTTTGGAGGCAGAGAAGAACAACATTTTCCAACTGGTCTTGTTTTTAGTTTTCGGCATGGAGACGGTGTTATATCGTCTGAGCAAAAATGTTGGAGTAATGTGGGACTTTTATACACCCTGAAAGCGAGAGGCGGAAGGGCGGACATAAGACAGACTGCTGGTATGTTATCGGAAGAACAGCGGAGCATGAGAACCCAAAGTAAAGAATTTCTGGTTGCGCCTCGCACATTCCTTGAGACCATCCAATTTTGAGGTGGAGGAGGAGAGACATGCGAAACGCCTCCTCGAATTTTGGTTTTCTGAGCAGAAGGAAGTCCTTTTGGATGGAGGAAGAAGGGAGAGAGATGTGGCCAGAATGAGCGGCTTTTATACTCTATGCGAGTGGCTGGCGGCAGAGTGGACACTCATGGCAGAAGCGAGTTGATATTTTGACAAGACTGGCTCAACATGAAGATAGTGGAGTTTATTCCGTATCTCAGACATTAGAAACACCAAAAAAGATTTTAAGACGGAGACAGAAACCATTTGAAAGCCCCAGATTCGTTTTGGATTTTAGGTAAGGAGCGAGGTCGTGATAGAGAGAGAGACAGAGTACAGGGAATGGTCTTTATATAGTTTGATCTGGCGCAGCTCGCCGCAGACGTCAGCACTTCTGATACTCATTTTGAGACGACGCTTTCGCTATAGTCCTTGAGTTTTAGGAGGTAATGGCCTGCGTAGATAGCGCATGTCGCATTTCTTTTTGAGAGGAAGAGGAAAATCCATCGTACACCTCAACCTACTCGTCTATTCCTCATAGCTGCGTCGTTGATTGTTTTTAGAGACGACGAAGAAGGCATATTATCATCTTCCATTGTTTTTATAGTCCGCTGGCAGAAGATCATCAATCCAAGAAGCTCAGTTTTGGTATTAAGAAATAGCAAATGCATTGTGAAAGAAAACTGAGGTAATAGTAGAAGACCAACACATTTTATATATCGCGCCAGTGAGCGCACTAAACACATGATCAAAGTATCAAGCTTTCGCACCTCTGGGGCAATTCAGAAACTACCACAGACATAACTTCATGTGCAGAACATACGCAGCCCTTCAGAGAACGACACCCATCTCCGCACTCTAAATACCAAACTCCGCCTCAACCCTTCCCCTCCAAAGCTCGCTGCGATCTACCTCCCTAACGAGCCTCGCAAGAATATCCATCTTGAACCACCCAAACACTGGTTTCGGCTCCACGACTTTAGCAACCCAATAAAAGACCACCGGCATCATACTCGTAGTCGGCCACGCGTCCACATCCTTGTAATCATTGACCTGGAGCTGCGACACACAGAATTCATACGTCTCTGTATCCACCCGTGCGCCGCGCGCAACCATAAACTTGATTATAGAAATATTCTCGTACTTGATCGCTTCATGAATCGCCCGCCCGCTGTTGATTGAGATACCGTTTTCGAGGAGAGCGGCAATGATGTTGCGGTGCAGGTATTGCGCAGCTAATTGCATACCTTTCTTTCCGTTTCTGCGTAGCAAAGCGCGGTCTTGGGCCACGAGGTGTTGCAGAATGTCTTTCTGGCCTGTGCGGCAAGAGTGTTGGAACGCGAGTGCGAGATGGTGATCTTGTAGGGGTCCGTAAGCAGTGGGGTTTATGGTCATCATCGCTGATAGAGTAGTCTGGAGTGTGTTTACGCAACCAGTACTGACGGCGCTCTTGACCCATGCTTCGCCGTTCGCCTGGCTGGTGACAGGACGTTCGGAGGTGAAAGACGTCTTGTGCGTCTTGGCGAATTCTGCGAGGATCTGGATGGTCCGGTCGTTCTTTGAGAGGATGGCGAGGCGGAAGATGGAGTTGAGGAGACGATGGAGGTACAGTCCGCCATGAGTGATGGCAAACTTTCTGCATCTCGGGTTCAGGTAAGGGCGCAGCTCAGCGATCAGAAACTTCAAGACCTTTGCGTGTCCGTTGCATGCTGCCGCCCCGATAGGATCTGAGAGGACGCCTGTGTTGTAATTTGCATCAAAGTACTCGGCCGAAGGCCAGCACATTGGCTTCTCTTTCAGCACACGTTTGACCGCTACGAGGCTGCCTGCAGCAGCAGCGGCAGCCAGATTCGCTACGTCTTGCGAAGCAAGTCCTAGAGTATAACGGGTGTACTCCGGATAAATCGCCTGGTGGTAAGTCGCGAATACATTTTCTCGAGTCATGAACTGGATGATGTCCTGGAGGTATCGAGTTTTCCTCTCTTCGTCAGAGGACTTGCCCTCGATTCTGAGGACCCAGTCAGCACATTTGTGGATTAGAGTTACTAGTGGTTCGTTCATCCTCTTTCGATACGGGCTTGCGAGGTAGTCGGCGGATATGTTGGCAAAGAGATCCTCTGTACGTATCTGCTTGTTACCGGTGTAATAATCATCGTCTTTGAAGATTGGTGTGGGTAGATGGTGGACGATCTGGCAGCGTATAGCTTCGTCGAATATCCCTATAAGATATTAGCAGGTAGTGGTTGCGTGGCAGGATTAACTTACTGGAGACTGTGCGAGCAGTCGAGGCATGGTAAATGTGAACACTATGTACGTAGTTCGGGATGATTCTCTCAAAGAGCTCCACCGGAAGGTCCCTTAGTCGGGATGCAGACGTCATAGTTCCGGTTGAAGTTGTAGGATCGTGTTGGGAGACAGTTTTTGATCCAGTCATCGTGAGGGTCGATTGGTAGTTGAGTGTGAAGGAGTGAGCTGATGTGGAAGGCTGTAGTAGTGAGTAGAAGTAGGGCGTTACAGAAGTAGTGTACACAGACTATGATGATCAGCGCTGTAGATCTTGCGGCTCGTGAATGATCAAGGCGAGTGGTGTAGACGTTTTGAGAGTCCCGCTGCTTCAATTCACTTCATCTTTCCTGATAAAGAAACCACCGAGGAATGTGTCCGCAGGTACAACATCGATGACAAGATGAGGACGCAGACTTGAAAGATAGCAACGCGAGACACGAAATTATCTCCCACTGCTGTCACATGCATGAGAAAAACATAGTAACAACAGTCGAGACCCAAAGAACCACCTGCATCCGAAACACATACCATCAATAAAAAAGACTAGACGGGTATCCATCTACTACCCAAGCAGCTGTCCGTAGACACATAAAAAAGCTGCCAACTCCAAAACACCAAGCAAGCCATAATAAGGTAAAGAAAAAGAACCCTGATCCTGTAGCTGAGAGGGGATATCTGAAAAGCCGATAAAGCCCGCTTAACCCCCTGATAATCATCCCTGACGATGATGATGATGATGGTGAATGATAATGAATATCACACGCCTCATTTCCGATAAAAAAGGAAAACAAGGGGCAAACCCGCATAACAAAGATAGAGACCCCTCCAGCGCCAACTCCTAACCACTTTCCTCATACCCTATAGTCCATTTGAATACCCTTCCCTCCGGCGAGGTAATGCGCGTATCCGCATCGCTCAGACAGACCTACACACACACACACATTCTCAGTACTGCATTCCCTCAAACTCAAAGACGGAGATGGGGGTACAAAGGAAGAAACTCACCGATTCCCAGCGCCCCTCCTCCCTGGCAACGGCGGCGGCACGAGCGGATTCCCATACGCATCCGTCCCGAGCTGAGCCCTACAATCCGGACAATACCATTTCGCGCGGCGCGACGGTATATCGTCTTCGGTCATGTTCATGCACGGGAGGTGGAACCACTCTTTATCGCACTATACAACAACCGTTAGCCACCATCCACCATGTCCCCTCCCCTCTCTCTGTTGCTGTCGTTGTCGTAAAGGTTTAAAGGATGATAAAGAGAACTTACGTTATTATCACAACTAATCATCTGCCCATACGACACATCATCACAAATACAGTACCGCGGCTCATCCGGATCAATCTCATCCGCGAGCTCCGTCTCCTCCGACGCTTCTGCCCTGCCTTCTGCACGTCTGTTATTATTACCACTCCTCTTCTTATTCTTACTCCCCTGTGCACGCTTCACATTCGTCACCGTCTTCTGCCCATCTTCCGCAACCGTCACTTCACCTTTCGGAGGCGGTTTTCGTCGCGAACTCGTGCGTGTCGTGGGCATGGCTGGCTGATGCTGTTGTTGTTGTTCTTGCTGTGCATTCTGGTGGACGTGTGGGACAGAAGAAGTAGGT
This sequence comes from Alternaria solani, assembly GCA_002952155.1. NCBI lineage: Eukaryota > Fungi > Ascomycota > Dothideomycetes > Pleosporales > Pleosporaceae > Alternaria > Alternaria solani. The sequence goes on from CP022029.1 coordinate 2,343,779, forward strand.
ACCGCGGATGGTACTGCCGCCGGAGATGTAGACGCAGGTTGGCTAAAAACGCTATGACGACGTGTTTCTCGTGTAATCCTACCTTGTTCGCTGGCGCTACCCGGCTTCGGCTCTTCGCTCTGCGCTTTTGGCGTGGGTACGTGGCCGCGTGCAGATCGTGGACGCAGAGTGGGCGCTGCAGGTGTTTCTGGGGCAGACTCGGGTACGGGCGTCGGCGTCTTTGAGGCTTTTGCGGAAGGGAGAGAAGACACGGGCGGAGTAGGTGCTTTTGAGGCGACAGAGCCACGTGTTGATCTTGTCGAAATAGAAGTTGGTGCTGGTGGGACTGCGGCCGGCGTTGGTGAGCGTGCGACTGGTGCCGGGCTGGGTGATGGCGCGGGTGATGGAGATTGTACAGCTTCAGACACAGCGGGGGATTCTTCGGGCGCTACTGGTGAAGTTGTGATGGGCGTCAGCTCGGGGCTCTGCTCTTTTGGAGTGGTCCTGTCAACTTTCGGTGTGCTTGGACCTGCTGGGGCGAGGGGGACTTGTACGGTGTTTCCATTTGTCGATGGCTGCGTAGGCTCTGGAAGTGGCACAGGCGTGTTAGCTGCCGGTGAAGCTACGACAGAGGCAGGGAGTTCGCGGGGGGTGGAGACGGTAGAGGCGGGGGTGGGGATTGGGGAGGAGACGGAGCTGGGTGCTGGAGCAATGAGCTGCAATCGTGCGCGCTTGGGCTCTGGAGGCCTTGATGAGCTGTCCTGCGTGGCTACGGACGCTTCTCTCGTGGCTTCGGCGCCGTCGGTGGTAGCTGCGGGTGACGTATCGCGCTTGCGTTTGTTCAAAGACCTGACGACGGCCTTTTTCTTTTGGCTTGCGGGTGTTGTGACGGTCGCGTTGAAGTTGAGTTCTTTGAGGCTGTTTGCAGCTTCTCTGATCTTCTCAGAAGCACCTATGAGCTCCTGAGCGTCGTGCATAGCCTTTTGGCGCTGAGATGTGCGGTCGAGCTTCCTACCTTCTTTGGCCGCGACAGGCTTGAGGCGGATGCTGACTGGACCAGTCTCCTCCTTGGCATCTTCCTCTGCCGGCTCGCTCGGCGGGGGTGGGTGGGCTGCCTGTGGGCCGTGGGGTGCCAGCAGCCCCAGGCCAGAGGCTGTCATGATCTGCTGCAGCGTCTCGGGCTCCTCGTCGAGAAAGTGTTCGCCTGTGGCCTCGCAACGGGCCTTTTCCCTCTCGTAGTCTGCCTCTGTACGGTGCTTCTTCTCCAGCTCGCGGATCATCATTGTCTGGCTAGGCGTCCAGACGGCGTTCTTCTTCATCTGCTTGCGCAAGACGGCCATTTCGTACTCGGTCAGCTTCTTCCACGGCGCCCACTTGCTGCCCGGCTTCGCGTCGGCGGGCGGCGGGGCGAGCTGGGCGAGGGCATTGCTCGTAGAGATGCCGGCAATGGAGCTGTGCACGTTGGTCCCGAGCACGCCGGCAGCACGCGATCTGCCGCCGGTTGCGCGCGAGTGTCTGTCGCGGTTGTCCTTGCGCTTCCTGGGCGATGCCACGTCGATGCCTGAGCCAATCTCCGAGTCGGACGAGTCAGAGTCGCGGCGCATCCGCCCGCGTCGTCGTGGGAGAGCGACGGTGCCCTTCTTGTGCCGATGTCGGGGCCGTGACGAGTTGGCGCCATGGCGGCCACTGTCAAACGTCAGGCGCAGATGGGGGGGCCGTTCGTAGTTGCGGTGGATGGGCCGGTGGGCGGTGGGCGAGACGGGCGGGGGCGTGGGATCGCGCGACGGCGGCTGGGGCTGGGCCTGGAGTTTCCTCTTGATGACCGACGAGCGCTGGCAGTGGCGCACCGTCACCTCGTACAGGCGCGAGGCCTCGGTGTAGGCAAACTCGCGCTGGCTGATGGCCTTTTGCAGATGGTGGGCGATTTGCTTGCGCAGCAGCACCGGGTCGGGGCGCTCTGGCCCGGGCAGCGTGGGCAGCTGGCCATACTGCACCGTCAGCTCGTGGACGTGCTGGACGGCATCGGCGTACGTCGAGTCGAGGTCGGCAATGAGCGTCAGCGAGCGCACCAGGTCCGAGGGGAAGAACTCGGTGTAGTCGAGGAAGTCGTTGACCGTCGTCTGGGCATCCGGATTCGCGGCGGGTTGGGCCCTTTCAGGCGCATCGTCGGCTTCAGACATGGCGCATCGCGGGGAGGCCGAGTAGAGGGAGGGTTGCGACGCACGCGTCAGACTCTCCAGCCACGCGTCAACTAGACTATTGAGGAGAACCAGCGCGATTGTGAGGGCGCGAGTTGCGATATGCGCTGACGGCGATGGGGTGCGCTGGGAGCTGGTCGCAACCTGCGTTGGAGTGAGGTTCGCGCTAGGCTGCTTTGGGACACGAGCTGAGCAACCATCACTCGACGACAGGCCATGCCGTGTGCTGATTCCACGTCGGGAAGGCCTTGAAGGCGCCCTGCCCCTGCAATCCCCTGCGCTGTCACAACCCCAAACTCTCCCAGATAAAGCCATTTGTGGACTATACCAACTAGACGCATCGCAATCGTGTACCACTCCCGCTCGGTATGTGGATTTATAAGTAGTAGATGCGCTCTTTGCACGATGCTGGACCAATATCCCTTCACGCTGTCTCGCCCAGCAGCACCATACTGTGCGTTTCTACTGAGTTGGGTGTCTCATTTTTAAACTTACAAACACTAAAGAAGTCTCCCTTTGTGCTCCTACGTTGCAAGGCATATATTTCTGTCATCTCTGTCTGTCTGTCTGTCTGTCTGTCTGTCTCTCTCTCTCCATTTTAGCTGAGGCTCCCCCTCACATGGCTTTGCGTTTGCTCTTGCCTCATTTGTCTGTCCGAGCGCGGCGTCCCGTATATCGCCCGTTACGCTTCCCCCGCAAACAACTTCCCATCTCTCAAACACGCACCATGGCTTCAGCACGGTTACAGCGTCTGCGGAGGTTCGTCCAGGCAGACCTCGATGCCCTGCCTGGCCGCCCTGTCTCCCCACAACGTGAGCCCGAACCCGAGCCCAAATCTGACCATGCTAGCAGCAACTCGTCTGGCCGTGTGTCGCTCGAGAACGTCCCTCCAGGTTCGTCTGCTAGCAAACAAACCCCGTCCAATGAGGCTGCCGCCGCTATAAAAACACCGCCTGCCGACAACGCTGAACGCCGATACGTTTGGATCAAAGACGCTTACAGCTCCTTCAACCCGAACCTCGACTCGGTGCGACTGTCTACCGCCCCAGCTCCAGCCCCTCTTCCGGCGACTGATCTCCAACGTGGCGACCTAGCCTCACCCCGCCATCACTTCACCCCCATCCAGGCACTGGCAAGGTATCCCTACAAGTACTGCAACAAGAGTCACATGCAAGACATTGCCTCTGCCTTTTTTGACCAAGGAAAATTCTGGCAGCGAGAGTGGGATCTGTGAGTTTACCACCTCACCACTCACCCCTCATCACACGGGACTTTCATTAACCTTGCTAGATACTACATCTGGGACGTCGAGGAGACTTCCAAGCCGTTCATTCTCGTCCGTGAGAGCCAAGTTCAAGCACTACTTGGTGAGATCAACAAGCACCTGAATCTTACTTTGAGAATCACCGACCAGCAGCGAGAGGAGGTAGATTACGTCACTGTGCTACCAGTTGTATACAGACTAACTCTCACCGACAGGGCCTTCTCGTACAATTCCCGGACCACCCACGCTGCCTGCCTCGCTATCTCGGCCGCTCTCAGTCGCGCGAGCAAGTTGACAGCATGGCCGAAAACGCTCCCAATGATGCTTACCGTGCAGCAGGAGAAGCCTCGCACCCATCACTTGAGACCCACACTCTGGAAGGGTTCAAGCAGCTCATGGCAAACCTGGCAGACGCACAAAAGGCGAAGAACAAGGCAACCAAGCAAAAGAGGCAAGAGGAGCGCATGGCCAAAAACAAAACGATGCAGGACCAGCTGAAGCGCGCCGGAAGGTATCTCGGTGTTCGCGCTTCAATCCAGAACTCGTCTCCGTCTACCAAGTCTCCTGCCATCGACCCTTCCATGCCAGCCCCTTTCCCGTTCGATCAGGATGTCGTCTTTGTGTGCGTCGACGTTGAGTCGTACGAGAGAGCCCACCACAAGATCACCGAAGTGGGCGTGGCTACATTGGATACCCGAGAACTCGTCGGCGTCCCACCCGGCGAGAACGGTGCGGCATGGAGAAACAAGATCCGAGCCCGCCACTTCCGCATCAACGAATACAAGCACCTCCGCAACTCCGACTTCGTCACCGGCCACCCCGACGGTTTCGATTTCGGCGAGTCGACATTCATTCCGCTCAAAGAAGCTGCAGACCACGTCGCAGCCTGCTTCCACGCCCCCTTTGGCGCCCAAGACGGAGACGACTTCCCTAGTCAATACGATCCAACTGAGAAGCGCAACATCATCTTTCTCGGACACGATACGCTTGGCGATGTCCGCTACTTGCAACAGCTCGGCTATGACCCCATGAAGGTAGAACACATCCTCGAAGCCATGGACACGGCAACCATGTACAAAGTCTGGAACCGGGACCCGCAGCCCACCAGCCTAGGCAAGATCCTTCTAGCATTCGATATCGAAGGCTGGAAGCTGCACAATGCAGGCAACGACGCCGTGTACACCGTGCAGGCCATGTTGGGTATCTGTGTCAAAGAGGCTACGCTCCGTGGCTCTCCTGAACTGGACGATATGCGCGAGCAGGAAAAGGAAGCTAGACGCAAGTCGGCGATTGAGGAGGCGGAGCAGAAAGCAAAGGATGACGCGGAGGGCTGGAGTGATCATGAGGACGTGGGCGATGGTGGCGCACCGGTTCCTCTTGCTGCTGTTATGCCGTCGGTATCGAAGCTGGTGCAGAGCAAGGCTAAGCCTATTCCGCAGTATGATGGCGCTGGAGAGGATTATATGGGTTCGTCTCGTGGTCGTGAGGCGTATGGAGGGGGTTATGGGCAACGTGGGAGGGGACACCGTGGCAGTGATGGGCGGGGGGCGTCGGAGCGTGGTCAGACAAACAGTGGTGGTCGTGGAGATGGTAGGTCGAGAGGACGGGCGCGCAGTCTGGTTATTGGATGTGGACGTGGTCGTGGTCGTGGGCATTCAGAGTTGCCGAGGGAGGATGCTGTTCCGAATGTGCAGTATCATTGGTGAAGAAAGGGATGGGTGGAAGGAGCTGCATGCGCTGGGGTATATCGGGCTTTGAGGCGTGTCTTCTCACATTGAACATGAAGCACAGAGGATATGACATGATATGATACTGGAAATGAATGAGCTAGCGAAATGGGAACACGACCATGACTTCAACTCTGCCATCCGTTCCCGATCTTAGGTCTCTTCACCCACACTCTTCTACCCACCCGTCAGACATCAACCCCGCCAACTTGTTAGCAGCTCCACGCAACTCAACCGCATCCACACAAGCAGCGAAAACGAACCGATCAGGCCGGAGAATGACAAAGTGCCTGCCATCCAACTCTCGCCATATCCGATGCGCATCGTAGTACTGCGGCTCCGGACGCCCTATGCAAAGTGGCGAAGCCGCAAATTCGCGGGCTGTCGCGAGGCGGTGAACATGCGAGTGTTGTGCAAGCATAGTCCCACTCGTTTGCATCGCCTCGGTAGTCTTGAGGAAGAATGTCGTTTCTTCTGCTCTCAATGCACCGCCTGAGTCCTGGTCGATGGTAGTGAGCAGAGTTTGTATGTGATGAACCTCCGCTAGCCCATCGATAAAGATGACGAGTTGGAATAACCCCTTTTTCCCTGGCTCAAAAACGACATCGTCTGTGAATCTCACATCCTTCTTCTTCTCCTCCTTCTCATTTTCCTCTACCACCACGCAATACACCTGCGGAAAGTTTTTCCCGCCTATACCTCCACTAAGCAAGAACGCCATGTTCTCTCCGTCCCGCCACTCGTACCTCGTCAACCCCTCCCTTCGATTCCCTTGCTCGAGCCACCTCTTCCACCGCGGCACTAGCCGCAGGCCCCAGAGATACCAGTCCCGTAGAACAATCTTCCAGCCATCCGTCTCGCACACATACGCACCGTTTTCGATGGTCGATGCGAGGGAGGCGTCTAGTTGCTGTTTGCGCTCTGTGTACCAACCGTGTAACATCTTTTCGTGACTGGGACCGCCGCAACCGGGTGGTGTGGAGGTGGCACGGGCGCGTGTTAGCAGAGCTAGACGCCAGGCCAGACTGATCGCGTCGCGGAACCCGCTTGCGATGCCCTGCCCGCCAAACGGTGGGAAGACGTGCGCTGCGTCGCCGACGAGGGCGACGCGGCCTAGTGCCCATTTATTGCAGCTGCGAGCCGAGAAGGTGAACGGACGGCACCGCAGGACCGAGATGCAATCTAATGGGTACACGATGACGTCCTCGTCAACACCATATCTGCGTCCGGGATGCGTGATATATGGATGCACGACTTTTTTGATCATCTCAGCCCCAGCCATTACCGTCCCGTTTTCGCTGTCCAAAACGATAAATTCGAAACGCCACAGGCGGTCGGCAGAGAGCCCGAAGCGGCCACAGACTGCTGCGCGCTGGGGATTACATAGGAAGCGGAATTCGGTTGGGAAAAACAGGTCGTAGACTTGTTGGGGCGTGTATCCCTTTTTCCATAACGGAAACTCAGGGTGTGTGGAAGGACTGGGTAGTGATATCTTCCAGTTCAGTGCGACCCAGGTTTGTGAGTATGGTGAAGAGGAGACTTGGTCGAGCGTGATGCCGCGCGGCTCGAGGTACTGTTTCCGTACGAAACCGGTTTTGCCGTCTGCGCCGATGAGGAATTTACTGCGGAGGTGGTGGTGGTGTTGTTCTTGGTCCGTGGGAGAGGAGGAGGAGGAGGAGGTGTAGGTGATGTATGTCCATTCGGCGTCTTCGCGGATCGAAGTTACGGTTGCGCCGAGGCGGAGCTGCGAGTGTTGGGCTTGTTGGTGGATTTTGGAGCGGAGGTGTGTTTCTATTGCGGGTTGTTTGTGGCATAGGAAACCTGGATGGCCTGTTCCGCCTTCGGTCTAAGATGAAAGTCAGCGTGTGTCACACCGTCTTGTAGATCTTTGGCATAGTAAAAGGGACAAACCGTATTATAATCCATAACCATAAAAGGTTTCCTGTCCAGCTCCTGATGAACACCGCTTATGAATTCAAACGTGCCCATACCTGTACGAGGTCATTACAACGTTACTGATTAGGTAGGTAGTTTCTCTTCCTCACTCCCTCGCGCACAAGAGAGAGAGAACACACGACATACATTGCCCGATATCTGTAAACACCTTGTCGTAAATACCGCAAGCCTGCAAACACCGTATACCGTCTTCGTCCAAACCGATTCCGCGCGGATCTGTATTCACGCTTTCTTCGCGTTCGAGGACGATGTTGCGCACGCCGTGTTTGGCGAGGAGGACGGATAGCATGGCGCCTGTTGGGCCACAGCCGCATATCACGACGTCTGCGGTTTCGATATTCATCGTGGATGGCGTGGTGTGGTATGTCTTGTGGTAGCAGGACCGGGTTTTAGAGGTGTGTGGTTGCTTCTTTTTGTTGCCGTAGAAAGGCGTAACGTGTGGCATTACGGGTTTGTTGGCTTTGCATATGTTGTGTTACTGACCCCGCATGGTGCATGGATATGCGCAGAGAGATGACTGGATACGAGACATGGTCGAGCGTATGCGAATATCCGAGGGGGCGGATGCCTAGGCATTGCGATACACGCAACTATGAAGACCTCGTTGTCTCCCGAGGTCTGAAATGGCTCGAAGATCATCACTTCAATCATTAGAGATAAATGCCCAAGATACTCAAGCTCACACTCGTATCACCGACAGTTCTCTTGGTGTTCCAGAGATCAGCACTCTGTTGTTGCTTGTGGATAAGCAATAAGGAAAAAGAGATACCTGAAGACTGTAGTCGGCTAGTCTCTCAACACGCCCTCAACAACCTTCATGACCTCGACCAACTCTTCATCCATCATGCTCTTGCCCACAACCTGTACGTGCGTCGGTAAGCCCCCACAATCATCCGCGTCATCTGTAGCAAGAAATGTCAGCTCTTGTCAGCCCTTTCTAGTGACAAACAACTTACAAGGCGGTTCATACTTGACCCCCTCCTTTAGAAACTCCGCATCCTTTTCCTTGTCCGCCTTGCCCACGCGCAATATCCCACTCGGCCAATTGAGCAGATTGACGACCACTGTATAGATTGGCAGACCATATGTATCGTGTTTGGGCGCCACGCCCTGGTACCCAGGCATCAGAATGGCATCGAGTCCTTTCTCTGCTCCCTCATCCCCACTGCCATCGCCAACCACCAGTTGATGAAACTTTTTCACAATCTTGGCCTTTTCAACATTCATATCCCACAGCTCGTCCAGCGTCGCCTGCCAGCCTTGCAATTCCGGGAACGAACTCGTAGATATGCTCGGTATCATTGGCTCTCCGCTGTCCTTGATGAATTTGAAAGGAGTCTTCTTCGGATCGAGCATAAAAAACTTCCACGCCAGCATGGCCGTCTGGTAAAGATCCGGTATCTTCTCGTCCAACAGGACAATCTCATGCCCCGCGGCCTTGAGCCTCATTGCAGTCGTATGCAACGCCCGCGCAACAGGCGGATGAAGCGGGCGCTCCTTACACCCCCTTACCAACCCAAACCGCAGCGACCCCTTTACAGGCCCAACGTCCCGCCACCCCACATTCAAACAATTCTCATCCAAACGCCACGCCCGCGCACCCACCACGCTCTGCATAAACAACCCAAAATCACGCGCCGACCGCCCACACGGCCCAATCACCACCGGCACCGACCCCGGACTCCCCAGCCTGCCCACCGCCACACCCCCCGCAAACGGCACCCGCCCCGCCGACGGCTTCAACGCCGCGCCCCCACAGCACACCGCCGGGATACGACTCGACCCCGCGATATCCGTTGCGACGCCGAGGACGCTGCCGTTCATGGCGAGCAGCGCGCCTTCGCCGCCCGTGGAGCCGCCGGCTGTGTGGGAGAGGGAGTGGGGGTTTAGGGTGCGGCCGAAGATGTTGTTGTGCGAGTCTGCGGTCATCATTGTTTGTGGGAGGTTGGTTTTGACGTAGAAGACTGCGCCGAGGGAGTGGAGGAGGGTGACTAGGGCGGAGTTGGTGGCGGATGGGGGGTGGGCGATGAAGGAGACGTAGCCGAGTGTTGCTTGGACGCCGCGGACGTTGAAGGAGTCCTGGGTGTGTTAGGGTACTAGCGGGGATGACAGAGGTAGAAGAACGAAAGGGGATGGATGGAGGATAGAGAGAAGAAAACGACTTCAATATCCTGGCAGAGCGAAGTGGAATGAGGTACCTTTAGACTTATCGGCAGCCCATGCAAAGGACCCATGACCTTACCCTCCCTTTCCAAAAACTCATCACACTCTTTTGCCCGCGCAATCGCCTCTTCAAACATAATCTCCGTCAAGCAACTCACACACTGCTGCGCAACAGCCGCTCTCTTGCAAAACGCCGTCACCACCTCCGTGCTCGACAAACGCCGCTCTGCCATCATCTTGACCAAGTCCGTAGCATCGTAGTTTTCAGTAATGTCCAGCTCTTTCTCAGTCAAGATGCCGCATGTGCGCGGTACGTCGAGCACGGATATGGACGAGGTTTCTGTGTATTGTGATGTTTGGGAGGAGGGGAGGAGCCAGGCTTTTGGAATTTTGGCAAAGACGGAGTCGCGCTTTGATTTGGCGAGGGTCTGCCAGTCGGCGATGGGTGGTGCTGTGGTCGTGGCCATGTTGTTAGTGGTGGGTTGTGGTCTGAGTTGGGCTCCTGGTATCGAGGTTGTTCGCGTAAGGACTATGAAGGATGAGTAGGAGAACGGGTGTTCGGTTCGACAAAAGCAATGAGAAATAGTGATGGTGTAATGTTAAAGACACTCTGTGTTACATGCTGTCGGTGAGGGGTCTGGGGAGCCGGCCGATGTTCCCGCGTCGGAATTACGATCGGAACTGACCCGTGGGGAATGTGGGTATAGACTGGGGTAATGCAGCTCATACGGGACTGCGTCTTCCAGCATATGGGGTAGGCAGTTGCTCAAAGGAAATGCGCAACTTTGATTTTATCAATATCTGGAATCGAAGAGGGTACTGCTCAACCTACATAAGCTTCGATGCACGATTAACATGATAGTGCGATGTCTCTCCACGACTCGACAATGCCCGTAGCTCGACAGGAGTTACATGGCAAGACTTGTTCCTCGTACAGCTCGTGTTCAGTCCCTCCTCCTCTCGCTCCTCTTATGCGGCGACCTGCTCCTCGTATCTCTCCGATGTCTACGATCTCTCGAGGGCGACCTGGATCGCTTCGCATCGTCATCGCGTTCGCGCCTGCGTCCTGGATAATCTTCCCTCCGCTTGTGATCGCGGCTCCGCGATCGATGTCTGCGTCTGTCGCGCGACCGCGACCGCGACCGCGAACGATCCCGGTGTCTGTGTCTTCGCTCCCTGTCCCGCGAGCGGCTCCGCGATCGATGCCGCCGCCTTCGCTCTCCGTCATCGTCCCTGTGTCTCCGCGAGCGCTCCTTCTTCTCCCTCTTCTTCGTCCTGTCGTCCTCCTCTTCCGCCTTGACCTTGTCGTCTAGCGCGTCCTTGACATCTGCCTGGTGTGCCTTTTCGCCCAGCGGCGTCAGATTCGCGTTGTTGCGTACCGGGACGGGAAGGCCCATGGCGGCCAGCATCGCGTCCTCCTCGGCCTCCTTGAGCTTGCGCTTCTCTTCCCTGATGCGCGCGGCCTCGGCTTCTTTTGATTCTGCATCGCCTTTTGCGTACCAGTTCAGGTCGCGTCCTTGTTGCCAGCGACCGACTGGCGCCATGAGCGAGTGGCCCAGATAGTTTTCGCGTTGTGCATTGTTCTTGACGTCTTCCCATTTGAAGTCGGCACGACCGCCGCTGCGCAGTGTTAGTCATCACTCTGAGTTCAGTTGCAGTGAGCTTACCGGCTTCCTTCTTTGCGCACTGTCTGTACGAGGTCCATGGTGTTGATGTGTCGTGGTGGTGATGAGAAGATGCCCAAGTGGATTGCGGCCAACACGCGGAGGTGAGAGGCCCGTGCCACCAGTAGCTCCATTACGCTACCAGCCTCAAAGAGCTTCACACACAACCACTCTCCAAGCACAACTGCCGCCAACATGCCTCCGATACTCCCGCCCCCCGACGAGCAAGAGTATGACCAGCCCATGACAATCGATGGCCTACCTGGCCGCGACCTGGCCGTGGGAAACAACCTCTTCTTCTACTTCACCTCGTCGCCATGGTTCGATCCAGAAGACTGTATCAACATAGCCATCTTCACCAACCTCAACCTCCAGGACCCGGCCAATGCCCAGACTATTATGAATGATCCGAAGCTATGGAACCAGAGAATCAAAGAGACGCCCAAGGGAATACAATATGTCATAGCAGGTGAAGGGCAGGGCGAGGGCCACCCATGGCTCCTCCAGCGGCAACACAAGGCTGAGGTCACAAAGGACGATGGCAGCAAGGAGATTGGCATGTTCGTCGAGGGCAACTGGTACACGCATGGCACAAAGGTCCTCATGGCGCCGAGCTTGCTGGACGTGGTGCAGAGCCGCCTGCTCACGGTTGCGACGCGCATGGAGCAGATGGCTGAGATATCAAAGAACATGACGCACTGGACACCTGCAACGGGATACTCGTACTTTCCTCCGTCACACGAAGCCACAAAGGCTGCGACGACGGCGAGTCGGATCGGCAGTCCGACACTGGCGCCAACCGATCCAGATGTTGCGGGCTCGCAGGCACAGGGCGCCGGAGCAGGTGCGACTTCACAGGCGACAGATGCACTGGCATCCACCACCGAATTCTCTGACGCCTTGTTCATGCATTCGCTCAGCCTCACAAACGCGTATGGCGACGAATACATGGACGAGAATCCGCTCAAGGGTGAGCCCGGCGCATTTGTTTTCGAGGGTACCAAGACTGCCGTGAGCGCGAGGAACAAGGCACAAGAACAAGCAGCGCAAGCATCCTTGTCCGCACCGCCTGCGGGACTGAAGATTGAGACGCAGCCGCCGAGCGCCGCCCCGTCTGCTGTGGGCACACCGAGGGGGTTAGCGACGCCGACTACGGCCGAGGCGCAGGGCAAGAAGGGGGCTGCTGGTGCTGCGCCAAAGAAGAAGAAGGATAGGAGGAAGAGCCAGGGTGGACTGACGAGTCCGACTACGCCCAGTGTGCCGTAGACGGTCGCAAGAAGCCGAAGTCGTGCGTTTCTTTTTAATGATACCCCGACTATACACTAGTCGACATTCGATCACCACCAACAGCTGTAGTTGCCGCATTCATCTTGCATCTAGCCCTATTCAGTGATGCATAAATCTTGATCTCGATAAGCTCATCTAGCCAACCGGGATAGAGGGTGCTTGCCGTATCTCACGCCTCTCGCTTCATCCCGAACACCGAAGTGGCAATGTCAGCGACGTCAGACCTGCAAATGAACGCTCCGCCAACATTTCCTTTGGCACATAAACAAGCCGATTCCTCGAGACCCTCTCCAGACACTGCTCCCTGAACCTACAAGGCAAACATGGTCCTCAGAGAGATTCTCACACCATGTTCTCATCCCAACCCCGCTCACCACTCACCACACAGTACCCTCACCACCGCACCAAACCATGAAACACAACCCTCGAAACAGCCCCAAGACTTCCTCCCCGTCCCCAACCCAATGCCGAGCTACTGGCTCCAACAACCCCACCCCTACGCCCAACTCCGCAGCACGCCACACCTCCCCCTTTCCTGCGACATCGCCATCATCGGCTCCGGAATGTCTGGCGTCTTGACCGCATACCACATCCTACACACCTCGCATACCAATTTCCTGCAGACTGGCACACGCATGCCCCGCGTTATCCTGCTCGACGCACGAGATCTCTGCAGCGGCGCTACAGCGCGCAACGGCGGACACTCGAAAGTGAAAACCGCAACGCTGACTAGTCTCGCGAATGGCGCTGCGAGAACAGCGTTCCAGGACTTTGTTCATCGCACGATTGTCGAGCTCAAAGGACTCGTTGACGCGGAGGGGTTGGCAGAGATGTGTGAGTTTGAGTTGCGGCGGAGCTTTGATGTGTTTTGCGATGAAGACGAGTTTGGGCGCGTGAAGAGGGTGTATGAGCAGGATGCGAGGGAGGGGCAGGGCTGGACTAAGAGGACGGGTGTGGTGCCTGGGGAGTGGGTGGAGGGGATTACGGGGGTGAGAGGGGCAGTTGGGGCGTTTAGTGTTGAGAGTGCGAGTTTTTGGCCGTATAAGCTTGTGTGTGGGGTGCTTGAGGGGCTGGTGGAGAGATTTGGGGAGGCGCTGAATGTACAGATGAATACGGTTGTGACGAGCCTTGTCTCTTCTTGTTCATCGACGGCTGCTGAGAATGACACCGCGACTACCGCCCAAGTCACGAATATATTGACAACACCCCGCGGCACGCTCACAGCACAAAAGTTGGTCCTGGCAACGAACGCATACACGGCCTCGCTTCTCCCCTCGTTCAGCAAAACGATTATCCCATACAAAGGCATGAATAGTCACCACCCGCCTTCTTCTTCTTTACCACGCACTCCGTACCTACCAACGCACACCACACCCCCTCACCTATCCAACACCTACAACATCCACTTCGCCCCGCTCTCCCCCGGCCACCCCACCGGATGCGATTACCTGAATCCGCGACCCGACGGGACTATTGTCGTTGGCGGGGGTAGTTGGTTTTACCAGGACATGGACGACGATGATGACGACAACAACACTGACAATGATAAAAAAAGATATACATGGCTCAACACCGTAGACGACAGTACAGAGACCGGACACTTCCCAGCAGACGCGTACACACACTGGAAACACTACATGTCCAACACTTTCTTTGGTTATGCTACCTCCACGTCCACGTCCACGTCCACGTCCACGTCTCGTGCCCACGCAGAGATGTCGTTTAGTGCTCGTTCCTTCGAACCAGATATAATATGGACCGGTATCCAGGGCAAGACAGACAACGGAATGCCGTATATTGGCCGTGTCCCTGCTCCTCCTCCTCCTCCTCCTCATAGTAAACGTCAAAGTCAAAGTCAAAGTAAACTGAACAAACAACACCAACACCAGCAATGGATACTAGCCGGCTTCAACGGCGGAGGCATGTCTCTGATCCCGGTGGCCGCCAAAGCAGTAGCGAGTATGGTGCTGCGAGACGTGGATTTTAGAAATGTGCGGGGAGAATTTGGGCTGTTGGGGGGTATGAGTACGGACGGGGAGGAGAGGGATGAAGAATGAGTGATAGGTAAGTAAATACAGCAAAACAATACAATACATTACAACAGTTTTTGAGGTCACTATACGTACAGGAATGTACGTTCTACAGTGTTGATATATCTAATTACAAAGGTACATAAGCTATTAAATCTAAAAGGTACAAGGTATATATACACAATTCATCGAACAAAAAAGAGAGAGAGTTCTAGTTTGATAATGATAGTAGTAGTGGCACACGACCTCCTACTTGAAACCAACTCCAAGTAAGAAAGGCCATGCAATGCAATCGTCACCGATATACGCAAGATACGGACGCGGACGGGAAATGATCTTGAGTGGGTAAATCCCGGATTCACCTTTTCTCTCAACTTTGGAGAGAAAAAAAGGTGAATCTCCGACGGATACGAGTCTTGACTAACTAAATTTTCTTCCCTAAGAAGCGAAAACAAAAAGAGAAAAAAACAAACAAAAAAACAGGAAAAACTCCTTCCCAAATGCCGCTTGCTTTGCTCGCTTCCCTCCTTTCATATTGATGAGAGAAAGCATCCATCTTTGCAAGTTATAAAATGTGAGTTTGACAAAAGCCTTCATCAGAAAACAAGCTTCTTTGGTGTTGCCACCATCCACCCATCGCCGGCAAATGCAAGAGTCCCAGACAATGCTCAACACCCATGAAGTAACAAAGGAGAGATACCAAGGACGACAAGGTACAAGTAGCGCTCGAAAATGCTGAGTGATGTTTCCGTCGTCGGTGAAGTTGAGAGTAGTGGTGTGTACAAGGTACAGGTGATAAGGTTAGAGAGGAGAGAGAGATAGGAAATGGTATCTCTAAACAGCTACAATTTCAGCGTCGAGGGTTGAGGATCGGGGGTGCGCATCGTAGGACTCTCGCTACAACGTATTTCCTCGAAAAAGCAAAAGCAAAAAACAGGGATAAGAAAAGTTGTCAAGACTACAAGTGGCAGGCCATAGTGCCTTACCACACCCACTCAAGGTCGCCCAGGTCGTCCATGACCTGGGCGTGATGATCGGCATGAGAGCGCCAATCTTTGCTCTTGTACCAGTTGTCCACCTTTTGCTCCCAAGAGCCGACAGAGTTTTTGTTCTCGTTGTGGCTGGGACCCCAGTTGATCTGACGCATGCCAGTGCCAGTCCGGCTCCGCTTCCGGGCAGACGCCGGGGGTTGAGCTGACTTGGGAGACCTTGAAGGCTTCGACGGACTCTGCTGCTGGACTTGCTGCTGAGCCTGCACGGCAGGACTACGACGGCGGTCGCCGAGAGCAGCCCACTTGTCGGCAGCGGAGCGCTTGTTGGCAGGCGCGGGGGTGCGATGCTCCTCAAAGACGAATCCAGTCGCAGCGCTGACGTGGTCGACCGCATTGCGAATGTTCTTGGGCGAGCGATCCCTGCTGTTGTGGACGGTGGCAGGGTTCTTGACCTCCGACAAGCCGCCGCGGGGGGTCGACACACCTGATCCGGCTTCAGAGACGACAGCCTTGGCCTTGGACGACTTCTGACCACCAAAGGAGTGGCAGTTGTTCTCGAGCTCGGCAAGGAACTGCGCGTCATCGTCCTCCTCATCCCAGAGGTCACTCCAGCTCTTCGAGAAGACGTCGCGCTTCTTGCCAAAGACGGAAGACATGCTGTTGAAAGCCTTGGCAGGGAGCGAGCCTGAAATGGGAACGGGCCGAGATCGGGCAAAGTTCATCGACTTCGGCTCGCTGACGTCAACCGACTTGAAAGATAAGCCCAATCCAGAGTCCACAAAAGATACGGCAGACGCGGTATCTGGCTTGACATTGTAGGGTGGACCACCGAACATGTCATCCTCGTAGATCTCCTCGTCAGGAATGGCGGAGAGCTGACGGAACTGCTGAGGTGGGGACATTGCCAAGGCTTTCGCCCATGGGAACGACCCACCGTTATCGAGCTGAGGTGTTGAGATGGAAGGCGTGCGGAGGGGCTCGCGGTTGGCTCCGACAGCGACAACGTCACGCTCCTCGGTGCAGAAGTCGTCGAGGCTCTCGTCATCGGTGGTGAAGCTGATGACGCGGTCGAGAGCGTCCTTGACGGCGTTGAGGTCACGCTTCTCGGGGTCAATGGCCAAGCACTGTCGAATGACCTCAAAGGTGTCCTGCGACATGTTGGGGAAGACATCGAAGAGGCTCTGGCGGTCAAGCGCAAAGTCGGCGTACAGGGGATCTGAAGAGGACGGGACCGCAAAGGGGTTGCGCTGGAAGAGAATGTTGAGGAGGACGATGCCAATGGCCCAGATGTCTGCCTTGGCGGTGGAGTAGCCAGTGTTGCCAGGGTCGTACTGCTCGGGAGCCATGTAGCGGTCGCTGCCTACAGCAATCTCGTAGGACCAGGTGTCGGAAGTAGCGAGGCCAAAGTCACCAAGCTTCATCGAGCCATCCTGGGTAAGGAAGATGTTCTCGGGCTTGATGTCGCGGTGATAGATGCCCTTGGAGTGGATAAACTCGACAGCACCGACAAGCTGCATCATGAAGTCGCGCACGTGCTCAGTCTCGAGGGGACCCTTGCCGACACGAATTGCCTCGTACAGGTCGCCGTTGGAGCAGAACTCGAGGACCAGGTAGATGTGGTTCTGGGTCTCAAAGGACTGGAGCAGGTTGACAACGTTGGGGTGGTCACCAAGGTGGAGGTGGACGCCAAGCTCCTCGGAGCGCTCATCGACTGCAAAGGCGGACGGGCAGTTGATGGCGGCGGAGCTCTTGGTGATGACCTTGATGGCAACGTTGTCGCCGGTCACAAGGTCCTTGGCCTGGAAGACCATGCCGAAGGAGCCATTGTTGAGAGGAGAGATGGTCTCGTACCGTCCATTGAGCACAACGCCGTCATGAAGCTGGTCGCGCATGCACTCCATTGGGATGGTGTGTAGAGGAGATGGAGGTGGCTTGGAAGTGAAGCCGGACAAACAAAGGAACAGGAAAGCTCGATATGCGAATCAAACAATGGGCAGACAGCCGAAAGCCCAAAAGCGATGCTCTATCAGACTTTTGGCGGCACGGAGTCGTGGGAAGATATCAATAAATGGTTGTA
Organism: Alternaria solani; assembly: GCA_002952155.1. Taxonomy (NCBI): domain Eukaryota; kingdom Fungi; phylum Ascomycota; class Dothideomycetes; order Pleosporales; family Pleosporaceae; genus Alternaria; species Alternaria solani. The sequence goes on from CP022029.1 coordinate 2,361,116, forward strand.
ATGGTGTCCAGTGGTAGTGAGATGGTCCGGACCGAATATGTCGTAAGGCAACAGCAATGGCTGTCGAAGAAACGGAAAGCAAAAGTCGTCGGTGATATGCACAGAGGTCCGTCGACGGAAACAGCAAGGAAATGCTCAAGAGAGTGTGGTTCTCATTTGTCGGTATTAATTGCGTATGGAGAGCTCGAGTCAACGAACAATCGGGTGGGAGAGGGAGTGCTGGAGGCGTGGACGTCCAGAAAGGAAGAGGGATCGCTGCGTAAAAGAGAAGAGAGTCGTAACACGTGGAAGTGGAGGGTGTCGTCGGTAGGCAGACAGTAGGGGGTGTCTGGATGACGCGATTGACGGCGTGAGTCAGGTGGCACGGGCTCACGCGGAAGGCAGCTAGCTTGGGGCCGAAGAGGGTCTCGACGATGCCAGTGGTTGTGTTGGCTACGACGGATTCGGCCGATGGAGCATCAAACGTGTGCGTGAGGAAGCTATTGCGGCGCAGGTGGTGGGTTGGAGTGAGGTGGGTTGAGGTGCGTGACGAGGATCGAGTGAGTAGGCTAGCTGTCGGGCGGATGTCGGGATGGCCAGCAGCGAAGTCCAATGTCACATCAAATCAGGGCGCGGCAACGGCAGCTATATAATCGAGTATTCGAGTGGTATAGCGTGGTTGTCGTGTGGGAGTCGCGGGATAGGAGGAGTCGGGGGTCGGAGGGCGGAGGGCGGAAGGAGGATGTTGACGTTGTTGACGTCTGAGCTGCGAGCAGTTGCGGCTGCGGAAGAAGGAACGATGGTGAGGTAGAGGTTTATTAAGGCAGGAGCGGATGGGTATGATGAGGCTGATGTGGTGGGAGGTGAGGAGGCAACGCTAGAGCTTACGAACAACGGCGAGCAATGGGTGGGTACGTGTTATGGAGGCATCGGGGGTGAGTGAGGTGATGGCGGGTAAAAGACGGCCATGCTGGGTATTAGAGGGCACCGCGCCAGGAGCAGCTGAGCCCTCGGGACCCGCTCACAGCAAAGCGGCGGTGGCCCGACAGGGGTGCGGCATTGGGCCTAGCGCCGTTGGACTAGCCCGGGGAGCTACGTGGCTTGCATCATAAAGCAGCACGACCGGGCTGACCAATGAGGGGCGCCGCTCGCCTGCCAACTTTCCATGGCCTTCGATGCCTTTCCACGCTCCTTCGTCACACTCTCTCGCCTTGCTCCCCCAGCCCTTTGTCCCTGCTTTCAGTGCTTTGGCAGCAGCGAGCGCGTCTCTCGGCACCGCATCATCTCTCTTGCATCACTCGGACTCGCTGTGCATAGTTACCCCACCCCGCCGGCCGCTGGCGGCCAATGTGCTGGCGGACGAAATGCTCAGAGATTAGCTATGACGACCGCTGAAACATTGTCCTGGCCTCCCAAAGACGGACGGCGGACAAGGCGCGCATCCAGACCACGGCCAGCCTGACCACCTGTCGTGCGCCAATGCTGGCCTAGCTCCAAGCGCCGCCGTGCTGATCGTATCCCATCGCAATGTAGCACACAGCTGCCACCTGGCCTGTAACTGCCCTCGCCCCCCCTCCACGCCCTGCTCCAACGAGACCGTTATCTCTCGTTTCGTGATGCTTGCCACTCTGTCTGCAGCCGTCTTGCATGAGCCTTGCGGTGCGATGCCGACTCTGCACTCGCTGCTGTCGTGTGCTCTTGTGTAGCTCGCTGTGCCATCCAGGGCTGTATCTGCGCCCCAATACAGCATGACAAGTGTTTCGTGTGCTAGCGGCGAGGCCATTTAGTACACTATTCGGCTGACTATCGACCCTCGACTCTGGCCTCACAGGGTCGCGCGCTGGGCGGGTCGCGGCAAACATTAGAAATCCGGGGAAAGCTTGCGATGTGCTGTGTTGTGACTGTGTGCGCTACGCTGCTGCCGCACTTCAGCGTCGCAGCATCTCCCGGCTTCGACAACTATAGTCGCTGCAACACGCCCTCTAGATGAGACACGACACATGCATGTCTCGCGGCTCGTCCACCCAGCGCAGCAATCGCGATCCTTCGTCGTCCCTCTGTTTGTTGTCTTTGGGGCTGCTCAGATTCCGAGCCAGCGTTCTACTGCAGTCTAAAGGAGGACACGCAGTAGCTTGCAGCAGCTTGCAGCGTCCTGCGTCCAGAGCCACCCAGAGGGCGTCTTGGACAGGCACTCGCCGGGCTACTGCAGGTAACATGCACCGGGCCATTTCTTTGTATCCACTCGCTGTGCCTGTCCCTGGGCTACCCTGGAGCGGTGTAGAGCAACAGCGACAACACATTCCATACCAGCGAATAGTATAACCAACTTTTCTGGCATTGGACGCGTTTTTGTCACGTTGAGCCGACGTGATCTCCATGACAGGCGGCGTGCAAGTGGGGGCCTACGGAAGCTATCTGGAAATCTTGCGACATCGAGCACCAGCACGCTCCAATTAGCCAGGAACACCCGTCCATCTCTCCATGGTCGACCGTAGATACTCCCAATACACGTGAAAAGTGTGGGTATTCTCAGGCGCGGATGACGGTGTGCGCCTCAACGACCAGCCTCATCTGCGATGCTGCGATGCTGCAACCAAGTCTAGCACATTGTTGGGGAAAAGTCATCGTGACTGTACACATGGCCTCAACCTCCGATGCCCGATGACTCTTTGAAAATTTTCTTCTCGACAGCACGGTCGCGGCTGTCAGGCCTCATCCGGCAGTCGTCCTCTAGTCCTCGAGAACCTGTTTACCATTCCAATAATCTACAACTTGCCGTGGTAACACACCTCACCGCCATGTTTTCAAGTTCCCGTCCCAGGCCTCGCACCAGTTAGCTGCCAGCCCAGACACACAAAACTACAGTTCGCAGAACAGAGGCGCCATAGCAGAGATTTCCCCCCCCTCACCGCTATTCACCGCCCTGCACTCAACAACAACGAGCAAAACAATGTCTCCCGCGTCCCTCGATGACGCGCGCTGGAAGCAAGCAGAGGTAGTGTTGCTCGATATCGGTAAGTCGCATCGCCTGCTTCTCGAGTCCCGCATGGAACGACTGCACCAGCCTCCACCAACCTCGCGAGGCACGCGCCCAGTCAGCAACTGTCCGACGGCCAGCGACAAAGAACCTTGCGCTCGCCTGTCATCCCATAATGTCTGTGTTGCTGCGCTCCCGGGCGGCGCTACCCCAGGTTTTTGCCTGCGCCACGACAACCTCAGCCGCCTTGTCCAACCTCGACGTGCGTGCTGACATGAATCTCCAGAGGGCACTATTTCGAGCATTTCATTCGTCAAGGATGTCATGGTAAGCTTTTTCTCCGTCGTCGACTCTCATTTCCCTCGCGCGTCCACTTTCCTCTGCTGTTCGTCTCGAGGCGCATCTTCCCCGCATCCGTCCAAGTGATCAACACCACCAAACATCCACTCGAGAATCACGCCGGCCCGGACTCCCATGCCCATTCTGGTGTCATAGTAACTGGTCCCCTCGGCAAATGCAGCAAAGCCACTCGCCGCCTCTCATTTTCTCGCCTCCCCTGTTCTAGATCGTCTTCCCGACAGCTGCACCTGCCACTCCAAGTCTCCAACGATGATCCAACTTCCGTCATCTGTCACGCGATGTCTGGCCTGTGGGGTGCAGTGTTTCCCCTTTTCGCACCGTCTTGCTCACAATAGCCGCAGTATCCGTATGCACTAGATAGTCTCACACGACTAGCACGTAATTCGTGGAGCGATGCCGACTTCCAAAACCTCATTGCGTCGTTCCCAGCCGAGAGCAAGACAAGCGCCGATGCGCTGATTGCGCATGTCGAAGATCTGACGCGGCGTGATATCAAGGCTACGTACTTGAAGCAGCTACAAGGTAGGTTTGAACAAATGAGTCTGTTTCATCCCCAACGTCGACATGCCAGGATGCCATCTTTTGTTGCCAAAGCACTGCCAACCATCCAAGCGCCGACACCGCGCCGCTCTAAAGTCGGGGCTAGCGCCATCGATTGGTGGGCTGGTGGCTCCGATGCGCCAGTCACCACCGGCCGCATTATCGCGATAGTCGCCGCTCTGTTGCAGCGGACGCGTGGTAGTGCCAAACCCTCTGCATTGTCAGAAGTCGACGCCGCTCCAACAGCGAAGTCTGTCTGGCTGGCAATCGTACGGATCTGCTCTTCCCCCCAGACGCTACTGGCGTGGCTAGGCATTATCACACGTTCGATTATGCACATTGGCCTTGTTATCATTGCTCTGCCAATTGGCATAATACCGAATCAATACTATTATGTGGGCTTCGCCGAAGACTAACCAGTGTTCGTCGCAGGCACGCTTTGGACGACTGGCTTCCGCAACGGGCATCTCAAGACCCCGCTCTTCGACGACGTGGTGCCTACACTCGAGCAGTGGAAATTTGCTCGCGGGAAAACACTAGCTATTTTCTCTTCGGGCAGCGTGGCAGCTCAGCTACAGTTCTTTTCGTACGTCAGAGACGGCGGTCCTGAGGATGACGGGACCCGCGACATTAGATCCTTGTTCGCGGCGCACTTTGATACTGTGAATGCGGGGCCCAAGATGCAAAAGGAGTCGTATGAGAAGATTTGTAAAGAGTTGGACAAGGACGTGAGTGCCGTCACGTTCTTGACGGATAATGTAAAAGGTACGTTAGGACTTTTTTTGGGTTGTCATGCTGCTGCTGCTGCTTTGAAACAACACACCACCCTGCGCTCTCACCGCCCTGAACCCGCCCCACCTATTTGTGTCTCGCAGCAACGTCTGTCGACCTACCAACACACCACTATAGTGTGACTTTACCTGACACCACCCCACATGTATCTTTTCTCTCATCGTCATGCCGCATCTCGTTTAACACCACCCACCCACCCGTATGCCAGCACTGTCTTTGTTACAAGTTCCACGTATCCATCTTTTCGCTGTCACGCGACCCCACTATACGAAGTTACACGCACGTGTTTCATATCCTCTCTCACACCCCACTCCTACTACTACTACAACACGTGGCTAGGCTTTTCGTACAATGGGTACCTGGCGATAACATTGACTAACACGTTCGTTTTGTGAATATAGAAGCGGAAGCGGCGATGGAAGCGGGTGTGTATGCGGTTGTTGTTGATAGACCGGGGAATGCGGTGTTGGGGGAGGAGGTCAGGGAGAAGTTTGTGGTGGTGGAGAGGTTGGATGAGCTGCCGTGAGGGGTTTTGTTGTCGAGCGGTGCAGATGGGGGTTGGAGGTCAATGGAGAGAGATGACTGCTAGATGCACGATTATGAGACTGTGTGCTTGTGTTTCTTCACATAGTAGTCCAGTGAAAAAAAAAGGTCTTTTGTCTTTACAAATGTGCTCATGGGCTTGAGAGCATCATCAACGTGGGATGGGTAATTCCGTGAAAACATGCCATATCGTAACTCTTTTTTTCGGAAAAGACGTCGTTTTCCTCCCCATGTTATCATTAGTGAATCGTGGAATATCGCTGCCTCTCCCTCGAGGAAAATAAAAACTTCACGCCCTCTTCCCCTTCTAATTGTTAAAACACTTTCTTTCAAACAAACCTCTAGTACCCTAACCTGCCCACCCGCAGATTCTGTAAAGAAAAGATAAAAAAGAGTATCTAAGACCAACAGAAAACTCTAAAATCCTCCTCCCCCCTTCGGAAATTTGTATCACGGCAAGTCTCATCACCCAAGGAAAGAAGAACCGACACCGGGGCGGGTACCAACAACAACAACAAACCACCAACCACCCGTTCAAGCCAGCCAGCCAGCCAGCCAAAAAAAAAAAAAAAAAAAAAAACAGGGGCAGCCGCGCGGGCGGGAGATTTACACTCATACTCCCGACTCGGTGTTGTGTGCCAATAATTAGGGCAGATGGATTTGCCTAGTGCTTACTATGTACATGAACAGTTCCTGGCCACCATCGAGATTATGATGGGAGTTCTTCGGTCTCTCTTTGGCACATTTCTTTATTGAAAACCAAAGCTAGGCAGTTCGTTGAGGAAAGGTTCCTGAGTATCGGGATCGGCGTGTTGGGCAATATTGTATTATATCGGGTTCTAGATCTCGATTTCGGGGGAGTCTTTCCGGGGGTGTGGGTGTTATATATATATATTTATGTGTGGAAATGGACATGTTTGTTCGAAGATAAACTTTGGTAGGCACCGGAGTGGCATTGAGGAGTGTAATACGTTGTCTGTTTCATGATGTGCTTGTTGGGAATGGGTAGTGCTATGTGTGGCAGGATGGATGGGATGGGATTAAAGCAGCGAGATGAGATGCGTAAGACGTGTAGAAATTGCGTGAGGGGAAGTAGTTCGTTTTTGTTGTGCCGTGTCGTGATGATATCGCGAGGGGCTACGTTGTTTGGTCGACGGGTGATGTGTATGTTGGGTGCTGGGGACTTGTCTGCTCGCTGTTTCTGTACATGCATATTGGACTCGAAAAGAGTTGGATTTGATCGCACTTTTCTTAGTCGTCGGTATGTTCGTCTTGGATCTGCGCATCTTGGTCTGCTGTACACTGTCGAAAGTGAACGGGAATCATGTACTGGACCATCTCGTTTCGTAGCAATCCGGGAGTAATGTTGATTTCTGTCCGCAAAAAAAGGGGTCTTGTCTGTATGGCTCCAAAATCGACACCATCTCCATACTCTCATTCTCATCCTCATCTCCATTCTCATCCCATATATCTTCCTCGTCCTCTTTGCCCAACTAAACATCACCAGCAATCCCCCAAATCCACTCCACCGTCTCCTCCACCCGACTCAAAAACGGACTATGTCCACTCTTCACCCTCGTGACCTCAATCACCCCAGCCGCCTCCTTCACCCTATCCACCAGACCCTCCTGCACCTGCGGCGGCACACACACATCGTCCTCACACAACAAATAACAAGTGCGAATTTCCTTCCACGCGGCCCCCGTCGCGGGCGCATAAAACGACGCCGCAGCCTGCGACTCAATCTTGCCAAACCAATACCTCTGCTCCTCGTCCGGCAAATCGCCATAAAAGATTTTCGCGTCCCTCGCGTACACATACGGCTCCTGCACGTCTAACCACTCAGGCATAACACCTTGAGAATCATCCTGTAAACACTTCCCCTGATCCACAATAAACGCCGCCATAAGCCCTATGCACACCACTCCACCCTTCAATCCCTGTGCTTCTCGCTCTTTCTTGCCGAGCCCGACGAGCGCGCTCCCGGCGATAACACCGCCCCAGCTGTGTGCTATGACAACAACGTCGTTTCCTGCGTCGCCGATGGCGGACAGCACGAGCGCGCGTACGATCGCGATGTCTTGTGTGGCATCCGTTGGGGGATCGGGGTTGCCGACGGATGCGAGTTTGGCGCAGTGCGTTGTGTAGTTTAGGGCGTGGAGTTTGGTGATGAGCGGGGTGAAGTGGGCGGGTGTGTGCCAGGCGCCGGGGATGAGGACGAGGGAGGGTTTCTTGGACATGATGGATGGGTGGGAGGCGTTGTGGTGGGGTTGAGAAGTGGGATCGGTAAGGTATGTCGGTGGAGAGGAGGTGCGTGAGTCTTGTTCGAAGATTCTTGAAGGAGGATTGCTGGTCATCTTGAAGCTTATAACATGTGCCTGGTCTGAGCGTTGATCCGCTTGTATCTGCCCATAACTATGCGAATATTTCCAGGTAGGGTATGGGCGACCGAGCTCACTATTGCCTGAAGGATTCCTTCAGGTGATAAGGATGCAAGCGGTCAGCATTTTTCTAAGCGTGATGTTGTGGGAGTCAGTCAGTGAAGCGTCTGTGGTGTTGTACTGGGCGCCTGGATACGCCCCAGCTGACGTGATATCGACGTGTATGTTTGCAGCACAGTGCTTATGTGTGCTCACTCCAAGCCGTGTCGTTATCGGAATCTAGACGGAGTGGATGGCGGTAAGGCGGCTCTTTGAAGGTAAGTATAGTCGAAGCCATGGTCATGTGCTGCCTGGTCGTACGGCAATCTTCTCAGTCTTTCCGCAAGTGCTGACCACACGTTCCTAGGGACACTGCCCTCAGTCACACCCTTGAATCCATATCCCTTCCACTAGATGGCACATTCTTACTGGCAGAAGTCGTGTTTACATGTCGTCATTCCGGATCCCTCCCTGAAGTCGGTGTCGACTGTCAGCATGCGACATGGCATGAAGGCGTCATGATATCAGAATGCTGGCTCTGGTTTGACAGACGAAAGCTGGAACATCAAGCTGGAGGCCCCGTCAAGAACCCAGTTGTAGCTCCATAGCTCTATATTCCCCTCATTTTTTTCTCAGGATATGCCTCAGTCGTTTATGTCGGCTCGTTGTAGTATGGATATCGGCACGTGCGTGCACGCGATTCGGTTCGTCACATGGTGTAAATCGGTTGGTCTATCGCCAAGTTCTCGTTCGTATACGTCCAGTAAGAAAACTTCCACCGAGGTCGATGTCGGATTGCTGAAGGTTGAAGTTCTCGATCGAAATTGATAGTGTGGAGTGGGGCGGGCATGAACTAAAGCGTTAGCGAGGGGTGGTATTCACGATGAGCTTACAGCCAATCACAACTCGAGGATGCCAGGGTCACTGAAAGGGTATCCTGGTCCACCCAGCAAGGGAAAAAGTCACGGCAGGACCAGATGCGATGATGTATGGAGTTGTATACGAAAAGCTGAAGCCTGGGTATTGTTGTACGTCTGTCGCCGTCCCCAGGCGAAGTTTGCGCCTCCAACGCCGACAGTACCCAGAGTCACGCCCCTGGATACAGACTGAAAGCACCGACTCGCTGCACGCCTATTCCTAGAAGAATCTCCACCAGATGAAGACGATGATTATGAAACCCAGTCCGCCAATGGGTCCGTACTGCGCAGTGTTAGCATTCCACAATCTTGACGTGTCTGTATTGTTGTCTGCCACTGACCTGTTTCAGCAACAGCTCCCAGTTGATGCGCACAGCAGCCTTCTTGTACTTTCTGCTGTCTTCCCGCAACCGACTCGAGATATCGCCCATCCTCTCCAGACTGTCCCCGCGGTACAGCAGATCCTCAATGTTCTTGGTCATGACCTTGGTGACGTCCTTGAGCTCATCGTTCAGCTTGTCTAGATTCTGTGTCGCTCTTGCGTCTTGGTATGTCTTCTTTGAGCGCTGGATAAAGGTGTCGAATTCGACAAAGGCGTAGGGCCGGCATGTGGGCGAGAGGTACTGTTGCGGCTGGTATGTAGTGGTGAATTCGCGGTGGAGGTCGGAGAGGTATGTGAAGGCGAGTTTGCGTGGGTAGGACCTGTCGCATATGCAGAGGAAGCAGAGGTCGCCTTCGATTATGTAGCTGGTGGTCATGTTAGCGAGTGGTTGAAGCAGAGTAGAGGTGCGAATGCGCATACTGGTATGTGTAGTTTCCGCTCTCTATGCTCGCTTGCTGCTCAGCGTTACGGCTCAGACGGCGCTGTACAAGCTTGACCTTGGTCTTGACTTCATTGAACTCGGCGTCGTTCTGAAAATTGTAAGTTTCTTGGAGGGATATACGCGCGTGCTTGAAGGCGGCGGTACCTGCTCATCGTCGACCGAGGCTGTGAGTAGGAGGCCTGGGTATCTGTCAGTGCTTATGGACCCTGGAATAGTGCAGCGTGACTGACCATCAAGCCGGGATATCAGAGTGTGCCTGATCATGGTGGCGGCTGTGGGTGTAAAACGATGCGCGATAGTTTTAGAGTATTGTCAATGTTGGCCAGTGTCGTCAAGTGAGGTCTGCAGCTGTGGGAAGGCGCAGTAAAGGCTACGTGTTGGTGTCGATGATACCAGATCGCGAGATGACGATGCGGAAAGGGTCGCGGAGGGCGCACGGACTCACCAACGGCCTTTACAGAACGACCAAGTGTGCCGTGACCTTCGAGCCTCTGTCATTCATGACTCTAAACGACTTTTCAGTCGAAGAAACGGACGCGGAGAGACAGCACAGGTTGATGTTGGCATCGTCGCTACAGAACGTTTGGACAAGATCAACTCAACGCCCCAGCCACCATGCCGGATCGCGCCGCAGGCTCGTGTACCCTTCTCGCACCTTCACCCCAATCATTGAGTGGCGGACGCGCTTTCAGCCCCAATGCAAGCGGTTCGCTGTCTCTGGACTTGCGCTCTCAGCCATTGGTAGCATAGCTCTGCGAAACGTGACTGCGGCTGCCTTATCATCTCGAAGAAAAGAAACACCAACAGCCTGTTATAGCGACTGCCATTCACGACAATCGAGTCGAACGCGCTAGCGGCACTTCTTGAGACGACACTTGTTCAAGTGAACACCAACTCTCTCTATCCGAGCCGTACTACGAACATGTCGTTGCCGGTGAGGTACGTACCATTCTTCAACGCGTCCTAAATCCAAGCGCGCAGCTGCTATTGTGCAATCGCTCAATATAACTTCTACTTTCACTTCATGCCAAGCCTGATAGTCCTTGACACATGATTATCGCCCAGCATCGCGTCCTATTGTTCACCAGTCTACCCACCCCACAATAGAGGATTCAACAGCATTGGCAACCTGTATATCGTCTCACAGCCCTAATCAACAAGTACAGACCCTCGTCCGCTACTCAACCCGCCTCTTCATACAACTCGCAATCAACAACTGCTTCAACCTTAGAGGACACGTCCGAGCCAAGGCAAGAGCGAACTCCTACACCACCAGATCCCAAAACACCAAACAAAAGAGCGAAGATGTCTCATTCCGAGCCAAACTCATCACCCCTCTCTTCGGCTCTTCCGTCTCCCTCTGAGCAGACTTCACCCGTTGCATCAAGTATACCAAGCCAGAGCGCAGACACTGCCATTCCGAGCATAGAGAACGGCTCGTCCAGCATGGCAACCAACGACTCTCTGCCTCAGACTGAGCAGGCGCTGGCATCTGAATCCATACCAACCTCCGCGATATCGTCTAACATCGGCGCTAAACGCGCACCCAAGCAGAGCCCAAAGCGAGCTCGCGAAGAGGATGACGAAGAAGAAGCCTTTGGCACACCACCCCCCAAGAGACCAGCCAGAAAAGCAAACAAACCAGCAAACAGCAAGACTTCTACAAAGAAAGCTGCCGCTCCCAAGACGTCTGCTCCCAAGAAGCCAGCAGTGCCAAAGAAAACCCCTGCCAAGAAACCTACAGCCGCACCACCACTACCCAGTTCGCGCCCGTCACGAACCCGTAAAGCACCAGAGCGCCTCATGGACTTGGAGGAGAAGACTACTCCCAAAGCTCTTCCTGCCAAGAAGGGAACCAGCAAGGTCTTTGACCCTGTATATATAACCACCAACTCCTCCAGCCGCCTCGTCAAAGCCGATGTCTACGTAAGTCTGCCCCAATTAGTCATCTCCTCACATCATATATCTAACGCACCCCAGCACATGCTCCTCGAAGGCCCAGCCTGGACCTCTCTTACCCCGTCCCAACAATCCACTCTCATCTCCATGCTCCCCGAGTCTCCCGACAACATCGCCCTCCTTGCCAGAATTTCTGCTGGGGAGACGGTAGATACGCGGCCAGCAGCGTTTACGCTAGCAAACAACTGCTTCCGGACAGACGTCGCCAAGTTCCAGGAGGATCTCAAGAATGGTCATTTGGCCAAGACATGGCAAGCTGCGGCTGAGCAGGCGGTTGTGGAGAGGGCGGCGGGCGAGTATGACGGGTGGAAGGCGGAGGAGGCGGAGGCTTGGTGGGGGCAGAAGGGGAAGTAGGGTTACTCGTGGGAAGTCGGTGGGTAGGTTCATCTTCGGCTGCTATGAAACGTGAGCATCCTCTCAGGTACATGTGGTTTCTGCGAGAAAACTATGGAAGGTGCGATATTACGGCGTTATGTGTGCTGTCGTTGAAGTTCGCTTTCCCTTTGTCCCTTTGCCTGCGCTCGACTGTGACAGTGAAACACTAAAATTATCCCACTACGAGTTGTCAGATAAGTCGGAATCCCACTGGCGTAGCTTTCCACTCCCCTGCTTTCCTTTGTACATCTCGATTGACGGCTTTGCTACTCCTCTTCCTCGAACCACTCCAATCCACTGCGAACACGCAACATCACGCACGCCGGCCACCAGACCGCGATACAATCACACCGAGAGCGCCGACGTCGGAAAGTAAGTTACAAAAACTGAACGAGCGCACTGTTGCGCAACCGGTTGTTGTTCAAGGTCTGACCATCAATGTGAGTCTGGAATACTCACTCAACCTCCTGTCTGCATCGTCGCTGACCTCTATCCTAGCACTGCGACCCGTAACAAGGATGTTGCCCACCACCCCCTTCCAAACCCCACCAGGTACGTCGGACTTTGTACAAGGCGTTAGAGCCAGTCTCGCGACCACCACTGCGACAAGTACCGCAGCCGCTACCATCATGAACACAGCGTATACCACTTCGGCGCTCACCGCGCCTGCTGCTGCCAGATACATGACTACACACTTTGACGCCGTTGTCCCGCCGAGCTTACTCAGAAACGTGGTCACCGCGTACAACGCCGTGGACCGAAATAATGTCGTCGCCAGAATCTGCGCAATAAAATACGCATTGGCTGCAGCCATCACTGCAGGCGCGACTCTAGCCTGGTGCGTACGACGGAGATCGCTTCCGCCGGCGGTATCTGGGATTGATCGATGCAAGTGGCTAGCGCTGAAGCATCGTGTTCATGTTTGGTTACATAGGAAGCTCAGGTCTGACGATGGGTTGCGGAGGGGGGTGGAGGATGCGAAGAGGAAGTTGGAGGAATACAGCGCACAGAGGACAGCAAGTACGGGTAGTGGAAGTCAGACTGAGAAGATGGTAGAAGAAGGTCAGACTGGAATCGATCTCAAGGAAGTGCAGGCCACGACTCAACTGGCTTCGGGGGAAGAGGGGCTACATGTGGCGCAAGCAGAGATTGAATCGTTGAAGCATGAAGCATTCTCTCTGAATACAAAGCTGCAATACGCGCAACAAGAAGCGAAAGAGGCCAAGGAAGAAGTCGTGTTCATAAACAAGAAGCTGGATCAGGCGAACGAAAATACAAGAACAGCGGAACAGGGCTTGGAAGCAGTGTCAAAGCTTCTGCCAGATGTACACGCCGAAATCACGACTCTGACTTTGCAACTAGAAGTGTCGCGAGAAGAGGAAGAGAAGGCAATGAGGGATATATCGTTGCTGGAGAGAGACCTCGGTGAGACGCGATTAGAGCACAGCAAGCAAATCGCGCTACTCCAAGAGCAGTCACAATATCCAAGGCGGCCGGTCAAGGACAGGGATCGGATTGCTGAAGAGGAGGATATTAAAGATGGCTTGTTGGGCGAGCTTTACGAAGAGAAAGCATATCTTGAAGGACGTTTCCAAGAGGAAGCAGCAAGGTGCAGGGACCTTAGAGAAGAGGTTTCCAAGCTACAAAGGCAGATTTTACATCTCAGGTCGAAATACGAAGACAACGAAGGGAGGCTCAAGACCACCGCTGCTGGTCTCAAAGCACCAGAGGTCCTGCCTCCGCCAAAGTCCTTCACCTCGTCCGGAACCCAGACCATACCTCCTCCCGTCTCCTCCGAAACATCGCCATCACCATCACTCCGTTCCGATCATACACCCCCTAGCCCTCCACAACTACTTTCAATCGCCGGCGGCATAATCCCATCAACCCCTCCGCCCAATGACTCACCAGCCGCCCCTGAGACACCGTTGATCAGATCGCCCGCCACGCCAGATAAGACGCCGGATAGCGTAGCAATCGCGTATCTGTACCGGGATGGGAAGATTGATCTGCCCGAGTATGTACAAGGACTAGCGGCGCTGCCGCCTAGATCTGGTAAGCGGAAGCCAGATGATAACGGAGAGATGCCTAGGCCGGTTAAGAATGTTAGGGGTGGTGGGGAGAGCGAGGGTTATCCGGTTGTTGGTGTGATTACGCCGGGTGGGGGACCGGGTGTGAGACTTGCGAAGGAAGTGTCGGTTGAGAAAGCAGATGATGGGGCCGTGCCGGATAGAAGTGAGACCTCGAAGGCTTCTGAAGATGAGAGAATCGAAGGTCCTGCGATTGGCTTCGACGAAGCATTGCCATCTGTGCTGCGGAGACAAGGCGCAGTGCAGGTAGATGGAGGCCTTCGAACCGAAATACCCCCTATCTCGATGCGTACAGGTACGAAGCGGAAGCTCGCTGCTGGAGACAAAAAAGGGGCGCCTAAGCCATCTCAGGCTCTGCGTATTAGAGAGAACCTTAGTGACGAGCAAACTACCAGCTTGGACAAGCTCATTGTACCTAGGTAGAGTCCGTTACCGATACGGCCTCTCCGACCACGAACACACCTTTGTCTAGCGGAGGGCCAAGCGTCGAGCTTCCAGCGCTAGGGTTGCCCGCGGACATAGATGACGATATAACGAACGAGACGTTACAAATGGATGACGTAGAACCGTCCCACAGGAAAGGTGCCACCGCTACCGTTAAAAACAGAACCCTTGAACCAGACGTCCAACATCCATCCATCCCACCAGCGCAACCAAACAACAACACCGCCATACCCAACAGCAACGACCCAGAAGTATCCACTCCCTCCAGACCGAAACAACCCGCCCTGTCTCAAACTAGCCGACGCAAGCCTCATGTACCGAAACCCATACCAGCAAGTCTCCGCAAGAGCGCTCGCAACGCAAGTAAACCTATCATTTCTCTCAACGAGCAGGTTCTGAGTAGGCGGGCGGCGTTGCCAGCGACGCCGGCGGCGACACCACGAACGAACAAGAGCTCTTCTAAAGCTAAGAAGACCCAGTGAGGTCTCGTCACCAAAAAGGAGATGGACATGGATGATCTGACGGCGGAGGCCTGAAGGGAGATTCATGCACAGCGATATGGAGAAGGAAGTACGGCGTAAAGGTAAACAACGCTCAATGGCACCAGAGCGATTGAATAGAGAGACGCGCAGTCGCATTCGACCACGTCGGGACCGAATGGAGGAAGAGAGTATATAAAGTGCTGGTGTCTCCACGCGGACATTGCACGATGGCGATGGAGTGCAAAAGAAGTATAGGAAGAGAGGAGATCTGACAGGGAGGCGGAGACTTGATCACTCGTCATATTGAGTGGCGCGTCGCTGAATGCCCCTGTTTGGGTAAAGCCAGTGCATGCTCAACGATCTGAACGAACAAGGTCTCTCAAATGAGAGAACTCGCAAGTAAAAGAATGCTCTTCTTCTCCTCCCCTCTAGACGCTTTAACATAATCAGAAACTCCATTTCTACGTACGTTTGGAGTTTTCCACCATAGAGAGATGCCAATCCCCGATTAATTGCAAAGTATAAGTCTTTGCACTCTCCACGAAATCGTCGGCTGTACCAGTGCATCGCTCCCCAGGAATCTCAGCACAACTGGAGTACGGCTCCCCACAAAAGTCGTCATTGATGAGCTCAAGTACCCTTTCTCCCGGTCTATTTGTATTGTCTTCCAAGAGAATAGATGTGAGCCCACCTGCCAGATGTACTAGGATGTCATCAACTCCAAGCCACAGCATGAAAGCAGTCATTTCAAGGTCATTCGGTAGAAGCTCTGGGGGAAACCATACTTTTCCCACGATCTGGAAATACTTGCTTGCCTCACTGACCTGACGGAGGACAAAGCCGTAACTGTACACTGTAGGCACGATCCAATCATTGACTTGTATTGTCGCGCTTGCAAGTGCGCGATAGTGGTTAGATCGATCCACCGCGTGAATGTACACACACGTAGAATCTGTGGCCCGCTCTATCCTCCAGACACTGTCTGGTGTGATCTGGAAGCCACCTTCCACGATTTGTAACTGCTCCTGTTCTGACTGATTTGCAAGATGGACTAGGTCCCGGTCCGCAATTGGCGCTGTGGTAACGGTTCTCTGACGGCGAGATTCAATCCCTGATATTACTTCCTCCACATCTGAGCCAACTCGAAGCATGAAGATGACTAGCTTAACAAGCTCGCCTATCTGGTTGAAGTTCAACATAACCTCTTTCGCTAAATTATAGCTGGACTTCTTATAGTCAGGGCGAAGAACACCATCATCGTTTGCAGCTGCCCGAATCAAAAATCCATCCAGCGTGAATGTCGTACCGTCAGCCCAGTCCGTTAAGGAAAGGGTGCCGTACACAGTATCCCGCGGATCCTGACAATATCGGTCTTCGCACATGGCAAGCATCTTCGTTAAGAATAATTGCTGTCGTTCGGTCGTCTCATCAAGAGCAACTGCTCGCTCGCGGAGCATGTCTTCGAATCCAGCACCGAGACCTGAGCCTCCATCATCAAGAAAGCTGAGCACATCAGTCCATTGCACTCTACTCAAGTAATCCTTGCCGGCTTCTGATGCCGTGAGTTTGCGCAGTAGGATAGGTGGCTCTTTGCCTGCCGCAATGTCATCTCGATGCCGGAAAAGCCATTGAGTTTTTGCATCGGACCACCAGAAAAGAAGTGTGGGAAGCAAAAGCTCGTCAAGATCGCATAGAAAGACTATGCGACGAGCAACAAACAATTCCTGCAGGATCCAGATGCGCCAGAAGTACGGCCGTCGAGCGAAAGCATCAAGAGCCTCATAAAGTCGTACTGTGTCCTCGTCTGCGAGGGCCTCCAGCCAGTGCTCACTATGCCAGATTGTCCAGCCTTTCTCCTCCGTCCATTCACCACTTTGGTCACTGAAGACTGCAGATGATTTTCCGTGTGAAGCCAAGTATGTATCGAAGCTCCTAAGCGTGTCGGCCATGAACTTGCTGTCATCTTCATGCATGCCAACACAGGATAGCACGCAGTCCGCACGACTGAAAATCTCCCCCATCATTGCGACTTGATAACTCTTCTCGGTGTCATTGCTTTGGTCGATACAGATTGCGTCCACCCAGTAGTACTTTGCCGTCTTGAAATGGGCTAATTGTCGCAGCACATTTGCACAATTCTTGCGGACCGTCATCCGTCGACGGTCATTGCTTCTGTCTTTCGAATCCCCGTTATCGTTGTTGCATATTGTGATATCTTCTTCGGACGCGGGATCGCCCCACGTATACGAAACCGCATGATAGGCTGGTGCGTCATGGAACGGAACAGAGATGAGTGAGATTTGAATATCAGCGACGCCTGCCTCACCACAATCGAAGACGATAAGCAGCCGAATGTGCGTCGCAGGGTTGGGAAGGATAGGGAGAAAGCCCTCGTTTCCGGTATTGGTCTGCATGTGATTGAGTTGGGGTTGTATATCATCGGTGCCGCGTGTTTAGGATACTATGTTTCCATGGATTGTTGAACTTACTGTTTGCTGATGACAAATACGAGCCCCTCGATGAGCAGAACCATCGCTGCGCTTGACCAATGAAATAAGCGGGGCGACAAGGCGGCCAACGGCTCGGAGAATGCGATTCCCCAGGCCTTATTATAGTAGGTCTGTCTACGTCTTCATAGATTGTATCTCAGCTGTACAGCATACTCGAAATTTTCAGAGGATAAACTGTAATATACTAAATACTTCTAGGATAGGATTTGAGTTCCGTATAAGCGCATGAATGCTCTCGTGACTGCGCCCGTGCCGCTCGCTGTATACGTCATTGTGCCACACGTTGCTCCTGCGGCGCGCCTGTGTAACCATAACAGACTGCTGCCTGACCTTTCGCATTGTGTCCTCCACAACCAAAACCTTCAACCATCCCCCTCTGGCAGCCTGCCACAAACGTCCCTGAATCTTCCAACTCTCAACTACCCCTGGGATGGCCGACCCGACCCTTCCAGCCTGCCTATGCAACCTTCCAGTGGAGATCAAGGCCAACATTTTCGCCTTCGTACGCGAAAGAACCACCCAGGCAGCCATCTGTCTGACCAATCGCCAATACCGACACATCATGGCGCCTATGCTCTTCGAGAACCTTCAACTTAAAAAACGCAAAATCACCTTGCAGACGATAGGCACATTTCTGAATCCCCAAAACGGGATCACACCTCGTGTTCGTAATCTTTTTATTGTCAATGGAGATTGGGAAAAACAAGATGATGTTATCATAGACCCCATGCTCCAGCTGGCCATTGGCGCATTTCCCCAAGATGGTCTGCGCGCTTTGATCGGTGACGATGAGATAGTGGTTGATACGACTATGCTGGTATGCGCGCTTCAGCACCAGTCACGACTAAAGCGCCTAGCTATCTATCACCGAATGCGACCCCATGTACATACCATCGACCTTGAAGACCGGAATATAGTGGCATGGGCGGCGTCTCGATGCGAGGATATCGACTCTCTTACGGTCTTCTTTCGGACTGATTTCGTCGACACTTACACGCCAGCTGGGTTCTTGGTTCGAAGCGCCATGAATCTCAAGGATCTTAGAATCAAGAACCATAGTTCCAAGATGCACAACGCACCGCCTCTTATGCGTCGCGTAGGATCGCGGGAAGAAGCTGGTTACAACGCTTTTGGAGGATTGGCTGGAGACAAAGATGAAGATGAAGATGAACGTGCTAAACTCGAGTTGTCTCAGATGAGCTTGGAACACACAGGGTTGGACCTGGGGTCAGTCGAACTGATTCGAAAACATGTCGACTTATCAAAGCTGGCAAGTCTTGAGGTGCTGGGATGCGGGAAAGCCTATCTTCTCTTGATGCAACTTCAACCGTATTGTAATCTCACTAAGCTGATCTTCAGGATGTCTAACTCCCACATTCGTACGGATCAGGACCAAAGAGCGATCGAAGGACTTCTGAGTTCTTTTAGTGGCCTCCGAGTGCTTTCACTGGATCTTTTCGACCGAATGGTTGATGTTTCCTGCATCGTCCGTCACGGTTCTTCTCTCCGGCATCTTGGCATACACTCTTCTTCAACATACCTCCCTGTAAGCGATTTAGAAGAAATCCTTCAATCAGCTCCGCATCTTGAAGGTCTCGGAGTAGACTTCTGTAAAGTACACCTAGGCGGGGTAGACCGTGCCATCTCAAACTTCAAGCTAGCATCAACACCTAAAGAAGCACACACAGCATCGGAACTAGAAACATACTTAGTAAGCGATTCTTTGCATCGTTCATGCGTTAGTGCAGACACTAACGATGATTATTCAGACTGCTATCTCGGCCCACAATACACTAAAATGCGTCCGCATCTATACCCCTCCCGTTATCCAATTTCCTGAAAGCGAAAGCCGCATCTATCATTTCAACGGGCCAGATATCGGATGCCAGCTTGCCGACGAGGACGTCGAGGTGATGCGAACCATTATGCAGCACTTCGCCACAGAGATACTATCATACATGAGTGCCTTGGGCTCGAATGTAAGATTCTGGGGTATGATGCCGAATTTCGTCTACCAGACTGAGAGGGAGTCACGTGTGGACAAGAACGGGCACCAGTGGCCCAGGTATTACTATGTACGCGGCCAAGTCAGTATCAATGAACCATCAGAGAGCAAAGAGAATACGAGAGTGGTTGCCGTGCCGACAACGCTAGATGATGGTCTCATGGAGGATACCGTGTTTACGCAGGTGTTCGATACCGATTGGAGTAGTGCTTGTGGGCAGGAACGCCGGTTTTTGGGTTACACGCGGAGCAAACAACGACCCGGACGGCTGTTTCCTGGGGAATTGGCGTCGGCTAGCAGAGGCAGAAACGGGAATCTAGACCGCGATCGTGTCTAGAAGGGGGACTGCCGGGTAGTCCTGGATATCGATAGTCTTAGTACTTGTACTTCGATCCGACACCGGCTACGTCCTGGCATAGCGCATGGATCTCGGTTACAGAATCGATCGATTGAGTAGCCCACAACGATCAGGGTTGGGAATCATCTACTCACCTATTTCGGCACTGAGATATGTAGAGTACGGCCAGTTGTATGTGTGCCAAACTGTAGTGGGCGATAGTATCAACATAGCATGTATTGTATGAGCTGAACTATGATACGATCGCTTTCACATACCAAATGTGTCAAGTAGTGCATGAAGCAGAAGAGATAATGAATGTTAGGAAAGAGTCTTAGTTCGTAGCTCTTCACTGCTAAGCTTTGGTATCTCCCGTGTATGCCACAGACTTTACCCCACGCACCAGTACACTGCCTTCTACTATCCCCTCATACAATGGTCTCCAGACGTTTCAATATAAGATACAATGACACCCCTAGGACTGTACTGTCGCTGCTTTCAGCATAGTGTGCGTTGATGTGTTCCACGATCTTCGCTAGCTGTGTCTTGTTCGTCTCTAAAAAGACCCGTTTCGTTTGATTGCGAACCATGCCGTGGTGTTGGTGTAGAGCTTCGGCTGGTAGATAAGACGAGACACAGGATATATCAAGCCCTGGTCTTCGACTAGGTGACCTGTGTAGACTCCACACTTGCCCTTGCGATCGTTTATAGGGAACCGTTCCTTGTTACCGCAGTCTGGCACCAGGCATGGGAAGCAGAGGTCTCCTTCGTCTTCCCTGGTCAGCCTTATGTTGAATATCCCATGAATCTTTGCGAGGTGGTTCTGATAGACTAGCAGGGTGTTTCTTGGAAAGGAATACTCGCAGCTTGGTTGTTGGCAAGCAACAAAGTAGGCGGCGTGGGCCTTATTTGACTGCGGCTGCAAGTGTTCTTCCATGTGGGAAGTGAGTTCGTCGATGTTATTGATTGGCTCTGGTTTTTTGCAACCTGGTATTGGACATGGTGTAGAAACTTGGTCGTGAAACTCCAGTTCATGACCTTAGAGGTATTCCAATGTGTGGAATGCCTCCCCAGGCTTCATACAGCAGTCTTCTAGTCGACACGGAAATTTTCCGTTGTCGGAGAATGTGCCATCCCTTGGCCTGACATGCATCCGAGTTGTCTGCGTGTTTTCAAGGCTCGCTGCATGTGTTTTGTTCACCTGCAGTACCACTGGTTGGTGTGTTTTCAGCAGGGAAAAGTGGTTGACGAAGCTATCTCCGTTACCGTACAAGACGTTCGTGTGCTCTATTGTCGAGAGCTTGCGTTTTTCACCAGAACGCAGTGGTGTCGTTGTTTCTGCGTTGAAGATCATCTGGGTAAATAACGGTCTCTTGTCTGGCAGATTGACTCGGTCTTGCCAGGTGTCTTGTCGAGAATGCTTCCTGGTGTATGACCTTGTAGTACCCCCGTTTGTAGAAGTGACGGAGTGATTGAGTTCTTCTCCAATCTCTGATAGCCACATTTGTCGATTAGGCTCGACCTGGAGGAGGTCTTCTGCGGCACCATAGCGAATGTCGTGTGATCGGAGCGGGACGTTGGCATCGACCAAGGTCGTCAGGACCTCGAAGATTATCCCCACTGTTGCTGTCTTCATTGACTTGGCTCTCAACACAGTATGCGCTTGTGTCATATGTGGTATGATGGGCAGATGTGGGTTCACCCACTCAGCCGGATTGAGTGGGTGACTGGCAGCATGTTTGAGGACTTCTTCCATCTCTTTGCCGCCCTTGACGATGCCATGAGCCTCGCCGGGCGTAGACTATTGTCGTTCGTTTTCGATCAGAGCGTGCCGATCCACTTTGTAGGCTTCTGGCGGGCCGCTGCTTGAGAGCCGAGCCAGCTGTATCCTTGATGTCGCCGCCATCTAGGACGAGTTTGACATCGCTGTACGAAAGGCATGGGAGCCGATCCTCGACAGACAGTTGCACATAGTTGCGAGTTGCGATCAGGTCGCACGGAAGTGTGCAGTGTACAGAGCAGTTGCGTAATTGTCTATCCATCGCTCCATTGTGCCTTTCAGAAAGGGACGTCTCTGGTCAGCAGAATCAAGCTTGTGGGCTTTTACGAGGTGCGTGTCGTACTCCGAAGGCTTGTTGAACTTGATGTCCATGTCACACCCGTCGATGTAGCAGGAGTTAGGTCTAGACTTCTCGCTGTCGACTAATTGTGGTTTCTCGACGCCGTGCAACTTCTCCAGATGAGTGTAGTATAAGGACCTGCGCTTCGCAATGTATTCGCACTCATCGAATCGACATTTAAACGCCATGTCCGCCTTGTATACGGCAAGCCCATGGCTGAGGTGCTCCCCCTTGATATGCTTGTCGAGTTTGTCGTACGATGTGAAATTAGTCTTGGTGCAGCCATAGAGAGGACAGTCAGCCGGGTAGCATTCAGGATGTTGAGTGACAATATGGCCGTAAAGGGCTCTGATGTCCTTGAATTCTTTGGAGCCCTTCTTTGTACAGTTGGGTAGCGTACATCTTGGTTTGGAGCCCGCATTGGACGTTGAGTTGGTCTCTTCTTCTGTGGTGAGTGCGTTTTGCTGGGTAGGAAGCTCGAGAATGTGGGGAAACCATGCGTTGTGTCCGACAGTCGAATTAGAAAATTGGTCGTGATGTCGCTCAGAATGGTGCATCATGATGTGGTCAATCGTGTTCGTTACTTGTATCTTGTTTGTATCCAGAAATATCTGCCGACTTTGCACTTGGGCTTGTTGATGTAGATGTTGAAACTCTGTCCTGAACTTAGCTTGTTCTTCTGTGGACGCATCCTGGGCGTCTACCCGGCCGTTAAGGTAGTTGGAGATAATTGGGGTCAGTTCTTTGATCTGATAGGAAGCAAAATGTTGCCCCATGTACTGATTCCAGCCCGCTGCAGCGATCGTCCGGGTTAGGTCTTGTCCGAACCTGGTCTTGTATGCTTCCATGAACTCGTGTGAGTCCATCATGGTATCGACAGCGGTGCCGTCAGGCTCGACGGTCGGATTTAGAAACTTGGTCGCGATGTGGCGTGTAGCGGCTTTCAGTTCTCCGCCAGGTGCGGTGTCCGCTGATATGAACTTCAACAAGATGTAGTTGACAATAAATACTCTGTCTTTCATCTGTGCCTCTGTGAGGCGAGGTTCAGGAACGTCTGCATCTTCCTCTGGAGAGATGTCTGTGCTGCAGGGTGGCTATCCAACGTAAGCGAAATCTTCCCGATATTCATGTAATACTGACATGCTCCAGGTTTGTCGCTTTCCTTTTAAGTGCTTTGGCCTCTTGTCTAAGAGTAGGTAGCACTCTGCGAAACGCCTCCTCGAGTCAAGGATCATTGGTGACTTCGGGCGCCTCCAGACTCTCCAGTTCCGCTCCGAACCGGAACAAGCTGGCCCTTATCTTTTTGACCATTTTGGAACGATCGTCCTCGGTGATATGGTTTGCGAACGTACCAATCTCTACCGCCACCTCTTCTGGGAATGCAGAAAGTTTAAGCACGTCCTGTACGGCTCGTTGAACCCTCGTAAGCAGAGGTGACGAGTTTGTCGGATCGTCGCTCCGTTGCATCGACGCGGCCGATGCTAGTTGTCGCTTGAGTACGGAGGTTATAGGGCCATGGGGTTGCCGGATTATCTTCATCCCTTTCTCGGACTCTGCCAACTCGGTTGGCAGGTCCTCGATATGATTGAGGATTCTGTGTATGAACTTGCGAATACCTTGCGGACCGGCTCGCTCCCCCAGCCATTTGATGACGTCGTCTCCGAAGGAACGAGTGGGCTGCTCCCGATGCTCAGTGGTGTAGAAGTGAATGGTGACAAGAATGTAGTCGTGTGAAGACTCGTGTTCGGTCACGTCGTCCGGTTGTTGATAGGTTATTGGTGCGCAGGTGAAGGCAGGACCGCCAGCACGGGTGCCGCACAGATCGAGGAGAGTGGAATTCCCTCACCCACATGGCCCGGTACAGCAATTTGCTTCTTTGATCTATACGGGATCTTGGTGATGGCGTTGGCCGTTCGGTAGATGAGCTCCAGTTCACTTGTCGGGCAGATGGCTGGCGCTGTTGATGGCATCATTGACGGTCGCGCTGATCAGTGCCAGACGGCCGTTGACCTCTCATGCTTTAGAGAGAGGTAAAGGTCGTTCGCCTCCCGCAGCTGGGCCTCTGTGTCGTACCCGGTGCGCCTCTGTGGCGTCTCGCTCCGAAACTCAGTGAATGTCGGCACATTCTCGCGATAGATGTGCTGGATGTTGGTAGCAGCCATGGCATTACAGTCAGGTGTAAGAAGAAAGGTTTGGTCGTGTCAATCATGATGAGGATTGTAGAAGAGATCGGGTGAGGTGTAGGAGAGACGGAGGAAGAGTAGAGAAAGTTGCTCTATATACCCCACTACCCAATCTCACCTGGGGCGCGCCTGCTGCCTGCGCCGCGGTCAGAGCGGGGTATGTCTCTCACCTGAACGCGATAGAAATGGGTGTATCTCACCTGAATGCGATAGGAACGGGGACGCTTTGTTGGATTTTTGAGCAGGTGCCTCAGTGGACGTCTATGTGGACGTCTACGTGGGTATCTTGGTGAATATCTTGGTCGAAGAGGATTGTTCTAGCTGAAGAGAATTGTCTTGGTCAATAGTGAATGCTTATGAGAAGCAGGCGTATACAGTCTTGATCACTGGTGTGCTCAGTTCTGACACTGCGGTATCCAGCCTGGCTGCTGCGTTGATCGCAGTCATCGTATAAAACCACACACGCATAGCAATCTCCACAACATGCTATCATCGGTGGCTGACCTGCCAATCTAGAGCCGCTCTGGCGCCTTCAGTATATTCAGAGATGCAGCGCTGATCCACGGGAGTGTAAAGTCGCTGTCGAGCTCCTGGTGGAGGCTTAGTGTATCGCGATAATCATTGGGGTATGCTTCGATGGAGCGCTGATGATCGAATAGCATCAGCACGGTTCGTCGTCGTGCTGCCGTTCTCGCTCAACAGCACGTGCAGTTCCTTTGCCATCCGTTCCGTCCCTGTAAAAGGCGCCATGGAATACCCAGCCCTGCGAGCTGCGGCTGTTGCATGTAGAGTGGAAGCGGGGAGACGATACCTACGTAAGCTTGCGGCGCAGTCTCACTTCCAGCTGCATTGAGTGCAGGATATCCAGTTTCATAGGTCGAGTGGTTGCGTGTAAGCCGTGCCTCAGATGGGATGCGAGATTTGCGGGCTTCTTGCATGATGATGCGTAGTGTTGTGGACATTGGCGAGGTGAGTGACTGTACCCGTCCTATACCGGTACCTTGGCGAATAGCAGCAATACAGGGATCCGCGCCTCGGTAGCATGAACTACGTCATGTGCAAGTACCTCCGCAGCCCTATTTTGAATTGGAAGACTTCACCATGTTCATATGCAGCTAACAAAACATCAGTAGTAAGCACTCACAAGCAAATGTAACACCGATAAACTGCAACGAAAAGCGTCCTTTTCATTGACAAAAATACTGTCCGCACAGCGTCCATATTTACAAGAAATCAGCTATCAAAATATATACAATTCGAAAGCTTTTGGAGAACCCCCATCTCCCAATCCTTTTCTCATCCCTGAATACTTTTTCGATTCATAATCCCGAGATCATATCCTTCTAGCATAACACTATGATACACTCATCGCTTAGAACTTGAGGGTAACACCAGCGGTGCCAACAACAGCCGCCTTGACAGCAGCAGCCTCAAGGAGCTCAGGAACCTCGTAGGGAGCCTTAGCCAGCGAGCCCTTGGGAGCTGTGTTCTCGCTGTCACCAAAGTCGTTGCCCTCGGCAACAGCGTTGCCACCGTCGGTGCTGTAGAGCGCCTTCTTGGAGCCAACAAAGACGTTGTTCTGGACGAGGAGCTGCGCGCCCTGGCGGGTGTTGATGCCGTCAGAGACGTTCTCGTAGTAGTTGTTGTAGAGGTGACCGGTTCCGAAGCGGAAAGAGGGGCCGCGCGAGTTGATGTTGAGCCAGTAGTTGTTGTTGTAGGTGACGGTCAAGTGACCCTTGTCCTCACCGCCGTTGCTGTCAGAGTGGCCGACGAGAGAGCACTTCCAGTGGTCGTGCATGAAGCTGTTGGAGATGGTGACGTAGTCAGCGGCGTGGGTGACGTCGAGGAGACCGTCGTAGTAGTCCTTGTCGTGGTCCCTGTCGGAAGAGAGGTCTACGTGGTCAACCCAGACGTTCTGGGCCTCCTGGATGGCAATGGCATCGCCACCAACGACCTTCTCCATGGCAAAGTTGCGGAGAATGACGTTCTTGGCCGCCTTGACGGTGAGGGTGAAGTCGGTCAGGACGGCGGAAGAGTCCTTTCCGATGACGGACTTGTTGCTGCCGATCTTGACGTTCTCTCCGCTTCCCTTGATAGGGGCGGTGATGAGGACGATGGCGGCATCCTCACCCTTGACGGCGGCTTGCAACTCGCTGAGGGAGGCAACCTCGACGGTCTTGCCTCCCTTTCCTCCAGAGGTTCCTCCGTTCTGGGTAGCGAAACCGGTAGTGGCGACATCCTCCAGGGATGCAGCGCGCTTGGCAAGACCGGCACGCTTGGGTGCGATCTGAGAGGGCATAGGTGCTGCCAGAGCAGAGACGGCCATGAGGCCGAGAGACATGATTGAGAACTTCATTGTCAAAAGGAAGTTGTTATTGAAGTTGGAAAATGAATGTGAAGGGAAAAAGCGAAGGATTGGAGTTGTTGGTGTAGAAAAGAATGGAAGAGCTTTGCTGCCAAAAGTCTCTTGGGACGGTGATACAAGACCTTATATACAATCCAGTACCCCGCTCACTCCCGGTGCTGGGCGTCTACAGTGCCTCCGCCGCCGTAATCAAGTCCTTGCCGACGTCCGAAGGGATACGCGCTGGGGGCACCGTGTTTCAAGCTTTTCGCACCAATCCACCCTCCTGGGCGGCCCACCATAGTGGAAGACATGGTCCGTCACTCACGATCTCGGCTGAGCACTCTTCCCTGGCCAGGTACCGTGCGGCGGGCAAACGTCGCGAACATGTCAAGTGGGCTTGGCAATCATGCGGCAGGATTCTGTTTGAAACGACTAACCAGAACGGGATTGAAACGGCCGCGAGAAGCTCCACTTCTTGACCTGTAAAATTGCAAAGGATGTCGTTCGAAACAATCTCGCATTCGGTGACCATAATTGTGCGCCTGCAGGAATGTCGTGACTATGGGATCTGTGGAGACATGACGGGCGCTTGCCGCTATCGTGACGGATCGACTGGTGGAAGGGGTAGCTTGAGTCGTGAGGGATCGGTGAGGAACATGTATGAAATGTGCGGACTTGGTCCTGGTGCATGTAGTCAATTTTGAATATATGGATCTGGTGTATTGCACCACTCGATATGGCGTGGGATGCCGGATGCGGATGCGGTGCTGGCCGAGGTGAAATGCAGGCGTCTGACAACCTGTAATCCGGTGGACCGTAGGAACATTGGGTCGATTTATTGAAACATGAGTAGTTGCGTGCACAACGTTTGTTTTCTCTCATTCCGTCAGCCGTTAAGATTGTAGGAAATCTCTGTCTTTACCGAGGCGTCTGGACTTGATGATCGTTATCGCCATCGGCCCTTTGCTTGTTCCAGGTCCTGAACATAACATAGCCGACAACCACGCTGCTGCCCGATGCCGTGGTAACAAATGTGGATAACTTGAAAATTCCCTGTAGCAGGAAGGGAGGGATCGAGTAAGGGATGAGAGAAATGCGAAGCTTCTCTTGGATTTCTGGGCGATGTTTTGACTGCGCCGAACAACCGTTCTCGGGAGCACGGCACAGCCACATGATGAGTGGCTGGGACACAGAGGAAGTAGAGAAGGGGCGTAGTTTTAGTCATACCAGATCCGGTGATTTCTTTCATATAGATGAAGCCTAGGAGAGCCAAGCGTCAGCACATGCAGCTTGTAGCAGGTTGGATTCCTGCCGAATGATAGTGTAAGACCGGTACGAAGACGCATAGCTCTGCCAGCCATGTCGCCTCTGGTGTATCGCATGAAATAAACGGTGTTGAATGATTCTGAAGGCCTGGCTGCAGACGTCCAAAGAAGGTTTTACGGATGGACGAAGCTTGGAAAGTTTCACGTGCCAGAGTGACATCATCGCCCAAAGCAGCAACCACCTCTAGCAGGCGAACCAAAGAGCGCGCGAAAGAGGACAGCAGAACATAGCACAAGACAGCAACAAACAGCTTACAACGTGTCCACACATCTGATTTCGCTATCCAGCAAACCCACCTCGCAAGTCATTGTCTCGTCCTCACGCACAACTACGCCACCATACTCACCATCCGGACTTCACAGTACGAATCTCAACTCCCAAAAGCCCACACCAACTCCCCAAACAATCCACAAAGCATATTGCCCAACATGCCCCCCATCCCCATCCACAAAAACGCCCCCATCACGCCCACCCCCACGACAGCCGCCAAAGCAGACGGCATAACCCCTTCGACCGCCTCTAACGACACCACTGCTCACAACAACAACAACAACCCACCCACACGCACAACACCCGCCTACGTCTCCGCAACAACCACACAAGGCGTCGTCTCCCAGCCCCCAGCTCCCCAACCCGGCGCCCGCCCCGCCGCACCAACAAGCACAGGAATGACCGAGAACTACCGCGACGACGACACTACATCGCCACCAGCGCCCCAACCCGGTGCAACTCCCACTCCAACAGCAACATTTATAACGACCGAAACGCGACAAGCCTATCCCCACGCACCACCACCACAATTCACCCATCCCCCTCCTTCAGACTCTATGCTCACAACCCGCTCTACCATACCCTCCTCCTCTTCTACCTCTACTTCCACATCAGCAGCAGCGGCTAGTCATAACCCAGGTCCGACGACACTCAATTACGGCCCAGCAGCGAGTCCTTTCCAGACAGCTGATACGGCACAAGCACAGCTTACGCGGACGAGCTTGGAACACCCGCCGGGTTATGTCCAGGCGCCGGATAACGCGCCGTATACGGTTGGAGGGGGCATTGGTGGGCCGAGTGGTGCTGGAGGGAATGGCGCGGGCGAGGGTGTTGGAGCGCAGGCGTGGAGTATGTTGAATAAAGCGGGCGAGGCGTTGAAGAAGGGTGAGGAGAGTGTGTGGAGGGCGGTCAAAGGGAAGAATGGCGGGGGGTTCTGATTGTGCTTGGAGGGGGCGGCATAAGCAGGGGCAGTACATCACTTGTGTCGCACATCAATCGATAGCGGAATAGTTTTGCGTACAAAAAACCCATGACTTTCTATAGACCACTATTTTCCCCATTGCACCAAGCGATGAAAAGAGGAAGTACAGGCAAGAGACAAAAGCATTGCAAGCCGGATATGACGTGTGAATGTATAAAGTACAAGAGTGTTTTACCACCCCGGGATCGTGCTTTTCGTTACCAAGGACTCCCTTCGGCCCGCAGGGCGTCCGGTCGTCCTCATACACGTACACCCCATCCCCATCTCTCACGTCGCGATTAGCTGCTTCCACCACATAAACGCAGGCTGGGGGTATCGAAGAGGGAAGAAAGGCGCTTAACCGGATCCGCCCTTGAACTTCTTGCCGAAGAGGATGAGCTGGGCCTGGTCGTAGATGGACAGGACACCGGCACCGGCAACACCACGGAGAATGTTGGCACCAGCACCCTTGAAGAGAGACTTGACACCCTCAGCGGCAACGATCTGGCGGGCGGCATCCATGGTACCCTTGTACTTGACGGCCTCACCGGAGGTCATCATCATGCGGCGACGGATGGTGTCAAGGGGGTAAGAGGCGATACCGGCACCAGTAGTGACGGCCCAACCAAGAGCGAAAGAGGCCAAGAAGTTACCCTCGAGGGTACCGGTGAGGAGGACAGGCTTGATCGAGTCGTACATACCGAAGTACAGACCACGGTAGACAACGATACCAGCAACGGAGGGCATGAAACCACGGTAGAGACCACCGATACCATCGGAGGCGAGGGTCTTCTTGTAGACGTCTACGAGACCGTTGAACTGGCGCTCGCCACCCTTCTTGGCGGACTTGGCGTCGTTGGCAAGACGAGTACGGGCGTAGTCGAGGGAGTAGACGAAGAGGAGGGAAGTGGCACCGGCAGCCTGTTGTTGTTAGAGTGTGTACCAAAAGGCATTGGGCGGGTATACTTACACCACCGGAGGCCAAGTTACCGGCCATCCACTTGGCGTAACCGTCACGCTCCTTCTTGTAGGCGAACATGGACTTGTAGGTGTCGCGGAAAGCGAAGTTGAGCGCCTGGGTGGGGAAGTAACGGATGACGTTGGCAGTGTTACCACGCCAGAGGGAAAGGACACCCTCGTTCTTGGCGGTACGGCTGAAGCACTCGACAATGCCGTCGTACTTGCGGTCGAGACGACCGGACTTGAGCATCTCATCCTGCGGGGTGTTAAAAATTGTACATGTGCGGGGTCATATTGATGGAGCGTACCTGGTTCTGGATGAGGAGCTTGACACGCTCGATGGGAGCGGCAGCGGTCTTCGAGACGGCAGCGGAAACACCGCCCACTGATAAGCTGTTAGTATCTGACATAGACGCAAGCAATTGCCGACGGTGCTCGCATCATGCTCACGTGCCAATGGCACTCGTGCTGATGGAGTTGTCGATGGTGATGGGACGTACTCAGGAAGTCGACCACAAAGCCCTGATTTGATCGTTAGCCCAGGTTCCAAGTAAATGCCGCATTTTGACCATGCATCCATCCAGCCAACGCGCGCACAGCCAGTAAAGTCGACTCCATCTCAGGGTATTGCCAAATCGCTGGAGAGAGCCCCATTGATGCAATTGAGATAGATCTGCAACTATTGCTGGCTACACGGTTGTCGAACTGAACAGCTGGCGAGTCCGAGGATAAGTTACATACGGGCATTCCGAACAAACTCTTGTCTTGCTGTGTTCCCGACATCTTGAAGACGTGTAGAGGGGAGATTGGTTGAAAAGGGTGAGGTTGCAGATGTTGGTGCTGCGTTGAGGGAGGAAAGGCGTTTTGTAGCGAAGCTGCGACAAATTCTGCCAGCTGCGCTAAGTCGCACTAGACCCATCACGTGCTAGTTCCCTTGTCCGCCATCCCGAGCGCTTCCTCATCAACACCTCGGAAACGCGGAGTGTGGGAGACAGTGAATACGACAAGGCTGTCACGATGGGCTTTGTGATTCACTTGAATTTGGGCGTGTTTCAATTACTACCAGCAGACCTACGTCCTGATAACAACAATGTTTTCCATCCCTTGTGGCTGCTAATAGACGCCCACCAGCGTTGCCGTAGCAGCCACACCATGGATAGTCTCTGACGAAACCGCGTCTACAGGCAGCCCGCAGCCGTCAATTCAACATGGAAAATCCACTGTGGGGATGTACAAGTGTTCACATGCCTCTTCGAGCCCAAGTCTCCCACGCCTCTCCTTTCTGCGAGCCACCACGGTCAGGGTCCGCCATTTTTAGGTCGGGTAATCTCGGGGACGGAACCTGGCTCGGGCCAACAACTAGCGGCGAGGGCTTCAACGAGCGTGGGGCCCGGCCTCCAGGGCGGCGAATTTTCAATCGCTCTGCCCGCTATTGGAAGACGTGCCGTGGTTCGCGAAGCCTCGATGGCTTCTAGGGCTGGCGAGAGCTGGACGGGTGACGTTGGTGTTGCAGTCTTGTTCGGGTCGCATCGTGAGGGTGGTAATGGTGTTGTCTGGCAGACCTCAGTGCCCCTCCGGTAGTGACCGTCGGGCTGACCGCCACTACGAGTTACCCGCGTGCCGCTCACATCGGGTCAACTCAGTGTCGTTTCGCCAGTGGACGGATACCAAGCCCTGGCAGTCGTTGTCTAGCGAAGCCGATAAGCTGAAAGACATGCCAGGTCCATCTTGTGACTTTCTGGTCGATAATCTCACTTACCGAGTAGCGATACCCTTGCGTAGTCGACATCGCAAATAGACATAAATCATCTACTTCGGGCTTTGCAATTACACCTACAGTTCTGTTTGGCGCAGCCAGATATCAACCATCAGCGAGCTGCTTAAGCTAGGGAGCGTTCAAAAGGGACAGTTGATGCACCATGCTGTCAAGCGGAGTCAGGATACTATCGCAGTTATGCAGGAGCTCGTCTCCAAAGGCGCACCTCTCGACGAAATTCAGTACGCAAGACACATAGATTCTTGGAATCACGAACACTTCAAAGGCCTGGGCACTCCATTACACAGAATGGTTGAACTCGGAAAGGTCGATGTAGCCCGGTTCCTGCTGCAGAGGGGAGCGGACAGAAATATAAAGGACACAAAGGGTCGTACACCCTTGGACATTGCAAGACACCTGGGAGATGGAGACATGATTCACCTCTTGGAATCAGTGCATTGAGGGTTATGCTGCACTGGCTTCAGCCGTGTCCTATGGGCTTCTCGATGCGACCTTCAAGTACCTATGTTTCAGCGTAACAGTTGCTATTTGCTAATGCTCTGCGGAAACTGTTGGTAGCAGCTTTTCAGAAGCCTTTGGGTAGTAAATTACTTGTATCTAATCTTTCTAAGGTTGTACATAATTACCTTGAAGGTGCCGATAGAGTCTAAGATGCAAATAGCACGGGCCTCTCATGTCTAGCTTAGATACTACGATTCGGAGCGACGATATTAGTTTGATGAATGTGGAATTTTATCTACCTCCAGCTCGTCCGTGATGTTGCTAACTATCAGAATACTTTCCCGTGTCGAACCGTTATGACCCAAACCATTATCGAGAGCGCGCAGTACATGACCACGCTTGTACCAAGAAGACATATGTCAACCACTTGGTACGTGATCATAATAGCCGTAAGAATACCGCCCAGACTGAGAATAAAAAGAAACCCCCTACAACATTTGGTAAACGTCTTGCGCGTCATTCCAGCCAAGGATCCGGATACATTCTGCTGCGCATAACTAATATCCTCGATCAGCATGGAAAGCATAATGAACAACCAAATAGCTAGAGTCATGTAGACAGGAAGATATGTGAAGATGTCCGAAGTAGGAATCAAGAAGCGGATCAAGTCCAGTTGGAAATCTGAACCAATCAACGATAAGATCATTGTTGCAGTGCCAATAGCACAGCAAACCATGAGGTAGATCAACGAGCGAGTCCAGCTGGAGTCCTGATAGAAATCATGGTCTGGATGGTCGCGTTCTTGGAGCGGCGGGATTGGCAACGAATTGCCATGATCGAGCTGCGAATAGGCAGTGTGAACATGCAAAAGCCCTGTCGAAAGCACGTTGCTGGGTTGGTGGACTATGATGGTCATTAAGGGTACGCCCTTTTTGCGCCAGGGAAGATGACGTACCATTGAAGAAGGATTCAAAGACGACAAGCAAGGGGGCTACAAGGAGAACAATAGGGACGACCTGGCCGAAAGACCAATCGCTAGAGCCACGATCTTCTATCTGGAGTGTGGACAGCAACCGGATGAGACCCCAACAAAAGCTTCCTACCATCCAAAGAATCTGCTTGTATGATCAGTATCAGTTATACTGCATTAGATGATTCGTACCTCGATGAACATGGAGTTCCAAAAATCCAAAAACGCACGAGCGGTCAGAAACAGTGCTAGGACCGGTCGATAAATGAAGATCCGCTTGAATGTCAAGCCCGAAGTTTCAAAGTCCATTTTTGTGTAAATCAGACGAAGGACATGCCGAAACTTCTTACTGCAGAGTGTCCTTACACGGCCAACGACGGAAACAGAGAGTGACCTGTGCAGCCGGATGACCCTGTGAATAAAGCCTAGGGT
Organism: Alternaria solani; assembly: GCA_002952155.1. Classification (NCBI taxonomy): domain Eukaryota; kingdom Fungi; phylum Ascomycota; class Dothideomycetes; order Pleosporales; family Pleosporaceae; genus Alternaria; species Alternaria solani. The sequence continues at coordinate 2,394,457 of CP022029.1, forward strand.
CAAGGAAACAGCAGAAACCACCATTGCCCAAAAAGCCATCGGACCACTGTTCAAAAAGCGTGCAGTCTCATATATACTTTCCGGTCTGGCAGGTAACAAATGGCAGATCGCGTAGTCGCTAGGCCTGGGAAGTAGGTACTCATCGCGCAGATTGTTATAACTACTACCGTAAGTGAGTATCCATTTGTAGCCACCGGTTGGTACTAATGCGACGAGCAGCATCAACATCATCAGGCCCATGGCGACCAACCTCCACGCCCGCTCCACAGGCCGATTGTACAAATGGTTACGGAGGAAGGTAAGGCAAGAAAGATGGGTGATGCTGGAGAACCAAGCCAGCAGGACGATGATCTGCCAATGAAAAGCCGAAATGCCACAACGTAGCTGTACAAAGCCACTGATAAGAATGGATGTACCGGTAAGAATCTGTAGGTCGCTCATGGACTGGACGCACTATGTTCTGTTAGTGTGAGAACGAATTGGGAAAGAGAAAAATGCGCACCTTGATGAAGACTGCTTCTAAACGGGGGTATGTCTTTGCGTTCGGCAGCTTTCGACGTGGCCTTAGCCGTGCTAGGGCCCTTGACGAAAGACTGAGATATACAACGTCGACTGGGTTTGGCCGTGGGTTGGAAGACGCAGAACCATCCTCTTTACGAAATGGATCTTTTGTCGGGTCATGTGCGAGATAATAATGGAACACTAGGATCAACACGACTATCCCAGCAGTAGCTGTATATCCAACGAGAACCTAGAGGCTGTTAGCACAATCGATGTGGCCCTAGCCGTCCAGAGAGACTTGCACCAATTCCAGAAACGTCAGGGTAAGGAGACAGACGATCAGGCGGCAGCGAGCAGTCAAAGTGACAAGCATTGTTGTACGCCATGCTTGCCGAACTTTTGTGCCATGACAAGGCTAGGATATATATTCTCGAACAGACCCCAGATAAGAGTGGCAAATCGCAAGGCTGAGTAGAAACCGCTTTTAGCCAGGCTAATTGTTACATGCTCAGTAGCGCGCAACGATAGGGTAATACATTTTGGCCCCAAGATATTGACCTCGGGAGGCGTCATTCAAACCCAATGACAGTTGGGATACAAACCTCAAACATCAGTAGCCTCTAGGCGTAAACCGCCCGGCGGCAATCGATGGTCAACAAGTTAGGAAGTCGACTAGCTTTCTGCAAGGCTTTTCGCATCCGTGGCAGAGACTGGAAACACTTCGAGATTGGTTCGTCGATACCGGCCCCCAATTCCCGCCCCCACACGCGACAGAACAACGACTCGACCCTTGTTGAGCCTTTAGCAACCCAACAATCAGAAATCAAAATCATTCTCGATGGAATAGACGCAGTAGCAGTTATGCAGACCCACCACCAGACTTACCTAGTTCACTTCACGTGTCTTCGTGCCCCAAGCGTCGCGCCCCTCCCGCGCTCCCGTCGCGCTTGCCCCACATACAGTACGTCATCCCTCCGCTCCATACTAGTACCACGCACCCCAGCCATGCACTCACCATGGCCACGGAATCGCCCGCCCTACCCACGAACCGCACCTTTATCACCCAACTCTTTGACTCGCTATCAAGACTCCCGGGTGACCAAGCTGCTGCCAACGATAATGCCAATACCAACACCAATCCGCTGAACAACTTATCCGACGCAACGAGGAAACAGTTGTTGACGTTGCAAGTACTGTTCCCGAGTGAATTCGTACCAGCGCTGGATTTGTTGGATCGCCGACTCGTTACGCGTTTCTATATCCGGGATGATGAACGACGCGCTGGGCTGACGACTGTTGGTGCTGCGGAACAAGAACAAGATGTGCGGATGCAAAGCGTCGCAGAGACGGACACAGCAGCACCACAGCAACAGCAAGAAGACGCCCACATAGAAGACGGAAGCACGGCGAATACGGATACACGCATAAACCCCGCCGTCACCACCACCACCGCTCTAGAATCACAAGACAACCCAACAGATTCCAACAACAACAACAATAACAACAACACAATCTACTACGTCCGCTCCGCCCAACCCCACCGCCCCTCCCGCTTCACCACCTCCCTCGAATCAACAACATACTACCAAGTCCGCCTCCGCGTATGGAACTGCACATGTCCCGCCTTCACCTTTTCCGCCTTCCCAGCCAGTACCCCCGATCATACTACACAAGAAGAAGCGGTCGAAGGACATGTATACAGCGATGCAGACAAGAAATGGGTATTTGGAGGTATGACCCTCGGGACGGGAATACCGCCTGTGTGTAAGCATATCCTTGCATGTGTATTTGTGGAGCGATGTAAGGGTTTATTTGGGGGATTTGTGGAGGGGAGGGAGGTTAGTGGTGAGGAGGCGGCGGGGTGGGGTGCTGGGTGGGGGGATTGATGTGATTGAATGGTTGGTTGGGTGTTCTGGTTTGAAGAGGTTATCATGGTGGCAAGGAAGGAAGGGCACACATACATACACACACAACGTCGATACTTTCAGTATTCGTTGTACCTACGGTGTCAAGGGTCAAAGGGGAAGAACGGGGAGATGCTGTTTGCGATGAGATACTCCCAGTTACACCAACGACTTGGATAGACACCAAGACATCAAAAACACCGATTGAGCTTTCTCCATGTCATACTTTCTTGAGTCGTGTCATTCCTATCATGCTATTATGTCGTAACATAACATGTGTCCCCCGGGGTCACGCAGAGCAAATCTGCTTCTCGACCGTGTTCTTCCATCTACCACATGCAGCTCCGTGTCCGGGCTTCGTATAATACATGACGATATCCCTCAGCCTTCCAACCCCCCATCCAGCGCTTCCCTCTATTTCTTGCTCTCATCCTTCTTCTCCTTGCTCTTCTCCGCGTCCTTGACCTCGCCATTCGTCGTCTTGTCACCGCCCTCCTTCTTCTCCCCACTACCACCCTCCTTCCCCTCCTCCTTACTCTTCTCCTTATCCTCAGCCTGCTGCTTATTCTGAATCTTATTCTCAATCAAATCATGAAACGCGGTAATGGCCCTAATCAAACTCGACAAATAAATCGTCATGAGCTGATCATTCGTCTTGACACTCATGGCCCTAGCCAGCTCCCCATTGTCACCCGCATCCGCCTTGTTACCCCCAACCGGCGTCGCTTTCGGCGTCGACAGATTCGGCAACAGGTTAAACACGTCCTGGAGGTTCCCCAGAATCGCGTGGTTAACCGGCAAGTCCTCATCGAGCACTTTTTGCAAGTACTGGCCGATATCGCGTAACCGGAGGTGCAGGCCCTGGAGCGACTGCAGTTGTGAAGTGATGCGAGTGGACAGCGTTCCGACGGCGACGTCACGGATATCGCGGAGGAGGTGCTCGACGCCGATTTCTTCTGCCTCTTCTGCTTCGATGATGGAGGGGGTGTGGACAAAGGTTTTGGAAGTCGTTGTGCCGTCCTATAACCCCCATAATCAACATCTTCCCATCCTTTGAAAGTGAGAGAGAGCATGGTGGATAACTTACATCTTTAATCTCTTCAACGGCAAAGTACGCATCAGTCGGTACACCCACCTCCTTTGGCTGCACGTCGATGATGACGAGCAGCGGATGCGGCGTGTACCGCTTAAACAGCTCGTTGACTTGTAGATCCGACGCCCGCAGCTTGGGCCCCGTGTGATACCAGCCGATGAGCTTCTCGCGCGCATTCACCTTCTTGAACATGTCGTTCATCGACTCGACGTAATTGTGGTCGAGGAACCATACCGACGGGTCCTTTTCGTCTTCCTCAAAGGGCACTGTAGAGAATTGTCAGCAAGGTGGTGACTTGTTTGGGCGGCAGAGGCAAACATGGATAATGGAGGGGGGAATGGAGACTACACACCCGCAAAGCTGTTGGATACGCGCACGTTCTTGCCGTCGTTCTGGCCGAGGAGGACGCCGACGACTCTCCGCTTTGTGCCTTTTGCTTGGCGGCCGTAGTGGTCTGCTGCGGAGAGGAGGACGAGAGGCGCGACGGAGACGTTGCGGGTCACGAGCGACAGCGTCTCGGCTGTGGTGGCGGGCATCTTGGGCGGCGTCGAGTCTGTATCGCCGGGTGATGGAGGGAGAAGGTATGGAAAAGGCAGCGGCGACGGTTGGTGGGGTTTGTTGCTGAGGGCCCGTGGTCGGTGGTTGTTTGGTGATGCGGCTCTGCGGTGTCCAAAAGCTTCGGAACTGCTCCATGGTGATGGTGGGTCAGAGCTCCGCGCTAGGCATTCAGCAGTGCGTCAGTGAGTGGCATGTGTGCAGCGCGTCTGGTATGCTACAAGAAATATTCCAATCACAACTCTGTGTCAAGAAAAAAGTCGAATAGTTGGTATCTGAAGAAGGATATTGTACACAAAATGCTCAATGGAAATGGCAAAACCCAACTCCGCATCGGCCCAGAGCTCTGAGATCGTCTAATAGGGAAGAACAAACATTATCGCATAGTCCAGAACGTGCGTGGTTAGAACAGCTCATAGCGTGACAGTCGGGAAGTAGTACTGGTCCCACAGGAACTCATAGTCCTCGATAACGCCACCCACCATGTCGAGCAGCGGCTTGCCCTTCAGCTTTCCAGTAATGCTGTGAATCCACGCCCTATCCGTCGTTAGCACTGACCAAAGCACACAAGCACACCCAGACTTACTTGGTAATGTTCTCGTAGAAAGCACCGCGCATGGCCCACCAGCCCAGGGACCAGCCCCGCTTGCGCAGCTCCTCCTTCTCCAGTCCCGTCAAGCCCTTCAGACCGCCCGCCAATCGCTCCTGGAAGTCCTTCTTCGCAAGCTGTCTGGCGCCGTACTCGATGCTGACACCAATCAGCCACGGCCTCCAGCTCTTGCGGTCGCCGCTAAAGTGCTGCATGGCCAGCGCGTAGACAACCGGCCGGAGAATGTACAGTGCCTCGGCCAACTCGCCCTTGCCGCTGACGCGATGGAGGAGCGCCTTTGGCGGCTTGATATCGTCGGCAGTCAGTACCTTGGAGAGGAGGTAGCTCGAGATGTCCGACGAATCCGGTAGACTCGGCATCGACAGGCCCGTCCTAGGCATCGCCCAGTTCTCAGCCTCGACCGCACGCTCACTCGGCGGTGTGTCCATGCCGTCTGCCGCTGCCGACGACTCCTCGAGCGAGCTGGGGTCAATCTCGCGTTGTGGGAGCGGCGGCGACAGGAGTGGCCGCGAGTTTGTCAGTCGCAGCAGCAGCAACCGACACACTGCCTTGACAATCTCGAGCAGCACGACGACGCGCCACCGCACCTTCTCGCCCTTGCGCTTGGCCGCCATCTCCCACAGCAGCTCCGTATACTGGATCATCTGGAGGACGAGGGCAATGCGCTTGTATGTGGGCGAGTTCTGCGTCCAGAACTTTGTGTAGCGATGATGCGGGGTGAGGGGCTGCCGTCGCGTTCCGGGCATTTGCGCCATGGCTTTTGAGAGGAGCGAGTCATGGTATAGCGAGAGCACCTGGACGCCGCTGTGTACTGTCGGGGGTGGTTAGTTGCGACGCACGCGCGATAGCCGGGCGCAGCAACTTACAAGACTCGGATGCGATTTCAGACTCGCGGAAGCGGCCTGTCTGGCATCAGCATGGTGCGTGTACATGTGCACGTGAGGATACTGTACCGGGGATGATGTATGTCAGGGAGCGCAGCGCGGATTCAATCTGTGTTACCGCGCTGCTGTTCTTTGTGATAAAGTCCGAGTACATGCCCAGCCACTGCGACGGCATCGACAGGACCGCGCCCGTCGTCTGCGTCGCCTGCTTGTACATGTCTCTGCGACACGCGCCGGGAGGGAGCGAGTGCGCGACGTTGGGTGTGGTTGGGGTGCGGCCGAGCTGTGTGCACGTGGAGATGGACGGATAGGAGTGATGGGCGGAGGCGTGAAGTCATGGATGCATTATCGCGTGCGCTACTGAGAGCCGAGGCAGCTGCGGCTCAGCTACCCCGGATGTTCGTCTCCACTCCCATGAGCACGCTGCTCTCCTTTTCTATTCACTCGTGCAATCAACGCAGATGGAGTTTTACGAGTAATGTGTGTTTTGAGCTGCGGCATGGCGGTGTTGTCGGATTTGTCTACAGCCCTTTATGGCATGGAAAAGGGCGCGAGCTGGTCCTAAGAGGAAGGTCGTTGGACATGTGACTCCGCGTATGCAGAAAAACGCGTTACACGTCCGCCTACAACAATCCCCGAGGACACAATCGTCCGTCTTGAGGCGTCACACATCAGGCCTGTTACTTACTCCATTCCCTTCCAATTTCCCCTTCCAACCTCATCTTCATCGTTCCCACTACATATCTCAAAGACCCTGCACCATGGACTCCCCCCTCTCAACCCACCTCCCCGTCCCCCTCCTGCCCCTCCCAGAAGCCGACAAACCCCTCTTCGCCTCCATCCACGCCTTTGTCCACACCTACATGTCCAACTACGACGCCTCGCACGACTACAACCACATCCTGCGCGTCCTCTCCAACACACACTCCATCTACCTCTCCGAGCGCGCCACCAACCCATCCACCACCTACGACCCCACAGCCCTGTACCTCGCCGCCCTCCTGCACGACGTCGGCGACCACAAATACGCACAGCCCGGCACCGACATCGAGAACCAAATCTACACCACGCTCCTCTCCCACGGCTGCACCCCCACACTCGCACAAAAGATACAAACAATCGTGCACCACGTTTCCTACAGCCACGAGATTCGTAACCCGGAGGCCGTCAGACGCGTTCTAGCCACGGATCCTGAACTCGCTATTGTACAGGACGCGGATCGGCTGGATGCGATTGGCGCCGTGGGCATCGGGCGGTGTTTTTCGTTTGGGGCGGCCAAGATGCCGGAGCGCGGGATGGAGAGGGCGGTGGAGCATTTTGGTGAGAAGTTGTGCAGGTTGAAGGGCATGATGAAGACGGGGAGGGGGAGGGAGATGGCGGGGGAGAGGCATGAGGTGTTGGTGGGGTTTGTGAGGCAGTGGGGGGAGGAGACGAGGTTGAGTTTTGGGATGGAGTGAGGGGGGTGGGGTGGATGGATGGGGGGATGTGGTTGATTTGGGTCAGGATATAATGGGTGTTTGGATAGGGATTTTGACGCGAATTGAGAAGGAACTGCTATGATACTCTCGTGGATATTACTGCGTTTCTTGGGGGTTGGACATGGTCGGGAAAGCCATAGCGTCAGGCCTTGTTGTAGCATGTACGAAAGGTCAAGCACCATCAGTCAAAAGATGGACGACGCGGTCTTTCGGATTCCTTCTTCCTTCTGGTCATGCGGACGTATGGACAAGGTTTCGGGGTGGATCCCGATGGAAAGCGGTTGGCCGCTGGGATTGCAAACCATCGCTCAAGACGACTGAATAGGGTGTGAGGACACCGGAGTACGTCCTGCTGGTGCCGCACTAAACGCGATCAACGTATACAAGCGTGCGAGCAGGGATGCTTTGGGTCCCGTGGAGAGGTGCTGTAGGGCATCGGTAGTCGTGCAAATGCGGGTTCAAGTACCGAACGTATGACTTGCAGCAGAAAGACCTTCAACGATTAATCTCCGAGTCATGACGACATGCATCGAGAGATGTAGAATGGTCGTCTCCAGAAACCTCCGCAGTGTATCGTGCGAGTCATATTTAAATGTAACCATCCGTGACTCTGAGCCACCGAGCTTACCGCGACTGGACGGCCTACTTGACCGATGAACTTGCCTAGATATACGGGCCGAATAAGTCGTGTTCGGTCAATCCGGACGCCATAAGCGGATGCAATGTAAGGTCCAAGTACATTTACTGCGCAGGCGGCTGTTCAATTGGCGCGCTGCGCGGCTGGTATCGATAAATAACTAGGTGGCGAGGCTGTCGTGTGTAGATTCGATCGTCGAGTCTGTCGAATATGACATGTGAAGAGAGACCGCGGCATTATAGACAACCTTGGAATGTTGGTGGTGTTGAAGTGTAACAGGGACGTGTAGATCAGGGTCTGCGGATCAAAGTCCCAGCCAATAGGCGCCGTGCAGCCCGCACTTACACGCTTACCGCTTCCATTTAGCTCGCGCATACGCATGTGCTTCTGATACCAGATCATTTCACTCTTCGTCGCACATCCCGTCTACACCGCCCACTCACCCGCCATAACCAATCAAACTCTGTAAATGGCCACGCCAGTGCATCCAATTCCTCATCGGCAGCATATCCGACGAGTGACCTGTCCGACATACCGATAATGCCCACTAGCACACCCGATCCAACGTTGACATCTGGGAGGCCCGGATCGAGGACTCCGAGAAAGCCACTTCCATGCAGCCCGCTCTCTGGTCAGGCTGCGTAGCATAGTCTTTTCCATTTTGCGACCACTCAGACGACGCCAAAAAAGCCAGCTGCATGGATTAAAAACGGTTTAAACAAGGGCTTATATTTTCGCGAGATTTTCCTTACCAGAGAGGAAGACGTGCTAGTAGGGGGTGCGAGTGGATACTACAACAGACCTCAAATTAAGTAGTGACACATCCAATCTCTCGCGCCATGCACTCTGGCTCGAGAGCGGAATACACTGCCGAACAGCGTACGATCGTGAGATCGCGGAGATGGTCATAGGGCCGTTTCAGCGGTGGAGTCTGATGTATCTGTATGCTTCCCATGTAAGATTCCGCCGCGACAACACCTTCAATGCGGCTAATCGTGGTCCATGCCGTGCTTAAGAAGCCGCAGTTGCACCGCTACTATAGCAAGACGAGCAACGGCAATCTAGCATCCGATACACACCACCAGAGTCTATTCGTCGGAACCAACTCCCATCTTGTGTGCCGCCTACCTACCTACCATTACGGGTATCATGGGACGACCGCTAAAGAGGAAGCTACAATGTGCAAGGCAATGCTACCTACCTAGAGCAAAACCCCAATGACGGAGATTACGACACGCGACGAGACACACAAGCCCTGAACAACGATGCTGCCCAGCGCAAAGACGAGCCGCGTGTGGGTCTCCGATTGGCGGGTGGATTCATTTGCGTTCCAATGAACATCGAAGATCTGTGTAGTGCCGGTCTTCCTTAGCATCGATATTCTAGAACCCCATCCCATCTTACTACTCAGGTGCACACATGCATCTTTTTTAAGGTACCCTACTTTTCGGGACCCTGCAGACCCCAGGAAAACAAAAAACATACATATACCCATGAATTCTCCTGCTCCGCGGCCTTTTTTTTTTGTACAACAACCACAACCTTGATACCCCAGCTTTTTGATTTTATCCATACATCCATCTGTCTTCTTTATTCTGCTGCCTTGCATCCACAGAAAAAAAAGAGAATAAAATGACAGCCACAATCCGTCCCCTCCGCCCCCTCCGTCCCGCCGCCGCCCGCCCACGCAACGAACCGCTGCCCGTACAACCCCGTGACCGCGTCCCCTCCGCCTGCGACCAATGCCGTCTACGGAAAATAAAATGCAACGGCGACCGACCAGCCTGTCTCGAATGCACCAAGCGCTCCGCAACCTGCCACTACGCTGCGCGGTCCACAGAAACTCAGAACCAGGCGCTCAAACGCAAGTTTACTATCCTGCAAGCCGAGAACGAGGCGTATGCTGAGCTGTTTGAGATGATGAGGACGGGGTCGGAGAGCGAGGCGTGGGAGGTGATGAGGAGGGTGAGGATGGGTGGTGGTGCTGGTGGGGTGGAGGATGTGGTCAAGGGGATTAAAGAGGTGGGTTTACTGGCACGTGTGGTGGAGCAGAGGGGCGATGATGCGAGTAGAGTGCGCTATGCGTTGCCTAGTTTGGCGAGCATAGTATCGGAGAACTGCATGTTTATGCCTGATAATCCTTATTTCGCTTCCTCTTCTTCATCGTCGTCGTTGTCGTTGTTGTCGTCGTCGGGGTCGCAGGCGGAATATCATCATCTTCATCAAGGGAAGAGGTCAGAGTTTGGCAACAATAGCAGCGGCGGCGGCAGCGATGCAGCGGCCCAGTATCCGAGTCCGCCGCTGTAGTTTAGTCGTGCGTATGTGGCTATGATCAGGATTGCAGAAGTCTTTTTCCAGAGAGTAGGGAGATGTTGGGGGAGGGTTAGGCGGCCCGTAGGAGGGCCGAATGCCGACATACCCGCTAAACCTCCCGGAAATGGTTTCTTCCACGCAATCGCATGTTGCAAACGCCCAGCCGATCGACATTACTGGTCGAAAAGGGAATGTTTGGGCAATCTGTTGCAGAGCAATAGGATAACCGCTCGCTCGGTAAGTCTTGTTGTCTTGAGTTTTGGATTGACTAACGCTTTCAGCACGCTCATGACAAGCAGAGCCGCTCCGCGAGCGTGCAGTGTTGTATCGAGATGTACCATCGTGTAAAGAGGAGTTTCATCGCGTATGATCTTTCATTCCTAGCTTGACCTGAAAAGGCAATGGAAGAGTGGAGATGTAGAAGAATATCTCATTGATACAGGAAAGAGAAGCTTCAGCCTCCATTCCTACCTGATTTCCACATATCATACACTCTGATCGTCGAATCATCACTTCTTTCCTCGTCACACCCTCCCCCGAGATGAGCCCAACGGCCACTTTTTCTCAATAATATAGTATCATTACAAAGCGTTATGGTGCAAGAAAAAGAACACCCCTCAGAGAAGCTCCACTGCTAGACGGCAACAGTACGTTGGATGAGAGACCAGCTCACATCTCGTACCGCACCATTGCAGGCGTAGCCAACCCGACTGGCTTCTCCTGAGGCTGGCCTTCCCATGTGCCGAAGCCGTGCGCGGGTGTCTGCCGCCCAACCTCTACTGGCGATCTTGGCGGCGCTTCATACATGTTGGACCCGTAATGGCCACCGTAGCCGTTGTTGTAGTACTTGTACTGTTCGGTCTGGGGAGCGGGGAGTTCGTGGGCCTTGGCATTTCGCTTCCTTTGTCGGCGGAACAGTAGCCAACCTGCTACGAGACCAAGCATGAGGGCAACGGGGATTCCTGCGCCCAGACCGATTTTGGCGCCTAGGAGAAAGCTGTCTGATGGACTTTCCTGGCTGGAGAGGCTTGGTGCGTTTGTGGTACTGCTGGTAGGGCTGCTCGCTGGCGGTGCACTTGTTTCGGCACTCGGTGTATGGGAGCCTGTTGGTGTTGTGGTCGCTGCTGCAGTAGACGATTCACTCGATATAGTCGTGGAGGAGCTCACCGAAGAAGATGACGGGGCAGCTTCTTCGACCTGGTTCGACTCGATGTAGAAGTAGTGGCTGTTTGAGTCCGAGGGACCCTTTCCTTCTTGGAAGACACTGAGATAGAACAGGTTTGACACTGTAAGATTCTTCCTCGTTCCGACAAGCCAGTTGTATCTCGTGATTTCCAGGGCGTTTTCTTGTGTCCAAGGTTAGCTTGCCGATGGGTATATCTGGAAAGAGGAACGGCTTGTCTTACGGGTAAGGTACTCCATGTCTCCAAACCACTTTCCATCTGTTTCGTTCTGCTGGTAAAGACATAACGAGACAGCACCTCCTTCTTCTCCAGGAGTCCAGACAACGTTGACTAGATCACCGACCGAGTACCTGGGGCTGTTACTCATGTCGCCAACAGTCCCAAACGGCGGCGGGTTGATAAACTCCATGAGGCCAGACACGCATGTGAGCAGTCCAGTGACCAGGACACATGCTGCAACGCGAGCCATAGCAAAAGGAAGGATCGACTTCAAAGGATGAACAAGTATGGTTCGATGTCGTATTGCTGCAGCAGAAGCAGTAGTGAAATGCAAGCCAGAATGACAAACAGCGCGCGAAAATGAATGAACACTGGACGACAACACGGGTCCTGCCGCTTTACGAGGAGGCTGGTCACTGTTGTTGTGGGCTCACATACCTAGACACTGCATTGTCATCCACCGTTTACTTGGAACCGTGGCGAACTGCACGAGAGTGGCACAGCAGCGCTTCCCCTACGGAGCGCTTACCATAACAGGATTTATTCGTGCTCATCTCCCTTTCCAGGCTGAAGGATCGGTGCAAAGGATCGGGTCAGTGAGTGTTCAACTCGACTTGAAACACATGAAGTTGTAAAATACGCCTCTGTGTAGAGCTCACAGTCATGCCGTCGGCTCTCAATCCAGCTGTGTTCTGCCTCTCAGACGGAGTTTGCCCTTGCACATCGTTGCGGTTCACTGGATTGTAGTCGCAAGATCGGTGGCCATGCGGAGGTTTCTCGGGCCAGTTGAAAGGACGGGCATGAGAACAACCGTTACTACTACAATTCCGTCGAATGCAGACTGAACCGGTGCCAAATTTGGGTACGCAGACTGTCCGTTTTCCCGATCCGGAAGAGCAGCGTTCACCTGAGACAAGGAAGGATCGAACAAACACCCCAGATGAAGGCGCTGTCAAAAGTAGGCCCCGTCGTTGGATACTTGTTCGCGTGGGAATGGGTGCTGCCGTGTCGATGTCACTTGCGACCCACAGATACCTGTGATAGCTGGCGTTTGCGCGTGATTGCCCATGCTTGCCCATGCAGGGGCTAGGCGCTAACGGTGGAATGCGCGCCTGCGGTTAAAACCAGTCTAGCGCCACCAGGGGTGTCAGCAATTAGGCGCCGCAATCAACGAGTAAAGGAGATGCCAGTGGAGTTTGATTGAGAGTGGACGAGGCAGGTACCGGGTGTCCCGCGGCGCGCTTGGCCATCGGTCTTATATGGGTTAAACGTTCGCGACTGATGGGGATAAGTAAACGTATTGTGATTTCCGCGCTCGTTCGTTCCCTTTCTCACACCCACCCAGTCGCTCGTTCAAATGTCCGCCATGCTGTCGCCACCAAAGCAGCTGTCGAGATTCTTCAACTACCATACTTTAGTTGCGCTATGCTTGATAGCGCTGTTCTATCATTTCTTTTCCATACAAGACCGCTTCATCGCCCGTGCGCCGGGAGCTTCCGCTGTCACCAGTAGTGGCATCCCCAAACTGATTTGGTACAAGCTGGGCCCCAACGGTCTCTCGGAAGAGATTCGAAACTGGACCGACAGCTGTATCAACGAGAATCCCGAATACAAGGCGCATTTTTTAACCGAAGACGACGGCGATGACTACATCCGCAAGACCTTTGCCGAATCCCGCCCAGACATTGTCGAAACCTACCTCGCGCTACCCGTCCCCATCTACAAAGCCGACTTTCTGCGCTACGTGCTGCTCTGGAATGAAGGTGGCATTTGGTCTGACCTCGACGTTTCATGCGAAGACAATGTAAAGATGGACGAGTGGGTGCCGGAGATATACAAGGACAAGGCAAACCTCGTGGTGGGGTGGGAGTTCGATCAAGGTTGGCCGGGCGAATATGTCCGCCAGTTCGCTAGCTGGACTATAATGGCGGCCCCGCGATCAGCGCACTTGATGCAGGTCGTCGACGACATCCTGCAGACAATAAAGGACAAGACTACAGAGCTGGGCATCTCGGTCAACAACATCACAATGGACATGATGGGCGATACGGTTGACTTTACTGGCCCGCGGCGCTTGACGCGCAGTGTATTCACAAGCTTGGGCAACCAGCTTAACAGCACCGTCGATGAGCACGGTATAATGGAGCTTGTGCGACCGAGACTGGTTGGCGATGTTCTGATTATGCCGGGCCGTTCGTTCGCAGCCTCTGCCAACACGTACAAGCCAGACGACGAGCAATTTCTGCCCCCACAGCTAGTGACCCACCATTACGCCGGCAGCTGGAAGAACAAGGAAGGAGGTGAGAGGAGGAAGGACGTATCATGATTGCACCATCAACAAAATCGAAGTGGAAATTTATCCCCTCATGTGTCCAACGGAATCCACCTTAACGAACTGTGGCGGTGCAGTGAGTTGGCCCTCAAGGTTTACATCTTGATGATGGGACCTTTTGAGGAAGGCTGCAGCCAAGATTCGAGCAACGTGGAGGAAGAGCGCAAGAGCCGAAGTGGCTTTCGTTCACATGCTCCTTTCATGGGCTCAGTGAAGGGTGATCCTCATACGCGTGGCAGCCAAGCGCCGCAACAGGCCCGACACGGCAGGACATACAGTTCCTGCTTACTGTGGATACATTAGCTCTGTTAATTCTCCGGTGGTGGCGATTGGGTGTTCATCCCTTTCTTCGCTCGGTGTCGCACAGTAGCGGTCATCAATCAGGCCGCACACGTTATGGTAATTGTTATTCTTACTCTGTAAGATCAGGCAACGTCAAGATTAAAGGCCGGTGGCAGGGGTGCGAGCTCTCAGGGAGATAGATCTGATTTCATCTACGCAGCCGACGTTCGAGGTCATGGCCGCAATAGGTTCACCCTGAGGTTTCGGCCAGCGATACGACGAGTACAAAGAAATTTATTCCAGAACACGCCTCAAGGGAATGTGCGATAAGCCCTTCTCCACGCGGTTCACTGCTGGATCCGCCAGCATGTACGGAGATTCAAAACATTTATCCATACCTACATCACTTTCTCACACAGTTTCTTGCATGGCTTGATCAGATATCTTTTTTTCTCGGCCGGCTAATCATCAGTTTTCATTGCATTGGAGTGGCTTCAGCCATTTCGATATGGCTCGCCCGGCGGCATGCGCTTTGTTCACTACGTTCTTCGCACACGCGGCCAGTGCTAGTTTGCATTTCCTCAATCCACCACCTTCCAATACGAGCAGCGACGTCAGCAGTTATTTGGAGTACACGAAAGGTGACAGTGTGCCTGTGACATGGACCTCGGACGACCATTCGCAGACTGTTTCGATATTGCTGGTCCAGGAAGATATATACGACTTAATGTACCCAGAATACGTGCTGGGTATGGAACTGCTCAGCTCAGTGGTAACTTGTAACACCGGCTGACTTTTCGAACCAGTGGATGTGGCCGGAAGTGCAGGATTCCAATGGCGTGTATCCACGCAGAGAAATCTCACAGAATCCAACCTGTTCTCTCTCACGCTTTACCAGGGCAGCGACCAGCTATCCCCCAAGATCGCACACAGCCAATACTTTTATATTGTGGAAGATGCCGGACGAGGGATGGACTTGAGCTTGTCGTCTTCGGCGACATCTCCTACGGCAACATCGAGCGCCTTATCGGGTGCAGCGTCAAACTCAGCATCAGAGTCAACTCTGAGAACAACATCGATGTCGACACATTACGGAACAAATCACTCAACAGGAATGCCGACACCGACCGGCTCAAACCTATCGAACATCGAGACAAATGGACCGAATATCCCCGACGAAAACACCACACAAGACCGCTTTGCGCTAGGTGCGAAGATTGGACTAGGCGTAGGGATACCCATCGCCATTATCCTCGGACTCCTAGCGGGATGGCTACTCTTCCGTCGCCGAAGGAGAGATTCTACAGTACACGAGCTACCCGCTAGCATGACTGAACAGCTCGGAGGCAGGCAAGGAGTACCGGGCGTAGATCTTCATGAAGCGGCAGGTGCTCATGTCCACGAAGCACCTCCGAACCAACGACTGGAAATAGGACCTTCGAAGGAGCAGCGTTTAACGAGATGGGGAGGCGAGTTGGATAATGATTCTACGCGTGGGTCGATACGGCATGAGATGGATGCTGGTTCTCCTGTTGAAGATGATAGCCAGGCGGTCGAATCAGGCAAATAGCTTGCTGAGATTGATGCTTGATGTGATAGTATAGTTATGGCAAGCACTGGAAGAGATTGATGCAGTTTTCGAGTATACTTTTACGATCATAATACAGCGTTTCACTTCTTCTCATCGAGAGTAAAGACCCTGAACTCTTCTCATGATCATGCCTTGGAGTACCGACGTTTATCATATCTCGAAGTCATGTTGCTTCGAGGATCACTGAATGATTCTCGAAGTCTTATAGTTGACCATGGCCGACATTGACATCCAAAGCCTGACTCTGCTGCTGGCTCTAACGCACTTGTCGAGCAAAGGTCGCAAGCACGTACACTGAACTACACCGAAGCAGTGACTTATCACCCAAAGTTCACTTCCACGATGACCGCACGAAGGTTACAGTCTCTGTATGTTGGATTGGATTGATCTGAAGATGAGTCTATGTAGCTGGGTGAAGGAGAGATCTACAATTAGTTCCATTCACCTTGCTTATAATGTTACGTTTTTGATAGCGCATGGACCCTTGATTGATATCCACGCTCACCTTGGATTTATCGTTGTTATTGTGTCTTGACGTCTCTATTTGACCTACCATTTGTTGCTACCTACACATACAATTTATCCTATCCCCCATCCTCGATAAACAACCCCCAACGACTACATCTCCACAACTCGACTCCAACCATGAAGAAGTTTATCAACATCTTCTCCCGCTGCTTCTCTCGTCTCACCAAGACCAACAAAACTGCAAGCACTTCCCCTTCCCGCCCAGCGACCCCAATCACAAACCCAACCACCGCGCCCACGGTCGTCGGCAACGCCCTCGACCCAAGTCCACACCACCTCAGCCAATCACAGTCATCTGCACCAACCCAGCTAACTCCTGCTTTGATCAAGGCCTACGAAACAGAATACCCCCTCCTCAGCCTGAACCGTCTCGGCGTCGACCACTCCCACCGCGACTGGTTCCGCCGCGTCAACATCGCCGTGCGCAAGCACATGAACACGCTCGACGCATCCCACAACTACCAGCACATCCGACGCGTCGTATCAAATGCCGCCTACATCCTCGAAGAAGAAAAGAAACAGCACCAGTGGGCGCGAGACATCGATCCGATAATCCACTGGGTCACTTGCATGACGCACGATATCGGCGACACAAAGTACCAAGCTGATGGCGCACAGCTGAGCCAACACGATCAGATTGTTCAGTTCCTGAGTGTGCTAGATTGTCCGTCGTATATCCGTCGCCAAGTCGCGTTTCTCGGTCCGCGCGTCTCGTTCACAAAGGAGATGGCTAATGAAGCGGACATGAAGGCGTTTGCGGACGTGTATCCGGTGCTACGCATCGTGCAGGATGCGGATAGGTTTGATGGGCTTGGGGCGATTGGCGTGAGTCGTTTGTTTATATATGGAGGTGTTGATGAGGTTCGGAGGAACGCGTCGATTGATAGCGGCGTCAAGTTGATCGAGGCGAGGTTCGGCGAGTATGCGAGGCTGATGAAGACGGAGACGGGCAGGAGCATTGCGGAGGAGCGGCATGGGTGGATGAAGGAGGACTTTGTGCGTAGGTGGGAGGCGGAGGCTGATACGAGCAATGTCTAGGTGGTTGGTGTGGAGATCGATGATTGCGTCCGGGAGAAACTCGTGTACACCGGAAGAGGCTGGAGTACTGTTCTTCTAACGGGGCGAGACATTGCTGACTTTCTGTGAGGTCAAAAGTTTTGTGTTTTCGAACATCCACATAACTTGCGCTTGATCAATTGCATAGCCTGTCCAGACAGATCCAATTTCTTCTCTTTCTTTACTACACCCGTGAACGTGTCTTTCAGAATCGCACCATGCAAACCAAGTAAGGTTGACAACGTCTAGGGAGTTGCTGACCTTGTCAGCTACTGCGGCTCCTTTCTCACTGTCCGCCATAACGCTGTATCCTCCATTCACCTGTCTGATAAAGACTATTCCACATGTCTGCTAATGACTACTTCACATCAGGCAACGGCCAGCAGGCGCACTCGGACGAGATGAACAGCTCTGGTGATCGATCAACAAGCATGCTGCTGGCGCGAGGCTGATCAAGCGGCAACATGTCCACAATGCTGTAGTCAGCAGATCTTCAATCACGAAGGATGGATGCGAAGGCCGTATCGAACTGCTCGTAATAAACGTCTGCATGCTGATGTCGCCTCAGTGAATCACTGCTGGACCGTCAGCGGGCATCGCGGTACCGAGCGCAACTTTTAGCGACTCACGCCCGAGGAGAAATGGTGTCGCAGCAGCCGCAGCCGAAAGATATCTAAGGAGTGTTTGCAGACAATGAACGTGGAACGGTTGTGGTGTGGGGATACGATCGACTCCGGAGGTTTTGGCGGGCTAGATAGTACGGATGTGGCGGGCGAGATAGTGCGGACACGGCGTTTGCGCGGACATAAATTTTTATCACCTGTCCTCTACCTCAGTTGTGCTCAACTTCGCAAACTTTGTTCTTAGGCAACTGGTCCGGTTCCATGATTGAAGCCAAGGTGACCTACCCGTGTTATCTACATGTATGCGGCGTACGTTGCTATTTAAGACTATGGACTTCCTACCTAGCATGCTACAATTGCTTATTGTTGACTCTTCGATATACTCTTCATTCTACACGCCCATCAACTACGGGCCTTGCACGCAACTCAATCGGCTGTCTTACACGTAGCAATATTCTTCGTGATGGCAAACTTTATGGCCAAAGCCTTTCGAACGCAGACCTTTGGTATTCCAGAACCGACCTTGACCGAGAAGAACCTCCCTGACCAGACTGGGCGTGTGCACATCGTTACCGGCGGCTACGCTGGTGTGGGCCAAGAGCTGACGGGGATCTTGTACAGCCATGGAGCGACTGTCTATGTGGCCGGGCGAAACAAAGAAAAGGCCACCGCATCCATGGAGCGCATCAGATCTCAGTTTCCAGGATCTACTGGACGTCTCGAGTTCCTTTTACTCGACCTGAACGACCTTTCGACCATCAAAGCATCGGCTGACGATTTCTGTACACGCGAGCCCCGTCTTGATGTTCTGGTCAACAACGCTGGTGTCATGACTCCCCCAGCAGGTACTAAAACAAAGCAAGGCCACGATCTTCAGTTCGGGACCAACTGTCTTGGTCCCCATCTGTTTACCAAGCTGCTGCACCCAATCTTGGTTCAAACTGCGCAGTCAGCTCCGTCAAATACCATACGAGTTCTGTGGGCAGCATCAGTCGCGATTCAGGTGATGGCTCCGAAAGGCGGTATCACTGAAGACCCGTCTACGGGTGCCCCTGTAATGCTTGACAGTCAGCAGACCAACTATGGCCAAACCAAGGTCGGAAACGTTCTTCTTGCTGTGAAGACTCAGGAGATGCTTCGGGAACATAACATTGTTAGTGTTTCCTTCAATCCCGGCAATCTGAGAACTGAGCTACAGAGGCATACCGGTGGAATCATGGCTTGCATGATTGGTAGCATACTCCATCCTGCTATTTATGGCGCATACACCGAGCTGTATAGTGGCTGGAGTCCTGATGTTCGCCCAGGCGATATGTATATTATGCCGTGGGGCAGGCATGGCGACGACCTTGTGCGAAAAGACATTGTCTTAGGAATTGAAAATGGACTAGCAGAACGGTTCTGGAACTGGTGCGTAGCAGAGACAGCACCTTATAGCTAAGCTGTTATGTAAGAAAGGATATAGCTTGTAGCCTTTATATAGTAAGCTATATATCTTGACTAGAGGTAGACTATATAACGCTGCCAGCAACACACCGGGTCGTCGGGTCCGCCGTATTTCCCACAATCAATCGGATCTCGCGTGGTGCCAAAAATAGACGTGCAGGGGCCACAGTCGCTTCCAGCTGTTAGGGGCGCCATGGTAACTCATCTAGGCCTACGGCACTCCACATCAAATAACAGCAGATTCATGCCTGAAAGGCCTAACCCAGCGCACAATTACCGGAAATGCGCTCGTACCCCAGCTAGCAAAGTCCTGGCTTTGGGGGAGCTAGCGATGGCAACACGAACGTTGACAGGTACACAGACGTCATTTCCCCGTCTGCGACGAATAAGGTTCAGACTGCCCGTTCGACGCCGCCAAAACGCCGTCGACTTTTTGTACTGCGACTAGCCCACTAGACATCCGTCTTTGCCATGTAACGCTACAGCGCACCAGGACCCCGCACGAGAAGTGATCGTCGGTTCATTGGCAGGAAACATGGATTTGCTTTTCGTCGCGAGCGCAAGCTTTACTGGTCTTTGCTTGATAAGCTCGTGTTAGGACCAAATTGGCACTCGGGCAGGGGATCGACGCAGGGTATCCTGTCTCGAATCCCGGGTGGATCTTAGGGCAGATGAGTTTTCGTTCGTGTTGAGTGGACCGAGGGAGTATTCGTGTCAGGGATGTGCGGTTGATGCAGGTACGGGTGTGCTGGGTGCAGCCAGGGAGGCAAATGTCTCGTATTGGTGGTGGTCTTAAGAAGATGATGGTCCCTGTGGACGACTTCACTCTACCTACCTTGGCAAGTCTTTGATCGTTTCTGCCGTTCAGTCAGCAGGCGATATTACATCCGGTCGTTTCCTATTTACGACTGCCTCCCCTGGTCAATTAGAGACGCAAGTGGTATCCCACTCTCTATACACCATGAAGTTTCTCGTTTCCCTTACGGCAGGTCTGCTGTCCATTGGCCTGGCTTCCGCCTCGCCAGCTGCACCGCTCAACAAGAGAGCTGTGTCGACTGACGGAACCTGTGGAGGAACAAAGGGCTTCACTTGCACGGGTTCTTCGTTTGGAAACTGCTGCTCGCAGTACGGATGGTGCGGAAGTTCCGCCGACCACTGCGGTGCCACTTGTAACTCAGCATTTGGCACTTGTACCAGCACTACCACATCAAAAGCAACTTCAGCAACGGTCAAGCCTTCTTCGACAAAGGTTGCCCCAGCTCCTTCATCCACACCCACCAAGAAGGTGTCACCTGATGCGACATGTGGTGGCGCCAATGGCTATACGTGTCTGGGTTTCGCTGAAGGCAACTGCTGCAGTGCGAACGGATGGTGTGGCTCGACATCCGCATACGTGAGTATTCGAAATGCACCCTGACTGAGCGTATACTGACTGCGACAGTGTGGAACCGGTTGCCAGTCTGGCTTCGGAAACTGCGGCAGCAACACCGGCTCAGGATCTAGCACTACCAAAAGCAGCGCTAGCACGACTTCCTCAGCAGCCCCGTCAGCAACAGCGTCTGGATCTGCTCTCCAATGCTTGAACGGGAAGAATGTTCCTTACAAGATGACCTCTGATGCTGAGTATTCTGAGCTCTCAGAGCCTTACAACCTGCGCGTTCCCTTCAAGCCGGCTGTCATCGTCCTTCCGACTACCAACCAGCACGTTCAGGATGCAGTGGTATGCGGTGCGCAAGCCGGCCTCAAGATCCAGGCCAAGTCCGGTGGACACTCTTACGCAAGCTTCAGCTCTGGCGGCAAGGATGGCGCCATGCAGATCAACCTCCAGTCTTTCCAGACGATCCAACTCGACAAGACTTCCGGCGTTGCTACCGTCGGCGGAGGCGTGCGTCTCGGCAACCTCGGCGACGGCATCTTCACCCAAGGCAATGCTGCCTTGGCCCAGGGTACCTGCCCTGGTGTTGGTATCGGAGGCCACTACACCCACGGCGGTTACGGCCACACATCGCGCAACTGGGGCTTAGCCATGGACCAGGTCATCGGAGCCGACATTGTTCTCGCCAACGGAACCCTCATCAAGGCCTCGTCCACCCAGTCCCCGGACATCTTCTGGGCCATCAAGGGCGCCGCCGAATCCTTTGGCGTCGTCACAAAGTTCTACCTGCAGACACGCGCCGCGCCCGCCAGCATCACTTACTTTGAGTTTGCCTTTTCCGGCATCCACGACTCCAAGAGCGTGTGGACAAGCACATTCCTGCACATCCAGGACGTGGCGAAGAACGCGTCCGTAGTCGACAACCGCGTCTCGTTTGGCATCTACCTCGACAACTACGGCTCCTACAGCCTCTCCGGCGCCTTCTTCGGCACCGTCGCAGAATTCAATACAAAAGTGCGTCCGGAGCTGCTGCGCACGCTTCCTGCGACCGCGCAAGCCACCGTCACGTCCATGGCCTGGTACGACTACATGGTCAAAGTCTCCGGCAAGACCAGCATCAAAGAGCCCCTGACGGGCTACGACGAGCACGAAGACTTTTTTGCAAAGTCAGTTACCGTCCCGGAGTCTACGGGGTTGACGGCGACGGCGCTGAATGCGTTGTACGATTACCTCAAGACTGCGGGTGGAACGGAGTACTACATCATTATTAATCTCTACGGTGGCCCGGGGTCGGCGATCAACAAAAAAGACACGAATTTCGCGGCCTATGTTGATCGCGATAGTCTGTGGGTGCTGCAAAACTATGGATATGGAGGGGCGTCGGTGGGCTTTGTGAATGGCATTAATAATGCGATTATTAGTGCGCAGCCGCAGACGAGTTTTGGTGCGTATTTGAACTATGTGGATCCGAGTTACGATGCGGCGACGGCGCATAAGTTGTATTATGGCGATGCGGTGTATGCTCGGTTGGCGGCGTTGAAGAAGCAGGTTGATCCTGCGCAGGTGTTTTGGAATCCGCAGGCTATTGGTGCGTAGAGGGGGAAAAGTGGTGGTGTTAAGAGGCGTTTTGGTATTTGTGGAAGAGCTCCGCGGGTATATGTTGGAACTGCTTTACTAGAGTAAATATTATGATGCCTCTTATTTCGAAAGCGTGGAGAATAGGGTTGTTGGACGTTTTGTATTCCGTGTTTGCTATCTGGAGCGTATGTGCGAGTGAGAGAAGCGGAATCAACATGGCATTCGACAGCCACTCCGCATAAACCTTGTATCCTCACATCGCCGCCTGCTACTCTGGCTACTGCGCCGCGGGTTTCGACGTCTTCAACGTCCGCATCTTCCATGCCGTGATACCTGTACCACGGCTCGGCATCTCGCCGCGCAGAACCAGCGTAGTGTATATCCTCTCCTACACTTGCACGCCTGTCGCAGTCGGAATCCATAGCACGGCGCTATGCTCTTCTCTTCGTGGTTTGTATAACAAATCGTCCACCGAATCCGTCGTCACCCACCCGCCGTTTTATTACCCTCCCCACCACCCTCCACCTTCCCTTCCTCTCCCCGCAATCCCACACCCTCCTCCTCGCCACCCTCCTCTTCCCCCTCCCCCTCGCCCTCCTCCCCCGCCAACTTCCTATACTTCCTCCTCGCCTTCTTCCCACTACTCCTCTTCTTCTTACTCAACTCCCTCGCCTTGACCCTCGTCCGCGCCTGCTCCCCCAACTCCAACTCCTCAATCCTGTCCTGTAGTATCCTCCGCGCCATCTTGCGATTCACTTCGCGCGACCGCGTGTCCTGGTACTTGACTACAATGCCCGTGGGTATGTGTTTGAGCTGCACGGCGGAGGACGTCTTGTTTATTTTTTGCCCGCCGGGGCCGGAGCCTTTGAGGAAGTTTTCGATGAGGTCGTGGTCGAGAAGGGGAGTGCGTGGGGGGAGGGGTTTGGAAGAGGAGGAGGGGGTGAGGAGAGGGGCGGAGGTGGTGAGAGGGGCGCGGTGGATGGGCGTCGTGGTGGTGGAGGTGGTGAAGCGCGGGATGAGGGTGGTGGTGCGGAAGAGGCGCATTGTGGGTTGTGGGATCAGGGTCGTAGACAGTTTGGCGACGGCATTGGCGATTCGCATTAGGCGTGTAGTACTTAGTCGTCGTTGGAAACTTCTCGTCGTGTCGCTGGTCACCGATTCGGCGCGTCATGACATGTTTGTTCGTCCGGAGCGATGCTCGCCATCTCACAAATCCCTGCTCCGAATCCAACCGGTGGTCCCTGAACCCTCGTCTTCTCCGCCCAACACCACCAATTCACCACTCTGCAGCTCATACAACCTTTCTGCGCGCAAATAAAACACACGTCCACCGCGTACTCGCAAATATATGACCGATACGACGATCCTGCTAGCCGCCTTCCTGCTCGCAAGCGCATCCACGCTCCTCCTCGCCGCAATGCTGTACCCGTCCGCCCTGCTCCGCTGGTTCCAGCGCAAGCGGTACCAATACGAAGTCACCTTCTCACTGTACATGTTGACTTCGACAGAAAAGTTTATTTTCAGTACGTCGATCCCGTTGTCGCATACAACCCCCACAAAAAAGAGACAGCGCATTCTATCTCTGTTTCCCGACATGCATGACGATTCACCGCCCCCTATCCTATCCCTCTCCGCATACCACAATGTCTCTACACATACATGTTTGCTAATCAATCCCAACAGACTCAGTCCTCTTCCTCCTCCTCTCCCTCCTCATCATTGCCGCGTCGCTATATCTCCCCGAGCACCTGACCATCATCGCAAACCGCATGTCGTACTACCTCTCCGGGAACCGCGACGCGCTCGCGAATTCGACGCCGAAAGACGTGGGCATGCCGAATGCGCCGTTGGGCGCGGGTGCCATGGGGAATGGAAGGGGTATGATGGAGTTGTAGGGCGTTGGAATGGCAAGGCCAGAGATATGGGGTTGGGGGTGGGCGTGGGCTTGGGCATCGATTTCCGGTGTCTGA
The DNA here is from genome assembly GCA_002952155.1 of Alternaria solani. Taxonomy (NCBI): domain Eukaryota; kingdom Fungi; phylum Ascomycota; class Dothideomycetes; order Pleosporales; family Pleosporaceae; genus Alternaria; species Alternaria solani. The sequence continues at coordinate 2,418,616 of CP022029.1, forward strand.
ATAACGTTGAGCATTTTTGCATGGTGGTGGGGCGTAAATGGGCGTTAGTGTCTGCTTGGTTGGTAGACCAGGGTATGAAATATAGATGTATGAGAGTTGTAGTAATGTTAATAAGTATATTACAATGCTCTTCCTTGCTCGTCGACGCCCATGTGGCACAGCCATGTTTCGTCATTCTGACAGGTCTAAACGCGCAGCAATATGGGTACATTGTAGAAAGGAACGAAGCATGCGTGAATATCACCGTCTCACGTGAGCGACGCGGTATGCGCTGTGATGTGCATGACGCATGATGCACTGCATGCTTGGGGCACACGTCACGGTCAAGTCACACTTCAACTGCATGGTGTGCATAGTACATGGGCGGCTGACATTTTAATAGCAGGATCGGCCAGTGTTCGGATGCCATGTTTCTGGCTTCCGGGCCATAGGTTCTTTGTGAGTGGTGTGAAGCTGTGCTGAGGCTGGACCGTAAGAAGGGTATCTTGTAAGTCTGCAGGAGTAACAGTATATGCTGTTAATGCTTAATGGGGCGTAAATGGGTACGTACGCAACTAGAGTAAGACAGAAGTGCATCAAAGCCATCCCGTTCCGTAGAGAAGTAATATCCACGAACAAAATCAAACACGGTAGAGAGACGATACACCGCCCTGATGGCAACGCGAACATGATATATAGTGATCAAGAACCAGTACCGAGATGATCAAGTGTGTCGATGTATGTGCCGCCCAGTAGTCATGGTATCTTGCGAAGTTAGAAGCAGATACCCGCCAGATGAAAAGATTGTCCCTCCCAAACCATGCTCTTTGAGCCAGACAAGGCCGCACACATGGTCTTCGCAGTAGAAGTGTTAGCTGAAATGGTACAATGCCCGAGTTGTAACGCTCTCAATTGCCAAACAAAACGCGTACCGCATTCAAAAGCGCCGCAGGAGTATAACCGCCAACCGTAACGACAGCCGGAAAGCTATCCACCGCATCAACATATCCTTGCGCCGTCGCACCATCATTGACAAGAAGCAAGATAGTCGGAATACTGGCTATGGAATCGTCATGTACAATCTTCTTTGACAAGTCTCGCGCAAACTTCAGTTGCCGTTCAAACGCCTGAGCATAGTGGCTTATAACGTTGGCAGTCGCGCAGACAACGATGACTACAGCTCCGCTAGCTGACAGGAAGTCGACATGCATTTCCGTCATGCCGTAGTCGAGGCGGTATGGGAGGTGGCGTACTTGTCGTGGTAGGGCTCGGCCGAGAGGCTCAAAGGGATCTGTGTCTTTTGCCAGTGTTGTCGATGGGGGATGGGGTACGAGTGGGGTGAAGAGCGTGATGACTTCTGCTTCGTTGAGGCGCCGCAGCCGCTCGAGAGTTTCTGCTGGACAGCGTACGATCCTGGCGGCGTCGGTAGATGAGGGTTGCGTTGTCGCCGACTTGCGAGAGCTGGATGAGGGCATTTGGGAGCGGTGCGTTTTGGGTCTTGATGAGGTTTGAGTCTTGCGTTCGCCCATAGTTGTTCGACTGTCGTCAGGCTGGTTGGAGACAAGAAGTTGTAGGTGCGCTGGGCGTGACGGAAGATGGTGGTTTATATAAGCATTTCCTATGGCAGCCCGACCTTGCACCTTTACCTACCCAGCCTTAGCTTTCATGGTAAAGCGGATATGATCCGAGTGGGAAAAAGCACCGTGATAACGCTATACCGTTGACGTAACAGTCCGAGTGGCCGACATGCGTCGAACGCTATGCTCGATAGCCAAGTAGAAGGTCCCTGTTGTAGGGTTCAGGAATACGGTAAAGCAGCTACCCAATGTCGCCTCTAGCCATCCCAGGAGCCTTCTGATGAGGTAGCAATGCTGTGTGGTTATCGATCGCCGAGTGAACTGTAACCTTGCCGATTGTGCCTGGCGGCGTGAACATCCTGTTAAACTAAGAACAGCCTTCTGATGGTGAATTCAGCACTATTGGAAGCAGTGTTGAGGTGGTACCAGATGGAAGATGGAGAATGTAGTACAAGACCTCGGCCATGCCGTCTCCGCTTGTAGACAGAGCAGTGCATCCCCAACCATGATAGGCGCGGATCTTACCGTTTGCATGCCGTTTTCCAGTTCGTAGCCATGAACGGAACGACAGAAGCGTTGCCGTGGCGTGTTCGTGCATATCAGTGAGGAGAACAAGGAGTGTATGATTGCATGGCGACGGTTGCGGCGGACAGTAGCAGAATCGTGTATCAGGAATCGGAGACGCCACATCTGACCGTCGGTCTAGAATCTGATAACGTCATGTTGTAGATTTACTGACTTGGAGAGGAAGAAGGGCACTCCTAGAGACCAATTGGCCGGCCTGATGGAGAATGACAAAGATCAAGGAAGCCGACCACTCCAGACGGAGCGAGAGCCGACAGCCAGGTCGACAACGTAGGTCGATAGCCGTTGCATGTAAGCCCCAGCTCAAGGGCGTACTGTGTGCGGGGACAGTACGATTCGAGTCAAGGCTGCAGAAGGCGTGCTTTTGTTGATCGCTGACCTGCAAGGCGACCATCGTCTTTGGCCAGTGAGAACCGCGCATGCCGCTTTCATTGCATCTCGATGTTTCTTGTGTAACACAAAGGGTTGATTTTGATGTGGCGGCGGGCGACAATTGCAATGCATGCTCCGGTGATGGCTCGTACATGCGGGTGACATCTGCACGATTGATTGAATCCACCACAAATAGCGCGAACGAGCCGCGGATGGCCAGACCGGCTTCCGCGCTGTTGTGCGCCCAGACTAGATGGCTAGCGATGAACACCAGGCCTGTAATACATCGGATGGAGTTTTGAGTCGACGCTGGCGGGGAGATGTGGGTGAAAGGCGCGTGAGATGCGCGACGGTGGTCAGTGGGGCTTGCTCGCTTGATCGGAAGCGGGCAGGCGCGATCAGGGTGTCAACAACCATCGCGACGACGCGCCCACGTAATCACCAACGGCGCATACAACGAGCTGACCACTGTCTTAGCATATGCATGTTGCACTGATGATGTGATGCTGTCCGTCGCCAATAAATCCACATCGACTTCGCTCCAGGCTCGCTACTGATGGACTCTGCAGAAGAGCAGCCGACGCTGCAGGACACGCTAAACCTACTGCATCAAGGTAAGTGTCGGTATGCGGCTATGGATTCCAGCTAGGAACAGTGCTTACACAGGCCCGCAGCATCTAGAACGACAACAAAGCAACGTACCATCAAGGTATCCAGTATCGTCGATGTCATCTGCCGTTACGCCGCAGAGGATGGTCTTGACCAGGATGCTCTTCGAGACATTGTTCAGCTCGCGTCGGTGAAGACATTACTAGACCAAACAACCATCACGACCTTGATCAAGAACCTGTATCCGTCTCAAAAGGTTCCAGGGGATGTTGTCGTTACAATTGTTGGTGCTCTTGGTCAGGGCAAGGGCAAACCATCGCCAGGTACACAAGACAGTCTTGTGAAGTGGCTCATCATTGTCCATGAGATTATCGAAAACCCAACAGTCTTGTCGCGCCTGTATGGGGTGTTGTTTGGCATGCTTGATATGATCAGCATAAGGTGCGCCGCCCCAGTGAGATACGACACCGATCCGTGCTAAACCCAAAAGGACTTCTGTGTGCCATCTTCTCTCCCTCATCACTCGCAGAAAACACGTCAAGCCGTTCCGGATACAGCAGCTGTACGTACGATACCACTAGCAGGGGAGAAATTTTGATACCAATAACTAACGCCACCACAGGCTCGAGCTATCTCGCGGCCTCGGCAATGAACCAGCGCTCCAAGGTCTTCTCCGTGTCTACAAGGATTATTATCCAGACATCATCCTCGGCAGCACCTCCACGAGCCGAAAGTCGTTCGCTCCGGTGAGTACCCGTCCCCTGTGCCACCACGAATGCTACCTTGGATCTCCACACCCTCTCCCCGCAATGCACCGTCACACTGCCGACGCAGGCTAACCTTATAGCGACCGGACTCTGAATGGCAAGCCAAGATCATCGCGATCCAGGAGGCCAGTGTAGCCGAAGATGACTCCAATGCGGACGGGCAGCACGGTTTCAAGGTGCTACGAAGGAGACTCAAAGGTAGCAAAGAATCGGTAATTCCGGATGTGCATACCTACCATGCGACAGAGGTGCGTGGGACTGTGTGCTTATCACCCTGAAAGTGTTGACATTGTGTGACAGAACTCGGTAACCCTCGAGGGTATTGATGGCGTGGACGATTTCGTCGAAAAGCTCGACAGGATAGAGCCGCCGGGCCAGATGGTAGCCGTTCTCACGGACCCACTGCTACAGAAATACATCGCCCTCAAGCCATCGCCAATCATCACCGCCCGACTAAGCACTTGGCTTGCGGCATGTTTAGAAGAGCAATTTGAGGAATACCGCCAAGGTACCGCAAATGCTCAACACCTAACTGAGATTCTCGACGGGCTGTTGAGGTACGCTCAGTTCACAAAGGTCAGTATGCCGTCCATTTCTTTAGACCGTCAGCTGACTTGTCGAAGAAAGTACATCGTCCAGCACGAGCCTTTCTCCTCAAATACCTTCCGATATGGGACGGACAGCAAGATCGTGCGACGGTACTGGAACTTGTGTCCTTCCTCCAGGTCTACGACTTCAACGCCGATCATCGATCCTATTTCAAACACATCGAATCCGCCCTAGCGACCCAGGAAACCCCAGCCTACGCAGCGCTCGTCGACTTCTACACCGCCCTGCTGCGGAACCAGATCAACTTGACTTCCACTGGCTCCGAAGACGTAAAAGAAGCAGGCCAGGAAGTCTTAGAAGACATGACAGAGCACGTAACCGACCTCTTCACCTCCGCTCTCCTCTCCGTCCCACCCGGTCCCAGCACCTCCCTCACCTCCTCCATCCTCTCCTTCTACGAGCTCCTCAGCGCCTCCTCAAAACCACACGTCATTCCCATCCACCTCCCACCCATGCACCTCGTCTACCTCCTCACCCAATCCCCCTCCGCAACAACCCTATCCCGCACCTGCGGCATAATCGGGACCTACAAATCCGCCTTCGACGCACACCCCAAGCCCGTCAAGTCGTACTATGCATCAGAAGTCACGGATACGTTTAACCAGTGTCTGCGCGACTTGTATAACCTCGTCTGGGTCTCGCGCGGACTCGTTGCGCAGACACAGAAATCGAAGGGGTGTTATTGCCACGAGGAGTTGCGGGAGAAGCTCGATAAGTATCTCAAGACTGTGGATAGGAAATATGCGGTCGCGGGCGCGTTTACGTTGTCGTTTAATGCGTGTTTGGCGTCCCTGGCGGGTGCGGCGTGGCGCGCGATGGAGAGGCGGGAGGTGGGTGAGGGGAGCGTTGAGAAGTATCATGTTGGACCGGTGACGGAGAAGAGTTTGGTGGCGCTGGGGAGCGAGGGTGGGGTGCGTGTGGAGTGGGAGGGGGCGGGTGGGTATAAGGTGTTTGTGTTGAGGTGGTTGATGGAGAGGGGGTTGGGTGGGATTAGGGAGTTGATGTTTGCGACGGTTACGAACTTGAAGAATGCGGGTGGTGAGTAGGTGTTGGGATGGATGGGATTGGCGCGTAACGCGGTTTTGTGTGGGTGTTCTTGGAACTGCGGAATGAATGGTATGGATTTGGAGAGGGAAGAATTTTAACTCGCTTCCGTTGTGATTCTGGGGAATGTGACTAGTGCGATTGCGAAAGGAAGATGTATGCGCCGCTGCTTGTCGAGATCAAGAACAAGGTTCAGTGGGTTTACTGCGTGGTAAGTGAGAAGAACGGGTACGTGTGACGTGGGCTGTTAGACCAGGGTGTTAATCAGTGGGTGAAGTCGATCTCTACCGGTGTAAATAATCACAGAGAGATACAGGAGAGGGTGCAGAAGAACTATAATGCTTGGGTGCAGACAGAGGATGCCATTCGTGTCATTCAAGATGTGAGGGAGGGCTATGATATGGTTTGCTATTCAGTAACATGATTTCCTGTGTTCGCTCCTAACGACAGATGAACATCGAGTCTGCGTCTAGTACCTAACCATGGTGTGGCGATGATCCATGACCGACGTGCCACTCGCAACCTCCGGATATTCATTTGCTCCGTGCGTAGAAGAGGCTCTCAAAAGAGACGTACAGCAAAAAAGGAAGTGCGTCTGGCACCTTTGACATGCGGGGAATAATGCCCGAACGATGTGACCTTTCGTGATATTCCACCAAAGAAACGAGGGTCAAGCTCAGCGCATCTCCAAAAGTTACTATACGCCGATAAATCGACGTTGAATAGCTCCCGACCCATAGTCCGGCTATGTGATAGACGTGCCATGGCAAGGGTGGTGCCCATGTCCGACTCCGATCGAGTAAGGCACCAGCTTCTCGGACATGTTCATCTTGCCCATGAAACCAGGTGAGACTCAACCAAGGCCTTGATGTACCTCGTCAACAGTGCGGATCTGGGCACCGCAGATCGCGTCGTGGCCTCGCTGGACGGCCTAGGGCTCTGGCTTGGCACTCCCATGAGCAAGTTGGGTAAGGCATGGCCAAGGATGATATAGTTGGAGCGTACACCAGGCCCTCAGGAGTTGTTGTCGGATACCATGAGGTACCCTGGAGGTATTCGTGAACGCCCGTGTTGGCGTGCAAGCTCTGGAACATCTTCCACACGTCCGACAGCGGAGGATGAACATCCATAGCAGGTAAGTTCCATCCTTCCATGTTTAATCATCCGTTCTTCAAATTTCTTAGCGAGCTCTTCCAGCAAGAGTCGTGTGCGGAGACCTCGTTTGGGAAGAGACGTGGTGGGGTAGTTGGCTGGTCGGAAGATGATAGTGAGGGCCGGAGGTCGTTGCAGTAAACCGGAAAGACGATGGTACAGCAGCCATGCGTGGTCACAGTGTCCAGCAAGCTTCTTAATGGTCAGCTCCTGATGGTGTGTAGCCCCCGTCGTAGCAGTCTGTGCGTCAAAGCCGTATCGAGAAGGGGTCGTGCGTGGCGCCACGCCTAACACTGGCCGAGCAGCTCCTCAGAGAAAGAGATCTTCAGAAGGTTGGTCAAGTCTGACCGGTGCGTGGGCTGAGAGTAGGTGAGATGGCGAGCGTGACCCGGGTGTGTTGGGTTGGCGAGGTTCCGCATCCACGTTCGCAGTACTCACCACGCAGATGATCAATGGCTGGCGCAGAAAGAGCGTAGTGTGATTGAGAGTCGTGGTTTTGGACACATACATGAATCGTATATGGTCATTGGCTATGGTGGCGATGGTGGCGGAGTGTGATTGAGGTTATGCGCTGAAGGAACCAGAAGCTGGCATGACTGGCTGAAACACACATCGATCTAAATGACCAGAGCGAAGTTGGCGTATGTCCCACAAACAGTCGGGAAGGCACACTGACTGTCGGCGGAGAAGATCTCGGTCTCGTGTACTGTGCCAGGGACTAAAATGGGGAACTCCATAGGCGCTGAGAACCAGCCATGGTTATCGTGATGCATGCAAGATTTGGTTGGCGTGTGAGGTTCCAACAGACGACTCAGCCCTAGGACCTTATCGTAGGCCTGGTGCGTCATGGCGTTCTGAGGTGAGTTGACGTTGGCAGTCTTGACAGTCCTTGCAGTACGAAGACCTTTCGTCCTTGTGTATGGGGTGTGAGACCATGGCGGGGCAGTGAAGGCCTGTGGAGATAAGAATCAGTCTGTGTGTCTTGCATACTTTCAAGCAGTTGCGACTTACCGTGAGTTGCGAGTAGGTGGCCTCGCCAAGATGGGATTTGCTGTTGACCTCGCCAACCTCTTCTTCGTGCTTGGAGGACAAAAAGGTGCGGTTGTTGAACGGGAGATGTTGAACGGGCGGTACAGCATGGCTTGCTCTTGGTTGATTAGGTGATCAACGCAGTTCATGGCGGGTGGTGGTGCGATCGAATGAAAAGTGTGGTAGTGAAGGATACATCAACTTGATGTGGGGAAATGGTAGCAGAGACGATGATCGAGGGTAATGTTGAGCTTATCGTGAGGGCATGGCTCAGTGGACGAGTCTGTGCCGAAGCCGCAACTGCTCCAATTGTCGAAGTGTTTGTGGGTACGCAAAGACCCTTGCCGTGAAGATGAAGATGAGTCTGGTGTTTTTGGGGGAATTGAATGTGATGTAAAAGTTTTGAATGCCTCTATAAGGGCTGCGCTCGCATGGTGGCGCGACAGCTGGTCGTACTCGTGCGAGAAGACGAACCTGAGGAGGTCGCGCAGGGAAGGCTCGGATTTGGCGCCTAGCACCAAAAACGTTGCTTCCGAGTACTCACTATCTCAGGCATTGCTTCTCGCAGTCGTGTTGTGAGGACGAAGGAGTCCTCGGGTGAGTTAGATCCTCGTCATCGTACTTGCGCTCCGTGGCGTGACTCGGATGCTTGGCTGGTGTACGATGCTCGGCGGAGGCGGGGGTTGTGTTTGGAAGTGGGAGCTGGTGATGCGGCTGAGGCGAATGCTTTGTCGGGCCCGCGATTGAATGAGGGGTCATCTACAGCGCCGGTAGCTGCGAAAAAGGCCACCGGCGCTGCAATGAGTGGTCTTGAGCTAGTGTAAGGTGGAGGATGGGAGGAGCAGGGCGAACTTTTATATGCGGCGGAAGTCCGAGCTTGAAGGCGCCTTCACCTAGTCGTCCTCTCACCTTGGACAGACCGTCGCCATGCCGGATGCTGTTGACGAGAATGACTCTCACGAGGCATAGGCTGTTGCTGTCGTTGCCGAGCAGACCTTGCCAGTTCAGTCTCTAAGCCTTGATCGAGCTACCACTGGAGCAGTGAGTTAGTAAACGTTCGAGAAGGCTATGTGAGAGATCCAATTACTTGCAATAGACCGTCACAGTGCTTGGGATAATCGCAAAGACCAGGATATTCTCCAAGGAAGTCGTAGTTGGTGCCGTTGCCTTCCGCGCCATGACTGCTCTCACGGGACATGAGCTTTTCCAGTGATGCCAAAGGTTGCGGGTGCTCGAAGTTCTCTGAGGGGTACAGCGAAGAGAAGAAACAAAGGCCTTGGATAAAGAGAGAAGATATGATGAAAGATTAGACTCGCATGAACTGCAGCTCAGCAAGGTAACACGTGCTCCCTAGAACTAATTTCGCAGCTCCGAGAAGCGTTAATAAAGATTCGCAGGCGTATTCTCTGACTAGAAGAAAAATTGTAGTAGGGGTGGAAATTTTCGGTGCCTCTCAAAGGGCTGTTGTGGCTGGACCGACAGTCAAGTGGTACCACGCATCTTGTCGAGAATCATTCGCGTTGATGTTGAGGACAGCAGCAGCAGCAGCAGCAGCAGCAGCAGCGGCGGCGGCACTGCGCAGTACGCAGATCAGCGACTAGCTGCGGTGGCCGAAGCCGAGGGCAAAGAGGTAGAGTTGAGTGGTGTATGATGGTTGTTTGTGGGTTTGAGCGGCGAGGCGAGTATCGCGAGGCGTTTGCTTGCGCGTACGCTAGTCCCGATTTAGATGTGTATCTTGTGGTGAAGGTGAGATGTAGACAATGGAGAAGGTTCTGGTGCTTTATCACGATCCGCGACTACGTAGAGACAGGTGCTCAGGTATTGGGAAGTAAGTTCTTTGAAAGCGTCAGTTCACGTAGTATGGTCTTCGGCTGGTGCGATGTAGAAGTTATTGGGAAGGGTATTCGTTCTGCATGCATGCTTTCGGCTGTCGACTTGTTGCATTCTGAGAAGATGGCACCGATACAACAACCAGGTATCTTCTTTAGTGTTTAGGTACCATCAAGAACACCTGGTCTTCGGGAGTGCGCCTTGATGCAACCACCAGCTTAATTGACCGCACTATGCTGTCCTGACTCAACACGACCACTTCTTCATTGTAATAGACGACGTGGAGACGGCTCATCACATAGCCTGCGTCATTTCAATAACCTACTTTTCGACAGGAGACAAAGCACATATCCTCCCGGGGTAAATTAGTTTTCACAGACTCTTCGCACCGCAAAGACCAACACGCACGATGGGCAGTCGCGACGGGAGCGCGGGTACGGGAAGGCGCGACGCTCAGTCCACCGCACCGCGTGAAAACAAACAAGTAACGTGATCCGGCTGCATCCGGCGTCCAGGCCTCTAGCACAACAACACTATCGATATCCTGATCTCACGAGTACGTATCCAAGGCTTGGTATCTGACAGCCGGCACATGTAATTGCGTCATTAGCAGCCGGCTCTCCAACGCCCTGCTTACCATGGCATACGCTGAGATTGTTGGTCAATTCGAGTCCACGTCTTACTTACGTGCCAGCCTGCAGCCTGCTTCTTGCTGACCGGCGTGGGCGCGCCTCACCATAGTCTATTTTCGGCGGTACTCTGAAATGCAAGCCATGCATGCAGGGCGAACCTGGCAGCTGCATGACATCATGTCGCAGCAAGTGGTGATGAAAGGGACGCCAACAAACGTTGCTTTTTGCGACGAGCCATGTCGACCATGAAACAAGGTCGTGCAGGGCCTCCCCACTTCCATTGAACAACAACAACTCAAACAGGAATGGCATGTTTGGCGGGCCAAAGATGCAGGGACTGGTGCCCTGCTGTGTAGTAGTGTGGGAACCTGAGCGTGCGAAGATGGGGCAGCAAGTCATCTGCTCGCATTGTCCTATCGGTTCGCAGTCGGCTGACCAGATTTGGGCGGGCAGGGCTGGGGTGCGCAGATCTACCCGCACGGCGCAGGAGCGCACATGGCCAGGCCTTGTAGACTGATTAGACGTGCTGCAAATGTGGTGGGTGTTCACTATCGATACGCCTTCTATCGCAAGGGCAAAGTCTATCGAGTCAGGTTGTCGATGGGCATTGTGTTTGCTTTGGCCGCGGAACCTACTCGGCATCGGTCTGGGCCGTGCAGGTGTCCGGCGGAACTATACAAGTGCGTGAGGGGTATGGCGGAAGCATGTCCTTGGATATTGGAAAAGAGCGAAGGCGGGCAAGGCAACAGACGGTATTAGGCGGCTGAGGTCAGATGGCAATGTGGGCGGTAACAGCGCTGGGCGGGAAGAATACAAGGAGAGGGTTGAGGGGTATGCTGGAACCCCTCCCCCACAGGCGCGATAACGACGATAAGACACCCCGGAGTATGCTAGAGGATGACCTTGGGCGAGCCAGGAGATGGTGTGGACCGCTTGTCCCGTGAGCTGCTGTGTGCGGAGGTGAGTGGGAGGTGTTCAGATGATGGAGGCGTCATGGTGGAGATGACCTGCTAGCTATTATGTCCTGCTGAGCCCGGGGACTTTCACATGCAAAAAGCGCAGCATGGGCAATCGATAACACATGGGCGGGAAGGTACCGCAGTTGGTGCTAAGGATGCAGACGTCGCCTGTCTACCCGCTGCGAGACATTGGCGTGCCCTGAGTGAACCTTCTAGTCGGCGCTGGTGCAATTGCACAGCGACGGCGCCAGTGGCGTTGGCACTGCAGCCGCTTGAGCATTGGGCCTGAGCCTTGAGCCTCGAGAGGCCATGTCACAAGACCATGAACGGGCACCGCACTTCCACAGAACTCGGTGAGCGAGGCCTCGGTAGCCGCCGCTGACGGCGGAGGGGGTGAGATGCATGCAAGAAACAGACCCAATCAGCCCGCCACCCGCCTGGAGAGGCAGTTGCAGTGAATTGGGCAGCCAGGCTAGAAGGTGGAGCATGGGGCATAGTCATGTTTGCATCAACGACGGCGGTCAGAAGCGTACGAGGCGAAGATCGCAGATGACGGAGAGCGGTGACTGTCGACCGGAAGCGATGTGTCGAGGGGCATGGGATTGGGCGCTGCGGTGACACGCTGGCTGGGGGAATTGGGCGCCCAATGGCAGGCAGCGAGCGCCCGTGGAATGCAAAGTCGGTACCAGAGGGCTGCAATGGCAAGACTCCCGCCACGGTGCTCGTCAATGGCAGCAGGCAACGTGTATGTATGCAGTCTGCTCATGACGAGAGCGAGTGCAATGTCGGGGCTGCATTGGCGGGCGCCGACTCGTGTGCGGGCTAGCCGGGTTTGCATGGACGGAGCGACAAGCAATTGCTCAGCGACTGTGCAGCCATGTACAGTGACTCAACTCTGACTGCGACGAGCCCATTGCTCGCTCCATGTCCGCACAAGCGCTGCAATTGGCCGCTCTAATTGGAGCCCCCTTCGTCTTCCTTCTATTCACTTCTTGGCCGCCCGCATTCGTCAGCTGCCGGCCGCGCTCCTCATATGGATGATGCCTGGGAGAGAGGAGAGCCTGGCACGCGCCAACCGCACACCCTCTTTGTCTGGTTCGCTAGCACACATGGGCCGCAGTGTCTCAAAGCGAGAGTCACACTGGCCTTGTTCGCCCATGCTGTAGCCTGCTGAAACCCCGACGAACCTTGGGCGTGTGGGTGGTGCATCTTATAACTCGGCCGCGCCCACCCCGTCTGTTTCGGGACGACTAGACTCGCCATCCCATTCAACTCGTCCTATCTCCGCACTGCCAGTTCGCAGCCAGGGTTACTAATTCGACCTCCCTCCAAGCTGGCCCAAGCAGTCAGTCGGTCGGACCATTCTGCCGGGTTCCACCGTCACGTTTGCGCCTGCTCGCACCTGACGATATAACTGTGGCGAAGCCGTTTACTCAACCAAGGTTGCCTGCCACACATTCCACGCACACCTCTCCCCCCCCATTGAAGCATCTCCCTCTACCATTGATCGCACCCCTCAACCATTCATCGCATTGCCAACGCAGCATTTTTCGTGTGGCTGCCTTGGACGCATCCAAGTATCCAAATACCGCTACCGCCCCGGCGTTGCGCTCCAACCAAAGGACAAACTTCGCACCCACCACGCAATGGCAAACTCGCTCTACACGACGCCCCCGAGCAATCGCCTTTCCGTTTCCTCGCTCCTCTCACCCCCAGAGATGAAGCGATCAGAGTCGTTTGGCACTTCAATCCCGCCTGCATTTATTCAATCGCCCTTTTCCTCGTTCCACTCCGGCCCTTCGCAGTCGGCCAGCAACCGCCAGGACATGACGCTCCAGGCAGCAGCCGCGCACCGCATCGCCTACGCCTCTCCGCCAATCTCGCCATACGACACACAGGCACAAAAGGAGAACATGGAGAGCACCGACGAACAGGGCACGCGGGACCCCCAGCTGTTCGCTCCGGTCGATGCAGCGGCGCCCGTTGCTGACATGCCGCTGTTCCCCGACGACTCCTCCGAGTCAGCCTCGCAGGTCCCCGTGGCCGCGCGAGATGCCATCACCGCGCACATGAACTCGCACGAGTACGCACAGCTCGAGGAGAAGCCGAGCCGCGCAGACTACGAATTGGCCGCTTCTTTCGTCTCCAATGTCTTCGCGTCGGCCCAGAAGGACCCCAGGGGATGGTGGGCCCAGGAGCGACGCTTCGACAGCTACTACGGCAAGCCCACGGGCGTGCAGAAGCGCTCACCCCTGAAGAAGCTCGCGCCTGCACCGTCGTCGCGATCCCGCCAGCCCAAGGTCGCAGTCCCCCGGCTGCCTCCTCGCACTCCGCGCGCTGCACCCAAGGCCAAGCGCTCGCCTCTGGCACAAACCCTCGACTCCTTCGACACTACCACCACCACAACCACACCCGCAACCGCAACCAAGTCAGCCTCTCCCAAGCCCTCGCGGCCAGCCACCAACCGCGACGACTCCGACTACAATGCCATCCCAGACTACTCGCCACCGCTCGATACACTGCCCAAGGGCAACACCAAGGTGCTCAAGGCTGAGTGGAAAGGGCAGGCGCTGTCACTGGCCGACGATCCCGATCGTGATCTCCTGCACGAGGCTGAGCTGAACCTCGCTGGCACGCTCCGCCTCAACTGCGCCACATATCTCACGAGCAAGCGACGCATCTTCCAGGCCCGCATCGAGGCGCTCAAGATTGGCAAGGAGTTCCGCAAGACGGATGCCCAGCAGGCGTGCAAGATTGACGTCAACAAGGCGAGCAAGCTGTGGCAGTCGTACGATCGCGTGGGCTGGTTCAATCCCGACTACTTCCGCCAGTATCTCTGAACGTAGCGCGGTCGGCACCTTTTCTTATTCCTATTTCTTTTTCCCCGATTATGATGCATCAATTTGGTCGTCGCATCTCGCGTCTGAGTACGCTTTGTTTTGGATAAGATTGACATGAACAAGACAGAGGATTCACGGTTGTCTTTCCTCTGGCATGAAATTACGATGGGGCGTTATGGATATCAGTGTTGGCATGGATAGGTGTTTGGGACTGGGCACTGCTCTCCCACGGCGTTTTTGGGCTTCTCTACTACCACTACTTTGGTTTTTTACTTCCACGGCATGCGATACCCCCCTCCAGCTCACACCCGTTGTCGCCGCAAATGCAGGCTTTGTTACGAATTGGTAGCGATAGATCGAATGCAATATCTTAGCATCATGCACAATGCATTGCAAGTGATTACGGATGTCCATGAAAGAGTTAATCTAGTGCGCATCTCCTAACAGATCCGTAATGACGACGACGACGAGTCCGCGACATGTCCGTGAGAAGCGGCTCGAGTTCAGGGTCCCCGGAAGCGGGGACGAGTAAGCTCCGCCAGGCCTGTGGCGCGGCCGCTCTGTCACTAATTTGGGACAAACGGGCTCGCGGCTTGGCCGACCTCCAACCCGCGCGTTCTCACCCATCGCTCTCACCAGCGAACGAACCACACACCACACCGCACATCCACGTCCCTTTCTTCCACCACGTTCGACGACCCGCCGCGTCGCGCGGAATCCACAAGCATGTCGCGAACAGAGCAGGTCGAGCATACCGACTCGATCAGCAGCCAGGACCCTAACCGCGAAGAGCCGAAGAAGACGAAGAGCAGGCGGCCGCCGAGTAAGAAGTGTTTTCCTGGGCGCGATATATACCTGCGCGCAGTGTGCGATGGAGAGGATTGTTGCTGACGATGGGGAATAGATACTGCGTTTAGGCAGCAGCGCTTGAAAGCATGGCAGTAGGTGGAATGGACATGTGTTTGGTGTTGTGCATTGACTGACTGACTGACGGCGCTAAACAGACCGATTCTGACGCCGAAAACGGTGCTGCCGTTGTTCTTTATTGTTGGCGTTATCTTTGCGCCGATTGGGGGGTTGTTGTTGTATGCTAGTGCGCAGGTATGAAGGGCTCAGCGGTATATACAAGGTGGCATGCTGACGACGTCCCACTCCACAGGTCCAGGAGATCTCCATCGACTACACAAACTGCAACACGACTGCGCCCCGCCAAGACTCGACGTACTTTGACCCCACGGCCGAAAACCAACTCGAGCCCATCCCGTCGAGCCGCGTATCCGCGACATTCAAATCCAACGCCGACCCCGGTGCCATGTGGGGCTGGGGCCTCGAGAACTATACGTTTGAGTCTGGTGTCACGCTCGAAACAAATGTGTGCATCTTGAGTTTCACGGTTCCCGAGAATATCAAGCCCCCGATCTTGTTCTATTACCGCCTCACGAACTTTTATCAGAACCATCGGAGGTATGTGAAGAGTGTGGATATCGATCAGTTGAAAGGGGATGCGAGGAGTGCGAGCGACCTCAGCTCTGGCGACTGTTCGCCGCTCGATAACGATCCCGAAACCGGATTACCATATTACCCCTGCGGACTCATCGCGAATTCCATGTTCAACGATACCTTTTCCAACCTCACGCTCGCCAATCCGTCGGCAGACTCCGACTCTGATTCTGACTCGTCGGGCAAGAATTACACCATGACTGTTTCTGGCACGAGCTGGGCGCACGAGGGGGATTTGTATGGCAAGACGAAGTATAGACCTGAAGATGTGGTTCCGCCCCCGAATTGGCAGCAGCAGTATCCCAATGGGAGGTATAATGGTAGTCTGCCGGATTTGCATACCTGGGAGCAGTTTCAGGTGTGGATGAGGACTGCCGGGTTGCCGACGTTTAGTAAATTGTATCAGAGGAATGATGATGAGGAGTTGGGGGCGGGGACGTATCGGTTGAAGGTTTATGATCGTGAGTTTTTATTCCCTTCATTTTTCCCTGCCTATCGTTTCTGGAATGTTCGTGGTTGCTAATATATTTGTGTATCCAGGCTTCCCAGTCGACAAGTACAGCGGCACCAAGTCCATTCTCATCTCTACGCGCACCGTCATGGGCGGCAAGAACCCGTTCCTGGGCATTGCGTATCTCGTTGTTGGCGGGATTTGTTTGTTGTTGGGCGCCGTGTTTCTGGCTACGCATCTGATTAAGCCGAGGAAGTTGGGCGATCATACGTATCTTACTTGGAATAATGATCAGCCTAGTACTGCGACGACGACGGGGAGGCAGGGGGGTGCTTGAGGGATGGGTATATGGGCGGATGTGGAGATGGAGGATGTGAAATGGACATGCGCGGTTTCGAGAGCTGGGATTGAGTTTTTGTCCTTGTTGGTAGGGGTGGTGTGTCGTATTGTGCGGATATCACGAGTGGGGGGGGGGCTTTTTTTTTTCTTGTCAAGGCTGGGGAGTTTTGGTGTTTTGATGAGCGCGAGGACTAGAGTTTGGTCTGGTTTGCTATGGGTATTATGCAATTTCATCGTATCATGTTTCATGCTTGATTTTGCTGAGTTGAACTGCGGGGACTTTTTTGAGGGTGATGGAGCTGTGTCGATTAGATGTGAAGTAAAGTACATGAGCACTCACAACTACCGCAACGCCATCGCCACAATAGCCAATGAACCATGTATTTATTCATATATGTGTTCACATTCTCTGTTATTAAAGTGGATGAGGGATAAGGGTATTGAACGGGTAAAGAAGTCGACATGGAGTAAAAGAGTTGACATCAAAGTTCTATTCCGCATTGGCTAACATACTATCTCTAGTCTAAGAGTATACATAGCTACGCAGTATACTAGCTACACAGGTTTTAGATTCACCTTGAAACCATGATAGATCCGAGCAATAATACTCCATTCCGTTTCCACCTCTTTCTCATCTGCCACTTTCGTAATCTCAAACGAGCCTACCAGGACAGCCAACATGATCTTAAACTCTGCCAACGCAAAGCCTATACGCGTTTCTCATCAGTCTCTCGGGTGTATCATACTCTGAAGCACGAGTAGGAGTCTTACCTTTTCCTATACAACCCCTCGTGCCGGACGAAAAGGTCTGAAAGGCCAACGCATCAGCGCCTCCATTGACAGCCTCGTTGCCATGGAGCCATCGTTCCGGATCAAACTCCCTCGCACGCTCTCCCCAAAGCTTCTCCGACTTGTTGATAGCCCAGTTCGGGATCAGAAAGCTTGTACCCTTGCGGATAGGAATACCGCGGAGCACCGTATCTTTTACAGCTATGCGCTTTGAGAACGGCGAAGGCCCATTCACCCTGAGACACTCTTTGCTGACGGCGTCCAGGTACGGCATCTTCTTTCCGATTGTGTATGGCGAGATTTCTTGGTCCGAGTCCAAGGGAGGCAGCTGTGCGCGGACTTCGTCGCGGAGACGGTGCTGGACGTGGAGGTTCTCTGGTCTGGTTAGCGTGTACAGCGCCCATTGCATTGCAGTCGCTGTTGTTTCGTGGCCTGCCGCGAGAAAAGTGCGCGCTTGGTTGACGAGCTCGTTTGTGGAAAGCTTGCCGTACTGAGACGCGACAGACAGTATATCCTCATGGAGGGCTTTTGTATCGTCGTGTTCCTGAGTCCGCTGCGTCACTTGATCTTCTAGGTACTTCTTCACGTACGCAGAGCCGGCTCGGATTTCGCGCGCCTTCTTGAGCGGCAGCAGCTTGACTGCCCATGTTGTGACGAAGATGGAGAGCAGGAATATGATAGTCGAGGTGCCGTCAGGCTCGAGGATGACTTGGTAAGCACGGCTCAACTCGTTGCTCGGGTCCGTCAGCGACTTGAAATCGATGCCGAGCGCTGCAATGCCGATGACGTCTAGAGTGGCTCTGTTGACCCATGCAGTTATGTCGGTGGCATGTCCTTGCTGGCCTTGCAAGGAATGCAACTCCTCTTTTATATAAGAGACCATCTCGCGAGACTTGGAGTAAAAGACAGAATACAGTTTCTGGACGTGTTTGGCGGAGAAGGCAGGATTGAGTGCTCGGCGTTGTTGCTGCGAAGAGGAGCGTCAGTCTTGTCGTCGCATTGATGTACCAACGGAATACAATCTCTAACTCATTGATGGGGGAGTGACTGACCTTGTGCTCTTCGCCATCCACGGTAAGAAGGCCATCGCCGAGCAGAACTTTCATGAAATTCTGCACATTGGGCACTTTTCGAAAGTCGTAGGCGTTGTTCTGCAAGATCTCTTTGATGACTTCTGGGGTGGTGATTACCAGCACTTCTTTGTTGAAAAGATCTAGAGCACGGAAAATGCCTTCATTAGGCGTGTTGTCAAGATATTCGAGGACCTTGCTACCGTTCTGGAGCGGCTTCAGCGTGATGCCCATCCAAGATTCGCGCTGCTGCTCGATCGTCAGTTCAGTAATACTCGTTTTTATCGATTAGCACGCGGTTTCTGCATTTTGTCCTTCCTTTGCGAAATAAACACGTACCTTGGCTTGTGGCAGGAAAAGGTAGGGGCTAAAGTAAAAAGGATATAGATAAACAGCCCATAACAGTCGTCCAAGCAGCAAGCAGCCAACGGTAGTGAGACCAAGTAAGGCTTTTTCCTGGAACACATCCATCCATTGAATCCCGAGGGATTCCATCATTGATCGTATCATGATGCGAGATCTGGAGCGCCTTACTTGTTGCGAGCCTTTTCGGTTTCGGTTTCGGTTTCGGTGGAGCAGCGAACGGCAACGGGGGGGAGCGCAGTTACCATACCAGATGATTTGCGATGTTGGCAGGTTTTGGGCGGTTCGGCTTAACTCTCCGCACCTGAGTGCCCAGAACTTGTTTTCTTGTCATCACTGCGATTGCCGTAGGATAGGCGAGCGCGGTGTAAGGCCGTGGATGACCCGACACAGGTGTTCTCAGTACGTCTGCCAAGATAATTTTGTAAGCACCGTCATGCAGTTTACTTGGCCCGAAGGGAATATATTAATTCCGCTGACTCGGCTTGTTGAGGGGTTACTCAGCATGCTTGGGTACTTGCGTGGCACTCTATGTCGGCGTGATAGTAGGTACCTAATCACCACCGTATATCGAGTCGATTACGCGTTTTCAAGGGGCTGGTTCTGTCTAAAGGACACGCAAACTTGGCTGGCGTGTCACTAGTCTCTGTTCGTCCGTCCCTCCGTCCTCTCGTCCTCCGGTAACCACCGTTGTGCTACTTGGCCCATTCTCGCAGTCCCTGGTTTTGCATTCTGCCGAACAACGCAGTAAGAGGGGGCCCATGACCTGCAGAATTCCTTGGATATGCTTGACCAGCTCACGGATAACACACCGAAGCCGTTCACCGAGGTTCAGAATGCGCAGCCGCTTGCCCACCTTGCTTCAAATTTGAAACGGATAACTGTTTCCAAGCCTAGAGTTCATTACTCGGACTGATACCTATAGGCCTCACTGGAAGGTCAACCCGTTCTTGATTTCTTTACCGACCATGTCTCCATCTGTAGCACTTCTTGCCAATCCTGCACTTGTTCACAAGGGAGATGCATCCCGTGCACCACTCTTTCTCTTACACGACGCTGGCGGAACAGCAACCTATTATCATAGGCTCAAACACATCGGTCGTACCATCTACGCGATTCACAACCCATGGTTCGATTCGCCGAAAAAATGGAAGGGGGGAATTATGGGCTTGGTGGAAGAATACATTAAGCTTATAAAATCCGTGGTTCTGACAGGAGAGATATTGATTGGAGGTATACATTCCCACAACTTCTGGTAGTGTTGCATGAACTCATGGATCAAGGTTGGTCGCTTGGCGGCCAGTTAGGTATCGACATTGGACGTGTGCTAGCTCTCAATCGACGCTCAAAACTGAGCGTAAAAGGCATTGTAATGATCGATACAATGTTTCCATACTGGGGTCCTCCAGGCACTGTTCACGCGAGCGTCTCGGTCGATACTGTGCTCAAGGACTGTCCACCTGATCTGAAAGAGAACATACTTCGTTGCATGCGCTGGTCGAAAGAAGACTGCGACGAATGGGTTCTCAGAAACTGGAAAGGCGACATTGATCAACTTGATGAAGTCGAGTGCGAAGAGCCTGCCCCTGCCGTTTTGCTTCACGCGAACAAGTTTCTCGTCGAAGACAACGCAGAGGGTACGAGGTGCATGGTGGATCAGTACCGAGACCAAAAGAACGGATGGGGCTTTTTTCCTCATCGATTCATTGCCGCGATATGGGATATGCCGGTTAATCACTTTGAGTTATTCGAGGAGAAAACTGTAAGTTTGGATGCATAAAAAATGAAGATCTTGACTAAAATTGTTCCAGGTACAAGAGACTGCTGAAATGATAAGGCGGGCATGTGATCTTCTCGCTGAAGATTAGAATTAGCTTATCTCCCAAGGAAAAGCATGTGATTTGCATCTCAAATAGATAACCCCGCTTCTTGGTTGCTTGTACACAAGAGGACACTAGATACAAAGGTCACTAAAGCGCGATACGGATCTTCCCTGGCGCAGACAGATAATCTGAATCCCATAAACCAATCACGGCATTCCAATATTTCCTTCTGCCTTCAGAGATGTGGTAGACGTGAGGTGTGCGCGTATATCTCACTCTCCAAACCTCGTGGCACACATTGCATGCTTCATCAGCATGTTGCTCGACGTGCTTCCAATGGATTAACTCGTCTGCCAAACTGTACAAATAAAGTCGGGCTGCGGAGTCAGGAATTAGTGCCTTCTCATTCAGTCCTTCGTAAGCCGTTCGAACAATATTCTTCCATCTAGTCAATCTCTCCATGATAAACCAGACACGGAAAAGAATGCGGTATGACAAGCTTCCGATGGCCCATAAGACCGGATTGCTGGGAAGAGAAGCGGAGAATGCAGCTACCGAAGAGCTATAAGATGTGACTCCTGGGCAGCTGTCAAAAACAATCTTGGATACCGGAAGGGGACGGGATGTCTGGTGTCTGTACGCGGATGCGAGTTGATAGACGGCGCAAGTACCGCCGCTCGAGAAAATGTGGAGCAAGACCTTTTGTTCGGCCTTGGTGTCTTGGAGAATGCTCAGCGCAGGCTGGAGTTCGCTTATGCGCTGGGCAGTCGGCTGGAAAAGGAAGTGTTTCGTAGTTGTCAAGATAAGCAGCAGGCCAGAGCTTGGGAAGATGGTTATGTGGCCAGACAGATAAGCCTGAATCTGGTTCGGGGAGGCATTGAGCCATGTCGCAACGATGATGAAATGAGGGTCTTTTGAAATTGCTCCCCAAGTCGGTTTGGCGTTGCCTAGAGGTTTTCGGTAGAAAACACTAGGCGAGAGCTGTACAAAATCGAGCCCGTACGGGCGTGAGATATGCTGCATCGTGATATTCGTTTCAATATTTGTGTTAAGAGGTCATTGCCGTGCGGGCTTGAACAGCATCTGGGGTTGAGCTGTAGATTTAAGCATTCGCACAGATGGACCTCTACCGTGCCCAGGTGTTGTCAGTTCCGTCCTTCTCCGCACTGATAGTACGGCCGACGTGGGGTACACTAAAACATTATTTCTTGGTTCCTGGGACAGCGCTTCTTACGAGAAAGAAGCTAGTCGATGAACTGCCGTCTTAGGGGACAGGGGTTCACAGTGGGCCCGATTCCGGCCCTAACTCGGGCGTATGGTCTTACCAAGGCTGACTTACTATGATCAAACATGAACTGCATTCTACCGATGATGACCAGCAGGTCTACTGATTAACAATCGAGCTATCTACGAGTACACTACAGAGTATGCTTCGTGCACTTGCACTTGTCTAAGACTTCGTCCGCCTTACTGCATCCGCAAAGATCGGATAGGCCAGCTTGGTGTTCAGCTCAATTCTGACCTTGCCTTCCTGGGACACGGATTCAGGTGTGAGAGTGATGCTCTCAAACTCCTGACACAGCCGAGCGAGGAAATACTCCATCTGGAAGTTCGCAAATTGCTGACCAGGACAGATCCTGGGACCGTGGTTGAAAGGAATATACTCCCACTGGCTGCTAGGTTTCCATGACTCTGTTCAAAGTTAACAATGGGAATCTTTTTTCACATCGGACGTGAGGTGAAAGGAGTCAACATACCCCATCTTTCAGGTATCCATAGATTGACATCCTTTACTCCGAGATCGGTACGTTGTTGCAATGAGAGGAGGCCGTATACTATGAAATTGTCAGCAATAGCCCAGTAAGCCAAGAATCCACTAACCAATCTGTGTTCCCTCCAAGATACCTATCGGCGATTTGCCATCAGGTCCCCCGCCCCGAGGTAAAATCATATCTTCAGCAGGCACACGAGCGTTGAGACCCACTGATAAGTTAGCTTGGTAATAGCATGTGAGAGTTTCAACGTACGAGGATGGTGAACGCGTAGTGTTTCTTTGATTACATTCCGTATATACTTCAATCTATGTAGGTCGCTTTTGGTTGGCAAGCGATCTCCAATACTGCGGTGTGTTAGCCAGACTGATGCACAACAGACTCGGCAGGTTTTGATATTCTTACTGTTCTTGTGTCTCGGCCTTCATTTTCGCAAATACATGCGGATGGCGTGCAATTTCGTAATAGGCCCATGCGAGCGTTGTTGTTGTGGGATCTTTGCCAGCAAGCAGCGTCGATATGACTGCATTCTTGACAACACCACGACCTTTCCCCATTCGAATGTAATCTTCGATCAGGCAAGGTTGATCCCCACTGTATGTTCTAGCGAAGGCCTCATCGACAAATCGGTCCAAGTATCGATCGATCTCACGTGTGGCTCGCGGCGCAAGCCAGTCATCTCGAAGCCAGACGCCGACAGGACTAGATCATAGCTCAGTATCGGAAGGACATCAAAAAGAGACTCTGAACGAACCCCATAAGCTGCCTAAAGCTAGCGATTCTAAGTAGAACGTCCATTGCGTCACGGAAAGGTTGTTGATTGGAAGTGAGTGAGTCCGTCGATTTGCCGCAGAAGACGTGCGTCACGACGTCTAATTGCCATCGATCTATGGCGTCGAATGCATCAGTTCCAGGCGTGGCAAGAATATCGATCACATGCTTCAGATGTTTCTCGGTAATCTCGTAGTCTGAATCTCGCACTCGACTCATCTACAACGGTGAGAGTTGATCGGGAGAAGGTTTGAGTAACTCACGTGTGTTTTGAGAAAACCAATTTCTTGCTTCCACTCTTCACCGTCCACTAAGAACGATTAGCATCCAGGTCTGTATAACCTCTGTGCGTCATACTTGAGAATACTGCATCCCCGAGAATGTGTTTAAAAATCTCATGCTGAGCCTTCGATTTCTTAAATCGAGTGAACTAATGATTTGTCAGTTGGTGAGCCTAAACCTCGCTTACGAAGGCGCACCTCAGTATCCTGAATAGCCTTGATATTTTCAGGGTCATCGGTCAAGTACATGCTGTTTCCGAACATTCGCACGTCAACCGTATGCTTGTTGGTATCCAGAATGTCCTTGGTCCAATGCCAAAACTCATGTTTCCTCATAGCATGTAGTATCTGCATGGCGATTCCTATACCTGTGGCAAGTGAGTCAGCTCTGGAATCATACCTAGGTAGGAAGGAGTTGGAATACTAACCAAACGTATGAGAGGGTACATCCTTAGGCGGTCCTGCACCAAGAAGAGCATATCTTCGCCTTCTATCAGCATCGACTTGATACGACTTGAGAACAACAAGTGCGGCAATGACAATTGCCCCGAGGAGCAAGGGTGATGAAAATATCGCCATTGTGCGCTAAGTGTGAATGTTACGAGAATGATTTGTGATAGAGAGTTGCAAGAGCTGTCTGAACTCTCGAGGAAGGAGATTTGATTGATAGAGGATATCTAGGTAAACATTCTTCTACACGACGTTTATACGCCGACTTGCCCTTGCTAGTCTAGAACTTGGTAGGTACATCTATGCATCGGAGCGTACATACCTCATACCTTGTTCCGCCCAACATATTACGGCGTAGAGCCAATGTCGTAGTTGGAGAGGGCCAAGGTTCCAAGTCCATGATATTGCGGCGAAATTTAGACCATCAGCTTACAATTCTGCCTCGGCATGTGAAAGTGTGTGCACAGTGCGTTGTCTTGCCTCCCAAATACCCCGCGATTTCAGTGTTTGAACTAAAATATCACCAGTCTTGGAATCAACAATGAATCGTGAAGTCGAGCTCCGGAATCATCCGGACACAAGATGGTGACAATGTGGGGATACCAAGAGTCACGTAAGCCGGCCTAAGACGCAAGGTATAGCCCCGTATGTTCATGCATGAGCTAGTGACCTGCGAACTAGCTGCGTCATCTTCCGTATCTCGCAGCTTGGCCCGTTCCCCTAGCTACCGTTCTGTTCAGAGACAACGAGGCACTTGATTGTTTGGCATCTCAACGTCTAAAACCAAGATTCTAGGCACCGAAGAGATTCCGCTCGGTTAGGTATCCAGTTGCTGACAAGGCCGGTCGACCACCAACCCACGTCATACATGTTGTCATCTGGCGAGGACAGAATATACAACCCAGTCAGACTTGATCAACGATCGGACCAACAATCCCTGTTGGATGCGCTCTGCTGCAGCCCATCTTGTCATTCACCGCTATCTTACCAAATACGCTCAACCAATAAAGCAGAGTGACGAGTTCAAGCTATAACCACGTTAGAGCAAGGTTTCCAGAACTGTGTATCAATCTTTATTCATTTTGCGCATTTCAAGTGATTGAAGTCGTGCTGCATCAACCAACTTTTCTGCTCTCTCTATTCTGCTGCACTCATGGGAACACAATCATCTGCCCTGCCTTTCCGGCAGGTTGTTATCATCGGGGGTGGATTCGGAGGTCTGGTCATGGCTTGTCAGTTGAAGCGCAAACTCGGGTTTAATGACTTCGTCATATATGAAAAACAGACTGGCCTGGGGGGGACATGGCATAACAATCGATGTGAGTCATTGCACCGAATACACTACCAGAACCAATAATTCTAATACAGAAAGATCCTGGAGCAGCGGCAGATATCCCTGGAGCCGTGTATCAAATCTCATTCGCGCCAGAGCCAAAGTTCTCGCGAGCCTTTCCCATGTGGAATGAACTACATGACTATATTGAGAAAGTCGCTGATCAGTTCAATATCGTCCCCCATGTAAAGTTTGGTATGAGCTGGGAGGAGAGTGTATGGGTTCCGGAATCGAGCTGCTGGCGAGTCATCTTGCGGGATTGCACTACGGGCAACACCTTCACTCAAATGTGCAAGGTGCTCATCAGCGCGACAGGCCATCTAGTCAACCCTAAGCAGATTGAGGTACAAGGAAAGCCTATCTTCAAAGGAAAGATTGTACATTCAAGTCAGTGGACTAGCGATATCGATGTCAAAGGGAAGAGCGTGGTGGTTTTAGGGAACGGGAGTAAATTGACTTCCTGCCCGAGTCAACAACGATCACTAACAAGTGGCAGGTACTGCTGTCCAGTTAGTTCCTGGCATCTTGAACCATGTAAAAGAATGTACACAGATCCAGCGAGTGAGTAACCAGAGATCTATATAAGTAGCGTTGCTAACTTCATGAAAGGCGCCACAATGGATATTGCATCGACCAAACCCGAAGATTCCAATCACCATACTGCAACTGCTCACCCGCGTCCCTTTTCTGTTCACAATTCTTCGCACAGTACTCTTTGCAGTCGCAGAATCTTTCTTCCATATTCTGGGGAAGAAAATTCCGCAGATGAGCAGGAAGTATTTACAACAACACGAAGTACCCGAGGAGTACTATGACCTTCTTACACCTTCAGTTAGTTCTTCTCAAGGGGTTTATTTCCTTCTTGCTAATATCGTCAGTATCGACCAGGATGCAAACGACTTGTCTTTGCTCCAGAGTACCTAGGGTGCCTCAAAGATCCCAAAATGCACTTGATCCAGGATGAAATTGCGTTTCTTCGCGAGACAGCACTGGTTACAAGATCAGGAAAAGAGTACGCATGCGATATACTGATTCTTGCCCATGGTTTCGAGTCAGAGACTTTTACATTTCCACTCAAGGGACGCAACGGTACTACCCCTGATGATCACTGGGCTGTGGCTGGCGGGCCCAGCTGTTACAAAGGCATTGCGATGCACGACTTTCCAAATTTCTTTATGATCAGGGGCCCAAACATGGCTTCTGGGTAAGTAGGACTTGGCATTCTGTCTTTTCAATAACGACTAATTGATTGCGATAGTCATAATTCAGTGATCTGGTACATCGAAGCAACAGTAGAACTGATTTTGAATGTCATGACGCCTCTCCTTCGGGGAGAGCTGAATCATGTCGAGGTTACAGCTGAAGCGGAGAGCAAATACGTGGACAAGGTGCAAGCGGCCTGTCGCAGAGGTGTTTGGGGATCGGGTTGCCATACCTACTACGTGACCGAGAACGGATGGAACCACACAATGTACCCATGGAGTAAGTACTGCATTCGATTCGTGAGGATTTTGCTTACGCTATCTATCAGATAGTTACAGCTTGTGGTTGTTCAGGTTCGTCAACAAGCAAGACTGGACGATGATCGTTTGAGAACATACATAGGCAAGATAGCCGGTCATTCCAGTCAACCAGCGGGACTGCATTTTCAGCTTATTTTGGCGAGTTGATTGGAGTGATTTTATAAGTGTTTCCAAACTACTGTTTATAGTTTAAGAATAACGAAAGCGTTGTTCGTTTTAATAACCACAGGTCTCGTAGAAGCTTCTCTTTCTAAGCTCTTTTCCTTTCCAAAAGAAGATCCATGGCACTGGAATCAAAGCCAGACTAATAAACGCAAAGATGCTTCCAGCCCAGTGAATTCCGAGATTTTCGTAAATCTGGATTGTAAAGAGAGGAAAGACAGCCCCCAAGATAAACCGCAGAAACCCATTGGCAGCTATAGCTGAAGCACCGTTTGTCGCTTGATATGTATCCACAAGGTAGGTCACAGATGCAAGGAAGACGGCCAACGTTCCCCAGCCAAAAGGTACGCCAGCTAACACCGGAATCATCCAATGGACTGATTCGCGTGGCGTCCATGCAAACCACTAGAGACCCAGGCGTGCATTAGTGGCGGCAACAACTGAGATGCGGGGCATGAGTGGCTCCCATGTTCACTTACAAAAAGTCCAATAGGTAAAAGAAAGCTCCCAAACATGGCTGAATAGAGGCGATGCTCTGGAGCGACTGCTCCGTTGGTTCTCTGAAATTCCGGCTGGTATTTCGTGCGATCAAAATATGCAACTGTCACAATAGCGAGAAGATATCCCACAACAAGCCCGATGTATGTCAGCCCAATTTCCTTCAGGTCAAATCCATAGACCCTACTGTATACAAATGAATAGGAACCGAAGAATGAGAAAATCATAGCGAAGTTGAAGCCCGTATAAAGGCTGAGAAAGAACGCGAGTGGCTTTGTTTCAGACGTTAGATTAACAGTGGGCTCGTGGGAACCAGATTGACGTACCTCTAGCAAGATCATGTGCAGTGGGCGCAACATGGCAATACCAAGTTGACGTGTAGTGAAACTTCCCTGAGTAACTTCTGTTGTTCTGCTGGTTTTCAGATGGATTATCCTGCTCCTAGAAGTCTCCCGCATGAACAATAGAGAGACAGATATGGGTGCGCATAGGACCAGAATAATCCAGATAGACCATTTCCAATCGTCTCCATATTGAGCAATGATATACGCGCCAATGAGGGGCCCAAGGGTAGGTCCAAGAAAGGGAGCCAGGATATATGTCAATCCAACCAAGCCGGCCTGCCTTGAACTCCATAGATCGGAAATAGTGCCCGCGCCTACAGCCAGCACTCCCGAGCCGCCAAAGCCTGCGAGGAACCGAAAAATGACGAGTACAGTGAAATTGTTAGATGCAGCCGCGATGGCGTTGAATATCATCAGCATCGGAAGGCCGGTTCGATAGACAATAAGGCGACCATAAATCTCGGATATGGGAGCGGCGACAAGTGGGCCTAGAGAAAACCCGAGGGTGTATACGACGATAGGAAGTAGTGCGACAGTTCTACTTATGTCGAATTGTCTCATAACGAGTAGAACGCCTGCAACATATGTGGAAGTTCCCATCGTGCTAGATGAGACCGTCAGCTCCCTCTCAGCAAATGAGATCTTCAGACGTACAGCGCCAGACCGTACACGGCTGGGATTGCGCTGTGGAGGATTTTCTTCCAGATTGGCCAATTTCGGGGATTGTCAACATTGTCGACGTTGTCCCAGTCCAAACCTGCTGCTCCTTCTCCAGCATTAGGAAGGTTCGACCCAGGTTTTGGATCCATTGTGATAGTCTTATCGAAATTACAGTTGCCTTGATGGACACTGCGGTTTGAGGCGGATTTGGTCCCAAGATGGACAGGTGAGGAGATCGAGAATCAGCTGCTGGAAGGCCCAAGGAAAGGCGCGGCAGGTCCTGCTTCTGTGCCGAGGCAATCACCAAAAACATGTGCTCTGCAAGCGAATAGATAACACTAGTCATCCTTGTGAAAGCGATCTCACGCAGTGCTGCATGATCAAGCTCAAGCCGGGTAATATTTTAAATTAAGTACCGAGGGTGCGGGGTGCCAAGAATACCTAGGTAAACTCCTGCGCGTTGGCGTACGGCCTTATTCTAGGCTGAAAAGGCTAAGCCGGCGTTATAGCGGATGCCATGAGAGTGTAACGTCACTTATCGGTCTCCCGGTGAAGACCTACTGTATCAACTCTGAGGTACGTACTCATCGTCCTAGAGTACGAGGTAATCTGCGACGAGACCAAGAGCTCGGCATCAGCAACGCAATATACGGAAAGATGGAGATATCTGGGCACAGAACTGTTTGCGCGGAACTTCACGGTATGACGATAACACATGTCTATGTGTAGTGACGATAAGCACACGGCTGAGTGTTGAGAATCAAAATGTTATAAGTCGAGTACGTCCCTTGATGTCTTCGATACACGCAAGTGCATTGCAACAACCTGCCCTCACTATCAAGCTTCACCAACTACAACCATAAAACCCCTCACGATGGAGACTTATGAGACATCCAAGAAGCTCAATCATGAGTATATATATGTTGAACATGATTCCAGTGGTTCTCTCGATGGGTAAGTCATGTTTCCCCACTAGAATGTCTCGCTTACAAAATAGGCTCTCAACTCCAACGGAAAAGTCATCGCAGGCGTTTGTACCAATAGCCGTAGTTGGGATGGGAATGCGATTGCCAGGGAATTGTCACGATAGCGAAGCATTCTGGGACCTACTCATCAACCAGCGTGAAGGAGTGATCGATATTCCGTCTAGTCGATGGAACAACGAAGGCTTCTATGATCCACACGGAAGACCTGGTACAGTCAAGACCAACCAGGGTAACTTTCTGGGTAGCATTGATCTAGCGGACTTTGATGGAAGTTTCTTTTCGATGTCAGCGGCGCAGATTGCCAAAGTCGACCCTCAACATAGGGTGCTGTTGGAGACTACATACGAGGCGCTTGAGAATGCTGGAGAAATCAACTTCAGAGGCAAAAAGGTTGGTGTGTATGTGGGTATGTTTGCCGATGATTTCGTCGAAATGCAAGCAAAGGATTCAGAACCTCATGAGTTCCTGTCTCTTACAGGTCACCTGGATCTCTTTGGAAGTAAGTTTCATCCCCAGAATGATCGTGAGTCGAGTTGACAAAGTCCTAGGTAATCGTATCTCCCATGAGTTCGATTGGAGCGGGCCTAGGTAGGTACCCGACACCCTCCCACGTGTGATGATAGCTAACAACGGACAGCATGACGATCAAGACAGGATGCTCTGCGGCGTTGGTATGTCTCGACCAGGCTTTCAAAGCGCTCAACGCTGGAGACTGTGACGCCGCAATCGTTGGTGGTGCTAACCTTATCTTGAGCCCTGCTCTCTCTGGCGCGTTAGGCGGCCAGGGAGTTAACTCTGCGGACGGACGGTGCCGCTCATTCGATGCGAAGGCAACAGGCTACGGGAGAGGAGAGGCTGTATCTTCTCTCCTGGTGAAGCGCTTGGACGATGCTCTGAAGGATGGGAACCCTATACGCGCGATCGTCCGGTCAACTGCATGCAACGACGACGGTAAAACACCAGGAATCACCCAACCCAATACCGACGCCCACGAGGCTTTGATTAGGGCAGCATATCGTACTGCAGGAATTCCAGAAGACGAGTTCCACAAGACTGGGTTTTTCGAGTGCCACGGAACGGGCACTGCCGTCGGTGACCCAATCGAAGTCGGCGCTGTGGCTCGAGTTTTTGGCAAGGATGGGATGGTGATTGGATCGGTAAGCGATAAAGCATTCCTTCTAGAAGAAAGAAAGAACCACTGACGATTACAGGTCAAATCCAACATTGGACACTCGGAAGGCGCGAGTGGAAACACGTCAGTCATCAAGGCCATTTTAGCAATGGAGCACCAGATCATCCCACCAAACGTGAATTTTGAAACGCCTAATCCCAAAAGTATGGCATCTAGTAGACTTTCGTTTGAGTATAGGCTAATCATAGTATTTCAGTCCCTTGGAAAGAAGCAAAGCTCAGGGTGCCTACTGAATGCATGGAGTGGCCATCGGATCGTCTCGAAAGGACATCGGTAAATTCTTTCGGCATTGGTGGAATGAATGCACACGTATGTATTCCTCAGAATCTACCTCACTGGTGATCATTTCGCTAACGAGAGGTAAAGGCCATTCTGGAATCAGCCTCTACTTATGGAGTGCCCAAGCCGAAGGCACTATCCACAGAGCAAGGACCAAGGCTTTCCCTGCTTTTATTCTCAGCGAAGAGCAATCTGTCTCTCCAAGACTCAGTCGAGAGGCACGCAGGTTATGTTCAAAAACATGGCTCATCGCGATTGGGGGACATTGCGTATACCCTAGGTACACGAAGAGAGCATCATGATCATCGCACTTTCTGCGTTTCCGACGGTGAGGAGCCACTCGTGGCTCTGCCGTCCCTCAGAACGAAGATGACTCCTCGTTCTATGGTGTTCGTATTCACTGGTCAGGGCGCCCAGTGGGCGGAGATGGGGAAACTCTTGGTAGACGACTTTCCTTCATTCGAGAAGAATATACAGGAGATGGACAAGATTCTACAAGAATGTCATACCCCCCCATCATGGACTGTACTAGGCAAGTAAGCTCTATCCGTCAAATGAGAACGCTGCTAACGAGGTATTCACAGAGGAACTGAGGAAACCGAAAGTGCGGAGTCGGATCTCGAAAGCGGAATTCTCCCAGCCATTATGCACTGTCATTCAGATCGCTCTCGTTGACCTCTTCCACACGTGGGGCATCAAGCCTGATGCCGTTGTCGGCCACTCAAGCGGAGAGATCGCGGCAGCATACGCAGCGAATGGCCTCACGAAGAAAGAGGCAGTGCTCGCAGCTTACTTCAGGGGTCTAATCACCGGTAAAAAACTGGCTGATGGAGCAATGGCGGCCGTAGGACTTGGTCCCAACCACGTTCGCAATCTCCTCAAGCCAGGAGTAGTGATTGCGTGCGAGAACAGTCCCTCTTCAACTACGATTTCCGGCGACCGTGTCGCAGTTGAGGAATTCATCGCCACCCTTCGCGAGGAATCGCCCGATGTCTTCGTGCGTGCTCTGCAAGTCGACAACGCCTACCATTCTCGTAAGAATATTCCGGCACTGTGCACTTGAACAAGTCTGCTAACCAATCTAGACCACATGAAAGCCTTTGGTGACGCCTACGAGAAAGCACTATCCGACGTCTGTGCAGCCAATGAACCCAATATCCCGTTCTTCTCGTCAGTTACTGGTCAAGTTATCAAGTCGGCAAACGCGTTTATCCCATCATACTGGCGCAGCAACCTCGAAAATCCAGTGTTGTTCAATACAGCAGTTCGCAACATCATCGAATATGATCTGGAAAACCCTGTTTTTCTCGAGATTGGACCCCATTCCGCTCTCGCTGGACCTCTTCGTCAAATCTTCTCTGCGGACAATGCGACCCTGACATACGTCTCTAGCCTGGTACGGGGTCAAGATGATACCGAATCAGTGTACAATGCCGTCGGAAATCTCTGGAGGAACAACGTCCATGTCGATCTGAGTGCTCTGTACCCTACTGGCTCAGTGCTGACTGATCTCCCAACCTACTCTTGGGATCATTCGGTCAAGTTCTGGGATGAAAGCCGCATGTGCAAAGAGTGGAAGAGCCGGGAGTTTCTTCCACACGAAACACTAGGCGTACGATTGCCTGGAAGTAGCCACCTTATGCCTACTTGGAGGAAGGTCTTGCGCCTCAGCGACGTACCTTGGATACGTGATCATGTTATCGGCTCCGACACCGTTTTTCCGGCTGTTGGGTACCTCTCTATGGCAGGAGAAGCTATCAGGCAGCTTACAGGACGCTCTGATTACTCCATCCGCGATTTTGCGATTCGAAGTGCCATGATTGTCAATGATACCCGACCCGTCGATATTGTCACCACTTTCAAGCGGACGAAAATCACCACGACGATCGAGACCGATTGGTATGACTTCCGCGTCACTTCGTTCAACGGCTCCACTTGGAGCGAGCACTGCTCGGGCCAGGTAAAATCAGGTCCAGCTCGTCCAAACATGCTGCCAGATCCCCAGCCCGAATATCTACGAAAGGTGTCTGCAGAGGCTTGGTACAGAATTCTGGAGAGGATCGGGTTCAGCTACGGTCCTACCTTCAGAAATATGCGAGCCATCTCAGCGAATCCGATCGGACACGAAGCAGTGTGCACTGTGGACAACATTGTGGATGAAACGTCGTCCTTCTACGAAGTGCATCCCCGCATTTTGGACAATCTTCTCCAGCCCATGACCGTCTCTATGTATCAAGGCAACCCGGCACAGTTCAACCAACTTAGTATGCCCACATACATCTCAGAAGTCTATATCTCGGGTGGTATGAAGGAGATCAAAGTGACAACAAAGGCGTGGCAAGACTTGATGGGAGCCTGGTGTGGCGGTTCATTCGGCACTGCTGACGGCAAGCTTGTCTGTGAGATGAGGGGTCTCAAGTTTTCGCCGTTGGGCGAAAGT
Source organism: Alternaria solani (assembly GCA_002952155.1). NCBI lineage: Eukaryota > Fungi > Ascomycota > Dothideomycetes > Pleosporales > Pleosporaceae > Alternaria > Alternaria solani. The sequence goes on from CP022029.1 coordinate 2,451,626, forward strand.
GCAGAGCAAAACGAAGAGCTGAAGCATACCGTCCAAGCTGTTTGGAAGCCCGACATTGATCTTCTGAATCTGGACAACCTGGTTCGTACGCCAATCAACATGGCAGATTATACTCCCGCACTTGAGGAGTATTTCTTCCTCCGTGCCCTCGATACAGTCAAGATCATGGCGGCTGTCGAGGATGTGAAGTTGCCCCATGGAAAGAAGTTCCGAACATGGCTCAACTCCTATGTCGACAAGGTATCCCGCGGGGATCACGTTGTTCTCCCCGAGGGCCCTCAACTGGCTTCATTGTCTGAAGACAAGCGCAATTATCTGATCCGTGAGCTGCAAGACCATTTGAGATCGAATCAGTGGACGCGCACGATGGAAACAGCAATCAGAAGGGTGCATGAGAACTCGAAGGGCCTCCTTGAAGGAACTGCAGAGAACATTGTTTACCTCATGGAGGACAATGTCCTGATGCAGATCTACGCCTTTTTCAACGTCTGTTGGGACTATTCGCCCCTTCTGCAGGTTCTTGGTCATTGTAAGCCAACAATGAAGATCCTCGAGATTGGGGCGGGTACGGGAGGCACCACAATGAACCTGCTACAAGGCCTCACTTCCGAATTTGGAGAGCGTTTATACTCCAAGTACAGCTACACAGACATTTCGTCTGGATTCTTCGTAGCCGCAAAAGAGCGTTTCAAAGACTACCAGGGCATTGAGTATTCAGTTCTTGACATCAGCAAGGACCCGCTGACGCAAGGATTTGAAGAGGGCTCGTACGATCTCATTGTTGCAGCAAACGTTCTTCATGCGACGCCTTCCATACAAGACACCCTATCGCGAGTGAAGAAGCTGTTGCATCCCAAGGGCCGCTTGATGCTTCAGGAGATGGATATGCCCGCCAAGTGGGTCAACTTCATCATGGCTGGTTTCTCTGGTTGGTGGCTTGGTGAAGAAGACGGCCGCGCGGATGAGCCATATATAGCTCCAGAGAGATGGGATATCGAACTCAAGGCCGCTGGCTTTGCTGGTGTTGATGCGAAATGGTACGACAGCACGCCGCCATTTCAGGTCTCCGCCACCATTATCTCTTCACTTGTCCAGGAGAAACCAGCCAAGACGAGTGTTTCCTTTTTGTACCGTGGAACTTTTGACGCAAGGCTAGAGTCGTACCGGAACGCCTTCGAAGCCAGTGGTCACTCGGTTCAGCCGGTGCCCTTTGGAAGCCCCCTCCCAATCGACCAGGATGTCATTTCTTTCCTGGAGCTTGAATCGCCGTTCTTCCACGACATAGAACGCTCCGATTTTGAGCACTGGGTTGACATGGTTGGCAAAATCGGCACAGAGAAATGGCTCTGGATCACGCGAACATCGTCCATGGGCGCCAAGGAGCCTGGTTACTCCATGTCCCTCGGGTTCGCGCGTACCCTCCGCTCAGAGAAGAAGACCAGCATCACGACTCTTGAGGTCGACGACGTTGACGCTCCTGATGTCTCACAGAAGGTCGTTCTCCTCTATGAAAAGATCAACAATGGACCACCAGACGATGACATGGAGCCTGACTTTGAATATGCGATCAAGAACGGAGTTCTTCATTTGCCGAGGTATCACTGGATCTCCGTCAAGGACGAGCTAGAGAAAGCTACCGAAGATGTTGAGAACAAGTATCTCTGTATCGGGCAGAAGGGCTCCTTGAATAGCCTGCGTTGGGAGAATAATGAGGCTGTCAGTCGACCATGTCGGGGCGACGAAATTGCTGTCCGCCCGCACACAGTGGGCGTGAACTTCAGAGTAAGTCCAAGTCCTCAATTCTTCGAAACGGTGACTAAGAATATCTAGGATATCGTCCAAACTTCAGGCCTCATTGACAGCAGCGATCTAGGATCAGAATGTTCGGGTGTCGTGACTGAGGTTGGTCCAGACGTGACAGACTTCAAGGTCGGCGATCGTGTCTTTGCTATGGTCTCTTATTCCTACGCGAACCGTGTGGTCAACAGCGCCAAGCTCTTTGCCAAAATTCCAGACAATTTGAGCATGGAGGACGCCGCCACGATGCCCTGCACCTATCTGACAGTGTTATTTGCATTGCGACATGCTCGGCAGCTGCAAAAGGATCAGACTATTCTGATTCACTCCGCTGCTGGAGGTGTGGGCATCTCAGCCATTCAAATTGCGAAGATGATTGGTGCCAAGGTAACGAATCTACGAGACTCTCTTTTACTGCTTCTGACTCTTTACAGATCTTCGCTACAGTTGGCAATGAAGAAAAGGCCAAGTTCCTGACCGACAACTTTGGGATCCCACGCGAGCAAATTTTCGACTCCCGCAGCAACGCATTCCGCACAGAGATCCTCGCAGCCACCAACGGACGCGGCGTGGATATTGCTCTCAATTCTCTCGCTGGCGAGCTCTTACACGAAACATGGCAGTGTATTGGCGACTTTGGCGCAATGATTGAGATCGGAAAGCGCGACTTCTACGGGCACGGAAAACTAGACCTCGTCGGCTTCACGGACAATCGCAGCTTCATCGGTCTGGATGCTCACCACATCCAGCACACGCGGCCGGAGTTGTGTGGAAAGCTACTTCGCGACATTGCGCAGCTATATTCCGAAGGGCACGTTCATCCGATACGGCCAATCAAGAACTTTGGCATAGCGGAGATTGCGGACGCGTTCCGATACATGCAGCAAGGTACACACATAGGCAAGATCACGGTGACTATGCCCCAGGATCCGCAGGCTTTCAGCGAGATTGCCTGCAAGAAACATCATCCCAAACTCGACATTCATCCCGGTTGTTCGTATTTGCTGGTTGGTGGCCTGGGGGGTATCGGTCGCTCCATCGCTCGGTCACTCGCTCTTAATGGGGCGAAACACCTCATTTTTATCTCTCGGTCGGGAAGATCTTCAAAGAATGAGCACTTTCTTCAAGAGCTTGAGGTCCTTGGATGCTCCGCTCAAGTTGTGGCAGGATCAGCTGCGGATTTGGACGTGGTAAAGCTTGCTGTTTCAACTGCTAAAATGCCTATCCGCGGTGTCATCCAACTTGCCATGGTGTTGCATGATCAAGCCATCGAATCGATTTCCTGGGACGCATGGAAGGCAGCGACTGAGCCCAAAGTCGCCGGTACCTGGAACCTACACAACGCACTTCAAGACCTTGATTTCTTCGTCATGTTTTCTTCCATCAGCGGCTTGATGGGCCAATTTGGTCAAGCAAACTACGCATCAGCAAACAGCTTCCTCGACGCTTTCGCGCAGTACCGCCACAGTCTCGGACTGCCCGCTTCAGTCATCGATCTAGGCGTCATGGAGGATGTGGGCTTCGTCGCCGAAGCCGAAAGTTTGCTCGATTACTTCAAATCACAGTCATCCGTCACGCTGACTGAGAAGGAAATCTTCGATATCGTGAGGCTCGCCATCTTCCGCTCCAGTCCTACTTTAGGTTGGAAAGGGGATGGCTTCTCAAACCCGAGCCAGTTCGCTCCAGGCGTCCGCACTACCCTCTCATTGTACGATCCCAACAATCGTATCATCTGGAAGGCCGACCGCCGTTTTGCTATCGCGCGGACACATGATGTGGAGAACACTTCCTCATCCTCTACGTCATCCAACCTCAAGGCTTACGTATCCGGCCTGAGTTCTGCGGCTGTCGAGAACGTAGAATATGTGGCCCAGGAAATCGGCAAGACGCTGTTTGGATTTCTCATGCGGAATGTCGAAGACATGGATCTTGACGAGTCATTGCGCTCGATTGGACTGGATAGCCTAGTAGGCATTGAACTGAGGAACTGGGCGAAGCAGCAACTTGGGTATGAAATCAGCATTCTCGAGATCATGCAGAGCACCCTCAGAGACATGGCGAAAGGCGCTATAGAGGCTGTGCTTAGTACGCGAGTGTAAATTAGAGTTACTATTAGCTGGCTTGACAAAATTATATCGTTATCCCACAAATCGCACATCCTGTCCGCGGGCGAATACGATGCATAAAGGTGCTGACACTTCTAGTGGTTAACAACACACCATGGCACACTTCAGTCGTGGTGATTTTATGGTGGTGATGTTATCGTGCCTCCTCGGCCCTGATCGGGCCGAAAGATTCTCGTTCCAAGCCCCTTGTCATTTGCAGATAGCGAGGATCTGCTGCCCCACTTGTTGCTACAAACCATGCATCGCGCTGTCGCACCACCGTGTTGCGCCTTGAAGCCCTCAGCCTATAGAATGTGCTCACGCTCAACGGTGCCTTCTCAGCCTTGCACCGCCTCCCTCAGCGGACGCCGGGGCGCATGCGGGCTGCGCCTGCTGCTTTGGGTGTGAAGGATGCAGCCTGCCCCAACAATTAGCCGCCAGGGGTCAATCTCCGTTCCTCAACCCTCTGTTGGCGCTCGCAATAAGCTCGACAGCTACGAGCTCTACGCCTTACGTACGAAAGTCACTTTCTAGTATCTACTATTCATTTGCCTGACCTGTCGCGACCCTCCGAGGCTCTCCTGTACTACCCGCACGCGTGAGGCGGAGTAAGCAAGATGCGGCTATTACACACGACCGACGATGGGAAGCTTGAGTTTACAGAGGACATTACTCTTGTAGACAAGATTCCCCGCTATGCGATCCTCTCGCACACTTGGGGACAACAAGAGGTGCTCTTTGGTGATATAAAGAGCTTGGATGGCACGGGGAACCGGGATGCGAGAAAGAAAGACGGGTGGAAGAAGATCAACTTCTGCGCGCAGCAGGCAAAGCGTGATGGCCTGGAATACTTCTGGGTAGACTCATGCTGCATCGACAAGGCCAATCATACGGAGCTTTCGGAGGCGATCAACTCGATGTTTCGCTGGTACCAGAGAGCAGAGAGGTGCTACGTCTTTCTCTCAGACGTCGAAGGCAAGTCGTCAGAGGGCGATGATAGGTCATCATCGAGATGGAAGGCAGCTTTCAGGGCGAGCAGGTGGTTCAGCCGAGGCTGGACGCTGCAAGAGCTTCTGGCTCCGCGTTCTGTTGAGTTCTTCTCTGAAGACGACGTATGGCTGGGCGACAAAGAGTCGCTCAGGCAGACCATACACGAAATTACAAAGATACCTACCGACGCTCTGGCAGGGAGTGATCTTTCCAGATTCGACATCAATGAGCGGTTCTCTTGGGCACAAAATCGCCAGACGACACGCGAGGAAGATGGTGCATACTGTCTGTTAGGCATACTCGGCTGCTACCTACCGCCCATCTATGGGGAGGGCAGAAAGAGTGCTTTCAGTCGGTTGAGGAGGGAGATGGCGGTGATATCTGAGGATCTCGCAGATGCCTCTGAATACGATTTGAAGACTCGCAGCCGAAGCCAGGAAGAGAGGCTTGATAAGATCTGTCGCTGGCTTTCGGCGCCTGATCCGTCCACCAACTACTACAAGGCGCTTAAGCAGCGGCAGGCTGAGACTGGACTGTGGCTATTAGGAAGCGAAAAATTCAGAAGGTGGAAGGATCATATGGCATCGCGATTGTGGCTGCATGGCATCCCAGGCTGCGGAAAGACTGTCCTAAGTTCCACTGTCATCGAGCATCTGCAGCAGCTCTGCGACACCGACAGTCAGAAGGTGATAGTGTACTTCTACTTCGACTTCAACGATGTTCAGAAACGGGATCCAGAGCTAATGCTTCGCTCGTTGCTCCAGCAGCTTCTGCAATGTTCGGCCATGATACCCAAGCCCGTTAATGCGTTGTTCTCGTCCTGTGGAAACGGTCAAAGACAGCCATCACTGCATGCACTTCTAAAGTTAGTACCGCAAGCGATGCAACAGTTCAAGCATGTCTACATCGTTCTCGATGCACTCGATGAGTGTACACAACGCCTAGACTTGATGAACATGCTTGAGTCGATAGCTGGATGGCAGCTTGATATTTTACATCTACTTGTGACGAGCCGCAAAGAACGGGATATCGAAAGGTGCCTGGAAAATTACATCGAAGAAGATGACACTATCGGTCTTCGGAGAGACGAAGTAGATGAAGACATATCACGATACGTCCGACAAAGACTGCGTTACGATAAGGCTTTGCAGAAATGGAACAAGAACGCTAGTGTCAACCAAGAGATCGAGGAGGCACTAATGGGCAAAGCTCACGGCATGTACGTATTATAATCTAGTTCTCCAGGAAGCTATAGCTGACAAAAGTGTAGGTTTCGATGGGTGGAGTGTCAGATCAATGCATTGGCCAAGTGTCGCAATCTGGTCACGCTACGCAAGTCGCTGGCTAGTTTGCCGCAAACACTGGACCAAACATATGACCGCATTCTTTCCGCTATAAGAGAAGAAGACTGCGTATACGCAATTCAAATTTTACAGTGGTTGACCTTCTCGGCCAGGCCGCTCACTCTCGAAGAAGTCGCCGAAATCGTTGCAATCAACGTTGAGCGTGAACCAGCATTCGATCGCGACGAAGTGCTAGTAGACCCGCTAGATACGCTCGAGATTTGCTCTAGCCTGGTCACTGTATTAGATGAGGAAACAGACATACGTCCCATACTGACCAAACGGGTCGTTGTTCTCGCACACTACTCAGTCAAGGAATATCTTGTATCGGATGAAATCAAGCAAGGACCAGCAAGAAGGTACAGCATGCGAGAGGTGGAGTGTCATACAGCAATAACCAGAAGTTCTTTGGGATATCTGAATCAGTTCCAGCAGTCGTCGACTAGAGAACTTCTTAAGATTTCTGCACTCGCCAAATACTCGGCAGATTTCTGGAGCAGCCATCTCCAGAAGACAGGGGACGAAGCAGAAGAGTTGAGTCGGCTAGCACTGATTCTATTATCGATAGAAAACCCTGCGTATCCAACTTGGGTCGAGTTGTATGACCCGGAAAGTGATTGGTTTGAATCAGAGTCAGGCGGCTTAGAGGACATAGCAGCACCCATCTACTACGGGGCACTGTTAGGCTTGAACATGGTCGTAAAGGCACTGCTAGATCAAGGCGCCGATGTCAACGCACAAGGTGAGAAGTACGGCAATGCACTTCAAGCGGCTTCAGCTGGAGGCCATGAAGCAGTGGTCAAGCTGCTCGTTGATGCAGGCGCTGGGGTCAACACCCCTGGAGGAATCTTCGGTAATGCCCTCCAGGCTGCCTCGGCTGGAGGATATGAGCAAATTGCAAACATATTACTTGGTGCTGGCGCTGCAGTCAACTCACCGGGCGGATTTTATGACGACGCACTGCAGGCTGCTTATACTGGCGGACACGAAAGCACGGTCAGACTGTTGCTAGAAAGAGGTGCTAACGTTGGTCTAGACACACAACTGAAAGGAGCTCTGCATCATGTTGTCAGCAGTGCAGATTGTACACCCTCGCTGGCGAATGTGTTGCAGCAGTATGGCGCTCCGTTGGACACAATCGACATCGACAACATGACCCCACTGCATTATTGTGTAAAATTTGGTCACGAAGATATCGCAAAGCAACTGATCGATGCAGGGGTATCTATTGACATCAGGGTTCGTCGACGCGCTGTATGGTCCTGGAGAGCTAAAGATTGGTACCCTAGTACAGTGGATACAGTGTCCCCAATTCCAGCATCTGTGGAAACCGGTCTGACCCCTCTTCATCTCGCAGCGTTGAGTGGTAACGTCACAATGACCAAATTTCTTCTCAAGCATGGCGCCAATCCCAATGCTATCTCAGAGTATGGCGAAGCTCCTCTACATCTTATGCTGCGAACCCGGCTTTTAAAAAAAGGATACGGAGCTGTCTGGAATTGGGGCACAGTATCCAGGCTGTTCAGGATTGTGATCCTCGGGATAAACGAGGTGCACGCCATGGAAACCTCTGGTACATACGAGGATGTACTTGATGCATTATTGGAACATCCTAGTATTTCTCTTACAGCATTGGATTGCCAAGGAGCAAGCCCTCTACACTGCCTCTGGTACGGCGATACACAAAGCGCGGCCCGGGTTCGAAAATTGGTATCCAAAGGGGCGAACCCATTATGTGAAGATTTGAATCGGCAAAATCCATTGCATCTAGCCTGTAAAGCTGGCGACCATGCATCAGTTAAGACTCTTCTGAGTGTGGGTGCGAAAATGGCATTAGTTGACGAACACGGCCTTAACGCACTTCATCACGCAGCTCGAAGTGGAGACTTGAAGACTATAAAGGCCATTCTTGAAACCGAGGAGGCGAAGACGCTCAAACTTATAGCATCCAAGGACAACTGTGGGCAGAATGTGCTCCATCACATCTTGTCTAAGCACACTCAAAACCGACTGGAGTGTGTCCGGTGGCTCATTGATCATGGGGCAAACAGTTTAGAGCTTGACGATTCGGAAACCTCCCCCTTGTTGAAATTCGTCATAAGTTCTGACCGGACGAAGAATTTGGGTATCCTACCGTTGCTTCTCAAGACCAACGCAAATGCGTCTCGCATCGACCTTGATGAGCAACTTAGTGAAAAGTTGTACGCTCAGGTGTGGGAGCTTGACATATCTATGCTGCAAGCCCTCAACGACTGTGGTGTAGATCTAGCAAGGAAGGACCGTCATGGAAGGACGTTACTGCACTGGGCCGCTATAAATGGCACTCTCACCAAAGCATCGCTGACGTTTCTTGTCAACGCTGTCGGCGTTTTGGCAGGTGAACACGACGTACATGGTCATACTGCTTTGCAGTACGCTATCCAGAAAGCTCCAATATCCTACAACGGCAACATTAGCTATAGAGGCGACAACAGCGATAGCGATGACGACAGCGACAGCGACGACAACGACAACAATGATGACAGCGACAGCAACAGCGACGACGACAGCGACGACGACAGCGACGGCGACAGCGACAACAACAGCGACGACGATAATAATAGCGACGATAATAGCGACGATAATGGCGACAGGGACAGGGACAGCGATAGTGACAGCGACAGTGACAGCGACAGTGACAGCGACAGTGACTATCACAATATCTATCGGGATCCCCACCGCTGGACGAGGGCAAGGAATATCCTGTTAACATATCACGCCAACAACTCGAGCTAGTCTAGTTCATCGACCACCCAACTCTTCTGTCACTTCTCAGTGTTTGCTTCCAATGTCATAAGCGGAGTGAAATACCAAAGCCATACAATCAGCCGTTCCCCAAAGCACAACCCGATAACCATCGCGATACAATAGCCTCCAACAGAAGGCTCAAAAAAGGCTTTACCCACTCGTGCCCGACATAAAAGGAAGGCTGTCCATCACGTGTGATGGAAGCTGATGGTCGCACTTCTTAGAATGAGAAAACAACAGTGACGTTTCAGTGCACCTGATTTGCTTATGTGCCCAGTTCACATTCTAGTTAAGTACCCTAGTCGGCTTACTTTAGTGCTCATTGGGCTGGACCGTCTATAAATAAATCTCGGTTGAGCACATATATGCAAGTTTGCACAGCCTATATTGCGGCGTTCTGCTCAGCCTTGGCATGGTAGCCTAGATGATAAGACGCTCAGCCTCTTCCCCACTGCTCCAGTCTTCCCGCTTCACAAACTTCTGGCACCGTATTCATGTTGCTGTTCTATCCTCTTCGTCATGGATGACAGTACCGCTATTTCGACCGGTGGACCTTCGGCCCCTCCGCGCCATGGCATCTGTTGGGAATGCAATGGGATCCCTTCGTCATGTTTTTTCGAGCCTGTACAACCAGAGAAGTACCTCGAAAGTGGTAAAGGTTACTTTCAGGGCACTTGGGATGAGGCTCGAAAAGGATGTGCTTTATGCGACAGTTTGGTGACTCACTTAGGGGTATCCGACGGGTGTGGAGGTGACGGAGGCGATTCCTCTGGATCGGCCAAGGAAACGGTCCGCTGTCACCCTTCCACTATTGAGTATGCGGGGAAAGAATTTCTATGCTTTGAGGTCGATTGCAAGGGGAGGACAGTGGTCTTTTTCGAGAGCAGTATCTTACGATCGGTACCCGCATACGTGCACGATATGAAGCTCGCCAAGAACTGGATTACCAGATGCCTCCAATCGCATGAGGAACACTGTGGTCATGGAGAATTCTCTGGTTTTTCATTAAGAGTGATTGACTGTAATTCACGGGAGTTGTGCGAGATCATTCCCGGAACTCCATACGTCTGCTTGAGTTATGTTTGGGGCAACGCTTCTGTCGATGACGAGACCTGTGCAGACCTTTCGAGATCTCTGCCCAAAACCATAGAAGACTCCATATGGGTCACTCTACAACTAGGGTATTCATACCTATGGGTGGATCGATACTGCATCGACCAACACAACAATGTCGAAAAACAACACCTTATCACGAACATGGGGGAAATCTACAAGGGTGCAGCACTCACAATTATCGCTGCTGAAGGAGACAGTCCACATGGTGGTCTTCCTGGTATCAACGGAACACCTCGACGTCAGCAATACAGCCATACGATAGGGACGTCGAGTCAAAAGATAATTGGCATTGACCATCCATACGAAGAGATACGATATTCAGTCTGGAATAGTCGTGGATGGACATATCAAGAACTGATACTCTCAAGACGCCGATTAGTCTTCACCCGGTCGCAAATGTACTTTCAATGCAAGGTCACGCATGGCATAGAAAGTCTTTCTTCGCAGGCAATAGTTTCTCCTGATGGCCCTACACCTGATAACGGCAATCTCCTCAGAGCTCAACCCAATGATCATCGCGATACAGTTGACCTCCACGAGAAGACCGACAAGCGACGCTACACTGATATGGACAAAAATCTCCACAGATCGCTTAGGGCATTTTACTTCATAGATACGGAGTCCACAGTACAAACACTCTATTCGCAGATACGCCAATACTACCTGAGGCGCTTGTCATTCCGAGAGGATAATATCAAAGCTTTCACTGGCATCATAAATGCCTTCAAGCTGCAACGAAGCACAGATCGACTAGATGCCACGCATGTGTCTGGCTTGCCAATATTCTACAGCCAAAAGTCTTCTTCGTTTTCCTTGCTATCTGAGAAGAAGGGTCAATCCACAGTTTTTACGCCTACTTCAACCTTTGTGTATGGTTTCTTTTGGTACTTGCACCGCCAGACTGGCTCAAGGAATGATACTGCTATGGACACGATGTTCCCATCATGGAGTTGGACCAGTGCGAAAGGCTGTCAAGAGAAATTCCAAGGTGAGGGCCTGTACTGGCTAGGCTTGCTATCTGAATTCTCCTGCGCACCGAATTTGCAAGTTTGGTTGCACGATGAGAGCAAAGGCAGCTTGGAACTGGATCACTACATCAACACATATGGTCAGGAAGACGGAAAGTCGCTCGTGCCAATGATATCTATCCGAACCTGGGTTGTCTCTTGCAACGCAGAGCTACGCTACCCTGGCCACAGGTACTACGACATCTCTGGGTTCCAAGGAGATCAAACCTTCTCGAGAGACTTTCCAGACACCCCACCAAGTGATAACCTGGTTGCGATATATATTGGAAGAGTGACATCGAATATGTGGTCAAATGACGAAGAACTAACGGAATCATTACTTTTGATAGTAGAGAAGGTCGACGTTTCGACGTGGCGCCGGATTGGTATATGGGAATGCGTGGACAAGAAAGTCTCGCAAGCTGAGGACAATACCCTCACCTGTCTCAATCGAATCCAGCCAGGAGGTAGTTGGAACATGCGTACAATGTGTCTAGTCTAGAGTTATGCGATCCAAGTGCATCAAGAATGCACCTCGTGCATTGTGTCCATGGACGAAGAGCATATTCGCTGGCTGGACAACATCACTTGCCAGCGCTTATGCGAAATCATCAAGACGGCGGTGTCTGCATCCGACGAGATTTCAGCAAGTCCATCATCGAGAATAAAAAAGAGCGCAGGAAAAGAAGAGCAGGAATATTACAGAAAGGGCGGAGTGGAATAGAAGGAAACCCCTTGCTTACCCAACCCCACTGCGACACCGCCGATCCAACAAACTTCCACCAGAATCGACTGCTCAGAAGCCGTCTTAAGTACTCGACCCTCAATCATACATATTCTTCCTCCGTCGTACCCTCTTTAGCCGCAAACACCGCACCACCCCTCCACCCAAACCCCCCCAACCACACACAAATTCCATCTCAAAAGCCGCGCAATAAGGAATCAAGATCCACCGCCCACCATCCACCACCTTTTGCAATATACTCACACCACCCGCCAAACACCAAACACCGCGTCCTCTCTAGTACAGCACAATGCCCATCTCACACGCCATCCACCCAACCATATGCTACATTCTCGCCGTGCTTCTCGTAGGCTGCATGCTCTCCGCCGCAGCTTTTGGTCGCGAAAAAAGCCTATCTGTTAGGGAACAAAGAATCGAGGAGGGAGAGGTAGAGGAGAAGAAGGAGGAAGCAGAGGATATAATGTATGTGGATGAGAAGGGTAGGACAAAGGACGTTGGGGATGAAGAGGTGGAAAGAGGTGAGGAAGGGAGGTGTGTGGCTGGTGGATTGGATGTGGAAGATTTTCGCGTAGTCGTGTAACGGAGTTTATGCTTGTGCGGCGTTCTCAGGTTTCATTCCCGTATCCAGCATCATATCACTCACCAGAATCCAAAGAAATTTCCCTAGGGTGCAAACATTACATTAAAAGAATCCTAGTACTTTTCTCTATCAATACAATCCACATCCCAGTCCATCCTCAACCCCCTCTTCCATCTACCCAACCAGCATAAACAGCCCCAGAGCCGAATACACCATCTGAAACCAATCCGCCTCTAGCCCACCCACAGAATCCACCCTATACCCGACCTTCTGCCCCGCCTCACAAGCAAACCTAGCAACATCATACCGTCCCGGCATCTCCACGCGAGGCACCACACCCACGAACCTAGACTCACCAATACTCTGCACAGACACCGTATCCGGAACCTGATGAACAAGACGCGAGACGCTGAGACCGCCAGGGACACGGATATGTACAGGTGCGGTATCGGGCATGGGAAAAGGTGGTGGCATGTATAAGGCTAGGGTACAAGTTTTGCCAGCGAATTCGGGGCGGATGTTGTATATGAAGAGTGTTGATGTGGTGGGTGAAAGTTGGACGGTGTAGCCATTGCTAATTACTTTTGTGGGGTCCAATGTGTCGATAGGAATGAGTTGGTGGGGGTATTCGAATGGTTCCTGGAGTGGGGTGAATGATGGTTGTGGTAGGGGTTCAAGGCTGTCGAGAGGAGTTGGGGTAGGCCGGTCGAAGCTTAGTACTGGGATGGTGACGGTTGGGGTGTTTACTTGCGCTGGGACATGTTAGCTTCTGTTTATCAAGTTTGAAGAATCCCTCAGCCCTCTTACTCGACGACCCAATACCTGTTGCGATCCCGATACGACTGCTGCTACTCGAAGGATTCTTCGCATACCCATTAGTCCGCGCAGCCCCGTAAGGGGCAGTACCGGAGCACAGGCAATTGCAAGAAAGCGACAAGAGCACAGACAAAGTATACAGGAACGACGACAGCATGGGTGACAAGAAGAGCATGGGAAGGTACTAGCTTACCGAGCTGGTGCAAGTACCCGATCCGCTCTGGCAACCGGTACCGCAGTGTCCGGCCGTGTTTCCACACCATCCGTACTGCGAGCAGCAGTTACCAAATACCGAGCCAGCGCAAGTAGCGCCTCCCTGAGATCCGCAAGTACCATCGGTCGAGACCTTCTTGGTAGGAGCCGGGGTGGAGCCCGCGGGGCAAGAAAGGTCGAACAAAGGCGCTACCTGCATCAGGTCGCCCGCAGGCTTGATGCCGAACGAGGGAACAGGGTTGCCGTACTGGACGTCCTGGAGGATGTAGTACCAGAGGTTGACGTTGTCCTTGACCAGCTGGCAGGTGACATCTTCCCAGTAGATGCGGGCATTAGCCGCACTAGCAACGCCCTGGTTGAGAGTCTGACCGGTAACGGGCCATCCGGTCTCGGTGATCCAGACGGGCTTGCCCTTGGCAGCGGCAACGGTCTGATGGTACGCGTCGAAGAAGAGCTGGCTGCCGGATCCGACGTTGTTGTTCATGGTAGACTGGAAGTAAGGGTACGCGTCCATGCCGATGAAGTCAACAGCGTCGATGACAGGGTTGTTAGTGGCGTTGACGTATACAGTCCAGGTATCGACGTGGCCAATGGGCTTGCCCTCGAGAGGAGTACCGCGGATGGCATCACGGGTCTGCTTGATGTAGTTGACAAGCTCCTGGGGCTGGGCACCGGCACCGGATTTGTTCTCGATGCCGGTTGGTGTGATGCGGTAGAGATCCTCGCTGCCCACGGAGATACCCTCGACGAGGTCAGTAAAGGCAGTGCCGTACTTGGCAATAGCGGCCTTGAGCGCAGTGATCTCGTTGTTGAAGTTGGCCTGGCCGGCGGAGGCCCACATGCCGAGGAGGAGGGTGGTCTTGGTGTTGATGGCGGCCTGGATGGCCTCGATGATGTTGGTCTGGGTGCCGTGCTGGATCATGGTGTACAGACGGGCGCTGGTCCATCCATCGGTGCCGGGCAGCTGCTTGGCGGCGTTGAATTCATATTCAAAGTCGACGAGCGTCTTGGCCTGGTTGTTGTTGAAGTTTGCGCCGTAGTTGAAGCCCTTGATGGCAGCGTTGGCCGAGGTAAGAAGGCCGGCTGTGGCGAGAAGGGTAGAGGAGACACGCATGGTTGTTGTATTAGGAAGAAGACGATATTAAAAGTGTAGAATGGAGTCTTGAAAAGGTGTGAGAAAGGTGTGAGAAGGGCGCGAGAAGAAGGCGTGCGTGAGGAATGGTGAGGTGGACGCGGCGAAGTATTTATTTGCTGGTGACGTCTTGCAGCTTCTAGACGTCGCTGCCGTCGAAGGCCTTTCATCGGACGTGCATCAGCCGCACGGTCTGAGCAAATTAGTGCCATCTCCAAGAAGCAGGAACGCGGATGCCGGCGGTGATCCCCGCCCTTGTTCCTGGTCAAGCAATCTTGGCATGCACCACAGCGTTCTTTTTTCTACCCTGCGTTCGCTCCTTACATGTCATCGTGTATTGCTGCTCTCCTCGCGTTGTCGACTGAAGAAGCTTTCCAAGCATCCTGGAGCCCGATGCGGCCGGGCAAGGAAACGACCCTTTTGCCCCAGTCTCGCTAGCCATTGGCCCATGTGGAGAAGGCAATACTCAACAGCCTAGCAGCGACGTCAAGCCCCCGGCACAAGGTCGTATCCGGATAAAAATAACTCGCAATCGACATCATCCCCGCTGCGGGAGATGAGCTGCACATCTCGACTATCCTGCGTGCAACATGGCACATGCGAGCATTATCGAACTACGTCGATACCTGAGTGGCTGCACAATCAATAGTTTTTTTGTTAGCGAGTACGACTGCAGCATGCGAGTGTCTAGTCGACACATGTCCTCGTGCCATCATCACTTGATGTCGTGTGCTACCGCGGTTGAGGTGTCGTTTTGACAGACGGCATCGGAGCTGTCGTTCATTTCATGGCCGAGATTCCAGAATGTGGTGACGTGGATAGCGCTGGTGGTCCGAACTCAGGAGAAACGGTGCGGACGCCAGGGACATTTGATCCGAGCTATGACGCACATCCTCGGCTTTCGATCCGCGGATGGTGAGGCGAGAATTCCCAGTCAACAACGAGACGTGTAGTCGATGCTGGAGGGTGAGAAGTTGATGCGGAGCATTTCTCCAGCGGTTTGCTATTTTGGTTGGCGTTTCGACCCGCCGCTACATGCGCCAACGTCACGATTCGGTAGCGCTAAGCTTCTACCCTTACCACGAGTTTGGTATGTCGACGGAAGCTTGATCAATCAAACAGGCACTTTGAGCACTCTGCGACAGGTAGAATTCTAGAAGAAAACGGGTGGGTATTGTGGCTGTGAGATCCTTCGCGGATGCCGCTTTGTTGCGCTGTGAGTCCAGCCACGGCCACGGTAATGAGGGAGGGACCGTTCGCCTTTATGAACGCCAGGGGTCTGACATTGCCGGCTCGTCTCCAGGCTACGCGAAATGCCCGACTGGCGAGTCGAGCTTGCCTGCGTCTTTGCACCAGACCATTTCACCACCTCACGTCGAAGGTAGATTGGCGGACAGATACGTTGCGAACAGCATGAGTATCTCGGGCGGCGTAGTAATACAGTCGTCCTTGTCGAGCTTAGCAATTGGTGGAGTCTCCGATATTGACGATGCAACGATTGGAGCTTGAAGCAAACTCAGCGCTTCAACGAGTCTTCCACATCATCAAGACGCTGAGCTCTCAACTAAATGTCTCATCCGCAAACTCGTACAATGAGAAACTATAGTCCATAAATCCTCTTGTTTCCCAAAGACTGTGTCGTAAAGTAGCTGGCTGAGTGACAATGGTTCTGTGGATGGCGCCGAACATTTTCCGTTGACGATTGAATCGCAGCCCTAAGGAAATATTGCCATTGCAGTTACGGGCAAATGAGATCGCGAATAGTAAAAGGTGTTGGTGAGAGCGCGTTCTGCTTACCAGCTCAAAGTCTTGGCATCCCGCCCTAGCGCGACCTCGCGGCTCATGTTGCCTGAAGCTCTAGCTAGAGAAACATCCAAGTCGCCAACGACAACGCCGCAACACCTCACCACCGCCCGTACCCCTGCAATCTACATTCTTCTTCTAGAGACTCTATTAAAGTCTGTACCCGCACCCTTCTTCGACTTGTCCGCAACACCGCCGCCATGGTACGCTTGATTGAACCCCGCTGGAGCTCTTGTACTAACACGAGCAGTTCATAGCACGAAGCGAATATGGTAAGCTCTCCCGCAGCTCATAATAAGAGGATATATGCTAATCAACTGTCACAGACCGTGGTATCAAGTTCGTCCACCCCGCGCCTCCCAAGACAATACCGCCCGCTCACAAACACACAGCACCTTCTCGCCCGAAGGCCGTCTCTTCCAAGTCGAATACTCACTAGAAGCCATCAAGCTCGGCTCAACAGCAATAGGCGTACGTCCTTGCAACCCATACCCATACCCTCCCCCTCCAATCCGCCATCACCCCCAGCAACAAACTCACACACCCCACAGGTAGCCACCGGCGAAGGCGTAATCCTCGGCGTAGAAAAGCGCGTCACCTCCACGCTCCTCGAGACGTCTTCGGTCGAAAAGATTGTCGAAATCGATCGCCACATTGGCTGCGCCATGTCCGGTCTGCAAGCCGATGCCCGCAGCATGATTGAGCACGCGCGTGTAGAGTCTCAGAACCATGCGTTCAACTACGCGGAGCCGCTGCGTGTAGAGAGCTGCACGCAGGCGATATGTGATTTGGCGCTGAGGTTTGGCGAGGGTGCGGAAGGTGAGGAGAGTATCATGTCGAGGCCGTTTGGTGTGGCGTTGCTGATTGCTGGGTATGATGAGGATGGGCCGAGTCTGTATGTGTTTCCCTTGTCCCTCTCTCTCTTCCTCTCTTATACCGACCTCTACTTCTTTTAACCGAGGAATGAAAACTGATGACGAATAGCTACCACGCCGAACCCTCAGGCACGTTCTACCGCTACGACGCCAAAGCTATTGGCTCTGGATCCGAGGGCGCGCAGGCCGAGCTCCAGAACGAATTCCATAAATCACTTACGCTGCCCGAGGCCGAGGTGCTGACGCTCAAGACGCTCAAGCAGGTCATGGAGGAGAAGCTAGATAGCAAGAATGTGCAGTTGGCGAGTGTGACCAAGGACAAGGGATTCAGAATCTACACGGATGAGGAGATGGCGGAGGTGGTTGGAAGACTGCCTACCAACTAGACTGGACATGGCTGAGCTTGGTGTGTGAGAGGGAGAACGAGGTGGCTGGGCGGAAAGGAAGGGTGGTGGATGATGGGATACGATAGCATCTCGGGCCATGTGGCTTGGATTATGTGGAAATGAAGAAATGACCAAATGTATCTCGAGATATTGAGTGGTGAGCTGTCATGCAATGAGCGGTGTATCACGAACGGATTATCGTCATCATCATCACGGCAGTCTCAATTCACGACGACACCAAGCCTTGAACAAAGACAAAAGCGGTCTAATTCCCTCTTCGCAATGCCCATATCATACACACTCCTGACATTTCCATTGCCTTTCACATTCCTCCTTCTCTCCATCCCCCAGTCCCTCTCGTATAGCCACACGTAGCCACAAGCTCAGAAAGGGTTATCCTCGGGCGGTATCTCGTGCGTGAAGAACTTGTCGAGCACAGGAATCTTCTTCATAATGTCGTCGCGCACCTTGGGCACTTCGGCAAAGAAGAAGAGGGCAAAGAAGCCGGCGACGCCGCCGAAGCCCGCAGCTAGGACGCCGTATTTGGCGGCTTGGTTGAGCGTGAGGCCGTGGTAGTTTTTGGGGATGGTGTATCTGGTGGGGAGGGTTAGCGGGAGTTGATGGGGGAGAGGGTGGGAGGTGGGAGGTGGACGGCGTGGGTAGCGGGGGGGTTTCTGTGGTTCCTCCTCTCTCGCATATGTCTTTCGGCTGACTTCCAATGCTGATATCATCGCTTGTCGAGGCCGTCGCCGTATATCCTCCTCTTCCTGTAGCTTCCCACCGTCCCCAATGCTTCCACCACCACCACCACCCCTTCCCCACGCCATTGTCCCATCGCAACACTAAAAAAACCACTTACTGAGGACCGAAAGGACTCCTGTAAGCCTTGTACGGGCTGCGCATGCTCTATCACCAGTCTATCAGCTCCCATTCCATTTCGTCATTGTTCCTTTTGCACAGAAGGCTCATTCGCCTCTGCTCAATTGCGCGCGGTGAGGACTTACGACGGCAGCGGGCGTCTTGCCATGGTGGCCGAAGGACGAGACAGACATCTTTGGCGGTTCGGCGTTGGGGGTGTGCGAGTCGCGTGGGTGTTGGAGTGGGTTTGTTGGGTGAGCGTTGTATGGCGGCAGAGAAAGCGCGGGAGTGATGGGGCTTGGCGGGACGGGCGAATCAGGTGAGGCGGGATTTTGCGGGTGTTGGCGTCAGCGGGCTGGGGGGGAACGTCGATGTTTCTTCAGCATTCGAGATCGGATGCGCGTATTGTTCTTTACCATCTTTTGATGAGGTATTTTCGTTGGTTCATGTCAAGCGGTTTGATGGCCAGTGTCGACTTGGAAGCAGGACTCATGTGCGGTCCTCTACGACGCGGAGAAGAGGTAGCTTCAGGCACATTTTCCTCGTCCTTCGCGCATTCCATGCACGGCTTCTGCAGAAGCAAGTAAAACAATACGGATTCAGTTGCTTTCATACCTACGTTCGCGGAGTAAAGACAGTCCTCATATCGCAGCCTCTCTATCTACATCGTCTTTCTTGTTAATAACCCAGCCTCCTAGCGCAAGACGTAAATAGCAGGAATGATAGTCCAGACAGCTGTCTGGAGTTCATGTCACAGAGCGTCTCCTCTTTCTTTCGTTGCTGATCCGTGTTTTCTGCCGCCATATCTCAGTATACACTGCAAGCTGACTGAGAGGGAAGTAACGTCTAGGTAAGGCTTGGCGTCGCGTTGACCAGCAAACGCTCTCACCTTCACCTCGTGTGAGAGACAGTCTTGCCACACACAAAATCGCGTCCTTTCGGATTTTGCTAACCTCTCATCTACACCATCGTTGCGATAAGAAAGCAACAGAAAACTTCGGGACCGAACGAGCTCGACGATCCTCACGCTTTACCATCGACACCCACTCGCTAGCATCATGTGGAACAGCGCGCCGGCCCTGAGCTCGGTCTTGGGTCATACAGAGGCTCCCGCAACCACCCCACCTCTATATTTCTCCACTCCAAATGAGCGATTTGCTCGAGTTCCAACGAACACAACTGCCACCACAGATGAAAACGTCGAGGTAGCCACCAAGGTCAAGCGCCCTACAAGAGCCAAAAGAGCTAAGAATGCTGACCCCAAGCAGCAAACTGGATTCCATCCTTTTCCGCGGCTACCCGCTGAGCTCCGCACCAGGATTTGGGCTATGGCAGTGAACGATCAGATTGAGCAGGCACCACAGCCTTTCCATTTGTGGTTACTCCGCATCTCCGGCAACAGCATCATCATTCATGAGCATGAAGACAAAGACGGAAACAAACAGTTGAGCGTCACCACAACACGCGGCTACCCTGCTCTCTTCCATGTCAACCGCGAAGCCCGCTATGAAGCTTTCAAAGTCGATGGCGGTGCATGGTATGATTTGGGCGGTGGCGCCCTCCAGGTCTATGCAAATCTTGGAAAAGAGCGAGTATATGTTGCCTCGTGCTGCATCAGCTCAGGGCTTCGGGGCTCTCCCCTTCAGTCCAAAGTGCACGGGTGTGTGTTTTGCATCTCCGACGGGCTGTCCAAATAAATCTAGCATACCACGGGATGGACCGCAAACAGCAGACGCAACAGAACTTGAATGATTACCTCGTGAAAACAAGTCTAGCCATTACAAACAGTTGACAGCGGAGAATCATGGTACATTGGAAGAACAAATAGTTGAAAAACTAGGAAGACGATGGGTATGACGATTCAGGACATGAGAGTGTGTATGTATGGTCTCTGAATGTCTATCTTAAGAAGCAGGCGGTGCTTTAGTCTGGAGAAAGCCAGTATTCTAAACACACATTATGGAAAAGGAATACACGGCCTTTTGATGGATGTTCCAGTCCCCTCATACACCTTAATTTGGCGTGCATCAAGTTACAAGTCTGCGCGACGCAATGACGCATCCCACCCTCTCACCTCCCGCATAATAAGTTCCCAGCACGGCCCCTCGACGGCGTTTTGTTCCTTCCTGCGCGCAACATCTCACTGACGTAGACCATGTTCTTTCTTCGTGCCAAAGTGACATGGAGAATGGAATGAGAGTAAAGATGGGAACGGATCGAGGGGGCAAACTGAGAAGGAAAGGAGTAGGCGGAGAGTCAGACTGCATATGATTCAATCATCACAGCCGGAGTTGTTTTGGTTATGAGACAGAATATGAATGGAGCAAAGTGAGCAGAAGTTGTAAGACTTGTCGAAATGAATCTCTTTTCGATGTGTTTACATCCTTGTATCCTCATAATGCACTCAGAGTTCCAGACGCACACCCTCTTCTTACTCAGCTCACCAACTGTCACCCGATTCATTCATGGGTACTCGGTTAATCTTACCATCCCACGTCAAAACCTCCAGCTTCGAACTTCCCTTTGTCTTCTTTTCAAACCAAGCAGTCAGCTCGCGCACGGTACGCGGATGATCTCCATACTTCCCTGTCAGAGTCGGAGATTTTGGTTTCGATTCATCAGCCTTGTCAGGTTGTGCCGTTGGTGATGATACTGATGGCGATGCTTGCGATGACACTGTTGGTGATGGGGTAGTGGTGATGGGAGAACCCCGTCTGAGGGAGAGGGCATGAACAGATGTGGACATTGCGGGATAGACTTGGAACAGTGGGATGGAGGAGATTCTGGAGTTCTGGTGGACAGGCATATTGAGAGTAGGAAGGATAATGAGACTGAATTGGCAGGGTGTGTGACGGACGGCGATAGTGGAGTCACAGAGGTGTCAATATATCGCGAGATAAAGAAGGTCGTCAAATGACGGTGTCACATGTGCTCTAACAGTGTATCAAACGTTCAACCACAAAGAACAGTACATGGTGAGACGTAAGCATCGTGAAAACACTCACGGTAAAGGGACTTCTAGCCCGGAATTAGGAAAACTCGTCTTGATGGTAATAACATTTGCATTAACAGTGTCTTCTGCAGTCTTGTGTATTGCTGCACGGGGTATAAATAACTTCTAGAAAAAGTAAAACTTTTGGTGATCGTAGCACCGCAATGCACAAAACACGCATCTTCCGATGCTCAAGCGCCCTTCTCTGACTTCTTGAACAAGTAGCGCATAGCCTTGACACGCTCTTTGATCGTCCTCGACTGCGTGACTTCGTAGAGTGGCTTGTGCTCCTCAAAGATGTCATGCTCGCTCTCATAATCGACGTGTACGTAGGCTCGCTCAACATCGGCGAGACCTTCGAGCTTCCTTTGCAGCGTCTGCGAGACGTCGTGGGTGACCTTTAGCGGTAGACCTTCGTCCATGACAATGTCTACTTCAACGTAGTAATTTTGTCCAGCGTGGTATGCACGGCAGGTATCCACCTTTTGGATCCTATCGTCGTGTGTGACGACGAGATAGATCAACTTGCTGATATAGTCCTTTGGCGCTGATTTCCCCACGAGTAACCAGACGTGGTCGAAGGCGTTGGCGGCCCAGGAAACGAGAATCAAGAGACCGATGAGAATGGCACCGATAGGATCGACGTACCAGACGACTCGGCTGCCGACAATGGACATGGCAAGACCGAAAGCATTGACGACAATATCATTGCGATGGTCGATGAAGAAGACATGTACAGCTGGGTAACGTCGGTAGATGTAGCAGTAGACGCAAAGTGAGCCCTTGCAGAAGATGGCTGTCGCAACAAAGGCAATGGGGATGATGTGGAGTTCCTCTGAATCCGTGGCACCGCCAGCCAAGGCACGCCCAGATTCGATCTTGACACACGTTAGCAGCCGCATCATCGTGCCAAGACGGAGTGCTTACGATTAACTGGATAGCGACGGTTGTCATTAAACAGCAGAACATGATGATGCCGATCGTCTCAATGCGGGTCCTCCCCACGGGGTACTTGTACACGCTTGGCCGTGCCGCCATGCGAGACGTGATGAGCATGACCACCGAGGAGACCAAGTCCATGAAAGCGTCTGCAGCTGTTGCGAACAGCGACAGCGAACCTGTCGAGACGGCGGCATACAGCTGGATGATAAACAGGCAGAAGTTGACAATGAACGAAGCATTGACTGCGAACCGGACCTTTGGTCCGTTCTCGAGCTGGTCAAGAGCAGCTAACCGCTCCTCGTCGCCGCTCTGGAGAAACTGGTCGATCAAGGCATTCTGTCTCGTGTAAAACTTCTTCATGTGCCTGGGCTTGGCGAGCGGATGGTCTGCCTTCATCTGTTTCTGTGTGACATCGTCGCGGCGGTGTTTACCAAGATCGAGAGGGTCGCCGTTGACGACGATGGTGATATCGTCCTTGGCTTCCCGCGACGATGCATTGTCGACAGATGACAGGCGCTCAATGACATCTGTCCTATGCTCGGCGCCGACGTTGGCCTGGTTTGAAGATGCGGTAGGATTGGTGATCACTGGAGCGCTTGTTTGCCCAGCAGCTTGGTCGTGTGATGGGCCGGTGGGTGAAACTAGGTGAGCTGTCAGACAAGAGAACCACAGCTTTGGGCTGCCTGAGACATACTCTGAGCGTCGGAAGACATGCTGTCCGAATGAAGAGATGAGGGACGCGTATGCGTTTTTGTGTGTGTATGGGCGGTCTCTGGGATCTTGTGATGCAAGGAGGTTATGGGGTATGTGATATATGCCTCATCGTCGGGCAAGCAGTGTAATAAAGCAACACTGCGAACGCCACCCGCGGCGCTGTTCCCGCCCCCCTCCGCTCGAGTGTCTTTCTGTGAACCCGGAAGTCATGGTAGATTGGCCAGACTGTTTGCAAGTTGCCAGTTTCCTGTCAGATTGTGTGAATGCTGCACGTTGGTGCAGGTGTAGGAATGCTGGGCACGGAGCATGAAACTCGCTAAGCCTTCTCGACGCCCAGCTACTACATCTGAGGTTAGAGCGCTACCTGATTGAGGAGAGCTCGAAGAGCTTGGCATGATCTTGATACCTTAGATGGCTTGGCTCTCTGCATGCGCGGAGGTGTGGTGAAGATGCCCACGAGCGCGCGTGTGTGCTGTGGATGTGCGCTGCTAGCGCGACCTAAACTGACCGGAAATTTGGGGTGCTAAGACGCGCAAAAAGCTTGTCCGGAGACGAACACTTCCCCGCATACACGACGATGGATTCAGTGGAGTTGATGGAGTCGCTGATGCGGTGGCGGTCACGACTTGGCCACGTCGCACGTTGTGCAGGGCCGACTATTCTTTCCCTTGCGCTCTGCTGCTAAAGTTGTCACGACGCAGTGATCGTCACGGGAGGATTGCATCGGCTATACACGCGGATCCATAGCGAACGCCATCTATACCCCACAAAGTTTTCTTTTGCGTCTATCCAGGTTTCAAACCTCACAACGTCGGACCATGCCAAGCTTCTCATCGACGGCACGAAACCATGCCCATCTTGGCCCATACACGTCAAGGCAATTGCGAAACGTGCCATTGGCCAACCTCGTCTGTATGCTGAGCCACTCCGATACCTCAGCTGCACCAGATGCTTGCAGTCAAGCCTCACCCCTAATGCTTCGCACCTCCACACTTCGTCAGCCGTCCCACTCGCTGCCCTCTGATTACCCACTCGCTGTCCCACTCGACAGAAACGAGACTTGAGCCGCATCACATCCCCACCTCTTCGCAGATCAAGCGCGCCTGCCAAGCATCTACGCGCACGACAGCTGTCTCCAGTGAGCTTCGCAGTCTCGGCGAAGCGCAATTCCAATTCCAGCCTTGCTGCCTCACAGCAATGCTTCTTTTGTCTTGGGCGCAAGGCTGGCTGGTCCTGGCACCGTCTGGACCTCCGCATTTGCTGCGTGAAGCACCTATCACCAGCGGCGGCATCTGCGGCACAGGCCACGGTATGAAGGTCCCACTTTCGTCTTCAGGTGTTCTGGAGACCGCCGATCAGCATGATGCGGTTAGTGTCTCTTATCCTACCGGCCATCAAAGCAATACATAGTCTGCAATGCCGAGCTTGTTGCCCCATACCTCACAACACCACTTCGTTGCATTTTGGGTTTCTGTTACTCTTTGAGAGAGTGTGTTGAGTTGCTTTCTTTCTTCCTTCTTTTCTCTTCTTCGTCTCTTTTTTTCTTGTTCATCGTCGCCGGCGACGGGACTGCTGGCAAGTCTGGGATCACTCCGCACATTCCTTGGACGACACATTTATCCTTTTTGTAATCGAAATGTCCGGCATGGAGAAACCGCAGTGTGGCAGTGAGGCAGATGCTGCTGCCTACGATTTCCCTCTGCACGTTGGTGCCGTTTGTAAGTACATCGGATATGATGTCAAGGTGCACTACTAACCCAGCCTTAGTCATTGTGTTCATTGCTTCCATCTTCGGTGCCGGTTTCCCAGTAGTGGCAAAGAAGATCAAGTGGATGAAGATCCCACCGAAGATCTTCTTCTTCTGCAAGCACTTTGGTACTGGTGTCCTCATTGCCACTGCTTTCGTCCATCTGCTGCCGACCGCCTTCGCCTCGCTCAACGACCCATGCCTACCAGATCTGTTCACCGAAAAGTACCCCGCTCTACCAGGTGTAATAATGATGGGTTCTCTCTTCATCCTCTTCGTGATCGAGATGTGGCTTCACGCAAAGACTGGCGGTCACAGCCACGGAGGTGCCACAGGCGAAGCATTCAGCGGCGCACAACACTCCACCACCGGCATCCAGGCCCAGTTCAACAACCCCATCCGACGCGTCGACAGCTACGATTCGCAAAAGACGATGCTGGCCATGCGAGACGACAAGCGCGGATGGACCCAAGAGACCACATACCCCGTCGACAACTTCCCGTTCCCCAAGAGCGGAAGCGACGAGCTCGAGGCCAAGTCCGAAATGCCACCATGGTTCATCGTCTTCTACGAGCAGTACGTGCGCCAGCGCGACGAGATGCTCGCCACGATCAACCGCGCCATGCCTGCCCTTCCCAACTATCAGCAGCAGCAGGCCGCTTCAGCGCCAGCAGAGAACTCTTTCTTCGATGACGATGTCGAGCAGGCCGTTGACCCCATGGTCCTCAAGAAGCAGTCCATGCAGATCACGCTCATCGAAGGCGGTATCCTGTTCCACTCTGTGTTCGTGGGTATGACCATTTCCATCACAGCCGAGGGCTTCATCATCCTCCTTATTGCCATCGTCTTCCATCAAATGTTCGAGGGTCTCGGTCTCGGCACGCGTATCGCGGATGTTCCTTACCCTAAGAATAGCTGGAAGCCGTGGGCTCTCGTTGTCGCTTTCGGAACCACTGCGCCCATCGGCCAGGCCATTGGACTGATGACTCGTGGATCTTATGATCCGAACTCGGCATTTGGACTTATCATCGTCGGAGTGTTCAACGCTATTTCTTCGGGTCTGCTCATCTACGCTGCGCTCGTTGATCTGTTGGCGGAGGACTTCCTCTCCGAAGAGGCTTCGCACACAATGACGGGCAAGACTAAGGCTACCGCGTTCTGCTATGTTCTCATGGGTGCAGCTGGCATGTCCATTGTCGGAGCCTTTGCTTGAGCGGGTAGTCACAGCTGTCCTGAGCAATCGCGTGCGTTGCGGAGCCGGACTACACTGTACGCAACGCGTTTCTTTCATGTCCAGACAAGATCTGCCATCATCACCTGGCAGAATGATCATTTGTACGAGTATGGGAACACAATAGGTTGTTTTTACGTCGATGACGGTACACGTTAAACTGAAACAAGAAATTTTTATCAAATGGGGCAGCCATTCATTCTTTACGTGGTTATTCTTTTCTTCTAGTGCACAATGTCATGTTCATCCGCTGCCTATCATCACCATGTCTTCATCTCTTGCTCAATCACTATCACTGGATTCCAGTGTGCTATCAGGTTATACGCATCACAAAGTAATGACTCTAGACTAGATGCCAAGCTGTTCAAGACATTACAAATATGTCATGTACGACAACCCTGCTCCCAATGTCATCTCAACGATGCTCCGTCACAAGCAAGCTATCGCCCGCTCGTCGAACTATACCCAAATCCGTCTCCAGCGGCTAACCCAACACCAGCGACGAAAGCTCCAGCAGATTCCAGAGAGCTTCCGTGTCGTGACGAGCCACAGCGGCAGAGGTCCGCCTCCAGCCAATACCAAGTGTCGAAGCAGAGGTTCCTTTCGAAATGCGAGCATCCGGCAGAGCTCCGCTGTCAGCTCCCGAAAGCAAAAGTCGGCGCTACTCTCGTTGTACTACTAGAATCGAGCGAAAGCGCCTGCTTTATACGCAATCTCACCAGTTGCTACGGATGTACCAACACTGATGGAGATGCGGATGCCGAGAAGGAGCGCGACCGGGTGTCTGCGCGGCCGGAGGATCGCGTGTCACCAGATTTGTAAATGTTGTTGCGAGCCGTTGATGCGGGTGTGGCTTGGCTGGGTTAAGACGTCGCGGTGCGTTGTGGATAAGCTTGGTTACGCGTCCTTTCGGGGGTGTTTTTTCGAGTGACATATTCTTGGCTGTGTGTGAGATGGGAGGTTGTGAGTCTCAACGGGCGCTGGTGTTGACGACCCTTGGAGCAGGGGGATGAAACGCGTTTCGGAGTGGCGTTGCAGGACGAGACGGGGACACTGGGACCAGTCGGGTTGTGTTTATGCGAAGCGTGAGGTCTGAATTTTGAAATGGACATGGAATGTGTTGTATTCAATCAACCAAGAAACGTGCTAATGTGCGGATAAGAAACCAGAGAGTGACCCGCTAGAGAACATATTGAACACCAGAAAATGCGACAACACCCAAACGATCACGGTCACGGCCTCTCTCAAACCAAGTTCCCTCTCGCATCCTGCTCCCTCTCAATCGCCTCGAACAGGCTCTTGAAGTTGCCTGCGCCGAACCCGTCAAAGTTGTTGCGCTGGATAATCTCAATGAACACCGTCGGCCGATCCATCAAATGCTTCGTAAACAACTGCAGCAGATACCCGCCCTCATCAAAATCGATCAGAATATCCAGACTCTTCAGCACCTCAAAGTCCTCGTTGAGCTTGAGCCCAGATTTCTTAAGCCGCATCTTCATAGAATCGTAGTACGTCTCCGGCACCTTGATAAACTCCACGCCTCTCGCCTTCAGATTCGTAATATCGCGAACGATGTTCTCCGTCCGTAGCGCGATGTGTTGGACACCGGGGCCACCATAGAAATCAACATATTCTTCAATCTGGCTCTGCTTCTTTCCCTTGGCCGGCTCGTTGATGGGCATCTTGACGACGTCGTTGGGCGAGCTCATCACGATGCTCTTGAGCGCAGAGTACTCTGTGCAAATATCCTTGTCGTCGACGCTCCAGAAGCGATGGAAGCCAAGCACCTTTTCATAGTAGTCGCATGCGTTTTCCATCTCGTCCCAGTCCTGGTTGCCGACGCAGTGGTCGATGGCTTCGAGTTTGACCTGCGGCAGGTACTTTTGGAGGGGGTCCGCGGCGGAGGATTCTGGGCGGTACCCGGGCAGGAAGATGCCGGCGTAGTTGTTCTTTTGGATGAGCGTATGCGTTGTGTCGCCGTATGTGCGGATAGTGGCGAGGCGGACTGAGCCGAAGGTGTCGGAGATGTCGTGGGGTGCGGAGATGACGGCTGCGCCTGCTGATACGGCTGCAGAGTATATGGCATCTACGTTGTCGACTTCGAATGCGACGTCTGGGGGCCTCGTCAGTGATCGTCGATATGGTTGCAGGGGGTGCTATCGCCTACCTTTGACGGCATCACCGTGGCGCTCTTGGTGCTCGTGGATCTCTCGTAGTAGCTGCTCATCCTCTTTGCTGAATCGCGAGCCCTGCTCCAGACACCTCAGAGGCGATGTGAGGATGAAAGTCACGTTACCATTCCGTACGACGTGAGAAGCAGTGGCTCTTGATCCGGTCTCTAGGCCGCGGTATGCGACACGCTCAAAGCCCATGCGCGATACGTAGAAAGAGGCTGCTTGTTTGGCGTTACCGACATACCAGTGTACGTGGTGGTAGCCTTGGTATGCCGAGACTTCCGAAGGAGAAGCGGCGGCTGGCCGTGGCGATGAAGGAGGAGAGATAGCAGCGGGCGCCATGATACGAGAGTTGGTAACGAATAACAACTGTGTGAGTAGAGTCGAAAGTATCTCAGGCTGTACTTGAGAGAAACTAAAGCAGTGCCGCAAAGTGTAGTGAACGCAGCACTAGGCACCGATGCGCAGCCATTCTTTATCTTCTACCACTCTGCATCCACTTCCCTTCTCGAACCGATATCCGATCTCTTTTGCTGCCAACTGCCCTATCCAACCCTGGTAGCGTCATCACGTCGGTTATGCCGAGCTCACGTGTGGTGGCCGTCAGAAGAAAGCAAAGGTCGGTACCGCTGCTTTCCGCCAATGGGTGTTCCGCCGGCAGCCGCTGTGCACGCAACGCGTCTCAACCGCGTAGCCCGAGCAGGCATGCGACCAACGGTGTCGAGCGTGTTGGAGACATGACGCCGGTAGTCATTCACGTGCAATTTGGTGCGAGGTTGCGCGGTCGTGATGTTGTGTCAAAGTGTTTGTCGCGTCGTGTCGTGGTCACCGGTCAGCCGGCGATTGCCTCGCGAGGCTTTGTTTTGGCCGCCGAACGACGCAACTTCATCGTCGCATGCTAAAATCCAGCATTCTCCATCTGTTCTCACTGCGCTTAGTTGGCTCTGCGATATTCTTTTCTCCAAAGGCCTGATGCGTCAAGCGTGTGTCGAGATTTGTTGTGGTAGGTGTCATGGTCCTGCAGCGCGTAGGCCGAGACTCCGGGAGCCTTGCACAAGCCGCCTTCCGTACCTGACCTAGCTCTTTGCCGTGGAATTCCGCCTAAGCCGAGTGAACAAACGTGACCTGCACATGTCAAGAGGGTCGAATTAATAATACCAACAGGCTTTCCGTGCATTACTCTCAACGCATAGCAGAACCCGAATTGAACTTCAACCCATTTCTAATCTCCGTAACCATACCAATCGCTCCCAGGCCCATCGCTACAAGGATCACACCAGACATCAACCCGTCATGGCAGTCACCGTCCCCAACACATCTCTGTCCGCAAACGACGCCCGGATCTTGAATGCGATATTCGACCCAGAAACCCTTCCATCATCCGTCGGCCAACAAAAAGAGACTTCGTCGTCAATCGACCCTTCGTTACCCGCTCATCCCAGTATCTCCACATCGCAGCTCGCATCGCTAGAGCGCCAGCAAAGCGACATCATAGGCCGCACATCCAGCACCTCTAGCATCGCTGAAATCGACGCTGCAATAAAAGAATTAGACAGCGTGATAGATCAATACCCAGAATATGCAGGCGCATGGGTAAACCGCGCCATGCTCAAGAGAATGAACCTCGAAGCGCACCTCGAAACCAGCAAAAACATATTCACCAACAACAACACAACCCCGCCCTCAGAACCATCTCTCGACTCCATATTCTCTGATCTCGCGCACGCAATCCATGTCTCCTCGCCACCACCTTCTACACCATCAGTCTCTCCCCATGCCGCAAAGGTGCTGCGGACTGCGTACTCGCACCGCGCGTATTTGTATCTTAAAGCCGTGGAGGCAGAGGCGCGGTGGAAGGGGATGACGACGTCTGAGCTGGAGGAAGCAGCAAGTAAAGATTTTGCGGCTGCGGCGAGGTATGGAGATGGGGTGGCGAGGGAGATGAGTGTTAGGACGAATCCGTATAAGAAGATGTGTGGGGTTATTGTGAGGGATGCGTTGAGGGAGGAGATGGGGGTGGGGAGGTGAGGTGGGTGTATATGGATATTCCTTGTTCATGTGATTGGAGGTGTGGATACTTTAGCACTTCTAATCTAGCGATCAATGAGCCTTGTGTTACTTTGACATCTTTTACCTGCATTCGGATTGTTTCTTGACTGGAAAAGTTATACCATGTCAACTCTCCGTCCCCTGTCTTGCAACCAGGCTCTGACGTATACTGGCACAGAAGCCGTCGGCGCCACCACTGGCACTATCAGATTCCTATGGCCGGCATGTGCGTCTATAACAAGAGTGAAGAGGGTGGCGGAGAGGGCGGTTGGGATGGGCATGTTGTCGTAGGTAGGTTTCGATGTGATGTTGGTGATGGAAGTGATGTGTTGGGCCTGTGGTTTGGGGTCGGAGATGGGATGCTAGAGTGGATGGGATGGATGTGAGGTTGATCGGGTGGTATATGATGGGTTTGCATGCTTGTTCGCTGTAAGGCTTAGTTCATTTGCCATTCTTTGATCGCTTGATCATGTCTGAAAGTGTCTGGTAAATACACGAGAATCGTTCCTAGCGACCTAGCATACATCCAAGAACTATCCATGTGAGAAACCGCCAGAATCTACAAATCTATTATACTTTTTACGCCACCACCACAAAACCAGTCCATCACTATATCCACACACCTAGCCCCATATACTCGTTCTCCTTCTCCATCACATCATCCCCCTTACATCCCCTCTTCTCTACATCGGGAGATTCCAAATAAAATCCAACGTCCCATCATCAAACCCCTGAAACCCCCCACTCCCCCCGACCCCCCCATCCCCCAACCCAAACGGCGCCATCGCCGGATCAAACGGCAACGCCAACCAATCATCATCCGGCATATCCGGCATCAGACCCGTCACATTCTCCGCTAGGCTCGACAAACTGCTCTGGCCCGCGTTATGGTTGTTCAAAAACGCCATGCCCTCTGTTGCAGCGGAGGGGGTATGAGAAGAAAGATTGTTGGCGGCGGCAGCGGCAGCGGCGGAGGAAGAAGAGGTGTTGTGGGTGGTGGATGTAGCGCGGGAAGGGAGGCGGGGGGGACGGGAGGAGACGACGAAGGATTCGCGGAGGCGGGCGACGTGCAGGTCGAGGAGGGTTGCGTAGCGGGAGGCGAGGTGCATGTCGTCGAGGGTGCCTGGGACGTGTTGTTAGTAACAGGGATATTCATGGTATGTAAGGGGAAGGAAACGTACTTGCGCGAAGAGCGCGGATAGCGGCATCTAGGATGTCTAGAGAGCTTTGTAGCTTTGCATTTCTTGACCCCAGACTTAGACCCTTGATTAGGTAGATTGAACTCGTCGTTATGCGGAGGAAGATGCGTACAGGCGAGTAACGCAGCGCTCCTGTTTCAGAGAGCTGGCAGACCTTTTGCAGTATCTGGCAGCTTCCATCTACAACCTCTTGTATGAAATCGTAGTCTCGCGGTTCGAGGTTGAACGGCAGATTGTCTTCCTGTGGCACATCCGGATCTGTTTCCGCGAGCGTGCGTTCGACGACTGCTTGCATGCCCAGCGAGTTGGTGTAGATGCGAACGTATTGGTATTCGATGTGCAGCATATCGTGCAGACCGACTTTGAGCTTGCAGGGGTCGAGGTACTTTTTCCGCCACGAAACGAGCAGCGGCTGGAAGTGCTCGAGCAGGCCTATGTAGCGACCGGTCCGTAGTAGGCTTCGTGTTGTGGCTGTGTTTGGGTAGATGGTGTCGGAGATTGAGCGGGCGAGTTTGGTGAGCTCGACCCATGCGCTCATAAAGGACTGCCACTGCTCTACAGCGCCCGTCGCAGAGTCGACAGGTATCTTCTCCATCAGGGCATGGTTGAGGCTTTGAGGTATCATTGACGTGCAGCCCAGTCGCCATGAAAGCTGCTCGAGTAGAACGTACAGCAGCTTCCGCGCCCGGATTCTTCGAAGAATGAGGTACTCGGTGGTGAACTTGGGGTACGACACTTGGTCCTTGTCTATCCTGGCATTGTCTTCGAACAGTCCCAGCTCTTGTGCTAATGATAATGCGCAGCCCATCAACATCCACGACATGCGGTCGGAGCGTTTCGCGGGCTCAATGACATCTTCAAGCCACCGGTTCGACGTCACGTCCCCTTCCAAGAGCTTTGCGCCTTCTTCCGTGGTGTTGTTTGCGCCGATCATGAGCTCGCAATCCCAGCCATCTGCCGCGGTAGGGAAATGCAGCGCACGAGGATGCCACTCCGACAGCAGGAGTAAAGCTTCTATGGATCCGATAGTCCGACTCTGCGCTTTGGACGGCTTGACCTGTCCGAGCATGATCTTCATGATGAAACGCTGGCACTGCTCCCATAGCCTATCGTGCACAAAGTACCCTCTCGACGCGCCGCCCACGCCAGGAAGGATGTTGTACCTCGACGAGATCATAAGGATGGTAGTACACAGAAAAGGGTCCAGCGCAATCAGGGTATAATGGTTCTCATGATGGGCATAAAACTCGCCCAGTATCGGCGACAGCGGCGAGCAATTCTTGAAGAACAAGTCAACATACGTCACCGCCTCGTGTGCAGAGAACCAGCCCATCTGCACAAACCGACACGACGTCCACGTCTTCAGCGTCTCGGGCGACGGCGTCGACATCTGCACCGGCTGAGCTCTAAAGGTGTGGAATGGCGACGACGGAACGCCATTGTCGTAGCCCGATGGACCAGACGTGGGCGTTTCGTATGCCTGCGACCCCGACTGTTCCTGGTTATCGATCGCATCGCGATGGTGCGCGGCTTCAAACAGTAAATTCAGTGCATCGCTCCCGCTCGACACGACCGTCCGCATCACCGAATGCGCAAGATCCTGCTGGCCGTGCGACGACGAGATCCGGCGCAAGTGGGCATGCGGAGAATGGAAGTCGGAACGGTTCGTGCCGTTGACATGTGGGCTAGCACCGGGCGTGAATCCATGTGTCGATATAGACGATCTATGGCCTGGCGACGGCAGCGGCGCAGGATGTGACTGAGGGCGATCGCGCGTGGATGTAGTACCACCACCACCGCCATTAACAGCCTCGTCCTCGTCCTCGCCCTCCCTCGCCACATCGCCCGGCTTCCGCCTCTTGACCCAACTCCTCTCCGACCTAAACACACACTCGCGCATCTCGCGCTTGCATCTCTGACACGGCGGCTTCAGCTCGCCGCCATCGGGCCCCGTGCCCAGAATACATTTCGCCTTGCGCTGCCGGCAATTGATGCAAGCCTTGTATGCGCGCTTGAAGTCTTCAGGGTGGGTCCGCTTCTTGCTTGACGCCGAGCTCGAATTGGCATCTTGTGGGCCAGTGCTCGGATTGGAATCGTCCATTTATTGCAACGGCGATGGAAAAATAATTAATGGGAATTGATAGGGTGGTGCGACGGACGGATGGCGCAGGAATGTTTGGTGGGCGGGTGCCCGGGTATGACTGGGTTTTGCGTCTCGGCTATCGGCGGGTGGGAGGCGGGCTTGTGCTGCGAGGCGGCATGCGCGTTGGTGGGGAGGGATGGTGCTGCACGGTGATGATTACGAGATGGTGTCAGAGCATGTCTTTACTTTGCGCATGTGCGATTGCAATGGTTAGCATGTTTTTGACTGCAATGGCTGCCGTGTTGCGAGGGCATTGCACGGTCACCGCACGGTAGGTGGCCGGCTATTGGTGGGGCCACTGCCCGAGAAAACTGCGTGCGGCCTTTCCTCGTCGCGACAAGTACCTTGACAAGCTTTCGAGCAAACAACGACGTCTGTACATCTTCGCAGTACTGCAACGGCAGTCTTGATGCAGAGCTGATGAATTCCATGCCTACTTTCGTTATCTGCTGGGATGTCATACACCGTTCTCGCACTCACTACCTCCTCTCTCGGCTTCGAAGCATGCGTTTGTATTGCTGCGCACTCGATCACTCCTCTATGAAGACGCTCGCATCTCCACAAGGCGACGATGAAGGAAGAATGATCTATCACGCTACTCAGCACCAATCCCGACTGCCTCGATGTCGACGGCCCTGGAGCAGAGTCATTCGCTTGTACCCAAGAATATGCAAATTGGATTTAGTTGCTATCTCCTCCTTCCGGGGAAGATGAGACGAACATTGCGTCTCGTGCTGCGCCTATCATCTAATATTGTATCGGTTACACAAAGCAAGCATTGGGAGGCCTTCCAGCCAATTGACGAGGCAAGTCTCAACAGATCAGCCTTGCCAAGGCTTACATGCTTCGATAGCACAGCCTGCCACGCAACTAGGACGCTGCTCACGATTCTTGTTATCTACCTCTTCGTCGCATTCATCCTGTGATTGAACATTCAGATCCAAACACTTCCAGAATGAACGAGCCTTCCCAGAAACTGAACGACTCCCGCAAAAGAAGCCACAAACCTGTGGTGCAAGCACTGCGATATCGCACCAAGGCCCTTTGGCTTATCGTTCTGTACATTTCACTTACTCTCATCCCATGGGTGTTGACTTGCGTGCTTGCGCATCGACCACTCAACTCAGGCTCCTATACGCGACAACGAGGCTTTGATCATCACCAAGTGTCGAGTATGCACAATTGGAAAACCACAGTCGATGTGCTCAATTCAATAGCTGGACTGATAACAAGTAAGTAACATTGAAAGAGCTTCTGAAAGCTACTCTTTCTGACCACGCAAACAACCATCCAGTTCCAATTCTGTCAACGATCTTGGCTCAAGCCGCCGTGCTATTTTGCCAGAGGCGAAAGCCAAATGATTTCTTGAGTCTGAGAGATATGTTTGTACTGGCAGATCGCGGATGGACCAACCCATCTCTCATTTGGAAGTCGATCCGCAGCCGACAAAAAATGCCAGGTCAAAAGTCGAGCCTGGGGTTTCTACTTCCTGAAGCCTGTCTCATCCTTATCGGAGCCATACAGCAACCTGTGTATCAACTCCTGGTGGGAGTCGGTAAGATTTCCGTAGTCACGTGCAGAGATATTCCTTGTCGGCCTGGGTTCTTTGTTGGCTGTACGGATTTCCCGCTGTATGAAAGAATCGGAAGGGATATCGAGCCTGCCCAAATGGCGCTCGTAGAACACTCTGTCATCCGGTCCCGGATGGCCTCGGAGCTAGCGTCAATTTCCGTCGACGAGTCACAGTCTCATCTGTGGAGTGTTAGCGGGACATATAAATCGCTGGCTTATGATTATACCCCATTAAGCGTGGAGACGACATCATTGCGCCATTGGGTGTTCAAGCGCAACGACATCGCACTCTCCAGTTACCTGACAGAACCCATCCCGAACTTCTTTGTCGCTGGGCTTCCGGCGAAAGCCACCACTGGAGTTCTGCGCCAGCACATAATGAGGCTCAATTCTTCCATCTCATGCGAAGCGATCGATGCAGGCGAATTTCCATCACCATGTCCAGGCGATCAACCTCTCACCGTGCTCTGGGAGCGCTTCCTCGACACCAAAGTGCGGATATGCGTCCCTGGAGATTATACCGCTTTCCCATGGTCACTTGGTCGCAGTCGCCAGGACCACACTGAAGAGATGTATATCCATGTCCAGGATACAAGCATCGGTCGGGACGATGGGAATACAAGAAACGCGCCGTTCTATGCAGGTACTTCCCTCCGTTGCACGGCAACGACAACAAGGGGCTATTTTGAATTAGGTAACGACCGGAATAACAACACCGCCGGGCCGCTTCTCGAACACTGGCCGGGTCCAGCAGACATGGCAGAGAATTACAATGACTGGACTGATAGCTGGGGCGATTGTATAAGCCACATACCCTGGGACATGTATGTGAGATGGAGAAGCATGCAAGTAGGCACTGACGCAAAGCAGAGATGACTGTTCCAATGACCTCTTCTCGTCTCCGCAAGACGTCGATCCTTTAGATCCAAGGACGTGGCAAGTACCTGGCCCTCTAATGGCAAGTGCAGTTGCGCTGTTTGGAAGCGGTTCCTGGCTGAACACAGCAGCGGAACACGTGTCACACCATACATATAATGGCACAGATCAGAGCGATGACTACCTTGCCGAGAATCTCACG
The DNA here is from genome assembly GCA_002952155.1 of Alternaria solani. Taxonomy (NCBI): domain Eukaryota; kingdom Fungi; phylum Ascomycota; class Dothideomycetes; order Pleosporales; family Pleosporaceae; genus Alternaria; species Alternaria solani. The sequence goes on from CP022029.1 coordinate 2,488,020, forward strand.
TGGCCACTTTTCTGGCGCGGCATGCCTTATTCCAATCTTTGGGCACCAGGCGACGAGTACGACGCAACCGAATGGTCCGACGGAAACTTTGTGTCTCTGTGCGGCCATCTTGAACAACGCATGTTTGACAACCTCAAGTCAACAAACCAAGATCTATTCGAACTCACACAGCAGTTCTTCGCCACTTTTGCACCCGGCTTCCATGGTGGCGAGAACCTAACACTAAATAAGGCTCAGAATCTGCTGGAAATCGCCATGTTTGTCGCCAATCGAGCCTCCCTCAGCCTGCTTTCCACCGAAGTCAGCCAGAATGTCTTCGACGATCTTGATGGGCGTAGGATCTATTCTTCGCCTGGAGTTGCCGTGCCGAAGGCTATTGTATCAAGGCGGAACGCCATCATACTATCGGTTCTGATGGGCCTACAGCTACTCGGTCTGGGCTACTTGACGTATTACTTGTATCGCGTCCCCTCGTGGTCAGACCAGCTAAATGCCATGGCCATAGCCAGCATTGGGGCAAGTCTGGAACACCGAGGCGTACTTCCAGCCCTGGGACCAGTGAGCAAGAAGGACCTCGCTACCTTGCAGACTGTGGGAGGCCTGATTGGCATTGTCGAGAAAAGCCCACGTCGCGAGAGTTTGGAGCTTGGATCTATTCTGCCAGACATGGCTGGTACGGATGGCTCGGCGGTCGAATTACAACGACTCACTTCGTCTGAGGAGGGTCGCATAAGCGTGGAAGATGATACTTTACGTTTTGAGCTTGAGCTAGACGCGCCAGGTCCGATCCTTACGACCGACTTATCGCGCCGTACGCCGTATGCGTTTGGTGTGAAGAGAGCTTGGAACGGGATGTTTTCTTCGAAACATGATTCAGTGGGTGATGTACCATTACCGCCTGCATCCCCTCGAAACGAAACCTCTGCCAGCCCACCCGCCTCCACTCCGCTGCCTTGCCTCAGCCTCCCAACCCGCCTAGATGACGATGCAAGGTCCATCTCAGAATAGTCTAGGGGCAGATTTGAACTGGGCCAAAGATGATAATGTATAAATGCTAGTTTACAACACAGATCAATGTCCTGAACCCAATCCGTCCCTTAGACCTCCCCACCCCCCTCCTTCCTCGCCACCTTCCTCTCCTCAATCCCCTCTCTCCACTCCCTCCCCCAGACCGCAGTCGCATACGTCATGCCCGCGCCAGCAACAAGGAAACCCGCGCTAATTGTCGAGAACCAGCCCACGCCAATCGCTCTCACAGCCGGTAAACAGACGGCCGACCCCCCAGCCGCAAACATGTACCTCATAAAATAGTTGCCCGCCACGACCTCCGCACTTCTTCCCTGCATGACATCCAAGCAATACGTATTCAGGCTCGGAAAACAGAACAACTGCGCCACGCCCTGCAAAAACATCATGATAACAGGTAGCGCGATGCCACCAACCCGTTTCTCAACGCTCCACCCGTACACAATCATACACGCCGGCATCACGACCCCAAGAAAGAGCACACAAGACCGCAACCGGTCTTCCGACACCCGGCACCCGCGTTTCGCGATATATTGTTTGACAACGTGATCCGCGTACCTGCCGCCAAAAAAGGTACCAAGCAGATACCCGCAGCCAGGCGCGATGTAAAACAGACCGGACTGCAATGGGCTCTGCAGGTCGAACCGCGGATTGAGCACGTACCGGATAGGCGTGAGCAGGGAGTACATATTCCAGACCAGACTCGCCGACGCGAGCGCCGTAAGCAAGATATTCGGATACCGATACAAAAACATGATACGGAAGGGGTTGAGCCACTCCCACATCTTGGCGGTACGCGCGCGCAGCGGTAGACCCGTGAGTTCGGTAGCGCGTTTCCTGTGTATCGTTTCCGGCTGCAGGACCGCACAGAAGACCGTCGCAGCCCCCGCGAGCGCAGTCTGCAACCAAAAGATGTCGCGCCACGACGCAAACGTCACGATGATGCCGCCGATGAACGGGCCGAGCGCGGGGCCAATCAGCGTCCCGGACAGGAACCAGCCGAGTGCTGTTGCGCGCTCAGTCGGTTTATATATATCGCCGATGACGGCGGAGCCAATGACCAAGAAAGCGGTGCCTTGGAACGCAGTCAGGATCCTGAACACGAAGAAAGAGACCAGATTGGGTGAGAGCGCGGTGCCGATGCTGAATGCGGTGAAGAGAGCTGCGCTAACCACGCTGACCCATTTCCGGCCGTAGATATTCCCATACGGCCCATAGAAACACGGCGACAGGCCCATGAAGAGCATGTACAGCGCGTTGGACACGTTGATGATGGAACCGTCGGTGGCGAAAGTGTCTGCAACTTCGGGCACGGCGGAGAGTACCGTGGTGGAGGAGATGGGCGCGAGGAAGCTGCAGAAGGAGACGACGGCCACAATGACCATTTTCCGGCGGGGGGTAAATGCGGTGTAGATGGTGTCGTTGTCGCCGGTGGGGATGTAGGTTACGTTTGCGAGGTCGTGGTGGCTGATGGAAGAGACTGTGCGTTGGAGGTGGAGACTGCCGTTGTTGTCATCGACAAGAGGGCGTTGGCCAGGGATAATGGAAGCGTATTCTGTGGTTTTTCCAACGTCGACGGCATGGTTTTCAGGTCCGGGGGCGGGATGCTGTTGTTGGCCAGCGGGTGCTGAGGCGGATGTGGAAGAGTGTGCCATTTTGTGTACTCATAGAAGGCGAGAGGGTCGTGTGTCGGTTCCTACTTCTATGGTATAATCACAGGGACATGTGTTGCTGGGATACAAGACCTCACAGGACTCTACTCAGTCGTGAAGAGTATTTAAAGAAACGGGAACAAGTGACTCAAGCCGTTAGATATGCAAGTCCTACAATACGCGTTGGGCTATTGTTCTGCAATCTTTCCATCCTAGCGTCGTCCCACGGCTTATATCCGCGGGTGGGTACTTGCCTCCCTTGCATCCATCCCCTCGTTCGCCCAACAAGATCTTTTTCCGTGAAGATTTTCGCGCGCATCGCTTCGACGCGTTGGCGTATCCGGCGAGTGGAGTGGTGCAAGTAGCGCGACGAGTGGAGCGCGCCATGGGTTGTCGGCGGAGGAAAAATGTCCGGGTCGGATACTTTGCCGCCGATGGATCTGTGTAGTGTGTCGTTTCAGTGACGAAATGTTTAATTTGGGAGTGTTTGTTGGGTGACGTTGGGTTCGTCGAGGTGATGTGAGGTGCAGTGCAGTGCGTAGTCGGTCCGGATACAAGAGACTTTTTCCGTGGGCACATGACTCATGCCAATCGCCGTCACATGCATGCTGCACATCCGCGAACACAGCGTATCTCTCTCGATAGCTCAGCGAAGAGCTGCGCAGATGTGTATGTGTATATGTACGCCTATAGCGCGGCCAAAATATATATACGACGGAAATAAATCTAAACACCGCAAATCCTAAGCCTGCATCTTTGCCCCGAGATGTCGTCCCATGTGCCCCCAAACGCCAATGATGCAATAACGCTTTTCACCAAACCAAAACCCCCCAACTCATATACTCAGCTTATCCAGACTCAGTCGATCCGCACTCCGATGCCTCTTCACCATGCCCAGCTTATAAAACTTCTCCTCGCCCGTCGCCGTCCGCCCCCCGATATACCACTTCTCCGCCCCCATCGCCTCATGGAACCCTTCCGACGAACTGTCTGACCCCCGCCGCCCCCGGCGCGTCGCACCCGGTATGGGAAACGCCTGGGCCTTGGGCGACGTGGAGCGGTTGTAGGGCGCCGTGTGTTGGCGTGTGGGCTGGAAGTGGCCGGTCGTTGCTTGTTGGACGGACACGGTGGTTGCGCCGGGCGAGGGGGAGCGGGTTTTTGTGGTGATGGTGCGGGACGAGGGTGTTGATGTGTCGAGGGTTTGGGACTGCGGGGACTGTGGTGAGGTGGTAGTGGTGGTAGTGGTTGGAGAGTAGGTGGCTACGGATGCGGCTTGCGAGGCTGTTGTTTTTTGGAGGCTGGGTTGTTGGGCGCGGAAGGCGGCGAGGAAGCTGCCGAAGAAGGGGCGGTTGGTCGTCATGCTGGGATATGTTTTGTATAGTAGAGGTGGGATAGGGCGGGTGTGTTTGTGTATATATGCAGCAGGCAAGCGGCGGTGTGGACGTGTGGTGAGGTGTGTAGCTGTGTGTTGGCGGCTCCGCAACACGTTGTTTTGTCTTGTCGCGCGCGAATAACAACAGTCAAGACGGCACTGCTCGGATGCGACGACCACGTCCTTCTTTCTATTCCATGCGCGCAGTGCGGTGTCAAAGGGGAAGACTCGGACACGCGGCGGGACTAGGCCGGGGCGTGATGGCCGGCGTGGGCAATTCTACGCGCGGGTGTGCGTGTGACGTATGCGATGTGCGTCTATGTATGCAATGGGAGCGGGATGCTGTAAACGGGCGGGGTAAGGCGACTCAGCGGTGTTTATGAGGGAAGATGGCGGGGCGAGGGAAGCGAGGGCGTCTGTCCAGTGTCGGTCTGGCAGCGTTGGCGTATCGGACCGTTGTGAAGGGTCGTCGATGCGTGTGAGCGAGGGAGAATTCGGAACCAGGTGATTGGGCATGCGACCGCCCTCCCGAGCCTTGACCGAGGTTAGACTACGCGGTATTCTGCCCTGCCATCCCTCATTACTACACCACATCTAGGACGCCGTGGAGCCAGCGATTTCTCCCACGATGCGCCGTTCGGCGTGCTCCTCGCTTCGTCATGGCGCGCCGCTCTGACAGATCCAAGGCCCATGAGTGGCTGCACCCCGACTTGCCCATTGCGCCTCTTCGCATAAACACCACCACGGCTGGTTCGCATGCCCCGATGTCCCGCTTCTCCTTATCCACGCAAATCATCATCGCCGGCCATGAGACAAACGCCCGGTAGCGACCCGCCATGGCGCGCCCAAGGCGATAGACAAGGATTGCTCCATCGGCGCAATCACAGGACCTCTAGTCACGTGCTGCATTGAATGTCAGCCTGGTTCGTATTGTGATAAAACAAGCTACTGGAGAATGGTTCGCCGAGTGGGTCTCTCCGCTGTAGCACCGAAACCTAACAACCTCAAGTGGGCAGCGACCGAGGCAGAACATTAAGCGAATGACAGCAGATATCAACAAGACCATCTTGAGAATTGTCTTCTTCTGAGCAAGAAGCGTTACTGACACTGCAGTATTTAGCAAAGAGTGAAAGGGGTTACTAACCGTACGCCTTGAGAACCAGGCTAGATTTGGGTTCACAGCGGGCATTTAAGCAACCCAAGGAGCAGCGAGATACAGCGTTACTATGATGATATTGTAAGAACTCCACCTGCAGTCTGTTGCGGCGTAGGGCATAGGGGACAGGTCACAAGTCAGTAGGTTCCAAGACATTAAGCACGACTATTTTGATTTTAAAAACTACACAAGACTCTGACAATAGACAGTGGAGCATGGTTATCCTCACCGGCGAATAGAATACTTGACAACAAACAGCGAGTGCCCCCTCCAACGCTCTCACATCTTAGTCCCGAGCGTCCCCCAGCAACTACGAACATCATCTGATACGACCAACGTTCTCAACGCGCGCTCTCTACTCAAGCTACACCGGCATCCACCAACAGACCCGGCCTCGGGAGTAGAGCCTCCGCCACCCTCTCGCAGACTAGCAAACTGGGTTGTTCCTGATGCATTTCCTCAAAAAGTCATTCGCAGCATCGTAAGCACTCATGCGAGGATTGCAACCACCAGCCTGGCGCTTCGACTTCCTGCCGGGGTTGCAGTTCGCAAGATGGATCCAAGGAGGGCGACGCCAGGCAGCATGGCCCGGAGGAAAGCCAGCGAGCTAAGGCAAGCCGTTGGACGGTCTGGCCGAGTTAAGCATGTTGGAAGCATAGTCCGGGTTAGGCACAAAGCCACCGACAGCAATACCGCCCTCGAACCGCGTCCACCCAATGACCTGGTCCAGCGTGAAGCCGCCCATGGCTGCACACTCTGCTTCACCGGGATACGGACTGAACTCTCCCAGCGTGCCAGAGACTTGAATGAAGCCCGGGGACGCCGCGGTCTCGTAGACGTAGCCGTTACCGCCGGGCCGCGCTCTGACGAACTGGATAGCAACGGTGCGTTCGGCGGTTATGGAAACGTAACCGTCGTTGTCTTGGCTTTGCCCGTTGATGCCGAGCGCGTGGTTGTACATGCTGATGTCGAGCGGGAGGTGGAGAGGGAGGAGAGGGGAGGTTTCTGAGAAGAAGAGGATTGGTCTTGGGGAGATGGGAGGAGTGATTGTTGCTGTTGGATCTCTGCTGTAATGCCACTATGGGAAGAGGTCTTGTTTTATACTCGGAAGCCCTTCAACTTCTCAGCAACTGGCATCTCAGATTATCCCCATCTTCTATTGATCCGACAGTGGTGAGCATGTCTTGCAGGCCACGCCCTGTCGTCGACCTTGCTACGAACAACAACGTACGATAATTTTTGCGGAAGATGAGGTGACATGTCACAGCTCATACAACGATTACTCTCTCTCTCTCGTCTCCTATCCAAAGCATCCATACCTATCGGCGTGAAAATCTTCCTCTTGATGTTTGACCGCAATACCTGGGCTAACGAACCTGGGCATAGCCTTCAGCTATTCTGTCAAGGATTCTACTTTACAACCTTCAAAATTTGTGTGGTACTCGGTCAAACTACATGGCTCGATGATGGTCGAGCCTTGAGTAATAAAAACCCATGCTTAGGTAGTATCTCAGTAGCTCTGCTTGTCTGCACGGCTTCACGCACTGAAGATTCACGCTGAAGCATTTCTCCAAAGTAAAGCAACCAACCCGAACAATGAAACAGCTCTACCAGTTCGGGTTGTAGAGCCTTACTCACGATGTCACGACGGCCCGTATGGAGTATGCCTTTGCGATAGCCTACCTATGTCTCTATCGGCATCGGCACGGTATTCTCCGGAAGCGTTACCGTGCCCATCGGAGAAGCCGATGGCTTCGGTGACTTGTGATACACTCTAGTGAGCGTCTGTCTGCACTAGCTGTATTAGATGCACTAGCTGGAACTGGCCCGTGTGCAAAAAGCAATCCAACTAGAGAACTCTTCACTAGTCTTGTCATGCGAACTCCCGCTACTCGGCCCTATCAACGCTCGCCTTGTCCATCAAGGGGTCGTTCGGGTAAGCTGCTGCGGGCACTAGTACTATCGTGGTTATGTGGTCTGATGGGGAGTTGTTCTTGATCTCTAGTGATCATTTAGCTTATTGCTTGATATAGACTAGTCGAATCACTAATCAGACGTTGATAAAACCGTCATCAGGCTACTCCAAGTGGTTTAGTCTTGATCTCTTCTGCGATACAAAGTAGTAATCTATAAATGCAAAGCATGACCTTCTATATGTTTTGAATTTGTCCTAGTCTCTCCCTCTTCTTCTTGATCGGAGCAAGAACTACTACCATCCTCTTTCGAGTTGTGACATTTCACTTTCGAAATCCTACAATCATCTTCTCAACTTTCCGCACTCCGCTCCATCCTACCCAACGATCGTCAACATGAGAAACCCAAAGACAGTCTTGTGGCACTTGCCCATATCCAGCCACGATCTCAAGAAATTAACCCAAGGCTTCGAGCCAACGGAAATGGAACACCGCTGGGCCTGCCGCGCCGAGGCACCAGACGCGAGCGGCTGTATCGTGGTTCGCATCTACCGGAGCTGGTCTGGCGACGAGCAACTTCGCCTCAACGTTGAGATGCCCAGGCCCGCTAACAACGTACCTGGCCAGGCTAGTCACTGGGCTGCTACCATCACCGATATCACGTGGGATAGGAGTAGCCCCGGTTTCCTTGCTACAGGGGGTGAGGCCAAAGAATTTGCCGTCAGGCTTTGCCGGGGCGTGCTGGGGTGTGAGATGCGCTAGAGATGCTACGGCGGGCAGTGTGTTTGATGCGCCTCCACGAAGGTGTTGGGTCTCTGGTCTGTAATAATGATGAACTGCGCCCCTGGCCTTTCACGTGGCACTTGCTGTATGTCTGTGTGAATGGATATTAATGTATGACTTGGGAGAAGGCTTCTTGTCTACCATTGAACCGCCTAGTATTGGTCAGCTCGGAAGTTGAATTTCTGAATGCAAGTGATGCTGCGGACGATGTTTATTCTCAAATGCGGACTGATACCGGCGGATCCGGGTTCGTCCCTAGTTCTTACACGCATGAAAGATTCTGGACTTTGGTGGTGCTGAGTCGGACATGTGAGATTGTGCTTTGTATGGCTCCCAAAGTCCCTTGTTTGGATGACATCTGCGAGCATGGAGCCCGAAGAGGGTCGATGGCACACTGTCAGTGACGGCCATGTTCGCTTTAACAATTTAAAAGAACAAAGATTGTAGGTATCGTAAAACCCCCCATGAAGCTTATTTCTTCCTGGTGAAAAGAACCTAACATCTATACCATAAGCACATTGATCCTCCCTGTGAAGTCATTTACTAACGGGTTGTGCAACTCAGCAATCGTACTCATGCACGCCGCCGCCGGGTCGCCACTTGCAGCCAGCATCCCGTCCCAATACTCATTCCCCGGGAACGCATTCCCATCCCACGCGTAGCTAATCACAAGCAGTTCATCTGTATCGAGCTTCTCGGCTGGGTTGCGCTTGCTAAAGAGTACGTTGATGCCATGTTTCTTTGCTGCGGCAGTCACGCGTGCCATGCACGCTGCGTCGACGTTGATCCACGCGAATTCGAGCGTAGATACGTTGGGCAGCGATAGTTCGGCAAGCGCGGCGGTGAACGTGTCGATGTAAAGGGTAGGTTGTGTGTGATTGTACTGCCAGACGCCCAGGCCGAGCCCGACGACGTACGTGTAAGCCGTTTGACCTGCTTCCTGTGCGCGAGCGTTGGCTTCCAAGAGGACCATGTCAATGGTGATGCGCATGCGCGCCATGTACATGTTCGCATCGAATGCGCCTTGTCCAGCTTTTGTAACACCGAAAAACGTTTCGAACAGTGCGAGCAGATCGGGATGCTGACGCTTTCCTTCAGACGGCAGCACGTAGACGGAATCCATCCTGTCTTCTCTCTCGAACCGCGCGCCCACCAACCCAACAATCACACCGCGTTCCTGGAACGTCCCAGGCGCACCACGCTTCCCTCTGTTGTTCCGCGCCCCGTCGTTGATAAAGTAGCTGTGCCCACTCACGCCCACCAACGACGACAACATAATCTCATCGTACGAGAGGTACTCGTCCAGCGTTAGGTACTCGTTCTGCTCTTGCTCTGTCGTGCCGTTCCGATCCCACTCTTTGGTCCCGTCGCTGAGCATTGTGCCGTTCCGCAAGAGTGTTGTATCGGATTCGTTCATGAACATGAGCGGGCGCTTGGCGGCGAGGCGGGCGACTTCATCGCGCCAGGTGAAAGACGGGGTGTACAGGGCCTTTTCGTGCGCGGAGCCGTGGGTGCGCTTGTGGGTGAGAAAGTCTTGGACTAGAGAGGGGAATTTGGCGTGGAGGATGATACGGACGCTTGATGCGTCGGCTTGGATGGTGGTTGGGTCGAAGTTTTTTACCTGGTTGGCTGTTGTGGGGAGCTCGACGGGGAGGCGGGAGTGGTCGAGGTTGGGAGTGGGTTGGTGTGCTTGATACATGGAGGCTGCCATGTCTTTGGTGGGTGTACAGTCGCTTTTCAGTCACCGGGTCGAGGCCTATTGTGTCGCGATCATCACTGGGTTGTAACGCTGTCGCATCTCGTACGATGCACGGCGGCTGAACTAGCGCTCGTCATGTCTATCGATGCCCGCCTGAACGCGGGGTAGTTCCGAGCAAGGGCTGGACCATCGTGTTAGGGCCGAGCACAGCATACATATGTAGAGGCTGTTGCGACGCGCCTCGTGGCGCCAGGACTGGCATTCACGTCCGTGGACACATGTGATCGGCATAGCGGGTTGGAGCCGCTTGTGACGTAGCCATGGGGATGGGTGTGCATTACTCCGTTGACCACAGGGCGGATGGAGGGGAGATCAACATGTGACTCTGATGGGACTGGCAGCGACTGATCAGCTCTTGAGAACGACGTCTGCACATGGACGTCTGGTGAGTGTCTACGTCATGTGCTCCTCAGCTCAGACATCTAGTCACGGCGTGCACGGACCTTTGCCCCTCTATCCCAGCAGGAATCACTTCGAGTCGCTCAACCATCGACTACACCAAGACCTGAGACCAGCTTCCACATTGAGCGGGGGAATCCGAAGTCTGCATGGCGCTCCCAGATAGCTGGGCCCTGGCATAACCAACGTCGATTGCCTCTCATCGTCATACCCACTGTCGTGGCTCCCCCTTCCCTTCTACCCGCCGAGCTCATGGAATACATCGTATCCCATCTCTCCCAACACGATCTGCCAACAATACAGAGGTCTTTGTGAACTCGCAATCACTTTCCTACATCGCCATGTCCACCTCTTCACTCCACAGAGCAGCAAGCTGTGGCGCATTCCACTCTTGACATTGCATATACTTGTTTATGCTGAGAGAAGTCGTCTGATGTGGTTGTGCCATGATGGAACATGGATATTTGATAGGTCACTATATCCATCGGCACGGGTATGGCTTGGGCCGTCGCAGGGTTAGCCGAGCTGAGGTGCAGTAGTTCCTTCCCAAGCACAGCAGTGAATGGTGCCCGCACGGCAAGAGCTACGGCTGCGCGTGAGTTGCATTTTGCCTTTTCAAGAGTTGGTCAGACTATTTACCCTCGTTTCACGCATAAGAGCAGGATGGTGCTTTGAATTGAGACTTTGGTCTGACTCTTGACTGTCCATCATCTCCACGCCACGCTCTGTACTCGCTATAATGCCGAAGCTTGACTGGTCCAACTTCTATAACATCATCGACGGAAAGCTCGAGTCTACTTCCCAAACCCGTCATGGCATTGACCCCGCGACGGGAGACGCGGGTCCCGAGGTGCCCGTCTCAACCGCTGTCGACGTTGATCGTGCGACGACCGCTGCACAAAAAGCCTTTGTCTCATGGGCACAAGTACCATGGGCTGAGCGCAAAAAGGCTATACTGGCCTTTGCAGATGCGCTAGAAGAGGAGAGCGAACCCTTTGTGCAGCACTTGACCAAGGAACAGGGCAAGCCTGTAAGAGCCACTCGACGCTTGCGCTCTAGCATCTTGACCGACTAACGTGCCATCTTTTGACAGCTTGTATTTGCCCGCGTCGAACTCGACATGTCAGTGCAGTGGATGCGGGAGCTGGCAAAGATAGAAATACCCGAAGAGCGCATCGACAAAGGCGACAAGGAAATCGTCACGCGCTTTGTGCCTCTCGGCGTCGCCGTCGGTCTCGTGCCATGGAACTACCCTGTGCTTATTGCAGCGGGCAAGATTGTGCCAGCGCTGATAACTGGTAACACGATGATTCTCAAACCCTCTCCGTTCACGCCGGCATGTGGCTTGAAGCTTGTGGAGCTGGGTCAGAGGTTTTTCCCGCCAGGGGTCTTGCAGGCGCTGTCTGGTGGTGATGATCTGGGGCCGATGCTGACGGAACATCCTGTGCCTGCGAAGATTAGTTTCACGGGCTCGACATTTACGGGGAAGAAGGTTATGGCGAGTGCGAGTAAGACGCTGAAGCGGGTCACTCTTGAGCTGTATGTTGAAAGTCTCTTTTTTTGCTGACGGAAATCTAACATGGGCTTACGAATGCAGTGGAGGAAACGATCCTGCGATCGTCTTTGACGACGTGGATGTCGATCATGTCGCGCAAAAAGTGGCCGGACTGGCGTTTTTAAACTCTGGACAGGTATGTTTGGGAAAACGTCCCTCACGAATCCTCGTCTAGTCGAATTTTCTGACCTTTGCCTATATAGATCTGTCTCGCGCTGAAGCGTATTTTCGTGCAAGAATCCATTGCCGGAAAATTCCTCCCCGCGCTCGTCAAAGCAACTGAGAATCTCAAGGTACGAAGATATTTCCTGTTGTATACACTACTTGTATGCTCACCACGGACAACTAGGTCGGCGCAGGCAACGAACCAGACGTGTACCTCGGCCCAGTCCAAAACTCCATGCAATACGACCGCGTCAAGGGCTTCTTTGAAGACATTGACAAAGAAAACATGACTGTCGCTGTGGGCGGTAAAAACCCCACAGACGGCCGAGGATACTTTATCACACCAACTATTATCGACCGGCCCGCAGAAACCTCGCGCATAGTTGCTGAAGAGCCATTTGGCCCCATTGTTCCATTCCTTACCTTCAAGGACGAGGAGGATGCGGTGCGCAAGGCGAATGATACAAATATGGGGCTGGGTGCGAGTGTATGGTCGAAAGATGTTGAGAGAGCGAATCGTGTTGCGAAGAGGTTGGAGGCGGGAACTGTGTGGGTTAACACGCATTTTGAACTTGATCCAAGAGTTTCGTTTGGGGGTCACAAAGAGAGTGGGGTTGGGACGGAGTGGGGTGAGGGTGGATTGAAGTCGTATTGTAATTCTCAGACGTTGTTTTTGGGCAAAGCTTAGCTCTCTGCGGGGTTGGATCGTATCAGGATCCGGGGTGGTTGATTGAAGAGTAATCTTTGGGTTGGTGAGGCTGCTCCGACTGGACTGGGCGTTTTACAGCAAAGTTGAAACGGGGGAGGGGGCTGTGTCTGACTGGGTAAACTGATTTCAACTTGTTGCTGGTCTTGCAATCTTCAATGCACACGTGCTTTTGTATCCTCGAATAGAATCCTCGGGAAGGCTGATCGCTTCATCATAGGGACATACTTCTACGGCTCTACACAATCGATAGTTCGACAGCCCCAGAAACAGCTAATGTCTCATACTCTAACCAATCAAAGGATTGTGCATAAGTGCTGCAGCGCTCGCTCCAGGATAGTACAAAGCGATGCCAGTCGCTATCTCTCGTGTTGAATTCACCAATGCCCCGCGCCTCTTGATGTGCAGCATCGCCTCCAAGTTTATGATAACTATATTGTCTCAGGAGCCCATCAACTGAGATTATTAGTCTTCCAACACGTTTGAAAGTTGCCGTGCCATCTTCAGCTGCAACAATGATGAGGCACTCGAGGCTCCAATAGCCCCAACGATGATGCAGCAGGATGGGTAGGCAGAACATATCCTGTACGTCAGCGGGCTTATAATCCAGTATGATGCGTGGTGAGCCATACGTTGAGTCATACAGCCGCTCCCCGTCGATGTATGTATCGAAGTTCATGGCCGAACTTGACCGAAGTTCCATCTTTGTAAAGAACCCGGATAATCGAAGCACGCCGTCCAGAACCTCGGAAAAAGCGTCGTCTGTTTTGGTGGTCACCTTGCAGCTTCTGAGTTCTACCATGATATAGATGCAGAGTGACGAGCTTTTGCTGATGCGGCTTGATAGTACGGGCTCATCTATACTTGCCCAGGACCAGGAGGGCGCCCGGTAGATTTCCGGCAGTGCTTTCGGTGGTGCAGGTTTTCGGGAGTCTAGGACATTTCTTTCCCAGAGAAGTTCGATTGGAAATCGTCGTTTCCACAGCCCTGCGCAGTATGTGGAAGAGAGAGGCTCGCGGAAGAGCTTTGCCATTCCGGATATCGCTATTAGCCTGTCTTTGACAAAGGTAAGGTGGCATTTTGTGTAGCGCTCGAGGAGGTCGTGCCAGGCGTGCCAGAACTTATAGTCACAAAGGATAGGTATGGTTTGGTCGATCTCTGATGGGCGATGGTGGTGTTCGTAAATATTGAATTGATAATTTTGCTCCTCGAAATTTGTGGTCTCAAGATCAGCGCTCATCGTAGTGGGGAGTTCTTCGCAGACCAGATGTTCGTAACACTGCCAGAACATCTGGTTGGAGTTGAAGTGCAGGATCCTCGGAGGCAAACGTAGTTCTTGAACTACCCATGCTCTTCTCATGAGCGGCTGGTCATCGAATGCTTCGGGCCAGATTTCTGAATGATATATCTGGAAAATACCATTGGTTCGATCGTCCCAAGAAGTCTTTATTTCACAGGTTACCATGGAGCCAGCTTCACGTGTGCGAAAACATCCAGAACTGCCCTTCGCGCTAGCATTCGCTGCAATGCTGAGGACGGCATGTTTGTAGACTTCGTACATCCTAGGTGCTTGTTCCTCCCAGTCTTTCTTCGAGTCCTGAAATATGCATAGGGAATCTATCCAGATGTGTTGCAGCCCCAAAGTCTTCGCTGTGAATATGGCATCTTGGAACGTTTGGCTGAGGATCGACGTTGGAATACCCTCGATCAGCTGGTACTTGGTGGTGTCGGTCAGCTTGAAAAATTCATCCGGCCCCCAGCAATGACTTAGGGTGGCATAGCGAGGGGCGGAGGCTATGTCCGATAATGGCTCCATTAACAAGCGGACTCGATCATTGTCTTCTATATAGAGAAGACGCATAGCAGATGCTTTCCTAAGGCTCCGCGCTCTGACAAGTTCTGCAGCCTGACACTTGGAGTGTGTCTCGAGGCACTGTGGCAGCCATTTCTTCGGAGCTTCTAGGTTAGATGTAGATGCAGTCGAGAGAGGCGAGTAACTATGTTGAGTCTGATGATCTACTGTTTGACGTCAGTGAACGCGAATTGCATCCGGATAATTGAATGGCGAGCCTACGCTGCGTTTCCCCATAATGAAAATGTACGTAATCGAGGAGTGGATGAGACGGAAAACGAAAGTAGAAAGTCTTTGATGTAAAGGTGTATGCCGTGATGCTGTGCACACTTGCATCAGCATCGCCAGAGGGCATTTCGGTCTCCAGATCTGATAGTTTCGAAAGCTTTTTCCAGAGCGTCTTGCAGATGAAACAGTTTGTGTTAGCTGCACAAGCGAGACTTGCAACAGAAACATGATGCGGGTTCATCGATGCCCACAGAGTGGTTTCAAAAGAGCCCTGAAATATACGCGAGCACTGATTACAAAGTGCTGGAGCCTCAGAGGCAGACATAGCACCGTCTTAGTGGTATTGGGTTGGAAAGAAAGAGTACTGGTGCCGATGACTTTGGGGAGGAAGATAGATGGAGTGGGTCAGAGTCTCAGTCGATGCTGACACTCGTCCGTGGATGCTGTTTTTCGAGAATATGATCCGTCTTCTTTCGTAA
Organism: Alternaria solani; assembly: GCA_002952155.1. NCBI lineage: Eukaryota > Fungi > Ascomycota > Dothideomycetes > Pleosporales > Pleosporaceae > Alternaria > Alternaria solani. The sequence continues at coordinate 2,503,065 of CP022029.1, forward strand.
TGTCTTGATGGTTGTGCAGACTTGCCAACAAGAGTGTTGTGTCGCCTTTCGGTCTCTGGGGGGCCTACTGTATCGCGATAATCATTGAGTTGACCTTTGGGGAGCAGTCGATGTGCAGACCTGTCGTAGCCAAAGCAGACCGTTGCCATGCAAATTAGGCTTTCAGTAGCCTTAGAGGCAGGTTCTGGTCAATGTTTGTGACACGGCTGAATGGATGGTGACGCTTAGTCGTGGACGCGGGGTAAATAAGGTCCGTCTTATCAGCGCACGTAAGACGGCAGAAGTCATGAAGAACTGGTGTTCGTGGCTTGCATATAGCGCGAAAGCAACTAGGCAGCAGTGCAATTGCTATTTGCTCTCGCATAATGCGCTATCGCGTGACTTCGTGTTCACGCGTTAAAAAGGTCGTCAACAGCCGTGTTCAGCAAGAAAAGCGAGTCTGCAGCTCTCGTCCTCGTACCCAACCCGAGGTCCATATACAATCTCTACGTTCTTTTCTATAGATCCAACACGCAAAATGGCTCCAAGCGCCCTATCCACCCACCCCTCTCTCCGCTACATCTCCACAGCCTTCGGCGGCATATTCCTAACAATTGGCCTAACCTACCTATTCTCCCCCCGCCGCGGCTATGAGCTCTTCGGCTTCAGCGCCGCTCCCAGCACATCGGCCGCCTGGGCTCAGCCTGAGTGGTCGCTGATAGAGCGCATTATGGTTCTATACGGTGCGAAGGACGTGTTTGTGGGTGTTGCCATCTTAGCGGCGACGTGGAGCGGAAATCGGAGGATCGCGGGGTTGTTACTGGTTGCGGCCGGGGCGTGTGCGGGCGTGGATGGGTGGGTCGTGGGGAAGGAAGCGGGGGGAGGGGAGTGGAATCATTGGGGCTATGGGACTGCGATGGCTGGGTTGGGAGGGGTTATGATGGGCGTGCTGGGTTGAGGAGGGGGTGGGACGGCGGCGGCATCTAGAGGCTTGCGGACTGGGACGATGATAGAGAGGTTCCAATGAGTGCCTGCGAAACTGCGCTACATAACGATGTGGATGCGAAAATCATCTGTACAATTCGCTGTGTTGATGGATTTGTTACGACGAAATTAGACCCTTGACTCCCGAGGTCTCCCACGTGCGGTCGCGTGGGTTTAGCGCGACTTCGGGACGGCGCGTCATGACAGCCGCGTTGCGGCCCGCATCTTTTCAACAAGAAACACAGATGAAGAACATCCGCAATGACCGATATCTGGAGCGGCGACCTTTTGCTGCCAGATAATGATACCATTAGAGGTACACGTGATCGCTCTTCCGGGTATACCGCGGCTAACGTGCTCCAGAAATCAGCCTTGCGTCGCAAAACCTCGCGTCTTCACCAGCCCTTCCCGCCACGCCTCTACACTTCCTCGCAACCGTCGATACTGCTAAGATACCGCTTTATCTTGCCGCTGGCCCCAGTTTCGATGTATGGACAACAGAAGAAGCGACTCAAGCTTGGTTCGAGTCGATACTGCTGAGCAGTCCCCGGCCGGCAGAAGCACCCAGCCACGATGCAAAAGAGTGGTGGCAGCTTGCGCGCTCGCAGTCGCCAATTGGCGTTCTCGTGCAAGTTGAAAGGGCCGAAGGAGAAGATGCGCATCAGCCACGAGTGACTGAGATACTCTTCTATGGCACTATTGCTGCTCCGTCGACGGGTGGGCTACCAACACCACCGTCCTCTTCGTCTTATGTCGACAGTGCGCACGGCGAGATTCTGCCTGAGCTTCGAGTACACGCTCTGCCACTATCGTCTGATCTGCTGCACACTACTATTGACATTCCGAGCGACACCGAACCGCAATTCCTTCCGCCGCTACGCGACTCCCATGTCCCCCCAAAATCACCGAAACGCAACCGCGACCTCTTCGAAGAGGCCACTATACAATACAAGAAAGCTCGAGGCCGAGGTGGACGCGCAGTATCCGCAGCTGCAGCACGTGTTAGCGAATCGCAGAACGGATACACCCATCGCAAATCCTCCCTCTCCATCGATACAAAAGCCTCGTCCTACCCAGACTCCAGACCGCCGTCTGCTTCCGACCACTTATCCCGACCTACATCGCGCCGCATCTCCCGATCACCAAGCATCTCGTCCGATACAAGACCGCTGAGTCGGAAGGGATTGCCAGAATCCCATGCTCGACGGAGCAATTTGTCACAGGTTGCCACAGTCCCGATACAGCCCGAAGAGCCAACAACAGAGTCGCGCAACAAAGATGCACTTGTGAAAGTGGTCATGGCCGCGATGCGCATGCATGGACTGCAGCAGCGGAAACAGAACAGATCGCGTCGCGCCTCTGCCGCTGGTGCTGAAGAAAACCAGCAGCTGAGCGAGGCAGCGGCGGCTGAAGAGACTGTAAAGGACGACGAATACAAACTCATCTACCACCAAGCCTACAAAGGCGCTGCACTGGCACTGGTAAGTCACACGCTCCCTTCTACATACGCATTCCTCGAAATTCCACCTAACCATTCCTAGCGCAAACACATGTCCACCCTCCCCTTACATGCCACACCCGATAAGATGCGCGACATCGTCGAAAAGCTGCTCACGCTCTTCCTCTCCGATCCGCTCGCCGAACCAGAACCGGTACCGCTACCTATAGAATCCGTAGCGACACCTGGCGACAAGTCGAGGACTGGGCTTTTCGGATCTGCGCATGGTCACGCCAGTCCTTTTGATTTGCCGAGTACGCAGAGAAGGCCGGGCATGATGCGGGCTGTGACTGATAGTCATGTGTATACGGGAAGCCCCGTGAGTAAGAAGAGGGTTATGACGAGCATGGGGGACACGCTGGGTGTGCCGGAGTGAGGTGCTGTGCCACTGCGGAACGCCGGATGAGCCGACGCAGCACAGCGGGCACTGATGACGGATCGTCGCGAGATGCAGACATGGGTTGTCGAAGTGTCGCGCGATATTTCGAGGCATCGCTTCTGCATGTTTCCCTTCTCGGCACCGCTTGCCACTCGTGTTACGATCAGTCAGCATCATCAACCCTCCGAAAGCGGAAGTCGTTAAACTTGATGCTACTACACCATACCCGACGCACAGGACCAAATTACGTGCCCCTGCAGTAGGATATCACGAATACGGACGGCGAGGTATACCGCAGGAAGCGACCTCAACCCACAGTTGCCTCACGTGTTGCAACATTGAGTGGGTTCTGCAACATCGTATGCCATGTCACCCTCGGAGCTGCGAAAGCTACAATATAGCGACAGTAGCGTCAATTCCAATCAACAAACCTCTATAAAGCCCTGCCACCGTACCTCCAACCAAGTATCAAATCCAGCAACACACTTCCAAACACCCACTCAACTCACACACACTTCACCAAAGCACCATGCGTACCACCATCCCCGCCCTCGCTCTGCTCGCCACCAGCGCCTCCGCAGCAGCAATCCCCTGGACCTGGGATGTCACCGGCTTCTCCAGTGTCTGCAGCGCAGCCACATGCCGCTACTCCTTCAACGTGTCTGCGCCCACAGGACCCTCCGGCCAGCCCTCTTTCGACGCCAGTTTCTGTTCTGGCACCAGTGTACAGGGCGGATATAAAGCATGCAGTGTAGTCGGCGTTGATGTACCGGGCGATGTGCAGACGCAGGAGTTTAATCAGGGGTTCGATATTGGCGCGATTGTTAGTGTGCGGTACAAGTTTACGCAGTGAGTATAGATCAAAAGATGATGTGGGTGCAGGGCAGGGGAAGCTGATTTGTGACAGGGGTGATGTGACGTATACGTATACGGGTAATAACTCGGTTGCGCATACTGGTCTGGGTCCGGCGGTGGAGTTCCAGATCATTCCTACGGAGGTTACTGCGGTGGCTTAGAGGGATGGGGATTCATCACGCATGGGGATGCGAGGGGGTTGGTGGGATGAGAGTATTTGGTGGGATGAGGGTAACTGGCGGGATGGGTAGTATTACACGAGAAAGCTAAACATAGATATCATGTGTATGTGCTACCGGTATGTGTTCACATCATGTGTTTTGATTTCGTTGAAGCGTGTGAAAGCGGGAAACCCTCGAGAGCCGCCAGAACAAAACGTGGAAGTGGTTGATATTAGCATTACAGATTAGTGACAGACTACCCCGTCAATTTTTTGCCTTCTGCCGAGAAAGCAATTGGATTTCAGGCGGCACTATCGACGACAGCACGGGTGGCAGTTCAATCTCTTCCGGGATTCTGAACAAGCGCTTACGAAGGATGGTGGGGCTAACATACAGTGACGCAGTCAAGACTGCGGCTGGGACGCTCATCAACAAGCTTATACTAAGCATAAAGAGCCTGCCGCGTCGGAAATCATCAAGAGTGAGTATCGCGCCCGCGAGACCCACGCCGATCAAAGTTGGCAGCCAAAGACTTCGGAAGCCATCTCGCCAACTGAGGCCAATACGATCGCGGTTCTGGCCGTCCCAGGTGAATGAACTATGGATGAAAGAGCCAAATACCTGGGCGGATATGGCGACACTAATGGCGGGAGCGACAGCCGTCACATACAGATGATGTGTCCAACAGGAGATGATCCAACGGAGGCCGTCGCCGAAGCTTCTGACGCACTTGGTCGCTAAGTAGATATTGCTCGCAGCCCTGGGGAAGGAGGCCAAAGCAATGAGCAGCGGTTGAGAGTAAACGTCGAGATAATCCATATCACCAGCTTTGGACCAGGATATTGTCGACTTGGCGAGGACAGCAAAGGTGACCACTGTCCAAACGACCGGACCCAGATAGGAACATATGATTTCGCATATTTGGACGCGGTCGAAGAAATCTAGGCCAGGCTGATTGAACCACGCGAGATACTGGGTAGTGCCCCGACACCAGCGAATCTCTCGGCACATGTGATCAATCAGTGTAGACGGGTTCGCTTCGTAGCTACCATGCTCTACGGGCAACAGCCAGACTTCATAGCCAGCGCGGCCCATGAACTTGGATTCTATGGCGTCGTGGCTAAGAACGTAACCTCCAAGCGGTGGCCTCTCCGTGAGAAATGGCAATCTGCAGTGATCTCGGAAAGCTTGGGTGCGGATCGTTGCGTTGTGGCCCCAGTAGATCGCGCGATCGCCGTACCACCAGCTCAACCCTGTGTTGTGGATATGCCTGGTGAAGAAGTTCATGATACGGTTAAAGCCACTTGTTGACGGTGTGCTGCCAAACTGGGTTTGGATGATGCCGATTTGAGGATTGTTCTCCATACTAGAGACTAGTCGTACTAGTAAGTCTCCGCTCATGGTGCTGTCCGAGTCGAGAGGAACGAAGAATTCATCGCCTGTAGAGTGGTGCTCGACGTAATCGAAAGCGTTACCAGCTTTGAAACCGATGTTTTCGCTGCGGCGGCGGTAGAATGCCCTTCGGTACGTGCCTGTGCTCAGGCCATCTTTGATCTTCTCGAATCCTTCCTCTTCCATGCGTATAATATCCGGGTAGGTTGTGTCGCTTAGCAAGACGAATCTGAAGTTTCCAAGGTGACCCGTCTTAGACAAGCTATCGTGGATAGCGAGCAGGCGATCGAATACTGGACCCGGGTGCTCGTTGCGCAAGTAGATAGTAAGTGCAGTTGTCGAATGCAGTTCTGGAAGCGGACTGTGGGCATCGAAATACGGGAATATGGATTTTTCTGCATTCCCAAATGTCATGATACAAAGGCCAATGATGCTGGTCCAGAGATCAACGACAAAGGAGACGGAGCCGAGGATAATGCAGATGAGCAGGAAGACCTCAAAAGGGCTTATGCCGTCTGGTCTTAGTAGCACAAAGCTGTTCCACATGACTAAGAATAATGTTGCGGTTTGAAGGCCCAGGGCCAGTAATTGACGCCGCGTGACTCCATGGGCGTGATTGGAGATGGGAATGTTACTCATGTGGGTTGACTTCTAGTTCGACCTTCTTGCGCCTGTTGTGTAATGAACTTGTGGAGACAGAATATATCGTGAGGAAGAGCTGAAGCTGGGAGTAGCGAAAGACGACTTTTCTTACTTCATCAACAGAGCTGACGGGATTCGAAGATCGAGATACAGTGGACGAAAGGAACAGTGAAACCCCGTCACGGACGAGACAACCACTAAGCATACCTATTGATTAGTATTTGAGTTGCGCATTGTCTTCGACGAGATGAAAGATTGCCGACAACAATTGCGAAATGTTTTCGCTATTCAGATTGATCATCACGCGCCCCGAGTCGTGGTGTTCTAGAATCTCCACTCTTCTTTCACGACCATGCTTGGCCTCCAGTACATTCGAACTAGCCGCGATGTGGCGCAATGTCGGACGTATGTTGCTATCTTGGATATGTACAGAAGATTGAGAGGGAAGTTGTATCGACCGTCAAACTCGTCCCGTATCTTAGTTCAGCGACCATAATCTCATGTACCGTGTGGTAGTTATTCACACCAGGACAGCAGGCACACGTCATGAGAGCAGACCGCTTTCAAGAGCCCCTGAACATGGACGTTTTCACACCGCTATAGATATCGGTATATTTTCGTCGATATTCGGCTCGCATTCCGCTAGTGCTGATGTCTGGGAGGGGTCGGGTAAACTACCGTGCCGGGACACGACATCTTGACTGGGGTCTGTATGTCTGTGTCCCCTCGAGCTGGTGCCTATTCGCAATACTACACAAGATCTTGTGTTGTTTTTCGCTATGATATTTCAGTAACATAGTCATACACCTTACCACTGAAGGGTTCATGATATGAACGAAGCGCCGGGTAGCAATGCGTGCTTAATACAGGTTCATCGTGACGCCTTGTACGTTGCTCCGACACGATCGACGATAGGGGTTGCCAAGGTGGATTGCGTAAACTCGGCTAGCATTCCATTGGTAAAAACGCCGTGTTCGCACTCTTGTGATATCTTACGCTCTCACGCGATTCGACAAGCTTTTCTTGGGAGTATCAATACACGCTATGCTTATAGCGTCATCAAATCGTATTCCATGACGGAACAATACTCCGGTACGATACGAGACATGCAAATATGCCCTTGAAGAAGTTCTGGCGACCGTTAAGAGATGTCCAGGAGTGTTGAGACGGTTGGATAGTGATCCAATCTGCATCGAATTTGGGGTATTTTGCTCGCTACGCACGTCCACGGGCTATAGCATCAGATCTGGATGACGGCAGATGACCATGTTCCGTTGCAGGTAAGTGTGAAGGTACTGCGAATTAATTGAACGTACCTGAACTATAATACAAGGATGAATGCCATCTATAGTTCCATACCAGTAATCGGCAGTCATGGCCGGGCCGGCTAGGAGAGTCCCGCTATGCGTCCGAGAAAGACGTTACCAAGTTACTGAGAGTGTAAGGATGGCGCTGGTTTTGAGCGGAGCTAAACTACGCGTCCTTGAACCAAGATAACGGGGTATTAAAAGATTTTCCAGCCGACATTGCGACAAAACCAGCACTAGCCTGTATTGGAAGGCTCCACTCTCGCTATCACCCTTACCACAGGCCACTTGATTGTTGTGACTTTAGCAACTCGGGTGGCAGTCCAATAGGTCTCGCCGAGGTGTGGGTGATGCTAGGAAGAGGAAATCGAGAACTGTTGGAGTGCAGAGGTTGGTGCATCCATGTGGGAAGACGATGTCGGCGGAAATGAGTTGCCGACATGGCTCGTGCATCGGAATGTTCCGAGGAAAATCAAAACCTCAAGCTTCCCCATCTCACAACTTCACGTACAACGCTCATGCGCCTTCGGATAATCGAGTCCGCCGACCATGGCGCCGCAAGTAACGGTCTTGTTCTCATCCCCGCATCTTTCGCGAAAAAATATGTCGAGATGATCATCACAACTGAGAGGCCCTGGCCCATCAGCGCTCGATTCGAAGCGAAACTCCCGTTCACCATGGATCGCGAGAGACCAACCCGGCCCCTCCTGCACGCCACATCTCTGAACAAAAGTTGGGCTGGATCAATGATCTGATTGAAAAAAAAGAGCCGTGAAGTGCTAGCTTGCTCTACCGATGTCTTTGATCTGTCACCTTATCACCATCCCGTCATATTTTCAAAACATCCACCAGACAGGGCCCCAACGCTTGGCCCTTGGCGCCATTCAAAGTCCAACATGTGTCACCCATCAGATTCTCAGATAGGCAACTTCGACCTAGCCATGCCAGTCAGTAAGCCGTTCACCTTCAACTTCCACCACAGCCATAACTCCTTTATCGGCGTACGGTCCCGATGTCGAAACGTCCTCCCTTCCGCCTTTTGTGGAACGAAACTCAGCTGCTCTCCTTGTGAAAAGCGCCCGATGTGGTCTATGCAGCGGTCTATCGACATCTCCAGGCACCTAGTGTACAGCGTTTCCTCGTTATCGCCGGGCAAAATTGGCGGAAAGACCTTCTCCAGGACGTCACCTCCGTCCAAACTCGACGTCAGCTGATGCAGCGTTGATGCGATCTTATCAACTGCGCCATCATACAGTGCGAAGAAGATGCAGTGGTTTCCCTTATATTCGGGAAGATGGCCCGTGTGCATATTGATCATCAGTCCCGCACGCGCAGTCAGTTTTTTGCCGATGTATTTTGTCCCGGAGACAATGGTCAGCTCGGGCCTCCACTCCTCCACTGCGTTCCATACGTCACGAGAGTTGACACTCTCAACGACGAGGTTCGGTTCAGCCAAGACATGATCTCGCGGTAGAAGACGATCGAAGTAGGCTTTGCGCTGACGATCATGACCGAAGATTTGGCGGCGAAGCCCGTGATACTTTTGCCAGAACGCATCAACGAAGCGGCGCTTCTTCACAAGCTGGTGGAATTGTCCATAGCTTGTTTCCTGGATGCAACGGTAGCCGGGAAAGGCCTGGTCCAGACGATAGCGAAGGTAACGATGTTGGGGACCATCCGAACAGAGAAGGAGCAGTTTCAATGGCTGCCGTGTCTTGGCATCTAAACTATTCTGGAGTTGCAAACCGCTGCATGGAGCCTGAAACTCCGTGGTCTCGGCGGGACGTAATTTGCCGCGATCAGGATGGAAAAGCACATGAATAGGATCTTCCTCGCCCAGCAGTGATCGCAACACTGCACGCGCCACAGCGGGTGCCTGCGCGAAGCCTCCCGTGTTGTTGCCACCAGTAATGATAAGCTGGCCGCCAGCAGCGGTGGAAATTCTTTCGAAAAGCCCGAGGCCTGTAGGTGTGAAAGGACGTACGCAGAACTTGCGGTGTCCACCTGGGTACATGGCCATCGGGCCACGATTCCTCGCCGCAGCATAGTTCTGTGGAAAGTAGATACGTGCAACTTCCTCCAGCTCGGCATAAAGAGCGTCCATTTCTGGCGAGTTCGGTGCTGGGCGATCTAGGCCAACGTACCCGTAACCTCCTCCAAAGATGAGGATATCTTCAGCGGTTTCAGGGTCACTAGCTACCGTGATGTTGATGTCTTCTACTTTGTGGCCACGTCGGTGAATCTTGATGGAATTCTGCATCTTCGGGTGAAGGTTGGGGATTTGCAACCATATTCCCAGCACGCCATGGACCAAGTTCTCCGAGGTCGTTCCGTTCAAGAGATCGTTCTTTGATGTGCCAGGACTTATCACGAAGTGGTCAGCTTCCAAATCTCCCTTCCCAGACTTCAGCATGGTCACCTCGCCTTGAGGATTGCGCTGGATGCTCTGAACTTCGCAATTCCATTCGAACGTCACACCCAGGTCAGCGATGTGGTGCATCAACTTTGCCATGAATAGGTGAATGTTCACTGTGAATCCGTCCACGATGATGGCTCCTGCAAGATGATCTGATTCGGCTGCGACGCGAAAGCCAGGGTATTCCTCCAAGAAATCTTCAGGAGAAGGGACTTGAAGCAGCGCACCAAGCCTACCGTTGAGTTTGATGGATGACTCCAAGGCGACTGACTCCACATACATGCGTATGATGTGCTCGTGGAAACCGACATCATCGAACAGATGAGGACTGGTATTCATGAGTTCTTTCCAGATCTTTCCGGACTCACAGTTCACCTCGTGGATATTTTTCTTGAAGGTCTCTGCCATCCAACTCGGAATGCGTTCAAAAGCGTCAACCCAAGCTTGTTCTTTGCTGGAAAAGTCCTTGGGCAACTTCACACTCCACCCACCATCGCGGACACTCTTCCGGAATATCGGCTGCATATCCTGGTAGATGTCGCTGCCCTGCTCATTGTAGTTGTCGGCTTCAGTGTTGGTGAACATGCGAGCATTGTGGCCGCCGCTTGTAACGCCTAGGCGAGTCCAGTCCTTGAGTTGGCAAAGGCGAGGATCCGGTCCCTGGTCCACGACTCGCACCCGGTAGCCACGCACAGCCAGGAGCTGCGCAGTCATCAGGTTCATGATGCCCGCGCCAACGAGTAGGACAGTGTTCTTCTTGGCATGGAAATCCGTTCTGTTGATATTGGCTCGAAGATCTCCGGTATTGGCGCGCGCTCGGGCATAAAGCATCTCTGCATCTCGAAGGACCGATGTCTCCCACTCCTTTGTCGAGGCGTTGGGATCTTGCTCGGAAAACTTGGCAATTTGAGCCACACGGCCTTTGGCATATTCCTGTAGGCGAGGGATGCTAGTGGCATCTCGCACTAGCATTGACTTGGGTATATGACAAGCTTGGGCGAGCCAGCTGTCCATAAGGTCACTGGTCACTTCATCGCCATTGCATATCCAAACGTCGACTGTCTCTCGACTGGTCAACGGAATGGAAAGATCAGAGCTGGCGTCTTTGAAGACGGCGTAACTGAGCTGGTCCTTGCCAGAAAAGAGGGAGCGAAGTCTGACAGTGAGAAGAAACTTCATCATGAGTGCCGTGAGTGCCGTGAGTACCTGGTGCTCGAGAGTTTTTGAAAAGAGATATAGGTGAGGTTCTCTAGCCAGGACAAGATTATACAACCTTGTGAGATATGCTCAATTGGCCTATATAGTATATCAGGAAGACTGAGAGATCCACAACACACACACACACACACCGCCCTGGCTGTGTGAACAGAACTTTCCTCGCATCTAAGCGAAGCTGTACGTCTTTGCAGCTCACTATGCATCTCGAACTTAGTGTGAGAGGCAGAACACACGACCAAAAACAAAGATATCAAAGGCATCATTCAAGTCGTTCCAGGTAACGCCGTTTGGCGTTGTATACAATCGCTAGTAGTGCGGGTCTACCCCCTCCACACAAGAGTGTGTGTGGATAAGTCACCAACATCTAGTGACCAACCTTTCTTTTTCTGGCGACGACAGCGAGCGCTTAACTATATCCAGGAAATGGGTTTTGTGCTTGAAATGGTGCTCAGTTCGTATGGAGGGGTATCCGCAGAGGCTAGCGAGGCTGCCTTAGCTTGCTGCAGCTTACCGAAGTCTAACGCAGGGCTCGGCCCGGCGGGTGGAACCGGGGGATATAGAGGAAATGTGTTCACTCCACTTGTCACCATGAACCCTCGGTAACAAGGGAAGTATAGTTGCCTTCAAATTCCGCTATTGTCTACCCTGTGGTCTGCAATCCTGATCGACATTGCGAGTCGTACCCTCAGGTGGTACTGTCATAGCAATGCACCTACTACCAGCAGAAGGTTTTCAGTCGCTTCACTAAGCCACCCGGGCTTGAGGATGCTGTTACGTAAATTCTTGGTTTTGGTGGCTGGCAACCACACCACCCTGCATGTCGGCTTCTTTACCGTTCATGGCTCATTTGACCACCAACAAGAAAGAAGAGTATGCCGGGCGTCCGGCTCCACGCAAGTCTTTCCATCAACTCGGGTATTATCGCCTGTCAGATACCCAGTCACTAGCCGACATGGCTCGCCATAACGCGTAGTTGCTATGGGCCTTTATACAGCCTCACCTCCTGTACACAACCTGATATCCTACGTCTAGTACCTGCTGCCGAAAATTCGGAGTGTGCCTGTTCATGGCGCAGCAAGAAACTTAAAGGTGTACCTCTCTCTAGCTCTGCCGAATGAACATCATAGCCCCGTTCAGCAGCTGCATGGTTAGCTCTGCTGCAGCCACACATCCAGCCGCCTACTCAACACCTTTCCTCCGGACCGAGATGTTCCTACAAAGCTATACGACTTCACCGTTCAATATACCCAGGCCAGTTGTCTAGTTTCCACCTTACCACAACGGTGATTCGATCGAACCACACAGTCCACACTCTAGGCGCATATCGCTATCCCACAATAAACACTATAGGTTAGCTAAAGCACGATTCCATGTCAGTCATCCCGTCTAATTCCCGGTTATGCACGTAACACGGCTTTCAAAGGGATAGGGCGGAGTGCGGGAACCCACGCATCCACATTGTTCGAATTCACTTCGATGCCGTTTGACACTCGCGTCGAGCAGTCATGCCATAACTATAAGACATGATCAACTAAAGAGGCGGTACCATGCAACTAAGCTGCTCACGATTGATGCGCAGTTCACGAGTGGCAAGTTCGAGCCCGATCGCGTTCTGATCGCCCAGGCAGACAGGCCGCGTACGCTTGGTTGGAGTGGTTCCACACCCCGGTCGAGTTTTGCTTCGAGCCTGCACCTCGCACACCTTCGTCTCCTTTATCGCTTTCAATGTCCTTGATCTCGCATACCGAGTTCAGTCCTTCAATTGGTGCAATGCGATAAGGTGCCTAGCACGCGTTGCGAACTTTCCAATCAGTGTCTTGACGCACAATGTCAGATATCGATCTGATCTGCAAGCAGACAAAGGGTTCGTCTTTCGCATGCACGTCAGGGTCTGATGCATTCTGCATGTCACCGTGCGACATGTGGGTACCTGTGGTCACCTTTACGATACAGCCACTTCAAGCACGCAACCCTACCAACTGCCCACATGTACAACCAACCGCTTGTCACCGAAGACCAGTTTTACTTTTTCGTTCCGGTCGTCAGCACTTGAGGACAATAGATGCAACCATGATGCAGATGTGGTGGATGACCAGCTGGCAGCTTGGCACTCTAGATACACTGGTGGAAATAACTTTCATGTTCACTGTGGGGGGACTCGCAATCACGTCGCATACTAGTGAGTTCAGTCACAGGCATAGCCAGTCACGTCTTTCGACTCGCGAACCCGAGCACTGGCGGTCCAAGCACCGTCCCCCTTGATTTCTGCTCTACTACTTAGACCTCTCACCTTTCTTGCCTTGCTCGTTAACAGTCCTAGCGAGTATACCTAACATATGACATGAATTTACAACAATCGCGTCGCGGTTCGATATCTGGGTACCACGAAACGATCGCGATGTCACATAACCCCACACCGCTACATCTCTGAAGCATTTGCCTACTACATCTGGGTATTGTTCTGTTTTTCCTAAATACTCAGTATCTAGCGAAGCCATTTTCACATTCTTTTCGCAACGGCCACGTCGCTTGCCATCTTCAATAACGCATCTTTTTCACCGAACTCAATGACCTTCTTCACTTTGGACCCATCCTCATTGAAGTACAAAAACCAAGCGGCTTCAGAAGAGTACGTCTCTCCACTGCTCCTCACATAAATATCGGCTTTGGATGTGAAAGCGGCCCGGCGCGCCTCGACATCGATGACCAAGTTCGACATGATGTTATCCTTGAAGTTCAGTATCCTGATATCGTTGTCAAAGAGGCCTTGAAAAGTGGTCGTGTCGAAGAAAGCGTCCGCGGGAAGCCCAAAAGCTTTGGGTACAGTTGCCGGGAGTAGATGACGTGTGCAGTCAGATGTAACGTCGCGATTGATGATCGATGCGTCGCCATGAGCTGCGCCTTCTTCGAATGCTGACAAGAAGGCACGAGCTGTGATCTCGATCTGCTCTCGGAGGGGTGTTGCAGATGGAACTGAAGCCATATTGAGATTGCAAATATATTGTTGAGTATCGAAGGTTTTGTTGACGATGCTGTTGGCTAAAAAGTCGAGACAATGTCTGCACATCGAGTTGCGATTACTACTTGCTGATAGCTCCTGTAGATATACAATATATACCCATTCGACGATTCTGCTCTACGGCGTTACATGGTATCTCCTACACTTAACACCGTTCTTGGCATGGTGCTTTACCAACAAGAAATTTTCGCATAATGTTAAGTAAAGCGGAGTCCTTGGAATATCTACTACTACCTAGCGGGGATGACATTTTCTCCCGATCTTACCTAGCGCGTCTCAGCCCCGGTGTCTCCCCGGTCATACTCGCGGTCTAGCTTTGGCTCCACCGGATGACATTGTCGCTCTCTTTAGCCTAGCTCGCAGTTCGGTGTCCACGTATCCAAACACGTTCAGGTAGAGAGCCTCACTTCGAGTGATATCTTGAGCGTATAGCGCATAAAATCTGACACGGCCTACACGACCTACATGGAGCTATTGTAGAATCATTCGTCTTGTCTTGCCCCCGAAAGCGCTGATTTGTAAGTGCGGACTCCTGCAATCTGGCAGCGTGCGAACATGTCAAGAGCCCTGACTATATATGTGGCCAGGCTGCCCGTGGGATATCTTCTTATCACTCCAGATCACCAGCACTAAAGAATTCACCAGCTCAACACACTCAAGCCACCCTTGTCCTTCTTCAACCAAATAAATTTCCGTTGAAATAATGTCTCGTTACGCCCAGGTTTACGCTTCGCCAAATGGCCCAGGCGATGCGCGTCCAACAGCTGTGCAAATTATCAAGGACGAAAAGGCCGAGGATACGCTCAAAGGAGAGGTCATTGTCATTACTGGTACATCTTCTGGCATCGGTATTGAAACTGCTCGTGCCCTTGCAGCTACTGGTGCGACCCTCTTCCTCACAGCTCGAAACACAGCCAAGGCCCAGTCTGCCCTTGCTGGTATCTTCGACCCTTCATGCATGACAATTGTGGAGATGGATCAAGAGAAGTTGTCCTCTGTCCGGGCCGCCGCAGAGACGATTCTTAGCAAGACTTCGAAGATTCATCTCCTTGTCAACAATGCTGGAATTATGGCTATACCGGATCTGCGCCTAACAGCTGATGGACACGAACTACAATTCGGCACGAACCACCTGTCCCATTTTCTCTTCTACAAGCTCCTAGAGCCTGCCCTACTAGCAGCCGCCTCGCCCAGCCTCCCGTCCCGCGTCGTCAGCCTCTCTTCTTCAGCACACAATGTCTGCGGCATCAACGACTCCGACAACTACAACTTCCAGAAAGGCGGCTATGATCCTTCCTTGGCCTATGGCCAGTCCAAGACAGCAAACATCTACCTAGCCAATGAGATCGAGCGCCGACATGGCGAGCGCCACCTCCACGCTACGAGCGTTCATCCCGGCATTGTCATGACCGCACTTACGCAGCATATGCCTCCGGATGCTTTCAAGGGTCAAGAGCACTTATATCCTACGATGAAGACCCCAGACCAGGGTGCTGCGACAACGGTATGGGCGGCCGTCTCCGACACTTGGAAGAACAAGGGTGGCAAGTACTTGCACGACTGCGCAGAGGCAGAACCATACAAGGAGGGGGATGACAAGTACACCTCAAAAGGCTACGCCCCGTGGGCCTATGATGTCGAGAAGGCGCAGAGACTGTGGAAGGACTCGCTCAAGATTGTAGGACTGCCGGACGATGAGTAGAGATTAGGGAGCAATCATGTATTTAATTTTGCTTCCAGGGTCTTGGTAGCATAGCAATAAAACATCTCCTTACAGCACCTCCTGATGCAACTACTATCCTTATCGTGGCTTTGCAATACCATATGTTGTACTCCACGAGCGGTGTCACTCATACCGTGTGGATACGTCTCTGATCCAAGGACGGGTCTTCCAACGCTAAAAGACTCAAAGGTTCTTCCCCTCTGGCCAGCCTCCAACAGTTAGTAGACGCAAGCAGATCTTCGCACCCTTGTACCGCCCAGGACCACTTGGTCAGAAACCCAGGCGTAGCCTCCCAGTTTCGTATATCGTGAGGCTCTCCCCACACTATGAGTCCCCTGCGGCCCGCTGTGACCCCTTCATCATCGTCTCCTACCTTTGTGATGGACGGTTCCGACACACTTTTTGGATTCGACAAAGTCATAGCGACAGGCGTGCCTCGCCGCTCTCGGGTTGGTATAGTTCCCATAAGCTCGCCAATGAGATCTCCTAATAGATCCCAGTGATCGAGTCGTGCCTCGTGCCTAATAAGATTGTCGCGCAGCGAAGGAAACGGGAAGAGATTGATCCAGGAGGAATTCCCACGCTCTTGCTGTAGGCGGGTTGGAAAGAGCGACGGAGGTATGTTAGGATTCAGAGGGTAGATGTTGGTGTCGTCGGTGTAGGAAAAGCTGATGGGACAAACCGGGCATGTCGTACAAGGTTTACCGTATGGCCAACCTTTGAGAAGCGCATTCAGGGCGTGTTTGTTGGAAACGAAAGCTCGAAAAACATTATATTGGACTAGGTGGAGGAGATGGTCGGTGGAAAGAGGGAAGACCATGGGCGGAGGGTTTAGCGTGGTCGGAGCTAGAGCCGAAACGCGTGGAGGTGACTGCCGCAGTCCCACAGTGCTTGCACGGATAGCAATCGAAGTGACAATCTTCGCATCCTTGGTAATCAAATCCCCGGCCTCGATTACTAAGTCATCGACTTCGTCCAGGCGCCATCGCTCGACTTGGAATGGGCGTGGGGTTTGGGTAGAAGCTGCGTTGGGTCCCTTCTTTCGTAGTCCTTTTTGAAGATAAGCTCAACAGAGGGCAGGGTACTATGATTAAACTCACGATGCAATCTTTGGTTTTTACGATTTTGGACTTTTCTGCGCTGCTTGTTCGCTAGGGCTTCGATGTTGTTGAGCTGCCGGTCGGCCTCGTTCGCTTGGTCCTCAGCTGAGTCCAAGAAGAGTGGGGCGATAAAGTGATACATCGTCAATTGGTTACAGATACACGTCAAGTGATGGGTCAGCGACGTTGTCTCTTGTTGATATTGACAAAAGACAAGGCAAAGTGTTCAATGGATTATACATGTGATGAGCAAGAGATATTGGCCTCGCGCTACATTCGGCCCTTTCGTCGTCACAGACTCAGCACTAAGATGACTCGGCTCGCCTGATCTGCACTACAGTGCCCGTGCGCGAAATGATCACTAACGCGAATTGATCACCCCTAACAACTCAATATAGTTAAAAAGATAAGGTTGTAGAGCTACTATAAATTAAAATAAAATTGCGCAAAGCTAGAATTATACTATATATAGGCCTATAGAAGTTTTAGCTTATTTAGATATTTTTTTAGAGGGCGTTATTAGGCGATTACAGCGACTACGTAGGGGGGGTAGCTAGTATAACCTTTACGCCTCCTACTACAGCTGTACTACCCCTAATATATTTCTAACACTTTATAGCTAGCTTATAAGGTTATAAAGCCTTACGCTTACCCTTTTAGGATAGTTATATAAGCTTTTTAGTATTATTAATAAGCTCCTAGTGTTATTTCTTAGCTAGTTTTATAGCGTCCTCCTTCCTCTTCTCCTCCTAACGTTTCTCCTACTTAATACGCTTTACGGCTTATAGTTAAAGCTTATAATTATAAGCTACCTTATTAATCTTAGCTTACTTAGCTTTTTAAAGCTTTTTAACCTTAGCTTATTATTATTATAATACCTTATTATCCTAGGCTTGTTTTACGCTTTTAGGTAACTACTAAATAGCTCCTCTATAATACTTAAGATAATCCTTAAGCTATAAGGTATAGGATTTAGTTTCCTACCTCTTCTTTATAGCTAGGGACTACCTAAGGCCTCTAACCTTACTATAAAGGAGTATATTTTAAGCTATAATATAGTATAAACTTTATTAAAGCTTCTTAATATCCTTACTACTCTAATCCTTTACCTTATAGTATATAATTAACTTTAGCTTAAGCTAATCCTCGCTAGAAAGTATAGAGGTTAAACTACCTTCTAAATCTAATCCCTCTTTAGTAAACTTTTTAAGTATAGCCTCTAAGTTAAGTAAGTATATACTAGTTACTTTAAAGGACCTTTTAATAAGGAGAGGTTTAAAAACCTTTATCTAAGACCTTTAGAAGAGTAGGACGAAGTCTCCTTTAGCTATATTAAGTATCCCTTAGCTATCTTAAAGGTATTAAGCTAACTTAGTTAAGTAAGTATTTACTAGAGGTTTAAATATTACTATATTAAGTAGTTAAAGCGTATAGGTAGCGTAAGGTAGGTATATAGCTAATAGGATCTTATAGTTATAGTAATAATTAATAAAGTCTATTATAATATAAGATCTATTATAGTAGAGGAACTAGGTCTAAAGGTAGATTAGACTTAGTATTAGTAATAGGTACGTAATAGCTAAGGGAATAGCCTAAAGGGCTATTAGATATATAGAAAATAAGAGAATAATATACACCTATATATATAATAAAAAAAATATAGTTTATATTAAGTACCTATTCCTAATAGAGCTTTAGATATAAAATACTCTACTATATATAGTAACTAATTAGAACTTAACTATATAACCTTTTAGCCTTAAGAAGGTTACGCGCTACTTTATAAATAAGCATATAAATATATTCTATTAAGCTTTATAGAACGCTATATTCTATAGCCCTTAGATAGTAATAAATTACTATAATTAAAATAAATAGGTAAGAATAAGTATTATAAGAAATAATAAAAGAATAGTAGACTAAAGAGCTTTTAGAAGTAAGAAATTTAATAAAACTATAATAAAGTAATATATAATAAGAGATTAACTAAGAATAAAGGGGAGTATAGTAAATCTTTAAAAAGAGAACTATATTTATACTAGAAGGGTACTAAGATACTTACTAAAAATAATACTTAAACTATAACTATATAGACGCCTAAGAGAGGTATAAACTAAGAGGATTAAGATAATAAGCTAGCTAAGGAATAGTAGTTAAGGTAATATAGATATTACTAAAGTTATAAAGGAGATTTTAGAGTGTATAAAAGAAAGAGTAAAGTCTTTCTTACTAAAGGACTATTAGGTATAGGAAGAAGTAATTAGTTAACCTTAAATACTACTATACTCTATTATAATACTCTTTATAGTACTACTTACTATACTTATTATATATATTACGTAGATAAGCGAGAACTAATAAGTAAAGAATAAGATAAGTAAAAGAACCTAATCTATTACTAAACTACTAACTAAAAGCTAGAATATAGATTAGTTTACTCCTACTACTAGAATAAAGAAACTAGAAGTTCTAGCTAATAGTATAATAACTCTAGTAGATTTACTAAATATACTAGTAATAATACTAAGAAGTTCTATTTCTTTAGAAGTCCTACCTATATAACCTATTAGTAGTAATATAGTAAAGGTCCTTTTAATAATAGTAGCCTCGCTTTAGTAGCTAAGAAGCTAAGACCTAATAGTAGCTATATAACTCTTACTATACTTAGCTAAAATAATACTAGTCTTTAATAGTACTAATATTACTATATTCCTAGAACGCTTTAAAGATATATCTAAGTATTATAAATTTAGTAATAAAGCTATAGTTAATAGGCTTTTAGCTTACTATAAACTAAAGTAATAGACTATTATTTAAGCTTCTAATACCTATAATATAGTACTAATTAATAAGTTATAAAAAAACTTTAGAGAAGCGCTTAGGAAGTTATTTAAGAGTAATAATAAGAGTTAGTAAGAAGTATAAACTAAATACTTTAAATATTAGCTTCTTTAGTATTAAGTAAGGTCTAACCTAGATATTAAAGAATACTTATAAGAGTTTTAGATTTATAGTAAGTATTATATTAAAGCTATAACTATTAATAAAGAATACTAAGGTTTCTACTTAGTTAAGGGATTACTACTTAAATAAGTAACTAAAGTACTTAAGAGATTTAGCCTTAGAATTAATACCTCTTAGGAGTTTAGCTATAAGAAGATTAGTAACTACCTAACTACTTACCTTAAAGTAGAAGAGGAAGTACGTATACTTAACTTATTAAAGGTAATTAAGGAAATTACCTCTAAAGTAGAGTTTACCCTACCTAAGCTAATAGCTATTTAGTACTTACTTATAGTAAGCTATAACCTATCTAATATCCTTATATAAGTGTTCTAAGCCTTAAAGTTAGTATAAAGGTCTACCTTAGTAGTCCTAAGAGTTAGTTCTTAGGAATAAGTAAGTGTAATAGATAGGGGGGTATAATAGTATAATTAAAAGATTAATATAATATTATAAGGTTATATAAGAATAAAGTATAATCCTTAGATTAAATACTAGAGTCTTATATAAAGTTAAATATACTAAGCTAAAGGGGTTTAGTGTCTAAGCTATATACTTAATAAGAGTTATTATATTATACTTAGTACTAAGTATAAGTGCTTACTAATAAGTAATATAGTATATAGCTATAGTTATTAGCTAACTAGTCTTACTTATTACTAAGTACTTATAACTAGACTAGCGCGTCTTACTTACTACTAAGTAGTTATATAATTAGGGTATAGTAGCTATACTATAATCCTTTAACTACGCTACTTAATCCTCTAAAGGTATTACGCTTACCTTATCTCTTTCTAGGCGTAGATTATAATACTATCCTCTTCTTCTAAGGATTTATCCTTAAATTATATAACTAATTTATAGTTTCTATTATTAACTAAGGTTTACTTTACGTTATAAGTAAGGTAATTATTATATCCTCTTCTACCTAACGTTACTTACACCTTAGCTCTAAGATTATTTAAGCTAACTATCCTACTAAAATACTTTATAACTATTATTTTCTTAAAGGTAAGATTTATTATATTATACTTAATTCTTATCTAAAATATACTAAGTATACTTAGTTAGGGTATACGTATATAAATATATCTTAGGAGTCCTTAGATTAAACGTATAATAAATATTAAAAGAAAGTAAATAAAGATAAGAAATTATTAGTAATAGTAATTTTATATTTATTATAAAATAAGAAAATTCTAAAGTAAGTAGAAGAGTAGGTATATAAGAAGGTGCTATATCTTACTATAGATATAGAGGCGGCTAGTAAAACTAAGGTAGCGTAGGAAATAGATTATCCTATAATATCTATTAGTATAGAGTTTTTACCTACTATATAGGCTATAATAGGCTTAATTAATACTTTTATTACTAGGTATAGTACTTCTAAAGGTATAGTTAATAGTTTATAAGGTTTATATCTAGTTCTTATATATTTTTACTACTTAGGTAGTCTAACTATTTAACTAAGTATTTAGTACTATTATTACTATTATAGTATATAAGAATTTTCTTAACTTTAAAGATATTATCTTCTTCTATCTTAAAATAAAAGGTTTTCTAGAGTAGTATTCTTAGGTCTACTAGTTCTAATATATTAATATAGAATTATAAGTAGATTTTTATATTAGCTAGAAGGTTAAGTATATAAGTAACTAGTCCCTTTTAGTTTAGAATTAAAAATAGTCTAACCTTAACGTTATTAAACCCTTTACTTAGTTACTTAGTATAGAGATTCTTTATAAGTAAATAAACTTTATCCCCCTTCTTTAGTTAAGGTACTATTTTTTATTTCTTATTAATATAAGAGATACTTTAGCGTTAAGCCTTCTTAAGTACTTATTTAAGTTACTTATATACTATCTTTAGCTTATTAGCTATAGTAATAGCTACTTCTATCTTCTAACTAAGAAATATTTATATAAAGAGATTTAGGTATCTCCTATAATTTATATAGAATAGAGTCTATCCTATAGACTCTAAAAGCTTATTATTATATACTATCTATACTATAAGTAATAGTAATACCTAGTTATCTTACTAGTAGTTAATATAGATCTATAGGTAAGCTTTTATTATATAGTTTATTTATTTAGTCTATCTATCTATCTATAGATAATAAGCTATTAATAGCTTCTTCTTAGTTTTAATTATAGTAAATAATATTATTTAAAAGTTTAATATAAAGAGCTTATTTCTATTACTAATAATTAACTTTAGTATACTATAATATTAAATAATTCTATCTTAGATAATATACGTAAGCTATACTACTATATAGTCTTTTTAAAAGGTAACGTACTCTACTTACTTAGTAAATCTATCTACTACTATAAGAATTATATTATAAGATACTTTAGTAATAGAGTCTCTTAAGACTAGTAGGCCTATAATAAAGTTTATAGAGATATCTAACTATAGTATATTAGGTAGTTCTATTACTTATATTTCTTTATATAGTATATAGGTACTATATTTATTCTTCTAATAGTCTACGTACTTAGTAATAAAGGTAGTAATCTTATCTTTTATATTTAGAAACTTATAATTTTACTTAATAAGTTCTATTATTTATATAATACTAAGGTAACTATACGTAAGGTTATTATAGTATTATTTAATAATTACTTTCTATAATTCTTCTAGTACTTTACTAGTAATCTTTATAATCTAGTTTAGTATCTTAGTAGGTCTTAGTAATCTATCTTTATTAATCTTAAGTAATATAGAATTAGTAATTAACTTAGTTCCTATAATATTATATTAATAGCTAAGAGTATCTACTCTACTATTATCTTTTCCTAGTATATATATAATCTTAAACTTATACTATCTTAGTTCTTCTAACTATCTTACTTATTATTAGTTAAGTACTTTAGTTATTATAAAGTTAACTAAGTTCTTATAATCTATAAATATTATAAGTTCTAAATAGCTTTTAGCGTATACTCTCTAATACTTAAGGTATACTATAATAGCTAGTAGTTCCTTATTATAAACGTTATAATTTTCTTTAGCTACTATAAATTTATAAGAATAGTAGGTAATAGGATACTATTTCTTATTAATATATATACTAGCGTATCCTCTTAGTGTAAGGTCTAATACGTTTATTTTAAAGCGTAGTTTATATCCTACTATAAATATATAGAAGTAAGGTAGTTTAATACTTACTTTCTTAAGTATTTAAAAGGTATCTTTAGCTTCCTTACTTTATTTAAAAGGTATATCTTTCCTTATAAGTCTAGTTAAAAAGATAGTAATCTTTAAAAAGTTCTTAATAAACTATTAGTTAAAGTTTAGAAATCCTAGGAAGGACTATATATCTTTAACTATCTTAGGTTATAACTATTCCTTAACTATCTTAATCTTATCTTTACTTATTTATACTTTATTAGCTCCTACTATATACCTTAAGAAGGTAACCTTATTTTTATAGAACTTATACTTCTCTAGTTTTAGTTAGAGGTTAAACTTCTCTAAGTACCTTAGTACTATATAGATATATTTAATATAGTCTTCTATATTTTTAGAGTAAATAAGAATATTATCTAAGTATATAATAATAAAGATATCTAGGTGCACTCTTAATATATTATTAATAAGTTCTTAAAATATTACTAAGGCGTTTATAAGCCTAAATAGTATAATAGTATATTTATAGTATTTATATCTTATATAGAATACTATCTTCTATTCTTTACCTTTCTTAATCCTAATAAGGTAGTATTTATCTTATAGGTCTAGTGCTGTAAAGACTTTAGCTTAAGATAATTAATCTTAAAGTTCTATAATATTTAGTAATAAGTATTAATTCTTTACTATAATATTATTAAGCTTATAATAGTCTACGTATATCCTTAGTAGTCCCTTCTTCTTTAGTATAAAGAGTATAGGGAATCCTACTAGTAATATAAAAGGTCTTATATAGCCTTTCTTTAAGTCTTAGTTTAGCTTTTCTCTTAGTATCTTAAGTTTTATCTCTAATAGTTAATATATTAGCCTAAAGGGTAGAGTCTTCCCTTCTTTTAAGATAATCTTATAGTCCTAAGGTTAGTACTTTAGTAAGGCTTTACTATCTACTACTTTTATAAAGAGGTGCTAAAATTCTTTATACTCTTATAGGATATCTAGAGTTACGCGTTTCTCTAAAACTCTAACTTAGTAATCTAAGGGTACCTTACTAGTATCTATTAAGTTAAACCCTCTTTTCTTAAGGCTATTCTTATATAAGGTTTACTTTCTTCTAGTAATATTATTAATCTTCCTCTTATCTACTATTATAGTTATTAGATATATAGGCTAGCTTATAGTTACGTTTATTCTATAGTACTTAAATAAGAACGTCTTTAACTTCTAGTTAATATATAAGTTATATTCTTATAACTAAGGAAGTCCTAATATAATATTATAAGTAGCTAGTCTAAAGACGTCTAAGTCTATCTTCTCTTAGTAATCTTAGATACTAAGTATTACTCTAGTAACTTTATAAGTAATCTTAGTCTTACTTAGTATAGGTTAACTATTAGTAATATATAGTATATAGCTATTATCTTTCTTTAGTAGCTTTAGTCTAGCTAAAGAGGCTACTTAAGTAGAAATATAGCTTACTTAAGATCTTAAATCTACTAATACTTATATCTATTATCTATTAAGCTATATAGTAAACTTAAAGAGTATTAAGGAGTTTATACTATTAATCTCTTTAGTAGTTCTAGGTGTATTAGGCGTCTATCTAAAAAAGACTACTAACTATACTTATAGAATTTCTTTATAATAATATATTATTTATATTTAATATTAAGATATATATACTATAAGGGCTAGTTATACTCCTATATACTAGTTCTATCCTCTATAGTTATCTACTATATTATATATATCTATAAGGTCTCTTATAGATTATTATATCTATAAAAGTATAGGCTATATCTTTTATCCTATAGGTAAATTATATACGTATCCTTTAGATAGTTATACTATTAGTAAACGTATATTAGTATTCCTATAAACTTATATAGAAAGAATCCTAAACTAGCCTTATCTAAGTAATAGATTATATATAAGTTATATAGATATACTATCTAGCTTATCTTATTATATAAAGGGTTCCTTAGGTTAAGCTAATAGTATATATTAGTTTTATACTTCCTTTTAGTGTTATTACACTTCTATTATTCTTTTAGGTCTAAGTCTTACTTCTAGAAGCTATAAGGGTTTTATTCCTATTCTATTATTAGTACTATATAGGGGCTACTATATTATTTAACTTTTTTATAAAATAGTTATTATTCTCTATTTAAGAGTTAAGTAGTAGGTTCTTCCTATAATACTTTAGCTTCTACTTCTTATTAGAAGAGAGCTTTAGGGTTAAAGCCTCTTACGTTAACTTCTTTATATAAGTTTAGGTATTAGCTATACTTCTTAAATTAACTATAAAAGTTATCCTTAGTATAATTAAAGGTAACCTTAGGCTTACTAAGCTACTTTAGTAGGATATTAACCTTTTTACTTAAGTTATTATATCTAACCTTAGCCTTAATTACCTTATTAATCTATTCTAGCTTATTAGGTATAGGTAAGAACCTTACTATCTTAGCTAAAAGGTTTTCCTTATCTTACTTTACTTCTTATAAGAGATAGTAAAAATCTTATTATATAGCTACTATAATATCTAGTATTTTATAAGCGTACTTAATAGGTAGTTTATTAAGGTATTAGAGTAGCTAATTAATTTAAGATACTAAAGTCTTTAGCTATTCTTCTAGTATATATAGTATTACTAGTTAGTTCTTTACCTAGAATATAGCTATATATTTAAACTTAGTTTAGTTAATCTTAACTACCTCTATATCTTTATAAAGTTCTAAGTTAGAGTTATTATCTAAAGAGGTATCTTCTAGTTTAGTAATTATTAGGTTATTAAGTCCTTTAATAAAGTCCTAGTTTTCTCCTTTAACCCTAATTATTATAGGTTAGGTAATTATATTCTACTTTTCCTCTAAGTTATTACTAGGTACTATATAGTAAATAATATTAATTTATTAAGTTACTTTACTTTAGCTTTAGTAGTCTTATTTTATATAGCTTTCTTTACTATAAGTATAATAAGTAAACTTCTTCTTATTACCTTTATTATATAGAAACTTTAGCTTTCTAGGTCCCTTATTAATATTATCTAGGTATATAGGCTCTAGCCTATTAGTCTTATATTAGCTTAGGATCTAAGGTACGTAGCTTTACTAATATCCCTAATTAGGGTATAAACGTTAAGATAGTTATTACTATTAAGCGTTCGTTTTATAAGTTATATAATTCCCTTAAGTAAAGAGTTATTCTTCTAATACTAGTTTATAAAGTTTATTATTAACTTAAATAGCTTTAGCTATAAGTTTATTAAGTATATTAAGACTAGATCTACTCCTTATTAGTTCCTTACGTATAGTTAATTTAAGACCTTATTAGTATATTTATATTAAAGTATTATTATCCTATTTAATAACTATTTAGTACTACTAGAATTTAGTTATATAGTTAGTAGTAGAGTAAATTTATTATAACTTCTAAATCTTTTACTTAGTAATTATAGATTCTTTAAATAGTAAGAATACTTCTTATATCTTAGTCTTAAATATAGCCTAATCTTTAATAAGGTCCTTATTACCTCTATTAATAATAGTATTATCTATATAGTGTTAGATAAATAAGTTAGCTTATTTTTCTATATCTTCTTAAAAGAAGGTAGAGGCCTAAATAACTTTATCCTTATCTTTAATCTTATCTCCTTTAAGGTAGAAGTATTAGTTAACTTAGAGTAACTATACTTTAAGCTTATTATAGTTACTATAGTAGGTGTTAAGCTTATTAGTATATACGTTAGTTCCTCTAGAGGTTTAGGAATTAGTAGGGGTATTTATTATAGTATTACTTATCTTAAAGGTATTTAAAGTATAAAGGTCTACCTTAGTAGTCCTAAGAGTTAGTTCTTAAGAATAAGTAAGTATAATAGATAAGGGGGTATAATAGCACGATTAGAAGATTAATATAATATTATAAGGTTATATAAGAATAAAGTATAATCCTTAGATTAAATACTAGAGTCTTATATAAAGTTAAATATACTAAACTAGAGAGGTTTAGTATCTAAGCTATATACTTAATAAGAGTTATTATATTATACTTAGTACTAAGTATAAGTGCTTACTAATAAGTAATATAGTATATAGCTATAGTTATTAGCTAACTAGTCTTACTTATTACTAAGCACCTATAACTAGACTAGCGCGTCTTACTTACTACTAAGTAGTTACGTAATTAGGGTATAGTAGCTATACTATAATCTTTTAACTACACCGCTTAATCCTCTAAAGGTATTATACTTACCTTATCTCCTTCTAGGCGTAGATCGTAATAGTTAGTAATCCCTATTAGAGAAGATAACTAGTACTACTAACTAACTTAGTTACCCCCTAGAAAGGCCCTTACTAATATAGAAGTAGATAAGTTAGTTAATAAAATACTAAACCTAAGGATTAATTAGGCTAGCCTAGAGCTTAAACTATAGAAACTATAATAAATATACTAAGAGACTAAACTTATAAGTAACTTAGGGGTTTATATAGAAGTAGAATATAGAGTTAATAATAAGATAAACTAGAACTACCTAGTAGGTAGTTAGGAAACTAAGAGGCTATAGCTAGTAGTTTAGTATTAACTCTAATAGTATAGGAGATATTAATAGAAGGGTAATTAAACTTATAAAAACTAATCTTATAATATTTAACCTTATAGTAATAACTCCTAAAGCTACTAAAGCTAAGCGCCTTAGTATAACTAAGCTTAGGCTTTTAATATAGTAATAAATTATTAAGTATATAATAAACTTAACTACTAGAAGAATAACTACTTTACCCTTAGAGCTTTTATTAATAAGGGCTAGATTTATATAGATAATAGATCTACTCTATACTAAAGCACTAAGGATAACCTATAAGGTAGAGTTATATAGTTAGGATAATATCTCTAGGCTAAAGTTATCTTAGTATAAATTAAGTAAAGATAGCTTAAATAAGATATTAACTTACTAATAGTAACTACACCTTTTAAGGAGAAACTAGTACTAGTAGTAGTAGAAAATAATACTATATTAGTATAGCTAGTCCTAGACTTAGCTAGAGGGCTCTAAGAATATAAAGTTAATTAGTTCTAGTAGTTATCTAATATCTTTACTAAAGATAAATTAGACTTTAAACTTAAGATAAGTTTAGGTATTAAGTATAATAATACTATAATAGTATTTATAATAATAGTAAGAACGCCCTTAGAGAGGAAAAACTATATAAGCTATAACTAGTCTAAAGTCTAGAAGCCTTAATAGAAGACTATCTTATAAAGGCTAAGTAATAAGTATATTCTATATTTAAAAAGATATAAGAATAAGTCTAAAAGCTTTTTAAAAGTTATTAAGCTAGAAAAGATAGTTTAATTTAATAATAATAAGCTTATAGACTAGGATATAGATACTACTAAGCTATAATAGATAGGTATAAGCCTAAAGAACTATATAGGTAATAAGTTAGCCCTAAGGAAGTATAAGATTATTAATAAATTAAAGCCTAATATATATTTAGTTATTAAGAGTATCTTTACTATAATAATACTACTTTAGATTAGTACTCTCCTTAGTAATATACTAGAAGTTTATAAAAGTCTCTTTAGTATAAACTATACTATAGAGGAACTAGAGAAGTTTAATATTAGTATAGTTATAATAAATAATAAAGAGGCCTCTACTAAAGAAAACTAGTAAGGAGGCTATACTAGAGGGAGTATTAGTATAATTACCTTAAGTACTATACTAGACTTATCTTAGTAGAAGTATAAGAAGGATAAGTAACTAACTACTAAGGACTTAAGGTAGAATATTAAACTAACTTAAAGATTAGTTATATCTAGTAAAGCGTTATTACTAATACTAAGAATAACTATAATATAGAAGAAGAAAAGGATAATAACCTAAGGACTATTTAGAAAGCTTATAACTATTTAATAAGTATAAAGTATCTTTAATAGGACTACCTAAAGGTTCTTATTAATATTTATAGTAGTTTATTCCTAGCCCTCCTTAACTTAGAGGTAGAGCTTAATACTATAAAAAGAGAAGTAGTAGAACGCGCTATACTACTAATAACTTCTCTACTAAGTAGTATAAAGAGCGTATATATAGTTATAGCTAATAATAGTATAGTACACTTTATTAGTATTATATAAGGAGTACCTATAGTTATTAGTTAGATTAAAGTAAGAACTAGTTTCTTTATAGTAGAGACTTATACTAACCTAATTATACTAGGTAACCTATTTCTAATAGATACTTAAGTACGTATTAAGTATATAATAAATAGTTTAATATACTATTATATCTTTAGTAAGGATAGCTAATATAATACCTAGTTTATATATACGTAAAGTAATAAACTCTTTAAGCTAAACCTCTATATAGGACTTATAATAGGAAAAGCTATAAGAGTATAATAGCTAGTATACTACTTTAAGGATTAACTAAAAAGCTAGTAGAGGACGTAGTATCTAAAGTAATTAGATTAGTTAGATTAGTTAAAGTATAGATAGTAGATAAAGAGAAAGAGATAGGTATTTAGATAAAGATATATTTAGTAAGTAAGTATAAGCTAAGAAAAAGGAGTAGAAAGAAGAGGAGAAATTATTTATTATAAGTAAATAGTAATTCTATTAGTAAAGGATCTAATAGTAGTATTATAATAAGAGATAGTAAGGGTATTTATATAGTAGTAATAGAGGGGTGTAAATAGCTATTAGATAACGTACTAAATACGCTAGTATAGTAAGTAAAAGCTAAGGATATAATAAGGAAGATAGAAGTAGTATTCTAAGAAGAAAACTTAGTATAAGTAGATTAAGGATAGCTACTACTAATAGAAGTAATAATAGTAGTATATACCCTA
This sequence comes from Alternaria solani, assembly GCA_002952155.1. Classification (NCBI taxonomy): domain Eukaryota; kingdom Fungi; phylum Ascomycota; class Dothideomycetes; order Pleosporales; family Pleosporaceae; genus Alternaria; species Alternaria solani. The sequence continues at coordinate 2,532,724 of CP022029.1, forward strand.
CTTAATTAGCCTATTTTAGAACTAAGACTAAATAATATTTAGATTAATAGAGTGTATAAATAAAAAAGTATTAAAGTAAAACCTATTAATAACTTAAGCTAACTAGTGTAAGATATTAAAGGTAGGCTAGACTAGAAAGAAAGAGCTACTATAAAATAAACCCCTAACACTAATAGTAAAATAGCTCCCTTTAAGAAATACTTTAAACTATAGTATACTATATTCCCTAAAGGGACTAGAATTACGCCTAAATATATTTTAGAAATAAAAATATCCCCTAAGCTTTAGCTAAGGGAATAAGAAATACTTATAGAAGTACTATATTACTATAAAGGCGCTCTAGTATAGGACTTTAAGGAGTTAGGATAAGTTAATAAAGATATTATCCTACTAGTTATTATTAATATAGTACTATACTAAGCGTAAAGAGTAGACTAATTCTTAGTCTTAAGGAAGCTTTAGTAGGTTATTATTAATATAATTTAAAATTATATTAGTTAAGGAACCCTAGAGCTTTATAAAAGCTAGTACTATAATCCTTAGTTCTTTATAGCTAAGAAAGATAAAGGATACTAGTTAATTAATAACGCCTAGAAGCTTAATAGAGTAACTATTTAGGATATAAACTCTTTACCTAATCTTAATAAGTTTTTAGAAAAGTTTATAAGGTACGTTATTATAAGTTTATTAGACTTCTTCTTAGGGTATAACTAAGTTAAACTCTATAAGGACTTAAGGGATATAATAGCTTTTTCTACTCCCTTAGGGTTAGTAAGGTAATATACCCTTCTTATAAGAATAATAAACTTACTTATAGAATTTATCTAAGTAATAATAAAGATCTATAGAGACTATATCCCTAACTACTATATACTATACCTAGACGACGTTTATATTAAGGGACTAAAAACTAAGTATAATAATAAGGAAGTAGAGCTAGGTATCTAATAGTTTATAGCTAAATACCTTTTAAATATTAATAAAGTATTAGTAGATATAAAGTGTATAAGTATAACTATCTTAGGCTATAAATCTAATTTCTACTACCTATTTATAATTATAGTAGGCTACTATATTAATAAGAATAGATAATACTTAGATAAGAAGAAAGTTAATAAGATCTTTAACTAGCTAAATTACTATAATACTAAGGAGGTCTAAACGTTTATTAGTATATATATATACTATTATATATAGGTACTTAGATTTATAATTATTACTACCTTATTATTTATATTACTACGTAAGAATATAATATTTATTTAGATAACTATTAAAAAGTAAGCTATAGAATATCTTAAGTAAGCCCTTATAAGTATACTAGTGTTAGTCTTAATAAACTATAGTAAACCTTTATACTAAATTATACTTACCTATAATAGTAGTAAGAAAGGATAGGGAGTAGTACTTATATAAGTTAATTTAAATAGTTATTAGTACTTTATATAATTTAAGAGTAAGGTATAGTTAGTAATAGAATAAAACTAAGACTTAAGTAAATATAAATATAAGGCGCTATTACTAGTACTAAAGAAGTTTTACTTATACCTTTATAAAGTATACTTTATTATAGAAATAGACGTAAAGATATTAATTACTTAGTTATAATAAAGTATAACTAACCTTCCTAAAGTGCTTATTACTTACTAGCTAGTACTCCTTAATATATAAGAGTTTAATATTATCTATATTATAGGGAAGAAGAACGTAGTTACTAATACGCTATTAAAGAAGCTAGAACTAGATAGCTAGGAGCTACTAGAGGAGCTAGAGGAAGATATAAAAGACTTTATTAACGCCTACCTAAACGCGATTTAGCTCTTAATTAATAAGGTACCTATACTTTAGTATAGTATCTATAGAGCTAACTTATTATTTAATAATAAGCTATTAAAAGATAACTATAATAAAAAGTCTTAAACTATAGCTACTTAGATCTAATTCTATAAGAGGCCTAAGTACCTTTTAGCTACTAAATTCTAGAAGTTTAAGAAGAAAGCTTTAAGTATAATAGTACGTAAACGTTACCTATTTATACTCTTAATAAGTAGAAGGCTACTTAGAAGAGTAGTTAATAACTTAGTCTAATAACTAGAAATTATTAGATTATTATATAATAAGGCTAGGTACTATAGTAAGGAGAGTACTTAATAGAAAGTTTAGGTATACTACTATTAGAAAGGATAGTATAAATAAGTTAAAAGGTACGTCTAGTCCTATCCTAAGTACTAATTATATATATTAGCTATAGTATAAGAAGAGCTTTAGCCTATAGAACTACTAAATATCCTATTTAGATAGATTATAATTAATATAGTATATATACTACTAGGGCGTAATAGTAAGAAGTTCTTAGTAGTAGCTTATAACTATATATCTTAATAGGTTAAAGCTAAAGCGCTAGTAAAGAATAACTTTAGTAGTATACTAAAGTTCTTTTAGTATAACGTATTCTATAGATAGAGGCTACTAATAAAGATAATAGTAGATAGAGGACTAGAAAATAAGGGACTAATTAAGGATATCTAAGTATAATAAGGAATTAATAAGGTTATATCTAGTATATATTATCCCTAGAGTTAAGGACTTATTAAATAAAAATATATACTAATTATTATAGCTCTAAAGAAGCTTTAAGGTAACTAGGTAGATAACTTATAAAATATCCTCTAAGTAGATTATATAACTATTAAATACTTAATAAGTAAAACTTTAGTATACTTAGTATTAAGATAGTAGTATATACTCCTTATTAAGATATTAATTCCTATATAGTAGACTTTACTATAGAAGGACGTTTAGGATATAGTTACACTACTTATATTAAGAGCTAAATAATTTAATTAAAGGAATAAGAGACTTAAGGAAGCTATTAATTAAATAGTTTAGCTATACTATAAGAATAAAGACTACTTTAATAATATAAAAGCCCTTTAGCCTACTAAGTTAACTATAAGTAGCTTAGTTCTACTCTAGGATTTATTCTATAATAAGGATTAATCTACGCTTACTAAGTTCCTCCCTAAGTAGAAAGGACTATTTTAAATTTATAGCGCTTATAATAAGGGTTAGTACTAGTTAGAAGAGCTAGATAGTATAGTATTCTAGAGCTATACCTTAGGTAACTACCTAAAGGCCTTTTACTAATAGATAATAGTTAACTTAGAAGAGATTAATAATACTAGGAGCTAACTAAAACTTAAGTAAGTAGAAATACTACCTAAAGAGGAAGGGAATAACTCCTTAAGTATAGAGGATAATAACTTAAGTTTAGATCTACTATATAAGTAGGATATACTAAGTAGTAGAAAGGATCTAATTACTAGTTAGTAATAAAGTAAGTAGCTATAATAACTATAAAAAATAATTAAAACTAACCTTAAGGAATAGTAGGATATAGAATAAGTAGAATTAAAAGTAAGGTAAGTAGTTATAGTAAAGCTAAGGAAGCTACCTAGGTTTAACCTAAAGGACTATTAGTTATTCCCTTTAGAATAGCCTACCCCTAATAGTAGTAGAAATATAGCCTTAGTAATAAAGATAAAGACTATTACTATTTTATAAATAAAAAAGGTAAAAGGGTTAGAGAAGGAAGGTAAGTAGTTATAAGGATATATAAGGGAGGAAGAATACTAGAAGTAAAAAGTAAACTCTATAGAAAGGCTATTAGATAAGTATTAGATACTAAAATACTTAATAATAAAGTAATCTCTAATATAAAATATAGAAGGTAATTTAAATAACTTCTTATAACTTACGCCTAGGCTTCTTAGAAGGAGACTTATTAAAATCTTTATCTTTACTAATACTAGAATCTATATAAACGTTACTCTTAGAGTTACTTATAGAAAAGATATTATTAATAAAGTCCTAGGTTTCTTAAATAAGGATAGGAATACTATACTTATAAGTTAAATAGCGTTTAGTTATAGGGGAAGCCTTAAGAAGAGGTGTAACCTTATAAGTTACTTTCTTCTTCTTAGAAGAAAGTGTCTTACGCTTCTTAAGGGAAGATATCTTATAAGGTAATAGTATTTTAAGGGTAGACTTAGTTAGTAACTTAGAGCTAAACTTAAGTAAAATCTTCTTAATCTTAACTATAGCTTCCTAAAGACGCTTTAGTATAGTATTATAAGTAGTATAAGTAATACCTTTTAAAGTATTACTTAGATTAATAAGCTAGAAGTACTTCTTAAGATTATACTTAGAGTTACTAAAGGCTATATCTTTAGAACTAACTTTACCCTAGATAGCGCTACTATTTATATATAACTAAAGAGTATTTAGTAGGTTTAGAATAAGGGTAGTTAAGCGCGTAGTATAGGAAGGGAGCTAGAAAGGAGGAAGAGGAACTAAGAGGTTAGTAAGTATAGTAAGTAGTAAGATAAGGCTATATATCTTAGACTAGCTTAAAGGTTTAGTTAGTACTAGATTTAGCTATAAGGAACCTTATATCTAAACGTTAATTAGTAACTTACGCGTTATAGAATAAGTTACTTTAATACTAGTTACGTAGTAGTTAGTATAAGTACTACGTAGGAAGATAAACTTATTAAGTAAAGTAGTATAATAGGTATTAAATAAGTATATTAAACCCTTCTTATAGTTACTATATATCTTATTAGCGTAATTAAATAGCTTATTATTACTATAAGTAAATTTATAGTTAAAGGTACTATAGGCTAAATAGTAGTATAGGATAGTAATAAGAAGAAAATTAAAAATAAAGTACTTTTAATTTCTATCTAGTATAAAGAATTTATTAATAGTAATACCCTCTTCCTAAAAATTAAGCTAATTAGCTATCTAGTAAGGAGTTAAGAAGTAAGGATTAAAGGTATTAAGAATAGTGTAAGTAAGAACTAGACTAAAAAAGATCTTATAGTAGTAAAGCTATAAGACCTTAACTAGTAAGTTATTAAGCTAAGAGTACGTTATAGGTAGGTCTTATAAATCTATAACTATAATAACTAAATATTAGAAGAATAGTTAGAAAGAATAAACTAAGGAAAGGTATTAACTTACTAAACGCTTCTATTATAAAGGAAAATAAAGGATAAGGAGGCTTTACCTAGAGCTTAGTAACGTAGTTACTAAGGTAGCTAGCTACTACTTAGTTATAAATAGCTTTATCTATAACTTTAATAATATTACTATTATTTAAGCTAGCTATCTAATTAGCTATTACTATAGTTTTAGACTTAAAACTAGTAGTATTTTTAGCCTTTAGATTATTATTATCTAGTAGAGTAGAAATAGTAGTAGTATTAGTAGTATTAATATTAAGTAGTATAGAAGTAGTAGGGTTATCTATAAGCTAAGGGAAGATATAGTAGGAGTAAGAATATATAACTTAATAGTAGTTAAGTTTAGAATCTAAGTAATCTTTAGACTTAGTAAGGATAGCCTTAGGCGTAGTAGTAAGACGTTTAGTAATAAGAGGTAAAAGTAGATATAAGGTACTAAAGAGTAAGGGAGCTACTTCCTAATAGTAAGTAGATATAAAGTTATAATAAATAATACTAGTACTATAGATAAGTAGACCTAAGCGTAAATAAGCTTTAGATAGCTTCTTACTACTAGTAAAAGAAGTAAGGGGGGATATCTTAAAGGAAGTATATAAGATAGTAAGGTAAGAGTAAGAAGAGGTAAGTAGATAACTAATAAAGAAAAGAGGGTATAAATAAGAAGAAGAGAATTATAGTAGGATAGAGAAGTAAGGATAGAAGGGTATTATAAGAAAATTTAGTATTAAGTAACTACCTAAGAGCCTATTAGCTATAGTAATAGACTTATACTATAAACGTAACTAGCTAGTAATATAGAATATAGGAAAAAGCCTACTAGACTAGAAGAATAGTAAGTTTATAAATACTAACTATATACTAAAAAAGGAATAGTAGAGTATCCTAAGGAAGAATATATATAGTAAGGGAATAAGAAGAGGATCTAAAGGTTTATTAGTATAATTAAAGACTAAGGACTAGAAGATAAAGGAAAGAATAGCTACTAGTTAAGAATTAAAGCTTACTAATAGACTTAAAGAAGTAGTAAAATTAAGAGAATTAAACTTAAATAACTTAGGAAGGACTTAAGAATATAGGGAATAGACTAAGAATATAAAGGCTAAGGTAAGAATATAAGAAAACTCTACCTTAATATATTTAGTAGAGGGATATAACCCTAAACTATAAGTAGCTCTTAGGTAAGTAAGGGTAGAAGGAAAGAAGATTAAAAAGGCTAAATACTAGTATATATAGAATTAGGAATAGATACTAAATAGTCTTTAGATAGGTAGATTAAAGAAGAGGGGTCCTTCTTCTTAAGTAAGGGAGGGAAGTATAGGAGGCTAAAAGTAGAAAAGAGTTATAAAAGTAAGTTATAAAGATAGGAAGAATAAGGCTAGATATATATTAGATAGCCTAAAATACTAAGAGACTATAACTATAAAGCTAAATAATAATTAGTAATATTAATAAGTTTTATATATTAGTAATAGAAGTTAGTATTAAGAGATAAAACACTAACGCTAACTTTAGAACTAAGAGTAAGAGAAGAATTTAGAATATAATAAAGACTTAGTAATATTAAAAAAGGTAAAAATATTAATAGTATAAACTAAATAGCGCTTAGTTATAGCTAGTACTAGACTAACCTACTAGAACCTATAGCTAATCCTTTATCTCTTAGTAAATAAAGTTAGATATAGCGTATAAGAGGATATATAGTAAAGGATAATAGTTAGAGAGTAAGATAATATAAGTAATAGAAAGCTTAAGTAAAAGGAATATCTTCCTTAGTAGTACCCTCTAATTCTTCCTTAGACTTATTATTAGTATTACTAAAGGAAAGGTTAAAGTTACTAGCCTTACCCTTAGTACTCTAAATAAGGTAGAGACTAAACTTATTAATAGCTTTCTTATTAGCCTAAGTAATAGATAACTTAGTATAAAGAGGCCTTATAGTAGTATTTAGAGCCTTACTAGCCTTAGTATAAGTAAGTAGAATAGGAGAATTAGGATTAAGGATATTAGAAGTCTTAAGAGAGTAAGCTATACTACTAGAAGTAATACTATAATAAATAGGTTTAGTTCCTATAAAGTAAAGATTAGCTATAAGCTTAAAAATAAAGAAGTATATATTTAAATAACTATTAGTAACTTATAAGAAAAGGAATAAGTAGATATCTCCTAAGCTTAATAATAGTTAATATAAATACTATCCTTATATAGCTTAAAATTAATATATATAATAATATAATAAAGATAAACCTTAGTATAAGACCTAAGATTATACTAACTATAGTAAGAAGTAGAAAAGTCCTTAGAATTAATTACCTCTAGCTAGTAAGTACCTTAATAATAGTATAATAAGAGTACTTTAATATCTAAGTTAATAATAATATAAACTATCTTCTTATAGAGCTAGAAATATATACTAATAGTTTTATAGGTAAGCTAAAGATAAATTACTATAGTTTAGTTAATAGTAGATAAGGAAGTAAAGTAGTTAGGATTAATAGTAAGGATAAAAAGTATAAGCTTAAGGCTTTCCTTAGCTACCTTAAACTTCTATAAGAGTATCTAGAACTTAAGTAAGAATTTAAAGTTAATAATATAGTAGCTATACTCTTAAACTATAAGAAAGGTGTATTAGAAGGATATTTAGTAAGATAAAGGAAAGAAAAGGTAAGACTTATAAAACTTAATAATATAAGTATATCTTAAATTAGTATTAAGATAATTAAAGAGTAAAGTACTTACTAAACCTAGGCTACTTAGAACTAGTTACTTAGTAAGTAATACCTTAGTAGCTTTACTAAAGTCTAGCTATACTAGAGCTAGTATCTAAGGAGTAATTAGCTTAGTCTTAGATATAGAATAAGTTATATCTACTATCTCCTTATTACTATCTTAAAGAAGAGCGTTAATAGTAAAATTACTAAGAGAGCTAAGAGGTAATTATAAGGAAGTAGTAGAAAGGTAAGAGGATATAAAGTAATAGGGGTAAGAGTAATAGAATATAAGGTTAAGGGAGTTAGATTCTAAGACTAAGTAACCTTTAGACTAGGCGCGGACTACTTAAGGTATAGATAGTAGAAGTAAAATAAAGAGATTAGAAGGTAAGGGCCTAATACTAAGATACTTATAGACCTTAGTAAGACTACTAGGCGCTAGAGGCGCTAGTAGAAATATAGTTAAGGAGAGTTATTTAACTAAGGCTAAAATACCCTTAGACGTAAGAGTACTAGAATTAATAATATTAGTAGTAGTATTACTAGTAAGTAAGAGAGGTAGAGACTTATAAGTAAGTATAGTAAGCGTAGTAAGCTTATTAATAAAAGTAAAGCTAGATATAATAAAGAAGATAATAGTATAATAAGGGATAAAGAAGAGAGAAGATAGTAAGTAGTAGTAGTAGAAAGGTAAGGTAATAAAGAAAGAATAAGTAATAGTATTATTATTAGTAAAAGCGTTACTAAGGACCTAAAAGACCTTTAGGTAAATAAATATAGCGCTTAATAACTAAGGTCTAGTAAAAAGTAAGGCGTTATAATAAGTTTACTAAGGAATTTAAAAATATAGTATAAGTATTATAAAGAGTATAGAGAAGAAGACTAAATATTTAATTAGAATATAAGAAGTAGAATATAGATACTATTATTAAGTAGTACTAAAAGGTTATTAGATAAAGGTTAGAATATAAACTTATACCTTATTTATAAGTTTTAATAACCTATAAGAGGCTAAGAAAGAAGAGGAACCTTAAGAAAAGGAATAAGGAATAAGTAGCGCTAGGAAGAAACTAGTAAGGAATAAAGGGCTAGGATATAGAAGTTATAGGAGCTAGGTAAGATAATAAATTATAGGAACTTAAAAGATAATTATATATAGAAATCTAGAGGAGGAATAAGATTAGGGAAGGACTAAACTTAGAGGAGAATAGGTAGATATATTAGCTTATATAAAGATACTTATTAGTATTATAAGAAGAAGAGGAGGCCTTCTTCTTAAGTAAAGGAAAGATATAGTAAAGGAACTAAGTCTAAAGGTAGATTAGACTTAGTATTAGTAATAGGTATGTAATAGCTAAGAGAATAGCCTAAAGGGCTATTAGATATATAGAAAATAAGAGAGTAATATACACCTATATATATAATAAAAAAAATATAGTTTATATTAAGTACTTATTCCTAATAGAGCTTTAGATATAAAATACTCTACTATAATATAAGGTGCTAATAACTATTTAAATTAACTTATATAAGTACTACTCCTTATCCTTTCTTACTACTATTATAAGTAAGTATAATTTAGTATAAAGGTTTACTATAGTCTATTAAGACTAACGCTAGTATACTTATAAAGGCTTACTTAAGATATTTTATAGCTTACTTTTTAATAGTTATCTAAATAAATAGCGTATTCTTATATAGTAATATAAATAATAGGGTAGTAATAATTATAAATCTAAGTACTTATACGTAATAGTATATATATATACTAATAAATATTTAGACCTCCTTAGTATTATAGTAATCTAGCTAGTTAAGGATTTTATTAACCTTCTTCTTATCTAGGTATTATCTATTCTTATTAATATAGTAGCCTACTATAATTATAAATAAGTAGTAGAAATTAGATTTATAGCCTAAGATAGTCGTACCTATATACTTTATATCTACTAATACTTTATTAATATTTAAAAGGTATTTAGCTATAAACTATTAGATACTTAGCTCTACTTCCTTATTATTATACTTAGTTTTTAGTCCCTTAATATAAACGTTATCTAGGTATAGTATATAGTAGTTAAGGATATAGTCTCTATAGATCTTTATTATTACTTAGATAAATTCTATAAGTAAGTTTATTATTCCTATAAGAAGGGTATATTACCTTACTAACCTTAAGGGAGTAGAAAAAGCTATTATATCCCTTAAGTCCTTATAGAGTTTAACTTAGTTATACCCTAAGAAGAAGTCTAATAGACTTATAATAACGTACCTTATAAACTCTTCTAAAAACTTATTAGGATTAGGTAAAGAGTTTATATCCTAAATAGTTACTTTATTAAGCTTTTAGGTATTATTAATTAACTAGTATCCTTTATCTTTCTTAGCTATAAAGAATTAAGGATTATAGTACTAGCTTTTATAAAGCTCTAGAGTTCTTTAACTAATATAATCTTAAATTATATTAATAATAACTTACTAAAGCTTCCTTAAGACTAAGAATTAGTCTACTCTTTACGCTTAGTATAGTACTATATTAATAATAACTAGTAGGATAATATCTCTATTAACTTATCCTAACTCCTTAAAGTCCTATACTAGAGCGCCTTTATAGTAATATAGTACTTCTATAAGTATTTCTTATTCCCTTAGCTAAAGCTTAGGGGATATTTTTATTTCTAAAATATATTTAGGCGTAATTCTAGTCCCTTTAGGGAATATAGTATACTATAGTTTAAAGTATTTCTTAAAGGGAGCTATTTTACTATTAGTGTTAGGGGTTTATTTTATAGTAGCTCTTTCTTTCTAGTCTAGCCTACCTTTAATATCTTACACTAGTTAGCTTAAGTTATTAATAGGTTTTACTTTAATACTTTTTTATTTATACGCTCTATTAATCTAAATATTATTTAGTCTTAGTTCTAAAATAGGCTAATTAAGTAGGGTATATACTACTATTATTACTTCTATTAGTAGTAGCTATCCTTAATCTACTTATACTAAGTTTTCTTCTTAGAATACTACTTCTATCTTCCTTATTATATCCTTAGCTTTTACTTACTATACTAGCGTATTTAGTACGTTATCTAATAGCTATTTACACCCCTCTATTACTACTATATAAATACCCTTACTATCTCTTATTATAATACTACTATTAGATCCTTTACTAATAGAATTACTATTTACTTATAATAAATAATTTCTCCTCTTCTTTCTACTCCTTTTTCTTAGCTTATACTTACTTACTAAATATATCTTTATCTAAATACCTATCTCTTTCTCTTTATCTACTATCTATACTTTAACTAATCTAACTAATCTAATTACTTTAGATACTACGTCCTCTACTAGCTTTTTAGTTAATCCTTAAAGTAGTATACTAGCTATTATACTCTTATAGCTTTTCCTATTATAAGTCCTATATAGAGGTTTAGCTTAAAGAGTTTATTACTTTACGTATATATAAACTAGGTATTATATTAGCTATCCTTACTAAAGATATAATAGTATATTAAACTATTTATTATATACTTAATACGTACTTAAGTATCTATTAGAAATAGGTTACCTAGTATAATTAGGTTAGTATAAGTCTCTACTATAAAGAAACTAGTTCTTACTTTAATCTAACTAATAACTATAGGTACTCCTTATATAATACTAATAAAGTGTACTATACTATTATTAGCTATAACTATATATACGCTCTTTATACTACTTAGTAGAGAAGTTATTAGTAGTATAGCGCGTTCTACTACTTCTCTTTTTATAGTATTAAGCTCTACCTCTAAGTTAAGGAGGGCTAGGAATAAACTACTATAAATATTAATAAGAACCTTTAGGTAGTCCTATTAAAGATACTTTATACTTATTAAATAGTTATAAGCTTTCTAAATAGTCCTTAGGTTATTATCCTTTTCTTCTTCTATATTATAGTTATTCTTAGTATTAGTAATAACGCTTTACTAGATATAACTAATCTTTAAGTTAGTTTAATATTCTACCTTAAGTCCTTAGTAGTTAGTTACTTATCCTTCTTATACTTCTACTAAGATAAGTCTAGTATAGTACTTAAGGTAATTATACTAATACTCCCTCTAGTATAGCCTCCTTACTAGTTTTCTTTAGTAGAGGCCTCTTTATTATTTATTATAACTATACTAATATTAAACTTCTCTAGTTCCTCTATAGTATAGTTTATACTAAAGAGACTTTTATAAACTTCTAGTATATTACTAAGGAGAGTACTAATCTAAAGTAGTATTATTATAGTAAAGATACTCTTAATAACTAAATATATATTAGGCTTTAATTTATTAATAATCTTATACTTCCTTAGGGCTAACTTATTACCTATATAGTTCTTTAGGCTTATACCTATCTATTATAGCTTAGTAGTATCTATATCCTAGTCTATAAGCTTATTATTATTAAATTAAACTATCTTTTCTAGCTTAATAACTTTTAAAAAGCTTTTAGACTTATTCTTATATCTTTTTAAATATAGAATATACTTATTACTTAGCCTTTATAAGATAGTCTTCTATTAAGGCTTCTAGACTTTAGACTAGTTATAGCTTATATAGTTTTTCCTCTCTAAGGGCGTTCTTACTATTATTATAAATACTATTATAGTATTATTATACTTAATACCTAAACTTATCTTAAGTTTAAAGTCTAATTTATCTTTAGTAAAGATATTAGATAACTACTAAAACTAATTAACTTTATATTCTTAGAGCCCTCTAGCTAAGTCTAGGACTAGCTATACTAATATAGTATTATTTTCTACTACTACTAGTACTAGTTTCTCCTTAAAAAGTGTAGTTACTATTAGTAAGTTAATATCTTATTTAAGCTATCTTTACTTAATTTATACTAAGATAACTTTAGCTTAAAGATATTATCCTAACTATATAACTCTACCTTATAGGTTATCCTTAGTGCCTTAGTATAGAGTAGATCTATTATCTATATAGATCTAGCCCTTATTAATAAAAGCTCTAAGGGTAAAGTAGTTATTCTTCTAGTAGTTAAGTTTATTATATACTTAATAATTTATTACTATATTAAAAGCCTAAGCTTAGTTATACTAAGGCGCTTAGCTTTAGTAGCTTTAGGAGTTATTACTATAAGGTTAAATATTATAAGATTAGTTTTTATAAATTTAATTACCCTTCTATTAATATCTCCTATACTATTAGAGTTAATACTAAACTACTAGCTATAGCCTCTTAGTTTCCTAACTACCTACTAGGTAGTTCTAGTTTATCCTATTATTAACTCTATATTCTACTTCTATATAAACCCCTAAGTTACTTATAAGTTTAGTCTCTTAGTATATTTATTATAGTTTTTATAGTTTAAGCTCTAGGCTAGCCTAATTAATTCTTAGGTTTAGTATTTTATTAACTAACTTATCTACTTCTATATTAGTAAGGGCCTTTCTAGGGGGTAACTAAGTTAGTTAGTAGTACTAGTTATCTTCTCTAATAGGGATTACTAACTTTAAGGCTTAGAATACTTATATAAGGATATTAGATAGGTTATAGCTTATTATAAGTAAGTACTAAATAGCTATTAGTTTAGGTAAGGTAAACTCTACTTTAAAGGTAATTTCCTTAATTACCTCTAATAAGTTAAGTATACGTACTTCCTCTTCTACTTTAAGGTAAGTAGTTAGGTAGTTATTAATCTTCTTATAGCTAAACTCCTAAGGGGTATTAATTCTAAGGCTAAATCTCTTAAGTACTTTAGTTACCTATCTAAGTAGTAATCCCTTAACTAAGTAGAAACCTTAGCGTTCTTTATTAATAGTTATAGCTTTAATATAATACTTACTATAAATCTAAAACTCCTATAAGTATTCTTTAATATCTAGGTTAGACCTTACTTAATACTAAAGAAGCTAATATTTAAAGTATTTAGTTTATACTTCTTACTAACTCTTATTATTACTCTTAAATAACTTCCTAAGCGCTTCTCTAAAGTTTTTTTATAACTTATTAATTAGTACTATATTATAGGTATTAGAAGCTTAAATAATAGTCTATTACTTTAGTTTATAGTAAGCTAAAAGCCTATTAACTATAGCTTTATTACTAAATTTATAATACTTAGATATATCTTTAAAGCGTTCTAGGAATATAGTAATATTAGTACTATTAAAGACTAGTATTATTTTAGCTAAGTATAGTAAGAGTTATATAGCTACTATTAGGTCTTAGCTTCTTAGCTACTAAAGTAAGGCTACTATTATTAAAAGGACCTTTACTATATTACTACTAATAGGTTATATAGGTAGGACTTCTAGGGAAATAAAACTTCTTAGTATTATTACTAGTGTATTTAGTAAATCTACTAGAGTTATTATACTATTAGCTAGAACTTCTAGTTTCTTTATTCTAGTAGTAAGAGTAGACTAATCTATATTCTAGCTTCTAGTTAGTAGTTTAGTAATAGATTAGGTTCTTTTACCTATCTTATTCTTTACTTATTAGTTCTTACTTATCTACGTAACGTATATAATAAGTATAGTAAGTAGTACTATAAAGAGTATTATAATAGAGTATAGTAGTATTTAAGGTTAACTAATTACTTCTTCCTATACCTAATAGTCCTTTAGTAAGAGAGACCTTACTCTTTCTTTTATACGCTCTAAAATCTCCTTTATAACTTTAGTAATATTTATATTACCTTAACTACTATTCCTTAGCTAGCTTATTATCTTAATCCCCTTAGTTTATACCCCTCTTAGGCGTTTACGTAGTTATAGTTTAGGTATTATTTTTAGTAAGTATCCTAGTACCCTTCTAGTATAAATATAGTTCTCTTTTTAAAGATTTACTATACTCCCCTTTATTCTTAGTTAATCTCTTATTATATATTACTTTATTATAGTTTTATTAAATTTCTTACTTCTAAAAGCTCTTTAGTCTACTATTCTTTTATTATTTCTTATAATACTTATTCTTACCTATTTATTTTAATTATAGTAATTTATTACTATCTAAGGGCTATAGAATATAGCGTTCTATAAAGCTTAATAGAATATATTTATATACTTATTTATAAAGTAGTACGTAACCTTCTTAAGGCTAAAAGGTTATATAGTTAAGTTTTAATTAGTTACTATATATAGTAGAGTATTTTATATCTAAAGCTCTATTAGGAATAGGTGCTTAATATAAACTATATTTTTTTTATTATATATATAAGTATATATTATTCTCTTATTTTCTATATATCTAATAGCCCTTTAGGCTATTCCCTTAGCTATTACGTACCTATTACTAATACTAGGTCTAATCTACCTTTAGACTTAGTTCCTCTACTATAATAGTAATTTACTTACTTAAGCTATCCTTAAGCGCTTAGTATACCCCCTTTTAATCCTAAAGTAGCTTAGAGAAGATATACTTTATTCTACTAATCCTTCTAAGTTAAAACCCCTTTTCGTCTATATTAAATATATAGGTAGGTTAGATATTATACTCCTTTATCTTTTTAATTAGAAGCTTAAAATATAAGCTATACTTAGCTCCTAAATTAGTATTATAATATAGTTTACTTATCCCCTTACTATAGCTAGAGATAAGATAGTTTAGATAATAGTAGAGGAACTAGGATACCTAGGTTTCTAAATCTACTTTTCTAGCTAAATCTAAAGTAAAGCGTTATATTATTACCCTTATAGGTAGTAAACGTCGTTTAGTAAGCATCTATATATACTATATAAGCTTAGTTTTATATTATAGATAGAGGGAGAGGTAGCGTAAGCTATATACCTTATATACGCCCTTATGCCTTTAGGCGAGCGTATAGTAGTTAACGCTATACTTTTTAGTAATTTATTAGTATAAGAATTTATCTCCTAGTTTATATAATTTAATTTCTGTAATAACTTCTTAAATTTGGTCTATATTAGTTAAGTTATGACGCGTTAAAGTTAAGTTATTGTTGTGGTGGGGGTGATCAATTCGCGTTGGTGATCATTTCGCGCACGGGCACTGTAGTGGCTTTCCCCACAAAAATTATGGTGCGGGAGAAAGGGGCAAAACTTCCAATACTCCCCATTCGCCAAAAAAACACAGTAGAGATCCATGCGCAATTAACCTGCTACGTGATAGCAAAGCATAACATCGTAAAGCACCCCAGAACGACCTTCACTACATCTGCCTGCCTTCCGGTTCACCGACTTGCTCCAACGGCCCGAAGGGATGCTGCTTGCGCTTGAAGCCGATCTTAACACGTCCAACACGCGACATCTTGTCCTCGAACTCTGTACCAATTCGCAGTACAGTTTCTCGGTACATCGTCGCCGTGGTCCAGTCGTATGAACAACCGATGATGCGTTTCATACCACCCTCAGAGCCGGCCATGAGAAAACACACGGGTGGTCGTTCGGCAACAAAGAGCGTCGCAGTCATGTTGCCTATGGCGAGTCAGTACTCTAGTCTCGCGGCTCGCGTTATTGCTAGCACGTACCTGTGTCCACGAGCGTGAAGAGGCGTTGGTCTCCTGGTCCAGCTGACTTCGCTTTTTGTACAAGAGCTGCAACAGCGGGGTCGGATGTTGGATCGACAGGAATACATTCGCCGTGGATGTTGCGCTCGTGCCTGGAAAGTGGACTAGCCGCTGCCTACATGCGCGAGAACAAGATTAGTACGACGTTATGAATGGGATGAGAGCACACATACGGTCCACTTCATGCGCCCGAGCCTACCACCAAAGATTTGGCTCTCAATCGTATCCAGGTCCATGTAGCCCTCAAAGCCGAAAAACCAACATTGTTGCTCCCAAAACTTGCCAAGATAGAGTAAGCGAAGCAACCATGGCGATAGGCCCATGATTACCAATGCGTAGATGAGCAAGATGACGCCGATGGTGTGCAATGCAGGGACACCGAGGAGCGTAGGGATAGCGAGGAATACAATGGCCGCAAGGAACACGATACCACTGGTACGCAACATCATCTTCGCGAAGATACGCTTCCACGAGTCACGCCGAGTATGGGCGACTGGTGTGAACGCCTTCCACCGTACATTTGCGGCACGGCAACCGTCAAGAATGATGCTGTCGTCTTCGCCAACACCGGCGATGCCGACATCTTGAGGCAGTATGTCCCAGAGCTTGGCATTGTAGGCATCATCCATCGAGTGCCAGGGTTGGTCCGGCGTCTTTGGCAGCATGCATACCAGGCGCTCGAGGAGCTGATCACTGCCATTTGCGAGGGAGAGTCTACAACGTATTAGTGATAAGACAGGCCAATGCACTTCCTTTGTTACATACCGAGCGAATGCTTGGAACGCGGAGTCGGTGCGATCGATCTGTGGCCTGACGCGAAGCAAGCCCATCAGGGCGTAGCTATGATCGCCGGGAAGATACTGTCCAGTCTGGCGCTTGTGCAGGCACTCGAGAGCAAGCGTGACAAGCTCGAGCTGGCTCAAGATCAAGTTTCCTTCGTAGTGATCGATAAGTTGTCGAGCAACTTGGGCGTCGTCCCGCCAGACTTGAGCAGCGAACTGGTTCTTTGCGACCAGAATCGGCCGGAATAGGTCGCTATCACGCACGTAGACCTTGATGCTCTCACCAGCAGGAGCTAACAGAACTTCCGGAAACGTCCACACTCGGCTACCCCATTGCTGAAGCATAAGGTCGGGTGTGTTGATCTCGTATCTGTTGTTTGCCGGAGGTGCGACTGCAATGACAAGGGATTGCGCGCCTCGGATGACGTCGCAGATGCGATACACATCCTCCTCGAGTTGGTTGTCGGGCATGCAAGAACACCCAACCCAGTATGCAATGACTCCCGCGTTGCGCGCCGCGGCATCGGCGATTTCATGGAGCACCCTGAAGTCGTCGGGCGTGTTGAACTGTTCGGCAGTGTATGCGATGAAGACGTATGAGAGAGAGTGACCACTTTGTTGGGCCAGCCTGGAGATGTCAGAGGTGCATGAGTGACATGTGCCGAGCCAACTTACCACTCTTCGACGTTCGTGATCTTCGCTGGCCTACCTTGCTCGCGCAGAAAGCAGAGGTATCTGGGACGCAAGACGCGTTCAGCGACAGGGTTTGCCTCGCTCGACGGAAGACCTTTAGGTTTGTGCATTTCAATCGTGTTTTTGGCGACTTTGGGATATCCAAAGTACTGATACGGCACACAGTCGTAGTTGCCTCCGTTGCGTGAAGCGATCTCAGCGGGACTGGGACTGGAAATCTGCACTACTGTCAGCCATATATATGCGCTAAGAAGGGCGTGAACTTACAAACATCGTGATGATGCACGACGCGACGAACCATTTGAGGCAAAGCATAGGATAGTCTTCGCTAGGGATCTTTCCATCGTGCCGCGCAAAGTCAATGTGATTGAAGGGCCAATTTGCCAGTCGCATATACACTGGTGCGACATTGCGGATGAAAGTCCTCCTGTACGTAGATCCCAAGTTGTTCTCGTAGATGTCGTCGACCGCTTGTACAACGAGCTTGGAAACCTTGCCATCCCAAGATGAGATGTATCGGTCGTCATAGTCGCCTGTCCATTCGCGATCAAAGATGTCGCGATGACGGTGTTGGCCAAGCTTCTGATACCCAAGGCCTGGCTTGCGATAGAAGTTCGGATATCCCCATTTCACAGTGGTGAAAGGGGAGAGTATATATGTGTATCCCTTGAGCTGCATCGGGCCGTTGCGCTGCCTCACATTAGCTGATGGCGAATCAAGTGAATAAGTCAACCAACCGGTATGGAAGAGACGCTTGGATGTTTTTCGTTGTTTCCGTTGTCGCCTTGGTGCTGAATAGCCTGTTCATAGGGCGCAATCTCGCGAACCGAAGCTTGGGCGTCATTTGCGACCATTGTGATGATGATTTTGGTGAGTCTACTTCAAACAAGCACACAGCTGAGTGATGAATCCCGGCTGATTGCTTGGGAGTTGCGGCGGAGGTTGCTGATATTGCTGATAAGGCGGGTAGTAATTCGCAGCTTGTGCCTTTGCTTCTATTAGTTCGACAACGAGGAAACGGGAGTGGGATACATACCTGTGGTGCGAATGTCGGCTGTGGTCGTGATACTGGTTGTTGCTGTACTAGAACGACAGGTTTTGTGGGATTGTCTGGGTCGTAAGCACCTCCACCACAATGATGTGACTGGGTCTGATGAGAATCGTCAGATTAGTAGGGGAAGGTAGAAGAGTCCATGGCAAGCTCACCGGATAATATTGCTGAGATGGAACTACTTGTACAGACGTGTCACTGTTAGGATCAAAGCCGCCGCCGTGTTTACCAGAGATATCATAAGGATAAGCCTGATGGGTATTAGAATTGCTAATGAGGGTTACAGAGGGCGTCAGGTTATGTACCATTCAGATCTCTTTGCCAAATGGAGGCGGTGGAGTTGGGCTTGCTCTTGTATTAACCTTTGACCGGCGATAGTCTATCATGCCCCTCATATTTAGATTCCTGCCCCGACTAATGCTCAAGTAGTACGACGGTGTAGCGCCCGTTCGAAGGCGCAACGTCCTGGAATAATTGCTTTTGGGTGCACGATCGAGTCCAGCCTGCCCGAAGATTTTGTTCAATTGGTCGGTTCGTATTGCCGGATCACTCCACTCGTCCCATTGTGGCATTGTGGCGTTGGAGGCCGACTCTTAGGCGGAGGTACGACTAGAACGGGCCGAGACCACTACCATGTGACATCCAGTATTATTCGGCGAAAAATAGCGGTGGGGGCGGTTTTTAACGCTATCTGCAGTGTGTCGGTATTGGCAGCGCTGCTGCAGCGGGTGCCTGGAGGAGTTTTGCGTCTTCGGCTACCCTAGTTATTCGATAAGCTGTTTGTTGAAACATTTATGCCTGCAGCATGCAGGGTATAATCTTCCTTGGGGCATGAAGCGAAGAGTAGGTTCTACAACTTCGCAACCTTCAACATCGGCTTTCTGCACGCTGGCAAAGAGAGCTTGTTATGAGTTTGCTAGTAGTCAGATGGAGCCGCGTATACAACAACACATAATACGTAGTCTGGATATATAGTTCGGTCAAGAACAAGGTTGGTGCCCAGAAGCACCTGGCGTAGTGGAGTGAGTGCTGCTCTGGCGCAGGAAAGATGCCACAGGTCGCATCCTCGTGTACGGTATCACATTGAGGGGCTCGGATGTTTGCCAGCTGCCCTCTTGGCATTCTCAGCCTTGCGCCACCAATTAAGCGTGCCGCTGGCGGCTTATCCCGATAGGTCCGCTCGGACCTTTTTTCTCAGTTCTTGAGATTGCGTGTCCACTTTCAGACAGAGCTGGCAAATGCCAAGCACTGAACCGCTGGCCTGTGGTCTCATGGTCCGAGGTTTTGACCCAAAACTCCGCCTGACTTGGTTCACGACTATCTCAGAAATTCGTGGCGCTGGCTTGCAGCTTTAGGATGACCAGGGAGGAAGAGCACGGCAGTTGCCTTGGAGCTTGCTCCATTTGAGCGATGGCTTTCAAGCTTGCGAGTGGCCGCTATTGTTAGAGTGTCGTTGTACCGTGACTGCGGAACTGCTTCCCAACCATCTTCGTAGCTCGACTACTCGCACGCTCAATCTAGCAACCCGTTTTCTGAGAGACCACACGTAAACATGAGCTCGTACCGAAGTCTAACCGCCGATCGCAAGCCCTTGGATGAATTTGGAAGGAGAGCTTCAACATTCGCTACGAGGCAGCACGATGCGACACATGCTGGCATAAAGCTAGACCTGTTCGAATGGTCCGAAGGTTCCGCTCAAGGTCTTGAGAAATGTGGCCTCAAGTCTGTGCAAGAGCTCGAGTCGAAAAGCGAGGGGATAGTCCGTGTGATGTGAGCATATCCGTGAGCTACAGCGTAGTTGCTGACAGTCTTAGCTTTGCACCCCGAGATACGCCTGCACCACGTACAACTGAAGGGTTGGTTGAACTATTCGAAACATGCAGCATTCCAAGTGCTTTTGTCGATGAGAGCCTGCGCGCTGTTTCGCAATCATTCGCAGCACGAGAAGACGTTGATGGCTCGATGTGCATATGGTTCCATCTCTTGTGCAATACGCTTGCTATAGCCGAGAACGCGAACGCGCCCTCTGAAGGAGCTGAACGTCAGAAGTCGGTACAATCTCCTAGTCGAACACATTTCACTTGGTTGAAGCCGGGTGTCGTCCTAAAGATCAGAAAGCCATCAACGGCATTGCCAAAGCCTGTACGGACGTCAACATCAGACAGCGATGACACCTTGACCGCTACTCCAGTCAAAGCCAGGGTAGAGCTGGTATGTTTTGGCGCCCCTAGCACGCTGCATGATAGGATCCGAGAACTTATAGCGACAACCACGTGCGACGAGTTACTCAACGATCCGTATGTATTGCTGGAGATTGTGTTCGATGAGATGTATAAGATACTGGATTGGACGGCCTGGGCCGTAGCTGACACGTTTGGACCCCTGGAGACGGTAATTCCAGCCCTTCAACTCACCGTAGCAGTACCATTCGTGCTAATAGTGTGTCAGCGAATTTCAGGAATTGCGAGCAACCCAGGGAAGGCAGTTGAAGAATTGCCAAAAGACTTCTTCACGGAGCTTCACATGCTCACGAAACATACTTTATACTTGCGTGAGAATTGTGAAGCAGCCTTGGCTACCCTGGATGACCTCTACAACCATCACAAGGCAGCGACAGGCGAAAGCCCAGGGATGCCGCAAAGGCATACACGACAGTCACTGAAGTACAGAAAGACCCTCTTCGAGTCGACGCAGCGACGGCTTGCCAGCCTGAATGCGAGGCTCTCGAACATCATCGAGATGTCTTTCAACATGGTCACGCAGGGCGACAGCAAGGTGATGCAGTCGGAGAACCAGAGTATGAAGACTATTGCGGGGTTGACGCTCGTGTTCATGCCGCTCGGCACGGTCGCCTCCATCTTCGGTAGCCAGTTCATGAAGCTTCAGGAAGATCATCCGTATCACCTTACGGTGTCGCGCGACTTCTGGTTGATGTGGGTTATCGCAATTCCTTTGACTGCAGTAGTCTTGACCAGTAAGTGCTAGTCCGATGCAGATCTTCCTGAATGGTATGCTAACATGGCGTGCGAACAATCAGTCTGGTGGGTATGGTACAGGGACGCGAAGGCAAGATTGGTAGATGGAGTGGAGAAGGGCGGACATGGCTATTTGGGATGGAAGACGTTGCTGCGCAGAGTCAAGGAGAAGAAGAGGATGTCGGATGCGTGAGCGCAGGCACGGGTCTGAGCGCAGATCGATGACGCGACGATGGCGGGGCGCCTACGGGCGACGATTGTGGATACTTTTGGCGTCGCGAGCTAGAATACTCTGGCACACCTAACCGCGAGATGAATAAAGACGTCGTGAAAATAGAGACACACATCAAGGTCGTGCACTTGCTCGTTGAGGTGATTTTTGGTTCGACTGCGATACTGAAGTAGCTTAGTGCATCCGAGCTATCCGCTTCGGACTGTTGCCTGCCGCACACCAAGCTGCAGCCATTCCATCCTCGCGAATTCGCATTCCTTCGCTCTACAAGCAGCTTGCACCAAAGCGACCAAGAATGAGTTGTCGCATGAACAGAACTCATAATCCCGACAAGAGACATGATCCTCATCGATAAGCATCGAGGGACGCGCAATCGTGATGATAGGGTCGACGGTAACAAGGCATACCGAAGCATCATGCGCATGCTCGATGCGACACGATGGAAACCTTCTCGATATTAACTGAGGCGTACACTCCCGCTAGTGGTAACTGACATGACAGTACAAAGATCGTAACCTGGTCCGGAGAGATGGCAGCGTCTCAGCACAAGGAGATGTAGGGGTAGCCGATACGTCCATCCAAGACGTGCCAGACGAGCGACTGGAGAACGACCCGACTGCACTCAAGTTGAGGCGCGGGACGGGACATTCCAACACCGTCGCCAAGACGAATACGGCCGTTCCTCACAGGCGCGCCCGATTGCGAGCAACATAATACGCTGCAACGGCTGTTGAGACGGTTTACAGAGTCGGAGTCAAAGATGACCGGCCTGATACCGTGTCTGTGCGCCATCCGAGCCAGGTCACTACCTGAGCCACCCCACCAATATCGGACGATTGTAAATATGAGGTTATATAGCCACGCTAAATAGCTATTATTACGAGATCTTTTAGAGTATTAATATATTAAAGCCTCTAAAGCCTTTATACTACTTATATCTTACTAGCGTCTTAACTTAGTAGCCTCGTAGGCTATTTTTAGGTAGGGGGGACGCTACTAGTAGACTAGCGTTAACTTAACTTAATATAGTAGTAATATAATAACACTTTATTAGATTTTTTACTACTTTATATAAGGCTTTTTACTTACGTATATTTACTATATTATAAGATTTTTATATAGTTATAGTATTATATTATAGCTTTTTAAGCGCCTATTACGTAGCTAGTTCCTTAGTATATGCTTTTTACTTATAATTACGCTCTATTTTAGCCTATTATTAAGTAACCTTTACTTCCTATTAAACCTACTTTTTATATACTATTACTACTACTTTTATCTCTCTATTATAAGCTTTTTAGAGTTATAGTTACTTAGCTTTATCTTATTCTATAGCCTTACGCGCCTATATAGTGTAAATCTTTCTAGGACTTATAAAGATAGTACTACTATACTACTTATTACCCTCTTAAATTATTAAAGTTATTTACTATATTATTTACTTCTTTTTAGTATTAATCTTATATTATAAGCCTTTATTTTTATAGTAGAGTAGTTTATTTTAGACCTATAGAGAGTATAATAAAGCTTCTAACTACTAGGCTTTAACTTTTATCTTATTAGGTACTATAGCGTTATAAATTTTTTAGAGCTCTCTCTAACTATCCCTATTACTATACTACCTAATTTTTAAGGCCTTATCTTATTATTATAGGTAGTTATTAAAGTATTTTAGTATAACCTCTATATCTATTAGCTATATACCTATAGCTTAAAAACTCTTCTTAATAAGATTTAGCCTTATTATAAAGCTCTATATAGGCTAAAAGTTATTAAAAAAGTTACGTTTAGTAACCTTTATAATACCTTATAACTAGTAGAGGTAGTAATTAAGTTCTTAAGAGTAGTACTATAAAAGAGGTCTAAAAAGTATAACATTAAGTAGCTATAAAGTATAGGTTAAATAAGGTAGAAAGATAGTAAGAAGGATTTAATTACTATTATAAAAATTAATAAAATTAGTAGTAATATAGCTACTATAGCTATTAAGGATTAGAAGTTTATAATTATAATATACTTTTTACTTTATATAGTAATTAAAAACCTATTAAAGCTATACTAAACTTATTTTATTATTACTCTATCCTATTAGTAAGTTTAAGAAAAAAACTTTATATTTCTTAACCTTTACGCTATTAAGCTAACTTAATTAAAGCCTAAATAATCCCTAGTATATAAGAGCTAGTAGTAATAACTCTTTAGAAGTATATATATACGCTAATAGTATAACTTATTTATAATTACTATCTTATATAGCTACCTTAGCTTAATTAGAAGTTAATAAAGCCTTTATAAAAACTCTTTTAGACTATTTTAAGACCCTAATATAGAAGCCCTTTTTATCTATATTATATATATTACTAGCTTTAACGTTATATTCTTATATCTTTAAATATAGTAAGTTAAAGTATAATATAAAGGTTATCTTTAGATAACCTAAGAGTTAGTTCTTAGGAATAAGTAAGTATAATAGATAAGGGGGTATAATAGTATAATTAGAAGATTAATATAATATTATAAAGGTTATATAAGAATAAAGTATAATCTTTAGATTAAATACTAGAGTCTTATATAAAGTTAAATATACTAAGCTATAAAGGTTTAGTGTCTAAGCTATATACTTAGTAAGTATTATAGTTATCTTATAAGTCCTATATTATCTTATACGTAGTATATTATAAGACTTAGTAAGATATTATAGGATATATATAACTTATCTTATAAAGGCTTTCTGCTAAGACTATAGGATTATATATCTACTATAGGGTAGCGTTATCTATTAGTATATAAAGGCCTACCCTTTATCTAAGTTATCTAAGGTCTCTTCTTACTACTATCTTTTATATATAGTTAGCGTCCTTCCCTCCTTAAGTTTATAATACTATCCTCCCCTTCTCTTATTTATATCCTTATAAATCTAGACTAATAGTTTCTTATAGTACTACTTATTATTATACTATAAGTAATTATATAAATAGTATTAGTATCTTAGCTATAGTATCTTATAAATATTACGTAAAGTATAACTTAGAGTGTTAAATATTATTATTAAAGAAAGAGTATAAAAATTATTATAAAAATAGAATAAAGAACTATATTCTAGTAGAGGTCCTTCCTCTAGACTATTTAAAGTTAGATTAAGAGCTAGCTTAGCTAGAATAATAGGAGTCTAAAGTAAATATAGTAGAGTTAGCTACTCTTAAGGTATTACTAGTAGCTTATATAAAAAAGGATTAGCTATAGAAATAATAAAAGTTATTAGCGCGTCGTAAATAGAAATTAATAAAAGAGTTAAGAAAGTTTATAGATAAGGTTAAGGCTTTAGAGGCTATAGAGAGTATTAATTATAAAGTTATAGTTTTAGAAAGTAGTTTAATACTAGGTACTCTAGTGTTAGACTAAGGTACCTTCTTTTTAACTTATTTTAATAGTAATCTTACTTTTAATAACTTACTTACTAAGTTAAGTAGTAATCTTAAAGGTGTAGTTAGTAGTTTATAAAGTTTATATCTAGTTCTTATATATTTTTACTACTTAGATAGCCTAACTATTTAACTAAGTATTTAGTGCTATTATTACTATTATAGTATATAAGAATCTTCTTAACTTTAAAGACGTTATCTTCTTCTATCTTAAAATAAAAGGTTTTCTAAAGTAGTATTCTTAAGTCTACTAGTTCTAATATATTAATATAGAATTATAGGTAGATTTTTATATTAGCTAAAAGGTTAAGTATATAAGTAACTAGTCCTTTCTAGTCTAGAATTAAAAATAGTCTAACCTTAACGTTATTAAGCCCTTTACTTAGTTACTTAGTGCGGAGATTCTTTATAAGTAAATAAACTTTATCCCCCTTCTTTAGCTAAGGTACTATTTTTTATTTCTTATTAATATAAGAGATACTTTAGTATTAAGCCTTCTTAAGTACTTACTTAAGTTACTTATATACTATCTTTAGCTTATTAGCTATAGTAATAGCTACTTCTATCTTCTAACTAAGAAATATTTATATAAAGAGATTTAGGTATCTTTTATAATTTATATAGAATAGAGTCTATCTTATAGACTCTAAAAGCTTATTATTATATACTATCTATACTATAGGTAGTAATAATACCTAGTTATCTTACTAATAGTTAATATAGATCTATAGATAAGCTTTTATAGTATAGTTTATTTATTCTATTTATCTATCTATCTATAGATAATAAGCTATTAATAGCTTCTTCTTAGTTCTAATTATAGTAAGTAATATTATCTAAAAGTTTAATATAAAGAGCTTATCTTTATTACTAATAATAGATTTTAGTATACTATAATATTAAATAATTCTATTATAAATAATATACGTAAGCTATACTACTATATAGTCTTTTCTAAAAGTAATATACTTTACTTACTTAGTAAATCTATCTACTACTATAAGAATTACGTTATAAGATACTTTAGTAATAAGGTTTCTTAAGACTAGTAAGCTTATAATAAAGTCTATAAAGATATCTAACTATAGTATATTAGGTAGTTCTATTACTTATATTTTTTTATATAGTATATAGGTACTATATTTATTCTTCTAATAGTCTATATACTTAGTAATAAAGGTAGTAATCTTATCCTTTATATTTAGAAACTTATAATTTTACTTAATAAGTTCTATTATTTATATAATACTAAAGTAACTATACGTAGAGTTATTATAGTATTATTTAATAATTACTTCTTATAATTCTTTTAGTACTTTACTAGTAATCTTTATAATCTAGTTTAGTATCTTAGTAAGTCCTAGTAATCTATCTTTATTAATCTTAAGTAACGTAGAATTAGTAATTAACTTAGTTCTTATAATATTATATTAATAGCTAAGAGTATCTACTCTACTATTATCTTTTCTTAGTATATATATAATCTTAAACTTATACTATCTTAGTTCTTCTAACTATCTTACTTATTATTAGTTAAGTACTTTAGTTATTATAAAGTTAACTAAGTTCTTATAATCTATAAATATTATAAGTTCTAAGTAGCTTTTAGCGTATACTTTCTAGTACTTAAAGTATACTATAATAGCTAGTAGTTCCTTATTATAAACGTTATAATTTTCTTTAGCTACTATAAACTTATAGGAGTAATAGGTAATAGGGTACTATTTCCTATTAATATATATACTAGTATATCCTCTTAGTATAAAGTCTAATATATCTATTTTAAAGTGTAGTTTATATCCTATTATAAATATATAGAAGTAAGGTAGTTTAATACTTACTTTCTTAAGTATTTAGAAGGTATCTTTAGCTTCTTTACTTTATTTAAAAAGTATATCTTTCCTTATAAGTTTAGTTAAAGGGATAGTAATCTTAGAAAAGTCTTTAATAAACTATTAGTTAAAGTTTAGAAATCTTAGGAAGGACTATATATCTTTAACTATCTTAGGTTATAACTATTCCTTAACTATCTTAATCTTATCTTTACTTATTTATACTTTATTAGCTCCTACTATATATCCTAAGAAGGTAACCTTATTCTTATAGAACTTATACTTCTCTAGTTTTAGTTAGAGGTTAAACTTCTCTAAGTACCTTAGTACTATATAGATATATTTAATATAGTCTTCTATATTTTTAGAGTAAATAAGAATATTATCTAAGTATATAATAATAAAGATATCTAGGTGCACTCTTAATATATTATTAATAAGTTCTTAAAATATTACTAAGGCGTTTATAAGCCTAAATAGTATAATAGTATATTTATAGTATTTATATCTTATATAGAATACTATCTTCTATTCTTTACCTTTCTTAATCCTAATAAGGTAGTATTTATCTTATAGGTCTAGTGCTGTAAAGACTTTAGCTTAAGATAATTAATCTTAAAGTTCTATAATATTTAGTAATAAGTATTAATTCTTTACTATAATATTATTAAGCTTATAATAGTCTACGTATATCCTTAGTAGTCCCTTCTTCTTTAGTATAAAGAGTATAGGGAATCCTACTAGTAATATAAAAGGTCTTATATAGCCTTTCTTTAAGTCTTAGTTTAGCTTTTCTCTTAGTATCTTAAGTTTTATCTCTAATAGTTAATATATTAGCCTAAAGGGTAGAGTCTTCCCTTCTTTTAGGATAATCTTATAGTCCTAAGGTTAGTACTTTAGTAAAGCTTTACTATCTACTACTTTTATAAAGAGATACTAAAATTCTTTATACTTTTTTAAGATATTTAGAGTTATATATTTCTCTAAAACTCTAACTTACTAATCTAAGGGTACCTTACTAGTATCTATTAAGTTAAACCCTCTTTTCTTAAGGCTATTCTTATATAAGGTTTACTTTCTTCTAGTAATATTATTAATCTTCCTCTTATCTACTATTATAGTTATTAGATATATAGGCTAGCTTATAGTTACGTCTATTCTATAGTACTTAAATAAGAACGTCTTTAACTTCTAGTTAATACGTAAGTTATATTCTTATAACTAAGGAAGTCCTAATATAATATTATAGGTAGCTAGTCTAAAGATATCTAAGTTTATCTTCTCTTAGTAATCTTAGATACTAAGCGTTACTCTAGTAACTTTATAGGTAATCTTAGTCTTACCTAGTATAGGCTAACTATTAGTAATATATAGTATATAGCTATTATCTTTCCTTAGTAGCTTTAGTCTAGCTAAAGATACTACTTAAGTAGAAATATAGCTTACTTAGGATCCTAAATCTACTAATACTTATATCTAGTATCTATTAAGCTATATAGTAAGCTTAAGGAGTATTAAGGAGTTTATACTATTAATCTCCTTAGTAGTTCTAAGTATATTAGGCGTTTATCTAAAAAAGACTACTAGCTATATCTATAGAACTACTTTATAATAATATATTATTTATATTTAATATTAAGGTATATATACTATAAGGGTTAGTTATACTCTTATATATAAGTTCTATCCTCTATAGTTATCTACTACGTTATATATATCTATAGGGTTTTTTATAGATTATTATATCTATAGAAGTATAGGCTATATCTCTTATCCTATAGATAGATTACGTATATATCTCTTAGATAGTTATACTATTAGAAAACGTATATTAGTATTCCTATAAACTTACGTAGAAAGAATCCTAAGCCTACTTTATCTAAGTAATAGATTATATATAAATTATATAAATATACTATCTAACTTATTTTATTATATAAGGGGTTCTTTAGGTTAAGCTAATAGTATATATTAGTATTACGTTTCCTTTAAGTATTATTACACTTCTATTATTATTCTAGGGTTAAATCTTTCCTCTAGAAGCTATAGGAGTCTTATTCCTATTCTATTATTAGTACTATATAGGGGCTACTATATTATTTAACTTTTTTATAAAATAGTTATTATTCTCTATTTAAGAGTTAAATAGTAGGTTCTTCCTATAATACCTTAGCTTCTACTTCTTATTAGAAGAGAGCCTTAAGGTTAAAGCCTCTTACGCTAGCTTCTTTATATAGGTCTAGGTACTAGCTATATTTCTTAAACTAGCTATAAAAGTCGTCCTTAGTATAATTAAAAGTAACCTTAGGCTTACTAAGCTACCTTAGTAGGATATTAACCTTTTTACCTAAGCTATTATATCTAACTTTAGCTTTAATTACCTTATTAATCTATTCTAGCTTATTAGGTATAGGTAAGAACCTTATTATTTTAGCTAGAAGGTTTTCCTTATCTTACTCTACTTCCTATAAGAGATAGTAAAAGTCTTATTATATAGCTACTATAATATCTAGTATTTTATAAGTATACTTAATAGGTAGTTTATTAAGGTATTAAAGTAGCTAGTTAATCTAAGATACTAGAGTCTTTAGCTATTCTTCTAGTATATATAGTATTACTAGTTAGTTCTTAGCTTAGAATATAGCTATATATCTAAACTTAGTCTAGTTAATCTTAACTACCTTTATATCTTTATAGAGTTCTAAGTTAGAATTATTATCTAAAGAAGTATTTTCTAGTTTAGTAATTATTAGGTTATTAAGTCCTTTAATAAAGTTTTAGTTTTCTCCCTTAACTCTAATTATTATAAGTTAAGTAATTATATTCTATTTTTCCTCTAAGTTATTATTAGGTACTATATAGTAAATAATATTAATCTATTAAGTTACCTTACCTTAGCTTTAGTAGTCTTATTTTATATAACCTTCTTTACTATAAGTGTAATAAGTAAACTTCTTCTTATTACTTTTATTATATAGAAACTTTAGCTTTCTAAGTCCCTTATTAATATTATCTAGGTATATAGGCTCTAGCCTATTAGTCCTATATTAGCCTAGGATCTAAGGTATATAGCTTCGCTAACGTCCCTAATTAGGGTATAAACGTTAGAATAGTTATTACTATTAAGTGTTTATATTATAGGTTACGTAATTCCCTTAAATAAAGAGTTATTCTTCTAGTACTAGTTTATAGAGTTTATTATTAACTTAAATAGCTTTAGCTATAAGTTTATTAAGTATATTAAGACTAGATTTACTCCTTATTAGTTCCTTATATATAGTTAGTTTAAGACCTTATTAGTATATCTATATTAAAGTATTATTATCTTATTTAATAACTATCTAGTACTACTAGAATTTAGTTATATAGTTAGTAGTAGAGTAAATTTATTATAACTTCTAAATCTTCTACTTAGTAATTATAGATTCTTTAAATAGTAAGAATACTTCTTATATCTTAGTCTTAAATATAGCCTAATCCTTAATAAGTTCTTTATTAACTCTATTAGTAATAGAATTATCTATATAGCGTTAGATAATAAGATTAGCTTATTTCTCTATATCTCTTTAAAAGAAGGTAAAGGCCTAAATAACCTTATTAGCTTCTTTAATTTTATTATTAAGATAGAAGTATCTATCTACTTAGAGTAGCTAGGTTTTAAGCTTACTTTAGTTACTATAGTAGGTGTCTAGCTTATTACTATAAACGTAGCTTCCTCTAATCTAGGAATTAGTAGGAGTATTTATTATAGTATTACTTATTTTAAGGGTGTTTAAAGTATAAAGGTTATCCTTAGATAACCTAAGAGTTAGTTCTTAGGAATAAGTAAGTGTAATAGATAAGGGGGTATAATAGTATAATTAGAAGATTAATATAATATTATAAGAGTTATATAAGAATAAAGTATAATCCTTAGATTAAATACTAGAGTCTTATATAAAGTTAAATATACTAAGCTATAAGGGTTTAGTGTCTAAGCTATATACTTTATAAGTATTATAGTTATCCTATAAGTCTTACGTTATCCTATACGTAGTATATTATAGGACTTAGTAAGATATTATAGGACGCACGTAACTTATCTTATAAAGGCTTTCTACTAAGACTGTAGGATTACGTGTCTACTATAGGGTAGCGTTATCTATTAGTATATAAAGGCCTACCCTTTATCTAGGTTATCTAAGGTCTCTTCCTACTACTATCCTTTATATATAGTTAGCGTCCTTCTCTCCTTAGGTTTATAATATATAACTTATATTTAAATACTAAGTTAGCTTTATACCTATTATAATTAATTCTAAGGCTCTATTTAATAGTAAGGTTATCCTTATAGTAGTAGAGAAACTAAGAAACCTAGCTTTAGGAAACCTCTTACTTTATAATTATTAACGTGAAATTTTATATTATCTCTTATATAGGTAGTAAGCCTTACCTTATATATCTTTCTATATATAATATAAGTTTATACTTTTATTATAAGTTAAGTAGTTACTAATTACGTCCCTAGGTCTTATTTAATTACTACGCGCCTTAGTGTTGCTGCGATAGTGTTATTTAATTAACCCTAAATTTTTTTACAACTTCGTAGTATAAGAAGCCTTCTCCTAGTTCTTATAACTTAATATATGTAATTACTTCTTAAATTAGATTTATAGTAGTAGAGATATAACGCGTTAAAGATAGGACGACGCGCAATGTTAAGATGGTAGGGTGGCTCGGGTAGTGACCTGGCTCGGATGGCGCACAGACACGGTAGCTCTGCCGCCGTCATTGCCTGGATGAGCAACCGCGAAATGAGCTCAACGGCAATGTCGTGATGCCCGGTCCAGCTTCCCAAGAGTTAGGGGACGACCTCTTTCAAGGCGGGATGAGCGTCGCTGCTCATGCAAGCCACGGTCACGTGCCGTAGGCATGCGACACATCATCTCGTTCACGATACGAGATCCTGATCCTCCCCAAGGATCAATTTCCACTAAACCCCACTGCCTCCCCACATACACAAGATCCCCACATGTTGCTACAAGTCTATAGTGAGCCGCCTTCAAGTGCGGCAGTGCGCGAACGTTAAACTTCCTAGCGGGTTGGCACGGAGCCTTGCCTAGACAAACCAAGTAGCACGGATCCAATCGAAACGCCAACTTCTATCACAAATATCCACGAATACCTCCGAGGTGCAGTCCAAATCTTATGCGATGCTCGGCGCCCTGTTTGATAAACATGGCAATAAGTAATCTTCCGTCTCACTGCTTAAACAGTTGTGGCCCGCTATCAGTCCTGCTACGCGTTTTTGTCCTCCCCTTTCCCGCCTGTCGCCAACTACATTTCACTCGTTGCAAACATGCGTATCTCTGCCGCCCTCAGCATCGCGGCATCACTAGGCTGCGCAGCTGCTCAGCGTCCCGTCGTGGGTTTCAACTCTGGCGCATCCGATGCCGAGAGCAACCCCAAGACCCAGGAAGACTTCGAGCGTGAGTTCAGAGCTGCGCAGGATCTAGAAGGCGCACCTAGTGGACTCAACACCATCCGCCTGTACTCCAATGTCCAATGGGAAACCCAGGATACACCAATTGCTGCGTTCCCGGCTGCAATCGCGACAAACACGAGCATTCTTCTAGGCATCTGGGCTTCGGGGACTGACAGCATCGACAACGAGCTTAATGCCCTGGAAGCAGCTCTCGAAGAGCATGGCTCGGATCTGGCGGACCTGGTCATCGGTATCTCGATTGGTAGCGAGGACCTTTATCGAGCCTCAGCATCTGGCGTGAACAATAATGCTGGACTTGGAAACGGTCCGGACACCATCGCACGCTTCATCAGGGAGGCTCGCCAGCGTCTGAATGGGACGGCGCTTGCAAACAAGCCTTTCACTCATGTCGATGCCTGGGACGCCTGGCTGAACACCTCCAACTCAGCTGTTCTTGATGAGGTCGATTTCGTCTCCACAAACATATTCCCCAACTACATTGAAACTCTCGACAACACCATTGCGAATGCGCCGGCTATATTCAACGGCATTCTGACAGCTGTGGATGAAGCTGCTGGAGGAAAAGACGTTTGGATCACCGAAACTGGTTGGCCATTCAGTGGCCGAACGTGGAATAATGCTGTGGTGAGTTGCAACTGCTCGAAAGGCCTATGAGACATGTACTAACCCGTATCCTTCCGTAGCCTTCCCTCGAAAACGCTGCTACTTATTGGCGAGAAATCGGCTGTCGCCTCTTCGGTAGACGAAATGTCTTCTATTATACCCTTTTCGACGCCAACCCTGCCAACGATGTCAAGTTCGCTGTCACCGACAACCTGAGCACCACCCCTCGCTGGGACGTCACTTGCCCTACAGGCAGCCAGAACTCGTCATTCCCCGCCCCCTTTGACATTAGCCCCGCGCTTAACGCTTCTGCAGCGGCAGCTGCAACTGGTGCAGGAACCTTTACTTCAGTGTCTTCGGTCAACACAATTGCTATGGCACTGTCTATGTTCAGCGCTCTCGCTACTTGGGCCTTGTAGATTGGAGGGCTGTCGACAACGGTGTTTGTACTTATTGTTTCGATCTGTTATTACTAGTTCAATTACAAGCTTCTATTGATGTATAATTTCTATGTCTATAGATCTGTGCGGTTACCAACTGTCCACTTCACTTTCATCGTTGCCGTGGGTGCAGGATGCTAATGAGTAATGGGATGTTTCCGTCATAGCGAAAATAGGATGCGCGACACGACAGCGCCTACCTCCACCTCCGGTGAGTGCCCAGAAACGCCTGACCTTCTTTTGCTACCTCGACACAACATCACAACGCCGCACCGCTCAACACTAACATCGCTACTCGACAAGAGCTAAACATTCTATTACGTATATCACTCCTGCATTCTATACATCTTTCGCTTGTATACCGTCGCACTCACAACTGGAATCACAACAACACCCGCGTCTCAACAGCGTATCGAAGAGAGTACGACGAGCTGTCTTTACCTTGAATGACCACTCTGAAATATCGCACGAGCTCTGAACGCTACGCAAATCAAGATGGACTCCCAACAAGAGTCAGAAAACCCTGCAGTGCCTACCGAGGGCGATCAGTCGTTACAGCCCTTACGTCCGACGTCACCTCCACCTGATGATCCCCGTACATCTGAAGGAGAGCAACCTCATTCCGGTCATTTCAACACTTTGCTTCCTACACTGGCGCAAGGACGAGCGCCAGAGGGATATGAAGTCTTTTCGTCCGCACCACAAGGGGAATCGAACGATGGGCCTCCAAGCAATTCACAGGCTGCTGTTACTAGCGGTCAAGACTCTCAGCCCACAAACACTGCATCGAATCCATCTACACCCGCTTCTCCTCAAACATCTCAGGCGGCGCCTCAAACGGTGTTCGACGATCCCACACTCGCTAGGCCGAGCACTACGACTTCCACCGACCCCGTCGACCGACCCGTAATCGGAGACGACGAACAGCCCGTTCAGCCATCCACACCCCCAACGAACACAACCACCACATATCCTCCCAGCCCCTCCATCACTGCACAAGTCGTCCCCGAACCCGAGCAGCTTTTATGGAACCTTCCATTCCTAGCCCACCTCTGGATCGAGCACAGGGCCAGGATCCTAGCCCTATATCTCACCAGACCCAACGCGTCGCCAGCAGAGCGTCGGTCGTGGAATCACCCATACCTCGCGCGCATCCATCCCACCGCCAGAGCCATGTTCCTCACCATGATATCTCACGACCCGCGCGCAGACCCACCCAACCATCCAAGCTGGAACCAACCATCCCTCGCACACTACGCACCATACTGGCGGGCCATGTATCTCGCCTGGACCATGCACATGACCCTCGAACAAAGAGAATATGACGAGAATCTGCGACGCAACGCAAGAGAGCAGACGAGCGCGTCCTGGCCGGTCAGATACAACGATGTATATGATAAGCTCACTGACTCGACGGATTCGTGGCCGAAAGACGAACTCACACGGCCTCATGTCCAGAGACGTGAATTCGTCTGTATGACGGACCGCGTGCTTCTGCAAGCACGACAAGCACGGGCGGCAGCGCGGTTAGACACTACAGCCATGGACGAAGAGATACAGCGTCGCTTGGGAAACCAGGTGCGGACGTGGGGTTCTGGAGGTTACGATTC
Source organism: Alternaria solani (assembly GCA_002952155.1). Classification (NCBI taxonomy): domain Eukaryota; kingdom Fungi; phylum Ascomycota; class Dothideomycetes; order Pleosporales; family Pleosporaceae; genus Alternaria; species Alternaria solani. Next base: position 2,568,113 of record CP022029.1, read on the forward strand.
GGATCCCGAGGCCACGGACACGGAGAGTGGTGATGCTGGTGAGGGCGGGGGGAGAAGCTGGGGACATGTACCTGAGTCTCAGACGACGCAGAGGAGACACGAGGGAATTGGCCTTGGTGAGGGGGTAACCGGAGTTCCTGAACCTGTTTATGGGTTCCAGACGGAGCGGAGGAGGCGCGAGAGTATGGTGATCCAGCCTGTACCATCCGGTGCTGAACTGTACAGTTTTGATTGGTTAACGTCTATGAACGATGCTGGAGTGCTAGGAGCATACTGGTAACACAAAGTGTTCTAGCTGTACGTAGTAATAGATGCGCTATAGAGCGGGATTTTAGTATATTCCGACTGCCATCTTCCTACGGCGTGACGTAGGAAACGTCTCATTCGCCAACGCCCACCTTTTAACCATGGAGCGTGATCACCTCCACTTATCAACATTTATAGCTCATCCCTAACCTTCTCCGCCTCCTCTTGACCTTGACCCAGGTCCGGCATAGCCATGATCTTCACGACCAAACTCGTCCAGCCTGTAAAGTGCTGCGTGCGCTGCCCCTTGCCCGTCTCAGGGTTATACTGTTCCCACGCAAAGCCCGTTTCCTTCCAACTCTCATACACAGTATTGACCAGGTTCTTGCGGAGTTCGGTGTATATTTTGGATGCGCGGGTGCGGTGGGGGCCGGGTTGAGTTGCAATGTTCTGAAGTTGAGAGCACGGGTCAGTAAGGCTACGAATATGCTGTGGGTGGTACGGAGGCGGGGAGGAGAAGACGGAGAAAGGAAGAGAGGAAGAACATACCAGCAACTGCTTCACAGCCAGATAATTAATCGGCATCCACACAGGGCCCCTCCAATAATCCTCGGCCGTATGATAAAACTCATCGCTCTTGCTCAAACTCCTGATTCCAAACGGACTCCACAACTCCTCTTCATCCTCAATCAAATCTAGCACATGACCCAGCTTCACGCTCTCCTTATCCACAAGGCCCGTCAGGAAGGGGAAAAGTGAAATATACCCCTTGTGGCACACCAAGCTATGCTCTTCGTAATCATCAATCGTAGCATCGCAATACGTCTTCTCCTTGTTCGACCAGTGCAAGTCGTCAATGTTGCGCACAATTGCTTCGTCGTAGCGCGCGAACTCCGCCGCGTCGTCTTGCTCGTCGAGGTAGATGGCTATGCGCTTGATTGCGCGCGTCATCATGCCCATCCAGCTTATCAAGTCGACATGCAGCTCGCCCGGATGCGGCGGCTGCGCGCGAGGATAGTCGTCCAGACCGGAGGTAAGTATATGACTCGGTGTGCGTCCGCGCCAGCGATATCCTTCTTTTGTCGAAAAGGCTTCGCGGTCGTAGCTCTTGATGTCGCCGGCCTGGGTCTTGCGGTACCAGAAGTAGTTGCGTTTGAGGAGAGGGTACAGGGAGCGGAGGTATTCGAGTGCGGCTTCGCGGTTCGAGAGTTGCATCGAGTACGACTTTTCTTGCTGCAGCTTCTCGCTGCTGGTGTCGGTCTTGATGGCGTCGAGCTTGTCGAGGAAAGATGTGATGACCATGAAGAGGGTGGGTGGGTTGGCGTAATGAGGGTACTGGACTTGGAACTCCTCTGGGACTTTGCTGCGGGCTTCGGGGCCGAGGATCTGTTCGCGTCCGATCCAGCCGTCTTCGTCCATGAGGCTGAACCACGATTTGACAATGTCGAGCGTGAGGTCGGCGTCCCAGTCGATGACGGGAAGGAGATGGAATCCTTCGTCCCAGAGGAAGCCGCGGGGGAAGAAGGGCCGCGATGGAATGGCGGTAAACAGCTCCGACGGCCCTTCGAGCTGGGCTTGGTTCCTGCTTCGCGCTTCGGCAGCCTCCTCCCAGAAACCCTCGCTGTCCTCCTCGTAGGCAGGATCGTAGGATCGATCGACGCGGGAGTCGCCGAAGAAGTAGCCGATGCCACCGATGAGGTTCGAGAACAGCGACTTGGCAAACTCCTCGTAGCGCTCTTTCAGGAACGGCGGCTGGGGCTTGAAGATGTCCGTGAAGCGAGCCGAGAAGCCCGACGTGACGGAATCGATTTGCTGCGAGAGATGCTCAGACGTAATCTTCTCCGGCGCCGACGCAGACGAGAAGAGGATGTCGAACTCAAAGGGACCTTCAAAGACCTTCTGTACCAGGTGCATGTTGCCTTTCCCGGGCAGATGCTGGATCGTGTAGACCTGCTCAGGCGGCGGTGGGTTCTGCTCGCCATACTTGGGGACCAACACGTCGATCTGGCCCTTCATGTGTGCGAACATCATGGGCTTGACCTGCCACAGCGCCTCCTCGGGCACCTGTCCGCTATGTACGAGTGTGCGATGCAGTGGCTTTTCAGCGTAGCTGGGGTGGTCATGGACAGGGTGCTTGGCCTTGCCCTCTGTGACTGTGAGCTCAAACTCGCCCAGTTCTATCGTCTGTCCCCTCAGAACCACGTCGCCCTCCATGCCCGGCTCTGATGTGTCAGCATGTGCGACCTGGAGGTTACCGAAGCCCTCTAGCGTGTTGTACCAGACGACAGTCGTGCGCAGATTTGGGCCCGCGTCGTCGCGTGGCGTGCCCTTGATCCTCGCACCCCAGCTGCCGCCGTGCTCGCCGCCAGGAAACTTGATGAACTCGGTGGTGACGTCAATCTTGTTGGCGGGGTCGTGGATCGTCTGTCGGCCGCCGCTGCGCACGTCGTATTCGTCCCAGCCGTAGCCGTCGAGCTCGTGCTGCTCGCACGTGTGTCTGAAGTCTGCCAGGTCAGCACGTGGTGTCCATTGAGCTGCGCACGTGACAACCTACTATGCTGCACGCTCTGATAGTCCTCGACCCGCGTCCACATCAGCCCGCCCATCAGGCTCTTGGGGATGCGTGGCCGGACGCCAAAGTAGAGGTTGGGGCGGTAGGGCCCCCAGAGCAAGCTCGCATTGGTCGCCTTCTCGACCTCTGCGACCTGCGCACCTGCGAGGGGCAATTGGAGAGCCAGGAGGCATGTCAGCCCCTTCCAGAGGGTGCCATGGCGAGATTCACGCGTCATGGTGTTGTGTCGTCGGAGCTGTCTGGGGCTTTGCGGGCACGGCTTTGGGACACATCTCGCGGAGGTCGGGGGTTATGCGGCCACCGATTGGTCCATGTGGGCACGCCGTCCATGTCCTTAGTCAGCAGAGGTACTAGAGTATATTCGGACGTCTGCCCACAGGACAAGTCCAGCTGCGACGCTACCTAGGTAGCAACACAAAACATTCGGCGTCTGCTTGAGCGTCATTTCGCATCGGTGACATACTATGTCGCTAACCCTTCCCCACAAGACGTCTAAAGGTTAGGGGCTATCGCGAGCCTTTGACCGCTCACTTTCCCCTCTTTCAGCAGATCCCAGGCTTCCTGCACTTTGTCCAATCCGCCTATGACTTGGACAGGCACCAGCTTCAGCCCGCCAGATGCGAACTGGCTTTCCAAGAAATCCCACCATACCCACTGCGTAAACTCCGCATTCTTAGGGTCGAGATAGTCATCCACAAACTGCCTGAAGAATCCAGTTACGCCTGACGGCAACTCTACGCCAGCTCGCACGCCCATCGTCGTCAGAAACGAAGCGCCTCCCTGTGCAGCCAGGACGGCGCCCAGCAAGACCTGATCTTTGGCCGAGTCCGCAGCCGCAAGGACGGCTTCAAATGGGCCAATGCTGGCAAGCTCCTGGACTACTGTTGGGGATTTTCGGTCGACGCATTGTGCAGCACCAAATGATTCAACGAGCTTGGCGTTCTTGCTTGATGCAACTCCTATCACGCTGTAGCCAGCTCGAGCAGCTAACTGGGTAGCATAGGCGCCAAAGGAAGACGAAGCACCCCAGATAAGGACTTTCTTGTTCTTGTTGTCCGGGTTTGGGCTTGTTGACGGTCTTTCGAGGTGCAAATGAAGGATTAATGCACTCACTGCACCATACAGGTTAGAGACGGAGGCTGCCGCCTCGAAAGACTCTTGTCCAATCTAAAACGTAGTATTGTCAACAGTTATCCCAGCAGAGGTTCTGACCGGGCTCTAGAGAGACTACAGCTAAGCAAAAGGCCGTCATACCTTCGCTGTCAGCTCCTGGGTGGTAAGTGCATATCTTTGGTATGCTCCAAATCGCGCGTCGTTGCGGATAGTCCCACAACTGTTCGTGACAACGCGGTCCCCAAGCTTAAAGCGGGTAATGTCTCTGCCGACTTTGACGACCGTACCAGAGAACGATACTGAGCACGCAGATTTGTTAGCATACGTCCTAGTAGTGGTGTGACGTTAAGCTCCTGGACCGTGTACTGACACCCTATGATGGTCGGATACTTTAGCGGAAAAGGGAGTATCCCTTGTTGGATCTTGTACTCTGCGGGCTGAACAGCGACTGCTTTGACCTGCTGCGGCATTAGCTACTCGCCAACAATGTGTACCGTTACTGATACGGGTGGTGAATAGTCATCTGTCATGACTGCCACCACTTGACCGTCTTGCTCTACACACTTCAATCAGAAGCTCCCCTGGCCCAGGTTGTGGAACATCGGCAGGACCGATCTCAATCTGCTTCCCCACCCCTGGCAGCCAGGCTGCAATATTCTGAACCATCGCCATCAGAATGTTGGAAGAGGGTTGTTCGAACAGCAAAGTGGTGGGAGCACCTCTTGACTTTAATAGAAAGTGGAACGCTCGTATTCTGAACCATGACTAATCTGTCGATGTCTCCGTAAGCGCATGGCAATCAAAGCCAGCCACTTTTACGTTTGTTGAACAGGTCTCTTAGTGCTTACTCGAGCGAATGTTCCAACACAATCATTCAATTCCCGAATCGATCGCTCTAATCAACATGGTCCGTAGGACTCGTGATGTCCTTCCACTCATTCAGTAGTCTCTCTGTCTCCTTGCACTTGTTTATGATAAAAGGCGTAGCATCCGACCCCAGCGCAACCCGAATTGGAATGTCTCGTCCTTCCGCAACACCGCTATGTGTCAAGATATCAACAATCACCTTTGCTCCCTTCTCTACGTCACCCAGCTGTGCGTTGTTCTTATTGTCCAGCATCTTGCGAGTCTCTCCCACGCTTGTGTCGTCATACTCCTTCATCCGCACCGCGGACTTGACCCTGGCATCATCATTCAGGAAATTGGTGCGAAAGTAGCCGGGCTCGATGACGGTGGTTATGATCCCAAAAGGCTCAAGCTCGGGCCGCATGCTCTCGCTGATGCCAGAGCACGCCCATTTCGTGGCACTGTAAAGGCCGAAACCTGCCCCGCCGCTCCAGGACCCAATGCTGCCGAAGTTTGCAATGACCTTCTCCCCAGGTGCAGCGCGGAGGTACGGAAGCACAGCACGGCTCACGTTCAACATGCCGAAGAAGTTGGTGTTGAAGGTTGCATAGTCTTCCTCGGGACTGTTCGCCGTCAGTATTGTATCTCTAGTCAAGCGGTTTCACTGGACATACCTGACCTCCTCCACCGCTCCTTCCAAGACATAACCTGCAGCATTGACAAGGTGCGTAATGCGACCATACTTTGAATGGGCTGCTTTGATGATGTTCTTCAGGTCTGGAAGTGGTGCAGTCACATCAAGGGACAAAGCAAAAGCTCCAGCAGCCTCAAGGTCGTTAAGGCGAGAGACATTGCGAGCTGTAGCGATAACCTTGTGGCCACGTTTGAGAGCCTCCAAAGCAATGAACTTTCCGAAGCCAGAGGAGGAACCTGTAATCAGCCAAACCGGAGTATCGGTGGACATTGTGAGATTTAACACACGGATAACGCCAGGAGGTGCAGTACGCAGAGGATCCGAGTAACGACAAGAGACAAGATGCGCTGTGGTCTGAGGCCTAGAAATATTGCAGACTGGGGAGCGAACATATATCCTTTGCTTCCACAACGCGGTCGCCAAGAAGCTGTTTCGACTACCCAGAGCCTTCCACACTCCCGGTGTTTGCATGCAGACACGCTATCCCAAGATGCAGCATTTTGAAAGCTGGATACTGGGGTAACTGTAAGCAGATACGCCAAGACATTCAGGACTCTCAGTAAGCATCTTGGCACGCTTACCGAGGGCGAAGCTAACCCATATAGGTTCATTCGGGACGAGGTTGAAGATGGAAGCTGCTTTCAGGACGTCCGAAAGTCGTCGGACAAGGGAGAACGATTCGGACGACTTGCTTGGCGTCCAGCATGATGCATGAGCTCGGTGCAAGAGAGGTAAAGGATGTGTTATCATAGGTTAACACGTAGTTTGCTCGAAGAAGCATTTATCCAACCGACTATGGATAGGATCACTGTCGGAAGACGAGAGTGGCGTGCTTGAGGATCTACCGTGACGTCAGAACTGTTGGAGTCGACATTGATTCCGAATTTCGAGCCATGTTTAACAAAGTGGCTAAGTCGGAGATAGAGACTAAAGCTGAGATGTTTCACAACTGGAAACCGGATTAGAAAGAGTCACGGCCATCTGTATGTATTACTCTACGCGTAAGCCCGCTTCGTAATTAATAACAAATATTCTTTGCTCTTTGATATTCGGTCGGTGCGCCTAGACACTCACTTAGGAACCACGGCACCCACACCTGCTTCACCCAGATCCCCACTGCTCGTACGCCTGCAAGGACTTGGTAGCATCCGTCCAGCGTTGCACAGTCTCCAAACGCTGTCTCGCCGTCTGCGATAGTGATGCCTTCCGTGATAGTGCCGTCGATAGCGAAGAACAAACTGTAACGTCCACCGACTGCCATAATCAGTGGCAACGGCATGGAAACCACGTCGCGTTTGGTGGGTGGTAGCAAGGTGCGCAGGCGGTTGAAATGCGTCGCTGCCCAAAGCGAAAGCTGTGTTAGCGCGGCCGATTCGCTGCCGTTGGGGTTTTTGTTTCGATGGAGACGGCGATGGGGTCTTGTCTCAAGCTTTGCACGCTCGCGTTCGTATGGTTGATACTGTCCATCTCGTTATGTGGATCCGCAAGCACCTGCTGCACGAGATGTGATGGAATTAGACTCTCGTCACAGACCAGGGCGTAATCAACTAGCTTGGATTCCGTGTTGTTGAACCCGGTCCTTGGGACGAGGCGAGGATTTGGCCGGGCTGATGTGACGTTCTGTTGTTGAATACCTGGCAAGTGCATGCACACCTGGCACAGCATCATAAAGTGCACGTCGCTATTCCAGCGCGGTTCAGCGGCATCTGAGTCCTGCAGCTTGTGCGTTTTGTCTCTTATCTCTTCCATAATCCCCAACTCAGTCAAGATCTTCAGTTTCGACGGCAGCGCGCTGGGTGTCTTGCTCCACCACCAATCTTCTGCTTCTACACGTTCCTCAACGTCGGGTCTGATCTCGTGTGGTATCATGCCCTTTCCTCTTCTTATGTCTTCCACGTCGTGCGCCAGCTGTTGTATTGTGATTGGATAAATCTTCTCTTCTAAATGCATCCGCTTCACCCTGCGATCCAGCAAGCTGAGATCGACCATGCTCTTCACGGGGCTCTTTGACCTGCTCGTCGCTTTCCTGCTCGAGCTCGATGTGACTGTCGTCTCGGTGATGACGCTCGCCGTGTCCGCTGGGGTACGAGAAGACCAGGAGCTCTGTGATTGAGTATCGGCGGACATGCAGCGGTGTGCGGATGTGTTGGACGGTAGAACGGTGAGATCGGGCCTGATTGATGTGACATGGTATCGAAACACGGAGATTGTGTGTCGCGCAGGGCGTGGGTGTTCATCGTGGATGCGTGTGACGATACCTTCTACAGGGAGTGTGGAGTTGTTGGTGGTTGGCGCGCTGGGCCAATACACTGGCACGTGACTGGTTGCCTGGGCAGCGAGCGACCTGCTCAGGGTCTACCGTGCTGGACACATGCCCCACTAAAACCACCATCATGAGTCAAGGCAACAGCAAATGAGCAGCACTGTCGTCACGAACCCCATCACACCTTCCACTGCACACGCTATCATGGCCACGTCGCCGTCGATACCGCTCTCTCATTTTAACGACAGGATCACGCAAATCACTTCCTGGCTCGAAGACTTACCTCTATCTCCTCAGATAGACAAAGAACACGGGCTGCTGAAGCGCAAGCGTGCTACTTCAGAGCCCACCAGGGTATGCCAATTAACCGCCATGCCCGCTCACCGTAGTGTCAGTCCAGGCAAGCGTCAGCGGCGGGACTCGGACGACGTGCGGCCGGAGCAGAGTGCATCGGCTGTTGGGTCAAATGCCCACCCGCTCACTTTGAGAAGTTCGACCACTTTTGACCCACCGAGTAGTCGTGCAGGCGCCTCGACGCCAGGACGCAGCAATAGCCCAACGCGCGAAACGATCGCGTCTTTGGAGGTAGCATCACCTCCGATAAAGACACAGGTGCTGGATGGGGCACCTCCCGCGCGAGTCATGGCTGTGTTAGCCCGACTCGAGAATGGACTAGATCAGGGCTGGATACCGGGGTGGCTTGAAGTGCGTATCAACGCATACCCGCTCAGCATCACTAAACCTGGCTGACCCGCCTCAGGAAGCAGTCAGAGCCGACGCGGATATTGTGTTCCAACGGTATCAGCCTATCGCATTCAGCAACACCGCCACCCGCGATCTCTCAGATCCTGACCTCAGCTCCGCTGCCCGTGTCGAGCTGGAATACACATTGAAAAAAGTGAAAAAGATATTCAAGAGAGCATGGGACTGCCATCAAAGAGGCCGAGACGAGAATGCCTGGTGTGATGAAGTACTCAGGCCGATGGTGAAGCTGGCACTCCGATTGTACGCAAAGGGCAAACTCTCTGTGCAGAGCGTGTATGTCTACCCTGACCCAACCGCTTGGAAGTACTGACAGGCTAACACGTTTGATATGGTAGGCAGTCCCAGAACGTTGATATTGAGTTCCTCCCGCGTGCCGCCGACGCATCGGGCAAGCAGCGCATCCTTAACCGAAAGGCCGACTATACTCTGTCCTACTCGCATGACACGTCACCCTGCGAAGCTCTCTATGCACGCCTGCTCCGGCAAGGGAAACAATGTGTTAGCCATACTACCGACACCTTTACCGAAACTACAGTCGTCTTCTCGGGCGTAGAAGTCAAGACCTCCACCGGCAACAAGCTCCAAGCTCAATATCAGCTAAGTATATGGATTGCGGCGAGTCTGCGCAAGAAAGCGGAACTGGGACGACGTGCGGGTCTACCTGACACTACCTGCCTTGTAGAGCCAGTCTTCACTGTTGTTGGACACGAGATGACTTTCTACGTCGCGTACATGGACTCTGCCCAAGGCGAAGTGGTGCATATTCTCGAGTTCGGTAATGCCGCAACAATCACTCTGTCGGGCGCCTTCCAGCAACTAAGGATGTGGCGGAATGTAATAGAATACGCCATTGACGAGGGCCCAGACGGTTTTTGGGGAGGATTCCTGAAGCCTGTTTTAGAAAGGTTAGCAGCTGGAGATGAATAGGATGCGGTGAAGAAGACAGGTATGGGTAGGAAAAGGTTCTGCGAGTCTGGGTGCAGGTCATTCGATAGTAAGCAAAGCTTTGCGCCTATACTGAAATAATTACTATTATAAGCGGTCTCTAGTCGTATGTAGCTGGGGAACTTTTCGCGCGTGCAGATGCGAGCTGAGGTATATGAACATCGAACCACGTTCGACACGCTTGGCAGTCAGCCTCAGCCGCATGCAACATCCAGCCACACTCAGCTCGACGGAATCTAGTAAGCCAAACACTTCTCACCGACAAAACGTCACAGTGGTGGTTGTAGTCAATGTATTTTGCGCTTCCGCGACGAAGGTATAAGAGTGTATGCGCGGGAACCCAGTCCCCGTCTCCTTCATCATCTCATCACTTCATCACTTCATCACTATCACTTTCTCAACGATTGCCACCCTCGCCCTCGCTGCGCATCTTGCAACAAACGCTTTGCACAATTATTAAGAGTCACTTCAAGTCGCCATGCATTCAGCGTGGTATCCATACCTGGTTGGGAGTGCGTTGGTTAGCACCGTCTTTGCCCATCCATTGGCATCGCCGGACGACCTTCCTTGCGATGCTGAGCCACCGAGCTGCCGTCCTTCCTGGGGGACTGCAGACTATGCGCCTTCGGTCGGCAGCCTACGTGCTGGTCTCATCTTCGTCGATTTCCCCGACACTCCCGACGACCACTTTGGCCAAGAGCCATGGCAGCTCTTCGAGCCTCTCAAGGAGCAACCCACAGATCTGTTTCGAAAGATGTCTTTCGGAAATCTCAAGTTTGAGATCGTACCCCTCTTGGACAAGTTCTACCGCATGCCCCGTGACTCTGCGTCCTATGGCTTCCCTGATGAGGATGGCCTCACCGCTGCGGAACACGAACAATACATTTCGGATGCTCTTGCAGCCGTTGGCGAGGACCTCGATTATGCGAGCGTTGATATCCTGTTCATTGCGCCGCCCAACGGTACCGAAGAGATCAATCGCTCTGCCTCATACAGCAGTCCTGTAATCGCCCCAGGTGGCCGAGAATTCCGTGCAGGCAGTGTCATCACATACGGAAACGACCTGTACCCGGATGGAGAATGGAAAACTGTTAACCATGAGGTGGGCCACGCAATGGGCCTACCTGATCTGTATCCCTACGGCCCCGGAGGCAATGTTCTATGGGTTGGGAGCTTCGACATGATGGACGTCGTCTGGGGTCAGTCTCCCGATCTCTTCGCGTGGCACAAGTGGCGCCTGAACTGGATCGAGGAGAACCAAGTGGCCTGTATCACAGAGTCCGGCACGACTACGCACCACTTGAGTCCAATCGAAGTCGATGGCGGCGTGAAGGCTGTTGCTATCCCGGTAAATGCGACAGGCTATGTCATGGCGGAAGTACGTTCCATGCAAGGAATCGACTATGCGGCATGCGAAAGCGCGACCGGTGTACTACTCTATACGGCAGACACTGCGCTTGGAAGTGGTGATGGTTCCATCCGAATTGTCGACACTAACGACGCGACTTCGGGATGCGGTAACGAGTGGGATGGCTCGGCCTTGAATGATGCGCCGCTGCGCGATGTCGATGCGGTATTCGACACTACGTTGGGCGTGAGGGTCAAGATCCTCGCACGGGAAGGCGATGATTTCATTATTGAGGTCGAGAGAGAAACGTTGTAGCAATTCCGCCAACTCTAGAGCAAATTTAGTAGTGTGCTACACCACTACCTTTTCTTTATTCAAGCGATGACAGGTGGAATTTTAGTATTATGTAGTCACGGGGAGGAAAATCTGCAGGATACCTGGTCTACCCCGCCCTTCGGTATCTCGGCGCTAGACAATTTTAGTAGACTGAATGTATTTATTTTTATCCTGATCCAGCTGCGAACGCCGCCATCTCGAACGTTGCTTCTCTACATTGCAGTCCACACCACACTTCGTTGTCTCCACGTCAGCGCTCGCAAGCTTTCGCAGCTGAGACGGCATCACGATTACGCATACCGTTGTATTCCGTCAAGTCCCGAGCGTGCTAAAAACAGAGCCCCTTTTCTTCACCAAGATTGTGACCACACGCAGCACCAAGAGGACAACAACTGAACGTAAAATACGCTGCAGACCAACCAGATGCTACCATTTTCGCACATTGGGACTATGCTCGCAGTATCACCTCATCCAATCTCGCGGCGCATCTCATCTGCAAACCTTACACTAATGCCAATGCCTTCATTACACGGCATGTGGATATCGAAGCGCACCGTCAAGTCGTACGACGTGGTTACGTACGATCGCCGAGCCGTCCCGTGAATAAGCATCGCGAGGGCGCGCACTCAGGTACAACACTCACAGGTCGTAAGCCGGCGTCGATCGAGATTACTCAGGTGGGACTCCGCCTCATCAGGTACGCGCGCTCGATGCTTGGGAAGTCAGATGCAATTACGTCAGCATGCGCGACGCATCAGTGTACCCAGCTGCCATTCTGTCGCATTGCGCTTGGCAATGAAGAAGTGTATGCAGCCTGAGATGCGTTGTGCACTGCGCAGCGTGTATTGCGGGTGCGGGTGCGGATGCAAGCGCAACGTCTACCGTGAGTGCGTGCGCAAGCACAACCTCTTCGCTCCACCGAGAGCACATTCACTTCCGGCTTACCGGTTCCTGGCGTGCCGACCGAGCAATTGCCAATCAAAAATCTTCCGGTGTATCCAATGCCAGGTTCTCCGCCTCAACAGGACCGACTTCGCGGAGCGGACGCAAACCGAAAATAAATGATCGTCAGTCGCTGATGCGTCCTCACAAACGATGGCCATTTCCTTGGGCCGCCAATTCCAACCATCATCACGATCACGATCACGCTCGGCAGCGAAGAAGCGTAGGGAGGAAGAGACTATGACGATCACACGCCGATGCCATCTTTAGGTACTTGCGCGGCATCACCAAGACCGTGTTCGGCGTGAAAGAAACTACAGGTCGTAATCCGGCGCTTACTACGGCCAGCACGGTATGGAAAGCCATCACCGACATGACCGCATCATAAAGACATTGCGTCTGGCTGCCACCGCATAAAAGCCACTGCACCGCGCGCAACAAACATCCAACGAGTCCACCACAAACTACGAGACCGCGCGATCAAGCCCAAAACTTCATACTCACATCACAACACTTACAATGCCTTCCCTTACCAACATCCTCGCCCTTGGCGCGCTCGCCAGCCTCGCTGTGGCCGACAACATCTATACATACACCAAGCCCGGCTGCAAGGGTGCGGCCTTCTTGTTCAAGGACATTGACCACAACGTCTGCGCGCTTACCATCACCAACAATGCTACCTCCACAGCCGATGCGATTGCAAGGGGTAAGAACATCTTTGTACAGACTACCAACGAAGATAACTAACTATTCTCAGGTCTGACCACCGTCCACTCCGGCAAGCTCGAAGTGCAAGAGACAGGCAAGAAGCACTTCATTGCTTGGGACGAAGGCCCAGCATCCAATGCCGATGGTCCCCTCCAGTGCGGCACCATTGCCCAGAACGTCCCTGTCAAGAAGCGCGAGACTTGTCTTTCCGGCTCTATCCATGGCTTCTCCTGGACTGAGCCCGGCGCTGACGGCAGTGACTCTGGTGATTCCGATTCGGATGATTCGGATGATAACAACGACAACGACAAGGTCAAGCGTCAAGCCAACGACGACCCCATCTGGAGGTGCAACGGTTCCAAGGACCCCAGTGCTGTGCACATTGACGGAAAGTACTACAACCTTGCCGGTGTACCCGAGGCAGACCGGGAGGCGTTGATGGAGTGTGCGTGGACTGACCTCGTTCCGGGTGCGGAGTTTGACAAGTATACCTTTGTACCTGACTTCTAGATGGGAGGATGATGAACGGGGAGGCTTCGTGGGAATTGTAACCCCAACGCGATCGACGCGCAAGTGAAATTGTCCTCGTTACTTCTGTAGGCAGTAGCAATACAATTCTGAAACCCCTGATGTTTACCTACCCATCTGAACTATGCGCCATGTGACAACACATTCCACGCTTTTGCAAAAGGGAGCTCAAAAAGAAGTCCAGTTCTGACCCCAATAGACACGAAGTGAAAGACTGGACAAGTTGGATAGCGAAGACGGACAGCACATCTCTTTTGACTCTATACAAAGTAACGATGTGCTACGGGCATCACATCAGCCCCTGATCCATACCCATGCCCATCAACGCATCACCATCTCCCTGCACAATGTCCACAGCACCACTCACCTCGATGAAGTCTTCCAACTCTTCACTCGTTGTCTTCAACTTCTCTTTCACCGCCGCAACACCCTCTGAGCCCACAATATGCCGTGCAGGCGGATTGTCATGGCCACCGATCGCCGTCAGCGCGTGCACGGTCTCCGCAATCAGCTCACTCTTCACTCGCATCGGCAAGGGCGCATACAAACTCGTGACGCTGTCGGAGCTCAGTAGATCGCCCATGGTCGGTTCGGCATCCGGATTCATGTCTGATGCGATGCTTTCTTCTCCAGGCGACTTGGTCGCGTTTTCATCGAACGAGGGATGAGCAGCGGGGTTGTCGATGCGCTCGAGCTTGTCGAGCAGACCGGAGAAGATTTCGCGGGCGAGAGGCGCAGGGTTCTCGCCTTGGAGGTACTCGGACATGGGCGGTACAGAGGTTATGCGATTGGTGAGTACGTTGACTTCCATGTTGGCTTGGACTATGGACATTTTGACGTTGAATGGAGCGATCTCGTAGGCAAGGCTGTCGCAGTATCCTTCGACCGCCCACTGCGATGAGCAATAAATGCTTAAGCCTGGGGTGCCGAGATGGCCGGTGATTCCGGTTATGACAATGACATGTCCATTCCTGCGTTCGCGCATGATCGGAAGCACGGCTTTGATGATGTTCACGTTGGCGAAGAAGTTGATCTCGAAGATCTCATCCACCAGACTTCTTGTCCGGCTGGTTTGCGCGAGCTCTTCCACGGAACCAATCACAGCTTCACTTGCTGCGCACAACAACACGTCGATGCGCCCAAATGCCTCTACCGCTTCAGCGACCGCTGCTTGGCATTGGCCAACTACTCTGCACAACCTTCATGTTAGCAGCGCGGCAACTTTTGACCTCAGTTCGCGTCATCGCGTGCTCACCTGCTGTCTAGCCCAACGACTCTCAAATGCTCCCGCCACCGGTCCGTCGCCTTCGCATCCTCGAGAAACGTGCGGAAGTCTTCACTCTGAACTTCTCTCTTCTCAAACTCAATCGGCATAACGCCGGCGACGACATAATCACCATGCTCCAGCACCTGCCGTGCTAACGCGATGGCGATCGGCGACACGCCTCTTGTGATGAACCAGACGCGCGGAGCATTGTGGGGCGGGAAGTGCGGAGACCTTGGGCGCGGCGGCTTCGTCGACGACGCCGGGTGCGCGTTGCTCGTCATGTCGCGGATGGAATTGTCTGTGTGTCTCTCATGGCGATTGGTGTGTGGAACATGCTTCGCGATAGGGGTGCGCGGTGCATCTCGAGTGGGGAACTCCACAATGACGCTAGTCATCACCCCACCTTAGCGCGCACGAAAATGACATTGCAGTCACAACCACCATCCTTGAGGCTGCCAAGACTTGACGATGCTGTACACTACTACATACCAGCTCAGGGTCTGCATCGAGCACTGATTGCGTTGATCGCTCTGATATTTTTGGTCGGTCTGCCCCATCGTGGTGCGTCGGACGTGAGCTCACTTTCTAGATCCGCCAAAGTCGCCCTTTCACCTTCACTCCAGGTATGTCAACTCAAACATCATGCGCCGGCGACCTCCCAGCCTCTCTCTTTTCAGCCTTCCTCTTTCAGTCTCGGTTGCGTTGAGCTTCGTTGAAAATTTTTCCGTTCAGTTGCAATCTCTCGTCTTAAACTTACTCTCTACTCTACAATTCCACTTTCACACTCTCTACCTGTCTACCCGTCTTCTATCCCATTTCTTTCCATTCAGAAACCACTTCAGACTACAGCATGAGCCTTTTTGGCCCGAGCCCTGCCCAGGCGGCTGACCTCGAGCCAGACCACCCTGCACGCCTCTACGCTGGGCTCGCCAGCCTCTCAGCTGCCGTCCTATCCACTGCCGAGTACCAAGAGGACCTGTTTTACCAAGAGATTCTCACTGAAGAGATCGCCTTCAACGGTGGTTTCGAAGACCGAGAAGCCCCTCGCAAGTGTCGTGTCAAGATCCGGCCAGCCAACTGCAAGAGCTGGATCAAGCGCGACAACCGCAACTTCGCCGGCCGTCGCAAGCGCGTCAAAGAACTCCCTCTACCTTCCGTCATGAGCAAGCCATTCTCGCTGGCGCAATATCAGCGCCATGCAGTACACCTCATGTCCCGCATCCTCAACGTCCGGACCAACGCCTCGCCCTTCACTCTAGTACTCGACGATCTCAACCAGCGCTCTGATCTCTTCATTGCCGAGATAGCGCGCCGCGCCCTCTCGCGCAACGTTAATGTCGTCTTCGTGACATTCGAGTCCCGGCCGTCCATTGCTCCCATCCGCACAGTCCAAGGCTACGGTCTCACAGGCGCAGAGATCCTGCGCGACCTCAGCAAAGCCATGTCCGACTGCAAGGAATCGCTCGTTGTCGTCGACAACCTGTACGAGCTCATCAACTACAAAGGCATCGAGATGATGCGCCTCTTCGACCTCGTCGCCAACAAGTTCGTCTCCACACTCGTCGGCGTGTACCACAGCGACATGCTCGACGCAGCCCCAGAGTCTCCGTACGCGCCGCAGCCACTCGAACTCGTCAAGTACATGGCTACCTCGATCATAACCTGCAAGTCGTTTGCGCACTGCCTCGCCGCCAAGGCCGCCAGACAGCGCAGCCTGCCGGAACCGACGTGGGGCCTGCTGCAAGGCGCTGAAGGCATCGTCCAGAGTCTCGACGCCAACGACCACCGCGGCATTGTCCTCGAAGCAGAGTTTCGACGCAAGTCTGGGCGTCCAGAGGGTGAGACGTACTTCTTGCGTGCACCCCGGCACTCTGATTACCACGCGCCGCTTCCTGGTATGCCTGCTGGGACGTTGAAGACGGAGTATGTGGTTCTGCTTGATCAAGTGGCTGGGTATGCGGATCAGAGTGTTGTTGGTGCGGTGAATGCGGCGGGCCAGGAGGTCGAGAGTACGTTCAACCTTGGTCTTACTGAGAAGCAGAAGCAGGCGAGAGAGGGCGTTGTACTGCCGTACTTTGATGCGCAGAAGGGTGAGGGTGCGGGTGAGGGTGGCAGGATTCTGTATGACATGGGCAGCGAGGATGACTTTGATGAGGAAGAGGATGAGATCTGAGTGTCCCTCGCACGGCATTGGTGTTCAGGTTCACTGGCGCTGGTCGCGGATCTGGATTGAGGTTTGAGATAGCCTGAGCGTCATGGCGAGGAGCGAACAAGGAGATGGATGGAGTGCCATGAGCATGCGATGGAGGTTGACGAAATCGTCCAGGTCCATCACATCGACATAGCAAGCTTGGTCGAGCGGATGGTCACTTTCATAGTAGGATAGAGTAGACGAAAACATTGAAAATGCATTGCCTTCTCGTATCACATGCAAGGTGAGTGGAGAGATGTGGAGCCATGACGTACGTATATATTGTATAGTGTATTTCTTGTTATGACCTCGGATTTGGGTAGGGATTATTTGGTAGAGTTTGGGGGGTTGGCCTTGGCGCCCGACTTGACCCAGCGACTTTCGCGACCCTAATCATTTCCTTTGCGCCAACGCGTCCACCACACCACACGCGCCACCGCCCACCATGGCAGACAACGAGAGACCCCGCGCGTCTTACAGCGACCCGTTCGAGCGCGATACCCGGCGCGCACCCCGCGAGGCCCGCGATCGAGGCGGCACCCCCACGGAGCGACGAGGCAACCGGTCGCGCAGCCCCCAAGAGCGCGGCAGCCGACGCGACGCGCGCTACCGCTCACGGTCGCCCTACCGCAAAGACGAGCGCGATGGTGGGCTGAGGGGAGCACAGGGCCGAGGCCGTGGACGGGGCCGCGACGATAGGCGGGCGGGCGACAGAGAAGGCAGAGACGAAGAGCGCCCATCACACCGCGACAACCGCGACCGCTCACCCCCCAGAGGCCCCCGCAACCCCGGCAAACCCCCCATGCACGGTGCGAATGCCGGGCGCCCTCCTACCGGTCCTCGCGCCTCGGCCCCGAGTGCGATCAAGAAGGAAGAGCCCGACGCCGACGAAGACAAGCCCGACGTTGAGATGGCAGACACACGACAGAAGCCCGACGACATGGACGACGACGAGTGGGAGATGCTCAAGGTCATGGGATTCGGGAGGTTCAAAAGCACAAAGAACACAAAGGTGCCTGGCAACGATAAGAATTTTGGGGTCAGGAAGGACAAGCAGTTGCAGGCTAGGCAGTACATGAACAGGCAGGGTGGATTCAACAGGCCGCTGAGTCCGAGTCGGATGTAAGGAGGGCATGTGCAGATCAAGGCATAACATGACTAGATTCACGGTCGTGGCATATGGGACAAAGGGACTGCAGGTACATTCGTGAGGGCATATGCGTACGAGGCTAGCATTGGGGAAACAGGTCGACTCTATTACCATCCTCTTGATGCATACCACACCAAGGCTATGTTCGCGTCGGTGCATGCAACCACAAAAGGCGGATTGAAACGCTATAGCGGGACCTGCGTTTGCCTATAGGGTACGTGAAAAGTTCTAGATCTGCTCCTGTTTTACCACCTGTGGCTTGTCTCCGGCAATCTGATTCGTAAGCGCAACATCGAAAGCATCGATCTGTGCGCTCTTGAACTTTCTTGCAGAGACACCACGCTCAAACAGCAGATCAATCTCAGCAAAGGTACGGCCGGAAGGTTCCGGAAGGCGAAAGTAGT
This sequence comes from Alternaria solani, assembly GCA_002952155.1. NCBI lineage: Eukaryota > Fungi > Ascomycota > Dothideomycetes > Pleosporales > Pleosporaceae > Alternaria > Alternaria solani. The sequence continues at coordinate 2,586,431 of CP022029.1, forward strand.
GATAGACGAGTACGCAAAAGCAAGTCCCGGCCCAGAAGAAACCTGCAAAGTTGCCCCAGTTCCAGGCTGTCGGATTGATCATGTACGGCGTGAGAACATTGACAACAATTGCGCCAAGATTGTATGCGATACGAGACAGCGCAACAGTCTTGACCTGGAGACGACGAGACGACAGTTCTGCGACGAGACTGAAGGCGACGGTACCGACTGAAAACTGGTAGAATGCCGCCCAAACAATCATGAGAGAACCGGTAGCGAGCGAAGCCTGGTGTTTATGTGATTCCGGGACCAGACCAACGAAACCGAGGGTAAGTAGGGTGACAAAGAGCCCAGTCAGACCGCATAGAAACAGTGTGCGTCGACCGACTCCGTACGCCATAAACGTCCAGACGACAAACGCGCCAATTGTGTTGAGACCATACTGTCCTAGGGCAAAGTCGTAAGGGATCGTTCCTGTCAAGCCAGCTTGCTCGAAGAAGTAGGTGGAGTAATTTGAAAACGTGTTGCCAGCCAGGTTCTGTGAGAGAAAGAGCATGCAGACGATTTCCGTTCGGCGGCGATTGGACCCTTTGAAGCAGTCGATGTACGATGTGCCAGCTGACATCTCTTTCTCGAGCTCGTTTGTGTGTCGCATCATGTCCACAGTCTCGTCTGCGTTGAATGTCGGATCGCGCTTCGGAGAAGTAAGGGCCAATAGTGATTTCTTCGCATCCGCGTATCGCTCTTTGCGGACTAACCACCAGGGAGATTCTGGAGCGAGGTATATGCTAGCCATGAGGATAGGGAACCACATCCACTGAGGCACGGTCAGTTGCAGAATTCTCAATCAGCCCGACACCTTGCGTACCTGCAGAGCGTAGGGAATTCTGTACGCCCATTCATCGGTCCTGCCATACATGCTCTTGATCACGGCGATCGCGATCAATTGGCCAATGCCCCAGCATGAGTTGCCCCAGGTCGTCAAGTACCCACGAAGAGCTACCGGGCAGACCTCGCTCGCGTATGAGATGGCCACTATGCAACTTAGCGTTTGCAGAATAAGAAGCCACAAAGGGTCTCTGGACTGTGCGTACCCGACATGAAGACTCCGAAAGCAATGCCAGCGAAGCATGCACCGACGAGTAGAATTTCGACGGATGGAGCGACGAAGAAGATTGTGATGATCGCGCACTGATAGATTAGCACGCCGAGGATGAACGGCCTGTAGCCAAATCGCTCTACGCCGATACCGGTCACTAGGATAAATTAGCTCATACTTGAGAGCAAAGAATGGTTCAGCATACACAGCAGCCCAATGATCTGGCCGACCTGAGCACCATTCGATATGCCAGCTTGCCAACGAGCAGGCACCTGGTAGTCGCCATTAGGCTGGAGCTCGCCGTACTTGCGGTTGAACGGCTCGAAGGCGTAAAAGTTGCCAATGAGAGCAATGTCGTAGCCTTCCATGGCACAGCAAAGAGCGATGAGAGAAGCCCAAAGGATCGCTTTGGGATACAGCCTGATGCCCTGCATCAAGGTCATCTTCTGCTCCTTGTCTACTCATGTCTTAGCGCGTGCCTGCAGATATCGCCCGCCCTCTACGAACCTGATGCAGAAGCAGCATTGAGAAACATGTTGTTCGTCACATTGCTGCTATTCGTCGTGTCGAGATGGGTCACCATGCCCTTCTCATCCGCGAACGTATGGTCGGGCAGTGAAGGCGATGCGCCGGAGGTTTGGTGGACGGTAGATGCCATCGGAAAGGGCTTTGCGTTTCTGTGGTTCCAGGATGCGAGCTCGACTCTGACAAGGACGATCCGTGGGTTATATACCTGTTCGAGCCCTCCAGACCCCAGTCTCCAGTTTTCTCCAGGTTTTACCCCAGATCCCTTGGCAACCTTGGAACCACACCTCGGCAGACTGCGATCGGCCTTTGCTGGGGTCGCTGCTCAGCACATGCCCTAGCAGTTAGAGCCCGGTGGTGCCTGCGACCATTTCGACCAACAACAGCTGAGGGTGAGTTGATAGCCAAATCACTAAAAAAACATCAGCGCCACGTTTTGCGGAGCGAATTGCCGCGTGCCTGCAGCACAACCCGATGGTGCTTGCAACGGTTCCGACCCAACAACAGCCGAGGGTGAGTTACCAGCCAAATCACTAAGAAACATCCGGCGCTATGTTTTGCGGAGCAAATTGCCGCGTGCGTGCAGCACAACCCCGATCATGCGGTGTTCGCGATCCCCGCACCTACGGCGCCTTAGCTCGGACATGCTAACGGACTGGCGCGCATTTGAGACTGTCGCCGCAGTCGAGCGCCGTCTTTTCGTTCCGTCGAATGTTGTTCTGGCACATCGGATATATGTGTCCAGTCGCTTTTTCGGTCTCCTAATGCGTCCACCGTGTCGCGATGATCATTGGGTTCGAATAGATGTGTTCGCATCTTCCGTTGTCATTGAGTTCGAGCTTTGGGGAACGGTCGATTGCATGGCTTTGGTTCGGTTCGCTGGCGTCGCTCGAACGCCACCATCTCGGTCCAACTCAACCGACGGGTTAGTATGCCCGCTGTCGGTCGCGACATTCGGCCCATATTTCTCTCAAGCCTTGTCCGGCAGACGCAACCGCTAAAGAACCTTCTACCGGAGCTATGTCGGGTAAATTTACCTAGGTATGTCAGCGCCGATAGTTGCCTCGATTGGAGGCGGGACTCTTGGCGGCGGTGCGTGATGCGCGGCCTGATAAGAGGCAGCGGAAGCAGAGCCCGTGTTACAGTCGTGAGGGTACGCCTCAACTAATCATTTAGCAGGATAGAGACTGATAGGTACGGAATGTTAACGTCTTATAATAGAATGTAATTAGCAGGGTAAGTTTACCGGGCTAGGTGCCTTCTAGCGCTAATGCTACTATTATAGTACCGTGTTCTAACTATATATGCCGTAGGCGAACCGCGCTCTATAAGACTATGTCTTCTAATACTAGTAAAGCGTAAGTCCTATTAGGTATATCTCTCCTTTAATAAAATAAAGTTATATAGTTAACGTAGGTATATACTTTATAGCCTACTTATATTAAGACCTTACTAAAACTCCTTCTATTATAGCTTATTATAATCTACTCTCACCGAGAGGATTACCTTAGGGCCACTAGATCCAACCGAATTTTAGTGGGACGATAAGGGCTGATAAGAAATTACTAGTGGCCCTAAAGTTCAAAAATCAAGTAGCCCTAAGGTACTTAGGGTTAACTTTCTGAAGTGAAATAAAATATTTTAAAGAGGCCATCTTGTGCAGAATTACAGCGCGATTCCAGATCTGCGCTTATTTTCTTTATAGCTAGTCTAGTTGTAGAGATATCCTAAAAGAAAGATTTTGAAAAAGTTTTGAAGTTCCTCACGTGATTTTGGCTTGCACAGCCACCCAGCCACATACCAGCCACGCTAAGAAAATGCCTAGAAAACTGGCGACAGACAGGGCACGTAATGAGGACCCATAACCGCTGTGTGTCGTTTAGGGTTAGGGTTAGGGTTAGGGTTAGGGTTAGGGTTAGGGTTAGGGTTAGGGTTAGGGTTAGGGTTAGGGTTAGGGTTAGGGTTAGGGTTAGGGTTAGGGTTAGGGTTAGGGT